>JAACIZ010000016.1:979896-2211155 GCA_017140785.1 Calonectria pauciramosa
TTTTTATTTATTAATATTTTTATTTAGTTAATAAATATAAAAATTATAAATAATTATAATTATATTTAATATTTTTATTTATTTTTTAATAAAAACTTTTTTTTATTTATTAAAATAATTATATAATAATATAAATAATTTAAATTTAATAAATTATATTTAATTAAAAAAAAAAAATTAAAGAATTTTAATTTTAAAAGCTTTAAATAAGATTTTTTATTAAATAAAAATATAATATTAATAAAGCTAAGCTATTAATTAAATATAAAAAATACTTATAATATATATTATATAAAATTATTTAAATTATTTAATTATTATATATTTAAAAAAAAATATTATAATTTTAAATAATATTAATTATATATTAAAATTAATTAATTTTAATAAAAAAAATTATTTAAAATAATAAAAAATTAATTTTTTTATAATTATTAAATATAAAGTTTAAGAAAATTAAATTATTTATTTTTTTAATTAAGGTAAAGATTTTTATAACTAAATTTATTATTAAATCCTATTTATATGCTACCTTTGTGACCTAGTTCTTAGATTATTTAGTTGAGCCTATATCTTGTTTTTTTTTTTTTTTTTTTACTAGAAATAAATAACTATTCTAGTCTATTTAGTCCAAAGTTGGAAGCTGTGGCGATCTGCTCAGGGTGAAAATTCTGGAAGTTGTGGCTACTGGCGCAAGAATGAGGCTGACTTTAGCGGCCTTCCCAGTCGCCGCTAATGCAAATGGGTTTGTTTGAAGACAACTGCAATGTAGGACTCTGCGTAACATGAAGTCACTGACGACTTTCGAGAATTTTGATGCACGAAAAACGTGAGACTGCTGCCCAACTAGAGCCTGCTCTTCGATTCCTGATGCCCGTTCCAGTATTTGTTGGTGCCGCCGTTGTTGCCAACAAAAGGATCCTGATGCGGGTTTTCTGTGCTCCAAATTTTCTCAAACTGGCCAAGATGATCGCCTCCCTCGCCCCAGTCCCAGCTAAATCCCACAGGATACGCTCCCATCATGAAGCCAGTCAAGTGCAGCTCCGCAACCGTTTTCCTCGGGTTGTCCGATTCGATTCCTCGTGCTTCTCCCGTCAAGCATCCAAACTCTCGGTCCACTGCCTCAGGGTTATAATTCTTGTGCGCTATGCCCGCAGGGATAACAAAAAGGTCGCCAATGTCCACGTCCATATCCAAGCCGTCGTAAACGTCTCCTGATTTGTGGTTCTTTCCATCATCAGTCAGGTCTGCTCTGCCCCAGCAGATCTTTCCTGGACCTGAAACTACAACCATGGCCTCGTGAGAAGCACTGTGGTAGTGTATTCCTTGGGTCCGACCGTATCGAGTCACCCAGTGGATCTCCCATCCATGATTTCGAAACGCATCATAGGCACTGGTAATATCAACTTTCCCGTCCTTGAGAAAGGCTCCTTTGTAATGAAGAAGCGGCTTTGGAGAGTTGGGGATGGTTTTGTTTGGTTTGATGTAGTAGAGGATTGGCTCTGGCAACGCCATGTTGAATTGAGTGAGCTAGAGGGGCTCTATGAGATTACTAGGGCGAGATCCACAGGAAGCTTGGTACTGAGAAATGAGGGTCTGGGGTTATTTGTGTTTTATACTTTCCAGATCGCGATTCAGTACAATGAGCGTTCCGATCTAGGGCAGCAAATTTTGACCAAAAAGTTCAAGATTGCCGCTGATGTCTGATGAAACTCCGTGTCCGGGGAGATGAAAATGTGCGGGGAAGATGCATCGTATCAACGATTTGGCCAATAGTACAGTCATCCTCATCCCGGTAAGAACGAGATACCGTATAATCTCGCAAAATCCGGCCATGGAGTGGATCACCATTTTGCTTTTTCCCCCGCGTTTTGGCTTCTAATAGCAGTTGCCATTGGTTCTCTGCACATTTATGGAGACATTTTCGTCTCCGCTTCCTGGCCGGATTTTGCGAGATTATACGGTATCAGAGATCTCGGGATGGGTAACCGGGTGGTGCAGGGGGCAGTTCCTGACGCAAGCCGGCTCATCAAACCGAGTGGGGCATCCCAAAGCCTCCTCCAATAGGACTAAGCCGCCACAGACGATGCCCTAAGACTAATAGGGTTAACTAAAGACTGCCGGAAACCGTATCCGGTCATGAGGGTGCGAGGAGTTGTCACCTGAACACAGTCACGACACTGTCTCGTCATACACCGTACCTAGAGCTACAGGCGAAATTCTCCAAGGCTGAGGCGATGTCGGCAGTTGAGACCGCATAATCAATTTGGAAAATGCTTTGATTGAAAAATATATTTCTTGAGTATCTATTTTGGGCTATCCTACGCTACTGTAGACTCGACTCATGGTCGTGAGCTGAATACTTGAGCTCTTCCCTCAGCTAGTACGATTACGAATTCTTTTTCTGGACCCCAGCCACGGGAAACAGTGATGCTGGAGCCTTTCAAGGTCATTGATGGCCATAAAATATGCAAAAATAAGAAATCGCGACATTGGCCTAGCGAGTATGCATAGAGACTAACAAATCCATCATCCAATAACTAAGGTACAAAAGCCTCCTACGCAACTCGATTCATTTGAGGCTTCTTGAAACCAAACATCTGTGCCATCTCAGTCCAAAATCCCACGGGAAGTTCTTCCGTCCTCTCTTCGTATGCGTCAATCACGGGCTTTTCCCACACGAGGTCAGCGTCCTTGGCCTGAACAATCTTGGTCCGCTTGACCAGCTTCCACACAACAAAGAGAATGGGATTCACAAAGACCATGGTGTACGTGGTGAAAAACGTTCCCACATCCCATTTCCCAGGCAAGAAGACGGCATAGCCGTACACGCCCACGATGACCGTGAGGACCACAGCGCCGATCCAACCGCAATATGGTTGAAACCGGCCGCAATACGCGAACGAGCTGCGATCGAGGTTCTGCGCCACGCATGCCTTGTAAAAAAAGATGTAAGTAATAGAGATAACGATGTAGTTGATGATCTGCGATGATGTAATGATGTTGATGAGCCATGTCAATACCTCAGAGGCGCCACTAGAAAGGTTCAGGTAGGCCAAGAAAGGGAAAAGCATCGTAACACCCAAAGAGTAGACTGGAACACCAGACTTTGTGCACTTGAGGAACAGTTTTGGGGCCTGGCCCTCCAGAGCTAGGCCGTAGAGAGTACGGCTTCCACAGTAGGTGAATGCATTCCCCGCCGAGAAGATGCTTGTGATCATCAAGGCGTTGGTGATGTGGGGCAAGACACCGATGCGCATGTTGCTCATAGCAATAACAAAGGGTGACGCCGCGGCAGTGCCGGCTTTCTCGCTGCTTCCAAAGACGACATTGACCAATGCAGGGTCGTTGTATGGCAACACGATGGAAGCGCACAGAGCACTGCCAATAAAGAAGACGGCGAATCGCCAGTAGGTGGCCGTGAAGGCCGACTTCAAGTAGCGTCGAGGGAATTTAGCCTCGCCAGCCACCATCGCCACGTACTCTGGGCCAACAATAATGAGGCACGTGGTCCATAGCGATCCCAAAAACCCCTCAAACCGCCCAATGTCACCAGTTGTAATGTATTCGGCGAAAGAACCCGGGTTCTTCCAGTATCGAAATCCGTACGCGTCGTGATCTGGGTTCCCGCCAACCATGGTGATGAAGGTGAAGGAAAACAAGATGATCAATAAAATCACTTTGCCGCTGGCCAGCCAGAATTCCGCTTCGCCGTAGACACCGACCGCAAAGGCATTGATCAAACTAATCCTTGTTAGCTAATGACATCTCGGTTAGTGAAGAAAGACGTCGACTCACAAGTACAAGACGATGCAAGCAGAGACCACGGCAGCAACGGGTATGTCATCTCGCCAGTATGAGAGAACCAGCGCAATGGCGGTGATTTCGTAAGGAATCATGATGGCCTGGTACAAGAAGAAGTTCCAGCCTGCCATGAACCCAAATGCTTCATCGACCCATTTGCCAGCCATGCGAACAAAAGCAGATGATACCGGCATGAAGACTGCCATTTCAGCCATACAGTTGTTCACACAGCTTAGTATGGCAGAGTAGAAGAGAAAGGCGATGAGCAAGCTGCCAGGGCCTCCTCGAGCCAGACCAATGCCAACGCTCACAAAGGTGGATGTGCCGATGGAACCGCCTATGGCAATGAGCTGGATCTGCCGGTAACCCAGGCTTCTATGGAGCTGGTCATGATGGCCGCTTCCAAAAGAAACGACCTCAACGTCTCCGGGAGCGGTGTCGTGGCCTTTAGCGTCCAGGTCTGAATTATTGTCAGACTTTTCCTTGAATGCCACCATCACGATGGGTGGGATGGATGATCAAGGATAATGTCTTGTTGTCTTGATGATTTAGTGCAAATGTTTGGATTACATATGGAAAAAGATAAAAAGAGTCGGCTGCCGTTCAAAAGATAGGGGGAAACGAGAGATATATATACCTTATAAGCATGGGCAAAAGGATGCGGAGAAACCAAGCCAACCCCGGATTACCCCAGATTCTCGAACCAACTACAGCGGCATGCGTGGGTCCGTATCAATATTGGGGCGTATTTATCTACTGGGATCAGATGATTGAGTCCTCTCGGCTAAGTGCCCGATATCAACCAGTACTCAGTAGGACGACACGCGGCATTTGGCCCATCATCCCTTATCATCTAGCCACTCCGAATCCCGGTGGAACAGCGAGATACAGAACATTAAATATGTTTCTAGATAAGGGCATGCTTCAGAGTAGGAAAGATCCTGGTTCCCAGGTACCTCACACCTTGGGGGGTCCATAATCGCATCACGCCGAAATTAGCTCAAGCATGAAAGATAAGATTTCTCAACAGCACGGTACAACTATGCAATTCTATCCTAGTCATTTAGATAACAGCTAGCAAAGGCCTACAGCTTTGATCCTGGCGCAGGCTGGATCTCTGAGAACTCGAGGGTTTCTCCCAGGCGCCAACTAACACTACCGCCCCAATCTTTGCCGTTGGACGCAGACTTGGGGTCCTTCCATTGCCATCTTTCAATCGACTGCCCGCCCTTCTCCACGAGATTCTTGACCCAAGATCCAAAGATGGGGAAGAACTTGAATCCGTGGCCAGAGTCACCCGTCAGCAGAATCAGAGACGAGGACGTCTCGGGCACGTAGTCAATGATGAAGTCAGAGTTTAAGGTATCAGCAAACCAGCAGAGCGACTTCTTAACCAGCGGTCGATCCGCAAACTGGGGGAGAGTCTCGGCCAAGAGCTTCCGCATCTTTGCCTCGTCGTGTGCAGGGATAAACGCGCTATCCGCCAACGACGCCGGGGCGTGGGAGAAGCCCGTCTTGGGGTCGGTGTTTACATAGCCGCCACCCATGGGGCAGATCTTGAGCAGGTTGGTCTTCGGGTCCGGCTCAAAGTAGAAGCCAAGATCCCTAGCGTAGGTGATGGGGATGCCGCGCAGCGCCGAGACCTCCTCGTCGCTCAAGTGAACATGGGCAACAGACCAAGACTTGGCCACAACCTGAGTGCCAATCTCAGGAACAAGCTTAGTCGCGGCCGCGCCAACGGCCACTATAACCAGGTCCGCAGCGTGGATGCGGCCGGTGCCAATCTGAACCCCAGTGGCCCTCTTTCCCTGCGCTGTACTCTCGTACAGGATTTGGGAAATGTTGCCTCGCTCGCCGAGAAAGAACTTGACCCCGCGAGCCTGGGCTTCTCGGTAAGCTGCCAGCAAGGCATTTCCAGAATGGGCGTAGCCATCAAAGGCGTTGAAGTAGCCACGCCACCCCGGAAACGAACCGGTGTACTGCCAGAAACGCTCCGCGACATCACCCTCTTGCTCGAGCGGGTAGACATGATCTCTCAGCTGGGGATGCGCATCGGCTGCGGCCCGGAACCGAGACAGGGTCGCAGAGGCCTCGCCCGGTGCGTTGGCGGAAACACAGTGAATGAAGCCAGTCTGATGGAAGTGCGGGGCGTAAAAGGGGGTTTTCCAAGCTGATATGGCTTGCTGGGGTGGACCGTGTTAGTAGATATCCTTGTCAGTGTCTGCTGGGGACAAACTTACAATGGTCAGCTCGGTCCAGAAAGGATCCTCGTACTCGGCCCTCACAATCTTGTTCAGGTCGTTGGCGGCTGAGTATCGGGGAGGGATTTGATTGTCCTTTTCGAAGATGGAAATATTGGTGTAGCCCGCCTGAGAAAGGTGAAGAGCCGTGGAGAGGCCAAATGCCCCGCCGCCAACAATAGCGATTTCACTAGACTTGGAGATTGTCATGATTCAGACAATTGTAACCATCTAATTTACCGAATTGTTCAATTCACGCTGCCATCCATTTTTCTTCTTTCTTTTTAAATACGTTTCCCATTGCATATACCGCCTCTTTAGGCCGGCTTTCCAGCCTGCTTTCGGTGTTGCAGTCTCCAATGGACACCTCGTGATGGGCTTCGGTTGCTACCCGCGACGCCCGGCTAGCTTCCGAGAGCAATCGCACCCCCTTTTACTACGCCAACAACAAACCTTCGGCAAACATCCGCTCCCTTTTTTTGATATCCAGGCTTTCCATCTAGCATTCCTGCTTTCATCCGTGGATGGCGTGTCTGTAGTGTACAATCGAAGCATGACGGCTAGCCAAGCGCAACGCGTGCCGGTTCGGAGAGAATGAAAGATAGTCGGGAAGGATCCCGTAGCATTGAAGATCCAATGATAGCAGTACGCAATAATCGATGCGCCAAGTCGTCAGTCACGTTCCAGAGGCCATGGCGGTGAGACGGGAAGTCCCCCGATGGTTGTGCACGCACCGGCTCAGTCCGTCAACATCGACCATACTAGAGGATGGAAATCCATTCAGGACAAAGTTGAAACAGGGATACGGGGTTTGGTTTTTTTTTTGGTTTCTGTTCGGTACTAGATCAATGCGAAAGCTGTTACCGCAATTCTCCCTAACCTAACCCATATACTATGTAGTCTATATCACAAATTTTCGTGCTTTCCGTATCGTTATGAGAATCCCAAGTCATCAATTCCCAGCTATTTTGACTTGCGCACGATTCCCGCTAATCCACGCGCATTACGATAGTTTACTTGATGGCACCGATGATTTTGTGTCAATTGACATTGGGGGTTCAACCTCCGCGGATGGCTCATCAAAATCAGCTTAAGACACGCATGAGCGAGTACATGATAGCAGTCACTTGCCGAAGATGTTTTTATGTTAGTTTAACCTATTCCCCGCATTCCCCAGGCTTTCTGTGGGTCGATTGGCGTCTTCGATAAGTGTGGATGCTAGATTTTGCGGGCGATACATTAGTTACGGAAATGTATGGCCTCCAATGCGGGTGCCACAATGCTATCGAAACACCAACCATTCGCAGTTATTTCTCTATGTCTACAATTATATATGCGATGGAACCCCCCCGTCTATGATCGAACCCAGGAAGCATCATGAGGGAGAGGCGGGTGAATACCACTTCCAGGTGACCATTTCATGTGTATAGGGTAAGACAAGGCTCACGTCTCCATTCCTACGAATCAATCTTTCTGCATATTCCTTATGTTGCTGTCGCGCTCAGTATATGCCGGCATTCTGTAATCGTGCTTCCCAATAATTTGAATCTATCAAATCCTAGAAAGAAGTCAAACCTACAAAAGGTCCCTCCATAGCCAGGAATTTGCATGGATTACAGCTCCTTCCAACCCGCGCCAAATTAGTGAAGGCTTAAATGAGGGGGAAAAAACCGAAGGGTTCTGGTTGATGCACGCGCAAAGACTCCTTGAGTAGATAAATAAAGAAAGTTTGTGACTTGTATCGAAACTACCATGATCCTATGATGTTTCATCTTTTTGGGGCGTTTACCAGGAATAGGGTCCCAAGGATGTGAGATCTGAGGGATGTGGATCTTGACAAGGGGGGCGGCTTTTACCAAAAGGGGACCGCAGAACCGACGGGAGCTGCCGCCGAGGCTAAAGAACCTGATGGGGCTATTTTTAGTTAAATATACCATGCCAGATGCTAACTGGCGTTAGTATTGAACTAGATGTGATATTTTTAAGGATTGTGGGAGTAAACCGAGGCTACGAGTGAGGCGGCTCTTGACAGGTAATCGGCTTTAATTTTGAAATAGAAAATGGAGAAATCCACATGAAAAGAATTGTGTCATGTTACTCACAACCACCGATTTCTAGGTTGCCATCCAAGACAAGGGTCCTCATTCCCTTTTGGGGGTTGAAGTCTGGTGACGATGTGCTGCTGATTCTGACTCGTCATGTCGGCTCTTGGCACTGGGCAGACGAACGGCACCACTCTTCATGCAGGCGACGTATATTTCAATGCAACCATGACTATCTCCAAGCCAAATGCAGCATAATTCAAGGCGACTGGTCCCCTATAGCCGATCCTCTACATGTTAATTTGCCCTTGGACGGCTGAAATACACGAGATTTGACATCTCCAGTCAAATTCCTTTTTTTGAGCACCGGATGTTTTGGATTTATTCATTCGCCAAATTAGTGGTCATGCCGTCTATTCTGGCATGCATGAGGTGTGTGGTGGATCTAATAAATCTCGCGAGAAAAAGAAAAGTGGGCCACCAGTCGCGCGCTGCCCACGTAGCCGTGGAAAAAAGAAAAAAAGAAAGAAATGACACGAAAAAAGAGGGTGCACACCGCCGGCGCGATGCAAGCAATTAGGAAAACGGACGCGTGTGGCCGAAGAAGGAAAGTCGACGTGTTTTAGAAGCAGTTGGCAAGCGTCATGGGCGACTCATTGACGTTGAGGCGGACGAGCCCACTTGGGGGCCAGCGTTGGGTACGCTATGCGGTTGGGCACCTTTGGCACGGCATAAGACTACGACGAACAGGGCGCCCGATGGCCTGTTTTGCCGGACAGGGGTTGAATAGGACGGTGTTGAAAGGGCAACCAGGGCCAGCCTGGGCGGCTTATTGGCCGTGGACGGGCCAGCAGATGCAGCCATTGGATGCATGTGTTCACCGCTTGCCTGTGACGTGGCTGGGCCGGACCTGACAGGTCGGGCTGCGTGGCTAGCCTGGCGATGGCTTCCAGTACTTATTGCGCTTGGCCGTGGACGGCGATCCAATGTGCTCGCGAAGTTGGATTTGCAGTCATGCACAAGCCCGTCGGCGCACAAATACACACAAACGCTTGGTCTGTTCGATACCCGATGCTCAACCCCACCGACGGATGCGCCGTCCATTGAGTCCTCCACGCCAACCCGCACGACGACTCCTTCATCAACCCGGCCTTCCTCCTCCAGCAGAAGCGTTGAAGACGCCGAAATCGCCATCTTCTGCGCCTTGCCCTTTGAGTTCCGCGCCGCATCCCTCGTCCTCCACCAGGTCTGGCATGACCACAAGCTTCCCCACACGCATCGGCATGGTCGCATTGGCCGTCACAGCGTGATCCTAGTCCAACTCCCCGACTCTGGCAAAGCTAGCGCTGCACGCACGGCAGCCTCCATTCGCGCAGCCTATCCGCACCTGCTGCGCCTAGCATTTCTGGTTGGTATCTGCAGCGGGGTTCCTCAATCCGCTGCCGACGAAATGCTGCTGGGTGACGTGGTGGTGAGCAGCGCCATCGTCCAATATGACTTTGGCACAGACTATCCAGACATATTCGAGCCCAATGATTGCTCGGAAACCGCACACTTCGCACCGTTAACCGACGTTCAGACGTACCTAGACACTTTTGAAACGACTGATGGCGAGCGCTGGATCTGCAACCAGTCGACTAAGCTTCTCGGGCAGCTACAGGCCAAGGCGGCCCAGCAACACTACGAGTCCAGATACGAGTATCCCAGAACAGCCCAGGACAAGCTGTACGAGTCAACCTACCGCCACAGACACAGCACATCCGAAGATTGCGACTGCGACGAAAGCGACTACGGCCCCGAGCAGGCCTGCGACAGCGCTCTTCACTCCTCTTGCTCTGACTTGGGGTGTGATGAAGAATGCACTGTTCCAAGAAAGCGACTCGACCCGGAACAAGCAGACCACCCAGGCGACACTCCGGAGATGGCTGTCCACGCTGGGCCCGTCGGCTCCGGCAGCACCACTATCGAGTCGGCCCAACACCGCGACATGATTGCTACGCCTGAGGGTATTGTTGCTTTTGAAACAGAAGCCTCTGGCGTGGCGGAGGAGCTGCCTTGCGTGGTAGTCAAGGGTGTATCCGACTATGCCGACTCCCACAAGAATGAGGAGTGGCAGGACTATGCCGCAGCCACCTCCGCCTCCACCCTCAAGGCCTTGTTGGAACGCTTCCCGATGCCACCCGTCACACCCACGGAACAGGCTTTCGAGAAGACTTCGCTCCCGGGCCATTTCGTTGTCCCCCTTGAGCGCAACGACGAATTCATTGGCCGAGAATCCACGCTGGAACAACTGATCGACAAGATAACCCCCACACCCGACGTCGAGAAGTACCGAAAGACAGTGCTCGAAGGTCCGGGCGGGATGGGAAAGACGCAGACTGCGTTGGAGGCTGCATACCAGATTCGTTACGAAAACCCGGAATGCTCCGTGTTTTGGGTTCCTGCAGATGATATGGCCACGTTCGAAAGCGCCTACAAAGATATTGGTCGACGACTCATGGTGGAGGGAATCGATGAAGACAAGGCCGATGTAAAGGCTCTTGTCAAGTCAGCTTTATCTACACATAGCGGCAGCTGGCTTCTCATCATCGACAATGCGGATGATGTGGACCTCTTATTTGGCCGACACGACACGACACCACTGAGCGAATACTTTCCTGAAAGTGGAAAGGGCTCCATCTTATTTACGACAAAAACGCACGAAGTTGCTACGAGGATGAACATTCCTACGAGTAACGTTCTATTCACCCATCAAATGACCAGGGCCGAGGCCTCTGCAATGCTGCATGCCGGCCTGGAAGAAATGCAGACACGCGATACGGAAGCAACCAATGAGTTGGTCGAGTTTTTAGCCGATTTGCCGCTGGCTATTCGACAAGCTACTGCCTACATGGTCAAGACTGAGATGTCGACGGCCGAATATCTCGACCGCTGCCGGTCCAGCGATTCCAAGTTAATGGGATCGCCCGAAAAGGATTTTGAAGATCCCGGACGCTGCGCGAGCTTAAAAAACCCAACCCGCACCACCTGGCTCATCTCATTTAACCACATCCTCCGAACAAATAACCTGGCCTCTTCATACCTGAGCTTCATGTGCTTGGTTGCCAACAACGACATTCCTATTTCGATGCTGCCATCGACAAACGACTTGATGCGAGATGAAGCTATTGCGACTCTGAAAGATTACGCCTTCATTTCCGAGCGCGTTGACTCGGAGTCGTACGACATACACAGGCTGGTTCAGCTCTCGATGCGGAACTGGCTGAAGCAAAAGGGCCAGTGGAACCGATGGGTCACCATCGTGATGAACGAGCTTGCCCGAAAACTTCCCGTCCCATGGTCCAGCAACAAGGAGCTTTGGATGAAATACCTATCGCACGCCCAGGCGGCCTTGCAGCATCGAGAAAGTGCCGACGAAAATGTGTCGCAGGGCCACTTGCTGCTGGAGCTGAGCAATGTGCTCGACGAACAGGGCAAATACCAGGAGGCTGAGCAGATGCTTCGACAGCTTCTCGAATTGAGCGAGGCTTCGATTGGAAAGGAGCACCCTGCTTTGCTGCAAATTCTTGTTCGCCTCGAGCGTGCACTACGACGCCAAAAGAAGTACAATGAGGCAGAGCACTTTTCCCGCGATGCGCTCAGTCTAGCGGACAAGGTTCATGGACCGGAGCACCCTGACACTCTTCTCATTATTAGCAACCTTGCCTTGACTCTGTTGAGGATTGGAAAGCTGGAGGAAGCAGAGCGCCTCCAACGTCCAGCTGTCGAGAAGATGCAAAAGACGATGAGCACCGAGAGCCCGCACACCATTTCCGCCTTGACCACCCTGGGACTGATTGTCGGCTGTCTCGGCATGGTCAATGAGGAGGCGGAGATACACAGAGAGGCCCTGAAGAGAAGCCGAAAGGTTTTTGGCGAGAGCAGCCAGTCGACACTCGACAGCATGCTCAACCTCGCAAACGCACTTTCGCGGAGATGGGAGTACGAAGAAGCGGAGCAGCTATACCGGCAATCGCTACCGCTTGAAGAGACCATCTTCGGCACAGACAACCCGAGGATTCTTGATAATATGAGTGGCCTGACGGATGCGCTTGCCAACCAGGGCAAGTTTGAGGAGGCTGAGCAGATCCACCGACAGATCGTTCAGCTACAGGAGAAGAAACTCGGTTCAAACCACCCCGACGTCTTCTCCAGCTTGAACCTCCTTGCTTACATTCTCTTCAGCCAAGGAAAGTACGAGGAGGCAGAGCAGACATCGCGACGTGCCTTGAAGATAAGCACCGACATGCTCGGGGGAGAGCAGCCCGAGACGCTGAGGATACGCAACGACCTCTCGCTCCTGCTCCACCTCCAGGGCAAGCACGTCCAAGCAGAGCAGATGCACCGCCAGATTCTCAAGCTCACAGAGGAGCTGCTGGGCAAAGACAACGCCGCCACGCTCGCCAGCATGAACTACCTGGCGTTTTTCCTCTACAGCCAGGGCAAGTACGACGAGGTGGTGCAGATGAACCGGTACGCCATCAAGCTGATCGAAAAGGTATCCGGCAAGCAGCACTGCTCCGGCGTCGTCTCGGGCACGCCGCCCCTGTTCCCCAGCCAGGACACGCAGGCCAAGCTGGAGCAGATGCACCGGCAGGCGTTTGGCATGATGGAGGACGTCCTGGGCCGCGACACGACCACCATCCTGACCAGCATGAACAACCTGGCCTTTATCTTCTACAGCCAGGGGGTGTTTGACAGCATGGAGAAGATGTACGAGCTGAGCCTCAAGCTGCTGAAGGCAGCTCTGGGCGAGAAGCAGATTAGTGGTACGGAGGAGAATGGTACCAAGTTTATGCAGTGGTAATTTTTGTGAAAGAAAAAAACAGCTTTCTCATTTAGGGAGAAAGACAGTCATTGTTGCATGGCGAATTTACGGCGGGGATACGGGCGGGATACAGGCGGTCAGGGGCGGATATTTTGCAGCGATGACGCAGGATTTCTATGCGACTTCTTTTAAGCGATTAGATGGTGCAATGACATCAATGAGTTACATTTATTAGACAAAAACATAATAAACTATCTCGACAAAAAACCCTATTTGCACCTTTTCCGTGAATTGTCTCGGGTATGTTAAGCTCACATGACGTTTCTACGACCATTTTCCCTCTTATATCTTAAGATGGTAACCTTACTTGCCGCTATGTGGGTACCGGCTAGTATTGCCAATACTGGCGCACCGGCTCCCCCCACTCCATTTGTGCTTGGCCTGCTCGAGTTGATGATTTTATTTCAATATTCATATTATTAGGGTTGGTGGGTATGCGAGGGCTGTACTATGCCGGGGAGGATCTGCGGTGCATCTGCTCTTCTTGACGTGTGGGGATTGCATCTTGGCAAAGAGCGGGCCCCCCTCTTATTGAGTTTTGAACGGGGAAAACCCCTAAAGCCTAATTTTCTAAGCGGGGCCTTGAGTTAGTGTCATGGTTGCGCCGGCCAGCAAGCGAGCGAGCTAGCTAGTGTAAACCCATTGCCAGGGGCATCCGCACACGTTGGGAGAGGTTGTTATGCACGATCACCCTATAGCGAGTTTTGGGCTGGGTAGTTGGAGAATCACAGAGAATGATATCCCAAACCCGAAACAGGCTGATGTATCTAAGACAAGTTTAGGGAAGCCGGCACTATGGGCTTGCCCATGAGAGATTTGAAAATAGCCATCATGTTTGATAAAGGCTGGCGTAGGGAGCTGATCAACAAATTGGACCCGGCCTACCCGAATGTTCTGATAGTATCCAAAGAAATCAACTCTATCTGCGTTGATTTTCTCACTGCTTTGGTCCTCTTTGCGCAACTTCTCCTCGACATCGCCGTACAAATCATCGTCTAGAAACTGCTTAAGTTGGCCGTCCCATTTCGCGATGTCGCTGCGCATCAGTTCCTCAAGTTCGCCTCTGGCTTCAACCAGGGTAGAGTTGAACTCGTTCCTCAGACGATGATATCTTTTGAGACAGGCATTGATTATCCGCGTGCCTTACTTAAATTACTAAATCTAAAATAATAAAAGCTAGGAAAAGAGGGGCATATTACTACTTTTGCCCAGCTATCAGCATAGACTTATTCATAATACTAAATAGACTTGCTATCAAATTAATAAAAGAAAGTCGTTTGCCCAAATGAATAAGATAGATGTGAAATCTCTAATCAAAACTATCGGGGACTCCAATGCAATATATAGCCGTTAGCTGAGGCACATCTACAAAGCTGGCTGTGATAACTAAGCCTGCAAACTGAACTACTGGCTCTCGCTAAGCCAATTTATTGACGAGAGCAATGGCTACTACTGATCCGAGACTTTGTCCGTAGATGACTATCCTATTGGGCGGGATGCCAACGGTATTTAACGCCCAGTCAGCCACGGGTGGCCCGTGGACTCCCCATAGCCACGGTAGTCAAACGTGAGGATATAGGTGGTGACGGGATCTATAGCATAAATTAATCAATAACTATCTAGGCGCCATCCACTTGCCATTATGCCACTGGTGCCGTGGAAGTGAATGGCATGAGTCTGGAGAGATGGCGCGGCGATCAAAGCACCGAGCATGCTGAAGTACAGCAGAGCGGGAATGCCCAGAATCCGCGCTACCGCCGAAGCAGTTGACTGCAAGGCGGAGGCTGCCATGATCACTATGAAGGCGGCGCAAAATGAAAAAAAGAAAAAGGAATAGGAGGGTGAAGAGGAGAATAATTATTTTCGTCTTGCATAGAGACTGGTAAATTTCATGGCAAGCTTTGCAGACGAAAGAGATGGTGAAAGCGGTGTGGCGGTGGATGATGAGGACACGAGAAGATGGCTCTTCGCGTTAGCACGTGAAGCCAGAAGCGACCGCATGCATGATGCGACCCGCAGAATGGCTGAACATTGCTACAATATCATATAATCTTGTTCATTTTTTATCTTTCCAATGATATCGCACATACATCTGTCAACGGTGATGGTGGATGGAGAAGAAGGACACCCTTCCCACATCTTCCTTCAAGGCCCCCACAAGTATCGCACTCTAACACTAGCATTGAATACAGAGACTTGCAAAATGTACTAAAAACATCATGTGGTCAACCATGGATCTTCAAGTAGCTCCTTTGCTGTAGGTCGCTCTTTCGGATCCCACGTAAGTGCTCTTCTGATAAATGCAAGGAATTTGGTGTTATCTTTGAGCTTAGTCTCAGCCGCTTCTAGAGTCTTTCCCGTGGGAATAGGCACGAATTCACCCCATTTATCTACACCCAGGTTAGTCGGAATGCATAAACCAATGTCAATCTCAAGGCGCGCCAGGTAACTTACAACTTTCGTCCCAGTATTCGAGTGCTCTCTGGCGGTGGCGATCAAGTAGCTCGGGGGGCGGTGGGCCTAGAGCGGCAATCAATTCGGCAAAGTGAGCACCGTCAGAGAGACTTCCATCTTCTTTACGGGCAGTGAATAAAGTTTTACCCTCAAGAAGATCCCATGCCTACATGAACCCAAAGGTTAAGTTTGGAAAAGAAATGCACAGTCAAATCAACTTACTGTGAGGCCAACACTCCATATATCAACGGGATAACTCCATTGGATGTAAAGAAGGGTCTCGGGAGCCCGGTGCATAATAGGCATGATGTCACCGGCATGGGGACCTGGGCCCAGCCTGGTCTCTCCGAAATCAGAGAGCAGGAGTGGTCCTGCTTTGGGCTTCATCAAGCGAGAGAGATAAATTGATCGATCCGAAAGCTCCTTGCGGGCGACAGGATTGGAAAACTCCATTTCTTCCATTTTCTGGAATAACGAGTTATCATTCAGCCCAAGGAGTAGGTTCCCAGCGTGGACATCTGTATAATCAACTTAGCTTCAAGAAACATTTCTTCATAAGCTTTCAAGCAGCGAAAGTATTTCGGATCGGAGACTGTACCAGTATGTACGGCTTGAACCTCAGAGTGAAAAAAGTCAAGTGCTTCAAGGAGTTCCTTAATAGCACCCTTGACGAATCCTTCTTCGAATCCGTGACCGTGCATGAAAACAGTGTCTAAATCGCGCAAACTCATCTGGGAAACCTGAAGAATAAGTGTGATATGTTTTCCACGTGGACCAGTGACCTCAAATGAGCCAAGTAACTGTCTAATGTTCTTGGCGCCGGGATGATCGCTGGGTAGCACTCTTTCTAGATGCTGATAAAAGGGCTGTTCACGATGTTGGGCGGAATTGTGAATGTAAATTTTCAGGGCCACAAATCGATTTTCCCTATTTTGTGTTAATGATCTGTAATTACATGCGGAAACAGTATGAATGACGTACTCCAGGTCGCGGGCGAGCCAGATGGTGGATGACGATCCGTAACCAAGCTTAGCAACGGTCTGAAATCGAGAGTTGAAGACTTCACCGAGGCGTACGGGGTAAAAGTCCTCGGCCCTGTATCCAGGCATTGCTTCCTCTTCTACAAGGTGTTCCTTTGCAATGAGATCAAAACCTTTGGACGGAAAGACAAGTGGCTCGGACCGAGGACGCGCTGTAGACAACGCATGTCTTGCAGTGACACTGCCTGGGGTGCAGGAAGCCATGGTTGTTCGGGTTGAAAAGCGCGGGATGGGGGAGAGACATGGAGCAAGAAGTTGCGTTTTTTTAATTGGGAGTCGCCTCCATACCGAAGTTGCCTGGGATAAAGCCATGGCTGACGCAAGCGATGGAGAGGGAGAGGATGAGTCGAGTAGAAAGAACCACTCGGGTCATAATTAAACTAAATATTTCAATTGTACCGTATTGAACAATCATTACGGGTGGAGAGACTGTCCAATCCGAAATGGAGCAGTGTGGTGGAAGGGAGAGAGGAGAGTTTGAAGTCCTTCAACTAATCCAGGATAGAGGTTGGTCGGGCGCCCCACCCGACCAACGGGTATATTAATCTATAATTGGTTAAAAAGTTAAAATTATTATAGAAAATAAAATTAGATCTTTATATTATATACTATCCTAAAAGCATGATAAAATGATTAACTGAGACGTCGTGTTTATCGGCTGACGCTGAGACGTTTTAACTGCCGGCTGCCTCTTGGTCACCTCACCAAGTATGAAGCTGGGCGTCAGCAAGGATGAAGCCAATGATAGACCAGGGCTTGCCACGCCAGCCAATGAGAACGCCACAGCCCCCATGCATCACGACCCAGTTTAGGCAGACTCGGCTGAGCGCGTGAAATTATTCCACTTTTCGGCTTCACAGTTGGAAATCTGCGACTGTATGTACTGGGTGGAAAATGGCCCGAGTTCAAGGGAGCACATGAATGCGTTGCAGACGGCGAGAACCTCAATAACAAAAGCCAAAGCGATGAGTAGGCAACTGAGGGAACACAATGTGGATGAGATGCAAAGTGCTCCTAGGGGGAATTTTTATTTTTATTCTTGGGCAACAAGTCTGATGAGTCATTATATACAGCTTCCGCGCCCCTCGGTGCACCACAGCGCCCTTCTTCGCTGAGCCAGGGATAATGGCTTTGGGGGCAAATTCCACATGAACATTGAGGACTTTCTTCAATCAACTCTCTGCTGTCACGCACGTGTTGAAGAAAATGCTTTGCTCTCATACTGATGCTTGACAAAAGGGTAACGAGCGCGGCGTTCTAGATGGTCTAGAGGAATCGTGGAGCGAATGTACCTGTGCGACAAATGATTAGCATGGTCTAATGGCTGGCTGTGCCTGGCACTTACTTCTTTCTGCCGTCGTCATCAGGATCATGGTCCCAGCTGGTGAATTCGCCTTCTCGGAGAGCAGCCCATACTACGCGGCGGGTTCTCTGTGACGAAAGTACCCTCTCAGTCAGGGCATCAAAATCCCACCTGGACCTGGCTTCCATCTCAAACTTTTCAAACACCCGTTTTGCCTCTTGATTCTCGACATTCTCTGGGTCCGTCATGCAGGTTTTGGCAAGATTGTTCAACTCCTTGGGATCATTTCTCAAGTTGAACAATTGGGGCTCGTCGGCTGGGCAGGTAATGTATTTCCAGGGCCCACGCCGAATCATCATGATGGGACGGACGGTACCCTCGCCGGTATACTCGGCAATGACGGTATCTTCGCCCTCGTTCCGATGGAATCCAGTCAAGTACGGGTACATGCTGGAGCCGTCCATTGGGAGATATGGGGCCGGCTTTGTGCCAATGATGTCACAAAGTGTGGGTAGGATATCCAGCGTGGACACGTTTTGGCTGACCCGATGGGCCTTGAAGCGTGATGGGTAGTTTATGAGCATAGGAACCCGGACAGAAGACTCAAAATAGCTCATTTTATACCACAGGTTACGCTCACCGAGCATATCGCCGTGGTCGCCACTAAAGATGACAATGGTGTTCTTGGCTAGACCAGCGCTTTCCAGGGTCTCAAGCAACCTTCCAATACAGTCATCGACATAGCTTACAGAACCATAGTAAGCCCTCTTCGCCCTCTTAATTTGTTCATCAGAAAAGTCTTGATTCCACAGATCGCACACCTTGAGGAGCCTCTTGCTGTGCGAATCTTGCGCCTCTCTGGGGATTCGGACTTCTGGCAAATCGATATCTACATCCTCGTACAAGTCCCAATACTTTTTGGTGATGGTGTAAGGGTCATGAGGATGGGTAAGGGAGACTGTGAGGCAAAAGGGTCTTTTCTCGGGGCCAGACCTGACATGATCCCACAAGTACTGGGTGCTTTTGAACATGACTTCCTCATCGTAATCCAGCTGATTGCTCCGCCCGCAAGGGCCCGCCTGCAGAATAGAGCTAGCATTGTGATACCATTCCAGACGCACGTCGGGCTGGTCCCAGTTTACTGCCCAGCCAAAGTCGCCTGGATAGATATCAGCAGTGAGACGCTGCTCGTATCCATGCAGCTGGTCGCCGATGAAGTGCATTTTCCCAGCAAGAGCTGTATGGTAGCCTTTGGCACGTAGATAGTGAGCGTAGGTGGGTACGTCGGAACCTATCTGAGAGGCGTTGTCAAACGCACCAATTCTCATCGGCAAGAGGCCAGTGACCATGCTCATACGGGATGGCGCACAAAGAGGGGACGGACAATAGGCAGAGTCAAACTGGACCGAGGTGGAAGCCAGACGGTCGAGGTTTGGCGTCTTGATTTGGGACTGCGGGTTGTACATCTTGAGCTGGGGAGCAGCAAGCTGATCCGCCATGATGTAGAGGATGTTGGGCTTTTCGGACTCTGCGCTCCTCCCGAAGATGGCCGGGGATGGAGGGAGCGCGTTGATATCGGGGGCCATGATATTGGTATGAATGATTTGAGGAACTTTGAGCAATTTTCTTTTTCAAGGAGTCTTTGATTCTGTTTGCTTGCTTGGTCTCATCTATTCGAGTTTACACGGTTCGAAAGGCACCTTTTATGCTCATTTCGACGTCAAATTAAGGCCTAATTAAGAACCAAGAAGCCGGCTCTCGGGGCCTTGATTGTGTTGTCTGTGTTGTCTGCACATCTCCACTTTTGCCGCGTGTGAGAGTTTTCTCATCACATGGGTTACTGCAAAGCACGCCCTAAAGATGACTTGGGTTTTTATCAGCGAGTTGAAAACCACTATACGGTGCATTCTGGTATGACCCGCACTGTGCGTCTCAGCCAAATTTAGCGTGGGGACACGGTGTCTTTTTACTGTATAGACGATTTTCAGCTCAAGCCTTCAACTCACCCCTGGCACAGTAACGCTCAACCGTATAGATAATTTCCCGTGGCAACTCCATGACGCTAATGCACCACAGTTTCCTCGATAGACCATTTTGATGAGATTCAGCGAAACCGGCCATCCTAATCGCAAAAAGATAGGCCGTCGGCGGATGTCGCGTGAAGGTCGCGTGCCATGAACAACAGCACGGGACCACCGCGCAACACGACAGTTGATGGAAGCGCTACATACTACTCAGAGGTGTGTGCATGTCTGGGAAGCGGGTTATTCAAGCCATATACGCTGGTTGATGAACGTCGTGGAGTCTGTTACTCTGAAGAAAACAGAAAAAAGAGGGAGATGAGGAAAGACAAACCTGGGGTAGTTGTGTTTCAATCTCGACGCTAAAGAGACCTTGCCCGAAACTGCAAACAGGTCCCCCAATTTTCCGAAACCAAAAAGGAAGTGCGTCGTGGGCATTACCCCGCCAAGTCTGGCGGATTCTCGGCTTCGCTAGTCTTGGTTGAGCATCAAACCCGAGTTCCGAGCCGTCTAGCGCACGGTCCGGCCATTTTAGCCTGCCATGGAACGACTGTGTGCCAAGCCCATCCCCCTAGATAGTTTCATCACCCTCAAATTGCTGGGCCTGAGCTCATTCGTTTCCTAGGTGAAGTTTGCGAGATGCGGCTTGGTGTTTCGGCCCAACCTTAACACGACAGCGTGCTCGAGAAACCACAATGAGAAGCCGCAATTTTGGATGGGCAACTGGTTTTTCTCTTCTTTCCTTTTTTTTTTTTGCATCAAGTGTCATGTTTCATAGGCGCTTACATTACGCAGTCGACATCAACCTGCCATCTAGATGTACGAATAAGCAGAATGCCGACAGCCGATAACTTGCGGGGATACGCATACCCTTTTAGGCAACGCCATCCGCGACTCCTCAGGCCTAGATTCGGGCCTGGATCAGCGCTCCTGCGACCCTGGTTCAAGTGTTGGTTTTGACTCTTATCTTGTGAATATGATAAAACTATTCGCACTGTATAGATATGGTTGCAGGATGCCGACTACAACTCTTAAAAGCACTGCGTATTTCCCTCTCCCTCCAAGCCAACCCCACAGACTTCACTTCGACAATTCCCCCGTAATATCTCTTTTCTATCGCTTACTCGTCTTTCTTTGCTCGCCCATTATGTCTTCGAATGGTATCGAGTCTAGCGCTCGGCTGCCCTCGGACCACGAGAAAGCAATAAACGCGAAGCCAGAGGACAATGGCGCTGCCCCCTCAATCAAGGACGGCACCCTGGCCCACCGAGCACCACATGACGACACTCATCGCAGGCTTAAATCTCGTCATATCCAGCTCATTGGTATCGGTGGAACCATTGGCACCGCCTTATATGTGCGTACCCACCCTCCCCCACATAACACCCGAGACACCCGCTTATAACTTTATCCGCTATGTGCAGGTTCAAATTGGAAAGGGATTGTTGGAAGGTGGCCCCGCAAGTCTGTTTCTCGCATTCACAATATGGTGCACCTTCATCCTTGCCGTCACCATGTGTATGGCTGAGATGGTAACCTACCTACCAATATCTTCGCCCTTCATTAGGTTTGCGGGCCGTTACGTCGATGATGCATTTGGCTTCGCGGCTGGGTGGAACTTCTTCGTCTTCGAAGCAGCCCTGGTACCTTTTGAGGTCACGGCATGTAACCTGATTCTCCACTTTTGGACCGATGCCATTCCCGTCGGTGCAGTGATTGCAATCGTCATTGTCCTCTATGCACTAATCAACGTGCTTGCTGTGCAATGGTATGGCGAGACAGAGTTCTGGGCTGCCATTGGTAAGGTTCTGCTCATTGTTGCTCTAATCATCTTCACCTTCATTGTCATGGTCGGCGGCAACCCTAAGCACGACGCGTTTGGTTTCCGGTATTGGAAGAACCCAGGCGCCTTCACAGAACTCTACTACGGCGGCTCCCTGGGACGCTGGCTCGGATTCCTTCAGTGTCTCATCCAAGCTTCATTTACTATTGCAGGCCCTGATTATGTTTCCATGGCTGCTGGCGAGGCAGAGAACCCCCGCAACGTCATGCCTCGGGCCTTCAACGCAGTGTTCTACCGACTCACCGCCTTCTTCGTGCTCGGTTCTTTGTGTGTCGGAATTCTCGTCCCATTCAACGACGCTGAACTTACCGCTGCTTTCAAAAATGCCGAGCCTGGTGCAGCTGCGTCTCCGTATGTTGTTGCCATGAACCGCCTCGGAATTAGCGTCCTGCCCCACATCGTCAATGTCATGGTTTTACTCTCCGCCTTCTCGGCTGGCAACTCATACGTATACTGCGCCTCTCGATCTCTATATGGTCTGGCGCTAGAGGGGAAAGCTCCAAGGTTTTTCAGTGTCTGCACGAGGACAGGTATTCCCATTTACTGCGTAATATTTGTCCTGCTCATATCTCTCCTGTCATTCCTGCAACTTTCCTCCAACACTGCAGTCGTTCTGAACTGGTTTGTCTCCCTTGTGACAGCTTCTCAACTCATAAACTTTTCATGCATTTGTATCACATATCTATGCTTTTACCGAGCTTTGAAAGCACAGGGAATAGATCGTGACTCACTCCCATACAAAGCTTGGTTCATGCCATACACCGCTTATTATGGATTTGTGGGTACCTTTATCATGACCTTTGTTGGTGGCTATACAGTTTTTCTGCCCCTTGAAGGATACTGGAATGTTCCAGATTTTCTGTTCTCGTAAGTTCGCCCAAGCACAGGGCATGTGGCTCATTACTAAAGGAAAGAATAGCTACACGATGATTGGTGTTTTCCCATGCCTTTATTTGGGTTGGAAGTTCGTCTACAAGACGCAGATCCTCAAGCCGCAAAATGTGGATCTTCTTCGAGATGTGGAAGAAATCAACGAGTACCAACGCAATTATATTCCACAACCAACAACGTAAGTTTTCCACTAAATCATGATCTCGTATATTAGGCTAACAGTTTGTTCAGAAGCTTGTTTGAGAGGACTCTGGACAAATTGTTTGGTTAGCTTCCAGAAATAACACCTAAACTGGGTGATAAGCTAACTACAATAGCTGGAGCCTAAAATCTCATCGTGTTCTGAGGTTGGAATCAAGGCATCTCGTTGGCTCTTGTATGCCAAGAAGATAGAATAGAGAGTAATCTCATATAGGTTACCTTTTCAAAATTCAATATATAAATATAAAGCGAAATATCAAGACGGTAAATAGTCTTAAAACCCCATGCACATGGACTTTTATCTGTCTCGTCCCACGAATAACCGCCCTGCATTAAATATCTTCTATTAATCCACCGCCTCATATTGAGTAAGTCTCATCTCCAGGTTTTCATTTATCCTATTTGTCTGCTTGATCTGATTGCCTGAGTCCTGAATAATTAGCAGTGTTGCAATGTTAAGCGTCAACCTAGATACATAGGCCAGCGGAATGCTAGATGGTGGATTCCAAGAGTAAGCAACAACGCTTGCAATATTAGTCAGCAATAACACAATGAGCATTGTATAGAAGGTCTTTGGGAAGGCCGTCTTAATCTTATCTTTCCCATTTCTACTGAACATTGGCTTGGTGATCACGTAAAGCCCTGAGAATCCAGAGATACACTGGCTCAACGTCGACCAAAAGTTGCTGTCGACTATGGGCAGGTCATCTGATACCTCGCACAGAATGGTGGAGTATATGGTAAACGGCATTGCTACCATCAGGGTCAGAAGCAAGGGCGATTTAGCCAGTTGTAAAAGCCTGGTCCAATCTTGTTTGTTTGCATTGCGAAGGGTATCCGCTCCTTTATGCACCCGGTCTCGCAGCTTTTGAAACATCCCAGTGGTTCTAGAGCAGGGTTGCCGTTGGTTTTGAGGAGTAGGGGTGCCCCTTCCGAACGACGCCCTCTGAATGATCCCAACAGATGGGGTCTCGGAACCGCTCGTCCATGACTGATCTTGACTAACATTAGGCGGCGGTAAAAGATGCTCCAACTTCTCTAGTTTAAGTGAGTAATAGAAAGAGAGGGGCCGACTTATTGGCATAGGTAGTCAGCCTCGGCCTTGTGACAGCTCACCTTTGGCGCTTAATTCATTAACTTTTGCCTTGCATTCATCCAATTGCTCTTCGAATAGTTGAAATGTGTTTCGAATATTTTTGGTTTTATCATTGAATGAAATCCCAGTCTTGGCGGTAATCTGGCTGGAAGCCGCTTCAATTGAGATGAAAGTTAGCCATATCTCAGCCAGGCTTTTGCGCATGTCGCTGACCTTGACGTTAAGCCATGATGAATCCTCGGCTTCACTTTGCCAGCGGTATAAAACATCGCTCCATTGTTCTCTCCAGGGGTAGTACGAGTCGAAGCCTCCATCTAGTCTACCCAATATGGATTGATGCCGCGGGCACCAAGCAATGTCCGAAACCCTACCCTGATCGTATAATTCTGAAAGAGATGCCAACAAATTTGCAAGTAAACGGCATTTCAAAATGACGAGGGGAAAAGCAATAGATATGCAGAGCTCGGTAATTTCTTGCTGTGCGTTATGCACCCATGTGTTGATGTTTCCAATGACCTTCAGAATATCTAATGCGCTCATATCGGCCAAATTTGGATACTTCTCGTGCAGAATACTGGTCGCCTCGTCTGTAAGCCTCTTGGCTTCATCTGTGTCGCTCTGTGCTAGCAGGGTGTTGGCTTCACTGATGCCAGTGCTTCTAGTCGCAGTTATGGAGGCTCTGTTCTCGAGCTCAAGACTCATACTTTATTATTCAGTGAGAGCCTGAAACAGTGGTTAAAATTGGATAGGAATCTTCCATCCGATAAAAGCTTTGTGGAATCGACTCGGCGTTAGCTTATGTATTTATTGGTTGCTTTGTAATACTGGTGCGCCCCAGGCAGCCCAGGCAGCCCAAGGCAGATTGCGACAGACCAGTGATACAGATGACTGCACTAGAGTGCCTGGCGAGACATCCAGGAGGTCACTGGCGAGATGCAACTGGCCCATTTAGGGATTGGCTTGCAGCTACTTCTGCCTGTGGAGGAGCAGTGAGGTATCTCCCCTACAAAAAGAGACATGACAAGTCATGATTTGCATGGTTTGTAACATTTTATTGGATAGAATTCAGCTCGGTACCTCACTGCTCCCTCCGCACATTCAAGGAGATGAAACACGGAGGGGTCATGCTATGGCCTGAACCTTCCCTTGGTTGGCTGCCCTACAGACAGGACCCTTGCCAACCGACTCCCCCCTTCAATCAGCCCCAGCCTCCCTGTGACTTTCACCACCAAAACTTGATAGATTATCTAAGCATTTAGATGTATTTTGGAAGTAGAAGTCAGATGCGAGTTGGTTGACAAGGGTCTGGTCTTATCAACCCGTTCCAAACAATTGACCTCAGTTCTCATCTAAAAGCTTAGCAACGACATGCTCAACGGCAGTGTCGTGTACGGATTCAGCTAGCCCATATGAAAGATGCCCGGCAGGTAAAATACAATTGCATGAGGGATCAGGAGCGCAAACAGTGTCGCCCTAGTATTGATTTGGTAAGCAAGATTACTTTTGAAGCGTCGGCTTTATTTTGAACTTACTTCCAGACAGTAATCGAAAACCTTGCCGCTCGAATCCAATTGATGGGACAGTTGGGGGATGGTTTGGTTGTTTGCGCGAGCAGAAGCAACGAACATTCCTTCTACAGCATCGTTTCCTGGAAGTCCATCACCTTTTACGCTGGAAGCTTTTCCTGGTAGGCGGTAAGGATTGCCCACCAGGATGACTGACTTGACAGAGTCCAAAGACTCACAGTCGAGCTGTCTCAAGGCTCTGAGCACCAAAGTGGCACCTTGCGAGTAGCCGAACAAACCGTACTTTTGGTCAGGGCAGTTTTCCCGCCCGTTTTTGATCGTATTTATGATGAATTGCTCGCCAGATGTGGTATTTTGCTCAACGCCGGCAGGATATTCTACTGGCACGCTGATACCACCGGGGATCTTGGAAAGAATGGACTGGATCATAGGGTAAAACATAGTAGAAACGCCTTGTGGTTCCTGAGTACCGCGCACGTCAATGAGCTCTATACACAATACAGTGTCAGCCAGGGAGAATTCTTGAATACTAACTTCGGAATGTAAGAAAACTTACGGTAACTTGCGCAAACCCCGTCATTCGAACTTTGAGTGATGTTGCCATGTGGTATCGCAAGAAACGAAGAAACGCCACAGCGGCACTCAAAAGTTTGAAGGAGCTTTGTCTCAGGTACCACGCCTGAAGAAATGACCGGTGCCGGAATAGCAGTCGCCAAAAGACTGAGAGAAACGATTGAGAGGAATCGATACATGGCTAGAGTGAATGGTTTGATTGGATGAATGAATGAATGAAGGAGTAGTTGATTTCGTCAATGGGACAAGGAAGTTCCAACTGGATGGACACTACGAACGTTACTTCTAGATCCATCATCGTAAACAGTCACGAGATCTAAACGAATACAAATTTACGGTGTTACTAGGTGTTAGTATGTTGCAGGGGCACCCCTTGCCAGACACCTCATCCAAAACTCGACTAGGCGTCATGCATCTTGGCGATCGGCAGTAGCGGAAGGAGGGCCACTTGTACAGAGAATGCAGGTTAGTGTCATGTCCTTCAAGAGTAATCTTGAACTCATTCGTTAGGCGAGGAGCTTAGTAGTAAGGGGAGGTGAATTTTGAATGTGCCTTGAATATTTTGGCAAATATTTTGATTGATAATTGATCGAAATAGCTCCCCTTCAATTTTGTGAAGTGATTGATCTCCACCTGGATGGTTGCCATATCCCGACCCACACTAACTAGCTCTCAACTCGTACCGAGTTCGTACCGACGTGTGGATTCCATCCAATCCATACTAGGCTCTTACTGGCCTAAAACTCGTGTCCATGCAAAAGGTGGGTCCCGCGAGTTACCAGCTAGGCGAGCAAAATAGTGCTCCACTCCATAGTCGGATTTTGCGAGATCATACGGTATCAGCTTTACAATTGAACATGCCTTCAGGCCCCGACCAAGAATTCCTCTGATTGATTACATTTTATTTCCTAACTAAATGTGAATTGATTGAAAGAACCGCTAGAACTTATTCTAGCAGCAACCTGAAGTCCTGTATCGAAATACATCGATGTTCTTTTCCGCCTTTTTGGTTGCCGTCTCAAATGTTGTTCTTCGCTGTAACACCCTTCTTACGGACATGGGCATATCCAAATTAGGGAAATTATGCCTTTGAAAATCATTTTTTGACTACAGTATGCCCTTCGGAAACTCATAGATGATATCACCAGATCGATGCATGACAAGTTGTCCTGAGCCAGTGTCCCCACAGGATGTTTCAAATGAGGTACATGACCAACAGGATCACTAAATGAAAGAAGTATGGGGATACAGATTTGCAAAGATACAAGAAAAAAGCCATAAGCGCTCTAATATGTAGACTGTTTTGGAAAGGAATCCACTGAATGGGCAGCTCCTCAGTGAATACATCTGCTTTACGGAGACATCAATCATCTGGAAGCTGAGTGGGTCACAATGACCACCAGCCAATAAGGGTGGCTTCTTTAAACAATCCGAAAAAAGGTGGGTGGGGTCTCCAACTAATCACGGTGTAATCCGTTGGAATGCACGGGCATCCTAGCCAAGTTTTAGCACACCACCATCCGTTTTGCAGACCGCAAATTGAGACATGAAGCTTTTCATTTCCTACATTCAATTGCATCAGCAGCGTCAAAAAGCCTACTGCAAGTCTCCATTTTTATAAGCAACCGTGTTTGTCTATACGAACTCGGAGAGGGAATCTTGCCAGCCAGATGTTGTAGCCAGCATCAATGTTGCGCAGACCACATAACAAGGTGAGGACCGGCTGCAAAACCTGCAAGCGGCGCCGCGTCAAGGTTAGTCCATCTCATACTGGGGAGCACGGACCCAAAGGTCTGACGACATAAACAGTGTGACGAAGGGAAACCAGAATGCCGGAACTGCCAGGTCCATAGCGCCGTCTGCGAATATGAAGAGTTGACAACGCAGAGCTTACCGTATCAACCTGCACCCCTCCAACCCGCTAACATCCCCGGGTTAGATGAACCTTTCATCTTTAACCTTAGACATATGGAGTTACTCCACCATTTTACCGTGTCAACTGCGCCAACCCTGTCGGCCCATGTCCAAGTCCAGGTGGTTTGGCAACAGCAAGTGCCGCGCCTGGCACTCTCAGCTTGTTACGTACTTCATGCTGTATTAGCACTTTCTTCACTGCACATTGCGCATCTGAAACCGCATGTTCGGCAGTCTTATAGGACTATTGGTGTTCATCTGCATCAAACAGCGCTTAGTCAGGTCAAGATCGCGATGGAACACACCACGGAGGAGAATTGCACATTGCTCTATCTCTTCTCCATACTTACCTGCTTTTACTCGTTGGCTAAAAAGGATGATGTGGATGCACAACTTTTCGAGGGCGAGGAAGATGATGAGCATCCGAATCTCTTGAACTGGGTTTTTCTGTTCCGAGGAACCAAGACGTTACTCATGCCACCTTATGATGCTGTTTTGAAGGGCGGGCCATTGGCGCCAATGTTTGAAAGAGGAGCTGAGCGCGCTTCCATATTGCAGTGTTCCCTTTCAGCGGATACAGCGCTTAGTACAATCGCATTGCGAAATGTCTTCCAGAGCCATGTTTACAATGTGGCGGAAAGTGAAGTATACGAAGATGCTGCACAGCTGCTGCAGCGGTCATTTCATGCCGTATTTAATAGTCCGGTGCAAGAAATCAAGACCACTGACATATTTATCTGGTTGTTTCATGTCTCAGACCAATACTTGGATTATCTAAAGAGTTATAGGCCTATCGCTTTAGCCATCTTTGTTTGTTTTGCACGGCTTATAGAACGATTGCAGGGAATATGGTGGATAGAGGGATGGAGTGAATTCACGGTAAAACAAATACGAAAACAGTTAAAGTCGGATGTATTTGATATGATAGATAGGCTTTGGGAGATGCTTACTCTACCAACATCATAATCTGATTTTTATTTGTGTACTTAGAGTGACTCAAAACCTGGTTTTATTCACATCGCCTGTATAAGGGTTCCTAGGTCTTTAGTCTGATTTCACCCACTATTAACTTCTTCATTCGCCCTTAATAAACTAGGGGAGTCGCTTCTAAGCTGGCCCACCCACCTCTACTCCTCAAACAACAGTCAATCGTTCCTTAGCTCCAGTTCATCAGTGATAGCCATCAAGTTGATAAGCCATGAAATTTGAACTCAAAGAATTTTAGATTCATGATACCCAAATTATCTAACCTTACTCTTGTACTCCCAAACAAATACCAGTGATTCGCAATCCATTAGCCCAAATGAAAGTCGAAGGTAGTGCAGTAAATCGACAAGTATTCCATTCCTCGCTAGCTAAATAAATAATAAATTAGAATGGAGCACCTTCCTAGTTGTCCATGTTGTCCTGGCATATATCTTCGAGCAGTTTATCATAGTCTATGTCTCGTGTATTTCCTTTTTGGGAGTTGAGCTCACAATAGTCTAGGACCGAATTTGATTCGCCACCCTGACCAAGATGAGAAGTGCCGGGGCCTGCTCCAGCCGGCGATAAGGCTCCTAGCCTACTCTTATGAGTGTCTATACGTGTGAACACACTACCTGCCCTATCAAATAGCAGCTGTGGCATAGAGGCAGCGTCAGATATATTTGTATGATCTCCAGTCACCTGGAGCCAATTGGCTCCACGGATTGGTATTTCATTCGATTGTGCAGCCGCATTCATGGCCTGATAGATAGCTTGACGCTGCCTCATGAGTTGTTGGTGCATGCTTCCAGTGATGTTTGTCAAAGGAGGGGCGGTGATTTGCCGTTCAGAAATACTGGATGATGGGGAAGATCCTGGCGTAATCCCACTGTCTGCAATAGGCTCTGAAAGAGTCTCTTGAATGATGGCTGACTGGCCAGTGCTGTATTGGTTCAAAGTAGCAGAGCCAGCAGCGCTTGTTGGAAGGGGTGTTTGTCCGACGCAAAACCTGCTGAACATGGACTCCATGGCTCTTTGGATGGTCGAGCGAATGTCCACTTCATTGGCTTCGGCTCTGAGGACAAGCCCTGATTCCCTAAGCACGCCGAGAAAGATTTCGATACCCTCACGTTGGCAATACTCGCGCATCTGACAAAAGTCTTCTGATTTAGAAGAGTCAATGTAAATGGAAGCAGGACGTTCCTCGTCGGGGAATAAAATGCCCCAGACCCTGTACCACTTTTCCTCTATAGAGCCCTGTGACCTCCGGGATAGCTCATTTTTCTGCGAGTGGCTGATTCCGTCAAGCTTCGCTGATTCACCTCTTGTGCAGGTGGAAAATAATATATGGTTTTCGCAAATATCAACGGTCTCAAAGATCACAAAACATTTCTGACAGTAGAACTCCGGAGTGTGTCGTCTTTGTAAGTGCTGTTTCAAATCGCCGATGGTTTCATGCTTCTTTAGAAAGCAACTCCAGTGCTTTTCTGGATCCTTCTTCCAGAAGGGGCACCCCAGAAACCTTGACCTCGCCTGACAGCCAGACTCTGAAAGTTTAGTACGCTTCGAATCCATCCCACCACCGTCATAGCCATTGTCTTTCCTCTTGCGCTTTTGGTCTTTGGACGATATTGCTCGCCCAGAAGTACCCGAGGGACGGTTTGGGTTGAATTGGGTGGCTCTTTGGCTTCTTGTTTTCTCCTCGTTGTTATCGCCTCCATTATTTGCCTCTTCTGGGCAAAGAAGTAAAAGGCGAAGGAAAACCTTTTCGAATACGCAAAACCCAAAACCTTCGTTTTCCAAAGGCCTCGTCTCCTCAGAGCCGCTCGATATCGAGAGCAGCTCGCAGTCCAAATCTCCGCTTGTGGGCGATGTTGCCACTGTCATTGACGTGGGGCTCTTACCTGCGTGAAAGTCAGTGAAAGTGGTAAGAGAGGTGCCGCGGAATATTTACTCACCACGATTAATTTTGATCGGTATATTGTCGCATTCACAAATTATATGCTGGGATCTCGCTAGCGCAAGTTCATCAATATCGTGGATAGAGTCTTCCGACCACTCTCTTCCAGCATGTAAACCACAGGGAAGTGCCTGCCCATTTGCCAGAACTTTGTGCCAATAAAATACATCATCAACTTGGTGAACCGATTGGATATTGATCTTTGATGACACAGAACGTTGGAATTTCGAAGGTTGATAAGCGAAGTATAAATTGGCGAAATGACGGAGTGTGTTGAATGTGAACTCAATTCCAGAAGATGATTCCGATCGCCGAATCGTAGGGTAGCCATGGACAAACACGGGAGCCTGGATATCTGCAAACAACCTTCTCCAGGAGTCTTCGAATGCCATTTCTTCGCTGAGTGAGCCTCTCCTGGTTGCTACTGTGAATTTTACACATTTACGACTCGAAGTTTCTCCCGAGTCGGGACGAATAGACAACTGAGGAGCAGATTTGCCAGATATTTGCTTTGAGAGGGACGCCAGGGATGTATTCGCCACTTGGCAAGATTCTGTGGACGAAGGGTATGCTGTTTCAATAGCCGGTGTGGTGTGAATAAAATTCTCATCTTGTTGGGGGCAGAGGGCACAGGCAAGCCAGGCCAACTGTTCGCCGCATTCTGAAATATCAAAAGACGTTCCATAGACTGTAATTGAAAGGGACTCTGAGAATATTGATGCTGAAATTTGTGTCCTGCCAGTTAACATGGCTTCGAAAACCCGAGCTTTTTGAGCAGAATGTTCTGTGAGTGTTGCATTAGCAGAGATATCATGTGTCTCCCAAAGTCACATACCCCTGTCTCGATGAGCAGCGTGTTCAATCGCCATTTGAAGAACACGAAGCACATCTAACCCACATTTAGGCCAGGTGAGTCTGATGTAGTCCTCCACTGTAGTCACTTGTGCTTGTTGTCCCAAACATGTAATGGCAATCTTCTCCCCGATGCGTGTTCTTTCTCTCCAATTTGAAGGGAGCTTCATTTCGAATGTGGCTTGCTGCACAGGGGGCGCTCGTGACTTGCTGGGTTTTCCCGTTGGCAGCTCTCGCAAAATCTTGGGACGAATATCGCTGATCATGACACAGTCCAATTCGGCATCCGTGTGTAGTGCAGGGTCTCTTTGCAAAGTAGCAACAAGCCACTCGTACGCAGGGCTGTCGTGGATCAATTTTCGGTAGGACTCCAATCCAATCTGAGTCGCGATGTCGCTATCCTCATCATACTTCTCTTTTCTTACGCTTTGGAACAAATCGTCAGGTTCTGGCGACACATCACCTCTATTATTCAATGTGCCCCACATGCTCATTTTGTCAAGAAGAGGCATATTTTCTGGAGTGTGTGTGGATTCTTGGACTGAATGCTGCTCATCCTCATGGATAAATAGGTCTTGGAGTTGACGCGAGATTTTCCTGAAGATCTTCATCAGCGCTCGCGTGTCTAGTTTCGACATAATTTATTAAATACTCACTCATGGTTCCTGTGTATGAAGAACATGATGTCACGACTCGCCTGAGAGGAATTATTTTGACCGATTTTAATTGCAAATGCTTTGATGACATTGGAAACATTGCTGGATATCTCACGCCAACGGCTTCTTTCAATTTGAGATCGAACCCTTCCAAAGATACCTTGGCAAAGCTCGTTAATGTAAGCGCGGGCGTGTATTGAAGTCATACTTGTCGCTGCTGAATATGAAGTTTGTGCATCATCGTTAAATTCATTCCGTTCTGTCATATTTCTCTCTTTATGATCCATGCTGCAAAAGGCTGCTTGGTGCAAGTCAACCCGATACCTTGGATGTGGACCTAATGCATAGCCCGAATCTGTAAATTTAATGCATTCCTCCTTTTTCAAGCGGGGCTCCAAATGCACGTTTGGCAACGATAAGCCTTGGCTAGCTGTTGGCTTGTTTTGCTCATTCAACTCAGCAATCCTGCCTGCTTGGTTTTGCATATTGAAATCATTCGTTTGATCAGTACTCCGACCCAAGCCGCCCACGTGGCTAATTTCCAACCGCTTCTCCTCCTGGTACCTCTCTTCATAGGGTTGGAAGCGGTTCTGGAACGGAAGAGGAGCATTGGGCCGTTCGTACATCCTTGGGGGGCGTTGGACGTCGTGACGGTGGATGAAGGACTCGAGTGAAACTAGCTTAGCAAGCTGGCCACTAAGAACCTTGGGGTTACCACCAAGGTGGTGGATGAGACACTGGCTAGCTTGGAGGTCCTCGGTGAAATCACCACACTGAAAGAAGCCACCGGCGCCTGCTGACGAATACGCGTCCATGTAGAATTTCGGGGGCCGGTTAAGCTCAACGACAATACCGTCAAGCTTATTGGGGTCGCCATCATTATTTTCAAGGAAGATATTTTTGACAAATGAAAATGGATACTCAATCTTATATCCAGCCTGCTCATTGTTGATGTAGTAAGTTATCATGCACTTATCAGGGGAGTAGAATATGATCAAATCCATGGTGTTCTGTGCAACTCGTGTCCACTTTCCAATACTCAAAGAACGGCAAATCAGATGGTAGATTACTGAAGGAATTAACGCCCGAAGTTCGTCGTACAAAGCCAATTTGGTTAGTATTTTACTCACAAGCTCTGCTCTGGATGCCCTGCTCGCCAGTCCAGTCTGAATTACTCCAACCAAGACCCTTAGCAGATTCCATTGCCTGCATGGCCAAGAAGGCTTTCGTCGATTCAGGGATGCTATCGATATCCTCGCTGGTCTCGAGGCTTTTCTTGGCCAGAAGCTTAATTTTCGCACGTCTTAACATTATTCTTTTTAGTATTTCTGGTCTTCAAAGATAGCATAGGACGGTTGTAACGATAGAATTGTCTAAAAGAAAAAGAAAAGAGGAGGAGAGCCATCATCCCGATAGGATCATACAAAGCTATCAGGTATTATTGTAGCCTGGGCTTTTCTTGTAAAAGATCATCAAATTTGCTTAGGCGACAATTCAGATATCAATACAGACTGGGAATGTGGGCCCTCGAGGCTTGACAATAATATGATCTGGTTCGTACCTGTTCTGGAACCAAACCTGAACAGATCTCTCTGTCATATTGAGATCCTCAGCTATCCTCTCCCGCACCGTCGTGGTAGGGGTAGGGTTCTTGCTGAACTCCTTCTCTAGGATATCGAGCTGATCTTTGGTGGCGCGTGTTCGCTTCTGGTTCTTCCCCTGGTGTGTGAGGGTGCTCTTGTGAGGAGGTCGTCGCGCTGGCGCTAATTGGCTGTTGGCGGCGGGGTAAGGCGTGTTGACATTGACGGATTGTACATCAGGGCCAGTTTGGCCCACGGCCCGCTGACCAAAACCAGTGGCTTCTGCAGTCGGATCAGCCATAACCAAAAGTTGAATAGGTGCACGGCTTTCTTTCGGAGACAGGTGTGACTGTCTAAAGGCAGGTTGTTGAGGAGAGTAGCAATAAATGGGAAAGGCCTAACCATGTGCGGCTGAGTAGTCCTGAGCAGCATAAATGTGGCCTGCTATGTGATTGGCTTAGTACCCACAAATGCTGCGTTGCTGCCTAGCTACATCAATTGCGATAGACTTCATTATAAAGTGGTGGGTTTCATAGGGGAAAATGAATCAGGGTGTATTCATTTTAATATATATTTGCAGTAGGTGGTAGACTACATCGCTGTATAGATCAACTGAGGTTCGGTCACTAGAATTGGATATTAGTCAAACTTAACCTGCCGACATCCCTGCCAAATCACCCATTAATCCCTCGACGACCAGGGTGTGTGATTCAATGTTGAAAAAGATCATTGAACGCATATTCCATTACATATAACTCAAAAGTCTCAAGCAAGTACCTTACCAAGACTTGATGCTTAGCCCTAGGCAAACTTCATAGGGGGTTTTCTTTTTCATGTGGGGTAGGGCAAGGCAGATAGCGCAAGAACCCAACAAATTGGGCGTTTTTATTGTAACGATCCGGCCTGTTCCTAAATATGGTAAAGCAATTAGAGCAAAAGGTTTTTATTGTCTCACATGCCTAAGAATTGAGTTTTCTTTCTTCCTTCCATGAGACTCTATCTAATTTATGAATAACCCTGGTGCCCTGGTTCAAGTGCAATAGAGCCTATTGGGCACGGCCAGCGGACAATCAGCGCTGAATGTTGCAGTTCATGGTACTCAAAGTTCATGGCTCTGGATTAAACTGGAGCCTTAAAGAATATTATTATTAGCAACCTTGAGGTCCAAGATGGCCCAAGTCAACACAATAAGCTTTACACAGTAAGGTCAAACAGCTAGGCAATAATACCCTATTGCCTCTTAAACTCCAGGTATCTCCAATAGCCTCACACAATGCAGCGGAGATAACCCTCTAGAAAAAACCTTGAATATGACCACCAATATAAAATGCCTGCCTTTCTTGCCAAGACCAGCTTAGCCTCTTCCCTTCACTGTGACCCTCGAACAAGAGCAACTCGATCAACACCAGCTTATTCAACGTCACATCCCTATCTCAGCCTCCCACAACGCACACACTCCACACACACCTACACCAACAACCACAACAAAATACGTATAACCCTACAGAATCCTAACAGCACTATAGCCACAAGCTATATAACTAGGTTTAAACGAGCTAGCTACCCTATTCAATCCACAGTGCAGCTCTATCCCTTTATATGAAGGAAACTCGGTTACTTGCCCTTACACACAACACTAGGCTCCTACAATCTCCAGGATAAAGACCTCATAACATTAGCAATCCTTAGATATAAGTCTCTCATACAGATTAGGCATAGGCTTAATCTACCGGGAGGTTTGGTTAGGTTTATTAGGGTAAAGCAAAGAGCTTTGAGGATGCTATAGGCTAGGCTCCGCACTAGCCAGCAGCTAACACAACAACAAGAGGCATTCTTACAACAGATAAAGGCCACAAATACACACACTAATGCAACGCTTTGGATGCATCAGCTGCTCGCGATAATGCAAGATATCCTCGCCAATCCCTAGTGGCAACACAAGGCTCACATTATCAAGCAACAGGAGGAGGAGGACGGCGACGACGACGGAGGAGGTAACGTGGGGAAGGAGGGGGCTGTTTTGGTTTGGTTTAGTTTAGTCCAGCATTTTTCGGTTTAGATTGGCGTTAGGTTTCACCCGGAAAAGTTACTCTCAATACCACTGGTTTTTTTTTTACATCACACATTTACATCACACAGTAGCCTTAAAGAATATATCTCCATATAATAGAACGACAATACTTGCTAAATAAACAAACGACTTCCATATAGCTGACGGCCATCTTGCCCTACGACAAACTCCTAAAAATTACCAGAGCGGGAATAGGGAACAGTCATCAATTAAACCCAAAAGAAAGAGCACTACTAGCGCTTTTGCGGTGCTGATTTAGTATTGCAACGGTCAGAATACGACAAGGAATTTGTAAGCCCCTGGAATAACGGCATCGTATTGATAAGCTGACTAACAACCGTCTAAACAAAGTCTCGTTCAATTTACGTTCACTTCAATTGTCAATGCCTAAGCAACAACAGTACGTACGGGCCCACCTTTTGGATTTTAGAGTTATGTTTTCGGCCGAATCAGCGAGATGCGGGTGACGATTGTGCGCGATGCCTCTATGTCAAGGCGGACTTCATTCGCAGCTGACAAATAAACAATAACTGGCCCCTTCCAAAAGCAAATGTAAAAATTAGGATATAAACGGTTTTACTCGCCAGCGACATTTCTTCATGTAACCATCCTATCTTCTCTGCAACTAATCGACAATATTTAACCACTTTACATCGTTTCCATCATGCTCGTTCTCGTCGCTGGTATCACCGGTTCTCTTGGCCAGAGGCTCGCCACAGCAGCACAGTCCCGTGGCCTCAAGGTGCGCGGCTTGGGTCGCAGCCCCGACAAACTCAACCCGGCCATTTCCGAAGGCCTTGAGTCATTTGTCAAGTCCAGCTCGCACGAGGACATCCCGGCTTTGGATAAGGCTGTCGCCGGCGTGGATGCCATCATCTGCGCTTACTCGCCTACGGGTGTCCTCAGCTTAGATGGCTGTCTACTTCTCCTCCGAGCAGCCGAACGCGCAAATATTAAAATTTTTATCTCCTCGTCTTGGAACAATGACTGGACCAAGATCAAATTTGGCGAGTTTGAGCATTACGATACCCTCATCTCATTTGAGAACCACGCGGCGATGACTAGCCCCATTCGTCCGGTCTACATGTTCACCGGATCTTTTCCTGAGATCTTGCTGAGCCCCTATGGACCTGGGTCACTCAGAATGGAAGATGACACGGCTGTTTTCAGATACTGGGGCGATGGCAACAAGCACAAGCAGCCTTGGGCATCCCAAGACGACGCAGCTGCATGGACCATAGAAGTACTTCTCAATGGGGATGGAGTGAGAGATGGAAAGGGTGGTTTCTTCCGAATCCCCTCGGCGCAGCATTCTATTGAGGAGATTGCGGAAGCTTTTAGACGCGTCAGCGGCAAACCCGTCGAGGTCAGGCGAGCAGGCAGCATTCAAGAGTTTGAGGACCAGGTAGCCACTCAACGTCGCGAAATGGGCAGAGGTCGGTCTTGGGATTATGCAGCAACTGTTGCGGAGCTCTTGGCGAACAAGGGCGCATGGGAGATGAATGATGCAAGCATTCTTCAATTGGGCCACGTCAAGAAGCCCTCGACGCTGGAAGAGAGTATCAAGGAAGTTTACGACAACATGTCAAAATAGTACTGTACTGTAAATATTTCTTTAGCTGATTATTGAAACCACTCATATATTTCACATCTTTTTTCATCATTTTCTGTTCCAATTGACACATGCAGCTTGAGGCTACCCCTTTCGACCCCGAGCGCTCAGGTTTATATGCACCCCAGGAGATGCTCTTCCTAGAGGACTTGTTAATATATAGGTCACACAATGTCTTTAAACCATTCATTCGCAACAAATAGCCAAGATATCATCTCCATGAGGTCGCGTAACGCCCCAAGAACTATCATCAGCGCCCGATAGATCTCATCCCACATTATGCAGCCCACATTTTACATCCCGTATCTATGCCCCACATCTATCCCACATCCCACATCCCACATCATCCCACATCATCCCACATTACTTGGTCCGCATCTCGCATTTCACGTGTTACACATATCGAAGCTTAATTGTAGAACAAATGCTGATGAAGTCGCATCTGGCTGCAGGACTGTATCGAATACTAGCTTCTATGGACAGGGGAGGTAGGAAATCTCTTCGTCCTTGAACTGCAAAGCCCGCTGAGAAAAGCCGTTCCTCAAGCACTAGTTCTTAAGTCCTAGGATTTTGGCTCTCAACTAGCCACCTAAGCCACTATCGGGATATCGTTTCAAAAATTCTTCAACCTCGTTGTCCCTATTTGAATACTCCTACCCGCCATCCAATCCATTGAGTCCGCCTTGCACCAATCGGAACCCCCTCGTGTCCCAGAAGTCCAACCATCAACTGTTGACGATTATGGGTAGACTCGCCACTTGAGCCAACAAACTGCGCTGTGATCCGATGCCTTTTCGATGCTGTGTTCCTCAAGCCGTATGTCCGTGCCAGGACCATTTCGTAGCGTGACAATCGAATCAACCCAGCTTTGTACAATTTCTTCCTCTGTTGACAGTTGCTTTATTTGCCCCAAAGTAAATTGAGTGTAATTCAGTATATAAAAGGCTGATATCTCATTGGCAAGATCGGAAATTGGGATCGAGTAATTTCTACGAAGCCCAATGGTCGCTCCAAACGCCAGTATGACAGCATGCGCCGCACCAATAACACTAGTCGCCATGTTGAATTCGGGAGTTGCTTCTAGAGGAGATGAATAATGAAACTGTTGCTTATAGCAAAAGTAATTTGCTGTTTATATAGATCCACCACCTACAGCTATCGTCACATTAGGCTATTTAACGCGGGGATAAGATCGAATATTATTAGCACGGCCCCAAATATCCGGATATCCGGCTGTTTCTTTGCTCAAAAACAAATATGTTATCGATTTCACTCAATCCAGATGCTTTTTAACCCTGCTTGTCTCACATAAGCGCGCCATGTCGGTTGTCGGCTGCTTCAATGGTGGTCATCAGCGACTCGGCGATTGTCGCTCCTAGAAATGATCTATCTGCATTGCGCCATCTAATAGTCAAAAGAGAAAAGAAGCAGGACGGAATTTTTGAAGGTTTTCAAATTCATTGTACTTGCAAAGAAAATGCAATCCTATATTCATTCCTGTGACGAATCCGTGGCATATTTTATTATACTAGTCTGATCCATCAGCATCTTCAATAAGCCAGGGTATGACATGTCTTGCAACCACTCAGTGGATTCTCCCATGTATCATAAGATGAGCACCACTCCACCATTCCAAATTGGCCTCGGAAACCCTTTGCAAAATTCCAAATCTCAGCAAAGGGATGCTCTTTCAGATTCATGGGCGATAGTGGTATGAGTGTATCGGCAGGTGCCCTGCCCTTCATCTAGACTTTCGTCGTTCTGAAGCGCATCGCTAGAGAAATCAGTGAAGACTACAGTGACAGAAAAAGCGAAATATTCTAGGGATTCAGTTTGGCCCATTCGGCTTATTACAATTTTAAAATCCATATTTTCCATCTCTTCCGAAGCAGAAAAAAACTAAGAGACTAGAGCGATGTGTCAATGTCTCCTCGAAATTTATGGTCCTTACCGCCAAATCAATCCCCCGCCATTGTGATTACTCGATTACCTCAAATTGGTCAACCTTAACGTATAAAACCAGGCGTACATCCCTAAATCATGTGCCGATACGCTCTCAAAGGTTTCTATCGCTACATAAGACTGGGTTCTCTCTTGGTTTCGACACGGGTCAGGAAATTACACTGTATTATTTAAGTAGCTTCCTCAATTCGCTTGTGAACCTAGCCTGCCATTTTCATATACAAGTGCATTTGCAAGTGCTTAGAATTTCGCCTGCACCTCAATTCTCACAGAAAAGCAAGCACATTCGCCATTTTGTCGATCTTTGACCCCAAGTAGCTCACTGGGAGATGCCCGATTGGATGAAATTCCCCACTTGCTATTTTCGCCTAAAACTCACCCTCCCGTCTCCCGGAGAAATTTTCGGGGAAATCTTGCAGGCGTCTTGAGAGGATCCCAACCTCAGGTAAAGCAAAGTTGAAGCAGCCCCAAGTATCAGAAAATGAAAGAAAAAAGGCAAGAAAGAAAAACATTTCTCCAGATTTTGACCATTTCTAGCCGTATATTGATTATGTCCCATTTGACCCTCAGCAATTATTGGTTTTTTCGTTATTAATAAGCATCGGTCAAAGCTAAAGGCGCCGATGTTTGCCATGAGAAAATCCACTGCGGCTCTATAGTATGCAGCACATCTTAGCACATGATACGGGTTTGGTACCACTGAAACTTGGCAGTTGGCTAAAGTCCGGATAGAGAGGGCGTAATGACAAGTTGTTAGCGCCATCGGTTTAATAATCCTTGACTGAAGGGAGTAGAAAGGCGGTAGATGCCAGATCTCTTTGTTAATGACAACCAACTTGCCAGAAACTTTTTAAAAATAACTCCTTCTCCTTACTCATTTGCTACTTGTTCTTTCTAGAATCATTATCCCTCGCATAATTCCCAGGCCCACCATGACCTCAATCGCTCAGTGCGAATCCACAACTGAGCATGTAACCATCCATGCGAATTTCCAATCGAAATCCATCCCAACCCCTGATCCAATCGTATCTCGATTAGATTCAGTAGAGTTAGATCAACTCGACTACCATGGCACACGCAGCCATAATCCAGATATCACTGGGATCAGCAGACGAGACCAGTGCACTGTGTTGGAAGCATCTACTGCAAACGGTGTCTCATCCGTAGACCGAGTTCCAACTTTTTGGGATCCCCCCAAGAACAAGTTTCGCTTCGCTGCCGCATGTCTCGCAAGTCTTCTCAACGGTTTCAGTGACGCCGGTGCCGGCGCTGTCATTCCCTATATGGAAACGTTAGTACTCGCGCTGTCGGATTATTCTGTACCAACAAGCTAACATTGCGGTCATCACCAAAAGATACTACAATATCGGCTATGCAGTCGTCTCGCTGGTATTTGTTGGACAGGCATTTGGTTTCATATTTGCAGCCATTTTCTTGGATGATTTGCGTACAAGACTGGGAAGCTCAAAGGTTTTCGCCCTGGCCAACATGTCTTTGATATGCGGTTACATTCCGGCCGCTGCCGCCGCACCTTACGCTTCCATCCCCATAGGGTTCTTCTTCGTCGGGTTCGGGGCAGCTGTCAACATAGCTTTGGGAAACATCTTTTGTGGAAGTCTCCAGAGAACATTTATGCTGGGCTTTCTTCATGGATGCTACGGCATTGGCGGTACCATAAGTCCGCTCATCGCGACGGCTTTGATCACCGCCGCCCATGCCATGTGGAGCCGATTCTACCTTCTTGCGGTTGGCATTGGGTGTCTCACTCTCACGTCACTAGTTTGGACGTTCCTTAGCTATGAAAAAGAAGCCAACGCACAGACAGCACAGAGGGACATGTCTCGGAGCGTCGGCGAAATCATAGCCGGGACAGTCTCTGCTCTTCGCATGCGCGTGGTGCTTCTCGGGGCACTTTTCATATTTGCCTATCAGGGTGCCGAGGTATCCATTTCTGGCTGGGTTATTTCGTTTCTCATCGATGCCCGAGATGGTGATCCTGGATCTGTCGGCTACGTCTCAGCTGGCTTCTGGGCTGGCATTACCATTGGCCGCTTCGTGCTATCGGGACCTGCCCAGCGTTACGGCGAGAAGAACTTTGTCTACGGTTTGACAGTCGTTGCGCTTGCATTTCAGCTCCTTGTTTGGCTGGTACCCAACATCGTGGGCAACGCGGTTGCTGTATCCATTGTAGGACTGATGTTGGGCCCCATTTACCCTTGTGCTGTGGCTGTCTTCATGCGAAGTATGACGGCAAGACAGGCCCTTAGAGGCATGGTGACAATCAGTGCATTTGGTAGTTTAGGTGGTGCCTTGGCACCATTCTTCACTGGGTTGCTGGCCCAGGCGGTTGGCACCTTCGTGCTCCACCCTATTGTTATATTCTTATTTCTTGTGATGCTAGGTTGTTGGTATGGAATACCGGTTGAACCTAAGAGAGAAGACTAACTGTGAAAATAAATGAATCATGTTTCCTTTTGGTGCGCTACTATCAAGGCTGTACTTTCAAGCACATCACGTGCCAATAGGTGGTAGAACAATATAATGTTTACAAACAGTTATGTTGGTGGCGAAGTTATACATTTGCCACACCCAAGTCCACAAACCTTGAACGGTCCTTAAGGATATATCCTGCTTACTGATCAAACTTTATTTAACTTTGACAAAATATTTCGCTCCGATTGTTTCTTTACTTAGTCGCTGCTCCGCTTTAAATCTTTTTTAAACGTCAGTTGCGTATTTTCTTTTACCCATCAAAAACACCTCCTCGACAATCAAAATTCCGAGGATAAAACTCACGTATCTTAACACGGGCACACCTTTGACAATAAATGGTGGGCAATAATTCGCTGTCTCTGAGTCTAGCCTGTTGTGTTGTTGAAGCAGCATTCGTGGAGTAAAAAACGAGTGGATAAAAGCATATTCCCACTGTGGCTGAAACTGCACTGGTTCCAATCCCATTTCGTTGTCAGCAACTTTGATCTGCAGCGAGGCGGGTTCCTTCTTCAGAAAGCGTCCGATGGCAGTAGATTCTAGTTGCTCCACCGCCCAGCAGTTCTATCTGGGGGGCTCTGGGTCTCTCAGGAGTGTCTCTGCCTCCTTGATAGCATCCAACACTGCAATAGGGTCATCTGAGGCCCGAATACGCCGAAGAATCTCATAGGCATCTACCTCTGGCCGAGTGCGAAGATTCTCATACAGCTCATGCAAAAGAGAATTTTCGCGCTTCAGCATAGTTGCCTCGGCCACATCGTATTTGCATTCCACGCCCAGATCTATGCATTTCTGGCACGAAGGGCGCCTGCCGTCGCACTAAAAAGCGATCTCAGTAGTGTTTTCTGATGGCTTCGCAGGGAACCAACGCGTTGTCTCTTCCGTCGGCAGTTCTCACAAGCTATGTGTGCGCTCTTGCGCTTCGGAACCTTTATCGAACTGCGGTCCGGGTTTTGGCTGCCATCACTGCCCCCGCCCGAATCGGGCTTGGGCAATAGTGGAGGGAGCACTCTGGTCGTCATCCTCAGAGCAGAGGTTGTTCTGAAACGCCCCAGGAAGGTTTCGGAACAGAAAGCTTCTGGCGAGTCAAGTCCCTATTATCGCCTCCCATAAAACGACGTAGTTGTGACGTATGAGTGTACAAGGGCCGGATTGGCTGCTCCCCCTCTCTCATCAGCCCACCACAAGATTTGCATACTCTTGATATTTATGACGTGTCTCTCTGGTATACATCGCTGTGGCAAAGACGAAATTTTCCAAAGTCGAGCAAGACACTCATGTGTACAAATTACATATTCTTGTCTCATGATAACGTGACCAGTGTGGAACTTCTGTGCACTCAACAATAAGCAATGTCTTTGTATATCACTCTCACATTCTCTTACAGGTTTACCACATTACTAATTGAAATGCAATTTCCCGCAAATCATGCAACGCAGTTGGCCTAGATGAAAAAGTTTTACTCTTCTCAAGCCAGCTCCTAAATCCACGTCATCAACCTCAGTTTCCATCTTCTACTCTTCCATCGGCAGGGGTTGTGGTAATTAGCGCAGGTGCCGCCCCATCGGCAGTGACATCCTCGTACCGATAATCGTACATGTGCTCGCCATAACTGGGCGGGCTGATACAGGCGTCGTGCTCGGTCGCTAGCCCCGCCGACGGATTCGTTATAGTACCATCGTCGTCAAATACGGCTCCAAGGGGAATAAAGATGACTATCGGCAAAAAGGCCCGAACCTAGATGACTTATTTCAGCCTCGCACAAGATTTTCTAGGTTTCAAGCGCTTACCCGAGAAATGTGGCCTCTTGGGTTTTTCAATTCCACCTCGAGTCGGAGCTCGTGTCTCACTGTGGCTCCGTACTGGCACAGATCCTGAGTGCACTCTCCCAGTCCCTTTGGGAGACCAAGTGATTTTGAAAATACCCACCCTTCTTGATCCATGTCTTCCGATGACTCTAGCCAATGCTCGCCACAGTCGACATCAAAATGCCAAGCCGATACTGGGCGTTCGCTTAGCGGCTCGTCCGTGCTTGAGCCTGACCAAGTCTGCATCCGAACTTTCCGAATCTCAACGAACTTTGCCGTCACATTTCCCATTTCCAATCCTTTCAGAAGAGGAGTGAAGCGCATAGATAATTTAATCGCCTGGCCGAGGGCGACGAATTTAGGAAGCACATTGATCGAGTAATCAACCTTGTGTGGCCAAGTATTCCCTACATCAGCCGTTTCAAGGGCCTCGAAGGGTGAATTGGGTAAAGATGCTCGAAGGATGTACAATGGTTTTACTATTCTCAAGTCTCGTGACAGCGTTCCACGTCCGAGGACGGCTTCAAGAGAATACTCAACAGACGCATCGCGACCATGGAAGCTCTCAATCACCTTCTCAGGAAGCTTAAATTCGAAAGGAATGGTATGGTCGCCTTCTATATTTTCAGCGGCCGTGTTTACGAACGCGGTATGCGACTGATTGAGTGTTGTTATGACTTTCTTTGTTTTGCGACTCGGTAATCCAGATGTGCGGAAATTTTCATTCACCCAGCTACGATCCCGAGCAGCGCCGAGGTCAGCCAGGACGCCAATTTGAGGTGTTACTGCAGGGAACAACTCATTTAGGAACTTACTTCAGCCGAAATACCCCCGTCAGGCGAAGGCGTATTTCGGTGATTCGCTGCGGTGATGGCAAAGACAAAATAATATCGCCTTTTATAACACGAGTAGTCGGTTCCCCGTCAAGCTCATTCAGAAGTATAAAATTCTGGTCCAGCCTAGTTCAGCATAAGTTGAAAAAGAAATTAGCCCACTTTTTATGCTTCTTTCATTAAAAATCCGAGCGCAGAAGCTCAGAATTATGTGCAGGCTTTGTGTGCATACCGAACATCAAAAACTTTCCGATGGTTGTGTCGCGTCATGGAGAACAAATTTTGGAGTGCCATGAAGACTGATTCGGCGACTCTGATTCCGAAATAAAATTTGTAGTATAATACAAGTCGAAAGGACAGTTCGAAGTTGAGAGAGAACGTGGTAGGTTTGACGGGAGCTGCAACAATTTATCAGCTTCACACCAAGTCATGATTTTCGCTATCCACGTAACAGCTTTCCCAGGACCTGTCCCATGCCATATACCTATTACATATAGAACGGAATTTCCATGGAGTATCTCCGCATAACATCAAATGTGCTTTGGGAGTGGTGGGATGGCCAACTGTCAATTCTAGAAATTCGGCAAGCTAGTGTACTCCAGCCCCCGAAACGATCGCTTGGCATGGGCGCACACACCACAAAATCCAAGCGATCAGCTTGCTACTGGTCAATTCCTAATCATATGATCAAATCAAAAGCAGCCACTGTTGTAGTCACAGGCCGTGCTTTTAACCAGCATCTCTCCGAACCTATCGCTCTCTAATGTGAGTCGGCCTGCCGGCCCTGGCATCCGAACCAAAAAGCCAGGGCGTTTTGCCATGGAATAGCCTGCCATAGATTAGCCGGAATTCTTCCTGCTTTGTCCGTAATGAAAATGGAAATCTTTCCAAAAGCAGTCATCGTACCCGGCGGTTACAACGAAGGTTTGATTGCTACTTTCATCCGCCTCTCATGAGCTGTACTCGTCTCAACTCCAATTGACAGAAAATTATTCACCATCTATTGACTTGGATCACAGCTCAATCACAACTATTGGGAAATGCTGGAATGTCGTATACTACCTTATGTGTAGCCTTTGAAGGAGAGAAGCGACCAGCCAAATTCACTCCAAATAATAAGGCCGTTCTTCCGCTCAAGCCATCTCTTGGCTTACTTCCAAGCGAGGTCCGTTTCTCTGCATACATCCGCAGTTATTCCGGCACCTCAAACCCCCGGCCCGCCAAGCCAATGTCCCAGTGCAGCTCCACATTGTCACCAGCGCCCACATACTCTACTCCTATAAGCTGCAGTCGGACAAGGAAGTGTTGGTCATCCCTGAAATGGCATTTCCCATATGGTACTCCCCAGCTTTGGGGCATTGATCCGTCCGCATTGATTATCCGCTCTTCAAAGACACTCGACAACGCCGGCCGCCAAGAGTGCTTACCAGCCGTCGGAAGATCTGAGTAGTTGAAAACATCAAGCGTCTGAGTTCCTGTAGAGACATGGCAGTCCCAGGGCTCAAGTATAAGCTCGCGCCAGCTGCTCTAGCTGCTCTGGTCAAATTCAAAGATGACTACAATGGTCGCCCCAGAGGCAGGCTTCTCGTTTTCAACAATAAGCGGCTGATCCTGTAATTCATACACAATTTGGCCACTCTGAACCCACTAATAATAGGTTCCTGCCAGGCAAAGAATGCCGCAAGCCACATACGGGTTGATTGTGAATATAGACATTGCGAACCTTGAATAGTGTGATGGGCTTCGTGGAAATACAGGTTTAACGGCAGCGGTAAAAGAATGATGCAAGGTCTCTTAACCTAACAGGCTTTCGTACATGGAATCACAAATCCAGATGAAAATTGATAGCACTACCTGTGCGAGAGTGAGAGTTGCGTCTCTTATGCCTGTGAAACTTAGCCGGGTGTTGAAACCTCGGTCCAACGAAGGAAATCACCGAAATACCTAACCTACTCAACAACACACTAAAAGTCCTTCAAGAATGACAAAAAGTCAGTCTGGTCCACCTCATCATTCACTCCAAATAACAATTGGTCTATAGAGTCACCCAAGTTTGGAGCTTCCAGACTGTTTCGTTCCATCTTAACTTCTTCGTGCCCTTCCTCCAGTGGGATGCCATACGTAGACTTGAGCTTTTTCTGGTCAAACCTTTGAAAGTGCATGAGTTGAAACTCGCGAAACTTTGCAGCGAGGCCTTTACGTTGCTCCAGATTGGAAACTCCCAAAAGGTCCCCAAGATCGGCTGCCAGCTCTTGTTGCTCATTTTCAGGCAATGGACACTGAAGGTAGTCTCTGTACTGAGTCGTTGTATTAGAACTCTGGGTACTTATTGTATTCAACGTTGACAAATTCGTATCCTCGTAATCTACGGCACGTTCTGTCAGCATCGCTACACACTTGCCGTGGAAGCACAAAAACACAGCAAGCGAAGTTGTAATCTTACATGGCGATATGAATTGTACGGTTGGGTCGTAGCTTGGCAGAATGTTTCGAAGGCATTCATACCATCTATCTTCGTCCGTCAGAGTAGATGACTTCCTCTTGGTAGATCGCATATTGGCAGCTTGCTCTCTGGTCAGTTGCCCGCGTATGATTTCAGGTGCCTTTATCAGACAGGGCGGTTCCTGCCGCTGATGCTTGGTAAAAAGCTCCTCGGTTTCAAAGCCTTCATCACATCTTCTGCAGACTCGCTCACATTTGTACTTTTGTGGAATGTGCACGCGAGATATATGTTCCCTATTTTTCTAGATCAGTATTTCGGGGCATTAAATAAGGATTACAGACCAAACAAACTTGAGCCGGTGAAATCCAAACCAACCAGGACCGCGGCAAGACCGGTGGAGATCATTTGTGACAATTCCAGCCTTATAAACAGGACAAGCAAGCCTTAGAGGAGGCTCTCGCTCCTCTTGAGAACCTTCACTGCAGCCCTTCTTCTTCGTGCTCTTAATAGCATAGTAATTGGCATCGATGGTTGTATCTAATCGGCGCTTTCTGCCGCCAGGTATCTGAGATACAGATGTCGTTAGCGATGGACTCCCAAATGATGGAAGTGATGAAATGCGAGAATAAGCCTATTCGCGTGTGAGTGCAAGGTCCAAATTTCTCGATGGAAGAAAAGTAGGTAAATTCACCCTACCATTTCCAAGTGATTCATAGCCTTATCGTCAGAGTCGATTGAGCCATCACACCCTTCAGGTGGTGAAAAGTATTCAGCATCATGCTCAAGCATCTTGCATATTTCATCAATCTTATTGCAAACAGCTGTTGCGGATGCCCTCTTCATTTGGGAGCCTTCCGTCTCCACCACGAGCATATCAGTTGAAATGAGATCTGAGACATCTTGAACGAATCGTGAAGATGTCTTGCTTCGAAGGTAGAATAGGCACTGCAGCGGTCAGCGTTTATTCTCGAAAAAGGTTAGAATCTTCTCACATACATCAATGATCTCGGGCTTGACAGTGGCTGTCTTCTTGCCATCTTTGTTGATCTGGAGGGCGAAAAAGGCGTCATGGTTCGGACTGTCTAACGGGTCTACCCGAAGACTGGTCAATCTTTCGAGTCCCCAATTCCCCAAAATGACCCAAGTGAGGAATTCAAGAAACACGCAACCGAGGCTCCAGATATCATATAACAGCGTGAATTCTTGGGGCCGTAAATCAAATTCCGGTGCCCTATACACGGGTGTGTGCCTCGTGTGGTAGGATTGGGGTAGGTTACCAGATGACGAGCGCTCGGGCATCAACGAAGCAAGCCCGAAATCTGCAATCTTGAACAGGTTCCTTGTTATCCCTAGCATATTCTCACTCCCTTGCTGTGGGAATACCAGAATGTTGGCTGGTTTGATATCGCCATGCCTGCAGGACATGTCATGGAGATGAGCCACGGCCGAGGCAAGCCCCTGCATCTGTTTTGCTGCCCATGTCACCGTCGCTTTTTCCGCCTCTGGCTTGGGATTGAGGCGCCAGAACATGGCAAGGTCACCGTCGGCCCATGGGAAGACAAGATGATCATGCTCTTCCATGCGAAAATTGTCGAGGAGCTGGATAATGTGACTGTGGGGCCTGGACCCAATTTCCTTGAACGCGTTGACTTCGCGGGTGTAGGCATTCCTATCTCGGCCATCGAGTCTTTTAACCGCAACAAATTGATTTCGCTGTTCCGACGAATTTCCTATTAGAGAGTCAGCCCATGCAAGGTGTTGTAATTAGTCGTATGCACCCACGATTTTGGGAAGCCCCGCCGAGTTTGGCTCGATATACAGTTCCTGATCCACCTGAGTTGAAGGGCTGTATCTGAGTGGAAGCTCCACTGAATCTGGGCCGATAGACGGTTTCTGATTCATCTGAGTTGAAGGAATCTATCAGATTCGAGGCTCTATCAACTTTGACCTGATATGCGGTCCCGGATCCACTTGAGTTCAAGGGCTCTATCTGAGTAGAAGCTCCTTTGGGAGGCTTGTCAAGGTAATACCTTTGACGTGAACCGTGCCCGGGAAAATTGGGTGGCGACTTGGAATCCAGAAGCCAAGAAGAAATAGAAATGTTCGGGCAAAAGGAGCTAGGTGAGATCTCAAGCAAGTTATGCCTCGACAATTCAGCTCCAAGCTCCACAAGCTCCTCAAACTTCTCCCATGCCATAGGAAGTCGGTCTGTAGGCTCCTCCCCAATGCAGCGAATGATGTGGACCTTAGTAGTATAACCAAGAATCTCATCATAGCGGGCATCCGGAGGTTCAGTGCGAATGGGGGTGGTAAGAATTGAATCACCTACCAAAGAAGGAACGTCATCTTCGCGCGTCTCAGGCCGTAAACGTCGACATAAATCAGGCATTGAAGCCTGGTCACCACAAGAGTTCGACATCCGCTTCTTATTCCCCGAGGGGTTCTCAGTCAATGGCAGCAGGTGAAAATAGAATCCGCAATGCTAAGTTGATCTCGCCCAGTGATGTCTATTGCTGATACTATATCTACAGGTTAAAGCTCACGGGCAACAACGGCAACGAGACCCACAAACCTTGCAGCTTGGAGACGGAGTGTCAAAAATACGCAGGCCCGCCGTTGGATTGAAAATCAAGGAAACGTCTTCCGTGAAGAATTTTGGCAGTGGAGCAATCGAGGAGACAGTCAAAGCTTGGTGAAATGCAGCCCGAATAATCAAGCACGAGTTTTGGTCTTGGAATTATTCGCAAATGCGAAATCCCCATTTTGGAGGAAAGCGACTCATGAGCGCAAACTTGGTTGCGCGCAGATGCGCGCTGCGCAAGGCGAAGGGATGGTTCGCATGCTTCACCAGGCGCTAGAGCCATGGGAGCCCAGGAGGCGGTTTTGGTGGCGGCCAATGAATATGGCACGTATCGCCACTTGAGTGAACAAACACGAGGTGTGTTTATGAGATAATGGAGTCGAGTTGCGCGAAAACTTGCTCTTGTCTTGATTCACATTTTCAGGTTCACCAATCATATGGGGGGCGACTCATCATCGGAAGCCTACACCAATGTACCAGGCAAGGTAGTCTACCAACCACAAGCCTCTACATTGAAGATATGCTATTCTAGTGAAAGTTGTACAATAGCTTATTCATACTATTCTATTTATGTAGCCTTTTATTACACTTTTACCATCTTTTTTCGATTTTAGTGTTGAGAATGCACGTGCATTTTTGTGAGATGTATTAAAAGCCATGTGAGCAAGTGTTGTTTGAAGATAAGCCTCCATGAACTTCTACGACAAGAATAGCATCCATTATCAAAATGGGTGTGTATTTGCATGTCAAAAATTAAACTACGAGATTTAAGATCTCAAAGGCTTGGCTTATTTGGTCATGGATTCCGGAGAGCCGGCACATCGGCCACGTTCAAGGCACGTCTGGCAGGTCTAGGGTAGGGGCAGGTCTTGCGGCTCACAGGGACCCACCATGGGCTCAACTCACCTGAGGCAACAGACCATTGGTGGCAGTGCAACGGGGAAAATAGCCTTGTGCGCCGAATTGCCCGCTAGGGGCTCTAGCCATTGGCGTCTGGATCCCACAATCTGTGCGCGAGAGCGAAAAGGGGCAGATGCAACTGAGGGATATAATTTTTTCTTGGGTGACACGGAGGCGAATGGTGTGCGGGGTAAGGCTGAGGAGCTGCACCTGTGGGTGGTGGTTTGACGCGCAGTGTGTCGACTCGCCTGCGCTGGATTGGCGAGCGTTGGGCTCGATTCCGAAAGCGGCCTAGGCTGCGAGACGCGCGACTTGGGTGGAATGTGTGGAAGGTTTTGCTGGTAGGTTGGCGACGGCGGAGGGAGCGAGGATGCAATTGAGGTTGACGGTCGAGGTGGCAATTGAGCTGCCATTCCGTCACCATTGCGTCCCATCGCGTCCCATCGCCATGGCCATGGCCGCCTCACGAGGCAACCCTCTCCTGCTCCAGGCATTCATTAGACATCAGGGTGTGTGGCTGGTGTCGCACACAAGCCCCCACAAGTGCGCGGCGCAATTGGCTGGCTCGCGTCGCAGTGTGTGGCTGGCGTATAAGGGCCGCAAGACCTAGGGGGGCACAGACCCACTTCTTCTGGGCCACCAGGCAGGCGAAAACCAGAATTGCACAAAAATGCAGGCGCAGTCAGGTGAATTTCCCCTCTTTCTATTTCTGTCAACCCCCGCCCCCGCCGCACTGATCACCACCCTGCGATAACCACTTCTGTCGCGGCCGACGCTTACTAGTCATTCTTCTCGCCGGCAAGTCTTTTTCGCAGTGCTTCGCTTCCATCAACCTGCAGCTAACAACCACCCCCGACAGACCCTTTCTCTAGCCACCTTTGCGTCCCCCTCGCACCCGATTCTCATCATGTCGAAACTTTACGTTGGGTAAGCCTTGTCTGGCCCGGCCTTGCCTGGCCTCGCGCTCTCCAGACCAACCAAAAAAAAAACTCTTGCTGACGCGCTCCTCAGTAACCTGTCTTGGAACACAAGCGATGAATCCCTCCGCGAGGCCTTCGGCCAGCACGGTCAGGTCACGGACTCCATCGTCATGAGAGACCGCGACACCGGCCGCAGCCGTGGCTTCGGCTTCGTCACCTTCTCCAACGAGGACGAGGCCAACGCCGCCATTGCCGCCCTCAACGAGCAGGAGTAGGTTCCCGCCGCGACCCCCTCGAGCAAATAACAGAGCATGCTAACCTCGTCGCAACAGTCTCGACGGTCGCCGTATCCGCGTCAACGTTGCTGCTAGCCGTGAATCTCGCCCCGGCGGTGGTAAGTCCATTTGCGCCAATTAATTTTTTTGCCCGCCCGCAAGCTGACATGGTACCAGGTCGTGGTGGTTTCGGTGGCGGCTACTCAAGGGGTGGTGGTGGTGGCGGCTACGGAGGCGGCTACAACAACAACAACGGTGGTGGTGACTACAACGGCGGCGGCTACTAAACTGGGACAAGACATGAGTCTTGCAGAACAGGGGATCCAATCAGTACGGGGCTAACGGTAGACTAACCTTCACGTTGAATCAAACTCGCATTTCCTTGATCTAATTCTATTGTTCCTGCTCCTGTTTCTTTGGTGTGACCTGTTTTTGTGTGCCTCCCAGCGTCGCCAATGGCTAGGCAGCCGAGTTTGCTCTCGCCGTTCAGAATTATCGACAATCAGACTTGACCACATCGCCAAGCGCAGGATTCCTACAAGCCTCGTTTGCGATTGCAAAGATTCCCTCGTCTGTTTTCACCGTCATCCAACGATGGCTACTGTTCACCAGAGCTATGACCAGGATCAAGTTGTCGACAAACCTTCACGATGCCGGTAACCGCTGCCAGTATGGATGAACTTTATTTGATACACCGGGCTCTCACACCCATGTTCTGTGATACATTGCTGCGCGGTTCCGAAGCAGGGGTTTCCAGAAACAGCACGTTCGATAGTGTGTGTTGGATCTGGCGGCTGATTGAGGCGCAACACGCCGCACTACTTACTCCCTTCACATTTCGAGTCGATTCCAAGGCTGAACCCCATAGCATGGTGAGCACGGAATAAGAACAAAATGTGTGAGCTCTTCTCGTCACTGGTGCCGGCTTCCTTCCAATCCCTGACCTGATCAAATGTGTGACGCGTCCGCACTCGAGTTTGTAGATGTGAGATTTCGACCTCACACAATAGGGACTCCTGCACAGCATGTCCATAGCTGACTGCTTTTGCTTCCATTTCGACCATGTGACTGCCGACGTCCTTCTTGAGAGGTCCTGTTGCTTGCTCACACTCGTAGTCCTGGTTTGCGAAACTGCTGCCACTACAGTCGCGTGCCGTTGGCTTTGAAGGGTTGATATTGCCACAGGCAGTCCACTAGACGTCGAGTGTGCAATTGAGACACAGCGTGTTTCGGTATGCGAAGTAGGTTAGGGCTAGATTGATACGCTGGAAGGGCTGCGGTCAGTTTGGCTGCCGCCATAGTTTGCCAAGGCTGCACAATCAGGACAGTGATGTTCTCGCCAGGACCATGCCGGAATTTCCGCTGCAGTTGGATCGCCAACTAAGATTGTGAGGAAAGCAAACGCGTTCCAAACATGATACAAGGCACTTTCTGAGTCAAGAATATCTGATATGTTGGATTTATCCAATTGACTTTTGTGAATATTTGCCCTTAGAAAGCTCAAGGCCATCTAGGAAGTGTAAGAGTGTCCTGCCATCGACCCAATCTTCGGCTCCCTGTTCATAGTAGCCGAGCAGGGTCTTGCTTTGGAGATGGAAAATGAGATTATTAAAGCAGAATACTGTGTGCGAAATATCCAAGTGAATAAATGTGAGGTTTTCCATGACTTGCGCATCGGCTGGTTGCTACGTGGCCAAGACCTAGTCAGACACGCGACTCCAACGGACATGGGCTTCCTTGATTCTGCATATCTTGCTGCACAAGACTATCACTGGCATATAAAATACGAATGGAATTGATTTTAAAGAATGACGGTCACAAGATGTCCATGATTTATGATTGGTCAAGTGATGGAGCCAGGATCTGATCAACGCCTTAGCTGTGCAGTGGGGTCGATGAGATCGCCGATGTGGATAGTTGAGCCTCGTCTTCTTCATGACACCGGATATCCTGTCCAACCAAAACTTGCATCATTCTTTTCATCTTGCTCACGGGAAACAGAATGCGAACCGCGGCAGCGTCTGGAAGCACCCTAGAAGATGGACGTTCTCCATTCCTATTTGAGTTTGGCGCGCTTTCAATGTGCCAGAGGCAGGGGTTCAAGGGCTCCCGCGCCCTCGAGCGGCATGCATAAACTCGTGTATTTCGCCCGAAATGGCTTGGCTTTGGTTCTGGTGCTGCCGTCCCTGATGGGAAGCCGCGTTCGTCTGCGTGGGCGAAATCTGTCCCTTCACGGCAGCCTTGGCACCCACCCACACCACCAAAAAACTCACCTTTCCTCCGGAGCTCCGTGTGTTTCCCCCCCATACGGCGGGAATGAAGGAGTCTAATCCCAAGGGGCAGCGGGTCCGGAGGCCCCATACCCGCAGCCGGGCCGGGTGTCTTGGCTGTAAGCGGCGCCATGTTCGGTGCGGTGGGCAACGGCCGGCGTGGTAAGTTCAACTCCGCCTCCGCCTCCGCGAGAGGGTTCGATTTAAGCTAGAGATGATCATCGGCTAAGCGGGTAATTGGACGGGTGAAAAGCGATCAGTGCGTGAGGGCAGGGAAACCATGCGAGTTCGATCTGAACCTGCCTCTTCGGGACCGCAGAGCCCCGTTGCTCCCCGGCGAGCAGCAGCCCTGGGAGGTTGTGTTACATCAGCCCGGACCAACGCGCCGAGACAGGGTGGTGATGCTGGAGCACAGCAGGGGCAACCACTTTGACTGTCTGCCGCTGCATATGCCCTTCAAGTCGAGGCACCTGCTGCATTACTGTGCGTACTTGGGCTATGCTGATCTGGACGTGCTTTTTGGACTGACACGTATTTTTGCTTTTTAGTTGTTCACCTCCGAAATGGCCTGGCGGCACCCCCAAGAGCGAAAGAAAGAGAAGTGCATGTCTCTCTCTCATCGGAGTAGTCAGCCGGAATACGAAAATGATATCCGTTCGTGAGGTGTCAGCGCTAACGGGGCCAGTTGCAGCGTACCGTTTGTTGTTCAGGATGCAGATTCCCTCCGCGACACGCTGCTCATCGCCGGGATGCACTACGCCTGGTCCACGGGGGACATGCGAACATTTGCACCGACGTTTCTGTTTCACAAGGGCGAGACGATCCGGCTCATCAACGAGCGCCTGGGAGATATGCAGCCGGCCGAAGCTGCGATTCTCATCCAGCACATTGTCACCTTGAGTCTCGCTGAGGTATGGATGGGCAGTGACTGGCAGCTACGTGGAAAATGAATGAGTACTTAGTAATTGTCTAGTGTGGCCAAGGGCATTTGGATGTCGCCGAATCTCACCTCGACGGCATACTCAGCCTCATCGATCTCTACTACCCAGTCGACTGGTGGAACCTCGGGACCCAAACAGGTCACAGAGAGACGCACGTTTACCGTTACTTGATTTTGTAAGAGTCCCGCAACCTTTGCACCATTCAAGTTTGCTAATATCGCTGTAGGGCGTACCACGCGATCCACGCGATGAAAGGTTTGATGCAAGAGGGTGGAGATCCACGGAAGGTGATTGCTCCCGGGCCGTTGTAAAAGAGAGTCATAGTATTGATGTGTGTCTGTTGTTTATAGGATTTGAGCCAAGGCCATCTGCAACTGCAGCTGAGGGCGCTGACCATGCTCCCCTTCTTCTTCCACGCACGTCTGCCCACATGCAAGGTCTACGAAGTCAACGGGGCGCCCATCATTGCAGCCCTAAGGACACTGACCAGATCTGTGGAGTCGTGTACAGTTCTTTCCAAAAAGGGCATGACAGATTCACAGTGGGCCGCGTTTGAGAGTTCCAATGCCATGCTAAATTTAGCAGTCGTGGCATCCCACGTCGAATCTCTATTCAGGGGCGATCAGGAAGGGGCACGTGGATCCACGACCGGGGAAAGGATCTTCATGACGCCATGGTGTACCATTAACATCGCGGCCGGGCTCTACATGCAGAGCGTGCTGGGAATCTGGAACGGGGGCGAGCCCATCCAGCCCCGGCTGCTGCGTAACCTGCTGGCTCTCCTGGCTCGGGATCTCATCCGCACGGCACATCACCGCATGGATCCCAGCGCATCAGATTTGAGATTCTGGGCGTGTTTTGTTGGTGCCTACACCGTGGCATGGCACCAGTTACGAGCTTACAGTGAGACGCTCAAGACAATGGATGACTATTTCATCCGGTCTATACGCCTCTGGAGTCTTCGATCCAAGGTCACCGAGTGGGAGAAGGCCCAAGCACGACTTCTCAGTATTAGTTGGTCCACTGCCCTTCCCCAAACTCTCGCTCAGATGGTGTGGGAACGGGTGCTTCGGCAGGAAGATGTGAGATGAGCATAAAAGTCTCATCAGCTAATTTGGATTGGGTGTTGCGTTTTCAACATACACGATGCTACCACGTTTTAAGAGAATGGTAATGATAATGACTCAAAAAGGAGTATTCTTTTCAATTCGTCGAAATTGTAACAATCTGGGCTGTTTTGTCTAATGCAAGGGGACTGCAAGTATGGCGAAAGAAGCAATCCTCATGATGCCATGCAATTTGGTTATTGTATTATCCTAAAAGCCTAGTGTTTTTTTTTTAAAATCTAAAAGCTTACGTTAATTTAACAAGTATTGATCTCTCAAGTCACAACTCCAGGGCAACTTTTAATGTTTCAATTCCAGACGCGATGATGAAAATAAATAATACAAAATCCAAGCTCCAATTCGCCTTGCATCCCTATTCCTCCTATTCAATAACCCTGGTGACCCATTTCATCCAGCTCGGGTCAGCACACAGCACCTCCATGGCATCCACGTCCAGCGTGATCAGCACTTCAAAATCGCCATCGTCCTCCACAGAGGGGAGGAACAAGCCGGCTCCCATGTTCCAGTCGCCCTGCGCGCGGCGCACAGCGTCCGGGGAGATGGCGTCCCCTTTGCTGCCGGGGACCTTCCACTGGGGCTGGGATCCAGACTTGCGCCAGGTGTTGAAGTAAAAGTCGCACGGGTCCCGCGGGTCAATGTCGACGCCAATGAGCCGCGGGTCGGGCGTTGCGCACATGAAGGCGGTGCGCAGGGCAATGAAGCCGTCGTCGACCTTGGAGACGGCCCTGTTGATGGTGCTGGCCAGCGTGCCCAGCGCCGCAGCGGAGACGTCCTGGTGGCCGTTGCAGGCGGCAAAGATGGTATCCGTGCTGATCTCGGTGATGGGGAGGGCGATGGCGTTGCCGCCGCTGGCTTCCATGGTCTTGGTGAAGGCGCGCCGCCTCCAGTCGATGGACATGAGGAGGCGTGCCGTCTCGGACCGGGTGCCGTAGTTGACCACCCGGGAGAGGAGCTGGTTGGGGCTGGACAGGCGAGCCTTTGTGACGTGGGCCCAAGTAATGGCCGCCAGGCAGGTGTAGGTGGACGGCGCGCGGCCACCGGAACCCGTGCCGGGGATCTGGAACAGCGTTTCCTTTAGCTCGTTGATCTGCTGGCTGCCAATGACAAATGTGCGGCCAGTCTTTTCCACCTTCTCGATGGGGGTGCCCGCGGGTATCGTGCGGAACTGGGTCGGGCCGACGGGAGGATCGAGGATGCAGTACTCGCTGCAGAGCCCCATGAGATCATAGAACAGACCGGTGGACTCGGAGCCGGGGCTGTGGGAGACCAGCCCGGGCAGCTCCTTGTGGATGTCAGTCGGGAAGCTTGCCTTGATGGGCTTGGTTGGGTCTCGGGTGAGCTGGGCAAGGGCGCCCACGTAGTTGTCCATGCCGGCGCCATCGGTGATGGAGTGATGGCAGTAAAGGCACAGCAGAACGCCGCCTTCGATGATTCTAGCGCGGACCTCGAAGACCGGGATGCCCGGCTGTCCCTCGATCAATTGATGCGGAAGGTCGAATGAGGGGTCCACAAAGGCCCTGGCTGGGAACCCCGCACTCTTGAGCTGGGAATATGTCCACTTGGAGGAGGCTCGCTCGTCCGAGACATGGCAAGGAATATCACCGCTTTGGCTCGAGTCGATGCCCACATGGCCTTGGGGATCGGTCAAGAGGACGACCTTTGCGGCGAGGTCGGGAAACGACTTGGAGAGCTGGCTGAGAGCCAGAGTCAGGTGCTGCTGGAGAGCAGCGGTGTTTTCAGAGTCCGCATATGGGAAGCAATAACACCTCCGGATGTAGGCCCTCGGCGCCACCTGGTTCCACGTACTTAGCACCTGCGGCTGCATGATTTAGGATAAAACCTCGCTCGAGTGCTGTATATTCCTTTTTTGGATCAACAAGAAGAAGAATGCTCAAATAACTTGGCGAATGATCTGAACTTGCTGTTGGAACCGGAGCTCGTTTTATCATCTGGTGGCCAATACAAAAACCGGGTCGTGCCGATCTGCCTTGCTTATTAAGAGGTGAGACACAGAGGGCCATCCCCAGTCCCGTACCCAATCCTAACATTGCGCCACGCACAGAAATTCCCAAAGGGATGATTGGATAGGCCCATCGACATCTTGGCATCCCAGGACGTGCGGCGCGAGCACCCATTATGACTTCATGGTCCCTTGACGGAACCTGGCATTCAGTTTACACGGACCAAAACCATAGCACGTCTAGTTTATTCTTAAATGTGTAGAGGTGCGAGCTATACGAGGAAAGGATAAGAGATGCCGATCCTGCTTATCGTTGATCGCTACTATCTATTATCTTGACTATTTTCTTGGGTTTGAATTGCTTTTTTTTTCTTTCTTTTCTCTTTCCCTGTCTCATACTAGTCGAGAACATAGTTAGTTCCGGCAATGGGGCCATGACCGGCTGCCGGGCTATGCGGAACAAAGGCAAAGTCCGCAGATTAAGAAGAATCCTTGCACACCACCCCCATGTTTCAAGATTCCAGGTGCTTAAACTTTAATAGTGCCCGTTATGAAAATCGCTATATAAGAGTTATGCACCCACGCTGTTAAGCCTCACTTAGGGTACCCAATATTTCCCGTGGGTAATAATCTCCCGAACTCTGATAGTTTCTGGGACCTGAAAAAAAACTGGAGCGCGTTATACAGCCCACAGGTATCCATCGGCCTAGTTATGTCATTCCTAGATTATGACATAATTCGACCGGCCGAGAAGCCTAGGAGGAGTCCGCTCGCTTCTTCTCAGCCTGCCTCTCTCTCTCTCCTCTCTGCGGTCGATCCGGATGCTGCTAAATCGTCCGTGCTTGTGAAAGCGGCCGAGCTTCTGCACCCCGTCCGTCTTTCCCCAAGGCGTCTCAGATTATCTCCGATGGGAGGGGGGAGGGACGGGCGCGGGATGTTGCGTTTCACCCTTACAACAAGGCTGACCACGGTGACAGGCCCATTCGTCGGCTAGCACGGAGCGACTTGGTACTCAGCGTTGCGGCCGATCAACAACATGGCACCATCCTGCGATGCATGGACAAACTGTCTGCTGTGCCAAGCCGAGTTTAACTCCGACCCCCGACGGGCGTTAGAGAGAGGGGGGAAGTCGACGACGACGTGGCCGCGTCGGTTGGACATTGCAGATGGTGCACTGTCAGCTTTTGCAAAGTGCCGTGCGCTTCGGAAACGCAGGAGATGAAGCCGCGGGAATAAACCCATTTCGCCTCAATTTTCCTATTCGTTTGCTCGTTTGCCTCTTTTAATATACGTCAAACTTTTGAGAGTGGGACGGCACCTTTGAAAAAAAGAGGCATATTCTGCCGCCGTCGTCGCCGTCGCTTCCCCCCCCCCCCTCGTTGTCGGATTCGCTAAGGATCGTCATTGGACGGGACCGTATACAATGTGAAAAGCCTATCTATTTCTAGCCCCGGCACATGCGCTTCCCATTTGTACTCGGCCGGCTAGTGGCCCGCTCGCTCGCTCACACACACACACACACAACACTACTGTATACCTAGCACATAGATGGTTTGCCTTGTCGGCTCGGAAGCACGGAAACCGACATCCATGCTAGATGGACAAGGTCAAGGGGGGGACCGTGCCTGTCCATCGCGCCTAGCAAAGGCCCGAAATGGGGAAGAGGCACCCACCTGTTCCGGAGTCTAAAATGCATCCGCCCATTGCCATTGCGTCAGCGGAGAGTTTTCTTGGCTCCCCCCCAATTTCTCCGGGGGCCTAGGTAGGGCCACGTTGAAGGGGTGCATTTTATTGTTGGTCCACCGGCCCCCACACTTGAATCCGTTGGCGCAAAGCTTTACCTCGATGAAGAAGACGTTTGATCCGATCAATCGCAGGGGGCCTCGTGGCGGAGCACTCGCATTGTCCAGGGCCAAGATTCCTGCTAATTTTCCCAAATGCAGATCCGGCTTCCAACAAGCAGCAGCTGTTGTTCGGGGCATAGTTATTGGTATTCGTATCAGCTCGGTTCCGAAAAGAGGAGCCCGCCGTCCGGGCGAGAAGATACATTTAGGGGCCGCTGCCTGCCACCGTGCTTCCCATAATATCTGTTTACCTTGGGACTTTTGATTTCAAGATTCCTATCCGTCACGGCGGCCCGCATCAAACCTGCGTGTTGGTGTCTCGGGTCTCGGCACATGGGAGATTCGTGTGCGGATGTACCCGAGGCCCTTTTGCAATAGTGCATTGCACGTCTGAGTTTATTTTTCTTGAGTTTTGAATATTCATAACAATTTTGATGATGATGTCTTAAACTTCAGAGTTTCAACCGAGCGCATTGATGTGTTCAAGGCTGGAGCATGCTTTGGCCCCTCGTAAGCGTGAATCGGCAGTCAGTCATGTGAACAGCGCGGGGTCATGTGACTTGGTCCTCGCACCCGTCCTGTCCAACTTGGCCAAGCTTTTGGTTTGAGGGCATCACGCAAATTCCATACAATTACAATCCTGTTTCATCAGCTCGGATTTGAAATCGATTTTCCCATCACGGCGCTCGCATCAGGCAGGAAATTGGCTGCCTGAGGATCTGAATGCGGAACAGTCAGCGCCCACTCGTCGACAAATGAACAGGTCAGGATCCAGCCAATGTCCTCGGCGTTCCAAGTCGGGCTGCCAGCAGTGCCGCCAGCGGAGGAGGAAGTGTGACGAGCAACACCCAGCATGTGAGGCATGCGTGAAGAGAGGCCTCGAGTGCAGCTGGCTGCGCGCGGAACCGCCTCGCCAGCGAGTCGCGCGCCGGTCGCAGCATCAAAACAGAGATTTCGCGCTGCCTCAGGAGATGCGCCCTCTTCTTACAGTTTTCACAGTCCCGCCGGAGTCGATACAGCAAAACATATTATCGTATTTTCGTACAAACAGCCCGCTGTGGGTCACAGCCGGCGGCCATGCCAAGAGCGGCCTGTGTCTTGCGACCATTATTCCAGCCGCGCTGCGAAGCCCTCTGGTTCTTCATTGCGTCCTGGCGATAGCGGCCGGCGACATGGGTAAATACCAGCCGGCAAGTTCGGGCATGTCCTGCTTGACGCAGGGTTTCTATGGGCAGGCCGTGGCCGGGCTGCACTCGGCCATCAACTATGAGCTGTCCCAGGCCGGGCTTGGGGTTGAACCAGCGCATACAGGTAGGCTGCCAGATCCACCTTCCACCTTTTCACGTGCCGTGGCTCACATTGATGAATAGGAGATGATACATTGCTGGCTGTGATTCTTTTATGCGTGCATGAGGTAGGTGCTCAGATTTGAAACCGAACGCGCGTTTGCTGATTCAGGCCGGCACAGGCTGTGAACTTCAGCGATACTGAGCGAATTATTCCGCATCTTAATGCTGCAGCAATATTGTGTTATAACCGACGCTTTGACAAACCGCAGTCGTCTTACTTACGTGGGCTCCTGTTCGAAGTGTTTTTCTATCTATTCACGCTGACGGCCTTTGCTCGCGGATCGAGAATGCATCTCCAGCTTGCCTATCACGTTTTCCAATCCCCGCTCCTGTCAGACGAGTACTGCCAGGGCGCTCTCCTTGGAAAGCGGTGCCGCAAGATATTCTCGGTAATACTTGGCATTTGCATGCTCACAGGCGACTCGGCCGTGTCGGGTGAGGAGAAAGCCTCCGAGCTCCGGGCTCTTGAAGCGCAGCTGCAGGGGTCCGCACCCTCCGACAACGAAGCGGGTGCGAACTCCGACGAGGAAATCACCGCGGAACTTTATCGGCTCGCGTGTCTTATTCACATCAAGAAGACCATTTCCCCACAAATTCTGGATGACTCAGACACCATCCAGGGGATTTTGGTACGATTCATGACCACGCTGCAACACTTGCCGCCGGATTCCCCCACAAACAATATCCTGTGCTGGCCGCTCGTTGTGGCTGGTCTGGCGTCAGTTAGCGTCATCGACCGTCGGCTCATTGCGGGGAGACTGCGGAGGAACCATGAAACATGGAGATCCGACGTTTTGACCAAGAGCGTCAGGCTATTGTCCGATAAGTGGAAAGAGGACAAACCGTCGGAGCCGACAATAGGCTGGCAGACAAGTAACGGATGGGAAGTCTCCGCGTTTCCAGTCCCGTTTATTTGACGGGTCGTCTCGGGAGTATCGGCGGGATGGGTCTACAATCACGGCTGGGTCAATTTTTTAATTTCGGTTAGGTACATGTGAACTAGAACTGGCAATCTGGAGGGGGGCAGGATATTTTCGGGGAGCCTGAAAAGCGCCATTTGACTTTTGACACGGACGGATGCGAAACGCGGTGGAAGACGCAACTATGTTGATTGCTTTGTAATTTATTCTATCGCTGCGGGGAAGCTATTTCGTATTATTCTGAAATTGTATAAATCACTTGGGCTCGTCGCCTTGTGTATTTGAGTTGCTTTTTCGTTCGATTTTACGTAGAATCCTGGCTGGATTTCCTGCTGCGACATGATATGCCGGTACATCCTATTGGCGAGAAAATTGATTAGTGATACTAGAACCGTTGAAACCCAGAGAGCAGGAAAGAGCTTTTTACCTTTGTAACGACACTTCCCGCTCCTATCGTGCAGCCGTTTCCAATGGTGACACCCGGGAGGATGATGACATGTCCTCCCAGCCAACAATCCTCCCCGATGACAATGGGACGACCGGATTCTGGCCCATTGGTGCCGTCGCGCACTTCCGGATCAATAGGATGCATGCCGCTATAGAAAGAAACATTGGGCCCCAGGAGAGTCCGTGACCCGATGGTCACTAAACAGGTATCGATAATTGTGCAGTTAAAATTGATGAAGACGTTGCTCCCCACTTTAACATTGGTTCCGTAATCGATCTTGATCGGCCGCTCTATCCAAGGGTACTCGTGTAAAACCGCATCTTCTTCGTCTTCTGTTGGAGCCACAGGGGGCAGAGGAACATCGCTATTTGTTATTCTAGTATCTGTTAGCTGGTGCTGTTGGCAGCATGGTACGACAATGTGCTTTGTATTTTTTTTTGAAGGGGCCACTCACTCCTTCCAATGCTCTGCAATTTGTCGACGGGTCAATTCCCCAGCGCTGTTGAGCCGGTCGACGGCACGTCCGCAACGCTTGCGGGCAGCTACCATCCGCGGAGTAAATGCGTAGTAAAGCTCTCCCCGCTCCATGAGAGCTGAGTTTTCATCCTCGTCGATATCTAGCAACATGGTGGGCTCGGTTGGCGGTTTTTTTTCTTTGGTCAAAAAGATTGAAACGGTACTTGGAGATATGAAATACGGATAATTACGAAGTGAAATAAATACTCATTCAGGGCGGTGAATCTCTTGAAATGTGCCTTCTTGATCAATAAATACATCCTCCTTCCAGCCGAGGGGAATGTGGAGGGGGCGGCGCTAACCACTTTCGGCTTTTATTAGGCGACGCCAAAAGTTTGACCATCCATCTGAGAAGCATGTGAACAGTCCGTGTGGAAAGGACCACTCAGTGAATGACCTGTGCTTTACCTGGGCGTAATTTTCAGATGTCTACCTATATGTGCCATCCGCCCACCATCTCCATGTTTATTATGAGATTTACCCAGATTGCAGTGACGATCACAAGTGGAGCGTGATTCAGCCAATAAGCATACCAAAGTTTTGGGGCGCGAACTAACTTCTCTTGCGTTGGGTGTGCTGACTCTCATCACTTCGTGTTGAAACCTTTTGGTGTTTTCCGCGCTGACTTGCAGATTTACTTGGCTTTTAAAGATATTGAAACTTTTTTCGGAGGATTTTATTCATCCAGCCAAATGTATGTCTCGATGCCTACCTTGAGAGTTATCCAACTGTGCTTCCAATGTGCAAAGACATCCTTAGCGCTCCGGAAGTAAGCCCTATCTCCAGGCAAACACCGGATAGCACGGCTGCCTTTTTAGGTATGACGTCAAAAGCAAGCCAAATGGAAATATATATGATGAATCTCCTTGGAAATACTATTGTCGGTCTGCCAAGACCTTCACAACATGACACAAGATAATCAACAGGGCAATTACAAGCAGGGTCATTCCAGCTGCACCGTCGCAACGCACTTGTCGCGCACGGCCGAGTCGGATGCCGCTTTTCTTTTGCCACACATCAAGAAGGCAGATCGCATTCTTGATGTCGGCTGCGGGCCTGGCACTATTACAACGGGATTCGCCAAGTACGCAAGCGAAGGCACAATAATCGGCGTAGACATATCGACAAGCGTGTTACAAAAGGCAAAGACATTGGCGGAAGAGGCGAGTGTTCCGGCGCAGGGCCCGGGTTCAGTTACGTTTGAAGGAGGAAATGTCGTCGAGGGCCTTGCCTATCCCGACGACTCGTTCGACATTGTCTACTGCAACCAAGTGCTCGGCCATTTTCCACTCCCGGATCTACCAGTCCGTGCGCTGAAGGAGATGCGACGAGTCTTGAAGCCAGGCGGCATCTTGGCCTCGCGCGACTCGGCAGCCCAGCACTTTTACCCATCGAACCTGAACCTGGATCACTTGTGGGTGCGCAACCTGCAGCGGGCCACCTACAAGGACGCAGCCGACTCGGATCTGACGGGCACCATGATGCCGGCTCTCTTCCGCCGCGCGGGCTTTGACGCCGAGACCGGCAAGGTCCGCGTCGGCGGCGGAAGCACGGTGTACTCGGGGCCCGAGGCCCGGAAGTGGCTGGCCTGGCGCGCAGGTGGCCAGCTCCAGCAGGGCGACGCGTTCCGGCAGAGCTGGCTCGATGCAGGCATCACAGAGGAGGAGATACGGCAGACTTTGGCCGCTGTGAGCACGTGGGCCGAGACGGAGGACGCTTGGTACGCTGCGCTGCAGTGCGAGATGCTCGGCTGGAAATGAGGGAATCGTGTTCTAGAACATTTCCCATGCCTTGGACTTGGCCATAACACGCATGGCGTAGAAGAGAAAACTTTGAATTACATTTGACCGACCGTTTGGCGAGTTCATGATCATCAAATTTGACCAGCAGCCTCGTTTGGTAACATGACCTTGTAACCTTGTTGATTAGTGTGGTAGAATGGCCTCCATCTTGAGTCTATCCAGTTTCGATAATTACCGATGGGGGATGGGTTTAGTGCTGCAATTTCCATTAAACTTCAAATAGCCTGGGCACATATGAAGTAATTCGCAAATACAGCCTTGCCAGGCTACCACCTATCGGTGGTTCTTAAATACGCAGGATATTGAGCGGAAATGCTCGATTCTTTTCATGGTCCAGGCCACCCCTGTTGCATCATTTAGCTACTGGGTGGTCAACAAAAAGCTTAAGTTGCACCAATGAGCGCACAAGCTAAACGGCGAAAGGATCAGAATTTCATCATACAAATGGACCATGTCTTTCTTATTGCCTTTAAGCTACCAGTGAAAATAGCCGGGGTGTGGTTCCCAATCGCTTTTCCCGATTCCCGAACAAGAACGCCTTTCCAACCTTTCCACCACGTGTTTGCAAGGCTCTAATGGCCGCCCGAAACGTTGGTGCTTTGAAATCTGTCAGTTACAGAATGATACAGGGCCCCCCCATGGAAGAATCTTAGTCAGGTATGCAAATCTGACCGGGGCTCATGTAAGCCAGCCGTGTCACATTTTGAGTAACTGTAAGGGATTACCTCATTGTTGTAATCGGGCTAAAACGTGACCCGAGGTTCCACTAATAGAGGTACCCAATAGATAATTAATGATGCTGCTGAGTTATGGTGCACAGGAATAGGAATTCTTGTCACTATGCGCAACATGTACTGCTTCATTGCATACTCGGTTCCCATTCGAGGTTGGACCTTCTCTTTCGTAAAAGTATTGGTTCAGTGTTTTCTCATCAGATAACCTGAAAATAAAATGTCCACGGAATTGCTTCAATTGATATACCCAATTAGCACTTAGCACCGATGGATAAAGCCCATTAAAGCAGCGCTAGCATTCTTTGTATTTAGAATTACGCCTAGCATCTAATTAATTAAGGAATTTATTATTTGGCACTCACTTTTTAATAACAAGCATCCAACTTGTGGCTAAGGCGCCCCCTATCAGTCTATAACGCCCAATATTAGCACACACACACAATTTCTTAATAAAACACATACACCTAATATCTCCTCACACCACCCCTACCCCCTTTAATACATTCCACCCCAATACACAGCTCAACACCACACATTAAAATATTTTACAATAATAAAAGCACTTTTCAAACTAAATTTCTTTTCTTTTAAAGAAGCTTATAACATAATATAGGTCATCACCAAAGAAAAAGGCATAATTATTATTATATACTAAAAACACCCCAATGCCACTAATCCATCCACAATTACCCTACATTACTCAAAAGGCTACCTATAAATCTAAAAAAACCATTTAATATATAATTTAAAAAAATACAAAAACAATAATCAAATAATTAAATACCTCTATTACTTAATATTAAAACAATACCCAAATAACCAACAAATTATTCAACCACCTACAAAAAAACTCCCTAATTATAACTACAATCCCCTTAATCTCCTAATTACTCTATAATATTAAAAAAAAATTATTATAAAATTTAAAAATAATATTATTTTCTCTTAAAATATAAAATTACAATCTATTATTATTATTATAAAAATCTACCATAAGGCCAACCACAAGACTAACTATATTACCTACCCCAACATAAATAATCTTATTATATACCATCACCACCAAAAGCTCGCCAATTAAACCCCAATTAAATAACTTATTAACCAACTTTAAAATAAAAATTAATATTATTATTCTAAGCTTTATAATAATAAAGAATATATTTTATATTTCTTTATTACCCTAAAAAATAAAATTAAACTATATTCACAATATCATAAAATCCTCATCTACAATAATACATATAAAACTAATTACTTTAATTTACTACTTTTCAACATTTATAAAAAAACCTTATTAAAATAAACCTTTTATATTATAATTATATTTATTAATAATAAAACTAAGGCTTAGTATACCTAGGTTTTTAAGTAATTCTAAAAGCTTATAAATATATATAATATCCCTTTACCCTAAACTATTATAATAAACCATAAACTTACCTTAATAAAAATAATTATAAATAACCCAACTTTAAATATAATACTTTATTTCCTATACTATTAATATATAAATATAAATATTCTTACCCAATACAAATTATTTTTCCCTAAAAATATAAAAAATAATATAATTAACTATATATACTATAACCTAAGCTTCCAATAATTTCTTAATAAATAAAATAATATTATAAATAATAATATAATCACCAAATTTAACTTAAGTGTAACGATTTGCACTTCGTATTACGTCTATTAGCCCGTCAGGCCAAAAGATAAGTCAATAATCGCATTGGTTGCAATTACAGGTGCAAATAACAGCTACTATAGGGGTTCTGTTATGCCCTATTGCACGGGTCATAACACGATGTCTCCCCTCCAATGGGCTTGCCCTCAAGCCCTCATTGGCCGGTTGTGCCGATCGGGCCGATCACTCAGGCCAATCACGATCGTCTGCACACATCAGCTGCCCTACCCCGACTAGCCAATAGGACCTAGTCTGAGCCACTGAACCACTGTTCCAAAAGCTGTGTTGGACCCGGGGTTCGAACCTGTGACCCACATCATGCGATTATCGTGTAACGATTTGCACTTCGTATTACGTCTATTAGCCCGTCAGGCCAAAAGATAAGTCAATAATCGCATTGGTTGCAATTACAGGTGCAAATAACAGCTACTATAGGGGTTCTGTTATGCCCTATTGCACGGGTCATAACATTAAGACTTAATAATTTCAAATTAAAAAAATTTCCACTACTTATTATTATATATACCCTCAATACATAAATCAATTTATAAAAAAAAAAAATTATCTATTATTTTATTAATCAATATTATCATTTTAACTATTCAATAACTTTTATTATTAAATCCCTTCATACCACAATTAAAAAGATTATTTTATCAAATACTAACAATCTTACCACTATTTTTATAAAGCTAAAAATCTTTTAAATTAATTAAAAAACTAACATTAACACTCTTTAGGCCTAATAGCAATATAAAATTCCTTCATTTTCAATATAACCTCTTTTTACCCTTATTCAAAATCAAATTTCCCTTATTATAATAACCCTCATCAATAAAAAATTACAATAAATTAAGCAAAAAATTAAAGACATTAGGCAGCCTTACCTAATTTATTTACTTACCATTATATACAAAATACTATACCATCATATAATTTAAAAAAAATTAAAAAACAATAAGCCAATTTAATCTCATAAAATTAATACATTTTAATATTAAAATAAGAAATCAATCTTCTAAAATACATCCACTACTAAAAGCCCATTTAATCCTCAACTTATAAAAAGAAAAAGCCAACCTTAAAAAAATCTTAATCTTAAAAAAAGCCCTAATATTAATAACTCAAAATAAAACCCTATTTTCTTCAAAAAAACCCTTACCTTTAAATAAACCAAAACTACCATAATTAATAAAAATACATATAACTTAGCCTCACCAACACCACAACAGCCACCAACTTCAACAACCCCAACAACTATTAATACAACCAAAATATCATTAATAATAATTAAGCTCCAAAGACTTCAATCAAGCAATTCATATAAGCCCAAAACAATAATACCAAGATCATATCAACATACATTAGCCCAACTTAAAAATAACTATAATAAAAATAATAAAAATATAATAACAATAACCTCATCACCAACTTCATCAGCAAATACAAAAGACTAGGAAAATAATAATACTAATTTCAATACAATTAAGAAATTAACTCAAAAAATTAAATCCTTTCAATTACACACACAACAAAATAAAAAAGAAATTTACAACTATATTAAGATTTAGAGAACACAAGTAAAAGGCATAAATTTAAGCAATAATTATAAATAACTTCCTTAATCATTAATAATTTTAGGTAATAGAAAAAAATGGACTTAGGACAAATCATAGACGCTAGCTTACATAAAAAATATTAATTTAAGTATAAATCTCCGGTCGCGGCGGTTAGACCTTATCCAGCTACCATCAGCCACTTTTTAGATGCTCATTATCATAAATTAATTGCCAAATAACAGGTGCCTTAATTAATTATGCTCTGGCCTATCAGAATACTGATATATCCTTGAATTCAAGTATAGTATGGAATAGAAATCACTAGAACAGTAAGCTAGCTCAAGACTGCATACCAATTCCAACTACTCGTTTGAGAGACCCAAGATTTCGAGTGTGTCTTTCCATAGCCGTGTCTCTTTAGCCTCATCATAGGTATAAGGAGTTACTCCCTTCATTGAAGGAATCGATTGCTCCGAAGCAACTTGACAATCCTCCAGGTACTTGCCCCCCTTTCCTTCCCACTCGTGCGAGAGAGCAGCGTAAATAGTGGTGGCTGCGCCTTGTTCGGGGCTTTTCCTAATGTTTATCATGTCCTGGTTGGTCTCAAGGCTCTCCCTCATCACTTCTGGCATATGCTGCTGAAGGTTCGTCAGAATGACGCCAGGCGTCACGCTCAAGCTGTGGAGACCCCGAGGACCGAACTGGCGCTCTACATGGCTGGACATGTAGATCTGAGCCAGCTTGCTTTGTGAGTATGCTTTCCAGGCCTCGTATGCTCCGTCATCAACCAGGTTCAAGTCTCCAAACTGCATCTCTGCAGCATGGTGACCGGAACTGGCTACGTTGATGAGACGCGAGTTGAACTCTGGGGCCGAGGCATCCAGCATTGCATCCTTGAGCAGCCAAAAAAGTAGGAAGTGGCCAAGATAATTGGTTGCAAGCTGCAGCTCAAACCCATCCACAGATTCCTCACGTGTGGGGTTTGCCATGATGGCGGCGTTGCATATCAGGACATTGAGTTTGGGCGACCTCCGCAGGAATTCTGCTGCTGCAGTACGAACCGAAGCCAGAGAGCTCGTATCCATTTGCAGCAACTCCACGCGTCCAGGTTCAAGGAATTCGCCACAAGCCGCATGACCTCTCTCCAGGGATCGCACTGCGAGGAAAACCTTTGCTCCAGTCAAGGCTATGGCGCGGGCTGTCTCTACACCAATTCCGGAGGAGCACCCAGTGACGAGAAAGACCTGCGGAGAGATTAGTTATAAGCTATGAAATGCAATTTATATGAACAATTACCTTATCTTTCATAGTATCAATGCGCTGTTCATCTTGAGCTATCTTCAAGGCAGTTGGGCGAGCATCGCCGGGTCCAGAAGGACGTTCAAAGGTTGCAGCATATCGGGACATTTTGTTTCAAGGAGTAAATATGTTCTTGTTCAGAAATGAGCCGAAATTATCTAGGAGACATCTTCACCACTTATATAACAGCAGCATAGCTGACCCGGAACCCACGATGCTATGGTTTCTATCCGTATCGGAGGGCATAGTATCCTAACTCCCCGTGATACTATCCGTGTCGGGGGGGGTTCTATCTTAACTCCGAGAGGTCCAGCATATTGCGTCAGAATTAAAGCCAACATGGACCCGCATTAATTTAAGCATGAAAAGATGATGCTTGCTACGGTTGTCTATCCGATATCCTATGCCCGCCTAAACGTTTGGCAGTGTTTAATTCTGCCCGTGGCAACTCAGTTCTTGCATACGAATTAGATGGCAACTTCTCAGGTCAAGGCAAGTATAAAGGCGCAGAGATTTCTGCCTACATAATATTTGACCACTACATCATTGCAGGCATTGATTTCCGTATTATAATACGATAAATAAGAGAACGGAGTAGAAATTCTTAGAGTGGGAGCCGCTGTCCTCGTCGTCACTTTGAAAACTGTAATTTGTGGTGAACAGCCCCACTCATGCACGTCGAGAATTTCTCCCCGGATGTCGGAGTTAAGAGCCCAAAACAATTTGTCATCGTTATAAGAGCTAGGTTAGATTTCAATGCTAAGAGGCACTGATGCCACGTGCTTCATTTTTTGACTAACTACAGATATTGTACGAAAAGCTTAAATTTTAGGCACATGACGGATGTGGTTCATAGCTGTCTGTCTTGAAATTCGAGCTATAACTTGACCCCGCCACGAGACAATGAATCAGCGCATGACGCAATGCCTTCCCCTGCTCCAACCCAGTCCAGCAGTCCCGTAACAGAGCAATTCAGTCGACCTCTGCGTTGTAGTGCTGTGAGAAACCAGCGTCAACAAGATTGATATGGGAAATAGGATTTTTCTGTTGGCAAATAGGTGTTTGTAGATATGTGTAGGTTGAAATTGGCGATTATTGAACTCGGGCCCACGGGACCGCGGGCCCGCAACGCCGAGTACCTTATTGAATAACAATACTTTAGTCCCGGCTTAGCATACCACTTCATGAAAACCAGTTTTGGATCTTGAAAGAAATATAACCAAGTGGGATCGCGAAAGAAAAAAAAGACCCCTTGAAGTCTAGAGCACTCTATGCAGCATGCGCAACCTTGAATCCACCAGGCATCAAATCAGTAAAGACTCTATCCGGATCGTACTTGTCTCTAATCTCCTTCATCCGCGCCAAATTTCCATCAGGGTAGGTTTCAAACACTGGCTGGCCTTTGTCAACTTCATTCAGATAGTGGAAGGAGCCTGTGGCATTGATGGCCCTCAGCGGCTCCGTGATGTTGGCGTTGAAGGATCGAATGAAGCTCTCAAACTTTTCGTCATCTGCGGGGTTCTCCCAGCTGTAGGTCTGCTCGACCCAGAACGATGGCTTTTCGTCGAGGCCCTGCAACGAGCCTGGCTTGGCGTTTGTTGCAGAGAGTAGCTGGGATGTAATAGGGTTGAAGGCCAGCCCGATTGTGGCCTGCTCGGTATCTGAGAACGTTTCTTGGGCGGCGGTGAAATACGCGTCGTGAACCAACTGCATAGCTTCTCTATTGGCCACAATTGGCAACAGGTGGAACCTCTGTCGCTTGCCGTGAGACTGCCCTCCTTTCTCAAAAGCCGGCTCAACTGCTTGGCTGTACTGTCCCAGGGTGAATGGGAACAGCTCGGTGGAGCCGTTGACGGGTGTGAGAATTGTCCCCAGGAAGTCCTGTAAAACGGCCGGCGAAGAATCACCCCCGTTGTAGAACAACGAGGTCGAGTATTGCGGTCCTCCCGATCCACTCTCGTATTGGACTACGGGGATGATGGTTCCCTTGGGATCAACGTGGCCGCCAGTCGCAAAATTGTACACGCTGTCCATGAATTTATCCTTGACCTCCCAGGAACCATAGCTCGCCGAGCTAAACATCGTAGAGGGAGCGGGATGAGTCTGAAGATCAAATCGGGTAACAAGGCAGAACGAATTTCCTCCACCTTGCAGGGCCCAGTACAAGTCAGAGTATTTGTTGTCCTCGGTCGCCTCCACGATGCTCCCATCAGCCAATACACACTACTTGTAATTTAGCTTCGTAAACGCACGAGTCTTGAATTGAATAGACATACTTCATACGCTCGGATATTTCCGTTGGTGGATGCAAGGCCGTACTCGTAGCTGTAGAAGGACACATCGCCTCCCAGCAATAAACCGGGAACGCCAACGGGACCAATCCGCGCCCCAACCACTGCAAGACCAGTTCCATCAAGCTTCTTGTAGACATCGCCCCACCGATGCCCAGATCCGACCGAAAAGGTGCTGTTATCCGAGGACAAGGCCAGAGTGTCCAGGTTCGTACTCGAAATCAGGACCCCGGTAGAATTGATGCCATTAGAGGATCCGATGGGCATATGACCACCCCCTCGCATGGCAAAATTGACGTTCATTTTAACCAGCTCCTTGACTGCAAAGGAGAGCTGCTTTGCATCAGCTGGAGCAAAAATGCACGCAGGTCCAAGCCAGGAGGTCGTGGACCAAGCGACTATTTCTGTCAATTGGCGTCATCAGGGGGGAGATTTGGAGTACCAACCTTCGTTTTCAACGACATAGCCTACGTCACTAGGTGAGTAGGTCACGTTCGAAAATTTTGCCTTGAGTGTGCTGCAAACACCCGCAACAGCATTCAGCTCAGATCTTGGGAACGACGCGGCAGTGACTCCAACCGCGCTCGTGGCGGTAAGAAAACTCGGAAATCGCATCTTGGAGTGGAGAGATGTTTGGATAGATGATTGTAAATGTTGAAGACTAAATGATTCAGTATGGATGTAAAGATGAATCCTTCTCGATGTTGCAGTGCAGCCCTTTTATAACACTTTCAAACAGACAAATCGGCACGCCGGGCTCTCTAATTACACCGTCGGCAGAGTGTTCGTCCGTTTTCAAAGTCTCTGAGCCAGCGTCCCTATCAATGGCGGCAACGTAGAATTGCAGCACGATGTATTTGGCAACTGACAAGCAGTCGATGCTTGGTTTGCGGGGTGGAGCCAGGGGTAGCTGCTGTCCACCCACGCGGTGAAACCCAATTGGGATCTACGTTCGTACATCTTTGAATATCATTGGTCGCCTTGCCCATCGATTCCACAAAAAGATAAAACTCGGCGAGTTTTGCCCTTCTTAGCCAATTCAAGTCAATACCTTGAAGAAATTGATGTATTCAACGCGAAATAGAAACTCGGCATAGCCACCGACCTCCCTGCTATCACTAATAGTTTCTGGAATACCCCTAATCCATTCATAATTTAGAAAGCTGCATACTGTGTCAATGGGGAATCATGGCAGGGCCCAAGAATGTTGAAGTCAGGTACGACTCCTTAACCATGGTGACAAGCCTCCATTATTACATTCACTCCATAAATTACATGTCTACACGCATATTTTATAATAATAATCTCCATGTGGCTTTCTCCAGCTGACCGAATCAGCTACCTTGCTTTTTGACTCAAAGACGGCATGGAAATCAGCCCCTCAATGCATTCTGATCCCTTTTTGTAAAATGTTAGACGCTTCCCATTCTCGGGGTCTATCCACAAGTCGCTGCTAAACAAACTAATGTGGTTGTCGAAAACCCATGGCCAAATGCCGAAAGGAACAGGTTGCTGCATCATGCCAGCCAACCTGTCCCTAGGGATGCGCTTAAACTCGAGGCGAAGTAGATTTATTCATGCAGCCCACAGGTCACTGATTATGACACAACATATTTGAAACACAATCCAGAGAGGTTTGACTGAGCATTGAATTAGAATTATCGTCATTATGATTACGTTTTACTTGAATGTCTTTAACAAAATAAATGTGGTGCTAGACCTGTGAAGAGGATTTTAGAGGACAATTTCCGCGTCCTGTTTAATATTTGTAGCAAAGAATGGAGCTCTTGGTCGTCATCAGCTCTCGGACGGTCAAGTCAGCAGCAAGACCACCCATTGGCAGCACATCGTCCAAAGAAGCGTTGACTCTTGTCGTGGTGTTGACGGCAATCATGGGGCCGGTGTAGTCGGACTCTCTGGCGGTAGCATCAACCTGCTGCCACTGCCACCAGATGCGATCGATCTGGGCGTGGTGCAAGAAAAACAGGGGCTCTGGAACATAGCATTAGCGCCATCCTAACAATTTATCCTGGGTTGTGGATGATTCTCACCATTGGGCGAGGTCGCGGGGTTCATCTCTCCGCCAATCGCCGAGTGAATGACGCCATGAGGTCCGCCCTCCAGCGCAACATGGAACTTGTCAAAGTCGGCGCTCTCCTTGACAATGTCGACGTAGGTTTGGTTGTAAATGCTGGCGAGAATTTTCGAATCATTGGTCTCGCCGTCAATCAAGGAGCGGTACAGGCAGTGGTCCTCCTGGACGTAGACCTTGGGGTTGATGCCGCGGTACGAAGGGCGCAGGTTGGCGAAAGGGCCCTCGCTCACACATCGCAGTGTCTCTCCGCCATCAAAAACCTCGGTTCGCGTATCGCTTCCGTCGGCACCGAAGCCCAGCGTGGATGACATGACGGGCGATTGGGCCAATTTCTTGACATCTTGTGTCCAGTCCCAGTAACTGTGCGAGTGGGGGGGTCAGTGGGTGTAGCCAGGGGTGTAGGATTGGAGCGCTCACGTTGCGGAGCCAGTGTAGCCACACTCTTGAAGAGCTCCCTCGTAAACATGTGTGAAATATCTGTGCCACGGAAGAAAAGCGGCGACGTTGTGAACTGCCACCATTGTTAGAGAAAGTCCTCGGGCATTAGGCGAAGGACAAGGTTTACTGTATGGATTGTAGTTCATGTGCACGTTGGCAAAATCATCAAACAAGGTCGTGTTGAGGCCGATCCTTGAGGGCTTCGTCTTGAGGCAGAGAACGGCATCGATGTAGCTCTGCTTGGCGGCAGATGTGAGGTTGCGCCATTCGATTCGCTGGACGGGGTCGGTGCAAGTGTCGGCGCGTTCGTGATGAGGAATGACGCTGGCGGAGGCCAGTCCGGCTAGTGTGGCAAGGCGAATCAGTTGCATCTTGGGCTGAGTAGGGCGTTGATGGAGGAGTGGAGTGACGAGGGACGAAATCAACAAGAAGGAAATTTGGCTGGGATTCAAGCTTCTAATACTTGCTTAACTATAAGCTTCACAGCGCTCTGATTGAGCTGAACAAGGGTCTGTGCCAAAAGGCATTAGACAGCGGCGTTTCGGGCCGCTCCATTATTGGAAATCGGAGGCGCGAATACGCGCTCACTAGCTCCTGCTAACCGGATTCAACATGATGTGCGAAAGGCCCGTCGTCGGCTTCGCGATTTCGCGAGTTTCTGTCACTGGAGAATGGACATCTCATCTGCCAAGCGGCGTGAATACGAAGGAAAATCCGGGTGACCCGGCACGAGGTGGTATTTGCGCGCAAGAGGGTGGACCTAATTAGCCAGAAGCTAAGGGGACGAGCAGAAATGAACCAGTCAGTACATTCTAGATGAACCTTAATGCAGCGGTCCCCCATACTAGAACCCATGTCATGCCAAGAGGTCAAAGCATCGGTTCGCGGTTAGTCGGGGCTTTGGCCGAGGGAACGTTGCATGGAATTCGGCCGTGTCAATTCGAAACGCCTTATCGGCGCCTATTTTTAGTATCCTCACCAAATCAAAAGAGCTAGTGCGTTTTACCATCGTGGGCTCCCCGGAAACCACGAGAAAATTGCGTCATAGTTTCTCCGTAGCCTTTCTACTAGTTCATCCTCTGCTTCAGTCTTTTTTTGAGGGTTCTTGAACCTCTTCTGTATCAAAGGCTTGGTGCGGAAATGAATGTCTAGTTCACTTTGCAAACCCCGTCGTTGGACTTGAGCATCTCTGGCAAACCTTATCTAGATAAGAGGTAGTAATCATCGGACACCCCCACGAACGAGTCGTTGGTCCGCGACCCCGTATTCATGTAAGTTTTAGGGAAAAGGATAATGAGCTACAAGGTGCACCGGTGATAAGACGATTGTGAATGATGAGCATGACCACATGCAATCACCCATCCAATCATAACCCTACTATAACGAGCCAAGTTGTTCCTCGAATATTGTTGAAATGCTTTCGTAGAAAAGAATGTTGAGACAATCGCAGTTTGTTGATGATCGATAAATTGGTTCACAACGCGCGCAATTGAAAGTTGCATACAACCTTATCACAAATCTTTTCCCTGTGTCATATTTTACTCCTTCGGTTTCAATTCATCCAATACTTGCGCTAGCTTTTTGGAACAGAAAAAGGTTGACCCGCTCCTTCAGTTGACCTCACCAAAAGTCAGGTCCGCAATCACCACTTGGGAGCAACTACACAGCTGTAAATCGATACTGGTCCTATAACTGAATCATCCCATCACCTGCAGAAAATTGGCAAAAAGAAAAAAATTGATAGGTTAATCCTGTTTCAGATTCCTCTACAGTGGACCCTGTTGATGTTTACCGCGTTGCGAGTGGTATAGGGTTGGGGCCCGCTTTTGGGATCACAGATCCCCAGTTCTGGGATCGAGCCTGGTCCCGTGTTCTTGCGATAGCGGTGCCTTCAGAGACTAATCAGGAAGCCATAATTACTCAAGATCGTTATTACTCGGTATGGGATTTGTCCAAGTCAAATATTTGATCATAACTTATACCCTTTTAGACTTCTATAGCGCATTTGAGCATTCATAGTTTTGTTCATAGTTGAGCTGCTGCGGTGGTCCTAGTACTTCTAACTTTGAACATTGCCATCACAATGTGATGCCTTTCATGGCTAGCCAGCCTTTAGCCTCGGTCAATCCCATGACTGCGGTCAGGCAAATTTTCCCAAAGTCGTCAATATCATCTTTTTCGGCGTCTTGAATTATAGTCGTCAGATGATCCGGTCTACATGCGTCTCGTTAGCCAGCAGCCCCTTGCACCTCGACACGATATTCGACTTACGAGGCAACGTTTATCACGAAATGTCTCTTGTTCCTCCACGCAAGGGCAAAATCGACGGGGTCTCGGGCGTTCCACAGGTGCGCTGACATGGTGACGGAACGATTCACTGCCACTGTCTTGTTCTGGCTACACCGGTTGGCCGCTTCGCCCTTCATGTAGTGATATGTGAGGATGAAGAAATTTATCATGCCCAACGTCCGCTTTGCTGACTCCTGGAAGACCCACGAAGCCCAAAAGCTATGGACTAAGGAAGAGGGGTACAATGGGAGACGATCCAGGGCCCGGCTTTGGTCGTCTGCAGTTAGAGGCTCATCCAGCTCAATGTAGGGAACCAGGGCATAGGCTGCCTCTTCGAGATGCGGCATGGTGGTTTCGTAGATGAAACGAACACGGGCGTCGTTGTCGAGCAGCCGAAGCACTTGATATGTGAAGAGAGCTTGCGCATATGCCAAAACTTCCAGTGGTGTCGTTGCTGGCGGGCTGGAAAGGAGATCCTGCACGCGACTTTCTATGTTATCGCGGATCACCCTGGCGTTGACATGGTTCTTGGCTGCGTGCAGCGCAGCAGATGATACGGCATCTGGGGTTTGTTTAATAGGGGTGGGATACAAAGACGGGTAGAGAATTAAAATGATGGAACTATGGGAAAGACGCACATTGCATAGACCTGGGCATACCATCATCGTAGAGATGAGGAATGACACCAAGGCATCTGGTTCTCCAATACCATCTGGGACGGCGCTGCTAATATTTTATCTATGGCATATTGAAGCCGGGATGTAATTGCCCTGCCCACTTGCGGCACAGTGACGAGCTGAGAGCGATTCAGCGCGTCTTGGGCGGTCGTGGACAGTCGCGGATTAGACCATGTTAGGTCTAGGCTAGGGGTGTCACACTGGAGCGGTTCCTGGAACAGCTGGTCTGCGAAATCATCGGTCGGCTCCAGAACGGAATCGAGCATGCCGAGATATGATGGCGTGCCTGGCGCTCCCACGCCATTGAGCGGCGCCAGGTGCTGGGATTGAAGCTCAATCTGATTGAGGTTCTCTGGTGGAGGTGGCGGGGCAGCTGTGTGAGGATACCGACAGTGAATATTTCGCCGAGCGCAGCGCTGACACGCGGGGCGCGCTTGATCGCATCTCCGCCGCGACTTCTGGCAGCCCTGACAGGACTTCCGCCGCGCAGGTGGGTCATTGCGCTCGATGGAAGTGAGCGAGGCCATGGGGAAGCTGTATTTGCGGCGTGTGGAGGAAGATATAGGAGGCGGAATCGCGCAAGGCGCCCAGCCGCGTAACGGCGGAACTCCGCCTGCCGCCCCACATGAGGTGCGCTGAGATCGTCAAGGTACCGCCAGTGTGTAATTCTCGATATAATATAAATGAGTGTCTTCCCGTTGCCTCAAGCGAAAAACATCACTCTAATAAATAACATCACTATAAAGCAATCATCAATTGTCACAATGTCCAAGTTTAATGCACCAACTGTCTACGTCGTCGCCGCTACTGGCACACAAGGATCAGCAGTGTGCCGCCAGCTCCGCCAACTAGACTGGTCCGTACGCGCTACAGTGCGAAACCTCGAATCTCCACAGGCCCAGGCGCTAACCAAACTGGGCGTTGTCTTGAACCAAGGCGACTGGGACGATGAAGATGCTCTCAACAGGGGCCTTGCGGGCTGCAACAAGCTGTTTTTGGCCCTCGGCCCCAACTACACAAACCTCGACGATGAGCGCGTCTGGGCCCAAAGAATCCTCTCTTTGGCCAGGGCGTCGGGCATCTCCGACGTCGTCTACACCAGTTCCATCAGCGCCGATGCCCCCGAGAAGCGCACCCTCCTCCCGCCCAAGCATTTTCTTTTCAAGAGCCTCTTCGTCAAGAACACAATCGAGGGCCTTGTGCAGCGCGCCGGCTTTGACCACTGGACCATTCTCCGCCCGGGATTCTTCATGTCCAATCTTCTCGCCCCCAAAGCCCGCATCTATCGCGAGCTGTTTGAGCAGCGCACCTGGTTGACGGCTTTGAAGCCCGACACCAAACTCAACTTGATCGACCCGGAGGACATTGCACGATTTGCCGTCGCAGCACTAGGCGATCCGAAGCGGTTTCATGGACACGGCATTGATCTTGTTGGAGAGAGGTTGACGGCCATTCAGATGATGGAGGCTCTGTCTGCCGCGGCTGGACGTGAGATGAAGGCCGAATTTCATACTGATGAACAAGTAGCAGAGGCGATAGAGACTAACCCGTTCATTGGGTCGCAGGTGTTTTTGCGGGACGGAGAGCGATGTGTTGATGCTGAAAAGGTCAAGTCATGGGGGATCCGTATGGGCACTTTCAAGGAATTCTTGGCGCGCGAGAAGATGGCCGTGGGAGAAACATATGCATGAGAGGATACTGGACATGACCGTGGAATTCTCAAGTATCGGAAGTCTTTCAGAAACCCCAAGTCCTGGGTTGAAGCCGTGATCTCTAGTTTCTGATATCTATTTATTTGTCTTAGTCATAGAATGAACACAGAAGCAACACGAATACACTTACTTTGGCCAAATTCCATCATGTTCTTGTAGTTTCGCTTCACAGCAAGTCAACGCGTTTTATCGACTAATTCGCCATTCATCATATTGCCGTCTTTCACCGCACTCCGTTCGCAACCTATGCGCAGAGAGTTAGTAATACTATTAGATTTACTTATTTTGAGAATATTTAAACTAGTTAGGAAGATAAGAGTTTAATATGACTGTAACGATATCCTATCTGACTATACTAAAAGGATCAGTCCTGCCTCTTCCAGTGTTACTGGTTAAGACCGGAAACAAGACTTAGAGGGGCTCACGGCACTATCCGTTTCAGATAATTTGTCGGTCCTTAGAAAAGGGAGTGAGCTAAGTTTAGGCAAACTGATGATGGGCTGAGGAGTTCTAATAATTAGCTAGGCCGAAGTTGAGCCAACGAGCGAAGAGACCATAAAATCCGCCATCTACATTGGGTCACGAGCCCCTTAATTTTTGTCTCATAATACCAATTAATTTATAACATAAGATCAAAGGATTTGGTCTAAATCTATATAATCATCTATTTAAGTACCATCTATAGATTTTACCATCTTATTCTATTACAGGAGAAGTGTGATGAACTTGGACTTTTAATATTACTGGTTCAGTGGTTAATGCCTGGGCTATCCTGAGCTGCCCTGAGCTATGACTGCTTTTACCGCTGGCAATTCTGGGTAAATCATTTCCAACTGCATTATTTAGACTGCTCCTACATGCTACTAGGACGGCTTTTGATTAACCCTAACTACCGTGAATAGTCATTTCCGTCAGTTTGATTAGTAATTATTAGCAGAGGCTGAAAGTCGAACGAGGTAGTCAATCAGAATTTTAGATGCACTACCGTTGGCTCATACTATTTTTATGCCGCGCCAGACCGACCCCATGCCCTACGCGCACGTTTGCAGATGTATAAGGTGTTGTGGGTGCCATATTTCACAATAGATCTATTTGCCCCTGTCGCTGCGGCTCTATGATTGATGACGGACGACTATCTATGTCCACAAGAAGCTATAACAACCCTACAGAGTTCGTTCCAAGACTTTCCCTGAGACCTACATTTATAATGCGCGTTGAATGATGACAATGTGTTATTGCAGTTACTATTCCTGGAATGCAAACCAGGCTATACAGGGGTGTCCTTGCTGACCTGCAGCGTCTTTAGCGCTATCGCCGTCCCTCTCATAGCCCTGTGGATAAACTCAGAGAGAAAACCTGCAGCTTCAGCGACCCTAACACCCCCGCACCCCCGCATCCCTGCGACCAGCGGAATCACCAACACTACATGTAAGCAGCACGGTACCCTGCCCAGTTTCCACATGTGAGGGCATTGCCGACCATCGGCATTGGGACCCCTTATAAGCACTAAAAGCAGACCCTTCACAGCTATGACTAAGCTTCCATTTCATTGGCCTGTAACAACACAGTGAGTGAATATGGGTCCTGCTGGACTTTACCGGAAGGATCTGTAGGGTAGCCAGCCGGGTGTGGGCTTGGTCAAAACAGTATCTATTTTAAATATATACATCCCTTGGTGATTATGCAGTATAAATACCTCACATAAACGGAGTAGCTAGCCAATTATGCGCCTCACACTCCCGGGTGCAGCCATTTAACCGCGAGACAGATGAAGGGGAGGCAATTTGACGCCGCGCCAAGGATGGCTCATTTGTTTAGTTCCTACGGCATAGCAGCAGAAGCGAGGCAATTGACAACACATACATACCTATACTAGCCTACTAAGCGTGTTCGCTGGGGCCGTGTCGACAAATGACAATGCGCAGAGGAACATGGTGGCTTGTCGTCCCGTGTGCCGTCCCCACTCTTTGCCACGGGCTTGCGCTGCTTGATGACTTAGTTGGGCGCGAGATGTATATGTAACCACCAAGCGTGTTAGCTAAGGCTGTGTCGACAAATGACAATGCGCAAAGGGACATGGTGGCTTGTTGTCCCTTGTGCCGTCCCCACTCTTTGCCACGGGCTTGCGCTGCTTGATGACTCAGTTGGGCGCGAGATGGAGATTTGGATAGGGCATAGACACAAGAGTTACCAACTCAGACATAACGGTCTGAGAGCTACTTAATTTCGGTGCGCGTAAGATAAACTACCTGATGCACTCTAAGGTGCAAATTGAGAAAAAGACCATAATCTTCAAGCATCGATCACTTACCTGATTCACGATGTTGGGCGCTTTGTTCCTACCATTCTTCTTTGCAGCCTGCCTTGTCCTTTGTGTGGCCGCTGATGATGGAGATGACTTCTCTAACAACTTATTTACTGACCTAGCCCCGTAAGTGTCTTCAGCCTCTACTGAATAAAATAGAGCAGAAACTGATAAGATCTCTTTAGGCTTCTAGCTCTTTTTGGAGAAAGGGTAACTCTGCAATTTATGAGCCAAGCCACAGGATGGGCCGACCATATTATTCTTGCAATGGCACCACTAGGGATTATCACTGCTCTCATCGCTGCTATTAGAGTTGGTGCACCAGCATGGTTAAAGGCTATTATTGGTCGATCACGAGAGAGCTTAGCAGTATCTGAGGCTGAGCTAATGTCTTCTACTTCAGCCGAAGTATGCGAGCTTTGGAATGGCCATGAGATTGTAAGATTACCAGGGAAAGGGCCTATCATAGAATTCATAATTCTAGAGCCTAGTGGGACCTCTGGACCGAAGGATTCGGAGTCTGGGGCTGAGCTTGCTTCAGGCAGTGATCAAAGGAGCACCCGAGATATCAAGACTATGGAGCTGGATCACGAGGGTCGTAAGTACCTTGAAGAATGCAGTCAGTACCTTTACCAACATGGAAACTCCTTTGGGCGCGCCTAAACCTATTTATAGATCCCACTATTCGAGAAAATATCTGGCCGAAGGCATGCCCTTATGACCCCGAGCGCAAGCAATCTGGCTACAGCAACAACCGTTCTACCATTATCATTCGAAATAAAAATCACGATAGACCGAATCTAACACTCAATGTCCACAGCCGTTTTAATAGGCGTGAGTTATATGTGACTGCCCTCATTGGCATCATAATGCAGCTCGGCGTTATAGTATACTGTGGATTCATTGCCTATTCTCCAAGCCTAAGATTTCTTAAAAATGGAAAGCCCCTAGCAGATTATGCATTTCCATGCACTGCAATTGGTACATTAATTTTAAGTATTGGTGTTATGATCTGTTCATATATCGTTGAGGTTAGTACGGAGGAGATGCGATACCGCCCGGTCAAAAGTCACAAGGCTCGGCTCGTGTGGCTACAAAAGTCTGGATTTGTTAGTGACCAGGTTTTCGACTCTTATGCTATTTACCCAAGTACAAGGCGAGATATGATTACAATATCTAAGAGAAAACCAACCAAAGAAGAAAGTAATGCGGTAATCGCCACGGTTGTTTCCCTTGGCGGCTTTGTCTTTCAGTTTATTGGCTTACGAGGCATGCATTGGTCAGCATCCATTGCTCAGCTTGTGGCCACATTAATGATGGCGGGACTAAGGGCATGGGTGCGTCGTCATCTTGCACAAGTCCCAAGTTGTCAGCCCCTTGCGTCTGGATTCGAGCTAGATTGGCTCTCATTGATTCTTTCAATGAACCCTAAAGAAGACCTCTGGTCACAAACATCCGACAAGAAGATGCGAAATTCTGATAACCAAGCAAGGCGACCCTGGGCGACTCCAGAGTGGGACTGGAGAATACTAAGGGTCCAGGATACAAAAGAGCATCTTGCCTTGAGAAAACTGGAATCTACAAGACAGTCTCAAGCCAATATCTGCATGAATGTTCGGCGGGGCTTGGGCAAACTTGCTAACTGGCATAGCACAGTGGTTACAGAAGCCCTCGGCTTAGCCAGAACCATTGAGGTAACCATGGATACTCTATTTGGGCCTGGCCAGTCAGTAAAAGAGCTGGGCTGGTCTATGCAGGTCTGTGGAGAGCCAATATACTTCCATTTACAACGACTGTCCGGAGGCTCTTGGAAAGCCTTCGCAGATGAGCTGGAAGCGGCGCTATCACTATGGCTATATTATACCAATGATACCATTGAGCAAGCAATCGAAAAAGACAGCAGCAATTTGCAAAGCGTTCCTGTCGAAGCTTCAGAACGGACGGTCATGGAGCGATCCCGTGCAGGAGGAGATGACGCATGGCTCCGAGCAAAAGGACGTATCGAAAAACGTAATCTGCGCCTGCTCGGTCCGTATTCACAAGCTCTATACCGAGATCTCCTCTGGTGGATGCCCCATGGCTCCGATAGAGTGATTGCAATTGAAGAAGATGCATCGAATCAGGACAATACATTGAATTCTGAGAGTAGCAGAGCCAAAGCAAAGGCGGTATCCAGATCTGAAGGACTTGATATACAAGCGGAAATCAAGACTGAAGCACTTGATATAGAAACACACCGGATCGTTGGTTTTATGGCTGACTGCCAGCTCGATCTCCCCGAAAGATTTCGGCGATCCACAATCTCACTACCCTCGCCATCTGATAACACATTTATGCGTGATTGTATTCCTGATGACGACACAGATCTGCCAAAAGTGGTGCTAGCCTCTGATTCATACTCTTCTCTAGGGAAATTGTTTTCCCTACATATGTTTTCTACTTTTCTATGGTCAGCCGCGAAAAGTTTGGTTCAGCCAGTTTCTGGTAAAGTCGAGTTGCGGCCCACAGATATGAACAACCCAGGCCATGATAAAACATGGAAATCATTTAAACTGCAAAGTACAAAGCTTTCAAAGTTAGCCCAGGATATTCAAAATATTGGGTTTGGGTCCCTGGAAGATGTTTATCTTAGTATTATCCCGCCGCTGAGCGCAACAAACAAGCTTCCAAACCTAGACGCCCTAGCACTTTGGACACGACAGCAGGCCCAGCTGCATCAGAAACTGGGCAACTGGGATGAGGCAACAAATGCATACTTGTGGTTGTTTGAGATATCAAAGCAGTTTCCACGTGAAAGCACTATTTCAGGCCAAGCCGTGGCCTTGCTGACCGATCACCTGAAGTTGGTCACGGACACGCTCAAGGCCGCGATGGCGCAGCCTGCTTGGGATGGGCCCACCAAGGACCTGGAAGAATTGAAGAAGAAGCTTTTTCGACAAGTTGAAACCGTACGTGAGGACACACTTGCTAAGTTGGCAGAGCTATATCGTCTTCAGGGCCAGGCATGGGAGATCATTCCTTCCCTTGAGACCAAGCAGTTGGTCCAGGAGGACCAGACAATAAAATTTACAAAACTTCATCGGATTGCCTGCCAGAGGAAAGAGATTAGCAAGGATGAAATTCACGAACTAAGAGCGGATATCAACAGCAAAGACGTGTTCGATTGGACGCCGCTTCACTATGCCATCTCCGCAGGTCACTACCTTTCTGCGAATCATATCGTAGGCAGCCAAGCTAACATCAACGCCCAAGACATTCGTGGGCGGTCGCCGCTGCATGTTGCGTGCTCGGCGCAGCCGATTGATATGGGCATCACACAGTCGCTCTTGCGTTCTGGTGCCGATTTCCGCCTGCGAGATAACGAGGGGCGTACTCCCCTGCATCATGCAGCCCAGAATGACCGGCAGGAAGCGACGCATGCTTTGATTCGTATTGGAGCCGACCCGAATGCCACCGACAACCAAGAAAACACGCCATTACTTTTGGCAATCTATGAAGGGCACCTAGACCTAGCTGAGCAGTTGTGGACCGATATGCATACAACATACCGCGATCGTAATGGTCGAAGTATACTACACCTTGCAGCGATTATGGTGAAGCGCTCTGATGCTACCACTCTCAGCAGCCTCAAGTTTTTAGCTGGTAGGGCTGTGACTGAGATGGAAGCTGAGGATAGGTTTGGCAGGATGCCATTGCATTATGCCGCTGGCAATAAGGAACCGGCCATTGCAATGACACTGTTAGACCATGGCGCAAGAATTACCGCTGTGGATATCAATGGCAAAACACCACTGTATTATGCCATTGAGAATGATAACTATGAAACGGCACAGCTATTTTTGGAGAACGGTGCTAAAATAGACATCAATGATCGTCATGGTCAAACGCCATTACAATGTGCCTTTGCGAACGAGAACGAAAAAATAATAGAGCTGATGTTGCATCAACGTTATCCAGACGCAGATGGAAAGGCAGAATTTGGTCTCGAGTATAGCAATGGCGAAGGAATATTGCATTACGCCGCTCAGGACGGGGACAAAGAAACGACAGAGTTTCTAATATACAAAGGCGCAGACAGGGAAGCCAAGGGTCATCATGACAAAACGCCATTGCATTATGCTGCTAAGAACGGGAAACAGGAAATCGTGAGGCTCCTCCTCAGCTATGGCGCAAACGAAGATGCCAAGGATATTCTGCAGAAAACGCCGTTGCATTACGCCGTTGCATATGGGCATCAGGAGATAGCAATTATGTTGCTGGATAAAGGTGGTGCGTGTCGGGATTCCCGGGACTTTGTCGCCGAAACGCCATTGCATCATGCTGCCGTATCCGGAAATATTGGTATGGTAAAGCTTTTGGTGGATCGAGGCGCAGATAAAGATGCCCAGGCTTCTCAGGGAAAACACCAATTCATTATGCTGCTGAAAGTGGCTTTCAAGCAGTAGTAGAGCTGCTATTGGATCGAGGCGCGGATAAGGATGCCAAAAACGCATGTTCGGAGACACCGATTCATTGCGCTTCTATATTCGGGCACGTCGATGTGGTCCAACTATTGTTAGATCGACGTGCAGACAAGAATGCCAAGGCGACTCACGGGAAAACACCATTGCATTGTGCAGTGGAACGAGGACATCACGTTGTGGTGGAGCTGCTACTGGATCAAAGTGCAGACATAGACGCCAAGTCTGCTGATGGTAAAACGCCATTGCATTATGCAGCAGAACATAGACGTGATGCTCTAGTGAGGCTTCTGCTGTATCGATGTGCAGACATAATGGCCCGAGACTGGAAAAACTTTACAGCATTAGATTACGCCACTGAGAATAGGCACCGCGCATCGGAAAAGCTTCTGTTGGACTGGGGCTCTGAGGGGGACGCTTACCACATTTTGGAACCATGCCCTTGAATGCGGCTGTTTCCTGACGTTCGAAGAAATGGGGCAGAGCCATGGTTAGGCTAAGGTCTTGCTAAAATTGGCATGATAATATCTCTCTACTCAAGTTTTAATTTGATACGATAATTTGTGTATTGGGAGACAGAGAATAATTCCCTTGAGCCCATCTTATTATTTACAATTGGTATTATACTAGGCGGAGAAAAAGATTGGTTGATGAATATAGTGATAGCGATCGTCGGTGTAGGTAACAGCTGTTGTCATACATTGGGGGCTCGGTCGCCGGTACCTCTCGTAACACTAGTCGCCAAGTCAAAGTCCATAGTGGCATGAATTTTGCGCGGCGTTTCGGATATCTCTATCCCAAATTAGGGCGATCTATAGGGAATATATACATTGCAATTGCACAATGGATAGAATGCCAAGATAGACACAGGCCAGATCTTTCAAACGAAATCAGAGGAAGGCCTGGATTCCCAGGTTTCGTAGTTCTAGCCGGGGAACAAAAAATGAGACCAGGGATAACAATTTACATTTATTCGCTGGGTAGCAAGACTAAGACGCAGTAAATCGCGTCATACTCAAATTGCGCTTGGGGTTTTCATCTCATCATCAAATCTCCTCAAAGTCCTCTCTTTATCCTTTTTACTCCATCCTAGTCCCACGAGAACTCGTTACCGCCTCTTCAAACAGCTTCCTATGTGGCTTATTTGATATACGGTGCAAAAAAAGATGATGATTGATCCACAAATGATCCAAACCTTGTCTCTCGTTGATGCCTTGTCCCACCCGTCCCATCTCAGGACAGTCATGACAATAATGGCAATCCAGGCGGCCTCGATGATCAACGATATAAAGAACGAGATTATAGTGCAGAGCGAACATCCCCTGCGTTTCCTGGCGGGAGGGGGCTGGGCACTTTCAAGGTGGCTTTGGTTGTGCCTATCTGCGTTGGGAGGTCAGCACGACATGCATGGGTGGTTGGGAAAAGGTGAAAATTTGCTTACAGCTGTCATCCTGGCGTCCTGATTGATCAAGAAGTTGATGGTAGCTCTCGTCCTGCCTTCCAAAGTGGGCCATTTTGGGAGATGGATTTATTTGATGGGCCTGTGAGTGGAAGCTTGAGTGGAAGTTGAAGTTGAAGATGGGGGAAAAATCTAGCAATGGTATGAGAATGAACCTAGGGCGCGGATTATTATGTAAAAAAAAAAGGTGCTGACCTTGCCTGCTGCTGACAGCTTATCTGGTTGCGTATGCTGGGCTTTCCTCTGTGGCTATGTGGCAGGGCTGAGGGCACATAGAACCCACTTTTGTCGGCGAAATCCCAGGGTCCCTGGTATGGCTGAGCCCAATACATGCATGTTTTTCGGACCCTTGCTCATTTGCGTATTGGATATACGCAAATATTACCCAATGCAGTTCGGTATTGGCCACTAGCAAGATGCCTTGGGTATGGTAGGTGGCAAGAAAGAGGCGCAGAAGCGATGCGTTTCGTGGACAATCCGCGCTCAGCCTTGGCAACAGGCACGATTGTTACATTTACGGCCCAAACAGACATGGCCTGCTCACACAAACCGTTGGAGTGTATTTTTATTTTATTTCTTTAGCCTATATTAAGATTCTTATGTCAGAATGAACTGCCCTGCAGGGAATGAGCTCTTCAAGCCGCCGCTAATCAATGGATTGTTGGACCATCTCATCGATCGCCCACTTCCCCACTCACTAAAATTTCCTGTATCCCTCTTTGTGAGGGTATAAATTATTGTCTGTATAAACAGCTCTGATAGCACGGGGCGCTCCACTTTTGCAGCGCGCGACACGTTGAGTGTGCTGAGGCTGCACCCGCGTACCCGACCATATCCAGCTCGTCAAAAAAGGCATCAAGAAAGGATAAGACAGGTTTGCATCAATTAGATAATTATAAAAGGCAGCTTTGTTATATAATTTAATTGGGTCTCATTGTGCACACTATCATTGTACACACTATCATTGTTTTTGGCCTTGTGTCAGCCACTATCTGTGTCCTTCTCGAGAGAAGCTATCCTCATTAGAAGAGGAACTATTTAAATAAAATCGATATCAGTGGTGCTTTCGCATCCTAGACGCAAACTATCAATTCAAGATGTCTTCAAGACATCCTCTCGCTGTTCTCGAAGTAAAAGAACGTCTAAAGAAAAACACGGGTATCGTTAAGTGTATGAGGCATCATCGAAATGCAAGAGATTTCCAATGGTAATAAATATAGTCAGGAGAAAAGTAAAGAGAAGAGAATAAGGGTATCAAAAAAGAGTAAAAGGGAAATCCGCATGTCGTTCAGGTCGTAATACTGCGGGTTTCAAAAAAGAAATTGTGTTTCGAAGCAAAATTCCTTTACAAAACTATCGGTTTGCAGTGTGCGTGACTCGTGAGCTCGTTGATTACACTACGTTTGTCGCACTGACGCAGCGACACTCGCCTATACTATCGCAATAGGTTCGGGGACCATCACGGCTCGTCTAAGACGGAACCAATCTGGCCCGACGGCAGACGCCCATGGGCCGTCGGCACATGGGGCAGGGGCAGCGTCGAATGGTTACACTCCAGTCCCGTTGGGCCTGCCAGGAGGTGATGCACGGCTTGCAGAACATGTGGCCGCAATTGGCCACAATGCCGACGTCGCGATCGTAGCAGATGCCGCACTGGCGGATGGATTTTTCCCGATCGAGAGCGGCATCAAGAGTCTTGATTTGCTCCTGGAACAGCGCATTCGCAGTCTGGAGCATCCTCACCTGAGAGGCGAGCTGGTTCGCGAGCCGGGCCTTCGCGTTGCGCTCCGCGTCAAGGTCCCTGATCAGCGAGGCCATGTCGTCGAGAAACTCTTGCAGCGTGGGGGGCCCAAGAACGGGGAAACTGGCGTCTGACTCTGGAGTCGCTGGCTCCCCGGCCGAAGAGGTTGTCGTGGTCGAGGCCGCAGAGTCAGATGCCCGGGACAAGACACTGGAAGAATCAGCCATCTCCATCTCGTCGGTTTCGATAGAATCGAGCTCCACGAGGTGCTGAAGGTCATATTCTTGAGGGAGCATTGCGATCTCATCAATGTGCCGGCCCGAGTGTAGGAGGTGGCTTTCCAGGGCATCCATGTTGCGAAAGGAGCGCTGGCAGGTCTCGCACCACATGTCAACATTTCCATCCTCATCGATGCGACGACAGCGCGCCGTGATTTCGGGGTTGAGGTGCAGGAGCGGGAGGCTGCGACTGTGCTGGTCCGCCAAGTCCCAGGTGACGAACTCGCTACCGCATCGCCAGAAGCACTCGTAAATCAAGTCGTGCACGGTATACTGATGCTGGTCTCGCTCTGTGCAAGAGGAGAAGCGTAAATCGCAAACTGCGCAAGCAAACATGACGATCAGACGAAAAAGAAGTGGTGACAGAAAAGTAAGAATGAATTGACGGTAGGTTGAGATGGTTTGCACTCACTGTTGTTCAGGTTGTGTTTGTGAGATTCTTAGCCACCAATTACGTGTTGCCATGCCACCTTGCTTTTCATTTCGGTTAGCGGATGATTGGCCACAAAACAAAAGCTAGCTGTACGGAAAGAGGGAATATTGAGTACTGAGGCGTTCTGTTACCGAAAGTCAAAATTGTTTGCATCCAAAAAAAAAAGCTCTCCCGCTACGTTGACCTGCGATGAACATATCCTGCAATTGCCCACAACTGGTCGACCAAGGACCACTGCCCAGCTAATGTTATCCCTCTGTTCTTGGACAGTCCTATCCCATAGCTAATCCCGATCAATTTATAGTATAAGACCAAAGGATCTAGTCTAACTGTACAGAATTTTCCTTTTGAATACCATCCATGAATTTTGCCACCCGCTGCTATACTATAGATCTTCTAGGTAACCAACTTAGATTTTTAAAATTGCTAAATTTCTATGCTGCCGTACAAGGGCTAATAGTTATCACGTGTTAATCATTTAGTGTAATAAAGGCGGCAGTGTGACTGAGGCGACCGAATTGTATTGAAAGCTAATAAGCTACTTGTGGGGGCCGTAATTTGTGATGGCTATGTACTCGTCCACGGATCATGATGATTTGTGTGGTTCATCGTGATAAACCAGGGAAGGCGGCGCAATCAGTTGCTGGCGGCATATCTCCGGTACAGGTTCTAGCCATATACTGTGATTGAAGTTCTATTAGCATTTCTGGGAATCAAAAAGACAATTATAATATACACATACATTCATATATGGATTATCACAACTCGAATAGTAGCACCCGGAAAGTGCAGCTTTGGTGGATTTGGCTTTGCAGTTGGCCCTGCATGCGCACCATCTCGTAAAGATTTGGACGCATGTGTCACGTTGTTGAATAGCCCTTGGATCAACAGCGAGACCTGACACAACAAAGGCGGGTAGGAGAATAGCAAAAAGCTTCATGTTGAATAGTCAAAGATGTAGTTGAGTAGAATACGTTTCGTGAGTATCGGATTGGGTAATGGTCCTGGATGAAGCCAGTAATTGCGGTATGAGGGATGATTTTATATATTAACATCCTTACCGCTATCTAAGTCATTGTTACCTGTCCCTGCACCTGTGGCTTAGACGCCACAATGCGAATTGCATATCGTGTACGCCATGTGGTATGCCAAGTTGAACTATCAAAAGCCTAAATATTAGCTTGGGCCCCAATGGCTTCCAGACTATGGATTTGTGAGTGCTCAATAATTATTGACTACTGCAGGCATAGTGGTCATGGCGCGCCAAATATTGGCTGTCCGCAGCCGAGTAAAGGAGAGACTCATTGCCTCGGTAGACGCTGTGTGTTGGGACTTATCCCTTACCATGCGCTTCGATGATTTCAACCCGTCAATATCTTAGCTAACCATGATAATTTTCATTGTGGGGTCTCCACAGACTGAATGCCATCGGGATATCCAGTAAGGCTAGCTGCTGAGAGCAGCTCGAGCCGTCAGCATCACAATTGATAAAGGCCATAGATAGAACCCCTACGTAACAAGAAAAATCAAGCACTTCCATCTCAAATTTCCTGCATTTCCTACGGACTGCAGCAATGGATTCTTAGATAACGACTACTGGCATTCGATGACTCCATGTCGCGAAAAGAAAAAAAAAGAAAAAAAGAAACAAGAGCCCAAGAGTCAACAGATTTCAATCAATGGCGCAAATTAGGATGTCCGCAGGACTTACCTACTATGCCAAGGCTTTAGATTCAGAATTGTACCGCTCGTCATATTCAGAACCTAAGACTAAGAGTATGTACTTTACTGCTCAGAGATAGTTTGGGCGTTCTTAGATAGAGCTGAACTGCAGCAGTGTCAGCCAAAAAATAGGAGACAATGCTAAATTAAGACTGCCATCTATCAAACTATTGAATTTGGTGGCGGGCTGGAATGCTTAGGGCCCCGAACTAGTAAGGTCCAGGCCCAGTGGACGGCGGACCAATCCAGCCCATGCGATTTCACCGCTGTTTCCCTGCATGGCAAGCAAGCAAGCCAAATGCGGGTTGGATTCATTAGCCAAACAGATCGTCTTGACGACAGGTTAGCGACTGACCTTTTAGCAAAGTAGTCGACCGCGTGCGACTTTGTGGGGCTGGTCTAGATTGAGCCGATCGATTGACTAGGTTCGACTTTCCAGACTCGGCTGATTTATGGTCTGTTTTTCTTCTTCTGCTTCGCTTCCTCCAGCACTAAAGGTGCGAAAGTTGTGTCGCCACCGGGCCCGACTCATCCACATTCAAAGCTAAGCCGGAGCGGGAGCTCTTTCTTCATATGGGCTGTCATTATCCACGAGTTGCGGCGTCACATACACGCTCCTACTGCCTTGGCTGTTTTTTCTTTCTTTTTTTTCTTTTTTCAAAAACAAATTGCAGAGACTGGTCTTTTGTGAAGCCTTCATGTCTTTCTACTCTAGAGAAGGGATGCACATACACTAGATGCAGAGGGAAGTATTCAAGGGTAGAGCCGGAGTCAACAGTGAGCAGTTGAAACAGGACATCCCGAATTCTTGGCTTCATGGTAATTCGGCTCGGCGGCTAAAACGTTGAAATCTTTCGTTCTTGTACCTGAATCAAGCAATGGACACGAACCAGTCTCAAAAATGCACAAAGGAAAGGACGGGCAGCGAGAGGAGGCTGAGCTGCCTGGCAGTGGATGGCGATGCCTGCCAGGGCTTCCATGGCGGCGACAGAGTAAATCTTGTGATAAGCAAGTCTCGTCAAATGATGCCATCAGTGGCAAAGGGTCAAAGGGCAAGCTTGTGAGGCTCCTGTGCCATGGTTAGTCCCATGGGGTGGGCAAACACGCTCGGCATCAGGGCGTAGTCGCGTGGGGCTAGCCTCAATCAAGAATAACGTTCAGGCCAGAATCATAGCTTAAATTGACTCAATTTGACCCTAATTTATCATGGTGAATATATTTATCTCTTCAGATTGCGATTTAGCCCAGCCAAAGCCTAACAATTATCTTAGCCACGTGACTCTAATGGTTAGGTAAATATATCTTGAAGTGAGCATAGAAACACAATTTGGGACCCACACAGAGGCTTTTTTCAAGTTTACATGACTCTGTTAAGTTGTCTTCTTTAAATAACAATAGTTTGGAGCCAATATATAAAGGTCTTGCGGCTCCGAGCTCATCCAAAATCCGTCATTATATTCTGTGGTCGCTTTCAGTCCCCTCATGGTGCGCAGAAAATCCTTGCTCCAGATCATCAGTGCCTTTCGAAGATCTAGACTTCGCCCAGGGGCTTGACATGATCCGTGTCTCGTGGCCCACGTCTAAAGGTTCAGAATACAACGGACCGCCCGAGTTCCTCAATATATGTGATGAACTACTCCTATCTGGATCAGGTTGGTTTTGCGTCGCGAAAGGAAGCAATTTGATATCCCTGCTTAGTGGGGAGGTATTTGGATTTCCTTGCTCACTTCCGTGAGAGGTGAGGAATGAACCGGGCAGGATCCTACGGAACACAGGCCGAAGCAGTGGAAGAGAAGCTGGAGACATTAGCACCACAGAAGCATGCCAGCTCTATCAGAAATACGTACCGGATATCACTGCCAAGTTGCATTCAGCTACAGCCCAGGCGGTATGGATACCCATTTCCAAAGTAATCTCTGGAGGGTTTGCTTTAAACTGGAAAGAATGAACAACGACGAATATCGAGGCAATGCATGTTCTAGGCAACAGGTTAGATCAGGCAATTCGGTCTGGTGGTGCAATCGTACAAGGTACCAAAGGTGAAAAGCGCAATGACACCTATTTTCTGGCCTCTCGGGAGCTGCATCTTGGAAACCTCAATCACTGGAAGCACCAGGATCGCGCAGTCAATCAAGACGTGCGTCAATACCGTCGAGAAGAAGAATGTCGACTCGCGAACGTTGCACTTCGCTTCTTTAATCGCCGCCGTCCAGAGGGCGCGGATGGGGATGCATTGCAGAGTGACCATGAACAGGCGCAGTAGAAACCAGGACACGGTGACTGCAGAGACGACCTGGATCGGTATACGAATGCCAGAGTACTTGAAGAGGCGCCAGTAAAACATCAATATGGCGAATTTGGAAAACGCAATGGCGAAAGAATACGTCATGCTCCCGCACCAAAGCAGTATCCAGGACTTTTCGAACTTGTCGTCGTAGGTGAAGCTGTCCGATAGCCCATACTCCATGGGCCGACCCAGCCCATAGTATACGGCCCCTGCACCGCGGTTAGTTGATTCAAAGGCGAAACTGAGGTTGAGGAAATGGTATCCATACAAACGAGACCAACTACGGTATATCCCAATGAGCCGCACTACACAACAAGGTTACCAAGGCAATTAATGACGCAACAACGGAGACGCGCCGTACGTAGGCGATGATGGCGAGGACATCTTCAAAGCCGTAGCCAGCTTTGGTGAGACGCCTCGCCAGGAGCCGCAGGGCCAGAGCGACAGTTGCGACGGGGAGTGTTACGCCAACTGAAGCGTAGAGGTTTGGGGCATCATCCCTCATGATGCATGGCTGTGGGCTTTGCGCCTGGACACGGAGAGGCAGCGAGTCCCTGCAGCATTCGAGCGGTGGGCCGATGTCGAGGAGGAAACGCAGAGGACGAGGGCGAGGTCAGACAGATGAGCAAAAGACATTGAGAGAATTCTGACGAGCCAATCAATCCGCAGCTGCTCGAGGTGGTTGCAGGATTAGGTCCCAGGCGGCTGGTCAGAGAAACGGCTTGCGTTGGGATGGCCAACCCCGCTGATGACCCTCGGTGCGCGACCAGAGAGGGCCAAGGGTTTGCTCCGGCGGCCCCGTGGGGAAGCACGTCATGATACTGGGGTGAGGGCCATGTTGGTGGTCTGGGGATCTCTCCACGGTTAGCCCAACGCGGTAAGGTTGGCCGGCAATTGGCCCGCCTCATAGGTCAGCTGGCTGCCCTCCCCTTCCAGAGTTTGGGGACGCCGTCGGCGCGGGGCTGCGATAGGCCAAGCCAGGAATTGATCACACGAAGCAGGTCTTGCGCGCTTGTTGCTTTATGCCGCACCACAAGCCACCCAGCTAACTCAGCAGAGAATGGCCGAGCCACAGCCGTTGCGCAGTGTGGTGTGGTTGGTGTGTGGCGAGGGATAATTCTCCAGCCCCAGCTCGTCCGTCTTCATCGGAAGAGCTCCCGACGCCCCCGGCACATCAGCGTGGCTCCACGAGTCAGGTGTTGGTGGTGAGGAAGCAGGGATGTTCCCGGTGCCCAATGGGCCCTGCTGCAATTCCCTCTGATCACCCGCCTCTGCCCAACTTTTCCTGCAAAAGCCGAATAAACGGGTGCGCTGAATTGCGGGGGGGCCATTTCAGTGGCTGATCTAAAAAATTAATTGCCCCATTATGGTTGTCAGCTCGCAACTAAGACCGACGTCACATTTTGCCACCTGTGTCGCGGGGCTGTCTTGGAGCTCCCAACAAATGCCATTCTAGCCAAGGCATCTTGCGATAAAAACTACAGGCAGAGGTAAAGTCAGTCATCGATTTTTGGGCAAGAGACTGGCTTGTGTTGGATTGGAATTTCTAGCCAATCTTTGAGGCCCGATTGTTGCGGGTCATGCTGATGTCGTGTTAAATCAGCCCTCGCACGAAGAAGCCACCCTTTTTTCGGGATTCCTGAATGCAAAGTAAAAAAAATCGAAGAGAAGGAAATAAGATGGCAAACAGAGGCCATGATGACTCGATTTGTTCATGGGTCGGCTACCTGGGTGGCCAATGACCATGCCAAACCCAGACTTTTGATCATTGAACATGCGTCCCGAGCCATAAGCCAATGGGACTGCTTGCCGAGTTCCATTTCTTGAGAGACGAGCCTTGGTGCATCAGAAGGAAAATGAATTATGATCACCCATTGATGGGGAATGTGGGAAACAATGGTGCATTTTAAAGTGACCGTGGCGGGAGTTGACCAAACCTATACAGTAATGAACAGAAATAACAGTTGACAACTGAATTGGCGGCATTTTTCATGGATCACTCCCCGCAAGCAAGCATCAACATGCAGAACATGTGGTCCCTACTCGGGCCGCGGTCACCAAGTTAGGCGCGCCGACCCACGCAAGCATGATGGGGACGAAGAACGTTCAAGATTAACTTCTTTAGCGCAATTTAATTATCAAGACGTTAGAATTCGCTACCCACTAGTTATAGGGAGCTGATCTTCCAAGAGGACCGAGCCTCTGATTTCTGATCCCCATGATCAGTAAACGGTCGGGTGCAAAACGGGAACACAATGAACGCGGCAGTGAATATTCGTTCTCCAGTCTAAAAGCCTCAAAATGACAAGCCTAGCGTAATAGGGGCATCTTGGATCATATGACCTGCGGTCAGCAACAACGCCTATGCAACTAAGTGACAAAAGGGCTGACCCGCGTTTACTTATCACATGAATTGTAGTGGTTGTGTTGCTTATCAAATCACACAAGGACTCGAAATGAAAGAAGAAAAGCAGGTAAATGTGTGCTTACGTGCTGTGGACTTGACCTTCTTCAGCCTTGCCTCATTAGAAGCTTATTGTGAATTGGTTTGCTAATATTTTGCGAAAAATAAAGCTTCTGTAGGAGAAATTTAACATTGTTGCGTCGAATAGCAATTCTCTTGTGAAACATCTTCTTTGCCTCACGAGTTCGAGTTGTCAGCACACGACCACGCGGACCCCCCTGACTTCTTGTTGGCATCAATAATACCGAGTACCGATCCGTAGGTTCCAGCAACCATAAGAAAGGTGCCTGAAACAATGACAAAAACGCTCCACGCAACCCCAAGGTACCACTTCGGTGATGGTTGCCGCTTTCCACTGGCCCAGTTGTCATACAGCCACATGCAGCCCATCGGTTGGAACGACATGAGCGTTCCGAGAAGAGCACCGATAAGAGAAACCAAAGCACTGAAGATGGGAATACCGCTAGCAATAACATAAGCCAATACGGTAGCAGCAAAGTTGCAACCTAGCCAGGTTGCCCAGTGGATCATGGAGTTGCTTGTCAGATGCTTGGAACCTCGCAGGATGCGAACGAAAACGAATTTACTCGAAAACTACACGAGTTAGCGCGAGACAAGGATCGGCTTCCTGGGAACCTACATGAGTAACAACAACGGCACTGACCAAGAGGCCAGGCAAAGCAATGCCATATGACACCTTCTTGATCAAAACGCCAGCTGAACCGAGGGCAGGAGACGCGACATAAGACCCGCAGTAATAGTAAACGACACACCCGATCGAAATATAAATTCCAGTCACGAAACCCTGGCATATGAGCACTGCTCGCGTATACTTGGATGGATCACGCATCTCGGACACGATGGGGAAAAAGCCCGGGGTGCCGGCGAAAGAGTAAACGAGTGTTGATACCGCCGAAATGGCCTCGGTAAAAGACGGGCTGCCGATAATTTTATAATCGGAGGACCATTCGCCATCCTGAGGCGCAGCAGAGGGGCGATCTTGAACGCCAACTGCGATGGTGACCATCATGACTGCGACAGTCAGCTCATGCACAGCAACACACCTCGAAGCGGTACGCACCGGCAATAAAGACGCAACCAACGCCCATCCAGGCGATAGACGTCATTTTACCCAGTGTACGAATGCTGGATACGAAGAAGACGATAATGGCCGCCACCGTAATAAAGACGGCTGTGCAGGCTCCATGGCTCGACACGGCATTGAGGCCGATTGAGGCGCTCACCATGCCCGATCCAGCAGCGAAAATCCAATCTAGAATTCCATACGTTAATATTCGGTTTTAAACATGAATTCTTCTTCTAGAGGCTCGGCTCACAAATAACGAGCGCAAACGCAAATATTTCACGGCCCACGCGGCCAAACATCAGCCCGCCGGCATCGTCGATTCCGTACACCTCTCGGTGACGCAGCTTGAAAACCCCAATCATGTAGTTTGACCAGGTAGTTACTGCAGCGACGACAAGCAGGCAAATCAGGCCTGGGATGATGCCCAGCGTATTCATGATGTCGGGTATCGAGAGAACGCCCAGACCAAACTGGGTTTTCGTCATGAGAGCAATGGTACCCAGCGATCCAACCTGGCATTGTTAGACCGACATTGGAAAGAAAGAAAAAAGGAGTAAAATGGGGTTGGCTACATTGCGATAGTTGGGACCCTCTTCGGTTATTTCGCCAAATACTGCATCGTGCTCGACGGTCTCGCCAACCACTGACTTCTCAGCGGGTTCCTCGGTCGGATATTCTTTCTTGGTGATATTTGACATTCTGAAGAATCCTCGCTGTGCGAGGTGAAGATGGTCGGGATTATTGGTTCTTTGAGCAATTAGCCGGGACGCACGCATTCATTTATACTCTTGGAGAGATGGCTACCCCGGAATTCGAAGCGTCCTTGCAGTTGACTGCTTGCTTATCTACCGCCACCACGATTGGCCATGGCCCATTACTCTGCAGGCGAGTTACATTCGAGGAAGTCCTATGCACGGGGTACCCTGCACAATGATAAGGTGTTGCGCAGGCACATGCATGGCGGAAACAGTCAAGCAGCTGTTCGAGACCAGATTACGGCCAGCTAGTGACGTAGCCTGGCTCCTTGGCCGATGCAGTGCCATGTGAAATTGGCAGGTAATTGCTTCTGACCGGATCTACTACCCGGGATAAGAGCATATTTAGCTGGTGGAAGGTAGAAGAAAAGGAAGTTGTCTGCGAGGAGAGTGGAACTCTATGTGCATTTGATCGGCTCTGCTACCCGAGTGGGTCTGGGGAAACCCCCGCATGGATGTCACTTCGAATAAACGGACCACTCTACGCAATCTTGCCAAGAGGCCCTACAGATGATACCCGTAGCATCGCGCCCTACTTGTAAAAACCAAGCCGGTAAATCTCTTAGATCTTCACCAGATGAAATCTATCACGTAACAGAAACGCTTCCCGCTCGCTTAGTCCAGTTTACCCCATGGGGAATTTGTGGTTCGCAATCCCTTTTGGTCAAATAGGCATCCCATCCCTGTAGTAAAGATGTCTCATGAGTGAGCGTCATGGATGTATGTGCTTTCAGGTTCTCGGTTTGCTGACTTGAAATCACGAAATCTCGTAATACAAGTCTTGTCGTCGAGATCAGATTTTCACGTTCCTATTCTGGCAGAAACAACTCAACACCAGCGGGAAAAGGACAAATCTTGCATCGCCTCAATCACATCACTATTGAATAATTATCAACAATATTTTGGTCACTGAAACTGCCATAGTTGTGCTAATAGTGCTATTGTGCATTTTCTTATTTTAAATCTAAATACGAGCTGTGATCTTAGCTGCATCACTACCGCTTCCACGCCAAAGCCTAACAAGACCTCTCTCCGAGTCTCCAAACACAGGATCATACTTGGGCTTTGGAATAGACCACACCCTCTCGTAGTTGCCCCCATCCGTCACAAAGTCCCAATCTCCACCGTTGTAAGCCCCCATCATCGTGAATCCTGACAACACAATCTCGGACAAAGCCTTCTTCGGGTCCTCTGCTTCAATGCCATGTCCCGTCCCTGGAGATAGTAGCTTCAGCTCCCCGGGAGGGTTAGGCTTGTGCGTCTTGTGAGCGACGCCCGATGGGATAACAAAGACATCGCCGGCCTCTGCCTGGATTTCGACGCCGCCCGCTTCCCATGCACCGCCGTATGTGTTTTCATCCATGTCTTCAGACGTATCACCAACACCAAATCGAATTGTCGCTGTGCCAGAGAGAACAGCCATGGTTTCGTGTGCCTGGGAGTGGTAGTGGGATAGTTGTGTTGGCCCATAACGAACCAACCACGCTACCCTCCACCCTCTCTTTGTGAACATTTCCCAGGCATCAGCAGGATTGCATTTTCCCGTCTTTGGGTCCTTGGGCAGAACGTTCTTGTAGTGTAGGAGAGGGCGTGCGGAATTGGGGATGAGCTCCGTGGGCTCGAGGTGGTATTTTCGGATTTCAACCATGATGATTATAGAGAAAGAGGCAAGCGTCGGCGATGGTTTGCTGGGTAATCTGATATCAGTGTCTGTGCTGGCTTTATAATGCCCCTAGTATGTCGTTCCAAGTCGAGATAACGTCGTCACACAACTGTTTGTAGACCGGGAACGCTATCCGATCGGAACTTGTCGCCGATTGGTGCTTTGGCGTAGCACCCCACATTGGCCAATCGGCCTATCATTGGCCAGATTGATGCATTTTATGCACCGCTCCAGATCAGAATAGTGTACATAATTGCAGCATTCATAATTATTCTATATTCTCAGGTTTGTGTGCTGGAGCGATTGGATAAATTCCTATTACCTGCATCTCTTACCGCGACTAGCATCTCATGAATTGAATTCAGCATTCTTCTCCTCTGCCCTTGAGACGTAGATTGTGGGTGACTTGGCGACGTGGTTAGTGACATCGAGATGTTTGGATCACAAGCCACTTTGGTGGTAGTCACAAGTAGTGCTTATGCCGTGTGGCTGCAAACTCTGATGAGGTGTAGCCAGGCGGTGAATGATGACTAACCTTGGTGAGCGGAACAGAGCGAAAACCTGCACCGGGACCCGATGCAACGTCGGATCCGGGGATCGGATCAAAGTCGCAGCAACCAGGTTGATTCAGCTGGACCCGTTGCCGCCAAATGGCGCCCAGAGTCATTGCGAGAATCCCGAGTAATTTCGGAACGCCAACCAAAAGGAATAATCCCAGCAGGTCCAAGGAGTCTAGATGGCTGCGACTGCAGTGTAGCGCGGTTGTCGCAAAAATGGAATGGACAGACCCACAGGCTTTGCGGCGCCTCCCATCATCGTGGGACTTGAGGCGAGAGTTGTGTGGCAATCGGTGTATTTTGTCCGTGCCAATACACCCTTGAGTACCTGAGCAGCCGGAGCAATTCTTCATCGTTGACTACAGAAAGTCGCATGTCCGCCGGAACAGTCCGGTTGCGGCACGAGTCAACCGCACACCGACCGGCCAATTCCAGAATCTCACAGATGATGAATACAAGCCCCTTGCACACTATCAACGCGGAGTCACTCTCCAAGTATGACTGCGTATTTGTGGAGCGCGCGGAGAGGAATGCTTCGATTCGCTTCTCGCAATGCGATGCGATGCATCAAATCCCTCCGGGCAAGGCCCGCCAATGGCGTGCTAGAGATGGGGGAAAACGGCTTTGGCTGCCGCAGTTAAGATGTTGCTTGATAGCTGTGGAACGTTGTCGTGTTCGAGATAGCTGAAAATGGACACATTCAAGAGATCTAGTGCATGCTCTCTCCAGGAATCTAGGGAATTTTCCAAAGACGTGTTCCTTTCGCATACATGACGGCGTCTGCGATACCTTGAACCCCCAAACATTCAATGTATTCGTGCCGGAAAATGTGCTCATTTTGGTCTCATGGTCCGAGGTACTCTGAATGCTCTGTTGGCACTGCAATGGCTTTCATAGCGTGAGTGCAAGTCTATCGGAGCGAAAATCATCCGTGCTTATCGGTGCCTACTGCCTATTTTTCACCATTTTCAGTGGTAAAATGAACTCACAACAGGGGCATAACGCGATAAACAAGTTCAGCCGAATTTTTCATCAACTATGATGAGGCGCAAATAGTTTCAGCCAAGCTTGAAAACTCACAACAGCTTGTGTACCGATCGCGCAGAAGCATTTGTTTTACACTCACACTTATTGGTATTGAAGAGAAGAGTACTTTTAGTTTAATTATTAAAATTGTATCTAGTAATGACGATATATATTGTATACATGTATGCCCATCCATGATTTCTGATGCCATCTATCCAAGTATGCTTTATTCATGCGAGGTCAAGAATTCATCCGTTCATTCACAGACCATAAATAAATGTAAATAAAATTAGACAAATTGATGTGGCGAGTCCCGAGCGTGAACCTTGAGAGGGCGTGTTGATGTCTGCGAGATGCGATCATCGTTGTCCTCCAGGTCGTCATCACGTGCCCGTGAAACAGTGACCTCTGTCTGCATAACCTTTGTGATGCCCTTGGGAAATGACTCAGAAGTGCTGTCCGGCGTCTCGGCCTCCACAAAGGTCAGGTTTCCGGAGAAGGCGTTGTTCGTCGTCGGAGTAGTGCCGGATTTGGGGTTCGACTTGTTGTACAATTCGGTACCGCGCGCATACGAAGGGCTTTCACCTGTCGCACGCACAACCTTGACGATAAGAGAGGAGATGTTCATTTCGATATGGAGCTTGATCATGTACACCAATGGGTGAAACTGGACGTAACTAGAAACGGGGGTGGTCAGTTTAAGCGATAGGAAAAAGAACCGTTCCTGACATACATGAAGCCGTTTCCAATGGACATGCTGCCAATAAGGATAAGCTGCGATATTGTTAGCTCTGAGAAGACCGTCACTGCTTTTCCTTGACTCACATCTAGACTCATGGAGAATGCCACCATCAGGAGGTTGTATCTGAACAACGGAGTATACTTGTGGAGGCCATTCGAAATCAACTTGACTCGGAGTAGGTAGATAAAGTAAAGATGCAGGCATGCGTCGATGATCAAAAATAGACCCTTTTCGATTCGATCCCAGATGTCGTTGATATGGATCCAAGTCCCGGATATCTGCAGTCGTGCGGGAATCCAGATGACGAATACACTAATGTTAATCAGACCCAGGATGCCGGCAATGATCCATCGAATTTTGACGGCGTTGTGCTTTTCCACCATCAAGAGAGCGATTCGATTGATGATGATGCCGCAGATGCATTGGATCTGCACGACCCAGAGACACACTGCCGTTGTTGTTAGTAGACTATTTCTCGCTCTCGATACGAATATTACGAACAAAATGTGAAATATATCCAAAAACTGCAACTCTTCGTTAGCACAAGATTCTCACGGCAATACGTGCCGGAAAACCCACCTTGGCGGAATGTCACCATGAAGGAACAACCAGGACAAAACACCAATAACCATAGACACAAGCCACTCAGCCCACACCATATACGCATAAGCATATATCACCCGTGATCGCTTCCATGTTCTCCACGTCTGCTTGAAGGCCTTTGTGGCGGTAAAGATGCCCGTGGCGATGGTGAAGCCCCAGATGATGCTGGCAATCAACTTGTCGTTGTCGGTGGGGGCGACCACCACGTAGGTGTCCGGGATGAGAAACCCTCCCATGTTGACGAGATTGTAGATGCGCAAAAGCCGGTGCAGTGATTCCTTTCCTAAGCTGGTGGGTCTCGCGCTGCGCGGCTGGTTATATCTCTTGGGCCATGAATACTCGGCTCCGCGTACTGGGGGTGCGACGATGGCTAGCGGTGTGTGTTTTCTCTCGGGCGTGCAGCCGCGTCGGGACCTCTTTGACGGCGGGTCGCTAAATTAGTCTGGTGCAACCAACACATGGTGTGAGGGAGGGCGCGGGCGACAATTAGAGCGATGACACCGAGTAAGTGGCGATAAAATTGTGTTGTTCGTCGTGGTGTTGAGTTCCGAGACATTTGGAACACACCGCCGGGACCCCGGTTCCGCCGTCGGATCCTTGGAACACCCGGGAATTCGCATGTGTTCGGTCCCCAAAACGCGATGCTTCTGGAATGATTCAGAAGAGACATGTATCTGATTACGCGCAGCGACTCTTGGGTGTGTCATTCCTGCCCCTGATTTGGCCGTGGGCTTGGCTGAAAACAACGGGGAGTGAGGGGTCGCAGGGCTTTGTGGCGTCTTCCTCTAGGCGCCGGCTCGTCTTCCCACGCCCCGAGACCCCCAGATGCGTTGGTACCGCCCTTAGCACACAGCACGATGCATTCTTCTAGATGAGGAAGCGCCCCAATTTCGGCTGCTGATCCCCAGCGCCAGCAACGCCAGCAGCGCCATCGCCTGCTGGACCCCTGATATCCGTCCTCAGCCGCTGCCAAGAGCCATCTTCCCCGGCTTGTGCCCGCCCCACAAGGCCGGTCGCCGTTCCACGTCCCCCAGATCAGCACGCGCTTCCGGAAATGTGGGGTGAGAAGGGAAGCTGAAGCACTGGCGATGGATGTGTTTGCTCTTGAAGCGGCACGGGTGGTCGCTGTGCAAGCTAACGCGGTCCTGCAGCGATTTCTATCCCCAGATTTCTCGGAGCCGCCCGCCTTGGGGCAAGGTCATTGCCGCCAGGTACGGCATAATCTGGGGAAATAAATAGCATAGACAGATCCAACGACCATATTCCGAATATTTTCTTTTTTTCTTCCGAAGCAAACTGTTGCACCAAATCGCCAAAAGTGAGCCTAGAACCCTGGTGCGACTCCGGCCGTTGAATCCGCTGGCCCAACCGTTCCAGTAGTATTGCGGCGTTTTTCCCAGAGACGCCGAGTAAACCCTCCACGCAGAACTCACTAGAAGCCAGTGACATTTGTCTGGGCGGTAAATTCCAGGGCATTAGGGCTACGAAATACGGATCTCCCTAATTTTCGCCCAAGTCCAATCCCAACCTCGCTTGGATCAGATCAGGTCAACCAATCGTAGAACTTGAACGCGACTCGGATGGCAATGGGAAATGGATGGAAAACGCGCTGCCACATGGTATTAGGGCCGAAATGGAAGGGCAGCTTTTTTTTTTCTTTGAAGGTTGTTACTGGTCATATCTGCAGTTCCCCGTCACGGGCGACAAGAAGCTGGTGCTGGTCCATGCCTCGTGCTAGCATGACTGGTCCTTTGGGATCGGCATGCTAACTGAACGGCGGATTTTTCCAAGGCACCAGGGCCTGGGGTAGAAGGGGCCGTTGATCGCATCTGACTCGGTAGTTGGCGCGACCAAGCCCGATTCGATTCTAACTGGCTAGCGCTGAGCGGGAGGTTTGATGATGGTGGGTATTGTTTTTGCCCGCCTCCGCGATATTCGCGCAAGCCTAAGACAGACATTTTCCCCAAGTCATGCAGGGACCCGTTTTGAGCCTCATTAGCGCCCAGTTGATGGCATTGCCATCAGAATATCGGAACGAGATGTGAAGCTGACGAACAACATCCCAACAGACTGACTCAAAATATGACCAGTAAAAAAAAGCTGAAATTAAAATGATAATGGAAGGAATTGAGTTTGATCAACCAGTGCATCAAATTACTAGTTAAAATAAGGAAAGGGCTGATGAATGATAGACCGATGCGACATCCTGTAAGATCGACACGGAGCTGGCAGCTGAAGTTGGCCGATTTCAAGGCCATAGTTACAGCCTACGCGCAGTTAGCGCAGGTAAGCCAAGCATGATAGGGCTCTGTACAGATTATTTACAACATGAACGGTGACATCCCAGGCATGTGAAAACGGGAAGCCGAAATTGAGGCTACCATACAAACCTGCCCCCTCAACTAATTTATCACACCACCTATGATCTGACTTGACAACAGGGTCCAGGGCTGCCATAAGCTAGCCATGCGCACTGCACCTCCTAGCGGAGGTACAGGTTGGTTAGGTCGCCGCGATTGATAATAGTAACTGACCCCATGGCCGATGCTAACGACGCCCGGTTTAGCGCGCCCAGCCCTATGGTCGGAAGAAAAGTCCCGACCAACGATGGATGGCGAGCTAATCACGTAAGACCAACTCCGTTGGCGGAAATAATAGCCATTGGAATATATAGCCTCTTTCCAAGACCCATAGCGCAGGCTAAGCTTCCAAATTTGGTGATAGAAACCAAGAGTTCAGAATAGGAAGGTAGACGAAACGGATATTATCACATTACCTAACAAGTCAGCAACAGTATCAACAGGAAGCAAGAAGCCGTCGAAATTAGTTCGCGTAGCATGCAGCCTTTTAATTATGGGAACGGCTAAAGCGCTACGATCGACGATTCAACATGTCATAGATCTACAGTGTTGGATCATGGAGATGTTAGAGATCAGGACTGTCCAACCACAGCGCGTCGTCGGCACACCTGACGACAACTGAAGAAAAATCGATTTTCCTCTCGAATCCAGACAATGAATTGCACTTGAGATTTACGTAATGAGCGCCTCCACGATTCCGAGCAACTCATAACATATGGATCAGTACAGAGCAGTCAGGTGACTCCTGTGGCTGACCCGAGAGGTCCGCAAAGAAGCCACATGTTAGGCGACTTCGGCAAGCCACAGGGGTCGCCCTCTCACACCTCCGCGTTGCCCCACACTGTTCGCTCGATTCGCCGCCTTTCTCACCACCCAAGCACGCAATGTCGATTCACTGGGCCTGGCATCAGCAATCGCGGATCCCCTCACTCTCCACCAATCTCCATACTAGCTAAATCATATACAAAATACAAGACTCCATACAATACCACAAAAATGATCACCCTCGTTGGATTTGACCTCGACGGCACGCTCGCCGAGAGCAAGCAGCCGCTGCTCGACTCGATGGGCGAGGCGCTGGCCGACCTCCTGGCCGTCGCGCACGTCGCCGTCATCTCGGGGGGCGACTGGCCGCAGTTCCAGAAGCAGGTCGCCAGCCGGCTGCCCGCGCGGGCCGACCTCTCCAGGCTCTGGCTGATGCCCACGACGGGCACGAAGCTGTACACGCACAAGGGCGCCGAGTGGAAGGTCGAGTACGCCGAGCTGTTCAGCGAGGCGCAGCGCAAGGACATCATCGAGGCCTTCAGCGCCTCGCTCGGCGCCACGGGGTTTCAGCCCGAGCAGACGTGGGGCGAGCGCATCGAGGATCGCGGCAGCCAAATCACCTTCTCCGCCCTCGGCCAGCAGGCGCCCGTGGCGGCCAAGGAGGTCTGGGATCCCGACTTTGCCAAGCGCAAGGTCATCCAGGCGGATCTCCGCGAGCGGCTGCCCGACCTGTCCATCAACATGGGCGGCGCGACCTCGATTGACATTACGCAAAAGGGCGTCGACAAGGGCTACGGGTTGAAGAAGCTGTCGGGCGTGAGCGGCATTCCGCTAGAACAAATGATGTTCATCGGTGACGCCATCTTCCCCGGCGGCAACGACTATCCGGCCAAGGAGATTGGGCTGCACACGGTGCGCGTCAAGAACCCAGACGGCACTCTGGCTGCCATTGCGGCTATCGTGGCGTGCTTGAGTTAGACAAGCGTCTGCCGGGAAATTGTGTTGAAAAAGCAAAGTGCGAAACTGGTGAAAAAAGGAATGGGGTTCGTGTTGAGCAAACGGGTGCAGGGTAGGGTGTGGCGTTTCTGGTTGGGGCAGTCCCAACCATGCCGTCGCGTTTAATATAATGCCCAGCTGCACCTTTTGCTCGTGAGACAGACTAATTTTTGTATTCTGATGTATGCCTAAAACATGTCTGTTTGCAATATCCGAGCGGCGTAGTCGTGGTTTTCCTGGTCATCAGAACAATCCAGCTGTGCCAAACGGCAACACACTAACTCGACTCCAACACCTAACATGTTAACATGCTCTACACAAAGAAGTGAGCAAAATCGCATTATGCTAACTCAAAATGTATAGATAAAAGTCTCGAGAAACCCAAATTTCTAGACAAAAGCGTCATCGTCTATCGATTTCTAATGTGCCACTGGCCTACATGTGACCGCGCCTGCTAGAAAGCTGCTCGGTTTCTACATTGAAATGGTGAATTGGCGGAAGAACCGGATAATTTGAGATGACCATAGCGCAATGTGGGCCCAGTCAACAACGCGCCTGCCAGGAACCTGTTGCCGAAGGTAGCGATTGGATGGGAGAGCAGCACATTGTGTGTCAGGGCTTATTAGTAGTTTTAAAAGGCAGCGGCCCTATTCATGACCTAATCGAGCGGGATTAGCTGGTGCAGATCAGATCTCGGGCAGACCCAGGGCATCGGATACCGAAATGATTAAACAATACGAAGCGCCCGTCGGTATCAGCTCCCTGGCGCTCGGTGGATCCCGAGCACGAAGATAAGAGGGACCCGCTACCGGATATTCGGGTGCACAGGAGTCGAGATGGATTCCAGCATGATGTCGTAAATACACAGACCAACCAGTGCATAGCACTTGCCAGGGGTGAAAAAGTTAGAAAATCGCGTCAACAAGCACGTCTTTGCAAAAAAAAAAAAAAAAGGGATCGGTGAAGCCAACTTCTTCATTTGGCAATTTTCCAATCCTCCTTCTCGATATTTCTCAATTGGGACAAAGGTTGAGCCGCACTTTGTATTCCCGTCTCAGCCCTTTTTTTCAGCCTCATTCCGAAAACAGAAGCGCTCCCGTTGCTCCACAACATAATTGCTTCACCATGGACCAGATTTTAGAGTCCTTCAAAAAGTTTGCCAAGCCTGCCGCTTCTGCTTGGCGATTTTTGCTTACCATGATCATCTAGGCTCCTTGATACCGGCGTCTACACCGACATCACGCTCGTGTCCTCCCAGAAGAGCTACCAGGCCCATCGCGCTATTGTATGCATGCGCTCGCCGGTCATTGCAAGGGCCTGCCAATTTCAAGCCATGCAAAATTCCACCACTGGGGACTCTGCTCAGCCAAGCAACACTTTTGACTTCTTAGATGACGACCCTGAGGCTGTCGACTGTTTGGTTCAGTACATGTACAGCACCAACTACAAATCCCGCTCTTCCGGAGCCAGCAGCGTCACTGCAAGCGATAGCTACCAAGAAGCGTCTGACTCATCCGATGAGTCCGAGTGTGAGAACCATTCCGATCTGCCTCTGCATGTCAAGGTGTACGCGCTTGCCGAGAAGTACGACATGCATCATCTGAAACAGCTGGCCGTGGCCAAGTTCAAAGCCACTATTTCCCGGTACTGGGACACGGATGGCTTCTTGTCGGCCGCGGAAGAAGCCTACGCGTCTACTATCCAAGAAGATCGAGGGATGCGCGATGCCGTGGTCAAAGCCTTCTGCGACCATCGGGAATTGAGGGATGACGAGAGGGCAAGAAGTGTCCTTTCCGAGACGCACTTGCTGGCGTACGACATCTTCATGTACTCCCCTCCGGATCCGTACAAAGGACAGTTTCTTGGTCCGGTATTTGCATAGGGCCGATGACTGGCGCATGTTGTAGAATAATGAAGAAAAAGGATGATATTGTTTAATAGATGTAGTGGAAGACCAAAAGAATAGAATGATAGCAAGGTTGTGTTGTGTTGAATTGTATGACAATCTATTTTATTTCTTAATTCTCAAGTTCAGAAACACCAGGTTTGTGGATCTCAATATGGTGCTTTCTCGACCGGTGGATGTTGGACTGGGGTAGCGAGTCGCCTTTCAAACCAGCATCAAGATGGATATTTCACCGACGTCTTCCATTCAACATGCCACCGAACCCTTCTATGGAAAGCAGAAAAGTGAGTATTGTGGACCAACGGATTCCCCAGCTGGAGCCGGGCTTCGGCATCTCCCGTTCACTTTTCAGAAATTGTAAATTTCCGTGGACAATCCTTCATTGAATGTGCCGAGTCATTTCCCCCAGTTGACCAGATTGTGAATTTCGAGCATCGACCAAACCGAAAGCTTTGTCTAGGGTTGCCTTTAGTGCGAATTAAAGTGCCTAAGCCAGTCAAACATGCCATTGCAAGTTGTTTCCGGCTGAATCGCAGGAGCCCCGCGTGGTTCTATGCAACGGTTCCGAATGCACCTCTCGAGACCTATTTTGCTCCTTAAATTGAGTTGGCTCGTGTCGAGTGAATAGCCTTCAAGGAACTACCCGAGTTCATCTATTTCTTCATTGTGACATGCATCTGAAACTCAGCATACAATTCTCAGCAATGGACAATTGACTGATGCCTACATCGTTGCACTTTTAGGTTTAGACATGACCATCTCCTTTTGATCTATATTTAGGTCTATTACTTAATCTATTACTGAAGTGAATTGTCCCTACGGTGGGATGCCCAGTTTCTCTCTTGTCTCATAGATGAACACATTCAGCTCCCATTGAGTGCATCATGTATGCCAGATAGATAGTCCAATGGTCTGTTTTCTGAGTCAAGACTCGAAAGAAACACACAAAAGCAATGCCGAAATCAACATGTGCACCAAAACGCTCGCTCAGCCAGGGGTTGCCAGATGAATCTCATGATGACTTAGACAAACCGGAACTTAAGCCAAGGGATGTGATGTGATTGTAAACCCACTGTTGTCGGTCCAAATGGACACGAATAATAGGTGGGATAATCAAAAGTCCTCTGAAATCCACCAAGGCTGTACACCTGTTGTCTCATAGTCATGCAGGGAACTTGCATTGAGCTGACATGAAATCGAGAGTACGGCATAGCACCATACTCCCACTGCAGTGAGTGTCTTCGAAATGGGAAGTTTTCGAAACTGTCATCAAACCTTTGTAGTTGCTGGATCAGTTTGTCCAACGGTTCCTTTAATTCATTCTTGAAGGAGGATTGAATGGTAATGAATCCATCGCGGACTTTTTTACTGGCCGCTGTCTTCCAGAGTTCTGGCTGCTTAGTCCAGTCTTTGGCTATCACTTCTCCCACTTTGGCGGCTGCGCTCTGAGCCGTGGCCTTGGATCCAATAAGGCTCAATAGTTCGGGCATATCTGCTCGGTACCGTGTGCCAAGGTTGGGTAACCAAAGAGTGATCTTCCAAGCTCTGAGAATGTCACTGACCGCCGAAATCTGTCCTGTCTTGACCAGATTACCGATATACTGAGCTTCCGGGATCGCTCTAGTGTATCTAACAGCCGTGTATGTCGTGTCGATCATGTTCTGAACACTCTTGGTATTCACCTCTGTTTTTTTCGTTACGTCGTTGAGCAATTTGACAGCAGCCAAGGACTGGGATACTGGAAAATGTTAGTGGGTGATTGAGAAGGAAGAAGAAAAAAAAGACTCTTAAAACCTACTCTTCGTTAGAAAGGATGATGCCAGCGGGCCTGCGCATGCATTCGCTTGGCATGCATCCTTATTCACGGCCGCCACCTTGTTGGAAACAGTGGTTAGGCGAGACTGAAGTGTTTTTGCCGTGGTCTGAATCTCCGCCACCTGCTTTTTCATCGACTCAAGAAGATTTGCCCACGAGTAAAACATTTGCGAAAGCTCTCCTTCCCCGATACCAGGTGATGACTGGAAGTATGAGGTGAAAAATGTGGTGATTGCGGTTTCATCACACGTGCCGGTGAAACAAGAACGTGTCGCTGCGAGCAGCTTTACGTATGTAGCCACGTCAACCTGTACTTCTGTTAGCTGTGCATTTCTCTGTTAGCAAGCCAGTACATACGTCAGCTGCCTTGACTACAGTGTAGCCATCAGCTGGGGCGAGCTCGTTTTGCAACACGTCGTTTCTTCCACTTGTAATCTTGAATCCGTTATCGATGAGGCACTAAGAGCACTGTTAATGTGTTGAACCATGGCTGCCAGTTGGAGCATGGGGGCATACTTTGTCCATGTGGCCTGCGGCGGAAGCGGAAGCATAGTTAATTGAAGATGAAATGTTGCCAAAATACCACACGGGCCAAAATGATTGCAGGTTAGATAGAGCAAAAGCCGTCCTAAAACAAACACAGTTGGCCTCCGCCTTGGCGACAAACTGGGTTCCTGAAGTCCCCGGCAACGCTGCACGCACTGCATCGCAAATATTGACCTTTTTGGTCGACACGTTGATGCCACATTGTTTAGTTGTCCCGCCAGATGTGCCTGGAAGATGTTATCAATTTCCCTTGGTCATTTTGTGACCAAATTTGGGACATCAAATGTCTACTCACACATCTTTTTGGTGGCCCCTGTAGGAATATCAATTGATGTGGTGCAGCCTATTACGCCTCCAACGTCAGTGCATATTTTGTTGATGTCCTGTGAAAAGGCCAGCGGGCAGGCCAAGAGCACTAAAAGAGTAGAAGACCACATTTTGAACAAGCGATGCCTGCATGCGGGTTGATGTCGAGTCTTCGTGGTCGCTGAAGCTTTTTTGGGGAGCGGCCTTGATTAAGTACGATCAAGTACGGAGCGCTAGTCGCTTGCTGTCATGCGATGAAAGCCACAAACAGTCGAGACTGGTCTATGAAACCTGGCTACTTTGCCAAGACTCGGAAAGCAATCATGTGGAAGTGAGTTGCAACCCACTTTTCATCGAAGTGAAGCCCGAGCGGGGGCGATCAACGGCTTGGCATATGCTCCGGGGACTTGGCATGCCACCTGTGTCCCAGAGAAATTTAATCATGTCCCTCGCGTCCACGTTTAAGCATAAGGTTATTTTGGACTCTGCACTTCCCGCTGCCGGAAATGGTTTGGCGCTGGCTAGTGTAATTGATAGTTCTGGTAGGGCTGATACGCTAGATGATATACAGGCTAGCGCCGCGACCCAAAATCCAGAACTACCATTTAGCTCAGGCGATGACCCAGGCCTAACCAGCTGAAATCTTGCCAAGATTTCATATTTTCTTCCTAAAGCTAGGGTCACATGCACATTGTTACTGGAGCAAGTCATTGGCTGTTATGTAGTCCGTCCCACTGTAACGGCTCGACACTGCTGCATCCCTTGCAGCCGCCCAATTCGACTTCAAAATCAGCATGAATGGTTTGGCGGTAACAACAACCAATTCCAATTCAAAATAATCCAATTCCTCTTGGCCAGCTGTAGCCTCAATATTTTTTCAAGACCCATCACTGAAATAGGGTTCAGTCCCCAATGCAGAATCATCAATCAGCTATGTCGTACCCCGAAATGCTTCATCAAAGCTAACAGAAATGGTCCCTATTGTGATCTTATGGGTATTGACCTAATACTGCCCCATAAGTCTGGATGGAAGGGATTTAGATGTAGAGGAATATGGCAGATCAGGTTGCAGTCGACCAGTTCATCAAAAGTCCCCCCCCCCTCAGTGTTGACACTCTTCAGCTTTATCCAACCGACGCGAACCTTTACTAGTCAGTATTTGAGGGCCAGCTGACTGAAAAGTTTCACCTCCTAAAAGCCTACCCTGAAGAAAATCCGGGCCAAGTATGATCCCTCAGGAGTATCTACTTATCAAGTAACTGAGAGTTTCAAGGTTGCTAATTCCTAGACTAGTTATCAACATTTTATGCAGTTGCATCAATGATAGCATCAAAGCTTGAAAGAATGTTTCTCTTCGCTCTTATATTCATTGTAGTACTCACCACGCAAGTTCCACTATTGAAAGCCTTTGATTTGGTAGCTTGACCGAATATTCCAGGTAGCAAAGGCTTCATCAACTTGTCTTCGGCACATGTCTTTTCTTGCATATAATAATCCCACTGGCTGGTCTTTGAGTCAAAGGCGAGATGAAAAAGATCACTAAAACTTTCCATCACATCCGGCATTGTTGTGTTAGTCTATTCCAGGGATCACCTAGCGTTAAGCAAGAAGCTCCCTATGCATAACTTGATTATTCAAGCTAGCAATTGAAGCTAACTGCATACACGCTTCCGGTGTGACCCACTGATGTAAACAAGCCATTTTTAAAAAGCTTTGGTGGAATAGGGATTCGGGCGTAGATGTCATTGGGAACAAATCAATGTCAATACCTTATGGAATTAAAGAATCATTGGCTTTTAGAGATCTCAAAGGTCGCCGTCGAACTTCTTGACGACTTTCTCGGCCATATTAATTGGTTCAAAACCAACGCTCAGCCAGGATGAGGAATCTTAGGCATTGAAAGTGCAAAAAAAAGAAAAGACATCTAACAGCATCATTGTGAAGCTATTGAAAGACCAGTGTTCCCCACCTAAAGGGGACTGCCCAGATTGGATATACCAGAGTCGGCCGGGAAACCTCTACCACAGAAGTCAAAAGAACTGCCACAATAGTTGCTAGACAAATAACAGTCTCCCAAGAGGAAACCCTAGCAAGTCCAGCCCTTGCACGCACCATAAGCTCTGTCCTAGCGAACCGTATTAAAAGCCACACCGCAATCTCCGTACATTATCTGACAACCAAGACTACAGTATATCGAATCCGAGCCGCAATAGCCGTATTCTGAACAACAATCACCAAAGATAGAGCCTTTGCATGTTTGACCGCCGCCGGTAATACCACATTGCCCGTCGGTGCTGACTGGGCGGTTTACAGGGGGACTTGTGGTTGAGGTTTTAGCGGTTGAGGTTGTAGCGGTTGTAGCGGTTGACTCAGTCGTAGTAGTAGACGAGGTAGATGATGTAGATAAGTCGGATGATGTAGATAAGTCGGATGATGTAGATAAGTCGGATGATGTAGATAAGTCGGATGATGTAGATAAGTCGGACGATATAGACGAGGTAGATAAGTCAGATGATATAGACAAGGTGGATGAAGTTGATTCAGGAAGAATAGATGAGGTAGTTGAGGTAGATAGGTCGGATGAGGTAGATAAGTCGGACGATGTAGAAGAGATAGATGAGGTAGATAAGTCAGATGATGTAGATAAGTCGGATGATGTAGATAATTCGGATGATGTAGACAAGGTAAATGAGATAGATAAGTCAGATGATGTAAACGAGGTGGATAAAGCTGATTCGGTAGGGATAGATGAGGTAGCGGAGGTCGATAAGTCAGATGATGTAGACGAGGTAGACGAGGTTGAATCAGAAAAGGCGTTCGAGGTAGTAGGGCATTTCCTTGCCACTGTTATTCCACTTGCACAAATTATGACCAGCATGGCCGTGGCTTTTTTCAATATCATTTTTAGAGGCAGCGCAAAGATGGTCAAGGATATCAGAATCAATGGGGCGGCTTCAGCTGGAAGACTTTGTTTATAAAGTTCGCGTATTATGAACGCGTTTCAGTTGGAAATTACTTGGGCTACTAATGCAAGCCATCCATTCCTTTGGACTTATAATGATAGACATTAAAGGGGGTTCAAAATCGTTGAAGGGAGGCTAGTAGATCAAACACAATTCAGTCAAAACAGCTCACGATCTGGTAAGGGATTATTTATGAGTGATATAAATTCAGATATGGATATTAATGAGGGTGTTTCTTTTGATTTAATCCAGAAGCTACCGTTTCATTGATTTTCTTTCTTCAAATACTGGTAATTACTATATATGCGGGATACCTCAGCATAATTGTCTCACATTATGTCTTATACCTAAGATTAGGCACAGCGCATGTTGACGATGTTGGATAATTCGAGATTTACGTGATTTCAATCTTACGGCGCACTATTTTGTAATAAATGGTGCAAAGTATCCATACTAAATTCCCAAACCGATGTAAAATAAAAGAGTCCAAAGAACAGACAAGGCCTAGCAATGAGCGGTGGGAGATTAAAGTCTTGAGACAAATTGATAGGTATGGCATTATTTTACCACCATGCAAATTCTTGTCTCATATTTCTGATATGCACTGTACTGCGCCAGAATCAGTTGTGCTATGTAAGTTAAGTTTGTTAAAATCTTAATTTAATAAAAACTATTCAACCCATCCCTTCATGTGAAGCCACTGAAAGACGGGCGTGTCCCCCACTCAAGGGGGGACTTGGAACCAAAAAGCATATGGCTCAATTCCAAGTAGTGTGAAGTATTCTTCTAGTTATCCCCCAAGGACAATGTACAGATAGCTTGCCGTCTTACCTTGCGCACCAAATTAAGTAATTGGTAGCCAAATTCGTCCTCATTTGCGGCTCTGCAACATGGTACGCCGAGGCTTTGGACCTGGGAGTGTGATATGCTCTGCTTGGATATCCTCGGATTTGATGAGAGCCATTATCCATAAGCCCAGCGTTGATTGTGTGGGGTAAGCTTTCATATCATCACAAATTATTTTTGTGCACGTGGGGGGTTCTAATCAGGGGTTGCGATGAATCAATATTGAGGCGACGCACTCTGAGCCGATCATCGGGGGAAGAACGGACCATCTTTCCGGTTTTAGCTTTGTGTGTGTTTTCACTCCCAGAGAAGAATTTGTCGAGGGTGGAAAGTTCTCTTCATATCATGTGTTGTTTGGATCGTCGCGGTAACCAAAGTTGACAGCTCATCTTCAAGGCTTGGCAACGGCAGGAGATGCCATTCCCATCATTGTACATCAAAACGTGGGCGACATTACTATTTGCAACAAGAAACCTTGCTTGATAGAAGAAGGAGATAATTTTTTTATGTACCATCGCTTCATCGTTCAAAAAGGCCGCACACATGCATGAACACGACTATCAAGGTGGTGAATGGGGGTTGTTATAATTAAATCATGAAAGAAAGCGTTCTTGCACCCTAAGTACTGTCTCTAGTTACCGATTTAGGTTGTTTCTCCGACTCGAGTTCCGCCTCTAAGCGTGGGGGCAGCATGGTTTGCGGAATTTGGGGTGTGAATTGGCGGGAGGAACCCTACCTAGCCAGTGAGCCGAAGTATCGTTTATTTGGACTAGTACTTTTGTCATGTTGTGCTCAAAATAAACCCTCTTGCTATATACTCACATGCGTCAGCCTGAAACTTAGAAGCCTGTTATAGCCTCCAAAAAATATTGAAAGCAGCGCTTGAAAACCCATCCTGACCTGTCGTATATCGCTATCAATTGATCTTACCCAATGCCGACAACCCCGGCTCTTGCAAGTGGGCCACGACCCACGACGGCGTGGATAGCTCTCAGGGTTGTTTTTGATCATAACGGGTTTCTGCGGAGCCAATGCCTCATTTGTGCTCTCGCACCGCTCTTCTCACCCTGATGAGCAAAGTAATATGATGCCATTTGAAAGAGATCAGAGATCAAAATGCCCATTCTCGAATCAAATTATGTTACGTGTATGCAAACTGTCTAAAACGGCCTGCCTCCGTGCCTATAAACCCCACGGAAAGCTCCACGCCGACAGCGACATTTGAGCGCTGTAAGCTTACAAAATGGAAGAATCGAACAAGTCCTGGCGACTGGAGGGTCAGTTTGACTCACGTATAAATATATGCTTAAATAAATGAAAATTGAAGGAGTTTTGATGCTCACCAACGTGGTTCATGTCAAGCTGAGAGGAAAAATTGCCAATGGCATCAAGCCCAGTCGTCAAGCCGTGCTCGAACAAAGGTGCGCCATGTTGAGAAGGTTTTGCTGCAACTGTACGCTGACTATAAATATAGCCTCTACCATGATTCACCAAAATGCACCGAGCCATTTGGAAAATGGCCCTGACGAGAAGTCGTTTTATGAAACTGCGACCAAAGCAATTGGCCAGGCTTCATCCTCTGAAACTGATTCTTCAGAATCCTGCACCCAAAACCTTGACAATGAGATACCGGAAAAGGTATTTGGCAAGCCGTTGCGCAGACTGAGATTCATCATCATGATTGTCTACCGCCGGCTATTTACCGTGATGGGACTGTGCAATCTGGGTGTTGCTATTGCGTTTGTATTCAATCACCCCACCAAGAGCCATGTACAAATCACTATGGCCGCCAACCTAGCCACCGGGGTGGTTATTCGACAAGATTTCGTCATCAATGGCCTCTATGCCCTGTTTTGCAATGTGCCCAGAACCTGGCCGCTTTACGTGCGGGTGCAGTGTGCTAAGATCTATCATCTCGGCGGTGTTCACTCTGGTGCCGGGATCTTTGCGGCTCTTTGGCTGCTCGCGTCAAACATCACTGATGAGGTCTGCGCTCTCAACACTTGCCAAGACTGGGCTAGGCCCTATCTGCCTGTTAGAGTACTGAGCTGGCTTATAATGGCATTATTTGTGGCAATGGTGCTGAGTGCTTGGCCGGGACTTCGAAAAAAGCACCACAATCTCTTTGAAGCCGGCCACCGTTTTGCGGGTTGGACAATGGTGGCTATCTTTTGGGCCCAGGTCATGCTGTCCATCAATTACACAAAGGCACAGGAGATGTCTCTGGGACTTGGAATGGCGAAATCTCCTGTACTGTGGTTGCTGGTCGTCATCACCACTAGCATCGCCATATCTTGGATGTTTCTTCGCAAGATTGAGGTTGATGCCCAGGTTTTATCCACTCACGCAAGCCGTCTGCATCTCGATCGCTCAGTCATACCACCCAACGGAAGCTTCGTCCGCATTTCCCAGCGGCCGCTACTGGAGTGGCATGCTTTTGCGACCGTTCCGACAGTTTCTGAAAAGCCCGCCAATAGCGGGTATTCGGTTTTGGTCTCTAATGCTGGGGATTGGACTGACGGTTGCATCCAAAGGCCGCCATCCAAAATTTGGATCCGCGGTATCCCTGTGTGTGGAGTGATGCACGTGGCAAAGCTTTTCAATCGTGTTGTACTGATTGCTACCGGGTCTGGTATTGGCCCAATGCTGGGCCACATTCAAAGGCCTGAGGGTTGCGCAACCCAGCTCATCTGGTCCACGCCTCGACCGGAAGAGACATATGGTTCAGAGTTGATGGGCATGATCAAGAGTGGCATACCCAACGCGGTGATACATGATACCAAGTTACATGGTCGACCTAATCTAGTTACGATGGGATACAATCTAGCGACCGCTTTTGAAGCCGAAGCAGTTCTCATTATTGCAAACGAACGGATAACTAAAAAGGTGGTATACGGGCTTGAGACTAGGGGAATCCATGCTTACGGTGCTATCTGGGATAGTTAAAAGTGTTTAACATCGAGATAAGGCTAAATGAAGATGTTGAAATGAAACGTAACGTATGATATAAAGACGGATGAATTGAATATACTAAGTCCGGTGACTTTTAACTTAGAAAATCAATAAATTCCATGCAAACACACATGCAATACTTTTCAAAAAGAAAACATTACACACACAAATCCTTTTCCGAGATTGACATGCGAAACCAGCGCTTGATTCATTAGTCAATCCATATCCCTTACCCTTCCCTTTCAATATGATCCAAACCGTACGCCAATGCATGCTTGATCACAAACCTCGACCTTAATGATCCAAATCCATTAGGCCGTCTAAGGGACAAGCCGCTAGGGTCCGTCCGTGCTTCGCAAGTTGATACATCACTTCAGGATGGTACATGCCAACCTCGCGGTAGGACGGAATACCTTCTTTGCTCTTTCCATTATTACTGTCGCTGTAATAATCTTCGTTTCGGATAAAATAGTAAGTGTAATCGATGAAGCGGTATCCGTAGGAGAAGTCCCCAAAGGCAAATAAGGACAGGGAAGTCACGCCAGTCGGTCCGAATAGCCATTGAAGAAAGATATCCAACCAGGGCCATATGTACTTGGGATTGTCCTCCTCATTTTCCCAGACGCACTCGGAATAGATCTCGGGCGGGTCCTGTGCCACGTATGTAGCACTAGCACGCTTGCGAGGCGAGCGAGACGCCATATTCAGCAAGGATGATTGGTTAAATGAATGCAAAATGTCTTCAGGTATGATCATCAACGGTCTCTGGTTGCCTTGCACATCATCTGCTGATTCGCGTGCGAAAAACACTGTGTCCTCGGGTTCCGCTACTCCTTCGGTCCTCTGGTCTCGCACAGAGTCTGGGCCGGAACGTCTTATGTGAAGCACTTCAAGTGAGCTCTTACGGGTGAACGGCGAAACAGCAGCTCTCTAATACCAGGGGTTAGACTCGAGTTTACTCAAAAGAATTTTATCTTGTGGGGAAATTGTGACATGCCATCCATTCTGGTGCGCAGCTTAGACCGATGACGGTCAGATTTGCGTCTCCAAGGGGATTCTGGGCCGGATCAGGGCCGAAATCATCAATGTCCAAATGGCTCAAGTCCATGTCATCAGTATATTGCCATCTGGTTCGGTTGGGGTGATACGGCTCAAGAATTCGGCTTTGGTGATAGGCAAACTTGGTCAGCGTCTGTGAATGCGCCGACATGGCTAGCCAGAGCTCCATGGCTTTAATGCGTGTGGCCAACGCGAGGTAAATCTTTTCAAGACCTATGAAACCTGCTATGAAGGGAATTACGTGACCTCCAGCAATAGTTTGATCAAATACTCTAGCTTGAAGTTCAAAACTTTGCAGCTTCACGGTTCGGTTGGAATCAATTAGGTATTTCAGTAACTTATCATATCCGGGGCAGTGTCGCATTTTCAAGGAAACCAGCGAAAAGAAATCAAAGGACTGAAAGAGTACACTGTCAGTTTCCGGTGTGCGTGGTGTGAATGAGACAGAGCATAGAGTGAGATGTCGCAAGGCGGGGAACACCATCTGCACAGGCTGCGACAGAATCCTGTCAAACACGTAATCTTGATACGACTCGGAGCGCATGCGGACGTGGTAATCCAAATCGAGCTCGAGGTGTTCAAGTTGGGAGCTTGTCTCAGCTAGCACGTTACTTAGGGATTTGATGTCAGGCGTGGAGCATATCCCAGCCCAACTCAATTTCTTGAGGCGAGGAAACCCGACCAAAAGCATCTGATCAATGCCATTGTCCCGTCGACTCCACGAGCAGCTCCCATCAGTAATTAGTGATAGAGACTCAATATTCTTCTGATGCTGATTCAGATAGCCCGTGGGCCCGAGTATCTCGGGTGGGACGCAGACCCCGAGGTGCCAACTGAAGCTGCTTAATCTATTTGGCTCGCAATGGCGGAGTGTAGATAGTAGATTGAAAGGTGTCGGGGGTCTTTCTTCGAACTCGGGTCGATGATGCGAGCAGCGGCTATATGGCTTGGTGTTTGCGAGAAAGTCGGTCGAGACGGCGAGCTCTCGAGTATATCTCAGATGTTCTGGTACGGAAGAGTAGTTGATCTTATTCGAGCTAATGTCTTCGAGTTCCAGATCGCTAAGGGGTTTCACGGTGATGTGCCTAAACAAGATTGGGAGGACGAGTGTGCGAAGACGCTTGGACACTAGGCTCAGGGACCGCACATCTATAAAGCAGAGCTAGTCGATCTTTTAGCTTCCACTAGGAGTAGACACCCTCTAGAGGCGTTTCAAGAATACTCACACCGCCGTTCTGCTCAATGATGCCATTGAGCAGCTCGGGTGGGAGGTTTTCGAGCATCTCGAAGGTTGGCGCTGCATGAAAGATGAGGATGAGAGTATCTGTTGATGGCAGAGCAAAGCAAAAGAGGGATAATGATGTTTAGAAGCGGGGAAGGTAATTTTCTGATACTTGCAGACACGTGATCAGGAATGGATGCCCACAGTCGGAATTTCATGGAAGAATAGTTGAGCAGGCTGAGAGATGTCTCAGCTGATTACTAACGGCATCACAGAGTGGAGTAGGGCGATGACGGTGCCAATGAGAGCCTTTCACTCCTTTCACACATAAACTTCGTAGCAATAATTGCTGGATACGCGTGGTATTTTTAAGGGTATTGTTTGAGTGCATACATGAGCCATGGTGTTGTTGAACATCATAAGCTTATTTTTAGCTTGGGAGCCAGTTGTGGTGGAGCCTCAAGATGACACGACGATGACACGACGATGACGTCGGTCACGTTTATCGTAATATGGCGACAGGGACTCACTTCTAATTTTTGAGAGTTTCGAGGCCATGGTTGTATTACTTTGATACGAGAGAAGCTGAAGTCACTGGAATGGAAGCCAAAAATCAGAGCTATGAGGTATCAAGCAACACCAGGCGCTGCATCATGGTTTCAGTATCAGTTTCTACAAGTTGGTTAAGGGCATGATCGATAACGCAGAACAAAATAACTCCCAGGTACAACGGGCAGGTGGAGAGATTCTAATGTACCAAATTTTGTTATTTTGTTCAGGCGCGCTGCGCCCATACAAAATAACTGAATAACTCTCTCAAAAAGCCAATAAAAAAGCAAGATTTTACTCCATTTTGGCTTACATTAGTGTGGTACTTGGCTAAATTGAAGTAACGAGGAGCCTTTAAAATCTATGTATTTAGGCCAAAAGGTGCCCGCTTAGATGAGAGTTATTTTGTTCTTGTTATTTTGTTCTGCGTAAACGACCATACCCTAACACTCAAGCATGATTTCCGTCGTTTTCTTTGACATGGAGATCTGGCACTTGGTGGGGCTTGAGCTCAAGACACCTATTTAAATTATCGAATCAAGAAAGAGTTCAGAACATCATAAAGCTCCGCATATCTTGGCTGTCTCGGAGTTCTTTGCACAACAGCCCTGCATCTAGAAATAAAGTTGCACTAACATACCACAGCCGGTCTTTTTTTGCCTGCAGCCCTCTTCTACCCGTCCATTAAATGGAAAGCGTTAGTATTCGGCATCTCCCTCTTGCTGACCGTTCGTAGCTTCTGACCTGCCCAGCTTTCACACTCTGCCAGTACAGTCCTTAACATTGTGCCAATAGCCCAGTTAGAAGCCTCGCCTTTTCCCCCGTGCATCTTTTAGCTCGTGCTGAACATAAAACCACTGATGCCTTTTGTAGCATGCCGCCCTGTAACAGATTTGTGGCTTCGCCATCACGGTCCCTTGACATAGAGCAAACCTTGTCTTACAAAATGTCAAAATAACTACTTCGCCGTTGTCATGTGACAAGCAAACGAAAAAAAAAAGCTATTGAGGCCAATCTACCTTTCTTTTTCTTGTGTGAGTAAAGTTTCAAAGTTTTCGGGGAGAAAAGTCCTCAAGGTGGAAGTTTTCTGAAAGTTTTCAAATGCCCCAGAATATTTCCGCTATAAAGCTCACGAAGAGCCCTGCACCAAGAGCATATTGATTTCTCTTTATTCACCCTTTCATTCTATGCTTCACCCGCCCACCTTTGCACAAACCCAGCATCTGTAAACTTGACTGCAGGAAGACCAAGCACAATGTCTCATCGCATCAAGACAAAACTTTTAATACTGTCTGATACGCACGGTTTAAAATTTCCAGAGCACAAAAAGCCTCACCAATCAGCTGACGTTGCTATTCACTGTGGTGACCTGACGGGCGATTCCAAGTTGGATGACTTCAACCAAGCAATCAAGCTGCTCAAGGACATCAACGCGGCCCTCAAGATCGTCATCGCTGGAAATCATGACTTTTCGCTTGATGATTTGGTCTTTGAGCAAAAGATTGCAGAAGCAAATAGGTTGGCACAAGAAGATCTCAGCCAATCCATTAAGAAGGAATACGGTGATTACGGCGAGGCTAGGCGGCTCTTCCACCAGGCAGTAGATCAATCCATAATATTTATTGAAGAGGGTTCACACCAGTTTCACCTTCAAAACGGTGCACTACTGAGGGTATACGCCAGTCCGTATACTCCAGCCGCTGCCGGCAGCAGCGATTGGGGATTCCAATATAACGGCGCTCATGACTTTGCCATCGAGAAAGGGACTGATATTGCCATAACCCATGGCCCGCCTCGCGGCATCAGGGACATGACGACGGAAAAGGAGCGGATCGGGTGCCCTCAGCTTTTTGCCTCTGTTGCTAAAGCCCAGCCTCGAATCCACTGTTTTGGACATGTCCATGACAGCTGGGGCGCAATGCTCGTTGCCTGGCGGCCGAAAATATCTGACAGCCCGTCGCATTTCAGCGACATTGACCACGGGAAGTCAGCAGTGATTGAAAGCCTGTCGCGCCTCAAGGGATCTAAATTTGAGTCTGAAGAGGAGAGGAAAATCAGACAAGACACGGAGGAAAGGTACAGGCTTCAGCGATGCTGCAAGACAAGTCACTGCGACGGCGACGAGCGGCCTCTAGCTCCAGGGAATACTTTATTTGTCAACGCTGCTCTTTTAGCGAATGGCGAGCTCAGTCAGTATTCATGGCTAATTGACGTCGAACTGGACCCCTACCCGGCCGATCTGCAAGGAACAAGCTCTTGGACCTAGTTTATGACTCCTGTTGCCACAAGGCCTATATGGCTAGTTATCCAAACCCAATACAACCTTTTGATCGATACGCATCCTTCTGCCTCAGTAAAAACAGCAACCCAACGGCTGGAGGCCAGACCCTCACACGATGCACATGATGGCGTCACTGGTTCGGATAAAGGAACCGCTGCAATGCGATGCCACTAAAGAAAAGAAGCAAAATGGCAGTGAAACTTTATCCTAGATTTGGGATTGAAAGCAGGTTGTTGGCCAAGGTGGGGGGCATATGTTTTGAAGACACCTCACATGCGCTGGAGCTGTGTATACATGAACTCTTTTGATGCTGTCACTGGGGCAAATCAATTTTCTTTTTTAAAAGAACTAGTTTAATAAAACTGGCGCTTGTCTTACTTCTCAATCAAACCATCTCGCGTTGGCCTGGGAATAGCATCACACCGACGCTTCAATACAACATGCCGCTTCTCTTGTCTTAAAAGCAATCTTTGATCGTAGCTTATGTGAATCGGGGTATTTCATTCATTATATGCCTTATCTTTAGCAGTTTTTACGTCTCACACTATTCTTGATACATGTGATTCGATTTGAGACAAGTCGGCCCGAGTCTCCACCACCCGTACTTCCGTATCCTTTCTGATGCCAGATCCCTCGTGCAGAAATTCTTCACTTCCTTCACGGGCCATGTTGGTGCTGCAAAAGGCCAACGATGAGTTTCCATGTGCCCTCTTGATAAATATGGCGCTATGGCGTTTGGCGTCTTCAAGAAGAATAGATCCGGGTTGAGGGTTTCCCGAACGCTTTGAGATGTGGTACTTGGATCCTGTCGATGAGATGAAACTGCCAAGTATAGGCGACAAGAAGCGTCTAAAAAGCGGGAAGATCATGGGCACATTTGTTGTTACAACTGCAACAAAAGACTCTCGGCAAGCCCAGCGGCCGGACTGTTCGGCGCCTTCAATTGGGCCCTAGATGTATCTGCATGGGATTGATTCAGTCAGCACTTGTGAGCTAGAAAGCTTACCTTGATGATCAAAACACATCGCAAAACACCAGCCATGGTTACAAAGACACTGCCAGAGAAGATGCCGATGAGACCAAGCTTCTTTCGCAGGGGGATCTGAGCCGCCCAAAGCATAGGCATTGGTATTAAGAGCAGGTAAAGGTCGGTCCCGCCGTTGAGGACGACCATGGTGAACAGGTTTGCTCTCGAAACAGCTGGCTGGCAAAGATCTGGACGGTACACTGTTAGAAAGGTTTCGGTAATTCCCATGGTTGAACTTACTACCCGGATCGGGATAAACCTGCCAATTTTTGGGAAATGGGCGACATGTAAACAGAACGGTACATGTTATTGCAACCCAGGTGACAACGATAAAGACAAATCCAATATAGATCGGCCGTCGGTAATGTTTAAGCCCGTCTGTAAGCCTCAGGTAAAATGTGCACATTGCAGCCTTGAGACACCACAGGCTGAAGCAATAGGCAGACCATCCCATCAGTTGGTTCTTGGCTCCGCCTACTCTCCACGCCCACTCATCGCTATTGGGGTCAAGGGCTACCCTCTGCTCGTCTGTCATCCCGCTGTTGGCTAGTCCGTGCCAGCGCGCGCCAACATTGTTACCACAAACCGTCTCGAGGCTGTATGCGACCTGTGATGCACTTTTGTCAGCATTTGCAGATTCATGCGAATAAGATCGGTTTCAGGTTCGTGCTTACTCCCACCAAAACCATCAAATAGTCATCCGCCTGAAGACCAGGAAACCCGACCGCCGACACACGCGCAGTCAACCGGAAGCAAATGACGCCCAGAGCTACACCAAGCAGTGTAAATGCTTCGACGGTAAAGCTGGCGCCGCCCATCTTCACAGATAACGAATGCAAAAGAAAAACGAATGGAAAGGCAATTGTCACGCCAGGTGCAATTGTCAAGGACGAAGCAAAAAGAAAACGACTGTACCCAGACTCGCCGTTATTTACAGACGAAAAGGCTTTCAACATCTCCTGACCGTAGGCTATTAAGGGAGCCTGTTAGTCTCAGCCTTACACGAGGGGGGGGGGGGGGGGGGGGGGGCGGCCCAGACGCACATCACCCCATACTTGACTCGCCGATCACAGGCGCCCCAAAAGCTTAAGCCGAGCTTCAAGGCGGTTCGGCTGCTGTCCCGGTTGCAGCCATACCAGTGACGGCCAAGCGCGACAGCTTGGTCGCTTCAAAAGCGGTGCCCAGACTCGCCACTAGCCCGCGCTTATCCCAAGAGGCCAGCGCCTGCAACACCAGACGACCCATATTGATGCGAGCGCCATCCAAACCATGGGGTTCGAGCCCACGGTGAGCTCGTGCAGCCGTCCGTTCAAGCCTGGCCACGCATCGCCGATATATAACCTCCCTGGTGACCCGAGGGATCGGTGCATGCCTAGTGCCTGGACCGGCCGTGTCCAAAAGCGCTGGCGCTCGAGCACAAGGCGCGCCTTCGCAGGTTAGCCTGCAGCGCAACCTGGGATTTAGTCTAGCTGGCCCAATCAATCAGATCAGGAAATTCGGAACGGTTCATCTCGTCCGATTCCTAATTATCCGGAATGACGTTCGCGTCCGAGAGCCCCAGGGCTGTCCGCGACGCCGTGCACCCTCCCGCTCTTAGCTCGACCAGATCCTGAGACGGTGGCGTATTCGCTCGGCCGGGTCGGTCCCAAAGGTGGGAGATCTTCAACAACTATTATTATTCGGCGATGCGGACTGCGCAGAATTGATATCGCTCCCAGAAATTCCTCCCTGGCTGCAGCCCGTGTGCTCCATCTGGGTCTTTCCACTCGTCGCGCGCCGGCAGCGGCGTGTGATCAAATGTCAGCCGGTACTTGTACCATGCGTTCGGAAAGTAGCTCGAATTCGCATCATCTGGGAGCGAAAACCTCCCCGTCTCGAGTACCACCCAAAACTTCTTTTTTGAGAATGCAGCCTCGGTGAGATGAGACTCGTTGAGGGGGCATCTTTCATACCATGCCTCGTACCATGGATCCCGTACGTGTCGCCGAGTCAGTGTTATTTCCAGCATCAGGCGCACATGTTCCTTGTCCGCGTCAAGTCCAAGGAAATTCCACCAACTCCAAGTCTTTGATGCTCCGATACCGAGCAGCTTCCAGTCGAATTCGGCGGCAATCCATCCCCGCTGTTCGCCTTCTATAAAGAGCTGTGTGGAATCTTTGTCAGCTTGCTTCCATGCAGATGGCGATCAAACCTACATCTCCGATTCCGTCTTGATGGAACCTGAACTCGCATCCTCCAACGCTGCTCCATTTCCAATTTTCCTTACACAATATCGATAACGTGTCCTCAGTCATGCTCGATTCTTTTGAAAAGCACAGCAACAGACCATAGGTTGTATCGAAATCCAGAGAATAATGCAAGTGTTGAAACAGGTTTGCTGTAACCAGCTTGGTTTTATTACAGAGGCCTATTCTCGCGCGCACATAGCCACTGATTCTAGGCACCGATGAAGATCCATACACAAGGTGGCCATAAAATGAAAATTAGGCATCATGATGAGCAAAACTAGCTGGACACAGCCCAGATCTGGTCTATTTATAGAAGGTCACTTGGAGTTCCAAATGACCATATCTTTACCCTACAGGCCAAAAGCATCGCCATCTCACGTCTAGCCCCCACAGTGACATCATCAAGCCAATCATATCAATTAACCGGGAATCATCCGGAAATACACATTAGAAGAGAAATCTACGAATTTTGTGATCTGTACGTAGTATTTTCGTATCAATACAATCAGTTGACCAAATCTGCCACAGATTGGACAACAGGGTACTTGGGCATCAAGGGATCATAGACCTAAAGCGTGTTAGTAAACTGCTTTTCGCGAAAGAAATTAAGCCTCCATACCTTTTGGCACCGAGCATTGTAGTCGCTTCTAGATCCCTTGATCAAAGACAGCTCATCGCCTGGGACTCCCAGCTTGACCAGCTCGCCCGACTTGGGTGAGAGCTTGTTCCAGCCGGGCCCGGCAGCCGGGTTCTTGATCCAGTCGACGAACCACCCGTGGATGGAATCGGCCAATGCCTGCTCCGCTGCCGTGACGTTTGTGAGGGCGCTGAAGCACTCGTTGCCGCCGTGGAAGAAGGGCACCTCGGTGCCGTGCGTGGGCGCTGTGCCAGTGGGACCCACGACGTTGTCGTAGGCGCCAAAGAAGCGGTACACCCAGGTATCCTGTTCGGCGCTGCGGAGGTCGAGCAGGTAGTCCACAGGGCACTGGAAGCGGGCGTCGCCATACTGGGCACCGCTGCGGAGGGATTCGCTCGCGTAGTCGGACGCGTTGTAGGCTTCCAGGAGCAATGCGTCCGGGATGTGGGCCGAGTCAGCGTCGAACGTGTTGATCCATGTCGAAAAGTTGGTGTTCTCGGCGCCGTAGACGATGCTGAAAATGGTTCCCTCGCCGTTGGAGGTGCCGGTCAGCAGAGGCACGTGGGAAGCGTATTTCCCGCACTCGAAGCGCGCAGCATAGTCCGAGTGTCGGGTGATGTTGTCGATGGCGGGAGAGAACCAAGTGTTGTAGGTTGCATTAAAGTTGGTCGTCTGGAACGCCAACATGTCGACCTTGCGCAGGCAGGCAATCTGACCTTTGCCAGTCGCGCAGCCTACCTCAGCGCTGACAACGTCGAGGGCTTCGTTGAGGGGAGCATAGGCCGGGCCCGACTCGGCGTTTGCGCTCATCTCCACGGCACCCTTCAGCCAGGTGTCTGGGTGGTTCCAGAGGTAGTGGTCAACTTGGACGGCGCCCGAGGAGTGACCGCCAAAGACGATGTGATCGGGGTTTCCTCCGAAAGCTGTAACCGATGTTAGATAAACATCAGAGCACGCTAGAACAGGGGGCGACTACTGACCATGGATATTTTCGTGGACCCAATCAAGGGCCTTTTCGACATCCAAAATGCCAAAGTTTTGTGACTTCTTGGGGTGGGCAGCCTCCAGCTCGGCCGAGTACGGAGAGGCGTAGATGCTCTCACGAGTGTTGAAGTTGACGTAGATGACACCATTGCGGGCAAAGTTTGAGCCCTGTAGCTGCGGATTGCTGCTTGAGCCCGTGACCATGGCACCGCCGTACATGTAAACAAAAACCTTGGTTGAGCAGTGAGCATAGGGTTGCCATGCGGCCTCCGGAAAAAGCACTCACCGGCAGGTTCGATCCGTTGGACGGAGCCCAGATGTTGAGGTTCAAGCAGTCCTCATCTTGCTGGCTGTAAAGGTCGCTGGAAATGGCCTGAGGACACGTCGGTCCGTAGGCGGTGGCGTTGAAGGTTGAGCTCGTCTTGGGGACATCCTGAGGTGCGCGCCAGCTGGCCAATTGGTGTTAGACGTGAGTCGCAGACAGCTACCGGCATGCTTATCGATCTTACCGGTTATTCCCGCCCGTTGTTGCCGCGAACGGGATGCCCAAGAAGACGGAGTTGTTGGTTGCATCCCGAAATCCCTCGACGGCACCCTGCGGGATGACGACACTGGGGACGGCCTGCCCACGCGCCGGGCTGGCACACAGGGCTACCAGGCCCAGGCTGATGGTCGAAGTGAGGCGATTGACAAGTCCCATGGCGGCTGAACTCTAATTCGTTACGAAGGTGAGTTGTCCGTCTCTTCACCGAATGCGAAAATTTCCACACCCTTTTTTTTTTTTCTTCTCCTCCGGCCATTTCCTTGTTTGTCTGTGCACGGTAATTAGGCCAAGATTGTCCGTTTTTGCTGGGGCTGGGGGCCCACTGCGAGTGAGTACCCTTGTTTAATAGCTGCCAAGATGGATCTGAATTGCCTCAGCTTTGGGTAGCCTGAGTTGTCACGTGCCGTGGAACATGCACGTGGCTGTTCGTGACGTTTGGGTATGCCTAGCTGTCATTTTTTGTGAGCTGGAACTTCTTTTCATTTATTTTATATATGAAATAATATCCATGGATTCAATTCCGTTTGCATTTGGCTTTGAACAACTCGCTGGCGAGATAAGCTCAGCTTTAGAACATCACAACGCATCCGCAGCGAATGCAACAGACGATCATGTGGATCGCCATCTCAAGATCCAGTCATTGCTTGTTTCAACAGGCGACCGTTGCACTAGCGTGGGGGCGACAAATCCCCTTCTGATCACTCACAATCAGCCTGACCAGTTTCACAACGTCATCCTTCGGAGAGGATTCTCCATCGTGAGAGGGGCGATCGGGCCTTAGCGCTTTGCTCAGCCTCGCTATCGCCTAGCGCTGCGCCTTGTGCGAGGATGCTAATTTTGTCCCTTGTAAGCTGAGCTGATGAAACGCATGAAAGATGCCCCGCCGATATAAGGCTGCAGAATTCATTTGCCGCCTGGCTCATCTGTCCATCAACACCAACTTACCGCCAGATTTCAACATGTCGTCTGGCTGCACGTTATCGCCTTCGGCCACGGCCTTCAGCGCCATGCTGACGGCGTTCGTGGGCTCCGTCATCAACGGCCTGTCGTCGGGTTTCTTTGTCGCCTTCATGACGGGATGGCTTGCATGGTTTGCTTTTTTTCGAGTCTTTGTCGGCGGTCTGTACATGCTGTATCGCAGCGCCACGAATTCGTGGATACCCGAGGACGACAGCAATGGCGGCCCGAAATCTGACATCGGAAACAACCCGGGCGAGATGCTGGGTGGCCATGGCGCCGGGCTTGGGCCAGCTGGAATGAATCCCCCGAGCTATTCTCGATTGGACAATAACAATAACAATAACCACCACCAAAACGTTGAGGACGCCTGGGAACACCAAGACGCATCTGCGCCTCTCACTGGGCAGGTGTACCCTGGGGCAAACCGGCCCAAATTCTCTCGATTGCGAGCGATATGGCCTACGGATGCCTTCATCCAAACCTACAGAAACCTTCCTACACAGCAAAATTGGGCTAAGAATGGGAAACGGCGCGGAATAAATCCCTGGGGACCGGTCACTCGCGAAGTTACATTTCTCGGCTGGTTTGGTTGGGTATACGGCGCCCTCTACGCGCCCGTATCGCAGATTCTATGGATCGGCGCCCACATTTCCGGTGATACCGCCGGCGTCGCCAAAATTGTCAAGGGTCTGTCCGTGGCCGTATCTGGGCTCCCCTTGTGCATCGACTCCAGGGCCCGATACGGAGACGCGGTGTCTCGCAAACTTGGTGGTGCAGCCTGGCCCAAGTACGCCTTCAACCTGACAAATGCAATCAGCTGCCTCATACAGGCGATATGCTGTGCCGTCCTGCTCATCAGCGGTGCGGTAGGCGTGTACAATGATAGCGCCAGTGGCCCATTTGGTGCATCCAGTTTTCCCTGGCCACTTTTTATCCTTTATCCCATATTCTCTCTTATCTGGATGTTTGGAAGTTTCCTGATGCTACCCGTTCGGGACGGCGGGAGGTTCCGCATATCGCATTACCATTGGGCTGGCTACATTGCTGACGTTGCGATGGGAGCGTTTGCAGGCTTGTTTCTGGCTGCGCCTGCGTTTGCTTTGTATCAAAGCACCTCATTTGATGAAAAGTATTTCGATGGGGCGAGTAGCTCGAGCGTTGGAGGAAGTGGTCTAGTGGAGTACCTGCGATGCGAGACTTCTGGCTGGAAGCTTTTCGCAGCGGCTGCGCCCTAAGATGTAATGAATTTTTTTATGATATTATACCCAGGAGGATAAAATTAGACTAGTATTTTGATTATTGATTAAACGTAAGACATGTGCAGTCTTTGCATCCTCCCGTCACATGTGACTAACAAGGCAATGAGACACCCGCAAGGTCTCTGGTCAGATTGTGTCTCGATTCATAAGACGGCGATTCAGACCTCTGACTCCTCAGGAATAACTGTCTCTGACGCGTCGCTAACCCGTCTCAACGCTGGTTCACTCGGTTTCACCCTCTCATTGTCATGCCACGTATCGTTGTAGGGGCCGATGGTGGATGATTTACGGCGAGCCCGCTGCATCTTGCTGTAGGATACCGGGCCAAACAGCCGCAATTTGTCAGTTGCCTTGTCTCTAACAACTTCGGTGGGTGTAAGAGGATCTCCAGAGTTGCTCGATTCCTTCTGCTGTCCCGGGCGGTTGGGACCAAAATATGGGCGTAGAGCCGGCAAGCATGCGATAATAAGGGCAGTGTTGCAGTCCAGGGTGTTGAAGAGCACTGGGCAGGATGTGAGCGGATTTCCTACAATTTATGTGAGAGCGCGAGGGTCGACGTACTAATTACGCTAATTTCAACGTCATTTTGGCTCTCCGCACCTTCGACGCATACGTAGCGAGTGATGGAGATGGCGATATTAGCAATGCCGAGGAGAAAGGTAAAGTAAACCCCAAGTCTGAGCGATGTCTTCAATTTCAACTCGGGAATAATAAGCCACGGCAAAATGAAGACTGCAAATAGTTAGTTTGACATGGGGAATCACTTTTGCAAAGGGGAACTTTCTCAAAATATCCGTAGCGAGATGCAAGAACCAGGCGACCTGGAAAACAAGCTCGAGCTTGGAACTCGGACAGGTAACACTGGGATTTATATTCCTGATAGACCGGTACGTTAGTCTTGGCCGGCTTCTTCCTCTTCTTACTGTGCGTAATGACACGAGCAAGTGGTGCATGCTTACCACACTCTCGATACTGGGAGGCACATTAAAACGTGAGTCATTGTAGATGCAATGTACGCGAGGCCAACCACGACAATGGTTGCCCAGAGAAAAATTCTCCGCTTGAACATGAAAACTGGGAAAATCTGCGCGTACAATGCCAGCAGTGCTGCTTTGGAGAGGTACAAGCATGTCAAGAACATCAAACACCATATCCAATAAAGCTGTGTACGGACGTATTAGAAACTGCCAGCAGGAAAATGAAGGGGGGGAATGGGGTTTCTAGCCTTGAGAATTTTGGACACATTGGAGACGGACCCGTGGTAGCCATCGAGTGTTATCTTGACGTCCTGGTCGAGTGCTCCGAGGTTCGCTAGCGACACGTTGAATGACATGGCCGTGACGCCAAACACCCACGCAAGGCACATGGCCACATCGCTGGGAACCAGCCTCCGGGCCCGGGTTCGGATTCGCAGGTGCAGGCGGGCGAGGATGAGGGCTGCGGCGATGCCAATGAGGAGCCAACCGACGATCTGGCACCGGCGGTTAACGATGAGATTGTGACGGGGCTATGTGATGTCCGAACCAGAATTTCCCCCGGCTCGGGGTCTCGGGCGGCCATTGTAGCCAAGCCAGCTGTTGCCTATTTTTCTTCTTCTTCTTCTTCTTGAACTAGGCGTCAATATAGATGGTGGGTGCCGATGCGCGCGAGTCCTGGCTACTCGTAGCGCCAAGGCGGGCCAGGGATGGGGGGGGTTATAGATCGGCTTGCGTGCTGGACAAAGGATAAGGTGGGCGGGAACGGGTGGGATTGGGAGGGGAGAAGGGGAAAAAAGAGAGACCACAGCCCTACCGGGAGCGGAAGCAGAGTGTATATATTCTCCGAGGCCTCGAATGGCATTCCTGTGGCGCGCGCTACCGCGGTAGTGGTGAGTTTGTTCGGGAGCAGCAGCTCAGAGCTGGAACGCTACAGAAAGCTAACGTGGAGCTTGCCGCCAATCCCAGCACGCAATAGTCATTATGTCTTGCTAGGGCCTTGGCATGGACTCGAGGTGCCGACGCTGGCATGCGGGTGACAGCATGAAGGGGATAGAGCAATGTCGCACGTCCACCGGGAGGAGGCTGGATAAATTTAGCATCCAAGATCCTTGAATAAAGTAAAACTTTCTAGTACATTGGTCAGTATGTATTGTGCATGCTTTTCCCTGAATTTCGAGATACAGGCACACATTCACTTCCCACCCTTGCTAAGCCTGACGAAATATCTGTTTGGAGTATTGGGATGGGGCCAACATTTCAATTTCTAATTTTCTCAGCCTCCGCTATAGCATCCCACGCATTTATCATACATCCAATTCCAGACGGCAACACTGGCGGATAACAAAAAGGACCTACGTCCTAATTGGCCCTCTGGTCTGTGATCCGAATTTTACACCCCCATCTGCCCTGTTTCTAGGAAACCTGGACATGTACCAAATTACCTAGTGATACGGAATTTTCTAAGTCATAATGCACTGTGCAACTAAGAAGGTAAAAGATTGCGTTACAACGAGTTTTTGTTCTAACTAAAATAAAGCAAAAGAAAAAAACAAAACGCGATCTCACTTTCATCCCAGGAAAATCTCATGAGTTAAAAAGCCTGCTAATTCAACCCACCCTGAAGTGTCACGGCTAACATAAGGGCCCCAAAGTATTCCATATGCTTAACATCATCGACACGATAAGGGCCGTATTCCCGAATTGAAAGTAAGGACAAGTTGGATGATGCACTGTGTTGATCTCGGATGTATTCAACATAATCATCATCAAACGTTGCCACATTGACATATATCTCGTGTCGATCTTGAGATACGAGAAGGCGCCTGGTGGAATCAGCCATGATGTCTAGGATAGTTGAATAACAATTCGCTACTCACCGATAAACCTTGGGTGTCGTTGCCGCTTGACCGTAGCGAAGCCTCGGTGGATTTTGGGAAATCCAAGCTGCCATTTGAGCGGTTTCCTGGATCTGAATTTTGCATGCCGTGTGAGAATCCCTGTGCCTCGAGTAGGGCTTGACCTCCAAAATAGCCCCTGTTTCCCTTTTAGGTTTGCTGCTGACGGCAGACCTAGCTGTGGACTTTGGCACGATGGGAGTATAGCGAAGAAGCCCGTCAACCCTTGCCTCAAACGTTTTTTTCAACGTCTGGTTGCGTGCAACAAATGGCATTCTGTAAAGCGTCCATTCGGCATCTCGCAAATTTCCATGGATTGTGAGCGCATTCAAGAACGCGATGAGTGCGGTATTGACTATTTGTTCGTCTTCGACAGCTTTAAGGGCAATGCCGCTATCATCCGTATCTGGTGAGTGCACCGTCAAGTGCAGAGGTGTCTCCAGAATAGACTGATCTTTGGGATCATCCGAATTGATGGAATCATCAGAATCTTCCGAATCCAGTTCCAGTGATGAAACAGAGCCCATAACATCATCAACAGCACCACCTGCCTGTTGGGCTGGAGGAGTCTTGGGAACATTCGGTTTCCGAGATGGGGACTCTCGTGACGCAGCAAAAGCGCGCTCGGCAGCAGTGTAACTCCTAAGAAAATAGGCCTTTGGGACAGAATAGCCTATACCTCTGTCATCTTTGCCCTTTCCTGAGAGATGCTGGTACAGACGGGCTAGAGCAAAGGTTCCCTGATATTGACGCTCACGGAAATCCTTCATGGTAGTCTCAGTCTGACCTCTCTGCTTCTCTTCACAGCCGAAGGAGCTAAGATAAACTTGCCATGATTTCAGCGTTGTAAGAAATTTAGCTGCCTCGTCATAGTTTGCTTTAGTGACCCAATTTTCATTATTATTGTCTCGGACGAAATCGTGGATGTCTCCTCGAGCAGGCCAAATGGCACGAAGCAACAAAAACTGTTTCAAATCTGCCTTTGAGCCAGAAAAGCTTTCACGGCCATGAATAGACAGGCCATTAAGCTTGCTTCGCTTCGCAGCTTTTGACCATTGAATATCGTCGCGAGGAAGACTCTGGAGAACCATTTTTAGAGAAAAAGAGAGGCCTTTGGGATTATATGATGGGAGAGTTGAGATATTTTGTTGGAAAATTGTAAGAGATGAACGAAACGTCGGTGGAGAGGTTGGGAATTACAATTTGGGTAACAAGTTCAGTGTTATTATACTCGGGCTAAAATCATAATATCTAAAAGGGATTTCCAGTGTACTTCGTAAAATATCCTCAAATAAGCGACTTCTCTCAGGCGCAGACGATTTAGGCGACGTAGCTTTGTGATTGTTGGTGATGTCTAAACCCCTAGTGGAGTCAGTGCCTCGTCCGAAAATAGAAGATCTTAACCGCCAAGACATGAGTGTTGGTGATATCCATGGTCTTGAATGGGTTTCATTGGAAGACAATGTTGGTAATGGAGTTGACCAACAGCGGAAGCCTAGAGTAGTGGATATTGAATGATTCGTGATGCCGATAAGTGTAAAGTGCTGGTGATCATCGTCGAATGCCGGCGCTTGGAGAGAAATTTAATTGGTTAGTTTCATCTGGCCCATGCTTAGGCCACTCTTGTTAGGCCGTGATGATGAGTCTCAGATTAGCATCACCAACACATTGAGGCGAAGGCCGGCGTGTCGCATGATGGCCGGGGCCTGGCTGCCAATCATTATATTCGATTCGATTCGATTCGATCAACCGGGGTTTTTTTAATAATAAAAAATTCTGTTAACATGTATTAGGTGGTTCCTTGTTTACCTGACCAACAGCATGCTAATTTAAGGAGTTGTGTAAAGAAACCATTGTAAACCAACAACACTCGTGCTGGGGTAGTGGAGTGGCTGAGTAAAGAGTGCAAGGAAAGAAATGAAAAGAGCATGCCATGCATCAGAGAGATAAGGTAGGTAGAGAAACTACGAAATAAAAGAAAGGAGTTTTATTTTATTTTTATTAAGATGATGCAGCTGACGTATTTCTCACGGTTGGGGTGCAAATTGGCATCCTACGCACTCATGCCTCCGGCAAGACAGTTCGAAGGGCCGTGCACTAGCTAACCGCGCGCCTTGATTGCCAGGCGAATACGCCAATCAGCAGCCTTTGGTTGCCCCGCCGCATCACCTGACACAGCGTTGGTGATTGAGCATGCCAACACCAAACAGACACGTAAAACAACAAGCATCAGCTCACGAATTTCTATAAAGCGCCGCCATGCCGCCCCGTCAAATAGACCGCAGTAATCAATTGCACGCCCAAGAAAGCACAACATCACAGCTTGCCGAACAAAACGCCGCCGAAATGAGCCAGTTTCAACCAGGCCAACAAGTCGCAGCATCCAAGGCCCTCTTGAAGCGTGCCTTTGCGCCTACTGTCAAAAGAAAGGACCAATACATTGCCGCAGCCGAGCTGCAAGCAATGGAAGTTGGTTATCAGTCGCTTGACCTGGAAACTGGCCACGCTGCGAGTAACCGTAGCCCAGTTTACTTGCAGCCCATCGCTGGTCATCAAATGAAGCAATGGCTGGATCAGTTTAGGCCATGGGAGGTACGCAAGGACTTTTATATTGACTCGGGGAGAGATATACCATCGTACCAGCGGCAAACAAATGCAGATTCTGTTGGAATTCTGATCGATGTCTATCTCAATTCTCACCACACTGGCTCTCTTCCTGGGCTCCTTGAAACCCACACGACATGGCTGCCGGATGAAGAGTATGTTCGATCCCCTCATTTATTTACGGTTTGAGCAGAAGCTAAAATTTCTTTCGTCAGCATGCCATATAGCAAATACCTCAATCGCCTTGAAAAACCTTTCGCTGATTGGCAACTTAAAGGAGTCCACAGACAGTATATCGCATCACCTAACATACCCTCCTACGAACGCAAGCTAGATGGTGGAAAGCCACATGTCATGTCATACTTGGGTGATGGTGCTATCCTTAAGGATAAGGTGGTGTCAACCAGCGAGCTGACCGCCCTGTTGTATCTTGCCGCAGATGCGGCTATGAGAAAAGAATACCAGGCCCAACGGATCTTCCCTGTAAGTCACACCCTATCAACGACGCATTTTCTAGATCGTCTCGAGATAAGATAGCTCATTCGATGCGTCTCTAGGTCACCCTCCTATCAGTCTCCAGTACTCAGGTTCGCATCAATCAGGGAATATTTGATACCAAGTATGCGACATTTGAGGTTCGGCAATCTCCTATAATTGATATAGAAGGTGGAATATGGAAAAACTCCGATAAGTTTTGGAAACTACTCGGCTGGGTGGCAGGGAATCCTGTCGGCGAAACGGCTTGGCAACGCTAGTCATACACGCTCAAGCGTTCAAACTTTGTTCAATAAGGGCCATGGTTGTCACATTTGATCGGTAATATCGTTGGTGGGTATCGCGACTGAGCCATGTATTCGGCTGGGAGTAAGTTGCAAGTTTTTGGGTTTAGTAGTTCCATTTGTACAAACTCATCTCGCACATAGTATTGATAAATAAATGCTTGATGGGCATACAAACATTGCCTCCCCATTCGATGTCTTCAAGATTTGAAGTGTCCAAATCATCACAGTTGTGGTAGATACCATATACATTTAACTTTTTCTACCTTTCGCAGTTAACTTCATTTTTCAACGGTGGATGCCTAATTTGCGCCAGCATAAGCTACAAATCAAAGCGAAAAGCGTGCCTAAATTGCTCATAGAGGTACTAGACTCGTTGGAATCAACAGGACCATTCACTTGAACCAAACATTTATCAAGATGCGTGTCGTTTAACTTTTTATTGCCCCACTCCATCGGAGACAGCGGCACCTTTGTAGGTATTTGATCCAGAAATACTTAAGGAGCTTCTACACCCAAAGTGACCCAAATCATTCCGAACATCTTCAAAATCTCAGTGTCAGCTCACCACGGGATTCTCTACGCAACACCAGCACATGATCCATAGCTTGTTGGATCCTCCCTAGTGCACAATGATTACAGTCTTGGAGAATCGGCAAAACGGTAAGCGAATCCACTTTGACCTGTCTCTGGCTGATCTCTGCTAACATGTTTGAACTGAAGATGAGAAATATACCATTCCGCAATGGTTTCTAAATCGCAATGTCACACTTCATTCGGAGACTGCCAACAGCCCCCCTAACATCATTCTTATGAATAGCGATAATAACGGTAATGGCCAAAACAAACTTTCAGGCCGGTTTGAAATAGACAAGGATGCATACAATTCCATCCGCTTGACGGCAGCTGCAAGTCTGCTTCGTACGGAGAATGGCACTCTGCCTGAGAAAAGCCCTACTATTTCTCTTGAGACGAGATATTATAATGGCAACCGTCCTAAAGGCGATTACATAAATCGTCTCGTGAGGTACTTGGCACAAGATTTGAAAGCCGACTTGATTTCTGTCACCGTGGAAGATCTTGAGGATTTAGGTCGGGAGTTCTTTTTACAAAATCAGGCAAAAGCCGACAATGAGGCCTCCAAAGCACAGAACTCCGACGACTATGGTCTGAATCAAGTATCCAAGGAGTGTGAAGCCGAAACTTTTGATGGACCTCAACCTTCCCTTACACCCTTTTGGTACGAGGACCCAAGTGAGGATTCTCTTCATCACTTCGCTGTGTCCTATTTTGGCCTTCCCGGAAAGCCCCAAGAGGAATCCGAGGACACTCAAAGAAGGAAAGCTGCAATGCGTTCCCTTCTTGACTCGGTGATTGCGAAGCGAGCTCTTACAACAGGAAGCGAGTCCGAGCAAGGCAAACAATCGCTAGCTCGCGAGCCCAGCGTGCTCCTCCACCTCCGCGACACTAACATTACGGGTGCCCATCACGAGCGACGTCTCCTAAAGTCCTTCGCAAACTATATACACCAAACCGCAAAGGGCCATTTGAGAACTCTGGGCATTGTATCAGGGTTTAGCTGCACAGGTCATCGCGGCAGCAACTTCCTATTGGACGAATCGCGGACTTTTACTCTTGATACCCCAAGAAACTTTACCTTGGAACAAAATTTGTACGACAAAAGTTACATCAAGTATACCAGGATGAAGAATATACAGCGGTTTAAGCAAATGTTGCGCCGAAAACTCTTGAATGAGTTCGAGCCTAAACTCCTAGATTTAGAGCATGAAGAGCACGAACAGCACCGCTGGATGAAAAGAGTGTTTACAGGCAAGACTCTCTGCAGCGAGAAGAATCTAGAAGCGGCAGCATTCCAAGTCTCTGGTAGGCGCTGGGACACAGAGAAACTGTCCCTCGACGATATCATTGCTGTTACGACTCGCTTAAACCGCCACCGCCTGTGGGATGACGGGGATGTGTGTGAAGAAGGAGAAGAAGAAGCGGACGCCTCGGTAAACGACGAAAGTCAGGACAGCCAAGACGAGGAGCCAGAAGTCGAGCAGCAGTTGACCCTCAGCCAACGGTTGAAAATAATTCGCTCGACGTGCAACCGCTACGAGATGGACCTTTTTCAGCACGTTATTGACCCAGGTAATCGACGCCCTATTTACCCCTTTACCACGTCCAACATAGTTACTAACAACTAGCCCCGATAGCTGACCTCCCGACAACATATGATGACGTGATAATGGACGAAGAAGTGAAAACACATGTCAAAGGGCTCATCAATCTGTGGCGGCTCAAACCCCAGGCAGTATCCTCGAAGTTGCTTCCACACATTCATATCGCGGGGGCTTTGTTTTACGGTGCTCCTGGCACGGGCAAGGCGCTGCTTTGCAATGCCATTGCCACCGACTCCCGCTGCCCCATGATTGCGCTTAGCCCGGCAAACATCACCAAAAAACGGGATAGCGAATCCGAGGGGCTGATTTCCGCGGCGTTTTCCCTCGCAACCAAGCTGTCTCCCTGTGTGCTCTTCATCGACCAAGTCGACGTCTTGTTTTACTGCCGTGGCGCCTCGGAGTATGGGCGGGAGCAGGCAGCACTGAACCAGTTCTTGTACGAGATGGACAGCCCGAAGATGCGGTGCGGTGATAAAGCTCCGTTTATCATTGCGAGCACCAATCGCCCAGGCGACTTGGACGACGCCTTCCTGCGCCGCTTGCCGCACCAAGTCTTGTTTCCGCTCCCCACGGCCGCAGAACGAGAGCGCATCTTCCGCCTCTTCGTTTCGCCCGAGGACATCGACCCGGCAGTTGACTTGAAGACATTGGCCGAGCGGACGTCAGGCTTCTCTGGATCTGACATTAGCAGCCTCTGTGCGCATGCCGGAGTGGCTTGGTCCATGGAGGAGATGCCCAGCCAGTTCGAGCAAAACGTGCATGTTCAGCTGCAGCAGCGCCACTTTGAGACTGCGTTGAAAACGACGAAGCCTACTGCATCGGTGCAGTGCATTTCGTGGTAGAAGGAATTTACGGCGCGGTTCAATTCGGAGGATGTTTGATTCTTGCATTCGTAGTCTATCGCTTGTGCCAAAATAATACATGTAATCGACGATTAGGTTTATTTGCAACCTATGAGCCAATGCTTGATTGGGTGTTCAAATCCGTCTCATGTACTTTGGCTATGCCTCCACTGCCAGTGGTACGATTGCCAGGGAAGCCAACAACTGAGATGTTCCGAGACCGCATCTGAGGACGGTCTCCAGACCATGGTGGGAATACATCTCTTTTTCTGACTGGTGATCCCCCCCCCCCCATGCATAAGCCATGATCAGGCACGAGGGTCAACCAGGCTGGCCTTGCCAAAATCAAATATCCTTCACCTTTGTAGGATTGTGGTCAGGATGCCAGAAGTAGAAAAGAGAGCATTGGTTTTATTCTTATCACAGAGATTTTGGGCCATTATGGCACATATTGCATTGAAAGGCTGGTTAATCGTGCAGATATGCTTGAAAGGGCCTAAGAATTCAAAGACTGTGACCATGAATAATAGAAAATACAACCTCAATGATGAGAGGTGCAATAAACGACAGACATATGCCCGGTGTGAAATTCTTCGTGGAAAATAGTGGCTCAGGATAGCCTGCGTTAGCAACTAAAAAGAAAAGAGAAGAAAAAAGAAAAGAGTTCATAAATTTTCAACATTCCAACCTTTTCAATGCGACTGACATATTAGTACCTTGCTCACAGCCAATTCTCATTTGAGAATGTCTTTTCTAATCTTACCCAGTGTGAACCTTCCTGTCATTGCTCTCGACTGATTAATGGCAATGCGGCAAGGCGCGCTGGCTAGTCTTGACCGCTGTTGGCAGAACCGTTAGTGCTGAGCTAGATGTGGGCTGCTGGAAATCTAGACTCAGCACCCAACCAGTGGAGGCTATTGGAAAACTAGAGCATGGTCCAGCCAGCTGGATATGATGGGACGCATTAGCTGGATGCTTGAATCTAATAGTTCTGCGCCATTGCCAACGTCAGGCACAATCAATAGTTTTTCTGGAAAAGGAAAAGATGGAACTGTTGGCAATTTCTCCGATGCAGGCTATTTTGAGGGAGCAAAAATAGAAAGCAAGAGGAAAGAACAATCATGGCGCATCTAAGACAATCTATCTTGTGTTCTCGCGATTATTTTGCTTCGTGAATCACCTGCAGTCGTGGCGGCTGTCAATGGCATTGGATCCAACAAATGCATTTCAGCCCTTCCCTGATTCCCCATTGTCGAAATCGCAGATCCAACGAAATGGCAGCTGAGCCAATCGGACGTGTGCGAATTGGTTCTAGGCGGACAGTGGCTGAAAAGTGGCGTGCGTAGACCCCGTCTAACCTTTAGACGGTCCACAGGGCTGGTACGATGTGTTTTGACGGAAATGCCGAGAGCCGATCACAGGTCACATGATGCCTGGAGTAAACGAAACTGCGGTATTGTGCAATTAGTTCCGTTACTTGCTTAGGCTTTGGCCACAGTCTCAATGTTGCAGTCGGATCCGCCCCAAAATAAGACGTGTAGTGTAGCCAACATTTAGAATCTACTCCGCGCCGCACCCAAGGGGTCCTAATGGCCTTTCCAAAGACAACAAACACGTCAAAATCTGGATCAATTGAGTTGGCACTGTAGTGTCACAAGTGCAAGGGAATTTTGAGTCAGCTTCAACAGCATCCTGCTTCTGGCCCCTTTGCAAAAAATCATAATATCTTGCCCATGTGAAAGCGTTGGACAGTTAGGCCGTTAGGGCGATTCTGGCTCCGTCGCTTTGCCTCAATAATGGTGCCATAAGCTGAATCGGTGGCTGCGTTATCGAGTGGCTTGCTTGGTGGCTAGAACGAAATTGGCATTTGTGGCGACGCCATCGGTGCGCTGGACAACAATCCCATGAGGCCGGGACGCACTAGGGTGGGGGGCGCTCCGCGCTTAGCCTATTTACGATAGGAGCCGCCAAATCATCTTCCGGGTCATTATTCAAGATCCATTCCGTAGGGCGTAGTTGTCGATTCAACCCCTTTGTGAAAGTAGGAGGGCGACGAGAGAGACGGGCCAGAATTTCATGGCATCATATATAAATATAAACAACGCCCCCAAAGAAACAAGAACTTCTCATCAGGCTCCTCATCAAGTTCTCTCCATCCTACCATCCTAAGTCAAGATGAAGTACGTTGATACCTCTTTCGCTTTGGCGCTTGTCGCAGCAGCAGCTCCGGCTCTCGCATACCCAGCCGTTTGTGTAAGTTCATATTCTTTCTCAATGATATTTCCTTACACCAGCTAACCAATGCCGAACAGTGCGATAGCCTTTCTCACAATGTTGCATCCATCTACCACAGCCCATCGTCGGCTGACTACCACAGCCTGATCGATCAGCGCTGGTCGAACACGTCCATTCTGCCCGCCGGGTGTGTCATCACCCCCAAGTCTGCCGCAGACCTTTCCAAGGCGATGAAGATCATTACCAAGAACAAGTGTCAGTTCGCGGTCAAGTCTGGTGGCCACAACCCCAACCCAGGCTTCAACGGTATTTCCGGCGGCGTCTCCATCGACCTGATTCACTTGAAGAAGGCCACCTTGGCCAAGGACCGCTCCTACGTGACGCTTGGTTCTGGTCTCACGTGGGGCGAGTCCTACAACATCTTCAACAACTCCAACATCGGATTCACCGGTGGTGCTTGTGAGCATGTCGGTGTGGGCGGTATTGCTGTGAACGGTGGACAGTCCTTCTTCCAGGCTGCCAAGGGCTGGGTCGTTGACAACATTCTCGACTACGAGGTCGTTCTCGCTTCTGGAGACATTGTTCACGCCAACGCCACCTGCCGCTCAGACCTGTTCAAGGCTCTCAAGGGTGGCAACACCAACTTTGGTATTGTTACCGAGATCAAGCTGTCTGCCTTTGAGTTTGCTGGCCTTTGGGGTGGTGCTGTCATCTCCGCCTTGGCTAGCCCCAAGGTCACTCGCCCAGAGATGCTTGACTATGTCACTCGGGCCACTGTCGACTTCGTTGGCAACAACAGCAAGGATGTCAACAGTGTGGTCCAGGTCGTGAACGTTTACCTGAGCGGCAACCGTGGTCAAACCGTGGCCCTGAGCCTTGCCAACACTGCTGCCGTTCCTAAACCCAAGGCCCTCAAGGAGTTCTTGAACATGCCCAACCAGGTGGTCACGCAGGTTGGTTTGACAAAGCTCGCCAACCTTGTTGCCGCCCAGAGCGAAATTCAGCCCGATGGCTATCGGTAAGTGAAACATGCATACATCACGAATTTCTTTGCGCTAACCAGTACAACAGCGAGGTGACCGCCAGCGTCACAATCAAAAATGACTACAAGACCCTTCGCGAAATCTGGGATGCCACGGATGCAGTCTACAACAACCTCCCTCACAAGGACAAGATTGACTGGCTCATCTCTTTCCTTCCCAACCCGCAAGTCCAGCAAATGCACGCTGCTGCCAACGGCGGCAACGTTCTTGGTCTGTCTAACGTGAAGAACGACGAAATCAGTCAGTATTGCCTTATTAATTTTTTCCCGTCTTCACAATCTAACTCTTCATAGTCGTGTGGTTGACCTCGCGCTGGATGGATGCTAAATATGATGGCATGATGACCAAGGCCCAGAAGGACTTCGTCAGCGTCTCGACAAAGGTGGCAAAGGCCCATGGCACATACTCTCCTTTCAACTACCTCAACTACGCTGCTTACTTCCAGAACCCCATCTGCGGATACGGTGCTGAAAACGTGGCCTTCCTCCGAAAGGTTGCCAAGAAGTACGATCCCACTGGCGTTTTCCAGAAGCTGATGCCTGGAGGCTTCAAGCTCAGCAAGGCCAACTGCTAAAAGGTTTCCATTGGACCGGTATATAAAAGTTTAGAATAGAGAATGAATAATAGAGGCCAAACTGCCTTGTCATTAATATCTTGCATATCAGGTTCCAAATTTCATCTGCTATCCTTGCATATGTACAAGATATTGGTAGAATATGTATAGAAAAGAGTGTTCTTTGAAGAGATTTTGGCCGCGGATAACTCTCGAGTTCCATTCCAATTTCCATGCGAACCTTCGATCCAGGACCGAAACCCAAAAGTTGCAGTTTCCAAATTAGGAAAGTGCAGTCACGATGGCATTGTACGCATCCTTCGGCTGATAGTTGTTGTCGAAAAGAAGAGGGTTTGCACCGGTCCTCCAGGAATCCTATGAGAACGTTAGCTCTGTGTCACAAAACAAAGATGTGGAAAAAGTCCTACCGCATCACGAACACCCCAAACAGTAATGCCAACGCATTTAGGAACATTGAGGCAGGCCTTGGTGACAGCAACATAATCAGCAGCAGGCGCGTTGGCAATGTCAAGCTCAGTAATGGCAACCTCAGAAACGCCAGTGCTTGCCAGCGCCTCGAGTGCGCCCTGAGTGCCGCTAGAGCCACCAGCGCTCAGGTGGCTTTGGGAACCGATGCCATCGATGGGAACGCCAGCAGCAATCCACTTCTTGACCATGGGCACCATTCCCTTGGAGACCTTGGCATAGTTGGCGTTGTCCAAGTTGTAGTCGTTGATGTACAACTTGGCGTTGGGATCGGCAGCGCGGGCAGCCTTGAAGGCGATGGATACAAAGCTCTCACCCAAGACTCGCGAAAAGACGGAGTCACGCAGAGTGCCGTCTTCGGCAAAAATCTCATTCACGACGTCCTTTCAGTGAGTTAGTGATTTGATATCAAGAGCGATCTTTTTAGAAAGGAGAAGGCCTACCCAAGCATAGATCTTGCCCTTGAAGTGCTGAACCACATTGGTGACGTGGTTTTGAATCACAGAAGTGAGCACGTTGGCATCGGTAATGGACTGAACCCAGCTGGGAAGCTGAGAGTGCCACAGAAGGGTATGCCCTCGCATCATCTTGCCATTGCTTTGGGCAAAGTTGACGACAACATCAGAGTTGGTATATGTGAAAACGCCACGAGTTCCCTCTGTGGCATCCCACTTCATGCTGTTTTCAGGAGTCAGCTGGCCAAAGTAGTTTTTGATGACGGCAGCATTTTGTTGGTTGTTTAGGAGAGTCGGGTCGGAAATAGTGCCATAGTACTTCTTGCCCTTGGCAACAAAGAGGCTGTTGATGCTAGCGGTAGCACGCTCCTCGACCACTGGGGCAGCGGCAACAAGGGCGGCACAGTGCGTGATGACAGAGAGGAATTTCATGATGAAGTTATCAGATGGCGAGGCAGTTGCAAGTTTGGGTGAGATACAGATGGGAAATAATCGACTGAAAACAGCTGAATTAATAGCTAAAACAACATCGTGTTTCTACAACCGTCAGCTCCGCACCAGTTTCAGTATTCGGAGGTAATGAGCCCATTTGGACAAACCATCAATATTAAGGGTCTATAATCCCCATCGCTGACACTTGGATAAACATGACATTGTTTTATTGCTTTTTTGCAAGTCGCCATTGGGGGGAAATCTCGTCGTCGTCGACGCCAGCATAAACGTTCACCCCACTGATTTCCTCACTAGGAACATCAATATAGATGACCGTCTCGTTTGAGCAGGGTTCTGTTTAGCCTTAATTGAAGAATGCCGAATAGCCCCATGGGATTGAGGGCCGACACCCCCTGCTCTCGGTTGATCGGAAGCAATAAGGTTAGTCGGTATGGTCGCATGACAGGGATAACCTGGCCACTTTTTTGTGCGAGTCGCACTTTGGCTTGCGGGCATTTAGCCGATGATTCTGTTACAACACAATTACTAATGAGTGGTCAGCTAGAATTCCTAGCCTCCCACATGTGGTTGGTCTCCGTCGTATTCGAGGCTGAATCTTTGAAACCTCAACTGTCGCAGTCCCAGATAATCACGGGTAGCTAGTTCAAACACAACGGTATTCCTATGATAAACAAAATCACCCTCGATCAGCCTCACGCCCGATTCCACGCACAAATATCGTCGACTTGGGTATTAAATTTATCCGGCCGTCACATCCCTCAACACTGTTTGCAACGGATGGAAACTGCAGCCTGACGCGTCAGGTGGAGCCGTGAGGGTCTCATGAAGCCTTGCCACGACAGATGTCCCTCGCGGCCGGCATCACAACAACGGCAAAGTCGGGTAAAACGGGCCGCAGCGACCTTAAAGTACCACGTAAACAGAACAACTGCTGATCGAGGTCATCTGACTTCAATAGGCCTGCAGGAATAGGCCCATCTTGTATTTGACGGAGGTGACGGCAGGAGCCGGCCATGATGAAGATAACTACCGAGATCACACTACGGCAATTGGCAACAGGAGCTACAAGAGACCTAGATAGAGCTTTACTAAGCACCGAAGAGCCTAGCCTGTAACTAATTGCTTGGTGTGCAGTCACTCAGTGGGCAAAGAACAACAAAATACTAGACCATGAATACAGCAAAAAGGTACGTTGATTATGAATTCTATGCGTCGACACGAAATGCGATTTTTCGAGACCGACATCAAATTTACCAAATAAAATTCCGACACGGACATTTTAGAAATACTTGATTCATATGAGAGGAGTTCAAGTACATGCTAAGGCGTATTTTTGTCACTTCCGATGCTGTTATGTGACTTTGCGACAAAATTTTCCTCTTAAAAACTTCCTACCCTACATCTCTAACCTAGCTCATGTGGACAATCTCCTGACGCTGATCCATTATGATTAGAAATCGCTCACTTGGAATTTCCTATCTAATTCAATCCATGTATTGCTACAAGTTGTTCTACACTACTCTTGTCTTACTTGGACTTTTGCTTTCAAATCGCGCCGGGCCGCCCCCACATTCCCGGGTGCCAATGTCGCAAACTCTCCAGGCTAAGCAAATCAAACAACGTGAATACGATAATTGATGCCCCACTTACCGGAGGCCACCCGGACATTCGGGGAGGTGCCGCGGAAATGTTTTGATGCGCATGGAGGCTCGGAGATGTCTTATATCAATTTAATAATGTCATCCCCAAGGCATAGAATCTGTTCTTGAGCCAGACCTCTATACCAAGTGCCCCAACCTTTTATTTTCCATCACTCTAAAATCCCACGAAGTTCAACATGTACCCTCCCGTCGGTGTCATGATCAAGGGTGGCCAAGACGCCCAGCGCCCATTGACGGATGCGGACCCTACGGCGGGTTATCGAATGAACCACCTCATGTTGCGGATCCGAGACCCAGAAGCAACATTGAACTTCTATACGAATTTGATGGGCATGCGTATCATCTGGGTCATGAACACTGGCCCATTTACGGGTTACTACTTGGGATACCCTGAAACCCCGGAGCACCGCGCAGACCCAGCCAAGTATGCAAACGACCTGTCGGTGCATGAAACATTGTGCAACACACCGGGCTTGCTAGAATTGTGCCACTACCACGGGTCTGAAGACCTGGAGGGCCCATACGTCTCTCCTGGTCATCGGGCGCCGCATCTCGGGTTCAATCATTTGGGCTTTACCGTGCCGGATGTGAAAGCCACCGTGGACCAATTGAGAAAGGCTGGCGTCACAGTTATCAAAGACGTGGGCATTGAGGCTACAGATGACATCCCAATCACTCGCTGGGAGAGGAATGAGAAAGGCATTGCTGTCGGAGATATTGATCCCAAGTTTCTGGCGATACACACTCAGATGGCATTTGTTGAGGACCCCGTAAGTAATTATTATTCCACCCCTCTCTTTAATTTCTTGTTCTTTTAGAGATGATTACTGACTTGAATGTAGGATGGATATCTGATCGAGTTGGTGCCTCAGAAATTGGTCTTTCCGTCGCATAAGTAGAAAGGACAATGATACTTTTTTTTTCATTTAGTGAAATAATCAATAAAATTAGTGTGAATGACCAATACAGCCGTATTGACTTCTCAAGTTGGCTCGTGGCGATAACTTGGTTCTTTCCGTCAGGTTCAAGTTGAATGCTCAATGGCGTGGGCAGATATGCGACTACGAAACATCTACGAAGCAATGATTTCAGCTTCGCTTTCCATCTTTTTTGTTTTCAATATACTTGTAGCTAAAAAGAAATTCACCATTTAAATACCATCACCCCAAGATCCGCCCCTCGTGTTGTCGCGATACGTTGTTCTGAAGCCGAGTGACTTTGTACCAATCCCTTCAACCGGAAACCGAGCAGCTTATCTGTGCGTTCGGAAATGGCAGGGAGTTTATTATCATTGGCATTGAGAAGCAGGGGTCTCTTGGGTCGTATATTCGTCCAGAAAGAGGCAAGCAATCTGGAGCCTGCGGATACGGAACCAGGTTGCAACTTGGTCCGTGATTGGCGAATCGCGTCTGCGTTTGGCGGGAAGGATGCCGAGTTTTGGGCCTGAGCGACACATGTCCACTTCATTGGGTCAAAAAAACGTAGCAACCAGGCAAAGAGGGAGCAAAAAATTGTGCTCCTTTTTCAAGGCGCAGACTATTGAATCCGACACAATGGTTAGACAGGATGCAGCCCGCCAGGTTTGGACGCGCCAGGCTTGGCGAGTGTCAGGTACCCGGGACGCTAGCGACGCAGGTCAGCCCGCAAAAGCAACGCGGCGCACCCACACCAGGAGTCGCGCCGGTTGCGCCCAGTGCAAGGAGGGCCACGTCCGATGTGATGAGAAGCGGCCATTATGGTATGCCACCCTATCCGTCCAATCCACTATTCCTTCCTTTGGCGTGTCAGGAATAGAAACCCTGTGCTAATCAATCCCCTAGTTCCCGCTGTGTGGATTTGAGGCTGAATTGCTGTTACAAGCCGCCCAAGGTCCCGCTTCGTGAATCGAAGGTGCCACCGCAGCCTGGGGAGCAAACGCCATGGGCTCTTCAAGATTCGTCATCTTCATCAGATACATCCACCCCCAAAGAACCATGCAGAGATTCCTCGTCATCAGTTCCAGGCGACAAGGCATGGCCAACAGTGTCTACGTCCTGGCAGCTTGTGCCTTGGGAATCTCTTGATCCCTTCCATGCGTTACCTATAAGCATGCCGCTGAAATCGAAGGAATTGCTCCACCATTGTGAGTACCGCCGGCGCCAGAAATTCCATGTTAGTATGTTGTTATACTAACTGCAGCGACAGTCTTTCAAGGAAATGATTTTGCGACAGGGCGGACACGTCGTGGGTCAGTCATCTTATATAGTTTCAAAAGGCCCACCCGCTAACATCATCCCACTAGTGCCGCGCCAGTTTTCCAAGATCCCCATAGCCTTAGAAACCTGCTTCTTACCGCTGGGATATACCAGGGGTGGACAACCGGCAGTTTGGGGTCCTTTCAGTCCACATACCTTGTCCACAAGATTGAGACTATACACATGGTAAACACCTGGATTGCGAGGACATCACATGCAGGCGCAGTTGCACTATGTGCAAAAAAGATTGCCACATTATGTTTCACAGAGGTATATAGTAGACCATTCATCTCACATTCGGGGTTTATTAACCAACTATATTTTAGTGCTATCTTGGTAAACTCGCCTTGGCGGAGACCCATCTCCAAGGGCTGGCCTTGTATCTCGAGGCGCACAAGTCCATTCTAGCGGCCATGGAAGATTCCGAAAGGGAACTTGTTGATAGATATTTCATCTTGTGAGTACTTGGCACAACTTGAGAACACCGAGGGCTTCTTTAAAGCTAATACATTGACAGAGCCTACAGCATCGTGATCAACCTCAGAGTGCCCTTTCAAGACCCTACTGCTTCGGCAAAAACAAAGGACCCTGGTTCTTCGCGCACCAAAGGATCAGAAAACCTCACCCATAGGCGCAATTTTTACGGCATGAGTGGGTTTGTTCAGCGGCAAAAGGCGATCCAGATGTTTCCGTTCTTCCTTGGCTCGACTCCTCCCAAGGGGAACCACCACATTGATACACGCATGATTCTTCATTTTCTAGGGGAGAGCACGGCCGAGTCCAATTCAAGAGGCCTCGGAGCTGCAATTAATAAAGCCGGTGAGACCGTTAACCAGGATCCTTACAGAATTGGCTGGTCAAAGCTGGTACTCGTGGCAGTTAAGATTCAAATGAGTTCCCTGTTCAGTAATCCTCCAGGTACATCCTCGGAAGGACAGTTACCTACGTCCTCCTGGTCGAGCATGTGTGTGGCGGGCGGTATATACCTGGCCAACATTCTCAACGTGGTGCAAGAGTCATCCCCGGGAGAAATTCAGCTTCTTCGTTATTTTCTCGACATATTGAAGCGGGATGCAGAAGAGGGTCTGGGTGATTTAATAGTGACTTCAGAAATAGCCCGAGCCCTGTGGTTCTGGAAGGTGTTTGTTGGAGCCTTTAGCCTGTTGAGCATACAACCATCTGCTTCTGGTAAATGGATTCAAGACACATGGCGAGAATTTAGTCGCTACGTTCGGGCGTGGGCGAAAATTACCGGCATGACACAATGGACGCAAGCCAGAAGAGTCTTGGAAAAAATCGCCTGGCCGATAAATCCCAGCCAAGGATACATAGCCGAGTCGCTATGGAACAGCATGGTTTCTTGGAGTGGTTCGGATACCAGAGACGATGGTTCCACGAATTAAATAAGACATAAACTAGATGTACGGAGCAATCCTTGATAATATAGAGTTTCCAAGAAACATGCCTCATGCGCACTGCAAGGTCGATCTGAAGCCCCGTAGCAGATGACAGCGTGAAGTAGCACAGCAAGTTCCTGGTCGTCACCAACCCATGTACCAATGGACTGCTTCCTAGCTTGATGATAGGACAAAAGCCTAAAGCCCCGGTGTTTTGCCGGCCTTTCGACCCGCCAGCATCCACAGAATCCACAGCTACCAGCTGGTCCCCGGTAGCAAAAGACCAGAATCCGTTTTGGCCTGCGGGAATTGGCTTGCGGTAGCATGCTAGAGGCTTGATAAGCTTGTGGAGTCAGTGGCGACAGCGCCGATCATGGAGACGGAGCATGGGCAGGGCTGGTAACGTGCGTCTGTTTGACGTCCTTTGATCATGTCTACGGATATTGGAAATCCTACAACACACGAATTCATCAGAGGCTACGAATAAGCTGGTTTGAGTTACAGTATACGAAGAAGTTGAGCTGAAACCAAGTGTTTAGAAACGCTTTTCTAAAAAAGAAAAAAAAAAAGAGATGTTTATTCATATAGTTTCATATAGTTTCATCTAGTATGCTTCATAATTCGTTTATCTTCCGTGGGTCTCAATTTAGCTGACCGTGACATGTAAAGAAACCCATCAAGTAACCACCAACGCCTTTCTAGAAAAAATGCATCATGTTAAAAACCTTTATACCTCGCTTGTCTCGCTCAAAGAAGGACGTTGTCGCTTGAAATTGAAAAATGCGAATTTCGACTTAATTTTGACAGTTTCGTCTGTCGAGGAGGCCCTCCTGCTCCTCGGGACGATCGTCTTCTTATCCTTGGCCGCCGCCTGGCTCTTCACCCCTTCGATGACGTCTCTGTAGACAACCCAGCCGAGCACCGCGCAGGACAGGACGATGGAAACGCCCCAGTAGACGAAGAAGAGAGGCTCGCCGGGGGCGAACTTGCCGAGCATGGAGAAGACCAGGGCGACAAGCATGCAGGGCGCAATGATGGCCGCAATCTTCATCAGGCGGCCCGAGTTGCGGGCCGTTGTGCTCGCCGCGGCCGTCTGGATGCTCGACTCGCGCGCCTGCGCCTTGGCCGCGTAGGCGTTTTCCATGGCGGCGCGCTGCGTGTGCACCTCCATCTGGTCGGCGATGGCCGACTGCAGATACTCAATCTTCTTGTCCAGGAGCTTCCACTGCCTGGACTCCTGCATCATGGTCCTCCGGAGCGAAAAGCTCGCCTCGAGAGCCGGGAGCTCGGCGTCGCCGCAGTGGAACTTCCACATGACGTCCCGGAGGAACTTTCTCGTCTCGAGAAGATTTCGTCGCTTCTCCACCAGCCACTGGTAGTGCCGAACGACCTTGGTATCGTCCTTTGGCTCTTTTAGGGTTTGGAACGAGTCTGTTGATCCGTACCCCGAAGTTCGCCAGGGGTCTTTGAACACGGCGTCGTACACCATCCCTTCCAAGCGAAGGATGTGCTCTTCCCACACGGCAAAGATGAAGCTTCGAGCAAACACAGTTCCGGAAAATGGATCTTCAGAGACGATAGGAACCGAGTGGTTGTGCATCTCCGAAATAGCCCCGAATAGTGACCTTGCATAGGGCTGGGTCTTCTTCGAGGAACCGAGCGTGACTTCGTGAGAAACATCACGCACTGGCTTCCAGCTTTCCAGGTATACATCCTGTTGAGCTTCCAGTGGTGAGGAAGCCTCATGCATGTACATCTTCTTGGAATCGACCAGGATCACGTCTAAGAGGTATCCGTTAGCAACGCACGTGACATAGGATTTAATAACTTACCCGTCCATGAGTCCTCACCATACGGCATACCCCAATAGGATACATAGCTGTATAGTTTGGCCGACTTCATGTCTTTCTGAATCGTCACTTCGCCTCGGTTGAACAGCCCCGATGTCACTCGGTACTGTCCATACGGGCCTTTGAAGTCGCCGGGGATGTTTCGTCGCTGCGGCACAGGCACCTTCCAGTACGTCGAATTTCCCTGCTTCAATCCTGGGGCATTGACCACACTCAGATCAACAGAGTTCTCGCAGTGAGACAGGAAGAACTCGGGAGGAATGTCGAGCAACACCCCCATCAGCTCCGCCAGCCTTGGGTTAATGTCCTCCATGACAATGACGCGCCGGCTAGTAACCTCATCGTATTCATCATCCTGCATGTTTTCCAAGTACATCAAGGTATCCCTTGGGCCGTTCAACTGGAGAGGCTTATCTCGAAGGAGGCCGTCGTTGCCGGCGATTTCGAAAATGCGAAGTCTCCAGTTGATAGATGTCTTGTGGTCCTGCTGGCTCCATGGGTGCTTGGTTTCCTTCTTCAGGATTTTGCTGCGCAATGCCTCGGCCAATTTCTTCCTGTAGGCCTCTGTCCTGACGCCCATGGCCAGGTCGTCGGCCCAAAAGGCAGCATGCTCTGCAACACAAAAGTCAGACCCGCTCGGGAAGATGATGCGTCGTGCGACTAGTCTTACCTTCATTATCGGGCAGCACCATGACTAATTTTTTATCCGGGGTCAGTAGGTGCTAGCAGTATCCTTGTTGGAAAAAGGAAGAATTTTCCGAATACTGGAAAAGGGCCGGATTCCCCTTGGTCTTTGTGTGTTTTGTGTTTGTGCAGAGGCCTAATGTTGAACTTAGGACTCGATGGGTGGGTGTTGAAATTGTTCAAAGGGAAAAATTATGACTTGGGCCGAAATAGAGTCTAATATTGGCCCCTAAAAAAAGCAGGGCTGTAGAAAAAAAATTGGGCGCTGACAGGTCAACCATACAACGGTGGAATGCGGGTCCCTTGGTTTGCATCAGAGTATCTGCAGCCTGTCGCGGATTCACCGCTCATTTGCTAGCGCGAACGGCGGGGAAGCAATCTGCGAGTACGCGAGGCGAAGAAATGTAACTAATCGATGCGTGGCTGCTCGATGGAACAGTTAACGGCTTTGCGCCTGTTTTTCGCAGAATGTAATCTCGTCTTGATACCATCGCAAAGACTCGAAAAATGCTACATTCCGCTGCGACCCAAGCTGACGAGCAAAAGTGAGGCATCCCATGATGAGCCAGCTGGCAGTCGTGTCAAGGGGCGCCCCACATGGTCCACCATCCGTGCCACGTACCAGGATTTATGCCAACTGACGTGGATCTTTCGCCCCCTATCGCAAGCACAAGATCTCGGTTGCCGTGATGTCACAACCTGACAGAGGTCTCGCGACGCATGATTGCAAGCAACCCCGGGTGTGTTTGTCGTGAAAAGCCCACGAGGCCTTGCTCTGCCTGCAAAGCGAGTGGTTGCATGCCGTGGCGGAGCCCGTGGGGCCTGGACCTGCGGCTTCCCGGCCGCCTTGGCCCGGATTGGCAAAGTGGACTCAAGGGAGCGGCGGGAAGGACGGAACATCGCGGTTGCATATTTATGGGCACATCGCTTTGATGCATTGGGGGGGGCATCGGAGATATAGCTTACAGCTCGCTTCTGTAAAGCATCCAGACGTTGGAGGCGGTGGGTAAGTGGAGCGCATCTCCAGTGCTTTGCTTTTCATGGTCGATGCGCTGCTTGAACCGTTTCTTCTCCACTTTCCTCTGATGCATTCATGGTTTCCTTTGTGGCGGATTGAGTTCCGATCGAATCGTGGTTGAGCCGTCAACCGGTGGGTGGGCATCCAACCAACGGAATGCCATGCTTTCATGGGCTGTGTGGTTGCATAAACTTGCCAGAGCATTGGACAAACTCAATGTGAGACTGAAACATTGATGACACTGCCGCAAGACTTTGGCGGTGAACGATGCTTTGAGTCAATCTCGGCCAGGTCAGGTACCATGAAAGTTTTCGCTTTTTTGCTTTTTTGAGACAAAAAAAAAGACGCGCCCTCATCGCGTAGCTGTGACGCGACCTGGATTTGAACCTCTACAACCCCCACCACCTCCTATGGATTATAGGTTTTGTACACTTGCAACGCCCCTTCTATTGATTGAACCAAGCCAAAGAACACTGTTAAAACAAGAACAACAGCAGCCACCCAAAAAGTATACCATTGAACCCCATTCCGTCGGTCGTGCCACCATTGCCAGATGGTGCTTGGTCGGGCCTCGTCAAAAATCTGTTTCAGCATCACCAAGCGATCATGCCAGAAATGAAAGCCTTCGATTTGTCGCTTGTCTGCGTTTAGACGACCAATCTCGATTAAGTATGGATCAAGACCACAAACAGATGCTTCCCTCTCGTACCACAGCCTGGTGTATTTATCCCATTTAGGGAAAAGCAGGGCCAGAGTGTTCAAGGTCTCTTCTATAAGTTCCTTTGAGAACATGGTAGAATCACTAAGTAGCCAATTAGAATCACAAGCTTCATGGCCCCGTTCATAGGCATCATACATTTGCTGGCGCTTCAAAAAAGAAGCATGGTGAAATATGGCCAAAGCTTTTTCATCATTCATCAGGCGAAGATGGTCGGCAAGGTTGGAGGTCCAAATAATTTTAATTCCTGCAATTTTTTCGAGATTCAAAGCATTAAAAACTTTCTCAAGTTTAATATTGTCGTGCCCAAGCTGTGGTTCCCGAATAAAGCATTGCGCGATAAAGTCTACCAGGCTACCTTTGGTCCATTCTCGCTGTCTAAACCCCGAATATGCATATGGGAGATTGCCAAATTCGATCATAAGCAGCAGCCTGGCTGCTAGGTCTATCGAAAGATCGCGGTGGTGCTCATTGCTAGAGACGTCTGGCAGTAAGGCGAGCTCGGCTATTTCGTCGCGTGTTCGAGATTGTCTCAGCAACTGTGCGATCTTGATAATATCACTGTGCGTCTTGACAAAAACGTGATTTCCACCGTCGTGAAGCGCGATAAGTTCGCACTGCTTTGTGTAATACCGAAAATAATTGTCGAGGCTCGGTTCCACTTCAGAAATGGGGGTATTCCACAGCGCGTGAGCAATCGCCTGCCTCGTTTGGCGGCAAAGATTCGAGCGAGCGAGCTGCTGATCCAACATGGTCGTGATGACTCCAGATTTTGAAGAAGAGCAAAAAATATGTTGGGTAACCGATCCACAATAAAAGACGCAGGAACATATGTCAATGGCGATCACGCCGGACCTGAGACTGCTCTCAATCCCGCCATGCATGTAACGGCAGATTTTCCGATTGCACAGCCCCTCATTTTCAACCTTGTTGCTGACCACCATGACAGCCACAACGTCGTCATGCGAACAGTGCAGCCAATTATTGATCCCCTCCAAGCCAAGCTGATGAACTCGAAAGTGCATCCAAACGGACTTGAGAAAAAATACCGCACAAGGCAAACCTGGAGATTTCCAACTTCCCCTCAACTCTGTAATGGCTGATCCGTTCGCGCGATGCAAGTGACACAACATGTCATTGACAAAAATCCTCGGAATTCAATCTGATAAATGGGATGATCCGGAAGAATCGACAGGCGAATTGGTGGGGCAATTGCGCGGAGGTCGCTATCGTTGCTGGGAGGCAACCGGCAGAGCGCGTCGAGCTTTTGAAGAGGTCTGCCCCGAAATCAAGGACTATCTCGAGGCCTCTAGCCTTCCACCCAGCGATACCGTGTCATGGTCTGTCTACATGATTGGCCGCACGAAAGAAACAGCAGCTCCCAAGATTTTGATCTGTTCCACAGACATCAAAAACAGAAAGCATATCAGGAGGCTGATCAAAGAAAGCAAAATCATCACCAAATATCCCGGCATGGGGCTTGGAGATGTATCCGTCCTGCCCGATCGCCAAACTATCCGGGCTTTGTCTCAGCAGGCGATTGAAGCTCTCTTACCTCCCGGGTGCAATGCCGATGGGGCTGTTTTTATTGAAGAATCGAAGCCCCCTCACATAGGAAAACGCCTCTTCGTCGTCAATACCGAGGACTTTTCTTTGCGACCCACCACGGCTGGCCCCGTCATTGTGCAGGATGGAAAATATTACCAGCTGACGGCTGCACACGTATTCCACCGCCAAAGCCTGCCCGACATGTCGCCGTATAACGGCGTAGCGGCAGATGACTGCGACTTTGATGGGATGAGCGATGGGGAGGAATATGGGAGCCCAGGTAGCGAAATGATGAAATGCGGCAGTGTGACTCCAGAATTTCTTGATTCTCGGAGGAGCTCATTTACGGCTAGAATTGACATAATGTCTAGCATGGAAGCTTCAGATGTTTGGTTCACGAGTCCCAAGGATGGAGATCCAAGCGACGACCACGACTCAAATTTTACTACAAAGCACACAGCGACAGGCTCAGACCTCCATTGTTTCGATACTACGACTCTCCGATACTTTGGAAGTCTATCTTTCAGCTCAGCAGACGGAAACGATCCATCATTGGACTATGCCCTTATTGAACTTGCAACAGACATTGTAGAAGATGTCAAGCAAGAAACGCTGGCTGATAGGACACCAGATCTCCCAGATGTCTCATTCATAGAGGGAACTGGAGTCCAGGACACTGAGATCGTAGCAGCCACCTCCTCGCGACACTTGGCGACAGGGAGGCTCACCGCGACGCCGTGTTTTGTTCGGCTTCCTGGTCAAAGGTCGTTTCAGAAGGTCTATCCTGCACGTCTCAACAAACCATTGTTAGATGGAGATTGCGGTTCTGCCATTATTGGCAAAGAAAACGGCCACTTCTACGGTCACATCGTGGCAGGTGGCCCCGGCACATGCGTCGCTTTGCTAGTCTCGGCCGATGACATTTCCAAGGATATCGAACAACGAACCGGGCACAAGCTTGCGTTGCCATCCAATTTCGACTGCCCGAGTCTTCAGGAAAGTGCCAAAATCGCTCAAGGTTCCCTGGGAACGGCTGCGAATCGATCTCCTCCTGACATTCAACAACCAACTTTCCCCGGTATCGCTCCGGCTAGTTCGACCTCAGGAATCACTGGGAATGCTAGCAAGAACAAGCCATCTGCAAATTTGAAACAAGCTGCCCAAGTTCCCAAAGTGGTAGACAGTGTTGGAGCACAAAATCGGCCATGGTTTGGTAAAACGACACGAAAATTGGGTAAACAATCAGAGGACCGAGAGCGAGACTCCACCCAAGAAGAATGGCTGGAACAGAGCGGAACATTTCCTCAATTTTGGTACGTCCCAAAACCAGTTTTCCAATGAGAAATCGGCTACATATATCATGGCTAACCTGGATTGTCCTTTTACATAGTATGGTGTGCGAGAAGCAATTCATTCCCGTGGCCGAGACAGCACTTTACTGCTCCGACAAGTACGTGCAGATTTGCTAGGATTTTACATCTATGCATTTCGTATTTCCTTTTCCCGCGCTCAATGTCGCGTTGCTAACAATAACACCTTAGTTGCCGTACAATTGATCAAAGTTCCATCTCGCAGTTTGCCTCTTCCATCCGCAGCAACACACCCAGCAGCTACCCTTTCCACTCCGGATGGATTCCAGAACCCAGGGACATAGTCCCTCGCGCCTCGCCCTCACGGCCGGGTTCCATGGACCCTACTCGCTCGCCCACTCCTCCCGCCGCTGGCTCCGCAGCCCACCAACACACTTCGGCCCTTTCGGCCCTCCGGTCGCTCAGTATACGCCCCCCAAGCCCTCCGTCGGAGACGGACACATCTCAGATCCTATGGCCATATCGTCGCAGCGCTGTGACAAGCCCCCACAGTTCCTGCTCCCGCCCGTCTACGGCCTACTTTTCGTCCCCGTACGATGATGGCTACAACGTCGGTGGTGCCCACGCCTATAACGGCGCCTCCGGCGGGGCGAATCGCCCTCTTCCCTTGCGCCCTACGGGTATTTACTCTCCCCCCAGAAGCATCGAGTTTGAAAAGCCCATGGTTGGCCGGTGAATCAAATGGAGGACATCTGTCGCATCTTCTTTAGTAGAGAGAAAAGTTTCCAACACCAAGCGCCTGCCTTGTAATAGGGCAAGTAGTGTGAGGGTGGAGGCGCAAAGAGTGAAAGGACTTGGGTGTGTGTGAATTTAATGCAATAGATTCATTAATCCACGTGAGGATAGGCAACAGAAATGAAAATAAAATAAATGGAGTGGCAATTCTCTACGCTTTCTTTTTCGGTGGATCTACATCACATGCATAAAAGACCATGATTGTGTGAGGAAAGAAATCTATTACAAGTTTCGTGCATACGCATCATTGGGTGCTGTGGTACCCTTTTAGTCTATGGTCATAAATCCTCCATCTAAAACGCCGTGCTATCGTCTAGCAAAATATAAACCAACCAAGCATCCCTCTGGGATGCAACCCTAATAAAAGAAAGAAAAAATAGAATAATAATAATAGGGGAAGTAGAATCGAATATTACTGCGCAGTCGTTGCCGCCGTGCGGAAACTTCACGCTGGAAGAGCTGCCAGGTCGCTTAAGCCACGATGGTGCTGTTGTAGGACCAGTCGGAGATGACACTGCGGTCATCCTCAATGTACAAGGTCTCAACCGTGGCGTTCGCACCAAACTTGTAAGGCGTGCCATCGTAAATGCGGTGGGTCGTCACCGGGGCCGGGGCCATCTCGGGAAGGTTGGCCAGCTCGGTCTGGCGAGGGCGGCTGTCGGCCTTGGAGAAGAGCCGGCGCGACATGTGAGAGAGGGACCTGGTCTTCCTCAAGGGCTTTGGCAGAGCAGGCAGGGCCTTGTTGACAGACTGGGATCGGGAGAGCGTGCTGGATCCGACGCACGTGTCATCGACGCTAGTCAAGATCTCCTTGCTGGCGGGGGCTTCGGCCACCAGGCCAACCTGGATGATGGATGTCTCCTGTGATTCGACGGTTCTCGTGGACATGCGAGTGAGCTCATTCTCATCAATGGTAGACAGCGAGGCGGTGCTGGCGACGGAGAATGGGCGGTCTCCCAGTTCTTCCTGGGAAGCAAGGGATTGCCTCTTGGAGTGCTTCAGGCTCTTGGACAGCCGGTTGTTGAATTTCCTGCGCAGAAATTCGCCATTCTCGGGGCGCCTTTGGACGGCGGGAGAGTGGGGTCGCTCAAAAGGCGAAGGCTGAGGCTGCAATGCTGGCTCGGCATAGACAATGGCAACCTCGACAGATTTCTTTTCTTCGCTGATGGTCAACTCGTTGTGGCTTGGCTCGGCGGCGATGGTGTTTGATGAGGCCTCGTCGGCCGCCTTCTTGGGCATGCAGCAGAGGAAGAATGAAAGCCAAGAGGGCTTCTCGTTGGTCATGGTGGTGGACATGATGTGATGTTTGTTGAGAGAAAGTGTGTAAGCAAAAGATATAAGCTTGATGGCAATTGGCTAGCAATGCGATGTAAAGCGGGAGAGAGAGCGAGAGAGTGATTGATTTGTCTTGCCAGTGTGAATGATGGTGGGTAGACGCAACCTTCAAGGCGCTGTCGAGTTAGGAATAGAATGAATGGAAGCTGTAGAAGCTGTAGGGAATGATGCAGAAACCAGACATCGAGACGGAATCCGAGGGCCCTTTAAGAATAAAGAACGAGCCCATCCCCAGAGCCGCCACAAACAATGGGCTCGGCGAAAAAGAAACGTCTCACAGGTCAGCGGAAACCCCGAGCGTGGAAGCTATGACGGGGATTTCAGCCCAAGACCGGGGTGGCTAATGAGCGTTGCGCCCCTCATCCCCATGCAATGCGACGCGCTATGATCTGTTTATCTTGTTTTTCTGCGGGCCAATATGCCCAAGGCTGAGGTTCCCCATGCTCTAGCGCCCACTCGACTTGAGTGTTAGTGTCCGCACCAGTCTCGGTCAAAATGGAGAAGTGCCGACCGCAAAACGGCGACGGGCGCCAACCGTAACGGATGGGCTCAGGTGTCGGATGAATGGGAGAGAAGAAGGAAGAAAGAAGAATAAAACAAAAATAGAAAAAAAAAATTATATTTTATTACTTCAAAGTGAAAGCATTCAGAGCAACAGCATCGTCAATACGAGTCAAGCAAGACAACGCAATGATGAGAGACCTCTGCGGCGCATGCGCATAATGATGCTCTGCAGCTACCGCATCACCACCGTGAATTTTAGCGTCGCAATTTTGATTACCAGCAAGGGTCCAAAGCTCCAACTGGCCGCTGGCGCACGGTCTTTAGCGGCTACCTAACTTCGGCCCGGCCGTTCCAAATGAATGATGAACGGATCGACTCCAGGTGCTCGGGTGAGGAGAGGCTCGTTAATCTACGAGGACGATTGAGAATATTCCGAAGGTCCTCGTCGGTGTTTATTTTTAGATGGTGCTTCTAGAAGGTTTTGTTGCTTTGACGTCGTTCTTTTTACGCGACCTGACGAAGAAGCAAGATCAAGTGTTCCCACGATGCAAGACGTAGCAAATCCTCTCCCTCCGCACGCGTCGTATGGGGCTCTGCCGGCTCTTTTTGCACGTACCGGCTTCGGAACCCTTCCCCACGCCTTGATACGTCCTGTGCACACAGCACCAACCTTGACAAGTCGCACGTTTCAACAGCGAGTCCGACCATTGTGAGCTCCCGTCAACCCGCGACACCTGAGGGGACGTGTTCGGACGGACCGATCTGCGGCGCACGGAATCATTTCCCGACCTTCTAGCGTGCGCTGAAGAAATGGGACACGGGCCTTCTTGTCTGTGCCCGCAATTTCTTCCTGCCCCCCCAACAACCGTTGCCATCTGGTTTTTTTTACGACAAAAGCAAAAAACACCACCGCATTTTGCTTTTTGGGCGTTTCATCCGCATCACAAGGTTTGCAGCTGAAGAAAATTTCATCGGGGTTAGGCGTGGATGGCGTCACATTTACCCACCGGGAGGAATGGTTTCCCGGTAAAGTGAGAACTGACAACTGAGAAACACGTCCGTGGTGTTCATCCGCATTGACGATGTTCGTTTGTCTTGCCTCTTTTGCGTTCATCTAATGTACCTCGTGATTGAGGTTTTTTTTTTCTTTTTCTTGCTTTTTATTCTGGGGTTGCATCGTGTGAAAAGATTTTTCATCACGCTTCAGGAAATAGGAAACGAAACGGAAAACGGGGGCGCATGTATAGGGTAACCCAGCCAAAATACTACAGACTACGTTCATCGTCCCTTTTCAAGCTCTAACCCATGATGTACTATTGGTATATTGAGTTAGCGATAAATAATTATTTATTGCTGGGGTACTAGTGAGTTTTCCTAAATGATTCGCCGGATCGCTGAACTTGGCAGAAAAATGCTCATCACTGGGACCTTTGGAATCAAAATATCATTGCTGAAAAAAGTTCACAGACAAAATTGGTAACCGATTGAAGGATATGATATTCAAGTCACCAATATAAATCTTAATTTCTCTCATAAATACTCTATCAAATTTCTAGATATTAAGAATATTGTACATCTTCCAACTTGGAGATTTGTGTGATCAATTGACACATCGCGTTGGTCATGTGATCACCAACCAGGCTAATCAGTTTCAGGAATAGGCATACTAGAATGAGATGAACTCTCTGTCCGATGTAAAATTGCCGTTAATCATCGTTGCATCTCGTTTTGGCCATCAGCTGTCCTATGGATTTATGAGGCTCGAAACTCTAGATGGTGTGAAAAGCCCCCCAAGAATGCGATATTACGCCCTTTATGGCGATGCGTGTATGCGGTGATAGGGCCCGGTCTTGTCACAGCTGTGTGTTGATGATGGCTGCTGGCAAGGCTCTCGAGAAGTCTATGATATCGAGGACTACTATTTTGCAGACGTTCATATGTGTCGTGAGGATGGAGATGGTGGTTGCGACAAGTATCAGATCTGGCGTAGCGCAACATGTTTGAATCTAGCGCGTAAATTTACTGTGGTCCGACGCGCTTTGGTCGCGATGCCCCTATCGCTTGAGTGCCGCAAGCCTGCACCTGCGTCTGCCGATACTATTTTAACTTTTGGCTGTGTGGCTGGTACAGAACCTTGCTCGGTACCTGAGTGTATGCAGGCATACTGTAGTCAAAGTGGCAGACGAGGAAGGTGGTCGTGAGGACCAGAAGTACGACCACATTGGCGAACTATGACGTCAAACATGGCCTGCACTACTAGTGGCTTCAGTGGGTTTGCGTGCGCGCCAGAAATGATGACAGACGATGAATAGATAACGTTGGTGATTGAAAATGATTGCACGCGTTGTATTCTCCTCCGTAACAACCAAGAGTAACGGGCTATTCAAACTACTGGTGCCTCATTCATGCTGCAGCCTAGGCAGCGGTTTTGTCCGAATTACACCTCGGCCAGTTTGCCCTGCAAATTTAGGACCTCTGTTCCTGGTAGAACTAGCCATCAATGAAGGTGGCCGTATCTCAGCAGCAGCTACGTCCTGATCCTTCAGTTTGCTACTCAAACAGCCCACAGGGATCAAACCTCAGGAGCCGCTGGAGCAAGCAATTCATTGACCATCAGAGGATTCGCATTGTTGCGTGACTGGAGCGTTGTTGAGGCATCTTGGATTTTAGGTTGCGGGCTATTTCAACACGAGTCAGAATTGACCCCTTTCACGAGATATCTATGCCTGAGTAGCGGCGTTTAAAATTTCCTTGTTCAAGTAAATGCGATCTTGGCATAATTTGTGATGCGATGCACTGATGGTCCGGGGCAATGTCACCTTTCCTAATGGGTAAACTCACCGATTAGTCAGATGCGATGGGTGTACGAAAAATGGGCCCTGCCACGCTAGAATGTGGGACTTTGAGCCATCTACCGCGTCTCGGCATTGCAAATAGAGGTAAACATTGGCTGGTGGATGGTGAGTCAGCGGGCATATTTGTTTGTCGGCAATGAAATGGATGCGAATCGGGTCGGGTCTTCGGAGATTTAAACCCATGGCACCTTGATTCGTATTGAACCCGTTGATGCGCATCGACCAAATGCCAGGGGATTATTCCCGATTCAGTCCACTCTCCGCTGACTTACCAAGAGCCGTGCTCTTCATGCTTCATTTGAACCATGTGTCATTTGAATATAAAGACGAGTCAGCGTCTTGTCAAGAGAATCTCACATCATCCAACACTCATTCCCCGCTCCTTCACACAACATGTCACGGACAGAAAATTTCAAGGTCGTCATTGCCGGCGGTGGCATCGCCGGCCTCAGCTTGGCCATTATGCTGGAAAAGTTCAACCTGGACTACGTGGTGCTGGAGGGACACTCTGACATTGCACCCCCCGTGGGCGCCAGCATTGGCATGTTCCCGAATGGACTGCGGATTTTGGACCAACTGGGATGCTATGAAGCCATCAAGGCAGTCTTTGGCGATGTCGTGCCCTACAAGACGACACACACCCGCGACGAGAGCGGCAATTCCACATCTACTGTCAACGACATATTCGCACATATGGAAAAGCGGTAGGTTCATGCCCATCAATGCTTGGAGATAACATTTTGCTGAAAGCCACAGTCACGGCTATGGTTTGTTCTTCTTCGACCGCCAGAGACTACTAGAAATCCTGTATGAATCGATTCAGCACAAAGAAAGAGTCTTGCTCAAAAAGAAGGTGACCGATGTGGATCTTACCGACGGGGGCGTTGACGTGACTTGTGCCGATGGCTCAGTCTTCTCTGGTACCCTTCTCATTGGCGCCGACGGTGTGCACAGTCGTGTGCGAGAGGAAATGACTGAATTGGGTCACAAACTGCAGCCCGGGTACTTTGATCCTAAGGAACCCGATTCTGTGCCTTGCTTCTACAGGTGTAGTTTCGGTATCGCCCAGAACGTCCCCGACTGGATCTCCGGTGAGCAGCATTTGGTGTGGGGCAAGGGGCACTCACAGCTTGTTGTCTCTGGGCCAGATAACAAAGTATACTGGTTCTTGTTTGATAAATTGCCAGAACCAAAGTACGGCAAGGAGATTCCCAAATACTCAAGAGAGGATGAGGCCGAATTTGTAAAGAAGAGCCGCGACGTTCCTATTACCCGTCATATTACGTTTGGCCAGGTATTCGATAAGCGCATCTCTTCAACTCTGACTCCTCTTCACGAAATTGTCTACAAGAAGTGGTTCTTCAAAAGAATCATGACCATTGGAGACTCGACCCACAAAGTAAGGACCCCCGCTCTTGCTGTTGGCGGAATGAAAGCTAATATTGGAATAGCCGAACCCTATTGGTGGCCAAGGTGCAAACGGTGCCTTGGAGACATGCTCGGAATTTATTAATGCTATTCTGCGAACCAAAGATGGTCGAGGTGGAAGCCTTGATAACCTGGCAGTTGAGGAGGTTGAAACCATCTTTAGGGAGACTCAGTCCATTAGACATGAGCGCGCCAACATGATCATCAAAAAGGCCCACGACCAGCAATCCCTTTTCGCCTACGAAAACCCCGCGCTATCTTCTCTAATTCTTGAGGTTGCTCAGAACTTGACTGGAGAAGAGGCCACATTATCCATGTTGGGCGACACACTACTAGAAGCATCACGATTGGAACGGCTACCGGTCCCTCACCGGCCCCGTGTCAATCCATTCAGAGATGAGATGCCGGCCAAGCCTATTGACAAGAACACCCACAGTCTGGTAAAGAAGGCATTTATTGGAACCATGGGACTCGCTCTTTTTGCCAGTGGTAAGGTATTTAGACTGCCCATTCCAGAGCTCAATTCCTGGTCCAAGTCTGCCATGAACTTGCGATGGTTTGGTGACAATGCTGGGAACGACATTTTCAATACCGTTGTGGCGGCTATGGCCATACCAGTATTGAACCAGGAACCTTCTGCAAGGCTTCATCTTTGGAACTTTTTGCCTCAGCTTATCTCGCCTATACTAGTCTACACGATCGAGGGATATCGCGCCGGCCACGGCGGAAGCCTTCTTTCTCTGCCATCGCTATTTACTGCCGGCATGCAAGTGCAAGGAATTGAACGAATCGCACCGCTGCATGCGATTTTTAGCGCACTGTTTTCCTCCGACACACCGGCTGGTCGCGCCGTGCCTCGAGAAGTGACGAAGTCACTAGTGCCCGCCGTGACACTCGGATTCCTGATCCCGACAATTCTTGCCCTAGCTCCGAGCCCGAACGAGAATGCCTGGTATGGATGGGCTGGATTATGGCAATTCGCACCGCCGTTGGTCAATGTGCTGGTGACGGCCATATCTTGGGGACTTAAGAAGTGGAAGGCGGCCCACCGGCCCGAAGAGTCGAAAGAGGAAAGTTTGGCGGAGCGCTATCAGAATCGGGATGTGCCGATCCTCAAGGCGGCATACACTTATGCGTTTGCGGTCCAGGCCACAGCCCATATTGCCTCGCTCGTGTACGGATACAACCATCCGACGATCAACTTGTCCAAGACATTTTTTGGATTGCCGAACCTTTTCGAGGCAGACTGGAACCTCCCGACTCTGGCGGAAAAGATGGCCACCTTCTTCAGGTACGACATGGTCCTTGGAGTGACGGGATATTTGGGTAGCAATCTGTACTCCATTTGGGACCTGCGCCGACTCGGATACATTCAGACATCCGAAGCAGTCAAAGCTGCCTTGTCGGTAGTTGCAGGTCAGTTTTTGGTGGGTTCGGGAGCTACGTGGGCTGGGCTGTGGTATTGGCGAGAAGACAAGATTGCCAGCGTCAGCAAGCTGGATTAAATTTCATTTGTTGGATAGAGTAAAACGGCATTTAACTAGAAGTGGATAGAATGTAGAACAGATCTTGTATTAATACAATTACCAGTGATTTTGCATAACCCATTTCCGAGTATCAGATCGTCAGAGTGGACAACCCTGTCAACCCACCTCCAACTGCAACCCAAGCTTTTGGCAGACGAACCTAATTGCCTTTAGCGCCCCTAAAAAAAAACCTACGACTTCACAGAATTACTGTTGCAATTGGTTACCTGTCAGACAAAACCCCCTCAGCAGTTTTTCCAGAACGCTAGCGGCTCCCTTGATGGGCGGAAGCGAGGCCGGCGGCCCACCCATCTGTAACGGCGTTTCAGCTGGGCGCATGGAACTGTTTTTCTCCGCCCACTCGTCAACCGCCTCGTAAATTAATCGAGCCGCCTGCTAACCGCCTCTGGACAAATTCGTCCACTGCCCTTGTCCACGCAGCCCGCCCACTCCCAGGCCTTGATACATGCCGTGACCGAATTATCCGCTTCCTCGACTCGCTTCAAGGAAGGGAGGTCGTTGCTGTACGATTCCTTCTGGCCGCATGCATATTGGAAAAGCAAGGATGCTGTTCATATAAAAGAGTGGCTGCACACCATCCTGTTTGCCATGTTTCGTCCCGTTCCATTCACGTTCCAACACAGCAGGTCTGTCCGCGTAGTCGATCCTTGAACTCGTTTCCCTTCTTCCATTCTTTTTCTCTCTCTCACAATGAAGACTTTTGCTGCTTTCGTTTCTCTCGCCGGCCTGGCTGCCGCCGACCTCCTCTGGGACGGCCGCTTCAACGACCTCACCTCGGCCACCGACCTCGACAAGTGGAGCTGGTCCAACCAGGTCGGACCGTACCAGTACTACATCCACGGCACCGGCAATGTCACCGAGTACGTCAACCTCGCGGCCGACTACGCCAACCCGGCCGATACCAGCTCCGCACAGGGCGCCAAGATCTCCCTGACCGACACGGCCTACTGGAACGGCCAGACGATGCGCCGCACCGAGCTGATCCCCCAGACCAAGGCCGCCATCGCCGCCGGCAAGGTGTACTACCACTTCAGCATCAAGCGCACCGACGTCAACGCCCCGTCGCTGAAGCGCGAGCACCAGATCGCCTTCTTCGAGTCCCACTTCACCGAGCTCAAGAGCGGCCTGCTCTCGGGCGCCAGCGGCACCGAGGACAACAGCCTCCGCTGGATGGTCGGCGGCACCTCCAAGTGGGACGTCCAGTGGGAGGCCGGCGTCTGGCACAACATGGCCTACGAGATTGACTTTGACGCCAAGACGGTTGGTCTCTGGCACTCGACCGGCTCGGCTGCGCTCACGCAGGCTGTGGCTCCCGTCACCGCCAGCACGAGCAGCAACGGCGCCGACTGGCACGTTGGTGTCCTGGAGCTGGCCAACGGCGACGCCGATGCCAACGAGGACTTTTACTTCTCGGGCGTCTACATTGAGAATGGTGACCTCACCACCTCGGTTACTGGCCCTGCTGGCAACTCGACCAGTAAGTAGCGACATACACAAGCTGGAACTGAGAAACACACGCTAACATCAGATAAAGGCAGCAGTGGCTCGTCCGATACGTCTGGCTCCTCAAGCTCCAGCAGCGCTGCCGTAGTTGCGACCAGCTCCGCCGTGAAGGCTTCGTCCACCCCGATCGCAACCTCTGCCCTGGCCGATCTCACCACCCTGATCTCCAAGACCGTTTCCGCTGTGCAGACCACCGCTGCTGCTCAGACGAGCGCTGCCCCTGTTGAGACCCCTGTTGAGACCCCTGTTGCTGTCGAGACGTCGGCTGCCATTGAGAGCTCCACTCCTGCAGCCAACCCTGTCGCTGTTTCATCTACACAGGGAGCAGCAGCACCCACAAAGACTTCTCGATGCAAGCTCTCGCGTCGCTCCCGCCCCCGCCGTTCCCTGTAAGGAGCGAGGAACGATGCTGTCGCGTTGATGCCTGGTAGGAACTGGGTTGGGTGGGAAGAGGCTGGTGCTATTTCGCGTATATACTTTTGCAAAATATCTGGAGCGAGACTTCAAGAGACGATTGTAAATAGCATTAGATATTCATTCTAGGAAGAAGAATTCAATGTTCTTGGATCTACTCGTTAGTGTTTATTTTCGGACCGTGCCTTGTAATCTATGCAAGTAAGCAATGACGGCGTGTTTGTGCTGCTATAAAATTTTGTGCAATGCTGGTAGAAAAGAAAATAACGTGGCGTTGGCTGATGAGAAGAAAGAAATCTAGGCGTGGATTGACCCAGGTGTGTAGCATTGTAAGCTTTCCAAGATGCTAAACCGAAAATTATTTAAATTTGTTACTCAGGCCATGTGTTTAGCCCTTTACTTTGTTAAGCATATCTTTCCACAACCCCCCTTTCGACCTCGTGTCTTCGGCAATTTCCATTTCCTCAAAATCTCTCCTTCCTGTCACCAAATCGACTTTATGCGGCAAGACAAACTTGGTGCCCTTATAGAATTTCCACCATAGAATATTAAGAATGAAGAGGACGGTTCCAAGATATTTCAGAACAAAGGTGTCCGCCTTGAAGGTAGGGATGAAAGCATCGTATCCTAAAAAGGCGGTTAGTACAGGCCTCGAGAAATGGAGCAGATTTTGGAACATACCGTTGAAGAGGATGACAAGGATAGAGATGAATAAAGCATAGTATGATCCGTATGGCTGCAACTTGCTCACGTAGGGGAGTTCGTCAAGGCTGATGTTTTGGGCCTTGAGGGCGCGCCTAAACGAGATGTGCGATACCAGGAGCGCGACCCAGTTCAGGACGGCAAAGACAGTGACCAGGCTTACAAAGTAGCCAAAGACGGTCGATGAGGATTTCGATGCGTTCAGGTATCCGAGGGCAGAGAAGATGGATGCTGCGATGACGGCGAAAATGGGATTTCCATTTTCTAATGCTCGAGCAAAGATCTTGGGAGCTTGGCCGTCCTTGGCGAGACCGTAAATGGATCTGGAGGCACAGTAGATGTCTATTCAAAAGTTGAGAACATGCGCGAAATTTTCGATGGAGAAATGGAACTTACCTGAACTCGCGGCGCTGAGAGTAAACACGAGAAGAGAGGCGTTGATGACATCGGGGAAATATTTTACGCCGGACAAGCTGACGGCAACGACAAAAGGAGAAGCAGCTGTACTTGTTAACTGAATTACTCTCAAATACCTCGCAATTTCCAGTACTCACCTCCACTGGTGGATTGCTTCGTGGCGCCAATTAGCTTCTCGCTGTTGTACGGCACGGCCATGCCAAGCACCAACACGCCAAGGATGTAAAAGACGCCGATTCTCCAAAAGGTCTGTTTAATCGCCCGGGGCACGTTTTTGCGAGGGTTTGGGGTTTCGCCAAACGTCATTCCCACCACCTCGGTACCGGTGTAGGCGAAGCAGGACTGGCAGATGCAAGCCCAAACGCCAAGAAATCGACCTGTAGCGCCTTCCTCAAGGTACTCGGCGAAAGCCCCGGGATTGTTCCAGTAACGAAATCCGCTTCGGTCGTGGTTGGGGCCGCCGCCCATGGCGCAGACGAACGTGGAGAGGATGAGGGTTATCATGATGAGAACCTTGGCAAAGCCGAGCCAAAACTCCGTTTCGCCGAAACTGTTGACATGCAGAATCTGTTGCAAAAGTGAGTAGAAGCGCATAATTACTAGTTCATGGGCCACTGACGTTGATGGCAATGACGACCGCGCCAAATATTGTGATCCAGATGGCAACATTCAAGTCAGGTCTCCAGTACTGAATGACCAGGCCGGCGGCTGTCAAGTTGGTCGGCCCAGCGATGACGTATTTGAAGTAATAGTTCCATCCGGTTGCGAATCTGTGAGTTGATGAGTGGAATTCAAGGCGGCCCGCGATCAACGCTGCTTGCTTACCCAAACGCTGGATCAACCATGCGGGTGGCGTAGCCGCCGAATCCTTTGTTCATGGGAAGAAAGGCTGCCATCTCTCCCAATCCGGTCATGACGAAAAACACGGCGCTGCCCACCAAAAGGTATGCGATCAAAATACTGCCAGGCCCGCCTTTGGACAAGGCAGACCCTGAACCAATGACCAAGCCTGTTCCGATGGCACAGGCAATGGAGAACATGAAGACTTGGTGAGGCTTGAAGTCGCGGCGGAGGTCGTTTGGTTGTCCCATCTCGCCTTCTCGATTCGACTCGACTGCTGCCAAGTCGGCCAAATCCTTCTCAGCCTTGATATTCTCCATAGTGGCGGTAAATAGGCACAGACACGATGTTCTTCTCCTTGAGCTGCAAGCGTGAGGGATGCAGCGACCTACGAGAACACTCTACGTGAAGATAAACATTGGGCGGAAGCAATGGGAGATATTTCAATCCATTGCCCCTCGCCATGACTTTCCGATAAGGGAAAGAAACGTTGGACTAGACTGGCACTAATTTCCTCGGTCATGGCCACCGAACCTGGGGTTGGGGAGATAACTCTTGCCAGTTAGTTCAAATTGAGGAGCCCCGCGTATTGATTGCGAGCTAAGACTAGGCCCCCTGACCCATTGCTGTCTCAATATCTGCGGGGAAACGCGCGGCTCCAGCTGCTGCACGCTTCGGTCGCCACAGCCGAGGCGCACTCAGTCGCACAGATAGCGATACGGCATGTTCTTTCCCCACATTTGTCCATCTATCGTCTGATGGATCTTGCTCAATTGGTCTTAGGAAGAAATGATTATCAATTTTATACAAGATAGGCCTGATATATGTGTAGTGGTAGAGTCATTTAAGTAATGATGTACCGTCATTCCTATCTATGAGCGTATCAGAGTGGGTTTGTCTGGGTTGAGTGGATCACATCTGCCAGACGATCTTGTTTCTGGCCCAAGGCGTTTTATCTTTTTAGAGGGACTCGGGATTTCTACGAGCTGAGTTTAACACGACCGGTTAAACTTTCTCAAAGAGACCAAAATTCATCTTGCACACGGACAGACTCGAGAAGGCTGCTAGGATTGCTGGTGAGTGAAAGTGGGGCAAGCTCGGGGACGGCGCCCGAGGCGGTACCCCGATGAACAATGGCTTCAGTTCGAGTCATGCGTGACAACAATTCAATCGTGTAATCGCAAATCAAAATTTAGGAACGGATAGTAATCTTCGATTTTAATAATATGTTATGTAATTTGGCCAATTTCATGACCTCTCAAGGCCGCACGTCGGGGACTGCTTGGGTAGCTAGACGTCCTCCTCCAGCAATCAGCGACAGGTCTTGCTGCACTAGCAAGAATCTCGCTCCCAGAGTATTGATGAACCAATCATGCATCTTGGCGTCGTCATAGACGCCTGCTACCCCGAGGGCTTTGTTGTGCTTTTTGCACGCTTGGCTGATCTTTTCCAACGATGAGCGATATGCTTTGCTCTTGAAGTCGCCGCCAACGCCAAGATCAATGGTCAAGTCATTGGATCCAACAAGAAGTACGTCTACGCCTTCCACTTGTGCAATTTCTTCTGCATTCTTTACGGCTTCTGCGCTCTCAATCATGGCGAAAACGGTAGAACCCGACTCATTGCCGAGTTTGACGGCCTCGGCAATTGGCGTTGATTGCATGTTGAATAGTGGCATGGCTCCCGTCATGGACCGACAACCCTGAGGAGGATATTTACATATGCTCACAGCTGCTCTTGCCTCCTCTGCACAAAAGGAATGGCTGGTTAGACGCGAGTTTTACTTATTGGTAGGTGACAGTACATACCGGCATTTTGGATATGAGGAAACACAATACCCATGGCGCCTCCGTCTAGCACCCGCTGCACAAAACCGTTGCCGCATTGATGAGGCACCCGCACAAAGGGTGTGATGCCGACCAGATGCCCGACGTTGCAGAGGTTGCTTGCCTCAGCTAGCGTCAGCCACGCGTGCTCAAGGTCAATGAATAGTGAATCGTAGCCGGCATGGCGTGCAATCTGGACGACCTGGGCGTTTGTAGACACCTTGATGCCGAATGACTTGCAGACTGTGTTGGATGCAATGGAGCCAAGAAGGCTATTAATGTAATACTTGGAAGCCATTATTGCTGCTCAAGAAAAGTGAAAATTGGTAATTGTCGCACCCTGGTTGCTGGGATTTCCGGACTCGCCACAAAGTCTTATATGGCATGCAAATAAGCCATCTCGTTCCTCTTAGTACTTGACGAGAGACCAACATCTCGGCCATCGCCCCCGAGCAATGATCAAGCGAAACAACGGGTTCGCTTTCCAATGAAACTAGGCTCTTGGCATCGCTTGGGCGCGCCATTAGCTTGGAACCACACACACAGTATTGCGGTGGGGCAGCTCGGTGATGATCCCCGAGCCCGTGGCTGGGGTGGGGCAATCTACTTCATCTTCAAACGAGTCAGTCCTGTGAAACTGTCCATCAACCAAAATGTGCGAGTGAACAGCTTTTTCAAATGATTGCGACCAAAAACTCATGCGACTGCTGGCCTTTAAAGTTTCTTCTATTATACGAGAGCTGAAGTTGATGTGACTCGACAAACCCCTACCCTCCCATGTAGATGCAGGTTAAAACACAACACAGTGGAGGAGATTGCTCAGACTGGTTGAGCCAGCGGTAGCACGAAAACCCCCGAGAAAGAGGCGAAAAAAAGAAATAATGTTTTCAAACGACTGAGCCGTCCCGATGTTGCAATCTGGGAACTTGAACAGCTAATGCTGGTGTTGAAACCAGACTGACTAAAACTACCTGGTTATGGAAATGACCTTTCATTTTTATGACAAGGTTGAAGCAACTGCCATTTCCCACAAAAGCCGGCCCTGTTGTTGCGCCGTACTTTACAGGTGTTGATACCCGTTGTTATCCTCCTCAAGTTCCTCGATCATCTGCCTTGCGGCAGCGAGAGCGAAACAACCGGCGGTAAGGGTGGGGTTGCAGGCGTTTCCGGTGGGAATCACACCGCAGCCTCCCAAAACAAGGTTCTCATGCCCCCAGACTTTTCCATGCTTATTGACAACGCTGTCGGAAGAGCTAGTGCCTGCTCGGTAAGTGCCACAAATATGGAGTGCAGATCCAGGAGCCAGGTACTTTGGCTCAGCTCCAGGGAGAAAGCCACCAAGACGTCTCGCCACGCTCACCATGCTAGATAGTAAAATTTGATTAGCTAACAGTATCGAGTTGATTGCGGCTTGGAAGATTCTATCATCTTACTCTGTAATCATTTCCTCGCAGCGGCTCAAATCTTTTTCGTCCATGGCAAAGTTGAAAGTGGGCTGTTGCGTCAATATAATAAGATCATGCGGCCATTAGAATTTCACTCACTTGGGGCATTCCAAACTCATCCTTCGTCTGATCGTAGAACCTAACACAGTTGTGATACTGCGGTTTCACATAGCCAAACCAGCGGAGATCAACAACGACACGTTGGTCGATCGACGCAGGGACCTCTCCGTATCCAAATGCATCGCGGTGGATTTGGGTATGCCAGGGAAACTCTTCAGACAGAGGGAAGTAACATTGCGGATCCGGGTCGTTGAATGGGAAAGGCAATGGGTCGGCGGGAAAATTGTTCCTATGAGCGATAGCTCGAGGGTCATTTCGAACGCTATCCACGAGTGTCTTCTTTAGGATTACTTGACAAAACGCCATAGGCTGCTCTGTGAGGTAGCGTCCCTAAAATTAAAAAATAGCGCTTTAGCCATATGCCAATCTTGAGACATAGGGAGCTGTATTGCTGAGACTTACCAATGCTGGGAGGGTATCTTCCCGGATCCCCGAGTTGTGAAGTATACCGGGAGTGAGGACTGCACCAGCGCAAACTATGTATTTTTTTGCGTGGATCTTATAGTATTCGTTGGTCATGAGATCATTGACCTTTGCATACTGGATATGCCCCTTTGAATCGCGCTCGAGTTTGATGCATTGGGTGTCGGGCCTCATTTCAAAATGATCGTTTTTGTTTCCGGGATTAGCAAGATCCCCCAAAATGGTAGCTGAACAAGACCATTCGATGTAGTCCGTGTTTTTATCACTGCGCTTGCAGGCTAGCGGCATGCTGATAAGCTTGCGGTTTGGATAGGCTTGGCCGAGGGTGTCCTTTACTAGCTGCTGGCGCATGGAGTCGTCAAATGCCTTATCGGTTGTTTTGAGCATTGTTTCCACATCACCGTACAAATCGTTCCACTCTTCATTGTTGAAAAGTTTTGATCGTTCAATTTCAGCTTGGCGTGGCGTGCAGCATGTCCAGTGCGATCCCATGCCACCGACCACCCGAGATGCGGCAGCTGCTGGAAGGTTATCCCGAATTTTCTGGTACGGGTTTTGTCCATTCAAGACAGTTGGGCCATTCGGCTCTCCAAAAGCATCAACGCTTCTTTTTATGATTCTTAGCATCTCAAGAAATTGGAAGAAAGAAAAGCAAGGAGGTTGCTAACCTGGAAGACCATGAGGTAGGCTCAAGTATAACCTGAGTGTGGTTGGTTGGAACAGACAGGGGGTGAAGTTCGCCCTAGATTCAAATTGAGATTTCATACGAGTGATCTTCTTTCATGACATGACTGACCTTGACGGTGCTAGAATTATCTGTTAATATCTCATATCACAGGACTGAGGAATTGTACGATGACATACTTGGTAAAAAGACTGATGTTTTTCTGAACAGCAACACTGTTTTTCTTGTGATCGCCAATGCGCCTGGTCTCCCTATCATACTATAAGTCAAGGAATATGCACCGTATATTTGGTATTACTCACTGTGCTCCAATGTCAATCATCAGAACCTTTATGCCTTTGTCAACAAGGGTCCGCGCAAAGATCGCGCCAATAGGACCCGAGCCAACAATGAGAACATCAGTCTCGACGTAGGGCATCGTGGGAGTGGGGTTTGAAGGTCCACCAGATTTGTCGGTGCTCGTAAGACCCATGATTGTCATTGGGATTAGGATTTGGTGTTGGACTGGGATGAATGTTGAAAGGATAGGAAGAGATCCTGTTGATTGTTCATATGAGTATCTGGGGGAGATAACTTGGTTTAAATATTCGACATGGTCTTCTGGAAGCGGTAGAAATCATCCCTAGAACAAGGTGACAACAACTTGGCACATACCGGTGGCCTATGTTGTGGCGGATTCTGGGGCGTGCGTATTGCAGTTCACATCTCCACCGCATTTCCCCTAAATGAGCGTATAACTGAAGTATTGCTCGTCTCATTTTCTGTTCTGCTGTGGTTGAACTAAGAAGTTGCTGGATCTTGGAACTACCAAGCTTGCGACTACGATTCTCGCACAGCAGAAAAATGTATTGTACGAATGAACGTCAAATATTGACAGTACTTTTTCTTTTACCAAGCTAGCATGATTGAATTCTGGTATAGGGGGAATGAGGAACATACCACGACAGCGTTGAAAGCTGAAAAGAGGTATGGAGAAATACGCCACGTGAGGAGTTTGGCTGAAGTGGATAGCTTTCTGTTTTGGGGAGCTGAAATAATGGTTTGCAAATTTGCACTTTTATATCCTTAAAAAGATGAGATGTTGATTCCTGAAATGTCTGAATTATTTATTTTCTGTGTATAATTAATAAAATATCATCCCATCTCTTGGACTGTTATACATCAACCTAAAGGGTGAGTGTCAGTAGATGGTGTAGCAGCCACAAAGGGTCTGGATCCACTTTTACCATTGTTTGCGGCAAGTCTTGGATAGTCTTGTCAGTGTTTTCGCGCCGAGACTTATTTCTAAACATGGCTGAGTTGACAGGGGACCTAACAGGACCCTCATTCCTCTTCTACAAATTAGGCCAAATATCCGTTTCTGCTGTTAGAAGCCTAAAAAGAAGCCTCTAACATGTCACAAGGGAGCTAGCATTCATTAGGTCAGCCGAGCCACTGGGCTGAGACGGAACGGCCGCGGCCATGCTCCCCTACACTACGTCTTGGTCCGCAAACTGGCCCGCGAATACGCCTCGTTCGCACACAGCACTCAGATCTACTTGGCAGGAGGATGCATTCGGCCATAGGGAGCACAGTGAGGAAATATCAACCGAGAGCGAACGAGCAGGGGGTGATTCTTTAAAACAACCGCCGCGGAGCTTAAAAGAGCTGAATCATTACTCTAACTGAAAATCAAGACCCACTCGGCTCCACTGCCGTGTCTTCGAGGTCTCCTGGTTTGTTTCCACAACAATCTCCGACGCCGGGAGGTCGCAGATAAATTGCACGCTCCCGCCGGCTCGTCGGCACAGCCCAATATGAAGGAAACAGACCCTAAAGATGGAAATATGGTTAAAACGCGAACTATACAAAAATAGGAAAGTCCCCTAGGAGGCGGAATATTCTTCCGCCAAACAAGCTTTTCCATCCGTAAGGCGAGCATGCCGATCGCAAATTCATCAGCCAGCAGGTTTCCATCCGTATTCTAGCACCAATATATGCCAATCATTCCAAAGGGACCGTCCTTGTTTTGAACATGTCTGTGGGCTGACTTTTCTCAACGGGAGTTTCACAAAGAGCCAATTTGACCTGTCATCCATGATTACACTAGGGAAACCTCAGCCATCGCATCGAGAAACGACGAAACCGACCCATTTTACCACGGGATGGCCGCGTCAGCGACTTTCACAGAAGTAGCGATGAATTTATATAATGACTGCTCTTCTTCCCTCCAAAAGCTTCCAAATCATCATTCAGCCTCAGCCACTCCTCTACAACAGTCTATTACTTCTCAACATCAGTCAAACCGAAAAAATGCTGTCTCTCAACAAGCTCATTTCTCTTCTGGCCATCACTGTTTCAGTGAGTGCTACACTTGATCCTGCGACTAGCAACACAAAGGGCGGTTATCCAGCAAGCCCTGGCTGTTCTCGTAAGTGCTAATCTTGATGCCCCATCAACCACCATGTCCTTTCCACTCACAACCAAAATAGCCGAGAAGACATCAACAGATATTCAAGCCGCCGAGTGCGCCTATAACACACGAGTTCATGGCACGCAGACTTTCGCCGTCTTCAAGGTCGACCACTCCAAGGACAAGAACCACGGCGCACCCTATGGTACCTGCGAAGCATACACATGCACTGCTCCAACAAGTGGTCAGCTTTCCAACAGCACTGACTACTGGACTTTCTTTTGGAAGTAAGTGACCTCCCCAAGGATCCTTTTTCGCTTGAACGCCTCTAACCTATTGCAGCGGCAACGGCCAGTCCAGTGGCGTCGGCACCGGCTGCATCAGGGACCCCAACGATGGTACTTGCGGCTGCGAGAACTCTGATGGGCAGTTTATCAAGGGCAGCAGCAGCTGCAAGAGGAGTCTGCCTGGTCCAGAGTCTGGATTTCGCCGGGTGGTAAGGGTTGAAAGCTATGAGTAATCTATTCGCCGTTGGAAACCCTAGGATCCCGGGGATAAGGTGCCGAATCTCTCTGCAAGAGATATGTATGAAGATTTCAATTTTATGATGGAATCATGGCGGATATGAAGTTTGAATAGATAAACTCATCTGGAAGCAGAGCCGTCGGATATGAACAGACGGCGCTCCATAACGGAATTATGGGATGCTTGGAGATATTATATGCTGGATTTAATTCCTGCAGAGTCAGTTTGAATGCAATTCAACAATATGAACATCAAAAATAAAGTCTGCCAACTGGCCATAGCGGTGATGAAACGAGTCCACTGAACCAGGCAGTTGGGTTGAGGCTGTCGCTTCGACTGAACATGGAGACTATCACGATATCTTTATTGCTACTAACATGCATCGACACAAGTTAGAAAATCTCAACTCGGTTGGATGATATAGTTTATAATCAACGGCATGATGCTGTTATTGCTCCGAAAATTAATGCCATTATGTAACCACTCCGCCCCTCAGCACGTACATAAGCACATGGTCCCTGCACTTCTACAAATCTCAAAGACACCCGGCAAAGTCAAATAAAGGATCGTTTGACAGCTGGCCAATTGAATCTTCTTGTTTTTCTAGCTCCACTATGTTCACTGCTTGACAAAATCTCCGATGATGCGCACCGCCCCTACAGTGAACTCCGATGGACTTTATGTTGACTTAGCGCCCCTTCGCATTGAGCTTGGAGTCCGATTTGTCAGGAACCTGGATTAAATAATCTAAGCTTAATCTGAGCCTCTGATCAGAGTGGAGTTTTTGGATGGCTGGAGAGAAAGAATGAAAAACTATTTACTAGACAGAAACCGCCTCATCCTGCTGAAATTGACTGATTGTACCAACAAGTTCATCACCCCGTCCAACCGACTCTTTTTTATCGTACTTTGCGCCTGCTAAACCATTTTGCAATGAAGCCATTTAACCACTTGGCCACACTTTTGGCTGCTGTGCCAGCATTTGGCCACCCCTCCAAGGTATGTGACTGCTTCACGCCCATCACGCTGTGGTTCTGACAGAGTGTGCGCTTGCAGCCGAACTCGTACGAATCAAGCCCTCAACAGTACGACACATACCAGACTGTTCCGACCAAGTATGTGTCCATCAATGGCACGAAGCTTGCCTATAGGCGTCTCGGTAAGAGTCAAGAATTCCCCTTGGTATACTTTCACCACCTGCGTGGTTCCATGGATGTTCTGGACCCGCTGTTTGTCAACAACATCGCCAAAAATCGCGAAGTGATTGTCTTTGACAGCTTCGGCATCGGCCACAGCGAAGGCCAGGTGCCAGACACGATTGAGGCGATGGGGGAGATTGGTGTTGCGTTCATCAAGGAGCTCGACCTTGAGAAGGCCGACCTGATTGGCTTCTCGCTCGGAGGCATGGTTGCGCAATACATCGCAATTCAGTATCCCCAATTGCCAAACAAGCTCATTCTCGCCGGCACTCAGCCATCGGGGCATGATCCCGTTGTGCTGGCAGAGGGAGCTAATCTTCAACAAGCCCTCACTTCCCAGGCAGTCACCGCCGAAGACATAGTTCCCCTCTTCTTCTCTCCATCAAACGCAAGCACTGATATGGGAATGACGTGGTTCAAGCGATGCAACGAAAGGAATGTGGAGGGCGAGGAAAGGAAGGGCTTCCTCACAGGTGCCGGCGTTGCAGCTCAAGCTGCCGCTCTCACCAACTGGACTTCGTCTAACAAGTGGTTGGATCGCCTTAACGAGATCGAGGCTCCTGTTTCGGTGACAAATGGACACACAGACCTGCTGACCCCGGTACCTAACAGCCTGTTGCTTCAACAAAATCTGACAAACGCCCAGTTGCACCTGTACCCAGACTCTGGGCATGGTCATCTCTTCCAGTATGCAGATAATTATGCTGTGCAGTTGGAACTGTTTTTGACCTCTTAAGTATGGTCTTGTGGCACTTTTCAAGTCAATTAGTCTGACAAAGCCAGTAATGCTGAAAGGATAAAGGCGCCAGCGCGACGGAAGACTAGCATGCTCAAGTATCGCTACCTTATTAATTTTACAATGACATGACAATTCCCCAATATTTTCTCTCCACGTTTCGACTCGCAAAGGCTACGCACAATTAAGCTTGCTGAGCTGCATCAGCAAAGCGCAATAAAGTGTCCACATCCACCCCGCAGTTGGTGCATCCGAAAATTCCTCGCGCCCAATCTTGAGAAGTCCCGGCAAGAATTCGCCGAACGATCGACGCACTGACCCTTAGCTTGCTTTTCCTACCCTCAAGCCGTATTCCTGCCCCACTGTTGCCTCTGATGGGGCAAATTCGTCGTTTAAGTCCTCGTTTAGGTGGGACTCGGTCGGCTTTACTGCTCTCAAAGTGGACTAATTAGTAAATTATGCCGTTTATTTCAGCTCGTTCTCCGGCGGGTTCAGTCGAAGTAATAGCCGCAAATTTCTCCATTGCGTCACCTAGACATTCGCATTGGTTGGGAGTGGGACTTTAAAAATCCGGGAATAGCGGTGATATCGGTGGCTGGCACCGAGAGACGGTAATTTCCAACAATTCTTAAGTCTCCATGCCCCTCTTGTTTTGATGGGATATCAGCAATCACAAGCTTTGGACCCATCAATTAATCCACTATCAGAATATCTAGCTCCAAAATGACCTCAAACAACCCTGGCCCTTGCTGCTCTACCGGCTTCCGTCATGAGTATGAACCCTTCCCCGCAAAGGCATGAAGCTTAGGCTGAAATGGCCGACAAAAGAACATGTCTTAGTATGACATCTCCATTGAATCAAAGATTGACATAAAAATCCCAGAGGCGAGCCGACTGGCAAGATGATCAAGATCGACGACAAGATCGACGCCTACTTGGCGACACCTCCCGACGGTAAGCCGAACAAGAATGCCGGCGTCCTCTTTGTCACCAACGTGTTTGGGCTATGGAACAACAGCAAGCTTTTGGCTGACGAGTTCGCCAACAATGGCTACACCTGCTTGATCCCCGATCTATTCAACGGCGACGCTTGTCCTTGGCCCCGGCCTGAAGGCTTTGACATCATGAAGTGGCTTGCCGAGGGCTCCAGCGGCTCCGACCCGCATGGCCCTGCCCAGGTTGACCCCATCACACAGGCCGGCATCAAGGCCCTCAAGGATCTTGGTTTCACCAAGATTGGAGCAGCTGGGTACTGCTTCGGTGCCAAGGTAAGTCGATGCTCAAGTCTGACAAGCCCGTGTCCGTAATGTTAAACATGCATGTCTCTAGTACGTGGTCCGCAACTTCAAGGCCGGTATTCAAGTTGGATACATTGCCCACCCGTCCTTTGTGACAGCGGAGGAGTTCCGTAGTATCACAGGTCCCCTAGCCATTTCAGCAGCCCAGACAGACGAGATCTTCCCCCTCGACAAGCGCATCGAGTCAGAGAAAATCCTGGGCGAGCTCTCGTACCCATGGCAGATCAATATTTTCTCTGGCACGGAGCACGGTTTCACGATAAGCGGCGACATCAGCAAGCGGGATCAGCGCTTCGCCAAGGAGCAGGCTTTTGGTCAGGCTGTGGCGTGGTTCGACTACCATCTCATTTGAGTCTTGGAGACTTTTCTTCAATGGGCAAATGTAATTGTTTTTCGCTCTGAAAAATTGCAGGTCTAAGACAAGAAAATAAAATTCGCACACTACTAACTAGCATAGACCACACGTGAAGTGAATCGGTATTCGTCTGCATGCTTTTGGAGTGCTATGGCATCCTTCCTGTATGTGGTCCAAAATTTTGAAATTTTGAGATGGCCATAACAAATATTTGCATTAAGAAAGGCATCCGTAGGCTGAGGTATGTGGTGATAGAAGATGTTAGCGTGCTCATATCAATAGTAACAACGAGCGCAAATTCCTTGTCATCCACCAAGACAACCCATCCATCGTATTAAACGTGCTGAACATAACCTATCACAAGCTATGAATCCAGGTGCATGCAGAAGCTCTCGTTTATTCGAAAGAAGGTCTCTCTAGGTCTCTTATAGCTGCTGTTGCGGCTAGCTGATTGAGGCTGGCCGAGGCGGCTGGGCCTTGAGGTTCGATCGTCATGACGATCGCAACCCGGCCTCGATCTTCAATTGGCTGGGCCCCGCACAACCGGTAGTTGAGGGATGTGTGAGGCAGGCTCGCGAGCCATTCACTATGGTGTTTTGAGGCCAACTGCGGCCGTTGTTATCCAGCTATTGCCCCGGCTGCGATGTCTTGCATCTTGTTCATCCGGCCCGAGTGACTGAGGTCGGTTGAGGGGGTCGTGACGACCTTGTTGCAGCTCGGGGTCTCGTGCCTTGACCGTTGTGTTCAAGCTAGGCAGCTGTGCCTGTTAGAGTGTGACTTGACCGTTATTAAAAATGGGCTTAAGACAATGAGAAATAGTAACAACGTTTATTGGTTGAGGTAACAGCTGGAAAGGTAATGATAAGCGCCAGTTTTCTCTAAAACCACGCAACCCACGCGTTGTTGTGTGACAGCTCAGGCGATAAGCTCAAACTCAAAGCCACGTGCTTAGTCATCTAGGTTTTTGAACCTCATTCATTTCCCCATATGTCTCAACAATGCCACAATGCATACGTGTTGTTCATACATATGCTATATAAATCAGCTCAACCATGCGTCAATGTGTCTCCTGTGGTCGTGATCTACCTCGATCCTCATACACGGCCAATCAGTATGCCAAAGGTGTCGGTTTGTCACGATGTGCGAGCTGTGTACACGGACACTACACCGACCCCCCATCAACCGGCGTGATTCAGAGCGGTAGATACAACCTCTCCAACTCAGCAACTTTCGAGCACGAGGATCTAGATTATCCTTTTTCTCAAGGCGCATTCCGGTGGGTTGCTGGGGGGACTTATACTTCGGGTAATCGCAAAGGCCAGGCATGCGTTTCCAAGTGGTTCAAGAGCGGTGCGGTCTTCGAGGAGGACTACTTTACTCTTGACATCAAAGCCGTCGATAAAGCCCTAGAGATTGTCAATCGGTTCAACGAACTCAGAATAATCGATAAGACCATCAAAATCAACGTGCCCACCGTGTGGACATTTGAAGAAAGCTGCTCCGGTGGCTGGGCGGGGCAAAAGACTCTAATCGAGCCCTTCATTAAGAATTACGAAAAGTTCAATAGCAATACCGGATGGACCGATGATTCTGAACCGTGGGGTGAGGTCATGCAGGCACTCAGTCACTTCAGCTACCACGTCTCAGGCGGCCAGTTCGTATTGTGTGATCTCCAGGGCGGCGTTTACAGACACGAGGTTGTCCTCTCCAACCCAGTCGTTTTATCGCGGAATCGCGATTATGGTGTGACTGACGTTGGCCCCACTGGCATCAGCTCATTCTTCAGCCAGCACTCCTGCAACAGCTATTGCCGCTCCAACTGGACGCAACCCTCAAACCCAGTTCAGTCTTTTCGCCCTGTGGCTAGTACGACCATGATGAGAAACTCGGTATCTACGCGCCATTCACGACCCCTTGCAACAATTTACGCCTAGCTACCGAGGCTTCCGTCTCTCAAGTATGAGAGCTTGAACTTCTCTCTCCCCCTCCCGTCCTGGAGGTTTTGTGTAATATATTTTCACAATTTAATATCACAAGCTATGAATCCAGGTGCATGTAGAAGCTCTTGTCTATTCAAAGGAAGGTCTCTATAGGTCTCTTATAGCTGCTGTTGCGGCTGGCTGTTTGAGGCTTCCGGGTCTTAAGGTTCAACCGTCATGACGAACACGAACTGGTCTCGATCCTTAATTGGCTGTATCCTACACAGCCGGTAGATAATGGATGTGTGAGAAAGGCTATTGTGTTGTTTACTATGTTGTTTTGAGGCTAGCTACGGCCGTTGTTATCTAGCCTTTGCCTTAGTCGCGATATCTATCATCCGGTTCATCCGACCCGGGTGACCGAGGTCGGTTGAGGGGATCATGACGAACCGGTTGTAGCCTGGGCACTCGTGCCTTGACAGCTGTTGTTTTCAAGCTAGGCAGCTGTGATTGTTAGAGAATGTGACATTTGATAGAGGAGGCAGTGTGTGACAGCATTGCCAATATTATCCAAATATCGCAACAGATTTCATCATATTACGTATATTGAGATGACCCTGAAATTATATATAATACACAAGAAATGCACAGCAGGAAATCCGGGTCTCTGTAGGCTCACTTTCTGCTTTTGTGCTTGATCGTGAGAAAAGGCCAATGTTAATCTAATGGCATGTGATTGATGCAGTAAAAAGATGCAACTTGTAGATTTCATGTACAAACGTTTCATGAAGCTGATAGATCGTGTACAGCCAAACGCCAGCCCAAAGTCCAAATCCAAAAGACGATTCAAAAGTTAGGCCCAAAGGGAAGGTTCAAGAGTACTTGTAGCAAAATATATAGATGGATTGGACTGGGTGTGGGATATAGTGGGTTAGGAAAACCTATGGTAAATTTTGGACTTTAAAGCTGATGTTTTTACTATATATCAAAGCACGTTTGCAACATATCATGCATCTAAAAAAGTGATAAACTAACTGTATTCGATAAGGGGGAATGACATATCCGTTACAAACGATGTAATATTGGCTCCCCGCTGCGGTTGATTGTATAGGTTTAAGTTGGCTGTTCAGTGCCGATTCGGTCTCAATGACTTCCGACACCCGGTTCTTCTGCTAAGGATCTTATCCTGATGCAGGGAAGAGATGTTTCCAGGTCAGTCACATGACTAGTATTTTCTAACGATGATTAGAAAGAGTACGCGCAGATGACATGAGGCACGCTCTAACACGCAACGCGTATGAATAAATGAGGTATAAATTACGCTAGGTGTGGTTCTACTTCCTGCATGAATGCCTGGCTCACCCGCCAGGGTGATTTAATAAAGACGGAGCTCACCCAGGTCACCCAGGTCGCGCCATTGGCTGCAGTTGAAGAGCTGATCACGCATTCTCCTCACAATCTCAGACAAGCTGATCGAAGACCTTCGAGACTGGTTCGGAAAGACCGAAAAAGTTCGGCAAATCTACTCAATCACGGGGGCAATGTCAATTTGAGAATCAGCTGTGTAACCAAGGCACCCGGGCTAAATTTGTCCAGCGCGTTTGAGCGGCTGCACTTGACGTAGCTGAGTGCGATGAAACAGGCCTATGGCTTGCGCTATTCGAGTCGGAGAGATTACTCACACTAGGCCATTGGCCTTTCTTCGCTTTGTACGCTTCGGAGGCGAATCCCTGCACAATTTCCCGCCCCACACTAACAGTTTAGCGTCACGTCCCGGCCGACGCTTGCCTCAAAACACTCCGACGGCGCACGAGCAGGCTGTTACACGACTTATTTTAAGCATCCGAGCACACTAAAGGCGGCAATGCTGGGATCAATGCAGATCCAGCTCATAAAACAAACGTAAAACTCCCCGATCTCTCTATAAAGCCTTCCGTGTTCCACTTCACTCAGTACTGCTTCGATTCTCTATCAGACCTCACAACCAATCAACATCTCATTTTACAAACGCTTTTCTCTGCTCGCTACTCATTTACCAACTCCTCAAAAATTACAACAACCATCACCATGCGTTTCTCACTCAGCCTCTGTCTTATTGCTCTGGTCAGCGCCGCGGCCGCCGTGCCTTTCCGCGGAAACATCAACGATCCAGTTCCCCACGCTGTCAATAACCACGGGGATCACTCATAAACGGCTTAATTGATCATGCCGTGGTTTAACGGACGCGAGTGATTCGATTCCGCTCCCAAGCCTGGGCCACACCACTACTGCGATACCTTTACGCGCAATTGCTAAAGCGCAAAATCTACGGAGCTGGACTCCCTACACAATATTGTACTCGGAGGACGAATTTTGCATCATGTATTGGGGCAGGTTGATCGACCCCGTTGGTCTGGGCAAGGGGCATGGTCGAATGCACGGTCGGCGCCCCGACGCCACAGTTTCTTGGCTCAGCAGCGTCTCTCAATTGACGATTTTCGGTCCGTGTCGAGGTTTCTTTTAGAAACCGGCCAATCGGTCAGCTATGTGAATTTATGACATATATTTTATAATTCATCAATACGATATTTTCTTTCAGTCGGCTGCAACCAGCCTCAAATGCTCCCTCGATTCTGTAGTGAACCTAGCTCATCAGCCAGATCCTTTAGCGTGTACGCCTGATCTGGGATCTTCCCCATGTGGATTCAGGTCATTGAAATCTGTACATATAACCCAAATTAAGCATATGGGCAATCGTGAACAGGAGCAATATGGCGTCATCGATCCGGCAGATAGACAATGAAGAACAAATATGGTCATAATCGCGCCTGATCCCACATATGAAGCAAGCGCCATATACATCATCCTCTCGTATCGCCCTCATTTCATTCAGTGTGCCTACAGCTATTATTTCTTAACCTTCCTTGATCAAGGTATCGGTCAGAGCTCTCTTTCTATGCACAGAAAATCGGTAGCTTGACAAGATCTGCGGCCTCGAGTGCCTTTGTGCATTCCTGATGATCTACGAGGAACTCTTTGGTGACTTTGTAAAAGCATTTACTCTAGACAAAGGTCCAAGCAATAAATTGCCCTTCTAGTTCGGTTTTAGCTTTTTAGGCAGGCACTGCAATTACAAATGTTGTTGCCTGTGCAAAGAGGGGTAGCAAGAGGTCTTCATTTTGGTAATTCAGGGTTTCAGGTTGATGTCAATGTACATGTTGTATCAGCAAACTATTAGCCATTTGCCACGGCTTGATCTTCCACGGACAATCTCGATGCCTCGGCCTGAATCTTTAAACACAATCACGCAATGTTGATGTCGCAGTTTGATATCAAAGAAGTTAGTGAGGTTTTCAAACCTACGTGCGAATTTGAGTCATCACAACGCCTTCAGAGTAGAATTGCCAATATGCTTATGAATTGAGCAAAGCCCAATGAATGAAGTCCAGAAAGAGGCTCGGCCTTGAAATTTCTCGCATGATGAACCTTGACAGTCCTTGAATTATGTGATAATGTATCTTACGTCCCACCACACACTGTCCGTACCTTCTCCACCATAATCAGCAGTCCACCCAAGTGTATATTGACGCCTGAACTTGACGAAACAAGAACTTGTGGCGTTTTTTATATCTAATGGATGAGCCGCCAGAGCTCGGATTATACCAAAGATGTGGTGCTCCAACGTGCACTTTGTGCCGCCTCACAAATTGTGGGATGCTGTGAAAGCAGAGGCTGAAAGATTTTGGGCGAGATCCTGTTGAGATGAGAAAAGTGAGCTGAGAGCCTTTTAGGGTGGGCTCTATAAATAATTCATGAATAAATCGGATTCCATTTCCAAGTACTAACAAGCAAAGCGTGATGACGAATGCGCTGTCATGTCAACCAGGGCTGAGGTGGTGACGCATCCGGCAAATGGACTCCACATCTCAGACTAGCCACATATACCTTCTTAGAGAGCGCCCACTGCAACCCCAATAGACACTTTGGCCGAGTGGTTAAGGCGATGCCCTGCTATTACGCATATCAAGGCATTGTGTTCGCACGCGCAGGTTCGAATCCTGCAGGTGTCGCTTCCTTTTTTTACTTCTCGGAGTAAATTTTTGACTCTTCATTTACTTGACGCGTTTACCCCTCAAAATGAACACGTGTCCACATGTAAGGAGGGCCCAGCTCATACCGGACGACAATTTCAAACAGGTAATAGCGAGGTATTGTTTTAGGATCGTTTTATCGAGAATGCACATGTTGTAAAGAATCAAATTCTTTGTTTTTGCTTCACGGAAAACTAGTCCTTAGAGTACCCGTTCGTCCCTAGATCTCAAACAGAGCTTAGTTTGGTGAACTTTGGTTTCCACACAAATTTCGCGGATAATATTTCCCCTCTTTTAAAATGCTGGAAGAATATGCAAATATTGATCGCGCCGTAGACTGTTGAGTGAACGAAGCGTGCCCCCAATTCCGTCCTCATTTACAACCGATTCGCATTACTCTAGGGTAGCATCGCACCTTCAGATTTCCACACCTCCCTTCCTCTCGTCTAAAATTCCCCTTCCTTTCTCTTTATGACTTTCTCCACTGAACATGGTATCCATGTCTTCAACCGCAACCTTTTTAGTTTCAATGAGGAATAAAGAAACAAACAAGGCCAGGCATATGCTCGTGCTTAAAAAAAGAGGAACGTCCTACTACGAGTCGAATACGGTAGCCCTCTTCACTTCAAAGGAATGGCAATATGCTTCCATTTACTTACAATTCGCAATTAGCATAGAATTTCGGGAAAAGTTGGTTGAAAATAATATTTCGAACACTTTGCATCTGGCCGGACATACCCATCCATGGCCTGTGCACGGACGTTGACTGGAAAGATTTCTCCTGATCCACGCTGTTGCTCCCCAGGAACTAACGCTTAAGCTGCATATAGCATTGGCATGGATACTGCGAGTATGCTATTCATCATCTAGGCATATGGATCGGTGATCTTGCAACTAGTACCCAGTGCGCTGGCATCAATATTGCTGCAGAGAAATGCGGAACTTGACCCGGCTGACTTAACATTCCATTCTTCAATATGCAACGCGCAATTCGACCCTTTGACCGGGCAATAGACCTCCGCAGTTGTAGGTGCATAGCGAGAGCTGGTTGTGCCTCGGAAATTCCTTATGACAACATCTGTCACTTCTGCTGGTGACGGGTTGGCTTTGCAGTATGAGGCATCCTCGTTGTAACATGCCGAGTATTGGAAAGCGTAATCGCAATTATCAACTGTGATATCCTCCCACGTAACGTTTCGCACCACAGCACTGCCGTGGCTAGAACCTCCTGGGTAAATCTTGATACCGGCAGCCTTGGTCGAGTTCTTCATCACAGCACCCTTCACGTAAACATTTTGAACAGTATCCACACTGCCGGGTGATTTGGCCAAAGAACCCACAGAGAGACCATGGGAGCCGATGCAAGTGATATTGGTGACAGTGAGATAGTTGCAACCAGGCTTAAAGGCAATGCAGTCATCTTGGTTTTGAATATACGTGTCCGAAATGGTCACGTAAGAACTGGAACCAATATCAAACCCGTCTGTGTTCTTGGGCGCGTTGCTGGAATTGCTGTTGGCAGTTAAGGTGAGTTTGGAGAAATTAACGCCCTTGGAGCCCCCTGCCGTACTGATGAATACATTCTGAGCATTCTTGATCTTGATGTTGGAAACAGCGACATCATTCGAGTTGCTTATAACCAATAGAGTAGGCCTACTGAAGGTTTTATCCGTAGCGAAGCGGTCCCAGGCGGCCTGGCCATTTCCATCAATCTCACCAGCTCCTGTGGCGCTGTGCAAATTGAAACCGGAAACCCCGTCAACAGACACCATGTACCTTTTGCCAGCCCAGTAGGTGAGATCATCCGATGCTTTGATGCGTCCCTCTAGCTGAAATTCGCAATTCTCACAGCCCGCAAGACTGAGCTGGCTTCTCAGTATGTAGGTCACCCCTGATGGCAGCAATATGATTCCACCTTTGCCACAAGACGCAATGGAGGCTTCAATGGCGGGGACATCATCTACTGAGGCTGTGCCGGCTGATGTCGGAGTACAGACAGCCCTCTTTTTGACCTTGACCGGATTTCTTGACGCAAATGGTAGCTGAGCTAACACATGGCATGTGAAAGTAAGGATGGCAAAGATGAAGCAAGATGGGTTCATCTCGTGAAAGGAAGAATTCTAAAGGTGGAAGAAGAATGAGGCGGGTTAGTGAGAAGGCGGTGAATGTGATGGTTTCCTTTATTGAAGGTACTTCTTACATTTCTCGACGAAAAAAGATGATCACTTGGTCTCTTTTATAAACATGGCATTATCGACTAATACCAGTCTGAACTTTGGAGGGATGTACGAGATAAAAGAGTTGTGTGGGGCTTCGGATTGAGTAGAACTGCTCACGGCTCGGCCCTTGTCAATAACTGCCCTATTGACTCGCCGGATAAATAGCGAAACGATGGAATACGAGAAAATTTGATAGCTAGCTGGTGTGTTCGAACCAAATGTTCGGGACAGAGTGTGGGGTTTCAGTCTCGGCATTTGATCCGAGCGATTTAACCGGTGGGAGTTGAATGGTTACGCCCTGGCAAACACAAAAACTCAAAGAAGCTATACCGATGAATTACTTGTTTTAGCATTTTCTGTATGCTGTTGGGGACTCCACCAAGGAAATTTGAGCTATAATATTCCACCAATCTGGCTAAATTACTCTCCATGTGATTTTATGACCTTTTGAGCAGAATCCACGCGGTTGGCTAGTTTAGATTGGTTTCAATTTGTGCTACAGAATTAAACACCCGCTGACCTATTTATCCTAATAATACAAAAAATATTTACACTTCATAAAGCTCCTCTAGCATAGATTCTATGTATTCCTTTTGTTCTGTCAAAAAGTGCCTAATTTCAGCCAGATGAAATGGCTTTGCCTCCACCTCACGGCGGCGCTCGTCCTTGAGCTTAGCGCGGAATCGCTCTTCAAGGATTTCCAATCGATATTCGGTATACTGAGGGTATGCTTGAGCTAGGTTGCTGATGCCGCGAACACCGGTGAGGATGGTCTCGTCGCGCACGAATGGTGACTTTGGTCGCAAGGCTGTAACCATGGCGATGCGCTCGCGACCACCAAACGCCTTCAAGGCCTGGTGATAAATATACCTCCCCTGCATAACTACCGCAGTTCCCTTAATCATGTTAGTGATTTTCTTCGCCTTGGAAGAGCTGACATACCATAGCGGGGCCTCGGACTTTTCTTATTTCTCCGCTCGGCAGCTTGATGGCCGTTTCACCACCAACCATGCCGGTGCAGTCAGAGACCATCGTCACACACACAAATGGGTAGCTGTCGTAATGCCAGGCAACAGCAGAGGTCTCGTCGCTTCCAGTCAGAACTTGGGCATTCTGGTCGTTGATGGAGATGTTGATGTTGGCCACCTCATAGTCATACGCAGGGACCAACTCAATACCGGCAACTTCAAAGATCTTTGACAGAACCTCTGGGGAATACCAAGCATTATAGGTAAAGGGGGCACGCCTTGCCCTGATCAGATCACTTGATGCTAAATTGCTCTCAGGTTCACTTACTTGGGGCCCATGCCTCGAACCATATTTGCAATAAAGTCGGAGGTGTACCGGCAGTCCTCCAGTACTTCTTCGCTGAAAATTTCACGTCGCATCTGCATCATAGCATATTTGCTAAAGAGGGGGAAGGGATCTGTCACAGCATTGGCGGAGATGCCATGGCCTTCGAGGCCAATTTCCTTCATGGTGATGATGTTGGCAGGGGGCTGGTATGCGATGTGTTTTTCGGCATTCCATGGCTCAGCAGGGGTTGCACGAGCTTCATCAATAAGGTAATCTGGGATTTGGGTGGATGGGCGAGTGGCCTTTTTGGTTTTGGGACCAACCACCTGAGGGGCTTTTGGGGGAATAACAAGAGCAGGCATTTCAGAGTAGATGAATGAAGGGATTTCTTGGGCTGGCTGTTTGCCTTGATATCAAACGATGGCGGGGTGTAGAACCATGAATTTATACTCATGCCTCAGCGACGTTCCGTCGCGAAGTTATCTCCGTAGCTAAAATCTAGGAGGAGTCAGGTTGCAAATTGAATGAACAGGGAAAGGTTTCGTATCTAGCTCGATGCACAATTTGCTTCTAGATTTCCCGATTCGGCTTCGTCTCCCTTGCCACAACACAACACCATTTGGAGAACCAATCCTCTTCACCTCTGACGGCTCACCGAATCCCCGCAGTGCCCGAATGGTGCGCCACAATACCCCGTGGGGGTCATGAGATTACATGCCTTCGGCAGTGAATGGGCCATGATAAGGGTGAGAAATTCAAACTTGAGCACTATCCACGTCGACAGGTCATGCGATCAAGTTCAAGAGATCGCACACCCACACCAAATTGCCGCTGGCGTCGGATGTTTCGGATTCCATTTGGCACATCTCTGGTCCAGCCACCACATTTCCCCCCATAGATCACTCTAAAGACGACTCAATTTTGAAGGTTGTATATTATTCTCTGTACTCTAGTTTCATTTAACAAAAAATGTTGCAATGGTGGTCCCTGGCCTTGTGGCAACCTAAAACGGCACCTGCCATTATCTTCCCCGTATCTAGAATGGGTCTAAACTGCGAACTAGGAGTTGCATTAGCCTGCTAAGTATGTCAACACTGATCTCATTGGCACAAGGTCGGCATGGCTTGCCAATGTAACAATGAAATTTGCCACTAAAATGCGGCTATGCATACAGCAGACGCCATTGGTAGGCAACTCTTTCTACTTCAGGGCAGTTTCTACGACAGCTATGGCGCTGTACCTGGAACGGTCTGACGATTAAGCAAATGCGCCACTGAGGCTATATATAAGGGAAAACAATGGCGTGGTATATCGTGCAACAATCTTTTCATTTGCCACGACAAATCCTGGCGACGAGGAAATGTTTTCTCTCAAAAGTCGTCGTTCTGCACGCTTAAACCGGGGCTGCACACAACAAATATGTCGACTTATCCCCACGCCTAAGCAAGAATCTCGGCCATCTCCACTCAGTGATTGCCGTGAGATAAAGAATCGTTGGCGATTGAAGATTTCCTTGTTGGCGGGTCAAATAGATAAGCCACGACCCCGCTCACCACTAGCGAAAATAGCCAACGCACAGAGGCAGCAAGCACGGCGATGTTCAAAATCAATGCTAAAATAAAAAGACCAATTTCACTTTAAATAATGCCATGTTACTTACCCCATACCCCCGGACTCCAGGTTTTCCCATGCCCATCGCAAGGACTCAGATCGAGATCGAATAAAACCGCGATGACCTAAGCAGCAGGGATCGGATAACCCGATGCCACCACCAGTGTATCTCGCCTTGTGTCCCAGCCCGAGACGAAATAGCGCCCACTTTCCCGTAGATAGCTTCGGCTTCTGAGCCCGAGTGGCTGTTTTGAGCCGTAGGGCACCTCCACTGACCCCGTCCAACCCCGCAGTTTGGTGTGATTTGGCACCACGTGAGGTGGTTCTCATCATTTTCTCCGAATTGGGAATAGCGCCTTGCGTGTAAGAGTCGGCAACGAAGTGCGAAACACGACCAGTGCAAAACATTTAAAAAACGTAGCAAGATGGCCTTGGAGTCCTCCTATGATCCTCAGAGCATTCTTTTCTCAGCGCAATCAATCGTCCTAGTACTTCTTTTGCAAAAATGTTCGACGTTGTTGTTATCGGCGCCGGCCTCAGCGGTCTCCAGGCTGCCTACTCTGCACAGCAGGCCGGCTTATCAGTGGTGGTTGTTGAGGCCAGAGATCGTGTTGGAGGGAAGACGTGGACTGTGCCCCTGGCTTCTGGGCGGGGCTATGCCGACCTGGGCGCCGCTTGGGTGAATGATAGCCTGCAGCCACGCATCTGGTCCTATGTCCAGCAGTTTGGTCTAAAGGTGGTCAAGCAGAGGCTTGTTGGCACAGCCGTCATGCAAGTGGCTGAGGATGAACGAATTGAGTTTCCGTTTGGAATCACGCCCGAGGTCAGTAATTCCACTGGAGAGCTTTTGGATTAAGAATCCGACTGATTGACTCCCCATAGTTCACAGCTGAGGAGAAGAAAAACTTGGAAATGATCCGAGATCACATTCAAGCCGAATCCCTCAAGCCCGATGGTCTTCGCAAGGAAGATGACCAGGTCACCTTGGACCAGTACATTCGAAACCTTGGTGCTGGCCCTAAGACCACCCAGATGGTCAATCTGTGGGTTCGAGTGATGCACGGTATCGAGTCTACCGAGGAGTCTGCAGCATGGTTCATCGACTACTGCCGAACGAACCGGGGTCTCCTAGCGATCCGCGCTGATGACCACACGGGTGGAAACTATATGCGCATTACCACTGGTAAGTAGCCCGGGCTATTCTCCTCAATTCTGTACGCTAACCAAAAACCACACGGCAGGCACACAGTCAATCGCCAAGGGCATTGCTGGTCTCATTGGGAAGGGGAAAATTAACTTGTCCTCCCCTGTCGCATCCATCGAGAATAACCAGAGTTCCGTCACGGTGACCACTACCGATGGAAAGTCATTTATCGCAAGGAAATGCATCATTTCCATCCCCAGCACCATGTATCAGGAGCTCAACTTTTCACCTTCTCTCCCAGCGCCACTTCAAGAAGTCACAAACTCAACGAAGCTGGGACACTACAACAAGGCGATTGTCTGCTACGACAAGCCATGGTGGAGAGAGCAGGGGTACAATGGATTCGGCATGAGCTACGAGGGCCCCGTATGTGTGATGCGCGACACTAGTATTGACGAGGCCCGATGCTATGCCTTGACTTGCTTTGTGAATGGCAATGAAGGTGAGAAGTGGGGAAAGCTGTACCCTCATGAGCGCCGCAAGGTTGTCTTGGATCAGCTCGCTGTTCTCTTCAACCAGGGACCCGACTCGGAGGTATACCGACCCATTGAGTTCTTTGAGCAGATTTGGAAGCATGAGCAGTACAGCAGGGGAGCGCTAGCTCCTATCACCGCCGTCGGCCACTACACAAAATTCGCTTCCGTGTACGGAAAGCCCGTTGGAAATCTCCACTTTGTGGGCACTGAGTACTCTCGGGATTGGAAGGGATACATGGAGGGAGCACTGTGGTCCGGCGAGCAAGGTGCCCAAGAAGTTGTTGATGCACTTCAGCAACAGGCTCCCGCATCGAAGCTGTAGTGGTATGACGCACGATAATTAATTAACACATGCGGAGCGACCTGTTTTATGGGAAAGTAATACAGCATGTCGAACGGATCAGCGCTTCTTTGTATATAGATAATTAAAAAATCCGTTATCCTTGCAAGTCGACAGACAGATCAATACATGCACAAAACAGAACAAGATGCCGACTTTCACATGATGAATAATGCCGAGTGTCATGTGGTCATAGGGTACCATCGCGTACAGTCAAGTTGGTCTGGCAGAAAGCCTCTAGTTCTATTCTTAATGGGGTGATCTTTACCAGGTTATAATTGATACGTCATAGGAAGAGTCGCGCCGCTGTAGCACTTTCCTCGCTTCTCCTTTCCTCCTTTCCAGTGGAGTGGGGTTAGAATAGTAGGAGAGGAAATTAGCACTGTGATATGACGCACATAAAATTATATTGTGTTGCCAAGTGAAGGGGCATGTTTCAGTTGCGGACAAGCAGTTAGCCATGAGTTGTTGTTTCGACGTGGGAGAAATACGCAAAGAGCCTGATATGTAAATGTCAGAACAAAATCGCGATTACCAAATGTCGCATCAGACCGTAATTATGGTATATCCATTACCTAGGAAATGGCTCTTTGCAAAGGATACAGCATGCCTCTCAACTTATTCAGGTGCAATGTCTTACCATTCTACGGGAAGCATGGTTGTTGGGTCCACCATCGACCAATCAACGTCATCCAACACAAACAATGGATACCAGAGGCAAGACATGAAATCGAAAATTCGAACACCACAAACTCTTGGATTCTTTGGATTCTCTCGTGACTGACAATCTAAGGAATTGAAATCCCATTGATCAGCGTTGCTTAGGCATAGAATGGGGCGTACAGCCAACACACGTTCTTCGGCTCAATGTATGTCAAAGGTATCTTGGTGTCATTGGGCGGATACCACTTTGGCGTCGAATTCATTGCGTGGAGCTGGTCTGCATCATCTATAATGTAAAAGTACATTGGAAATACATTTGCAGTTAAGGCCCATGGCCACGATGTACTGTGGCGATCCAACCTGGTTACTCCAGTATCAATGAAAATACCCAAATCCGCTTGCATATCTTGGGAGGGATATAAGAAGAAATTCTCGGTCCCATTTAGGGTTTGACTCGGATGATCAAAAAGCTTTTTGTCTCGGTCATTAAACCACACACCAATCATGTCAAGGTATCGTTGCCCTGCTGAGAATTGAACAATCCACCCAGCACAAAGAACATGTTTTATTGAGACGACGCGGCCGCGGTGTGCAATTACTCGTTCACTCTCAGCTTATGCCTTCACATTCAACCACAGATATTCAACGAGGCAAACAGACGAGAACATCAAGGAATGTCCGCTCCCAGGTACTCACGCAAATTGTCGACGAAAGGGACGCATATTCTCGCTGTTACCGTCCTTTTACTCCTTTTCTGTATCTTCTTGGTGCATGAGCAAGTATCTCGACAAAAACATGCGTTAGACCATGCAAACTCTAATGTGCTCCAAGAGGATCAACATGTGAAGAACACTACCGTTTTAGCTAGCATCAAGGCGAGCAATCTCAAAAAGCTGATGACGCTGGACGAATTAATTGCCTCGCAGCTAGCAAAGCCAAAGGCAGAAGACAACGCCACGCTCGTTACCAGTGCGTCTCCTCCATGAGTGAATGACTCAACCTTTTAAATGGACTAACGTGGTGCTAGAAGACCGCTGCGGGGGCTATGAGCAGCGAATTAGATCACGGCCTGGGCCTTATTCTGAAGGAAAACGCAAGTTTCCTTATGCTCGCCCGCCGCCTGAATGTCGCACGTTCAAGCTTCCCGAATTAGAAGCCTTGATAGATGGCATGCGGCAGTATATTAAGGATCCGGACCTTTTTCGCCTGTTCGAAAATTCGTATCCAATGACCCTTGATACCATGGTCAAGTGGCGAGGCTACGCTAAAGGCACAGCTTCCAATGGCGATCCAGGCCAGGAATTAGCCTACATTATCACAGGCGACATCGACGCCATGTGGTTGCGAGATTCCGCGTCTCAAATATACTCGTACCTGCCACTGCTCAAAGCCTCATCGGATCCAAACTCTCTGGCCAGTCTCTGGCGTGGCGTGATCAATTCACACTCCCGGTACATCAAGATCTCCCCATATTGCCATAGCTTTCAGCCTCCCCCGGAGTCGGGAATTCCACCGACTCAAAACGGTGCTTATTATCGAAACCATCCTATTCCGGGCTATGACCAATCGAAGGTGTTTGATTGCAAATGGGAGCTGGACTCCTTGGCATCATTCCTTCAAATTTCTGCGGCCTACTACAAGAAGACTGGAGACTATCAATTTTTCCAAAAGTATGACTGGATTGATGCAGTCGAATCACTCCTCAACGCTGCTGGTGCGATGAGGCGTGGTACTTATGACAAGGATGGAAAGGTTCTACCATCGGCCTGGACATTTACTGGATGGACTGACCGGGGTAGCGAGACCCTCACCAACAATGGTCTTGGCAACCCCAGTAGAGAGAATGGCATGGTGCGAAGTGCTTTCCGTCCCTCTGATGATGCCACGATTTTCCAATTTCTTGTGCCGTCCAATATGATGCTTGCGGCATACCTTGAGTCGGCATCTGAAATAATGGAGAAGTTACAGGGTAGTCGTGCGGGAAATCTTGCCGTAGCCATGCGTCAGTTTGCCACAGGTATACGCCAGGGCATTGACAAGAATGCTGTTGTCAATCGCGCTCCGTTTGGCGAAATCTTTGCTTTCGAGGTTGATGGGTTTGGCAGCGTCAACATGATGGATGACTCGAATATTCCTTCACTACTGGCCATCCCAATGTGGAGCTATATCAAAGATGGCCAGAGTGGTCAAGAAGCCCACCAAAACTACCCAGAAATTTATAAAAACACCCGCCGCTTTGCCCTTAGCGAGGAAAATCCCTACTTTATGAGGGGCCCTGCCATATCTGCGGTGGGCGGTCCTCACGTTGGACCTGGCAAAGCATGGCCCATGGCTGCTGTAATGGCTGCAATGACTGCATACGAGCCCATCTCTGGGCTGCAAGATATCCAAGGTGAGGCAGAAAAGCAGCTTCGGATGGTATTAGACTCAACCTCTGGCTATGGAGTTCTTCACGAGAGCGTAAACAGCTGGAATGGTGCTGATTTTACACGGCATTGGTTTGGATGGGCAAATGGGCTGTTTGGGGAATTGGTGATAAAAATGTGGTTGTACGAGCGAGGACACGAGAACGAGGGCTTGCTGGGGAGATCTTGGCAATGACAGTGATGCCCCAAAAGCTAAAAAGTCTCATTTTACTTGTAAAATTCGTGAAACTCTGTATTAGTTAGAACTTTTATTATGTCAACCATCTTCTTTAATTTGGATTACCAAGAATCGTAAATTCTATCACCTTTTTTGTGTCACTCAGCAATTTGCGCTTGTGGATCACGAAATGAAATTAGATTGAGCTGTACTTCTGTCTTATTTATGTGTTACGGTATGACTTTGCGATCACTTGCGGCTGATTCGTAATAGTTACAGAGTTGCATTTCTAAAATCGTGATTCATCCCACCCATATTCCTGTAGCCTATCTAGCGCCAGCCCCTTGAAGAAACCCGTTACCTAGAGCTTTGCCCTAAGGTTTGATACCATAAGCTAACGTGTTGCATCAGCATCCAATTGCGCAAACTTACTTGCCGAAATGCTTGAAGACAAATGCCTCGAGGGATTGCAGAGGAGTGCGCTCATTCCGGCCCTTTGCACGAAGGGCCAAAGCCTTCAGCTCCTTTGCGGCGTCGGTAGTATTGGCTTCACCGAAATAGAGACCTCCAGAAACCTGGCAGAAACCAAACATCTCTCTGACGGAAATATACAACGAGTCGTTAAATGTATCCATTGTCTTCCAGTCCTCGATGGCGACGAATCGAGATTTCTTTCCAGTTACTATGGGGTGTCAGTACGCGAGGGATAATGAGGTGGCTGTCAGTCTTACCTCGCTGGAAGATCTCTACAAGCTCCTCGGGCTTTGCAGAGACACTGATTCCCTGCACGAGCTGCCTGTTGTATCTGCTCGGATCCAAGAACACGCCGTGGACGATGTCACCAAAGTCTGCCTCAATGCTAATAAATGGGATTTCGTCTGAGCCGCCAAATCGGGGTATCCTCAGAGTGAGATATCCTTCGTCGTCTGGAAAGAAGGGAAATCCTCCCATGAAGGGGGCCATTTCCCTCGAAATATGATTATCCGTGTACCAACCAGGGCTGACAATGTTGACAGTCTTGAACTCCTTCTTGCTCAGGGCGTAATCCATGATGATTGCTTTTTCTAAGCACTATTAGCTCACACGTCGAGGAACCTTTACAAAACTGTCGTACCGTCAAAACATGTGCTTGTAACTTCTCCTTTTGAGACCTCTTTGGCAGAAACAAGACCGCTATAGACAAAGTGTTCCACCTTGGCTTCAATGGCGGCATCGATAATGCGATTTCCAAGAACAGATTCCGTCACGCCAGTGCCCGGCTCGAAAGCCTGTAAACAATATGTCAGATGGGATGGACAAAAAAGGGCTTATCTGCTCACTGGATCGTCCGAGTTGGTATTGACAAAGACACCCCAGCTTCCCGTGAAGGCCTTAACCACTTCATCCTTGTTGAACCCATCTGCCTTCACGACCTCAACGCCTTGTTCCCGAAGGGCTTTGGCGTTCGCTGACTCTGGGTTTCGAGTGATGGCACGGACGGCAAAGTCATGCGTCTTATTCTGCAACAGGGAAGCAACGACGCTCCCACCCTGAGCACCGGTCGCACTAAAAACGGTAATGAGAGATTTGGACATTTTAGACGGCTGTTCGTTGTCTTTTACAGTGGATAGTCGATTGGTTTGGGACCGAAGTGATCTAACTCAGAGAGATAGAAGACAAATTTGACCCTGTACTTGGGCAGCGCTCTGTTTATATATCCGCCCCAACACCCCAAACGTCATCACACAGGCTTAGCTTGTCGCACCCGTACCTGAGAATAGTGCCGTGCGGCACTTCCATGGGCCCATTGGCTAGACATGCATATGCGTGCGCTTGCTTCAAAAAGAAAAAGAAAGAAAAAAGAAAAAAAGAAAAAAGCCCTCTCCATTGACAGTCTCCTTATTATGTATTTTTCTGTCTCGGCTCTACTAGCGACAAAAAATGACTTGCAAAAGGCTGCAATATGTTCCCACCGTTGCACTAGCTCGGTATGTAACAAAACCTTCCGTACTTGGGCGAATGTTTCAGTTCCACGGATTCACGCGCAGATCTCAGCCTAGAACAGAAAAGGACATCGGAACTGAGGCTAATTCCGGGCCATCACAATCACAGTCAACGTAAGCAGCCCGCCATCACAGTTATTCATCGAGATTCACAAACCAATCGGGGTCTCTGAATGATTCCGGCCATTTTTGAACTCCTTGGCAAGATACCCTCGCATATTTATTTATATTTTTCGACTGATTTCGGTCATTGATTCTATCATTCCCTCATTGATATAAAGACAGAATCAACATAACTCTCTGTACTGGACTTAAGAGCTCCACAAACCGTGCTTGGATACGTCACGCTATTGCTTTAGTTTACGCCACTTAACCGCAAATGTCTCTACTTTGTTATTGTTATTGGTGAACCAATGTTTTTGATGGGGGCAATCACAAAAGACGTGGCAAAAGACATGCTTCCAATTGTGATGTCGTAGTGCGGTGAGTCTCCCTTTTAGGATCTAAAACCTACTTATCCCGTGCCGTGTCGCGCCGCCCGGTTTGTGCCGTCCCCGGCTTGGCACATCAGACGAGCCTTTTTGTTTTTATCGCTAGTGCATATCTCGCGTTCAGGGCTGTAAAAAAGAATACTGACACTAATTCTAAATACTAATACTGATATTAATACTAAAAGAATTAGTCTTAGTATTTTAAGTTAGTATTAGTATTAGTACTTCAAATTAGTATTTCTATTAGTATACGAATTAGTATACTAATTGGTACTTTTTACAACCCTGCTCGCGTTGCAGCCCCCCGAATAAACTCGGTCGAACTCGTCAGTCCCGCTTAAGTCCAACCTTGCCAATTTTTCGTAGCCCCCACGCAATGATTACCAAAGCAAAAATGTTGGCTCCAAAGCAATACCAGAAGGCCGCTCGATATCCTTCTAGCAGTGCTCCTGGGCTCTTCTTGTTTGCTTCGCGTGATTTGGCTGTGATTGCGCTTGCAATGGCGGCGGCGGCCGTTATCCCAAAGCTTCGTCCAATCTGAGCAATGGTATTATACACGCCACCAGCAATTCCTTGCGTCTGGGAAGGAAACACTGATGTGACGACAAGGTTAGATATTGTGTAGAGCGTATCAGCGCCAATTGCATTCGTAAGCATGGCAGGGAATACGCATGCCCAATACGTCCATTGAGGATTTGCAATCGCCATCAGCAATGGGGCTATGGAGGCAATGACAACAGCCACAAATGAGGTCGCATCTGCCCGGATTTTATGAACGAACAAGGCCATAAAAACACTAGCCAACGCTCCGCCAATCGGAGCTGGCAGCACTCTGACTATAAATTGCGTTAGCACGGTTCGATAAGAGCTAAACGAAGCCACCATTTTTTTTTTCGCTACTAAGGGCATCAATCGGGACTGACCAGATGTCTCCATTGAGGACAACTTTTGAACATATTGAAAGAAGAATGACGCAAGTGTCTCGGTCGCGTTGAACGCTCCCCAAACAAGAAATACATTGAGGCAGACACTCGTGAAAACGCGATTCTTCCACAGAGAGTTGGGGATAATGGCCGGTTTTCCCAATCGCTCTTGGCGACCAACCCAGAGTATGAAGAGCACAACAGCTGCCGCTGACAAACAAATAAGGGTAATGTTTATGGGGTGTGCGATCTTTTGGCTGTCGTCGGTAATGACACTATGTGCATGTTAGCCTTGACGTATCAGACATGTATGGCGGGATGAGACAAACGCAAAAACATATGAAATCATGGCCAGAGCACAGCTGGCCAACAAGGCCCCAACCCAATCGATCTCGGTGACTACTCTGTGCCAGGTGACGGGCTCACGTTTGCCGATAGCGGGCAAGGTTCCAAAAGCCATGGCCAGAACAAAGGTGTTCAGAATAGCTGCGAGGTAAAATGCCCTGCCAAGTCTCAGTCATGCAAATGAAGTGGATGTCATCAAATCTCTCACCATTGCCACCCAATTGTGTCCACAAATACACCGCCCAGCCCCAGGCCAATTGAGAAACCAACAGGCTGCCCACCACCCATCGTCGCAAAGGCAAGGTTTCTACGCTTTCCCATCGGAAAAGAGTTTGTAATCAGACTAACTGCGGATGGGAGACACATGGAAGATGCCACTCCGGCGAGTGCACGGAATGCAATCAGCTGAGTGCCGCTCTTGGATAGACCACAGGACATGGTAAATATGGACTGCAAGAAGCACCCCAGGAGATACAACTTGCGGGCGCCGAATAGATCAGCCAAGGCACCGAAAACTAACAGAGTGCAACCGCATGTCAGTGCAAAGACCGAGGCAGGCCTTGGTCCAGGTCAGTTGGGCTAGATGCAGCTTCTCGGCAACGGGGACGTACCAGAGGAGGAGATTTTCCTGAAGGCCGACATCCTCAGCTATAGCGGGTAATCCCACTGTGACGGCACCATTCAGCAGGGATCCAATAGCCGTGACGCAAGTGACAGAGGCGATGATGATGAATGTTTTCCCCGTCGACAACTTTTCGCGATGGACGGTCTCCGTGCCATGCCTGTCCGGTATCGGCGTGGATTGACCCTGAGCAGGCGCTGCGGTCAAAGTCAATTGGCTGGGCGATATGACGCTCAGCTCGGTCAAAGTGGTAGACATGTTATCGGCCCAGAATCAAACTCATGGATGTATGGTACGGCGCGAAAGGATCAAGGCAGGAATGGCTTTGCGGGCTGCGTTACAATATATACATGGATGTTTGACAGTGGGTGATGGACGCGCAATGGGCACCCCTGTGGGATGCAGCGAAAAAATCAACTAGCGTCGCCAGGCACCTGCGCCCTGAAAGCAATGAATTGTGGATGGCTTCCTTGATGGTATTGCTGGACGAGCTCCAGCTGCATTTATTTTATTGGCGAATTGTTCTACAGTTCATAAAGGCTAGTAGCGCCAGGCTCGCGTGATCTTGCTCCGCGTATAAACTCACCAGAGTTACATAATTGGCCCATTAAGTAACAGAATGGACTTGGTTCATGGGTGTGGAGTAATTCGAATGTGCCGCGCCGTCTTCGGGGACTTGGAGGAAAATGCGTAACCTGTTCCGGTGCTCCGGCCAATCGCGCGACTTGGGTGAGCTGGGTGAGCTCCACTCACCCGGTCACACTGTGCCACGGCGGTGAAAAATGTCTTGCAGAATCAAGGCTTTGCAGGGCTCTAGCATTAGGCCTTGATCAAAACTAAACCGGCCAAATTGGGATATAAAAGGCCTGTTGTCGGAAGTGTTGTTGAAAAATGGAATAACATCAACTACCACTTCAATTGCTCAATAAGCTTTTATAATCTGTCAAGATGAAGATTTCCACTGCCTCTATTCTCATCGGCCTTTTCGGCTCTGCTCTATCTGCACCTCGAGCAGGTGATTCCCTTGGTGAATGTAAGTAAAGCTGAATGACGCATCCGCTCTGAGGTTTTGGAAAGCCCTGTGCTCACACTGTTGGGAACACAGATTACTCTGAGCGACGCGACGTCGATGAGCGAAGCCTCAGAGCTGGCTTTAAGGATCAAGCATGCCCTTGAGGTCAAATACGTATTTGGACTGATTTTTGTGTTCCCAAGGTTGATGTTAAGCGCCATCTCGAAGAACGAAATATCCTCGGTTCTGCATCGCCCACCGTTTGTTTTCCTGACTTCAAATACAGTACCATTTTGAAGACGTGCATTCCGGGCTTCAAGGTTGGTGGTGGTGTCCTTGTAGTGGGAGGGAGCGACGCAGGCGATTCTGCATCGACCACTGAGGAAAACAGCAAAGTTGACACACGAGCCTTGGCGAGCGGTGTTGGCTTTTTGGGATGCGAGCCTGGTTATAAAATGACGGCCAATCACGAGTGCAAAAGGATTGTTTTTTATGATCCCACATCTTGGTAAAGAAGCCTTGACGAACGAACTCTCAGGAGTGGTGTCGGCTGGTTGACATGTCCTCCTGGCTATAAAATGATTTCTAATCATGAGTGCAAGGTGATTACAACATTTCAATGGTAATCCTTTAAAGCCAAAAGAGGTTTCTAAAATGGTACTGGATTTCTGTGGCCCTCGTCATTGTACGGGGGTTTGTTCAATTTTATCTCATTACCCAATTCAAGCATGATCAAGGTAATGGGCCGGGGATGGTTTTTACCTTCTTCTTCAGCTTTAGGTAGAAACTTTCCAATAAAACTTCTTACATTTTATCTAAATGGTGATAGTATTATCTTGTACGCCTGCGTCTATGCATGAATATACGATGATAGTGGTTGCTAGAAGTAGTCGTTCCATTCGACTAGTGCGCGAGTGGAGCTAACCAAGCTTCTGGTCGTTACTTGAGCTAATCCAAACTCTCACCATCCTCACCCTAAAGCCGTTCCCTCTCCTTCCACAAATTGAACAAAATTGATAACCTCTGCATCCTTTTCTTCCAAGAGCTGACCACTAGTTTTCTTCACGTGACGAACAAAGGGCTGGCCGGTCAATACAACCTCCTTCCTATGTTTTCCCCTGATATTCTGCATCATTTCCCATCTAACCCTTTGTCTTTACTCGCTGTTCAATTTAGTCACGCTATGCCTGTTTTGAGGGGTACCTAGATCAAGTATGTTTTGATCACATCAAATGACAGTTGCCCGCGTCACTTTGCAGCATCCTTATACAATCTGCTGAAAGTCCATCCGGTCCCGCTCGATTGAAACGATACACTGGACGAGAAATTATTCCGTTCCAGGACATAGGGCGGTCGAGGAAATGTTCAGGCTGTTCCAGTTGAAGTAATGTACGGAGTACTGTGCGTCAGCTCATTTAGATAAGTTTACCTCATGACCTGCATCATAAGACTTCTCGGGACTGCGATAACGCCTTAATCCCGACGGCCCCTACGCCTTGTGCGCCATATAGAGCCACCTGAGGTTATCACCCTTGCGGATTTTATGCAGTGAGTGCCAGATGAGGCATGTCAAAATTCCATGCGCCTGCTCCTAGTCATACTCAATCTAAAATTGGCGCATTAGTCACTACATTCATGGGCCGGGTTGTACGCCCGGCTGTGCGCTCGCCATTCTGTCATGAACACGTGCTCGTCGTTCGCAATGAGCATCAAGACTTGTTAATGCTTGCCGAACCCTTGCCTTTGCTGCTCGTTGTTGACAAATTCAAGGCTGACTCCTCATTTTCGTATGAGGTACGAAAAGTCCATACATAGAGTGGGGTTATGATAGCAAGGGTCCATTGGATCAATTTTTTACGCTTAGAGTTTCGTATTTGGGGCGAATGGCGATGTGCAGGAGCATCACGTTGGTGGGTGCGTTCCAAGTTTTGTTACGTACCAGTGACGTGCTCAATTGAAAGGATTCCTAAGCAGGGGTATTAATGGAAGCAAAGGATACCCCGTGCGGGTCTATCTAACCGCTTATCCCACCAAAATAGGGGTTCGATCGATCTAGGCTACGGCTACGGTAGACTGACTCTACATAGTAGGGGCGTCACCATGGAACCCCTATGAACTTATCAGTTAGTGACTAGCCATAGCGACACTCTTCTAAATTACTCACTGCACTCTACAACCCGCAAAGAAAAGCGTAAAATTATTATCTGAAGGGATAGACTAGTATTTGCCTGTAATTTCTGTATCTTTTTTTCTTTTTGCTCGCTATAACATGGGATGTTACAAAGGTATCCCTTTCTGAGGGGTCTACATAGGTGGCGAAGCCACGAGCTGACACGCAAACAGGGATTGCGCTGTATGTTTTGACGAGGCATCTGACTGTGACAAGGAATGCGCATGGACATGGTTTAAAGTGGGGCCGTTAAATATTCAACCAGCTAAGCCGAACCTTATCGAAACCCTGTATTGTGTCGTCTTGTAAACCCCGGCCAAGCTGAATGAAATCTCCATTGTAGGTCTGCCCCTAGTCATTTAAGGATATAGAATTGTCCCAAACGCGGGGGGGATTAAAATACCTTCTCCACCATTGATTGGATATCGGATACAAAGTGATGCCAAGGCGGGTCGTCCTGAAATCTATCCGAGCCCTTACATACAAGTTCCAACGTGTAATACGACGGTGCCAATCACCGACTGTTTCCATACATACACCAGCCACCAATATGGTAATAGATCGCAGTAACTGCCGTCACCGCGATTACCCTGTGGCATACACACACACATCCCTATATAACGCTAAGTTTCAGAAAACTACTTCAAATCCTACATAGAAGCAATTTTTTGCGAAGTAGATCAGCATATACATGAGTTTCATCATTTTAATCCACTAAATTTCATTTGAAAACATCATGTTGAGTCTGGCTAAATTATTAGGTGACATGATATATGCTAATCCACTGGCGTTGGTATGCTTGGGGCTACAGTTCTGCATCAACACATGAGGAAAGCAATACCATATGAGCCTCGTATTTCTTCTATACGAAGCCCTGGCCTATGCACGAGAGTCGCCTCACACTCACAACACGCTAGCTCTAGAAATTTAAATGCAGACAATGTGGTGAAATTGGGTTACACCCACTTTCAATTAGTCAGAAAGCTCTCGGTCTATCACATGTCCAAGAAGGTCAATGAGTGATACCATGTGGTCTCTCGACCCACCAAGCAATCCACTTTTTCAGGGCCCCTTCGTGAAACGGCACAGTGAATATCATTCAAATGCTAATTTCAGGCCCCCGTATGTTCGGGTGGTTCCGTATTTCAGTACATGTACGAACGAGTACAAATATCATTCAAGATCCTGCCAACCATTGCTCCAATTTGCAAATCATACACACTCTCTCATCTTCTACTCATTACTTTTCTGAATATTCTCTTCACTCCTTTCTCTCAACAACATCGCCAAAATGAAGTTCGCTATCGTTTTCACCGTTGTCTCGACTGTCTTCGGAGCTGCCATGGCTGCACCCGCCGCTGAGCAGCCTGAAATGAGCTGGGCTAAGCGCCAATTTTGCACTGGCAAATGGGCCAAGATCCCCGGCTTCAAGCCTTGTGTAAGTGGCCTCAACCGATAAGCGATCAGCTAGTTACAAGGCCAGTATGCTAATTCGAATTAACTATCGGGCAGTAATTATATGCGCCGCACTGGTGGATAAGGAGCTTTCTATCGTCGTATAGAGTTCTCCATTGGACTTTCATCTCTGCCGGTCTTAAGCAGGTTACATGTGTCTAGTACAATATACAACCACTACATTTGAGCAATCTAAACCACTAAAACAAAGCCTGTTTGCATATACGTTGGAGAGAATAGTGATACTGGAAGCATTGCATACGCTACAGGCTCACGAGTCGATTCAATATTAAATCTCTCCAGAATGTGACCTACACAAATTAACTTCCCTTGATGCATCATCGCTCCTCCGTTCTAACTCACCTGTGCTTGAAACTCCGTCCACAAGACCACGTCCAAGATTGGGACTTGATCTAGAGGTTCCATCCGTTTTATCCGCATCAAGCCCGACCCGAATCGAACCTGCGATAGGAGCATTGTAATTAGCCCCAACTTTAGCCAGACTTCGCGGCTTCAATATAGTCATTCAATTCAGCGTGTTGGGGGCTATTGCTCAATAATTCTCTCTGACTGAGTAGTTAGTGCCAGCCACTGGCTTGGCCGAGGCCCAGAACTGGCGGCCGCTTTGCTGTCTAATCTTTCTGTGGAGCAATCGCGACTTCTGTAGCTGTACCGCTGTATGTAAAGAAGCTCTGTGGTCAATGGTGCATTGTGATGATACCACGGTAAGAGCTTAGTAGAGCTGAGTTTCGGAAAGAACAGATTAGGTCTAGATTCGGTTGCTTGCCCTCGCAACCTTTTCAAACTCCAAGACCCGGCGAACACCTCGCACCCCACTAGCTATCAATCGAATTTGATCTCGTGTACTTTCGTATCGGTCCTGGCTCCGCATAAAATGATCACCAAATTGCACCCTGAACTCGTCAAACCTTTTGTGAGGAATTCGAAGTTCAGACTGATTTCTTGACATTGTCGTTCTGATCGTAGTCTCTATATCTCTTCTAGTCTTGCTGGTAAGATCATTGTAACACAGGGTTGGAGGTTTTGCGATAGGCTGCACAGCTTGACAAAGCCGAGATTCTTGGTAGTAATCCAAGGTGCGAATTAGAAACCGAATAATGTGGGCATACAGTAGGTATGTGGCATCCTGTATCATGTCATGGGGGCATAATTCAACTACAATTTTGATTTGAGCGAGGGAGTCACAGATCTCGCACAATGCCGCGATAACAGCACTAATCTTATCGAAGGCAAAGGAAACGGGCTCATTATGCTACTTCACGGTGGGCCAGGGACCGGTAAGACGTTGACAGCCGAGAGTGTTGCTGAAATTTCCGAAAAGCCACTGTACAGGGTTACGTGTGGCGATGTGGGAACCAAGGCTGAAGATGTCGAAAAGTCCCTTGAGTCGGTTCTCTATCTTGGGAAGCTCTGGGGGTGTGTTGTTCTTCTTGACGAAGCCGACGTTTTTCTGGAAGAGCGCAGCCTGAATGATCTCCAGCGCAATGCTTTGGTGTCCGTTTTTCTGCGCGCGTTGGAGTATTACGAAGGGATTCTAATCCTCACGAGCAATCGGGTCGGGACGTTTGACGAAGCTTTCAAATCACGAATCCAGCTGGCGCTGCATTATCCCACTCTTCGTCCGTACCAACGGCTTCGCATCTGGGAGAACTTTCTGGAGCGACTCAAGACACTGGGTGATGAATCAGTCCATATAGATGACTTACACAATCACCTTGAAGATCTCCAAAAGGAGGAGATGAATGGTCGACAAATCCGCAATGCTATTACAACTGCCCGCCAGTATGCTAAGTGGAAAAAGGTCACCATGACGTACCAACATATCAAGGATTTTATCGAGGTCTCAGGCCGCTTTGATCAGTACCTTAGTAGGATTCGAGGACGTTTGACCGAAGATGAAATAGCCGAGGATGAGGGATGGAGATGGTCGGGTGGATATGGAGTGAGAGAAAAGACAAAGAATGCAATATAAGTCCCATTAAGTTTCAACTACCATTTTATTCCATCATATCTTCTTCTCGCTGGACCATCTGCTGTTGTTCAAGTACCTAATCATGTTCCTGCGGTTGGTTGTGCAGAATGCCCTCTCTTTTGAGATTTATTCCGGCACAATGCCAAAAGAATACCAAAAGAAAGATAATATTAATAGATGTCGAGTAATTTGGTAATACCGGAATTGAGCTTGCTGCAGCAATATTTTCGGCCTATCTGGCTATGCGTTGGTCAGCGAATTCACAAATCCAGCCTAAAACTTGTTTGGATGGTGAGATGTGCACGTGATGGCGATGTCGGCATCCTTGTCTGCCCCACTAGGGCGTGGATTTGACAAGCTCGACAGTCGAGACTACATAACTCCGCTGACCATGTCTAGATTGCACAAATCCCGACAATTTTCTGATCATTCCATTGGCTTTTCTTCAAAGACATAAATTCAGTGTTTAACTTGTTGAGCCACCTGCTCGTCATCAGCCAGGGTATCCCCACCGGCCGACCGAATGATGGAACATGACACAGATGGGTCTCTCTGTAACCAATCACAGCCGCCACACATGGACCAGAACGGCCTTGATCCGCTCTTTGACCAATTCACGAATGAGGCATGGTTCTACCAGCCAGGCTTGCCTACTGACAACACTCCCTGGCTCGATCTGCAGACAGCCACTGAACCTACGCTTGTGGATTCCACAGCTACCCAGACAACCATCGAGCAGCAAGACATCTTACAGACAGATGAACAGGCTACTGATAGTTCGTTTCCTCGCACAGCATCTCCATGGTCAGGCTTCCAGAGCTCTGCCTGCTCGTCAGATCAACCCATCTCCCCAGTCAAACTCGGCACTAGGTTCTCCAAAGAATCCGTAAAGATACTGAAAAAATGGCTGGTGACTCATAAAAGCCATCCATATCCCAGCGATAAGGAAAAGACACTGCTACAGCAGCAAACTAGTCTGAGCAAGGTCCAGATCGCCAACTGGTTAGCAAATGCACGCCGTCGAGGCAAGGCTCTTCCATCACCGTCGCTGCCCTCGGCATCTCCGGGGAGCAGAACAACGCCCGTTGATATCCCCCAAAGACCGCCGACACCAGCAATAGGACATAGCAGTACTCTCAATCCTCTGCAGCGATGGGTTGATTCACCGCCGGAAAGCGAGCCTGCCACTGTTTCAGCCATTGCCCTAGCCATTGCTTCAAACTCTGGCATACCAGGTATGCATCTTTTACATTGCTTCTGATTGATTGACTTATCCAGAACAAACCCTAATTGACTGATACATTTCATCGTTACAGCTCATTTGAATAATTTTGAGTATGGCATTGACGCGACAAACCAGGGCTCTTCCGCCGGTTCCATCAGCACGTCGCGTTCAAGCGGTGGCTCGCTGGCCTCGGGTCACTCGTTTGACTCTCAAAATTCACACTCCTCGGCGCCATTTAACCGCGGTCACAGGCTGCGGGGGAGGCGCGCCAGAAAGGAGTGGAGCGATCGGAAGACTTCGCTCAACGCCTTACCAAAAACCTTCCAATGCACCTTTTGCACTGAGTCATTCCGGACCAAATACGATTGGCAGAGGCACGAAAAGACGCTTCACATTACCCTTGAGAAATGGGTTTGTGCCCCGGATGGGCCATGTGCTGTTGATCCCTCAACCAAGGAGTTGTCGTGTGTATTTTGTGGTTTGTCGAATCCAGATGGGGCACACATTGACTGCCACAACCTTGTCTCCTGCCGCGAGCGAAAAGAAAATGAACGCACATTTTACCGCAAAGATCATCTGACCCAGCACCTGCGGCTTGTGCACGAATCGAAATTCCTTGAGCAGTCGATGAACAGCTGGAAGATTGTCATCACGGATATCAAGTCGCGATGTGGATTTTGCAAAGCATCGATGAGTACGTGGAACGATCGTATCGATCATCTCGCGAGGCACTTCAAAAATGGTAGCACCATGGCTGACTGGAAGGGCGGCTGGGGCTTTGAGCCTCATGTGATGGAAATGGTCGAAAACTACATCCCCCCTTGTAAGATTCAAGTCGAGCTGGGTTATCTGTCAGAGGCTAATAAAGCATAGATCTCGTTGAGCAGGAGCGAAATTCTCCATTCCCGTTCCAGGCGTCTAGGCCTCCATCGGAAACCCCACGAAGTGCTTACGAACTCATCAAACTAGAGCTCGTATACTCGATGCAAAATCGCTATGACGAGACAGGAACTATGCCAAATAATCAAGACATCCAGTTGGAGGCTTGCAGAATCATATTTGCGTCCGAAAGTTCCTCATTCCATTCCGCCACGGGAGGATCCTCTTGGTTACGAGATCTGATCATGTCAGACGAGTTCATTTCAAGGCGAGCTCAGTTGGGGCCTGTCCGATCTAGCGTCGAGGGTCGGCTCTATATGCTCAAGATCCATGGCAAAGACAATTTGTTCCGGGAATGCCCGTTGGAAGATCAGCTACAGGGCTTCTTCCATCAGCGATATTCTTCCGGCACCCCCCCTAGCAATGGGGAACTCCAAAAGGAAGCATGCGAAATTATCGGACGTGTCGAAGCGCAGTCGCTGATGCCATCTGACTTTATAGCCAATTGGGTAATCAAGCTGGTTGGGTCATCAACAGGCTGGATAAATGACTTTCGGCAACGCATGCAGTCAGCAACCTCCGGAGATAGGATCATTGGAAGCCCGCAGCCTTTGGACACGGATGTTGCGGGCTTAAGCATTGTCAGTGACGACGGTGGTTTTGAGGCGCAAACATCATCACTGGGCACTGCGCAAGCTCAATTATTTATCAGTGACGACAACGACCCACGCATTCTCAACCAGAAAGGCAATGTCGGGATTTTTGGCTCGCTCGAATATGCGTCTATGTCCTATCCAGGAGTCACATCATCAGATTCCCGACCTCTTCTAACCAAGCCCACTTTAGACTCGAGGTTCCAAGAGAGCGCAGGCAACTCTCGACCAACATTGGTTCTCCCTGGTCGAATGTTTGCTCATGACGGCAATCTACATCGATGGCTTGGGAGAGACCTTCGACGATGGGTCGCCTGCACAATGTCGCCCAATAACCCAAATTGTCACATCCCGACGGATGAGGAAATCCAGCATCAGTCACTCTGGATTTTGTACGGAGAGTGAGTATTTTTAACTCCTTCAAAGGATAACGTACTGATTAGAAATGCAGTGACGACCCGTGGAACGATACGCCAGCCCACAACCCAGAGTGGCTCAAGCACTTTAAAGAGGAAGTTGGAATTCCACTCGAGCATCCAGGTGCAGAGTGAGCAAATATTGCGTTCCAGGCGCTCACCGCACAACTATACCAAACCAGGCATGTCCGAAGGATTATTTGGTTGTTTTTGACGTCAATACGACCCACACTGGCGAATCCTTCGCAGTGGCCTAAGGATTTGTCATCCCGGTGGTGAAACGGCATGCTGGATCCGAAGGGCGTCTGACGACAGGACCATATTTAACCGATTGGGAAATGAAAAGAGGGGCAGCTCAGCAGGCTCACGATATTTGAGTTCAAAAATATATAAACACCAAGATGTCGCTCGATGCCATCCGAATGCACTCATCTACAACAACTCAGACAGTAAAGTAGAAAGGAAAATACCAGAAAGCAAAGATGCCGTCACCCATTATTCCCAAGGCACTAAAGCCTGGCGACACTGTAGCCTTCATCTCGCCCTCTGCGCGGCTCAACGACAAATTCCCAGACGTCGTGTCGCGAGGGGCTGCCGTCTTCACGGATCGAGGCTACAAGGTCCGCATATTCTTCAACCAGGACACGGGCATCCAGTCGGGCATCAGCAACCGGCTGTCGGAGATCAAAGCGGCCTTCTCCGACCCCACCATCGCGGCCGTCAGCTGCACGATAGGCGGGCCGTCCTTCACCGAGCTGCTGCCCGCCCTCATCGCGGACACGGAGCTGCACGAGACGATCCGGGCCAACCCCAAGATCGTGGTGGGGTACTCGGACATTACGGGCCTGCACTGGTTCCTGCACGCCTTCACCGGCCTGCGCACCTTTTACGGGCCCGGGGCGATCCCGGAGCTCGGCGAGCCGGGCACAGTGGCCGACGAGGACTCGCCGCTGGCCTTTTGCGCCAGGAACCTATTCCGCGCCATCGAGTCGCCCGAGCCCCTCGGAGACGTGCCGCGCGCCGTACAGTACGCGCCGAGGCTGTCCCCGTTCTGGAGGGATCCATCGTCCACGGAGCCGGCCGCCGTGACCCCCAACCAGCCGTGGACCTGGCTCCGGGGCGGCAAGGCCGAGGGCAGGTTGTTCGGCGGCTGCTTGACCGTTGTGGCGCGCCTAAACGCCGTGCGCCCCATCGTCCCCGACTGGCGGGGCCGCATTGTCTTCCTCGAGACGGCGCTCAACGACGACGGCAGCGGTGGCAACCCGATAAACCGGGTGCAAGCCGGGTATGCGGACCTGATTGCCGCCGGCGTCTTTGAAGAGGCGGCGGGGCTGGTGGTTGGTCGACCATTCGGCTACGACACCGAGGAGCAGAGGCAAGAGTACGCGGGCGTCATCAAGGGGTTGCTGTGCGAGGGGCGTCTTGCCGACAAGAAGTTTCCCATCCTGTTCAACGTGGACATCGGACACACATCGCCGATGGTGACGCTTCCGTTTGACGCATTGGCGGTGCTGGATTCGGAAAATGACAAGTTTGCCATCTTGGAGTCGGTAGTAGAGTAATCAATTTGCGGGTGGACACCAGTGGTCTAATTAGAAGCGGATCGACGTGTCAGTTCAGACAAAGACGCCATTTCTAGTCCAAAAGAAAAGAAGTATTTAGTAAACGGCATCGTTATATATACCCCGTTGATAGTTTATCTACATATATCTACTATTCCCATCCCCGCATTCACCGCCTGAGATACCTTGCCGCAACCACGCCAGCAGCCACCACAGCTGGCCCCAGGCATATTTTGCCCACCATCTTTCCAAACGCCATCCACCACATGATGCTGTGCGCAAAAATGAACTGCTTCGCATCATTGAGCCTAGGAAACTCCGAGTCGGGCGCCTCCTCACCGAGGAACTCGCACAGCGGACCCCAGCCCTCTTGCACGCGAAACTCTAGCATATTCTCCTTGGGCACCGTCCTCTCCAGCAGGGCGTAGTGGTCGGCAAAGGCCTGCCGCGCGGGCGACGTGGGCGAGAAGTCGTACATGGTGCGAAAGTTGGCGGGCATGACCGTCTTGGCGTGCTGCCAGAAGGGCCCCGCGAGCGCGCCGTCCCAGCGGGCCAGCGTCTCCCAGAGCGGCCAGCGGAGGACCTGGCCGCCGGTCGAGTCCATGCTGCGCAGCCAGCCGTCGACGTCGCGGGTCGAGGCGACGACCTTGGCCTCCGGGTACGCGGCGACGAGCTCCTCGACGAAGCAGATGGCGGGGACGTCGGCGACGGCGTCGTAGTCGCCGAGGAGCTTGTCGAACTCGGCGCGGCCCCACGGCTTGCCCTTGCCGTTGAACTTGGCGTCGAGGGCCTCGCACCACAGCGCCAGGTTGGTCCGCGGGCTGCCCATGGCCACGGCCATGTGGTACGGCTTGTAGCCGAGGCGCTGGAGGGCCGTGAACAGGGCCATGGTGCCGGTGCGGGACTGGCCCAGGCAGAGCACCCGCATGGGCCGGGTGCGCGTCCCCGGGTACGAGTCGATGAGCCGCCCCGTTTCCGGGTGCGGCTGGAGGTTGTGCAGCTCCCGCGTTTTGCGAGGGTCAAACGTGTCCAGCAGCGTTGTCTGCTTTTGACCCCCTTGGGGGCTGGGCTTATTACTGGTCTCGTGGGTGCTGGTCATCTTGTCGGGGAGCGTGACTGTAACTCTGTCGTTTCAGGGATATCTACAACCGATGATTGGGCACACAACACGCCACGCATGAAATAAGAATAAACAAAATAGATTAAGTTGGCGGGCATGCCAACGTGGCGATGGCGCTTATATCCCAAATGCGCCCGGAAACCATTGTCCTCATGGCCCCAGATGCCAACGGAACCAGGTGTTTAGTGCTTATCTCAGCGCCAGCAGAGGAAATTAGTCCGCTGTGGGCGCCTTGGTACGAAGACCGAGTCATTCATGGTTGATGGAAAGAGAAGGAGGTTATTTGGAAGACACGATGAGGCTATTCCATCTCACGCAACGGCACTTCCATTGGGTATGGCATGGTGTTTTGCATAAGCTGCGTTGCGCTACAGCCGCCTTCACATGCTTTCTTGTGTGTGTGTGGCGGAAACGTGCTAGTAAGGGACCCACCTATTCAATTCGTTGTTGCAGTGACCGCGCGACTAGCCCTACTGTGACACGGATAGCGGCTCGTGTTTAACGCGGATGGTTTCATCTTTTGCAAGATAAATTAGAGCCCAGCCTCTTCCAATTGATGCATTGAAATACGCATTTTACCATTTACGCGGCGTTAGCGACGCGGTGTACTGATGGGGAAAAAGGTTCTTTAGGGTAGACCCGTGATGTCATGTTTTGTGGGGTCACACGTCAGGGGTGGCGAGGCGAGTCAAGGCTGAGTGGCTTAGCTGCGCACATCTCACTCTCTTGACGATTGACGATCCGAAAAAGAGGAAGGTGGATAAATGCCTCAAGACATGCATTGGGCAGACCTTGTTTGCCTCCCCAGCCGCCATCTGACCATGCCTATCTTCAGGGCAAATGTGCACACGTCTTGACGTCTTGATGCTTGATGGGCGGACAGAAGCCGAGCCGGACAAGGGGAAGCCGAGAAAGGTGGATGCGGCAAAGTGCGGAAAAGTGGGCCTCGGGAGCCGAAGCCGATGCCTGTATGGGATAGCGGTGTGGGTGTTGAGCAAGGTGAGAGGCGAAGGTGAGGAAGCAAGCACTGTTGGTGGAAGAGCAGAATAAAAGGAACAACAACAAGAAGGTGGCATCTTTGACTTCATGCAGTAGGGCTCGGAACGCGGAACCTATCAGCTGCAGGGGTGGCCTCGTCCCGATCCTTGCGTCGCCGTGTATCTCATCCAAATAGCCCTTATAGGCCAAGAGGGCTCTCGATTAGATAGCCAGATAACACCCTTTCCCCACCTCCTTCTCGGACAGACCGTCGTTGTCTCTGACCAACTCGTGTCATTGCCACCTGTGGTGTTCCAGCCATGGCTTTCGACTAAGTCAGAAGCGTGCTAGCCCCGTGTCTCTGGTGGCTGGAAGGAGAAAAAAAAAAGCCTCGACCACGACACCAACGACGACAGCCCCGCGACGCTCGAGTTTGACATTGAGTGCAGGAGATAGGCAGATGGATGGTACCCAAGCCCGCGGGTGGGCGCTAGCCTAGAACGAGTCGCTGTATCCGGGAAACCTGGGGAAGCGGGGACGAGGCTATCACGGACCACACTCCACCACGGTTCGAGCGAGGAGCTGCCAATGGCTGGCAGTTCCGCAGCTGGGTCCGCTGGCCCACCGCCCCCTAACGCCCGCCCGGGGAAACCTTGAAGCCAAACACTTGAACCGTTCTAGATGACGCACAGAGTGTGTGTCTTTGGCTCTCCCCAGGCGGGCTCGATAGCAGCTGAGACCTGACTGGCCGAGCCACCCGCCTGGGCCAAGTCAGGTCTGGGCCCTCCCCCGACCCCCCGGATGCCTTGTCTCCTTCTGTCCATGCCATGCGAACAAGGCCTGGGGAGGAGAGAGAGAATTGATAGACATGATTCGAGACCAGTGCGCCGCCGATACATTTATTACCCGGCCTGTTTCCACTTGCTTTTCTCGATCTAGAGCAAACGATCAGAGAGTCCCACTCTTGTCCCGAAAACCACTTTCTGCACTACTTCTTTATCCAACCGTTTTGTCGCCCCATTCTCCCTCTGCCGATTGCATCAATCGGGTCTGACCAGAATCTGGATCAGTTCTAAACTTTCTATTCCTTCTCTTCTTGCGCTCTGAAAAAATGGCGTCTACCGAGAAGAAGGATAGCAGCGACCTGCAGGCCGTCCGCTCCAATGGCGTGGGCAGCATCCGCGACATCAACGGCCAGCCGTACGACGAGAACGCTGAGATTGGCGGCCTGCACCGCCGGCTCGGCAACCGCCAGATCCAGCTGATCGCCGCCGGCGGCTCCATCGGCACGGCCCTCTTCATCAGCATCGGCGGCGGCCTGGCCAAGGGCGGGCCCGGCAGCCTCTTCATCGCCTACCTCTTCTACGGCATCATTCTGGGCCTGGTCAACAACGGCATTGCCGAGATGAACACCTACATGCCCATCGCCGGCGGCTTCGTCCGCCTGGCCGGCTACTGGGTGGATGACGCGCTGGGTTTCCTCGCTGGCTGGAACTTCTTCCTCTACGAGTCCCTGGTCATTCCGTTTGAGATTACTGCGCTGAGCTCCGTGATATCGTTTTGGAGTGAAGACGCCACGAACCCTGGTCCTACGGCCGGAATCTGTGCTGCTGTTATTGTTTGCTATGGGTAAGAAATTTTGCTCTCTCCTTAAACCCGACCAACGTTGCTATTCCCATGCGTCAATTGTGTTCTGAATGATTGTCAAAAACTTCAATTCGACCTGGTTGTACTATACCCCTTGAGTGAGCTGAGGCTAACATGAACCACCCGCAGAGCCCTAAATATTCTTGCTGTACGATTCTATGGAGAATCGGAATTTTGGCTGTCTGGAGGAAAGCTCATCCTCGTCTTCATCCTGTTTTCCTTCACCTTCATCACCATGGTCGGAGGAAACCCGCAGCACGATGCCTACGGCTTCAGGCACTGGTCCAGCCCCGGCGCCTTTGCCACGTACCTGAGCAAGGGTGACCTGGGCCGGTTCGAGGGCTTCCTCGCCGCCCTGTGGAGCGCCGCGTTCACCATTGTCGGCCCCGAGTACATCTCCATGGTGGCCGCCGAAGCGAAGCGTCCGACCGTGTACATCAAGGCTGCCTTCAAGACGGTGTACTACCGCTTCTGCCTCTTCTTCATCGGCGGCGCCCTCGCTGTCGGCATCGTCGTCCCCTACAACCACCCCACCCTCGTCAACATCTACTTTGGAGACGGCAGCACTGGCTCCGCCGCCGCTTCGCCGTACGTGATTGCCATGCAGAGCCTGGGCATCAGCGGCCTCCCGCACCTCGTCAACGCTCTGATCCTCACGTCCATCTTCTCCGCCGGAAACACGTACACCTACTGCGCGACGCGAACGCTGTACGGCTTGGCTCTCGAGGGCCGCGCCCCCCAGTTCCTCAAGTACTGCAACCGCAACGGCGTCCCCATTTACTGCTTCTGCATCGTCATGCTGTTCCCCTGCCTGTCCTTTTTGCAGGTCGGCAACGGCTCGGCCAAGGTGCTCAACTGGCTCGTCAACATCGTCACGGGCGGCGGCATCATCAACTTCCTCGTCATGTCCATCACCTTCATCAACTACCACAAGGCCTGCGTGGCGCAGGGCGTCGACCGCAAGACGCGGCCTTACTACGGCTACTTCCAGCCCTACGGCGCCTGGATCGCCATCGTCTTCCAGACCATCATCCTCTTCGTCTACGGCTACGCCTCCTTCAAGCCCTGGAGCGTCGAGGACTTCTTCACAAACTACACCATGCAGCTGCTGGCGCCGTGCCTGTTCTTCGGCTGGAAGTTCTTCAAGAAGACAAAGTACATTCGCCCCGAGGAGGTCGACCTCACCTGGGAGCGACCCATCATCGACGCCTACGAGGAGTCCCTCACGGAGCCCGTGGTAAGCTTCTGGACGGAGATGGGCCAGCTGGTGGGCCTGCGGGGAAAGGCCAAGGATCAGGGCCTAGCATAGATCTACAACCTAGAAGGGCTAGTGTTTAATGTATATCTGAGATGACGGTTCAAGTGCTGAGCCTCATGATTTCATGATCAAGTTTACGTTTGCCAAGTGATGACACGTGCGTTGGGAAAGTGAATGTGTTTGCGAAGCCAGTAGAGAAACCAACGTGTTGCATCTCTCTGAGCACATAAGGACGTGATTGGGTGACGATGTTCTATTATATGAGGGAGTTGTGTAAGGATATGAGAGTTGTCATGAGTTTGAAAGGCTGCAAGGGTTATCCCTTGGAGTGTGCCAAGGTAGCAGCTGGGTACTAGCAAAAGGATAGCCAATCACGAAACAATGTTCCACTAGTTTCGACAGGCATGGAATAGTACATTACACCATGTCCGGTCTAGGTGGCTTTGAAAGTCGCTGAGTGTGCCTTCACGGTCACGTGGGACGAGTATCGAACTGAGAACTATTACCTAAGCACAAAGGGGCATGGCTGCTAGGCTTATTGTGTAAAGCTTATTGGGCCGACCCGAGCCTCTATCACTAGGCCTCGAGCCTACGTAATGGTATCTTACGTATAATGTGAGTGGGTTCTTGTTTTAGTTATGGCAATTAAGCATCTAGACAATACGACTTGCATGGGATTGTTTCTGGGAAATTCAGCTGATTAAGCCCCCAATCCAGGGGATTTCTTGTTTCTCGAGAAAAACAAGACAAAAAAGTACTGCACTTATCAATTGAATAAATTGAATAGTTGTTAATCCTGGTTCATGCTAGGTTTTATCGAACCTATTCCTTATATTATATGATTTCCTTTCGAGTATTATTGCTATGCCTAGACTTTGGCTTGCCTCGGCCTGAAGATGGCCCTATAGGATATGGGTTGCCCGCCCCACTTGTCTGCGAGTCTTGGAGTCGTGTTTGGTATCCACAGGTTCAGGAAGATTGAATAACCACATGGATATTGACAATTCTGTGTCACATGATTTCAAACTCTAAATTCGTGGATAGTGTTGCGCTGCTCCTGGGTGAGATTGGGATTGGTGTTTCGGCGAATAATGACGTGGTGCTTACTGTGTTATCAGAGCAGTCTCTTCAGATAAAAAAAATTGGATTGGTGCGTGGGAATCCCACGTGCTATTCTGTCACTTTGTTTAAAATGTGATGTTGCGAGTCATCCACGTGGGGTTGTGTTTCTTGTGTAAGCATGACTCGGTTGTAGTTGCCAATAAACTTGATGGCGACGGCTCATCGACCACGGTTTATCTCCTGGCAAATGGTATGATGTCCCGATATGTACCGTAAATGGCGCATAATCAGAACTGAATCGGTCGATAGATTAAGAATAGCTGAATGGTTAGCCGAGAAGTCCTGCTACCGACTCTCCGAACCGCTGCAACGTTGAAAGATGTATCAAGGTGCGTCATGCATTTGGCAACGATTGCCGTGGCGCGATGGAATGGTGAAGCGGCTTGGCAACCCTGTAGCTTAGTGCTAGGCTAATTACGCACTGCGTGGTGTGTGGGATGCGGATGCCAAGGACCTGCCATCATCTCTTGGCAAATGGTTAGATCTCCCCGCCAAGACTAGCCTCATCTAATCTTATCAATATCAAAAACTTTTCAAGGGACGATATAGTTAAGGAGATTCCAAACCCAAAGACTTTGTGCACTTGGCTTTTCCATAGTCGAGTGTAGATAAGCTCAATTCCGGTCGGAACTCCAATTGACTAGTCAGATTCCGATATCAGGCGCCAAATACTGAAACGGGTGGAACACAATCGCGGAACTTTGCTCCTCTTGAATGTTTATCCGCCGTGGTACGCGGCTGGTACGTCGCTACGAATTGCTGCTTCATCGCGTCAGTATAAGCTTTCGCGTCGACATGCGAAAACTCACCTGCTGGTGCCGGCTGGTTGCTCGCATGCTCAATCTCATCCTGTCATGGTCAAACGTGGCATACCGGCGGCTCGGCAGGATGAACCTTTTGCACGTAGCCATGTGTAACCCGAAAGCGAACATCCTCGTGGGAGGCTATCATCCCGCGTCGTCACCCAATCAGAGCTTCCTCCCCCATCTCCACCCCCCGTGGGCCGGACGCAGTTGTGCGTCGGATCTCTGCGCCGCACGATCTGTGTGCCTTGGAGAGGAAACCGGCAAGCTAGGGTGCTTCCGGAGCGGCCCACCTGTCCTCGAGCGGCAATCCTCATCTGCCGACATGGGCATGGGGCGTTTTTGGGAGTAGTAAGTTTGCGGAGGGAGCTGCACGTCGATTATTCTTGCCACAGGGCCGCCAAGTGGTTCGTTTTGTGATATTTAACGTATCATGGGAACCCGGTCGTGGGAACCTGGTCGCTCAAGCTTGCCGTGCCACGCGAGCTTCGCCGCTCGAATCTTGTCTGGAAGCGGCAACGCGCCTCCTGACGCGAACCTGGCAGGATACTAACTCCTGTCCACCAATCACGCAACGAGTCCCGACCATCAATGAGCAGTGTTAGCGATAGCCGTTCCGCCATGCAAGGTCGGGGCAGCCGACTGCGGTAACGCGGCGCGGGTGCTACAACTGTTCGCTGAACTAGTCATCTACGCTGCCCATCAAAATATCAAAACGACAAAAAACCTCTGGATTACGAACAAAAGGAAAATCGACTTGGCATGTGAAGTTTTATATTTTTTATGGTTTACGATGTCCCGAACGACGCTAAACGTGGCCCGATTAACTTCAGTGGCTATTGCTAGGTTGACGTGCTCAACCACTTGTCTGATGGCAAGGGCTTTTTATACTCCCGGTCATGCAAGAAGACCCAGTGCGTGGCAATGCCTTCCTCTCCCCCGCAAAAAGCCTTGTTGCCCCCAATAATGAGGTCGCATGGCTTCCACTATGCACTCTGCGAATCCGTATCAAAACGTTAAGCGTTTTCCTCGGAGATGCCACGTATTCTTCCCTGGTGTTGTACTACAGACAGGGACTGGACGTTGATAAAAATATAGTAACCTTGATGCAGAATTGAACTTCTCTGAGTGTTGCGGGTTGTCGGAGAGCCATGGTGCAGGCCTCTAGACTCCTTGTTAATCTTATCTGCTACCACGTCACGGTGCGGGCCGCGATGCGGGCTGGTGGCAGTGGTCCACAAACGCTGCCTTTTGATTCGCTCATTTCTCCATTGCCCCCGTTTTCGTAATCGCACGGCCCATAGAGTGAAGGATTGAAAGTTAAATTCCATGTTGACGGGAATGTAGCAGGAGTAGGAATAGTCTAGTAGGGGTCAGCGAGTCAGCCGCTGGGGATTATGCACATTACAACCTAAAAAGCGTGAGCAGCGGTAATTGTCTCAAGACCAAGGGTTGAGCAGCAGCAGCTGTAAGCAGGGACTGTCAGCATACTTTCGGCAGACGTATGCGCTGCCGATGAGTTGCTAGCCTATGTCTTGGAGCGCGGGAACGACATCCAGAAATCCAACTTTGAAATTGGTGAGTTTTGCGCGTGCAGCTTGACAGACGACGGATAAATAAGCTTGTATTTTATCTGGCCAGTCAAAATCAAGGAGCCTGAGTAGAATTTTCGCTTACGCGTATCGGAAAAGGGAATCCTGCCCTCCTACGAATGGCACCGTACGTGCGTGGGGAACCCGGATATCTTGTAGCAGCGCCGCACCAGGCTGCCCCTCAGACACGGCTGGAAACATCATACGGATCCCGAAATCCGCCCTATCACTGAATCTCCCCACAATTGCAGTGACATGGTTCCGGCCGGCACAGTCAGGCATCTTTATAACACCGGAAGAGCAAAGACGCGAGGAAGCTAATGCTTTGGTTGCCGGTGCAAGAGCCGGATGAATGTATAGACTGGACGGCGTGGATGGTGACAATGTGGCAATGCGAAGGTGGAATAGGGATATAAAAGCATCTCCAGACCTCGAGGTCTGAAGAATAATCATCATTAATCCTCCTCAAACACTACCACAATACCTTTCTTCACAATGCCTTCCGATCTCTTGCAGGTGCTTGAGCACGCCGCCAAAATCGCCCCTGAAAACGGTTCTATTTTCTACGATGAGGAGCATCCTGTCGAGCCTCTTTACATCTCATATCCCGATTTAGTTCAAATTGCCAAGGTATGAGATTGCCTTTGGGGTTTGAATCACTCCTGCTTACGATGACATCTTGAAATAGGCCAATGCGCATACACTGTTAGAGAAGAATATTGTCGCCAAGGGCGAGATTGTCCTCCTTCACTTTAATAGACATATCGACTACGTCGTTTGGTATTGGTCTATCCTTTATACCGGAGCCGTGCCAACAATCTCTACTCCTTTGGCTGTTGACCTTACTGCCAGGAAGCGACACTTGGTCCATCTCCAGACTCTCTTGAAGAACCCCAGAATTTTGACTTCCCAGGTTCTCCAGCACGAGCTTGCTGGAGCCCCTGACCTGGATATTGTTCTGATTGATAGCATCCCTGATATTGCCCCATATAAGTCCTCCAAGGGTCTCAACGGCACCAGCGAGACAACTTATATTAATGAATTTAGCAACAACATTCAGCCCGGTGCTGGCGCCAAGAATACGGAATTGGCCTTTTTGATGCTGACATCCGGAAGTACCGGCCATGCCAAGGCCGTCCAAGAGCACCACGATCGTGTTATTGCCGCCATTGAGGGCAAGGCGACCGAATTTGGCAACACTAAGAAGGATGTTTTCCTGAACTGGGTTGGTAAGAAACACCCCTGGCATATACACCCCTGCCGCACAATAAAGGCTGAGAATTTTTCTATAGGCTTCGACCACGTCGCTTGTGTTACAGAGATGCATCTTCACGCTATGTGTGTTGGTGCTCTTGACATTAATATCTCTGCATCTATCGTTCTTCAGGACCCTCTCCTGTGGCTGCAGCTTGTCGAGAAGCACGGAGTCACCCACGGCTTTGCGCCCAACTTCTTTATCGGCGCTTTGAACGCCGCCATTGACAAGGCTCCTACCAAGCCAAATTACGATGTTTCCAGTCTCCGCAACGTCGCTTCTGGAGGCGAGGCTAACGTTACCACTACTGGCATCACCTTTAACAACTACATGCACTCCATGGGAGCTTCCAACCGAGTGCTCGTGCCTGCATTCGGTATGACTGAGGTATGTTCGGCGGCGTAATGAAGACGGAATTTACAGAACACAGAGCTGATGGAATCTTCCAGACATGCGGAGGCAGCACCTTCCACCGCAAGTTCCCAGCCGTTGAGCGGGCTAATAACATGCAGTTCTGCTCAGTTGGCAAGAACACCGACGCCCTCAAATACCGAGTCACTGATGACGAAGGCAACGTCCTTGGCCCCGAGCAGGAAGGAAACCTTGAGCTGAGCGGCCCCTGTGTCTTCCCCGCCTACTTCAACGACGAGAAGAACACGGCCGAGTCATTTACCGAGGATGGGTGGTTCAAGGCCGGTGACAAGGCCACCATCACTGCTGATGGCGCCCTCAACCTCAGCGGCCGTGTCAAGGACTCCATCATCATCAACGGTGTCAAGTATTTCTCGCACGAGCTGGAATCTGCCCTGGAGGAGGCCAAGCTCGACGGTATCGTCCCCTCCTACACTGCCAGCTTCTCTACCCAGCCTGTCGGAAGCGACAGCGAAGAGCTTGTCATTGTCTTCCTGCCTACCGACGCCGCTGTGAGCGACCACAAGATTCTCGCCACGGCCCTTGAATACATGACCAAGACCGCTGTTCTGTACTGCAACAAGAAGCCGCTCGACATCATTCCCCTCCCCCGCGAGCTCCTCCCCAAGTCCGCCCTGGGTAAGCTCTCCAGGCCCAAGCTCAAGAAGGCCTACGAGAACGGCGAGTTCACCCAATTCAAGGAGGAGACCCAGCAGCGGGTCGCCGTGTACCGCACCAGGCGCCGAACACCCCCCACCACCGAGATGGAGAAGAAGCTCGTGGAGCTCTTTGCCGACGAGTTTGGCCTTGATAAGGAAGTTGTGGGCATCGACGACAGTCTCCTTGATGTTGGTATCGACAGCCTTGCCCTGTTCCGCTTCAAGGGTCTGCTGCAGAAGCTGCTCGGGATCCCAGACATCTCCATGACTGTCCTTCTGATGAACCCCGGCATGAAGGGCCTCGCTGCTGCCGTCGAGAAGCTCAAGGCTGAGCCCGCCCCCTACAACCCAGTGGTTGTCATGCAGACCGGCAATGCGCCCGTTCCCCCCATCTGGTTCTTTCACCCCGGTCTGGGCGAGGTTCTTGTCTTCTTGAACCTGAGCAAGTACTTTTCCGACCGCAAGGTGTACGGTCTCCGAGCACCTGGTTTCAACCCCCACGAGGAGCGATTCAAGAACCTTGACCAGATGGTTACGTAAGTTATAGCGTCTTCATCTCAATTGGAATTAAAACTAATCAATGCTCCCCTTTAGCACGTATGTTGCAGCCATCCGCGAGCAGCAGCCCAAGGGCCCCTATGTCCTGCTGGGTTACTCCTACGGAGGACTGACCACGTACAACGCTGCCAAGCGCCTTGAGGCCATGGGTGAGACTGTCCAGTTCTGCGGCATCATGAACCTGCCTCCACACGTCAAGCACCACATGCAACAGATGGACTGGACCGAGCTGTTCCTGACCCTCCTTTCCTTCATGGGCTTCATCACCGAGAAGCAGGCCTTTGAGTGGACCGAGGGTTACCGCCTGCTGCCCAAGCAGGAGGTCGTGGACCGCGTCATGGCGGTCATCGACCACAAGCGCCTCGACGACCTGGACCTCGACGGACCCAAGCTCGACTGGTGGGCTGGTGTCGCTGACTCCGTGCAGAGCCTGGCCCGCGACTACGACCCCTCGGGCTCCGTCGCCTCGCTCGACGTCTTCTACGCCATCCCCATCTACCGAGTGTCGGCCGTCGGAGACAAGAAGGGCTGGTTCGAGAACGACATTTCCAAGTGGTTCGAGTTCTGCCGAAGCCCCGTGCGCTACCACGAGAGCCCCGGTACTCACCATAGCATGATTGACCCCGAGAACGTCTTTGTCTTCCAGAAGATTCTCAAGGCCGCCATGAAGGAGAGAGGTGTTGCTTAGAGCAGATTGGAGTAGATAAAGATTGTCTAGTGAATGGGTTTATGTTGGGAGCTACTTTGTCTGCATTTCTTTGGTGATTGTTTGGTTTCAGCTGTGCATTTGTACCAATCTGAGAAAATGCAAACGGTAATTATGTATACATGCAGAGCACAGAAATGATGAAAGGTTGCGCCCTCTGTTTCTTTGCTAACAAACAGCACAGTAATTGGAAAGAGTATCATCCATGTTGGCGACACACGGATTAGTGTGTTGCCTCTCCACTGATCATCTCATCTTCAATATATTTCATCATATCATTCAGACTTTTGTCTGATTTCACACTTTCGAGAGCAATAGCCTCCTTAACTCCTTCTGCACTATCCATGTTCTGGCCCGCTTCATGAAGGCAGGCTATAGCCAAGTCTGGGGTTTGACACCCTTCTATCACAGAGTCAAACTGTGGAGGATTGTGACTCATTTGACTGAATTCAGCGAGACATTCGGGCGTTTGCCATGACCAGGGTATGTGACATGCAGTATTCAGTTCGCCCGACATCGCGCCGAACAGGCCTTGTGACATGGCACTTGCATCCATCCCAGAAGCTTGTCTCATTCTCTCTAGCGTAAATGGCGATTGGTTGGACTGCAGTACTCTGTTGAAGGCATCGAGTGTCTCGGAATCTGGTGTGAATCCACTAGGTGGGGCAGGCACCAAAGGTGAGTCGGTTGTGAGACCATAACCGATCTTGAACATGCGGTGCCAATCCGGATTATCTGCAGGAGTTTGGTTCCACGCATCATCCTCCTCAAACAGGACGAGTCGTGCCTGTCTTCGAAGTGACTCATCTGAGATATCTCCACCCTCGGCCTTTTGGGAAGTGACAAACTCCCCCAGCTTCGCAGTCAGCAGTTCGAAAGTCGTTGGAGCGGAAGGATGGCCCGGAGCTGGACGAGGTGTCCCTCTTTGCGCGGCCTTTGAGGCGCTGAAAGGCTCCAAGTCGCAAGACTGCTGTCCAATCAGGTAGGGCGGGATGGCATTCTCTACCAGCAGCGCAATTGCCGGGTCTAATCCGCGACAGCCTTTCCAATCTTTCATCAAAGCTCCTGAGCGAAAATGGTCCACCAGGTGATCGTTGCGGTCTGCCCAGACCTGAAACGCATCCCCGCAAAATCCGCACCTGGAGTTGACTCTGGTGGTTTTGGCTTTCCAGGTATCCATTGACTCGAGAACATGCTCAATTCGGTGCGCAGCGCGGAGATGTTGACGCAAATGATCTTTGCGGTAGAATGTTCGCTTGGCTAACGGCTTTGACGTACATTCTTGGGAATCGTGCGACTGAAGGTGAGACTCGCTTGGGTTCTCATGACCGCACAATGCACACCGCACTGCGTCCTCGATTGGATCAATGGAGAGTGCACCGAAAGGAAGACAAGTCCATTTTTCTAACACAAGATGGAGACTGCTCTCGTGGCGTGTCCAATCATAGCGTGATTTGAATTTATCTGTGCAGAAAGTGCATTGATAGATCCGATCGCTGTCTTGGATCTGGTCAGATGGTTTTTCTTTGGGCATGGCTTGATGTTTCGATCGCCGCCGCCGCCGTCGCCGGTTGGAATTCGACCCTCCAACTGAACCTGAACTCCCGGACCATGCTACTGAGCTACTCGATTGGCTAAGGCCCGAGGAGGCGCTGGAGCTGGCGGTTGGCGTATTGCAGTTTGGAATGGCAATAGAATTATCCATATCGGCCCATGCTATCGAGCCGTCAATTTCAGGCTCAGGAGCGCCCGGTAGCCAACTGTCCGCTACCGCGCTTGCAATGGTGTCCCAGGATACGGGCTCATCCTCTGGTGGAGAACAACGCCATCGGTCCATTGGCGTCAATTCCCCCCACACTCCAGGCACAGTGTTTGTGGCAGGGATCGGGAGAGCCTCCAAGGGTAGACTGTTGCTGATAGTTTGTCCAACCTTGGCAGGTTTGTCATGCCTTCGACGTCGTGCATTGGTAAACCACAATGAGATTTGACGGACACTCAGACTTGTGACAAGCGAGAGCTCGTTCTTGTCTTGATCTGTTGGATATGGATGCGAAGAATGCAATGCAAACCATTCTTTCAATATCTTTGTTGAGCTTCTTCTGTGACGTACAACTTTCGGCCGTGAAGCTGAGCCCGCCTCCTTATCCAAGCCAGGTGATTCGCTCCTGGTAGACATGGCTCCTAGAACCCTGACTGAACCTGTCTCCAAATAATACGCTTGAGTAAATATTTCAAAGCCGCCGCTTAGACTTTCACCGGGACTTTAAGTAGTTTAAATCGCGACGGTGATTGTTTTATCACAATCGTAGAACTGAAGTGTCTCTAGAATTGCCGTCGGATGTCCTCAATCTCTGATGGTGTCGTATGGGATTAGACAAGCCGTTTCGCGGAGGCAGGCAAGAGTCGTGTAAAACTGGGCGGAAATTCCCAGGGTCAGGTGATTGTCCGCTAGTGATATGAGACTAGACTAATTTAGGTTGGCCAAGTCCCGGGAGTCGGAGGGCAGTGCTGCCAAAGTTACAGCTCGACTCCAATCCAACTTGACGTCACAAGGTTCTATTCAACCAGATGACAAGGCAATAGATATGATACAATGAATAAATTGAGCAGCCTAGAGAATTATCGTATAAGTTTTCATGCTTTAGTTATAAGTATAACCTGGAGAACAGCATCAGTGTCTTGGAATTCTGACATGGGAAGATCTGCTCGTCATTCACTCGTGTATCCTTTGGGACTCACTTACTATGACGTAGCATGGGTTGATGCGCGCAACTTTTTCGACAACACAACAGCTTTGGTAAGCGAAAATGTAAAGATTGCAATCAGCTGTGGTATTTTTTCCCTGGGCAGTGCTGGCCTGACCCTCAAATAATGTCGTGCACCGCCTTTTTTTGACATCTAGGGCGTCAAATGACACTTTTGCCCCACTTTGCCCTTTTGGGCCAAATTTGAACCTAACCTTTAAAAGCGTGGACTTGTACAACAAATAGGCTGAGCGGTCTCTTTTTTTTCATGTTGAACGTCCTGATCGATCTTGTTGGTGGGCCGATTAAGTTTCTGGCCTTTCCAATCTCATTTTACCATGTCTATGAAGATCACGACTCCCTTTGGCCACGCAGTCCCGCCGGCCCCTCGCCATGCCGTGACTGCTCACATGGGAGGATGGGAGAATGTTGAGAGGTTTGGCTCTGATTCGGCCTCTGTCGTTGCCGAGTTCAAGAATGCGTACCCTCGATCGAAACCTCATCGCGACATCGTTCGTGTAAGTTCGGTGTGCTGTCTAACTTGGACCAGGATCGTCGCTAACTCTAAAAATAGCTATCAGATGCCGTTATAAAATACGTCGGAAATTCAGAAATGTCCTGCTATGTCTTCTCATCATTCCAATCGGCTAGCCAGTGCGTCGGGTACGCCACTTCCAGCAAAGGCACCAATGAAAAGGCGATCCTATCAGCTGCGGAGATTGTAATCCGCGCTTTTGTTGCAAAAGACCCCTTCCTTGCTGTCACATTCCCATCAGATAAGCGCTCTGGGGTGTCTGGATTCTGGAGCACTACTGGTGCCGGCGTTTCTTCTCGTTTTGCAGAGGCCAACCTGCCATATGTGAATGATATGAGAGAAACCCCCATCCCCGAACTCGAGGTTCATAGATTAAACTATGAGAATTTGGCACACGAAACCCTGCGAGAGAGGATTCTTTTCCTTCTAGAACGTGCGTCAATAAGTTCGACTCGAGAGCCAAGAATTTCTCCCAAAGACATCTATCTATATCAGTCAGGGATGGCTTCTATTTTCAAGCCTCACATGTACATGCTTGATCACTACAAGGGTGCATCAATCATGTTTGGGATGGCCTTTATGGATACCATCGTGGTATTTGATCAGTTCGGGCCAGGGAGAAGGTTCTTTGGTCTTGGAACAGACGAGGAACTTGAGGAATTGGAAAGCTACTTACGACAGAGTCGGGCTGATGGTCTAAAGATACAGGCTTTGTGGGTCGAATTTCCTGCAAACCCGCTTCTTGTCTCGCCGGACATTTCTCGCCTCCGTGAGCTGGCGACCGAATATGATTTTGTGCTCGGAATCGACGACACCATTGGCAGTTGGTCCAATATTGACGTGATTTCGGTTGCAGATATCCTGATAACTTCCATTACCAAGTCCTTCAACGGATACGCGGATGCAATTGGTGGAACCGCAATTCTCAACCCTTCATCTCCCAAGTATAGTGAGCTTAAGTCACTATTTGACAAGAACTACGTCCCAGAGTTATACAAAGAAGATGCGGAAGCAATAGAACGCAACAGCCGCGATTATCTTGTTCGCACGGCTCAGCTAAACGCCAACGCTGGTGCCCTCGTTCAATATCTTCAGTCGTGCGCCGAAGATCCAAACAGCGCTATTCTCAAGGTGCACTACCCCTCTGTGAACTCTTCTGGGATGCATTACAAGCGCTTCATGCGTGCTGAAACGCCCGATTTTACCCCCGGGTACGGCTGTTTGTTCAGCGTTGAGTTGGATGACCTTGCCACGACACAAGTCTTTTACGACAATCTCGATGTGCACAAGAGCGTACATCTGGGTGCTCCTTTTACGCTGGCATTTGCATACACCATGTGCGCTTACAAAAAGAAGCTTGACTGGGCGGCACAACATGAATTGAAGCCAACGCAGATTAGAATCACAGCGGGGCTTGAGGATACAAATACACTGTTAGAGGACTTTAGAGTCGCAGTCGAGGCGGCGGATAAGGCCAAGAACTCCGTCGATGAAAGCCTAGTCGATGAGGCGTGATATTTAGACCCATAGGAAAGCGTAGAAGGACGCGGTTGTGCAATAGGCTACGAAAAAACTGTGTCAACGGTAACCAGAATGTGACTTTGGACGTGGCATTAAATTCAAGGCTGCAGCTACCCTAGACAAGTGGAGCACATCAGCCTGCCCCGCGTTGACCGCCCGCAAGCTCATCTGCGGCTGAGCAAAGTGGCAACAGGGCTCCTTAGCTCGCGGGCCCACTGATGTGAAAACCATGTATCCATTCCCCACCTATTCTGCATCAAAGCTCAAGCCTCTCTCCCTTGCTTCGTTACGCATTCTGCTACTTGAGGAAAAGTTTCACGATGGATGCAGCAACAAAATCTCCCGAGTCCATCGAGGACATGTGGCTCGATGCCGCCAAGCGATTCCAAGAGCATACTGAAAAGAGCGTGCTCTTGAACCCGCCCAAAACGCTCAAGGAGTGCATTCAGAAGATTGAAGAGACTCGAACCCCAGCAGATGCACCGGATAACAGCAAGACAGCAAAAGCAAAGGCATATGGTATCGGAGTTTTGCAATGTCTCAAGCTTCTTGGAGGCGTGGCAGCATCGGGGGGCGAGATGGTACGCATGCTTCAAACGCCCCATGAGGCTGTCAGATTGAGGACCAGGATTGACCTTGCAGCATCTAGATCTTTGGTGCCCCGTCAACCCTTTGTTTCAATGCCCTATTCATGCTTATCGACATACCGGAGAAGATTAAAGGCTTTAGGGACCAGGTCGACGGCTTGTTTGCCATTCTGGAGCCAAGCCTGAGCAATTTTCGCATCTACGAGAGCATCGACCAGTTCAGCACTTTGGAGCCTGAACTTAAGCAAACCATCCACAAAGTCATGATCTGCTTCGTTGATATTTGTGCTTTATCCATAAAACTTAGAGATGCAAGTCGGTGGTCCAGGTTCAAAGATGGTGTCAAACTAGTGCTTCTATCGGACGATTCGGAAGTCAAACAGCACATTGATGATTTCCAGCGACTTAACCAGGATCACCACTGGATCCAGTCAACCCAAATCCTCAAGACATCGACACAAACTCTAGGAAAGGTACTGGAAATGGATAGTAACGTCAAGTCATTTCTTTTCAGAGAGTCTGAGAACATGCAGAAGCTTCTTGATGGCGTTGCCAGCCTAAACGCATTGGACGAGAAGAGGAGTTTGGACGATATGAAACGGAAGCAGCTGGAAAACATTCACGACAAGCTAAATGTTGATGCGACACTTTATGAGTCGTTGAAGAGCTTGAGCGACAAATTGATCAAGGATTCTGTGCCCACCACGGCAACATGGTTCAAAACACTGGAAGAGTTTAATCACTGGGCCGAAAGAGATGATGATTCCGCAAAACCTTTGTTCTGCTTGACTGGCACGCAGAACACGGGCAAATCAACCGTTTTATCAGCCATGGTCAATTACCTTCAATCCATGTACGATGTGCCAGCAAGACAATCACCCAGGACCCTGGTGGCGTCATACTTTTTTTCCAGTACCACGCGCAAGGATGGAAAGGATGATCAAGATAAGACACCCATTGCTACCGGATTAAAACTCATCGCCATCCAACTTGCACACCAGAACCAAGGATATGCAAGGTTTCTCTCTGACGCTTGCAATAGCAAGACCGATGTCAGTCAATTCCTTAGAGATGTAACCTGCCGAGAGTTGTGGGACTTTCTGGCCATTGGATCACCAAAGGGCAACGCTACCCACTACCTGGTACTCGATGGACTGGGAAGCTTACCCAATGACACGGCTGAGAGAAGAGCAGCCAAGTCTGAATTGCTCGACATAATATCGGAGTCAGCGGGTCCGACAATGCGCGTTCTTCTTTCGGCTCGAGAAGATCCGTTCCAGATGCAGCGGGCGCCGTCCTATTACCATGTCGAAATCGTGGACTACAGCAAAGGAGACATTGAAGCATATATCCGACATGAAATGCAGTATAGGAACATATTCCAAGACCCGGAAGACGAAGCGCTGCGGACAAAGATACTTGAGACCTTGTCGATCCGGGTGGCCGGAAATTTCAACAAAGCCAAAGTTGCTCTGGACCAGGTTCGTGAAGTAGAGGCCCATGACGGGCTGGAGACGGATATTGATAAGATTATGAATGAGTCAAATATGGATGAAAAGCAAATATCCGAGACTGTGCTGAGCCAGCTGAAAGAGAGGTTGACTGGACCGGAAATTGATGAGCTTAATGAGCTGCTGGCATGGGTCGTCTGTGGCCGACGCCTGTTTCAAGTTGAAGAACTGAGCGCAGCTTTGGTGTTGCGCTTCAGTAGAAAGGGAACCTTGAGGCTGCAAAAGAAGCTACGTGGAAAGTACTCTAATGTGCTGAGAGTTACTACATACGGATGGGTACTTCTTGCGGACGATCTGGTTGATTTGCTTATCAAGCGGAGAGATAAGCCCAGGAGTGATGACGACACGCCGACCTTTTCAGCTACTATCACCATTAATAAGGGTGACATCAGAACCGTGCAGTCCTTTTTGTGGAGTCTTTCTCAAAAGCTTGAATCTGCTCAGCAGGACAATTTCGGCTTTCAATCTGTTGTAGATCAAAGGTTGTTGAAGAATGACATCCAGGTCAACGAGGTAGATGGCTGTCTTGCTATTCTGAGACGAACCTTTAGTGTCCTGGCTGGTGAACATGCAGACTTTCAAGAAGAAGCAGATGTCATCAGTAAGCCTTTATTTCAATACCTTCCGGATCACCTGCAGATGCTTGAGGGCAAGGCCGTTGGGTTTGAAAGTATGACACAGTCCCAAAAACAAGAAATTGGCAGTGGGCTGTTTCCTATTTTCGCTTCTGACAAGATCATCCAACGAAACTGGGACCAATGCAAATATGTCCTTTGGGTCAACGACGTGGAGGAGGTTGAAGTCTTCCGCAAATGGTTGGCCAAGCCAGACGTGACAAGCCATCTGGGTATGCTCGACCGCGAGTGGTTGAGCGAAGTGGAGGTCAGCCCAAATCCGAACCAAAAGCTCTTGTCCATTATCATGCGAACTATTGTTAAACATGGTTTGTGCGAACGGACTTGGGATGCAGATACTGCTTTATATTGGCTGAACTCCTACATGCACCTACCCCCAGGTCAGAAAAAAGAAAGCGATGTAAATGATGGTTCTGCATCAAACGAGGAAAATTCAGATGAAGAACCGGACATCGACTCTGTGGTCCAGTGGTGCAGCAACGAGTTTTCAATCGCAAAGGAAAAGAGCGCTTTCATGTACGAGCGAATTGGGGACGCGTATAGCACCAGACGTGACTGGGCGCGAGCCACTGAAGCGTACAAAAAAGCCATCGACCATGCGAACACTTCCTTCGAATGCCTGTTAGGATTATCCGAATCCCTGGCCATGAGTGAGCAATACGGCGAGGCCTGTGAAAGGATGGGCGAAGCTCTGGCGCGGCTGGATGAAGCCACAGATTCTGATTCCGAAAAGCGGCTTACTTGCTACCGCAACCTTGGGCGTTGGAATGTCCATTTTGGCCAAAGCCGACGTGGTGTCGAGTACATGAAGCAGGCCGTCAGCATTAGACCCGACGATGAAGATATATACTATGAAAACCTGATGGCTTTGCTAGATTGCAACCTGCTGGAAGAAGCATCAGATTTGATGACAGACGTTACCGAAACCGCACAAGTGGACGATAAAGCGAGTTTACTGGTCAGAATATTGACTCTGATTGTACGAGACAGCGACAAGGTTACCACCGCATTACCCAAGATGTGCAAATCCATTGCCAGTCACAAAGGCGTCTTTGACGCCGTGGCTGGGAGCATGCCACATGTGACTGAGGATGCTGGAGACGACAAGGGACTGTTTTACTTCTGCGAAGGGATAGTATTCTACTATCAGAGCAGGATAGAAGGCGTGCCTCCGGAAAGGGCGCTGGAAAGTTGGACAAAGTGTTTTGACACTGATCCATCCACAGAGTGGCACAAGTACGCATTCATGTGGACTTGTGCATATCACTGTGACCAAGCCAAAGCATTGCGCTCGTCGGATCCGGCGGCGGCCGATTCTCACATTCGACAGCTGCACCAAATTACGTTGAACGAGGGCTCATTCCGACAATTCGGATCCAACACTTACCTTGCAGCCTACTACGCCAAGGTTGAAGGTGATGTGGCCAAGTCCCGCTCCATCTTGAAACGTACCTTTGATGCTGCTGTCGGCTTGCTTACCGATGATAATGAAGGCAATGACTGGGACGGCTACTATAAACTGTCAAATGCGCTCCGATCTAGCGGCGATGACGAAGGGGCATTGCAAGCCTTTTCACTCTCGTCGACCAGTCAAATAAAGAGGAGCGACATGGCTTGCCTGATTGAACCCGAAAATCCGCGTGCGCAGGCCCTCAGTGCCGAGCTGATCAAGACTTTACCGGATGAGGGCATGATGGAGTGCCAGCTCTTGGATCAACTGGACCTTATTCTGAAGAGGATTACTAGTGCCACGGACAGCGAGTCTGCCAATGGTGAAAATGCCATTGATGAGGAAACCAAGGCCGCGTACGAAGAGATCAAGTCGCAGATTCGCGAGATAAAAGAGGCCGGAGAACCAGTTTGTTCCGATTTCAATTGCGATGGTCTGTGCGGCAAGCGGTGGGACTTTACCCATTCCTTCAACATCTGCAAGTACTGCGAGAACAACGGATTTTGCGACGACTGTCTCAAGAAGCTCAAGCAGGATGAGTTGGGAAATCTGATCTTTAGCACGAGATGCGACAAGACCCACGAATGGCTCCGGTTGGAAAACTGGACCAAGAAAGCATACTTGGATTCGCTGAGGAGAAAGGTGCACGTTGGCGATGGAGTTGTCGATGCAAAAGAGTGGTTGGATACACTGAAGAAGAGTTGGGGGGGATGTGTGAACTAAGCTGAGGAGGTAGATGCTAAGAGGACCAGGGTATTGGCTTATGGATGAGGATATCAAAGTTGCCATTGAACCAAGGTTTTAACGAACATTACATGTACGGCACAACGGGTATTTGGGCCATAAACCCACATTTCTTTATCTGCTCGCTGTACAGGCTGGAGCTGGATGTATATAGAAATGGATTAGTCTCTCTTAATGTTCATGAGACTTGCCCACTTCACTGTTAAAGAAAGAAAGCATGGAATTTTATCTTCTATGCAGATAACTCTGGGGGTAGGTTGGCATGGTCCAAGGCTGGGTTGCAGACATGACGCAAAACTCCAACACCAGCATGGATGCTACTACCCGAGGTCCCTTGACCCTCTTCAAACGGATTCCTACCACTGCCGTAAAGGAAATCCTGCACTTCACTGCTCACATCAACAAAGGAATGCTCGACAAAACCATCATCTGCGTCGACGTGGATGGTAATCCTGGGCCGCTTGGCAACTGGTCGATCGCCCCAGCCAAGCTCTTGTCGCATGTCAAACAACAGACCACAATAGCTGCCGCTGTCATGGATAAATTGCAGAAAGCTAAGCTCCATGGATCGCAGCGTAGGTGACAAAGGAACAATGCAGGACCATAGATCCGCCTGCTTGACAAAGAAACGGGAAATGCCAAAGTGTTGGAGATTTGTCCACAGGTCAGTGGGGAAGAGGGTGTTGAGGGGAATAAAGTCCCTCCCGGAGGCCACCCATCGGGATGTGCTACGGCTCGAGGTGCATGTTCTAGCATTGGTTCTGATGCTGACATGCTGCAAGCTGGCATTTCTACCAAGCGCGTCCCGCAGATTGGCGCTGCGAATCGCAGGCCACCTACCGCCGTTTTGACCAAGGATGAGGAGGTCAAGGTCAATATGGGACATGGCAGGGCGGCTGAAGATGGTGACGAGGTTCTGGTAGTCCTCGCTTTCGGCGTCATCAAATATGCGACAGTTGAGGCCCGCCGATACGATCTTGTTTGTGTCGACAACAAACTTGGACACGGTAGTCGACTCACATTCCACCAGAAGGCGGGTGATGAGACGAAACCCACGCCATTGGTTCTTGGCTGCTGGGCTGCTCCACTGGCCAAGAGAGTGCCGACCGGGAAGCATGGTCATTGGTATTGCCCGATCACGCGGGACAGGGTGAAGGAACCAGTTCGGCAGAGAGCGGACCATGGGCGTTTGATAAGGCTGGGACAGAGGGTCCCCATGCGATCCAAACGTCAAGGTAACGGTTTGTAGCGAGGGAAAGCGCGTCAAGGCGAGGGCAAATGCTTGTGCGTCAGCATCTGTCCTTATGACTTCCTTTTGCTCCTGTATCAAAGTCTCGTACAGGTTCCGCGAGTCCTTTAACCTCGTTATTGACTCGAGCGTGTCAGGCATCTCGAAATAATCGAGGCGCTCAAAATGATGCTTCTCTCGTTTATCCAGGCCTTGAAGCATAAAAGGACACCACAGACGCGAGTACATCCTGTGGGGTTGCTCAAAGGGTTCCGGGTCATTGTCCTCGGGGACGCGCATCATGCGCGCATCATCGTAGACGATCTCGGTAACCCCCAGGTGGAAGGTTTCGTGGTTTGCAATCTCATTGCAGACTCGGACGTTGCGCGGGCTGGGCGACAGAAAAACGCGCTCAAGCCGTAAACGGGCAACGCGACGGAGATGTGCGCTCGTCAATCGGAGAGATTTGATGTCGCTGTTGGGGAGGAGCTCGAAGACTAATTGAAGGATCTCAACAGGGAGCACAGTGAGAATCGACCCATCCTCTTGGCTCATGTGGGGGGATGAAGGCATGACTGCGATGCACTGGTGAACAGCTCGTGCGCTATTAATGATGGCTGCCACCCTTGATCGAATTGCGACAAATCTCGGCTACTCTGTGATTTGAATAATGATACGGCCCGCAGAGTGCGGGCGTTGCGGAGAGGCAGGGATCCAGTGAGGCTGTTTGGGCACGAGTGTTCGTGCTTCGCCGAGGCTAAAATTGCAGTGATTATTTCACCGTTCCAAGGACACGTGCGGCTGAAATGGGGGTGCGCCACACGCTGCTGTGCATCACACTGTGACATCTCAGAATACACTGTGGCTGACCTGTCGCCCTGCAAGGATCAGACGAGAGACCCAGAACAAATCAGGGGCATACAGATAAAACATTCGGGAGCTTGACCTAGTATCAAAACTTGATGACGAGCCTTGCCATTTCAGCAAGCATGAGGCGAGGGACACAAACTGTTGATTTCAGTGGCGCTCAGGTGGTGTGGGGATGCTTTGACCTTGGCATTGAGACGCTAGCGATTACTTTCCATCATCACTACAAACACAGAATCAGTGAAAGATACAAATTCGGGAGCTGGCCAGCTTGAAGCCGAGCTACTTGTTGTTTAATTCGCCCGTGAAAATCCAGAGAGTCGAACGACTTCTTGAGCTTACCCTCAATGCTCAAATACTCAAACAGCTTGATTGTAGTCTCTCCTAGTCTCTATTTGTGCGAAAAATGGCTTGCATAATAATGAGGAAGGGTTTATGCCATTGTTGGTTTCTACATTAATGTATAATTCTATTTCATTTCATAAAAGAAATATGATTCCCACCCAAATGAGCTATGCTATAGGGTAGGTCCGGCCTTGGTCAAAGAGAAGGCACAAACGACACAATGCAGTTCATTAATCTTACTAAATTGATTGTATATTTTGATAGAGGAGTTCAAGCGCCTGACTCCGGGGCCCAAGCAATGGCGGCGTCTCTGTGGAATTTCAAATCTGCCAAACGTCATTGATGCATTAAGGTGATAGATCAGCTACCGGTAGCACTAAAATCTATTTTGGGTCCAATCACCACTGGAGCGACTATCTCTTTGAATGTCCGAAGGCAGTAGTGAGGTATCTACTCCACAAAAAATCATCTCTTGCGTAGTGATTTGCAAACATCGTGATATCGCATTGGACAAAAATTAGCGTGGTACCTCACTGCTGCCTTCGGACATTCAAAGATATGGTAAGCTTGATCACGGACCCCGCGGGGCGGTGCCAAAGACCCGTATCCACCTGAGTGGGGACAGTTTTGCCCCGCCCTGCGTACTGAATAGCAAATCAAAGGGCGTCCGGAGTAATTCTTGCGCCGGATTGATGTTCTGTTACTATGAGCGGGCCGCGAAACACTCCTTGGGATGTCTGGGCGTTGGAAACGTTGGTGACTGATTCAAGCGCTGTCTTGCTTTCTCTGTCCCAGCTCCGAGATTGAGCCATTGGCTTCAAACGGCTGTCATGTAGTAAAAGAATGAAGACAGAGGAGAGAGAATATTATCTCCAATTCTTTTTATACAGATGGAAATGTACATCTTGGTTGGATGTTCCATGACCCTGACTGATGCCTTGGTAGAGAATATGATTTGCAGTATACTGGCACGGCGGACTTCATGCCGCCGCACGGACACCTACGGACACCGATGCACAGCGCCTCACCTAGGTGTCGGTTGGTAGGAAACCGCGCGCCCCGTTGGACGTGGCATCGCAAAGATCGTCGAACATCTTCGTCATATCCATTCGCTCTATAAATCATGGGTGTGTCGCATCTAGAAAAAATACACATCCATCGCTATCGACTCATTCTCATTTACAGCGCCATCCACTGCCCCTTGGCCTGCTCCACCCTACCATGTCTCTCTCAAAACACGACTCAGCGCCCAACCTCGTGCCTATTCCTGAGCCTGCAGGCTTTCCATTTATTGGGAATATTACCGAATTCAAATCTGAGGATTCAGTCACCGACTTGAAACGCCTCCATGAGGAATATGGTAATACTCCCTCTCGTATAGCAGCAAAAACCATCAATGGGCCGAGTTCTGACACCCTTTAGGTGACATTTATCGTCTGCGATTTCCCGAAGGAAAGAGTATCATATTTCTCGGATCACAAAAGCTTGTAAACGAGGTCCTTGACGAGTCGAGGTTCCAAAAAAGCATCAAGTCAGACCTCACCGAACTCCGTCACCTCGCAAATGACGGTCTATTCACGGCGAGGACCGAGGAGGAAAACTGGGGGGTTGCTCACCGTGTATTGATGCCAGCCTTTGGCCCCGTAGCTATCAGGCAGATGTTTGACGAAATGCACGATGTCGCGTCACAGATGGTGCTGAAATGGGCTCGCCACGGCCCTTCGACTCCCATCTCAACAACAGAAGACTTTACCCGGCTGGCATTGGACACAATCGCGCTCTGCAGCATGGACTTTCGCTTCAATTCATTCTATCACGAACAGCTTCACCCGTTTGTGGGCAGCATGACTGACGTCCTCGTCGAGTCTGGAAAACGGTTTTCTCGGCTGTCGATACTCAACATGTTTTACCGCACAGCCACTGACAAGTACTTCGAGGACATTCAGCTAATGAGAGAAGTCTCTGACGAAATTGTCGCGGCTCGCAGAGCTGATCCCGATAACAAGAAGAAGGATTTGCTGAGCGCCATGATGAATGGAGTCGACCCCAAGACTGGGAAGAAGATGAGCGACAGCAGCATCACGGACAACTTGATTACTTTCCTTGTTGCGGGCCACGAGACTACCTCTGGAACCTTGTCTTTTCTGTTCCACGACTTGCTCAAGAACCCCGATTGCTACCAAAAGGCCCAAAAGGAAGTTGATGAGATTATGGGACAAGGTCCGGTCACAGTTGACAAGATTTTCAAGCTGAAATATATTCCCGCTGTAAGTCTCTGCATCGCTCTACGCTCAAGGCTGTCGGATCTAACGGTTTCTCATCAGGCCCTCCGCGAAACGTTAAGAGTGTCTTCCCCCATTACTGGCATTACAGTGGAGCCTCTGGAGGACACACTGTTAAACAACAGGTATTCTGTCCGCAAAGGCGAGGTTATTTCTCCCTTTTTCCCCAGATTGCATGTTGACTCTGTGGTCTATGGGTCGGACGCAAATCTCTACAACCCCGATCGTATGCTTGAAGAGAACTTCAATCGGCTGCAGAAGGAGTTTCCTAATTCCTGGAAACCGTTTGGTAACGGAATGAGAGGCTGTATCGGGAGGCCGTTTGCTTGGCAAGAAATGCTACTCATTGTCGCTCTTCTCCTGCAAAACTTCAACTTTGTCGCTCAGGACCCAGACTACAAGCTGGGAATCACGGAGACTCTCACCATTAAACCCAAAGACTTTTTTATGAAGGCGTCTCTGCGTCATGGAATGTCTGCACTGGACCTCGAGCGAAGGCTGAGAGGAGCCAGCAGCGAACCAATCGTCACATCGCCGGCAAATACGCTACCGCTAGACTCGAAACACCGTTCTGAGACTGCTGGAAAGCCTATGAGCATTTTCTACGGCTCCAACAGTGGCACTTGCGAGATTCTCGCTCAAAGGCTGGCCGTCGATGCCGCCGCGCACAACTTTAATGCCAACACCGTGGAAGCGCTGGACTTTGCCAAAGAAAAGCTTCCCACTGACCAGCCGATTGTGATCATCACGTCTTCCTACGAAGGCCAGCCGCCCGACAACGCTGCTCACTTTACTTCTTGGTTGCAAAGCCTCACAGGAAAGTCTCTTGAAAATGTTTCTTACACGGTTTTCGGAGTTGGGAACCGCGAGTGGGCCAATACGTTCCAACGTGTCCCCAAGCTCATTGACGCCAATCTTGAAGCGCTTGGAGCCGAGCGCATCTGCCAAGTGGGCATGTCTGATACCAACGACGGAAATACCTTTGCCGACTTTGAATCCTGGGAGGACAGCGTTTTCTGGCCTGCATTGGAGAAGCGTTTCCCGCAAGACACACAGTGCTCTCCCTCCTCGCCCGCCAATCTGTCCGTCGAGATTTCAAACCCCCGTAGCTCTATTCTGCGCCAGGACGTAAACAAGGGAGTCGTCAAGGCGGTAAAGGAAATTAGCGGCCCTGGTGCTCCGCCCAAGAAACACATTGAATTCGAGCTACCGGCTGGCATTTCCTACCGCGTGGGCGACTACTTGTGCGTCCTTCCGACCAACCCATCCCAAACTGTAGCCCGAGTGCTGCGCCACTTCAAGCTCTCTTCCGATGCCGTTTTGAAGATTCAGGGCGACAAGAGGATCGGGCTTCCCGTCAACGAGTCAACAACTGCTGGTAGCATATTCAGTTCTTACGTGGAGCTTTCCCAGCCAGCCACGAGGAGGAACATTTTGACCCTGGCTGAGAACTCGGCAGCTCAGAGCACAAAGCAGGAGCTGGAGAGAATTTCTCACGAAAGATTCCAAGAAGAGATTGCATCGAAGCGCGTTTCCGTCATGGACCTCCTTGAACGCTTCCCAGCGATCAATCTGCCGCTTGCATCATTCCTGAGCATGCTTCCGTCAATGCGAGTTCGCCAATAGTGAGCCCGGTACCCACCCCTATCGTCAATTCAACCTTTCACTAACGCTGTTGCAGCTCGATTTCATCGTCTCCCCTCAAGGATCCCAGACGCGTGTCTGTCTCATATTCTATTCTTAGTGAGCCGGCGCTCTCAGGCCAAGGACAACACATTGGTGTGGCAACAAGCTACATGTCCAGCCTTGCATTGGGTGATCAGGTTCACATCACAGTCCGCCCCTCGCACGTTGCCTTTCATCTTCCACTCACCCCCGAAACAACACCCATCATCTGCCTGGCTGCAGGCGCCGGCATCGGTCCTTTCCGGGGGTTTATTCAAGAACGCTCAGCACAAATTTCTGCCGGCCGCAAGCTGGCTCCTGCCATGGTCTTCTTTGGCTGCCGAGGTAAAGCAGACGATCTTTACCGAGAAGAGTTTGATGAGTGGGAGAAACAAGGCGCCGTCATTGTCAAGAGGGCGTATTCTCGCGAGAGCAGCAAGGAGACAGCAGGCTGCAAGTATATTCAAGACCGTCTACTGAAGGAAAGGGCAGAGGTTGGCGAACTTTGGGAGCGCGGTGCCAAGTTGTTTGTCTGCGGAAGCCGCGCAGTTGGTAACGCGGTGGAGGATGCCTGCATTGAGCTTCTTATGGAGCTCAAGTCTGTAAACAAGGAAGAAGCGAGAAAGCTGCTGGAGCAAATTCGCAATGATAGATTTGCAACCGATGTGTTTGATTAGAACATCGTGGTATGCAGTAAGGATAGAGCAGAGAGGCTGGAGGATTCAAAGGTTGGGTACTGGAATGATGAATTTAATTTATAATGGCTTATAGGGAGGAAGATTGTCATAGATGCTTAATAATAAAAATATATAATATATTCTCAAGCAAAAGTGTAACCAGATAGCTTAAATCTGTACAGCACTTTCCAAAGAAATCCACGTCTGTTGAAAGTAAACTGCTAAACATAGCTCGCAGGCATTGTCTTGATTGACAAGTTGTTAGCACCCCCTGCTCACAATCCAATCTATCACACGCTCCATGCGCATGCCTCGTGACCCCTTGACCAACACCCAGTCGCCAGCATGCAAATTGCCACGCAAAGCATCCTTAAGAGAATCCGCTTCTGAAAAGGCATACGCTTGTATTCCTCCTGACCGCGCGCCATCAGCTGTGTGCTCCGCCAACGGCCCTGCAGCATACACGAAATCTATGCGACACTGTGCTGCCGCCAGGCCGATGTCTCGATGCATCTCTGGGGCCGTGGGGCCAAGCTCAAACATGTCCCCGATGATGGCTACAAGGCTCCGGCCTGGCTGCTCAGCCCCAGCCCCAGCCAGGTCACGCAGAGTGACCAAGGCGGCTCGCATGGATGGCGGGTTGGCATTGTAACTATCGTCGATAAGATTAAGCCCAGGCCCGACGTTGCGATGTACCCGTAAGCGATGCTTGAGAGGCTGCACTGCCTCGAGCCCGCGCGCAATATCAGGAGGCTTTAGGCCGAGCGCAAAGGCAACCGCAGCCGCGCCAGCAGCGTTGAGGGCATTGTGCTGGCCTACCAATGGTAGCTCTATCTCGACTTGCTCGCCCGCGGCAAAGGCCAATGTGATGCGTAAGCCGTCACCGCCGTCATGGCTGGGCCTCGTATCGACAAGCTGCACGTCGCACCCATCACCAGTGCCAAATGTCAAGACACGGACACGCTGCCGGTCCAAGACTTGATCAGCAGCAGTAACAAGGCATTTGTCATCGGCATTGATGATGGCCGTCTCCACGCTTGCAGCTGTCAGTAAGTCGCATTTGGTCCTGGCCACGGCCTCAATCGTCCTCAGGCCCTCCAGGTGTGCTGTCCCAACGCACGTCACAAGGCCTATGGTAGGCTGTACAATCTCGGCGAGGTATGCAATCTCGCCCGGCAGCGACATGCCGACCTCTACCACAGCGGCCCACGCCGGGCCATGTTCGCGGTGGTGGTAGTCCAGCAGAGTCCGCGGCACACCGATCATGTTATTGAAGTTGCCCTCCGTCTTGTGCACCGGTCCTCGCGCGCCCAGCGCTGTCGCCACCAGCTCCTTGGTCGTCGTCTTCCCGTTGGAGCCCGTGATGCCCACCACCGGCCGCGCCCCCATCTGCCGCCGCGCCAGCCTGCCCAAGTCTCCCCAGGCTCGGAGCGTGTCTTGCACTCTCAGAACCGGCACCGTGAGCTCCGTGCGACACTCCTTGTCAACCACGATGGCCACGGCCCTGCCCCCTTGCGCCACCTGCTCAACAAAGTTGTGTCCATCGAATTGTTCGCCGTGCAGCGCTACAAACAGGGAGCCCGGTTTCATGTCGCGCGAATCCGTCGATACATGATTCACCTTCAGGTCCAGCCATGATTGCTCTTGGTTTGCGGATGGGCTAGCACCGACCGCCGCTGCAACCTGTGCCAAATTCCAGCCTACCATTTCTTTGAAGACACTTTTCCGGGCGATAGTATATGCTTGAGAGGGCAGCAAGTATGGCTGTGTGAACTCAGATCGGGGGAACAAGAACCTGCCTTCGCATGTCTTGCGAGCTCATCCATTTACTCCATCAGTGTCTTTGTACCCCACTGCGCTATATTTGTTTGGGAGCTATTGGCTGCCCACCAACAAGCGGAATCAGTGGCTTGACCAATCGGCGTAACATTCATGGCTGCACCCAGTAACCAAGCCTTTGGCCAAACGCATGGCTTTAGCTTTGCTTGCGTTACATCCCAAGCGAGCATATAGGTTTACCAACAAAATAGTTAATTAAAAGAATTATCAGTACCAAGCTAACTTCTAAATAAACGCCAACCACTATCCTCAATAGCCACACGTAGTTGATAAAACCCGCTGCCTACTTCTTCTTCCCGACTAGCAAGGTATATAGCAAGTCCTGTCATTAAATACCAAGTCAGGCTTAGCCTTTTTGGCTATAATTCCCAGCTTCTTGTAAACGTCGGTGTACATGTAGCACGTGTATATGCCATCATGAGCGAAGCTCTTGCACTTGGGTGTTTTCAGGCAGAGGGCGGCGCAGTCAGTGATTTCCTTGAGGTAGGTAGGGTCCTTGTAGACATTGAACTTGTCAAACACGCTGGCCTGCGCGAAGTGTCTCTTGCAAGTCGCGCTGCCGTAGTTGGGGTTCTCCTTGGTTGCGTGGCAGCCCGAAGTCGATATAGTGCCGGACAAACCGGGTCCGCCAAGGGTCAGGCCGTTGCCAATCATGCCGGCGGCGTTTCCCGTGTTGGGATTGTCAACTCCGTCTTCTTCGTAACCGAGGCAGCCCTCCGCGATGGGCGGGCTCTCGAAGGGCTTGATGAGATCCCAGTACCGCTCGCCAAGCCACTTGGCTTCGGCAACAGCCTGCAGCTTGTTCTCAAAGTGGATGTTCCAAGCGATGCCGTAGCAGTCTCCATTGATGTCCTTGACAACTTCGCCATCCTCGTTGAGCGTCACATCTACCTCGAAGCTGCCTTCCCCGACAATCGCGGGTGTATCCACGATGGAGACATCGGCACCCCATACATCAAGCACTTCTAGTCCGAGGCCGAATTTGATCGGCATGCCTAATTCCAGTTCGAGTTTCAACTCACCCGTGGCCTCCATTCTCTTGGTGAAAATGGGAGTGAAGCCCGTGGCATAGCTGCTGCCGATATCAAGGAAGTTAAGCATAATGTCGATATCATCCCACTCAACGGCAGCACCGAGCAGCAGGGTGCCTGTGGCCGAGATGGTCGCCGTCGCCTCCAAATTCAGGCTAATGAATGGCCCCACATCGAGGACACCTGGGACGCTAAAATCGTCAAGGTCAACCCTTTCCAACTCCTTCTCCCACTTCTTCTCGTACTGGACAAATGCTCGAATGCCGAGGTTCAGTCCGGCTTTGAGAAAGGTCCTCAATCTAATATTGGCCGCTGAGACGGAAAACGTGAGAAAGTTGAAGGAAAACTCTCCCGAAACTGTCGCCGAGCCTGAAACACCACACTCGACGCAGTAGAAAGCAACACCGTAAGAGCCCTCGCTAGTGACTTTCGACATTCCGCGTTCCTCTAACACGGCAAGTCCGCGTTCGTTCAAGGAGACGTCTTCGCGCTTGTGGTGGCCGGAAGAGTTTTTGACCTCACCCTTCTTGAAGGCATCGTCCTTCTTGCCACCTGTCTTGCTGAACTTCACAAGCAGCGCAGAGTTTTCCCACGGCGCGTCGGCGTCGGCACCGAGAATCTTGCTGAGGTAGAGTTGCCAGTTCATCGTCATGGAGAGCACGACGCGACGATTAAGGGGGTGGTGTTCGAACATCTACGTGAGAAATGAAAGGATTAGCCAGGGCCCCCATTAGGTTTGAAACAAATTGGATAGTGGAAAGAAGGAATTCGGGGGATACGCACCCATCTCTTATCAACCGCGCGCCTCAGGCTGTGAGTTCCAATATCACCCCATTGTAAATCAACAGTGGCTGCGATTTTATTGTACTGGGTTGCAGATCCCTTGGCCGTGAAGGTCTTCTTGCTGTCGGAAAAGACAACAGAGTTGGAGAGAAACACGTAGTTCTGATTGACTATTCCACACCCGTCCACGGACGTGATAAAAACGATTTTGCTGTTGGCCTTCCAGTTCTTCTTGGCAAATGCGTAGGCAGGAGGGGTTAGAGTGGCAGTAAGAGCCCCATTCGAGCACGATACGCCATAAATGAAGTTGGAATGATCAAGTGGAACTGTGGGATAGCTGAAGGTGAAGTTGGCCTGAGTCATCAAGCCGCCATCACGCTTCAGCATGCGTTGAGCGCTGGATCCGCTTGATGCGCCTGCCCACGCCAGAGTGACATTTTTGCTGAGTGCCAGAGTGGCGAAGGCGTTTTCATCAACAGCGGGTGGAACAACAGGCTCAAGAATGGTGCTTGTGCCGTTGGAACTTGTGCTATTGGCGCTTGTGCCATCGCGGTCATCTAGAAGAGGCACGGCTGAGGAAGAGCTGCAAAGAAGGAGCGCAGCAAGGGCCAAAGACCCAAGATTCCGAGTGAGCATCATGCTTGCTGTTGACTCCCGGGGCTCATCGAGAATCCAGTAAGCTCAGACACAATGATGAGATGCTGTGAAAAGAGAGTAAAGGAGCGAGTGTTGTGGAGGGAGACCCGACAAATAGTCGGGACGTAACATAAATGGGATAAAGAAGTTCACTGGGCCGCCGTTGCCTGACTATGACCCCTTTTTCGATATGATAGTAGGAAGCTAGAGCGTGGCGAGGTCTCCGGTGAACATACTGGGATGCATCAACATCAAGGCGCTTAGCAGCTGTCTCTAGAGCACTTATGGAGTAGACCCACGACAATTGCCGTGTTTGCCGATGACGCACTGTCAGTACAAGGTCACCGGGCCTAGCGCTTCAATTCCGTCGCTTGCGATGTGGGCGTAAGGCCTATGCGCTTTATCCAGCCAAGTCTAGGCCTTGGCAATTTCGCATGAGTGTGGCGTTTGGCCTTAGCTGCTTTTCCCCTGCCAGCCGCTGCGTGAACCGGATTTGATGCCCATTCTGGTGACCAGAATCATCTTAGGGGATTCGGGATCTCCATCCTTGCTGCATTAGGCCTAGGGCGCTCAGCCCTTTAACTATGCCTATTGCAACAACGTTAAAAGTAAGCTAGCTTTCATGCTCAATTGGCGGCTATCCAATTACCGCTAACCGATTCAATAGTACGCACTAGACGCGCCCCAAGTGTCTCCTCAGATGGCTCAAGGACGGTGTTTTTACTGGAAACGGCAATACCTACCATTGTTGAATTTACCGAGGCAAGAAACAGACCTTGCGCACAAACCTGACCCCTGAGGGATTTTGTCATCCAAATATTTTGTCACAGCTTCTGTTAGCTGGTTGAAGGGTAGCTGCGTTAATTAATCTCGTCCCACATCTCGGAAGGAACCGTCTGGGTCAGCTTGGCAATGTCGCTACGAAACAAATGGCTGGGCTAATCCCTTTTGGACATGACAAAAAGCTTGACTCGCAGATCAATTGACCCAACGCTGACCACTCATGCTAACTTCGCCATGCCCGATTGGCGAGTACGAAGATTCCGGGGGGGATTTACGAGAGGAAAGGGAAAGTCATAATAGGAATCATCAGTATCAATTTCCCTGTTGAGATATAGCTATGTTGACGTTGGACTTGCTTTCTTGCGGCTCGCATAGCCGGCCTTGGCAAAGCTTGTCTCTCCGCTAAATGCGGTGGCTGCCTCTTGACTTGAGAGCGGCCGTTTGAGATTGACGCTTGGCACAAAACATGATAGATTCGGTTTCCTGGTGGCGAGACAGACTAACCCCTGGATCCCCAGTCTTGGCTCCGTCCCGGTGCTCCGGTTGTGGGCCCCGGTTAGTTCACTAAAAAGCTTGTGCGTGATGGGGGAACGTGGCGCGCGCTAAGAGCACCTATCGGAGCCCGATATTAGTTACTCCTGAACTTCAGGGAATGGGTTGTATATATCCATCTTTGTCTGACCAGCCATTGCTTTGAGACCATTTGCTGACGCAGTGCTCCTCGGTGACTCTTTTTATTTTCCATCGCAAGAGTATTACACACGTTCATTTATTCTCATTCACCATGAAGACAACCGCGGTGCTTGTGCCATTCTTGGCAGCTTCTGCAACGGCTGCGAGCAGCTCGCTTATTTGCCGAACATATCTGGCAACCAACTCTATCAAGCATGTCCCAACGCTCACTGCGACAAGCACCAACAGTCACCGTCCCACAGTGACAAAATCCGTGGTTCCCACCCTGACAAAGTCGGTTGCTCACTGGTATACCATCACTGATTTTACCACGGAAACCCTCTTTGTCACTGAGACTGCCGCCACGGATACCTACAGCACTACAACTACTGAGTTTGCGGTGAAAACCCTTACCGACACGTCAACCATCACAGTCACGAGCACTAGCACGATCACCACATCGTCTACCTCTACCACTGTAATTCCCACCGTTGATGGCTTCCGCAACGTCCGGGATACCCTCAACTCGCACACCATCAGGGCTCGAGATGTCGGTAACCCTCATGTGCCCCGCAAAGTGGCAAACAAGGGCCTTGCAGCCCATAGTTACGCCGCAAGAGTCGACTGTATGTATTCCCTTCCCGAACACAATTCAGTGACCGCCAAGACTAACTCATATTTCCCTACAGGTACTCGGATCGTCCCAAACACCAACACCAAGACAGTCTACAAGACCCTGCCCGTGGTCACGAAGACGGTTGCGTACTGGAAGAGTACTACCGAGATTGATACCATCTCCTCCACCTCAACCGTCATTCCGACAGATGTTTCAGTCACCCTGACCTCGACTTCAACCTCGAGCGTCACCACCACAACCACTGCCATCGCAACGAATACCAAGTGGACTGCTACCACTACTACATCCGTTTTGCCTGGGCCCACCAACTACGACGCCTGCAATGATAACAACCACTTTGGTGCCACCTTCAACCACGGCACCGACTCGTACTACTTCTCCAACGCCCTGAACAACGGCGCCAAGATCGGTGCCAACTACCAGATGGTCGCCGATGGCGCCGGCTCGTGGCTGGAGTGCTGCGTTTCGTGCCAGCAGCTTGGAACCTGCGAGACCTTCCTGTACCGGGAGTACTCTCGGAACTGCGTCCTCATGAGCCACGACAGCTCGACTTGCCGTGGACAGATGTATCACCCTAACATGCTCACGTGCACATTGAACGATGCTGGCTCGAACCCCGACATGGGATACGTTGTTGGCAACGGCAACTGTGGCTTTGCATTCAACACCAACAGCGATGGCACCGTCTTTTCGGTTGATGGTCTGCCATAATAGAATTTGGCTTGTAGGAGTGGGGAAGGTACAGAGGAGCTCTGTGTTTGTTCATGAAAGGAGCCGGGTCACAGTTTCGAATGGATGCCAAAGGCTACTTTTCATGTATTTAATATTCCTTTTTTTGAGGTAGTTGTGTATCTATCATTTCGTATATGACCAAAACCTCAATGCGAGGTTTTGGGCTTCTTAATACGTTCTTAAGACTACGTCGAATAAACCTTGGCTACAATTTATTGAGGCCTCAGTGAAATTCGTGAAAGCTCTGCATACATAGATTATCATTCAAGTTAGCAAAATTATTCGCTTGACTCAGCTCAGCTCTAATGCTGCATTTTCATCCGTAGACCTCCGTCATGTTGTTGCGGTCTTGTGACTACACGCGGGCAAATGGTTTTGCTGCGATGTTAACGAGAGCCCATTTTGGATTTAGTCCAAAAATCATCTACTGACTATTGAGAATGTCCCGTGAGGCAATTAATTACAATTTATCGTGCGCAACACTATGCAGGGGCTGATGGAGTGCTCCGACGTTACGGAGTGGACTGGGGCGCCGACATGAGCTGACGGTAGGATCGGAAATTAGAGAACCCATGCTACTGAAGCTTAACTTTTGCAAACATACGCATGTTTATAGGCTGATTTGGGTAAATGGAAACCTGATAGATTGAGGCGTTGGCGCCACTTCAAGCCAAGACTTGGTCTAGACCCTTCACGCGCGCTAAGCATCCGTCCTTGCCGACCCCTGCATCATCATACGACCATGTGAGAACCACGAGTCAATCTTGGCTCCGACCCACCGGGCTGGATCTGCAATCGGCTTGGCATAGCGGCACACTAACACAACGACGATTGAAGGAGCTATTTGCCTCTTTGGGTCCTCGCTAACGGGCTCGTTTTGATAATTCGGTGATGCATTGATGCCGTTAACCGAAAAGAAGCAGTAGCCGGTGGGAGTCAGGGGTTAGGAATAGTGCGTGAACGTGCCCCAACACCTCAGCGTGAGGATAAAGTATCGAGGTGCTCTTGCCCATCGGTGTCCCCCAGCTTCTCTGTGAGAATCATCGACATTACTGCTTCATCCATCATGAAGTTGGCTCTCCCTTGGACCGTGGCTCTGGCCACAATCTTCTCAGCTGCCGATGCGACTGCGGTTAACCGCGACGTCCAGCAGCGAGTTTCCACAACCACACAATGCGCTACGCTGGTTGGACCCCACAAGCTCCCTTCACACGTTCCCACTTGGATGGTCAGCACAACCAGCGTCACCAAGGTCACATCGACAGTCGTGAAAAACAATGTCAAAACTGTCACTCCTCGCGCGGTCACCACCACGAAGACCAAGACATTACACTCAACTGTGGTGGTGAATTTGCAGTTCGAGGATGTTTTCACCTCTACCATCACGGACCACGCGACCAAGTCGGTCACATATGACACGACTACGACGGTCTCGGTCACCGACACCAAGTTCGTTTCGCGAGACGCTACGCGTACGATTCGAACCCCCGCTGGCTTCACCCCTCTTGCTTCATCCTTGCCCGTCAGCGATGACGAGGACGATGATGGAAGCGATGATGGAAGTGGTGATGGAAGCGATGGCGATTTCAAGAAGCGTGACCAGGATCAACCAGAAAAGAGGGATTCCGGTTCATCCTGGACCAAGAATGGTCAAAGCCAAGACATTTCGTTGTCTGCCAACCGCCGAATGCCAGGCTACCCCCAACAGGTTACTTGCACGGTGACTGTGTACAAGACCATCGTGGTTCAAACCAACACCGTCATCAACTGGAAGACAACAACACTGCCAGCCTCGACCATCACGAAAAGCACCACGAAGACTTTGTACACCACAACTACCTCGCTTGAAGCTCCCGCAAGCTCTACTGAGACTGTGCACGTAACCAAGACTGACACAACTACAATCACCAACTTGGCTACCTACACCAGCACCATTCCCGTGAGTAATACCCCATACATTTAGCTATGATTTCCATCGACTGACGCATTCACCCATCGCAGACCACAATCACCGTGACCACGGGCACTGTGACTTCATATCTTGTTTGCGCCACCAACAACGTGTTGGGCGCGTTTGAAGGAAATGGATTCCTTGCCCTCAGCGAGTCGGACCACAACTTTTCTCGATCTTCACAGGATTTTGCCGTGAATTCCGCCGAAGAGTGCTGCGTTCTGGCCGCCAACAAGATGAATGTCTGGTACTACTCGTTTTCCATGGGGACTTGCCGAATTGTTTTCTCCTCCGAGGGCTGCGGAGTGCCGGATAACGACATCAAGTACGGAAGGGTCACCTTGACCACTGCTGTTGGAGCATATGCCAGCCCAATCATGGTCGGCAATGGAGCCTGCGGTATTGTCAACTATCTCGTCCCCGCTCCGACCATCACGTAGATGAAATTGCTTTCGGTTCAATCGCCTGATCGAGTTGTGTCATATTAATAATGGTCGATCATCTTTGGCATTTATATGTATTAGGTCTATAATTAGAGTCAAGATTTTATGAATAGTGCGTCGCGATCGTCTGGTTCGAGAGGTCTGCAATTGAGCGTTATGCATGTGTTTTAACCAGTCACATCGAGCGATCCTATTGCTGCCCTTGGTATCCACGGGATCGGATCTACTTTGAATAAAATTCACGTCAACATAAAATCTCCTTCCTGTCGATATCGGGGTAGCTCTGTGTCTAGGACTTGAAAATGCTTGCGTAGAGGGAGATGACCCAATGCGTTACCCTACTTATGCCTTTGACTATTGCGAGACTGCATTTAAGCATTCAGCCATAATAACACAGTAAAAAGCCCACCAAGTGCGACATACTTTTCTGTAAATAAAAGCATAGTCAATGCGAGTAGTGAAATGAGGATATGAAACACAGAGGAAAAACCACATACTAAGCCTGCAATGACAAGTGTGAAGTTTAGGGTAGGTTGACCTCTCCAGTGAGGTATCAAATTCGTAAATAACAAACAACAGCTGCACCGCCTGCAACGGCTGCAGTCATGAAAATCAATATATAGTGGTAAAACTGATTGATCGAATGATCCCTCAAAAGGGGTGCCTCAGATTGGGCCAAAAACCGTGAATTGAGATGAAGCTGCTATCTAAATCTTGGTGTTGAGACCACGAGGCTTTCATCGTCAACTTCGGTGTTCCGACCAGCTGACTGACGCTCCGACCGGCTCCACTTAATTCCGGCATCCCCGTTTTAATCGTCCATCCAAATATCCCTAAGACACTATTCCAACTAAATGCGAAGCTTGGATAGGTCATGGATTCCGAGGGATGGAAAAGGGGTTTTTTGGCTGCCTCCAGAATATCGAAGAAGCCGTGCTATAGCTACAGAATCGAGCATTGTAATTGGATCTGACTTTGGGAAAGTAATTGTAGTAAAGTCAGACTAAGGACTGGATAAAAAATTAGGATTCGGGTCATTTATCGCTACTTGTCAATCCTCTTCTTCTTTCATAAATTTCGGAAAGCTTCTAGTAATCGATCCTCCTCCCCCACTGCACGGACCAGCCAACTTCCAGCTCTTTGAGGGGCACACTATCCCGCGGCGCCTATCTCTAATACACTCCTGCTAAGTGTGGTTTCTAACTGACAATCGAGAAAAAAAATGCCCCAAATAGAAGGTAAATTGTGTTTACATATTTCCTTGCGCTTGCCACTCCATCAAAGCAACTGTAACCACAGGGACGTTTGTCCTGTTTTGAGGATGCGGAGCAACCCACACCATGCGGACTAACCTCTCAGCAAATGCGAACATAAAGTGTAATAATTTGGTTCAAATACAGCTAGGCTACCGTACCTTGACATATTACAAACACTGGCTGGTGCCATTACTAGAAATATCTGTTGACTATTCGCATACTATTTCAACTGGTACTAGATTCGTACGGGGCTTCCGTCCGCTTATATTAACTTATCAGCCGTTTCTCATTTACCTCATGTCTACACCCAAAAAATACCAATCCCTGCGACTCATATATCAATTTTGCTTACAACAACTCCTTTTCCCAATGGCCCAGTCACAAAAATATTGGCCTGCTTCTTCCCGTCATTGGTATCTGGGTCAATAGCTACAAGAACAGCGGCGGACGCGCTCCGTAGTATATGTCCATCATCTTGGAAAACAAGGGTACCCTTCCATCTCTCAGCATTTTTCGTGACAGACGGTTGCACCAACCACACCATGACGGGGTCCAGCCCATTAGGATAAGTAATCGCTCTTGCCAAACCGGCGACGATGTATCCACTGGCATCTCGCCCCGTCTTCTTGACATACGGATCACAGAAAAAAGCCGGACTATCTAGAGTGCAGGGAAGCTGTATGGTGTGCTTAATCTTGAGGGCGGGCAAATTGTTCCTGTCTTGCTCGGCGAGGAGGAGTTGACCCATTGCGGTGCGGCAGATTGCTATCTCGGTGGGTGTTCTACCTCGCGCGAGTCCGTTATTATTGTGAATTCCTCTATTGGCAATTTTCCCCATCACTCCTTCCGCATCGTCGGTAACCCGAGCAAAGGGGTTAGCAAGAGTCAAATGAATAAGATCGGTTGATCCAACAGATTTGAATGCCAGATCCTCAAGCACTCTCTTGATGCCCTCGCGATGCAGATGGTCGTTAGTGACGTAAATCTCATTGAGGGCCTTGAAGAGAACATCGTTGGGGGTCCGGATCAATGGGTGCCAGATGGAGCGAATGTGGGTGGCCTCCAGCGTGCCGATTTCGTGATGGAAAAGCTCGAGGCGCGACCTAGCCCTCGGGATCTTTTGCATCTTTCGCGCAGCGCTTGTTGCATTGTAATACTCTGGGTTGGGGAGGTGATTAACGGCCAAGATGTACACCGACTCGGGGTCGTTGGCCGGGGAGCAGATGTCGATGCCATGGGTGTTGAAAGGTCCGTCGAACCCGACAAGCTTTAACCGCGTGGAAGCAAAAGTCTATAGCAATCGTCAGCATTTCGTCCCATCGACAACGTGGGTCAAGTACCTTGGCATTGATGACAACAATCGACCCTTGCCCAATGGACCTATGATCTCCCCATTTGGTCAATCTTGGTTGCGTTAGCCCTCTTCAAGACGCGAGGCTCAGGCAAGCTCACGGAGGAAACCAAGTGTTTCTCGTTTTTTCATCAGTCTCTGACGCGCCGAATAATTGGTTAGATGGAGGGTGGAAATGGAGATCCTCTGTGAATAAAGTATCGGGGATAACATGGAGATCTTCGCCGTGAACGTTTTCGATGGTCCGAAATAGGCGGCTGACGCCGAGCACCTTTATTTTGACAGAGAGCGAGGACATGGCGGGGGCCTGTGCAACAGAAGATCAGGAAGACCAATTTGCTGGGGCGCAGACTACGCCCATTATATAAATACGGTGGCTATATAGAGTTGCGTCCGCTTTGGGAGAGTTCGCACCGTCAAAGTTGGAATGTGGTTGAGTCGCGTCTGGCTAGACGGAATAAGCCATTGTTCCGCTAGGCTCGCATCATCACCCAGGCGGTTGAACTCTGATGCGGACCTTTTTTTCTTCCATTTTCTGGGGTCTAGCCCCTTGCGGCACGGGCGTCTCCGCGAGGCGCTACGCCTCGCCGGGCTGTAGTGTCTCGGCTGCTCAGCCCATCGCGCGGGGCGGACCATCTTGATGAACAGCGGTTAGTAAAGGCCGTTTGCGGAACCAGATAATCTGGATACACTACTAAAAAAAGATTTACTCTTCAGAAACGGATACATTTCCTTGGTATAATTAGTCTTTGGAAGGCTTGAAGTGTCACAGCAACACGCACATGCTAGACAAAACGAAGATCATTAAAACACTGGAAGCAAATTTACGCATTGGATGTGCATGACGACTAGACTCAAAATTCATTAAAATAGGCTAAATTATGGAAAACAAAGTCTTCAGTCCCTCCCACTGCTCTTGTGATGTGGGCAAAATTTGCGCTGCAGGAAGCACGAAGCCGTTTGAGCTACCAGAAGAAGGTCGAAGCTCAATGGTCCAAGCGTACTCGGCGTTAGAAACGGCAGTGAGATAATCGGTCGACGAGCCAGTCGTGGCGTACAGAGTGCTGCAGCTAGCTCCGGTGGTGTAGCTAGTGCCGCTGTAGGCAGAGATGCGGCTGGCAACCTGGCGGGCCGCAGCGAGCTGCTTGTTGTAGTTGGCCGGGAACAGTGTGCAGCTGTAGCCGTAGGGCTGAAGGATGTACTGCCCGTAGCTGTGCCAGTCGACGTAGAGCTTGATGCTGGTGGCGTTGACCTGGCTGGTGAAGCCGAGCAGGGCCTTCATCTCGGGCGTGTCGCTGGCAGCCAGGCCCTTGTAGTCTTCAGCACAAGGGTTGGTGGACGCGCCGCCAGACACGCTCCACTGGTATGGCCAGTTGCGATTGATGTCAGTGCCCACGCAAGAGCTAGTGGTTCTCGGCTGTCGGTTTTTGCGCCAGAGACGGTTGGTGCTTTGAGAGTAGACGAAACCTAACAGAGTCAGTCACGTATATCTTTAGGCTACGCATGACTAGGAAAGCCTACCGTCGGGGTTGACGAAAGGAAGGAAGTAAAAGTCATAGCTGTCGACAATGCTCTTCACCGTGGCATCATTGGTTAGATAGCCATTAATCAACTGCCATGCAATGTACTCCTCAACCTATCACTTGTCAACAATTAAAAGTTACGCAATGGGGTGGGCTGTGAGACTGACCGGAGCTGTGATCCACTCGCGAGCGTGAACGGTAGCGTGGAAGTAAATGGCAGGCTTCTTTCCCTTGCCGCCCGATCCCCAGAAATGAAGACCGTAAATGTCACGGCCCTCGTAAGACTGTCCAGCAACGACAATCTCAGAGTTCTGGGGAAAAGCTGCGTTCAGGTCGTTGAAGAATAGACGGTGGTCAGCATACGTATGGTATGAGTTGAACCACGTCAGGGCAGGCAGAGCGGACGCCTGTCGCTTGATCCTGGAGGACCGTTTGCTCACTAAATATAGGCGTTAGAAACAAATCCATAGTCACGTTTCTGATTGTTCACTTACCGCTCTGATAGGGCTCAAAGTTGCTCTCTTCAGCAAACTCGGCTCCAAGATCTTCGCTGATGACCGAGGTTTCAAGCCCAAGAGCCTCAAATTTGGCCAAGTCATTAGGTGCAATGGCGACGTCAAATTTGTTGTCGACGTCATGGATAGTAAGGGCAACAGATTCGAGGTCGGAGATCTTCTCTCGAATTGCATCTCCCTCGCCTCCTGTGGCCACTCGGTAGGCCTTGTACCCGTCATAAGACACCCGTTCCTCGGCCGCAGCCAAGGCAAGCACGGGAGCAAACAGGAGACCTAGTTGGAACTTCATTCTAGCCTAGTGTCTAGACAGAAGAATATGGTGATGGGTAAAATGTGGCTGGTTGTGAGGAGTCATCTTTGGAAGGAAAGACGTCTTCTTTAATAGCTATTGCATTTGTACTACGGTGCTCCCGTGACTAGTTTTGGAAGGTAGTAGATCGGCTGGCAAAGGCGTGAAGTGGTGCCGTCGCGCATGCAATGCGACCCGAAGCAGAGATGCCAAGTCTTTTAAGTCGCTTGGTGGTTTCGGATCTGGGCATCGCTCCGAGTGAACGCAGGCACCTTTGCAGAGGCCAATAGGGCCCGATGTGCTACACGCTAGAGACCTGCCTATTGCGACTCTAGATCGCACGCGACGCTCGAGTGGGTGGCTATTGATTGGGATGCTAACAGCTGCATCGCGGAACTTTGATATCACGTCTACGCCCAGCTTCTCGAATTGGAATAACACGCCACGGTCCGGACCGTGAAAGAATGTCGACATCTTCAATCGAAAGCCAGCCCATCAAGGTCCGTTGAACAAGCGACAAGGATGCCCGCCTGCAACACCCATTGCGCAATTAAACTCGCGCACCCTGGCCTCTCGGCAGCCCGGGGACTTTTAGCGTGGCGAAGCTTAATGCGGCATTGCAGCGCATCTCGAGCGGCCATCCATGCACCGCGCGCTTGATTGGAACAACTGGCTGGCCTTGGCCGACGATCAGCTAGACTCTCTCGTGACGGCCGGATCGACAAATCATCATGCCATCAAATCTTAATCTCCTCCCGCGAATCATTTTGCGGCTCTCGTAAGGTTTCCACGCAGCTGAGATTATGCTCCAAGCAAGTTGTTTCTTTTTCTTGTTCCAACGTCTTACTGCTCCAATTATTTCCCCTCTCCGCGGGAACAACTCACATAGCCTACTCGAGCGGTGAGATTAAGGTTTGCAGCGACCAGTGCGCTCTTTGCTGCGCAAACCGGTTCCAGTGTCACGACTTTTCGCGTCGTCCAACGACGTCATCTTGATCGCGAGCACGATCACCGACCACAAAGTGGGGTAGGTAGACTTCAAATAGCGGGCCAAGCATGATCCAACGTCATTAATGGCATGAAGAGTGTCATGACCATTTGGCATTCGGATTAGGCCAAGGTGTAATTCGCAATGTTGGCTGATATTTTGATTCCCTCGTTCCCAGTGACTTGTCGTAAAATCACGAAACGCTGAGAGATGACACAGGAGCACACCAATGTGGGTACACTGATTGCTTTCTTACGCCAAATACAGCCCTTGTATTGGTCGCCAGCACGGGCCTTGGCTCCGTTATCCCCGCAGCACATCTCATGATGAACAATATTCTGCTCGGTATTGACAACAAAAGTTTGCTGGATAGGAATAATCCGACCTTTATATGCGCTGATGTTTGATGGCGCGCTGTACGTTCCACGACCGCCCGACCACCATAATTTCCATGATCTTCGTGGTGTTGAGCATGTCCATGCTGCCAGAATGACCTTGCGAGTATGGCCGTCTCGATGATCAGTCTTATTCTTTTCTTGCTTGTAGCCTTTGCGTTAGAACCTGTGTTATCTCTTCATGAACAAGTCTTAGTTTTGCAACCGATGCTCAATTATTTCATAAACTGTTGCATTACTCCTTTTTGTGTAAAGTTTTAAAAGAACTGTGGCCATGATTTTTGCGCATCGTTGAGCGAAACGACACTCCGCTAGCACTTGGAAGCTAGATCGATTCTTTTATTTCAACTTAGAACCATTCTTGGAAACTGCCGCTCCACACACTGCCTTGTGCACTTTGTAATGAGCGACCTGACATGTTCGCCCACAATACGCAGCCCCCTTGCACCTCCCGCATAACATCAACTTTGCTGAAATCCCTTCGCAATTAGTACATCGCGATGGCGCTGACAACGAACCTCCTCCACTCCCAATGCCGCTCTCAGCCGCCACCAATAAACCTTCGGCTCTCTTTTTCGCCATTCTCAATATCTGCTGTTCGCCCAAGCTGACCTGTGCCGCAGCCCATGCATTCCCTCCTACAGGGTACATACCCTTTGCGAGCTTTTCTTCTAGCCTTTCAAATTCAGTTCCGAAACCATGCAGAAGACTGCTGAACGACTCTATCAAAAACTGCAGGACTTCCACTTCGTTCGAGATGCTAATCATATTATCGATAGCGTCGCTTTTCTCAACCGCCACGGCAGAGAGATCCGCTTCATTCAACCGCTGAATACGGAGGTATCGAAGCACTTTTGTCGGCAGTGGATCGGTGAGGGTAAGAGGGACGGTAGTGGTCGCGTCGAGTCCAGCCGATACCCAGAGCTTATGCTTCTGGTCAAAAAAGGGCGCCAATTGATGCGTCGAGAGAACAAGATCATAGCTATTGTTGGGATTGTCGGGTAAGACAAAGCCATAGAGACGTAAAAGGCGATTGTTCGGAATAGTTCCATAATTGATAAAAGCCTAAAGAACACCACCCAGGTAAGCGCGCATATTGACATCGTCAGGGAACAAGATGAACATGCCTGATCTCCGGCTTCGTAGTCTTTCCCGGCAAGGACAGAGAGGTTGCCAGACGAGATATCATAAGCGTGGCACAGTTTAACATTGGACGAATGGTTAAACATATCCGCGAAGGGCGCCAACAGCCGAAAGAAGTTTCCATCAGACATTTTAAAATCCATACCACGACTCCAGACAGTGCAGAGAGCCCACTTGTACTGAAAAGAGGAGAAAGAAATATTAGCGGTTGATTGATGACATCTATTAGACATGTTTAGCACCTACATCTTGGATGGTAAATTTATCGAGTGGAAAAAGATCTAGATGCTGTGCAAGCAGTCGCACAACCAACTCCCGGTAATCGTTTTCGATCTGTTCCTCTAATTGTTTGGTGATGTTGTAAAGTGAGGATCCAGCGCAGACTTCCAACTCATCCTCCGTAAAAAAGATGCTTGAAGAGTAGCTTGTAGGGAACGCTGCCACATGGCTTCGTAGGCCATCGTGTCCCGATTCGCGCGATCGGACAAAGAGAATATACGTAGCCAAGGCGTCTTCGACGGACAAAGGCGGCTGTGCAGAGCGAAGGACTGGCCCAATAAAGGAATCAGCATACGCACGATCGACTGTCCAGAGGACGCCGCTTGGGATGGTGAGAATGCTTTCTCCTTCCTTAAAACTTCTCAGTGCTTTGACTCCACGCCCAGTGACCTGGAAATCGGCAAGCTCTAGGCCGTCCAAGCCCAAAGCCCCAGAATCACGCAGCCAGCCCTCCATAGAGAATGAAAGAAGTAGAACCTAATAAAGCATGGGATAGAGAGCAGCGAATTCGTATAAGATTTTGGGTCAAGGCTGAATTTTTATGCATGAGGTTCCCCGCGCTGTGAGGCTGTTTGCACGTGATCTGTGACAGCCTGGTCCACCGTCATGTATGTTCCATCCTGAGCAGCTGTTATCCCTGCCTGTAATCACGAACATTGCGATTCTTCAAATGCGTTTCAGGGCGGGGAAATTTGCCTCATAAAGCCGGGGGTCAATTTAGACCTCAATGAATAGAATCAGCAGCTTTGTCTCATTTAATGATTTATAGTCCATTTTGAGGCCTCGCTTTCGAGAGACCATTCCGTAACATGCCTCTAAAACCATCCCTTTGACTACTATCAGCCTCTACCTACATACCCCGCCCCACATGACCCCGGCAAAAACAGGGTGACCTCAAGTAATATTAATAATTTCCGGAATCAACATTGCATATTTTACTATATGATTGATTAATTGATATATAAGAAATATTTAATGGCCTTTTAATAAGGCTATTAATATATATAATGATAACGGCCTTATTTTAATCAATAATTATTACTGTGTTGGAGATTGACGGCACGGGCCGGGGCCCGGCCCACAAGATGACTAGATCCACTGTTGGGCTGTTGGGCTGTGTGTGAGGGGAAGTTGCCGTCACGGCAGCTGGGGCAGGCCTAGCTGAACAGGATAAAAGGGATCTATTCGATCTAGCTAGCTACGAATATCAACGCCCCTTAGCCTTTCAATGTTAATCCTTCTGCTTGGGACCTTCGGCTGCCGCCCTGACCGCTGGGTCAGGCAGGCCCAGTCTAGCCGGCCTCCACTTTGATCTCACACGACACGCCAGACCTAGCATTTCAAAGTGCTGCACACGGTATGTGCTCATACAGTGTCTTGGCAAATACGATCGAGAATGAAGCTGACTTTATGGATTGTCAATCTTGTGGGTATTCCAATTTGTGTTACGATGAGTGACTTGTTCCATGTTGAGGGACACCTGGGCAGAGAGAGGTATGTCTTTTTCCAACTACCGTTTCCTAAACGCAGTCGCCAATTCTCAAAGTGAATACCTTCCCAGTGTATTAAGTCCACTTATTTCGTAGCAATTTTAGTCTCCTGGTTAGGTCGCCCTCTATAACCCGTTGCTGGCGCAGGTTACCAAATAACTGTCGACTGGCTTGAAGATTTTGTAATTCAATCTCCTCCTGTTTATTCCTTGACTCTGACCTCTTTTTAATCGTGCTCTGCACAGTATTATTTTTGACTGCTCTCACATGTTGCGGAAGTTGGTTATTTGAAGCAAGGGCTGGCAGCAATGTCGCGCGAGGCCTAGTATGGGTGGGAACTAAAGTCGGACGTTGTGATATGTTGCTTGGCTTTAAGTTCGTTCCATTGCTAGTTGATACAGTAGGCATGCTTGAGCTATTCCTGGACTTTTCGATAGCTTCGTCTCCGGTGCATCTTGAAGAGCCGTCTGCTTTTGCTTGAGATGGTTTTGTAGGTTCCCCTGAAGGAGTCCCGTGCTCCTCGTTGTTCTCCAATCGTGATTGTGATGGGCCGATATCGCTGACATTTGTTTTAGGTAGTTTTGAACTTCCCTCCGTAGGGGTATTCTGCTCTTCAGCATTCTCCAACTGTACTGGAGAGGAACTGGGATCACTGGTGTTTGCTTGGTCTCGGCCAAATGTCGAAAAGTCGTCCACTTTTGTTTTCCCCAATTTTATAGGTTTCTTTGACAGAGTCTCCCACCCTCCGGTATTATCGAATCGTGATTGAGATGAGCCGAAATGACTGATACTTTCTTGGGGTTTGGTTGTATCCGATTTCCCAGGTTGCTCGTTTCTCCCTTTGCCATGCGATAGAAATCCCTTATTCAAATCCTTGGCTTCTCGAGGTGTTCGCGTACTGCTGAACGCGCCGGATGGTCCACTACGGCCTTGGAAGCTCGTTCCTGAATGAGCTCGTCCCTCGAATTGCTGTCGCATGATTGCAACAGACCGTTCCGCTGCCAGTGCAGACCTCTCGCTGGCTATCGCGGACCTCTCACCGGCTGTTGCAGTTCTCTGGCTAACCTCGACATTTTTTTTCGTGTAGATTGCCGCTGCAATGGTGGCACCAGCTCCCAGAGTAGTCGCAACGTTCGCAGCCACCGTGGTCCCCGCAGCTGCATTCTCAGCAGCACTGTTCCGAATTGCGAGCAGTGGAGCACTGCTACTACCGGGGATTGAAACCAAACTTCTCGAGAAGGAGAGGGCAGATTCGAAAGCGAGGGATCCCGAAGAAAAGCCGACTGGCTTTGCTGCAAGTGCCTCCTTTGCAAATATATCAAGATGTGACCAAGAACCTGTCTTTGACACCTTGTCTGAAATACTAGGATCCAACGTTTGATAGAACAATGCTCGTTCTCCGATTTCTTTGCCATTAGGGCCATGAGATATGGCAGAGCTCCGGGTAGTCGAGTCCAAATAATTCTTTTGAGAGTCGATGGAAGGTCCAAACCCCGTGGTACACTGCTTGTGGTGTTTCCACCTAAACTCAAACTCATCTGCTTCTGTTTCTACTCGGTCCCCATTGCTGTTGAGATCAACCCTCAGGTACACACCTCGCTTCTGATCCAGCTTCCAGTCCCCCCAGTCGTCATTCAACCCAGGTATCCTCGTTCTGCTTCTCACATATGCTTCATGATCACAGAGGAATTTCCGGATGCTCCATGTCTGATCATCGCGCGGCAGCTTGACTTCGGAGAAAGACATGAGTGAGTTTCGATGTTGACAGTGCCCACTTGACAATGTCGCATAAGACAATTGCCCGGGAATGTGTGTTGTTTCTTTGGACTGAATGGATGTTGCAACTCAAGATTGAAATATTCTTAGGTTTCCCTGGTATTGAAAACAGTTCAATCTAAAATAGATTAGACAGGAATCGGGTTTGTCATGCAAGCTGGCATATCAGTTTCACCCAGTCGGTGTAGGCCCGCTCACAGTCCGGAAATAGCGTATTTCCGTTAGGTTGATTGGTATGAGTGAGTGTGCCTCAGCTGACGACCAAACCTTGCGGCGCCACGAGTCTTGCATATCCAATCATCTATCATTTGGTGGAGTAAGGTGAGGCTTGGCGGCTTAGAGCTGCTATACTTCAGTCATTATCGGGCCTGGTTTGTGGAAACGCGCCCTGGAATCCTTCGCATTGCTATCTTAGCTAAGTAATAAGTGGACCAGAAAAGTTGTGATAATGTCGGGTTTGCGGCGGAATTAAATTACAGGTTATTAGGCAGGGATAAATCCAGGTGCTGCAATACATCGCGTCGAATCATCTGATCGCTCACTCGCGTACGAAAACATTGAGATAGGGCACATCCATGTTATCTCTAAACTAGATCAGTAACTTTATTGGAGCATCCCGGCAGAGAACAAGTTTTTTTTCTTCTTCGAAGTAGTTTGTTGAGAAGACTCGTGAGCTGACACCAGTCTTCGTCTCCGCCCTGGAGGTGGTATGGGGCCTCTAGAAGGCGAAGTGCCTGGCACAGAAGCTATGCTGTCGCCTCAGACCCATCAGGGCCTGAGGAGAGTCGCGATACCTTGGGGACGCGCTGGTGTAGTGGCGATGAGCCTTGTTCGAGTGGCCTGTGGCGGAGTGGACGGGAAGGAAATCACAAGTCGTGTTTACCAGGGTCAAGCTGCTAGGCTCCAGTGGCACACCCGCTAATAATTTAGCCCCAGGCACCAGCCCCGCGTGCTGCCTAATTCTGCCATCTCCGCTCACTGTCACCGCCCGCTCCCATCCACTATAAAGCTGCCGCTCGCCTCCCTCGCTTTTCTCGTTTTCCTTTCCTCCTTAGCTCTCTTTGCCTTTTGGCTTAGATCAAGTGTAGTATCTGTTCTTTTCAGTTTAATCTCTGAAAGGTCTCCAAGGAGACCAATCTTGATTATTCCTATTTTTGGTCTGCGGGTGGTCTCCTCTGTGCTTGCGCATGATTCCGCCCACTGTGTCCCTGGTATTACACTGCCTCCAGGTGACGCGAACTGCGCGAGCTCACGCCTTTCATTGCTTTCTCAGGCTTGCCTGGGTAGTGAAGAGGGGTTCAACGAACCGAATTATGCTACTGTTCCTACTCTTGTAGCAGGCTGTCCAGATGATGACACGGAATATGATGCGTTGACTTTTTGGTAAAATCCTTCAAGGTTTGTCTCCTGGTCACCATGTCCGCTCGAGATCTCCACTGGCCAGTAAGGCCAAACCATCTCCATGCTAAGATGAGCCAGAACATTTCATCGGTTCTGCGCTCAAGCCTATCCAGCATGCATTTAAGTGAGTTGGATCGCACTGAACATCACAATCATCCATTATGAATTTAACCGTTCAATGATGAATTTCACTTCATTCGCCTACCGTGTGGCTTCTTGCTTCACCTCACCGTGTTCGCCTCTGATGAAATATACCGGACGCCCCACCCCCCATCCTTTGGCACGCCAACTCATACACCTCCCGCCTTTCTCCGCTGGTACGCCCGGTCACAATTGTGCTAATGAATCTTTTGCTCGGCACCTTGATTGGCCCCTTCATTGTCTTCTGTGCTTGCCCCGTGAAAGGCAGCTTCGTCAAATGGCTGAGCCTCCTTTGATTTGATTTTCATAAAATTGTCTTGAAAATGAGGTGCATGTCCCACTCCCCCCGCCCTACACCAATTAAAAGTTTCCAAGGAAACACCGTTCAAGGAAAGCACGGCATCAAGGTATTCAGCGCAATATTGTGAGTAACTTGTGACGAGAATATTAATAGAAGCAGCTATTGTAGCATTCAAGGCCATAATCATGGGAAATACTTTGTATAAACTCAAGGAATAAACTTGGGTGGTTTCTCCAAGGTCTCGGAGAAACCTGTGATACCTAAATCTTATGAACAATCTCTGAAAGCCATCAGTCCATAGGGGTGCCCCAGGTTGCCACATTCTATCAATTTGCTTTCTAACCGTATCGTGGCCATTTGCCACTCGCTTGGGATGTCGTGATCAACTTTTTGCATTCCTCTATGAGAACCTGGAAGTCTTGAAACTGGGTGGACTCGGTATTCGTGACAAGTTAATTTCCAGCTGCTCAAATATTAGTGGATTGATGGGGTTTTCTTTTTTAGTTCCGTGAGCTTGTGCTTCTAACTACTATCATATCTGTATTTCCCCTCCCCTCATTCATCCTGTCCACCAAGAGTTGGTGGCTCCGACCCGCCATTCAACCTATTATGAGCCTCATTGAACAATTTGGGGGGCTCAATAAACGTGGAACCGTAATTAACACAGCCTCATAACCCCTGGCCGGTGCTCTAACTCTCACATACGACCATAGCTCTCAGAAAATACGGGATCCCGTCAAGAACTTGTCTACTGAATATTGGCCTCCATTTTTGGAAGTCAGATACCCTTGTCATTACGGAGCCCGAAGAGGAGGGGAAAGCAACACCATTAAGGAAACACCGTAAAAATTGTTCGTTTGGGCCATGGCTTCTTATAGCAGTAAATATGAATGAAGACGAGTCTCGATAAATTTGATAGTTATTATCAAGCACCAACTTATGTTAGCGCTACAAGTCAATCGCACAGCATGGCTAGACCTAGTAGCCTTGAACGCTGGCTTCCTAGCTAGCTAGTCTTTAAGAAGAAAATATATTATGCCATGAACTGCTTCCAACGCGAAAATGACCCAGCCTTAGATGCCTGAATCACCTTCGAAGACGTGGTTTGTCTTTTGCCAAGCCTTCCATCTCTCGCAAACACGCTCTGCCTCGTTCATGTTGGGGGTATTGCGTCGGAACAACTTATTTGCGTCGCTCTGGCGCTCCATGATTTGCAAAGCCAAACCTTCGGATGCATGGCGCGCTATGTGGCAATGCATAAGCCAGATGCCGGGGTTATCAGCCTTGAAGGCAATAACAACGAAACCGCCATTGGGCAAAAGCACAACGTCACGTCGTGGGGGGTTGTCCAGCTTAAGCTTAACCCTGTTGGGGTGGTATTCCTTACCCTCGACTTGCTGCAGCAGAGCAAAGTCGTGGCCGTGAAGATGGATCTGAAGAAGGCCTGAGTCAGTGTGCCTCTCTCTGGGCGGCAGGTGAGCGAGCTGCAACTTACCGGATGGGCTTTCGTTATCGTGCTGGATGCCTCCATGGTCAAAACAAGGTAAACCTTGAAAATCATGTTAGCAAGTTACCTCAAGCAGTGAAATCAAATGCTCCATCATACCCAATCCTTCTCCGTGTAGTCTTCGGGGATAACGACCCAGTTTGGAGGGAAGCTTTCCACGGACTCATTCAGATGCATCATGACGGGATCGGTAAAGTTGACTTGAAGTGGCGTGAATTCATCGTCCGCGTCACGAGATGGCTGCAGCGAAAAGCGAGCCAACGGATATGTCTCATCCAACGGCGGGCCTTTAGGTTTGTCCAAGTGGACATTGAAATGTTCACCTGCCTTGGTCCCCTTGTGCGCATTTGCAGCTGGACCTACATACCAGGGGACCTTTGGTCTGAGCTTGTCGTATGGTTCGTCAGAACATGTCAAGTCCATTGGGCTCCATGGATGCGACGTTGGGTCTGCCGTGCTCGTATTGTCGTATCGCAATACGGCCGTCTTTTCATAGCCATCCTTGCCGGGTGCGATTCCACAGCCCTTTGGAACGTAGGTTCTTATCCAGAAATTGTCATCTGGTGGAAGCTCATTGTCCTTTCCTCCTTGGGGTCTGGCCTCGACAATGACATTATATCGTTGGCCAATGCCTACAAGCACTGACGTGGTATAGTAGGGCTCAATCGGCACGAAGTCTGCCGAGATGACTTGCAGCCAATGGTTGTCAATGGAAAAGACAAACGTCGAATCGAAAGAAGTGTTTATCAAACGAAGCAAATATCGCTTGGGTCGAGTAGGCTTGTTGGTTGGAGTCTTCTCGAACAACAACCGATAAGGAGCTGGGACAGGAAGAGTGGGTGTGATGCTATGGTTGTCCTTTCCGTGTATGTAGCGGGACACATCTCCAACTCCGTTTAAGACGATGGTCTTTTCACCCAAGGTGTTATCATACAATAGGTTGAACGCACTTGTGTGAGCTGTGGATTAATTCGTATCAGCATTCGAATGTTGGGATATCTAAAACACGAGACACTCACTCCAATCACTCATCAGCAATGGCCGCTTCGATGTGTCAAAGGGCGCAGACGATGGGCCGTGAATTGTCTATGAATATTAAGATGGGGTTCATAAATGAAGTAGAAATTGCAACTAGGGCAACCCGATAGGGGATAACGTACCAGCGGACCCAGTAGGCCATCTGCATATTGCACCGAGTAGTGACTATGATACCACGAGGTTCCATATTGGGTCGCCTTGAAGACGTATGTGAATTGCTCGCCAGGGGCAATGGGACATTGAGTGATTCCATTAACACCGTCCATATCCATCGTTTGATTTTGTCGAATCCCGTGCCAGTGGATACTAGTGCCATTATTGTACTTATGTTTGAGGTCATCTTCGACTTCCGTCATACTGTTGATGACTGTAATATGTAGAGTCTATTCACACATTAGATTAGATGTTGAGCAATCTTAGTGCCCCGCATAATACTTACATCCCCCCAGCAGGCTTCAAGCCAAGGACCAGGGTATTTGCCGTTGAAAAGCTTAGCCGTAGTAAAAGGCAGGCCATCCGCATTCCAGTCGCCACTGGTAATATTTAAAACATAATGTCGCGTAATGCCAATGGGGGCATATATTTCGTAATTTGTGTTGATATTGAACTCACTTCCATTTGGATGTCGAAGCCAGCATTCTCTATTGTCGGGGACAGAGCATGGAAGCCATCCATCCATGAGACTGTAGTCACACTTGAAGTCATGGTCTGGGTCCGGGTCTGTGGAAGGTGGTGCGAATACTGGAGAGCCACCGTAAAGTTTGTCTAGTAGTTCGGTATCGTAGGGTTGCACAACAGGCACTCCCAGTGGTTGCTGTGATGGGCGATAGTTGGCTTCAGAGAGTGGCGACAAGGTCAGCCATGCCGTAATATCCACGACCGCATGCCAGAAACGGCCGATCAGCGTCATTTTTGCGATGAGTGGGCAAATGTGCCCGATCAAAGTGTTATGGGTTTCGAACTACTTTCAAGCATCTGAACACAACGGCGTTGCCAGTCCTTTTCAGCAAAAAACGGGCGGTGCTACGCCCTCATCATGAGAAAGCGGCTGTGCGTGCTCAAGGCGCCACGCGTAAGGGTTTGCTAGAGCGCGTGATAAGACTGAGACATGCTTTGCAAGGCCGTATCTTGATACCAAATCCGGGTTAAATTGAATGCGGCGCATGGCCAGCTGAATGAGACTTTGGAGCCCTTGGCAAGCCATTTTCTCTTTGGAGACACCAAGATGGCTATCAGCCAGCCACAGCGTGCGGAAACCTGCAGATAAACACAACTATTGGCACTAGCTGCGACATAGGACATGACGCGAAGTAGTTTTCGTGTGAAAGGTCAGGTCCATCTCTGTGGTGAGACGTGGACCCCCCTGCTAGCTTGAGCCACCCTTGCTTCAGCCAGCGGGATGCCATCAAGGCCCGCACCGTAAGAGAAACCCATGCAGTTCGTCTTGGCGCTCTCCTCTCCTAACTCTGTCATGCGGCAGCGGGCCGGCCGCGCATCCATTCCAAATTAGAACAGAGTGCCCTTTGAACCCTCTCAATCGTGTCCGTTCACGTTACCCCGCAGGAAAGTGTGTGCATGAGGCGTAGTCTAGAGCGCACGCTAGTGGTGATATTGGCCTAGGTGGCGCAGCTATTCGATAGTCCCGTCACATTTCTCTCGTAATATTTACTTTCCCTGCTGGACGCTATTCCGCAATTGCGGTCCAACGGTATCATTCGCTGAGAAATGCACCAAGGCTGCCGAGAAGTCTCCGGACTAGAGCTTTGGACACAACGATTTTGTCTACATTTTCCATTAAGCGCGGGTAAAAGAAAATGTGTATGGCTACTTAGCTGAGCTGTTGCGGTATTTAGTGTATAGCCCTTGACAAGGGCTATAGTGCTTAGTAATAATCATACTTCTAACTGAGGTATGGTAGGCCTTTTGGAGTAGTTGGCTAATTAAACTACCTCTGTTCCCCCGCCCGTCACATCAGCTCTATTCTCCTCCTTCTTTCGCAACACCACAATAGCTCAATTCAACCATCAGTAAGCTTTAAACATGGCCCCTATAAATTTGTGTATTGTAGCATTTGACATAGTCGACAATCGAATTCCAACGCAGTCAGTGGCGGCCTTGTTACGCTGTCAGTCCGCGATTGCCTTTGGACATCTGGCTTTCATGACTTTCACCGGGTTTAGAGCGGGTTGGGCTGAAATGTTAGTATCTCAGCTGGTGCGGTCCGGGTTACTACAAAAAAGGTTAGAGTTGATTAAGTTAAGTCAATTAACTTATTTTCTTTTGCGTTAGAAAGTTACTTGAAGTTAAAATAAAAAAAAAGTTGAAACTCAGTTAACTTGAGTTCAATTCTACCATTCCGTAGCCCTGTCACAAGATGTTTTCCATCCACGGAAGAGGCAGCTATCATGATGTAACTTTCGCATTGGAATATTTTGATACATTGGCTTGAAGAGATATCCCAAATTCTCACTGTGTTATCAAAGCAACTAGAAGCGAGGTGCTGACCAAAACGTGCGCTACGTAGACACATAATGTTGTGGAGTAAATCAGTACTTAGGTCAGTAATAACCGGGGAATCCTTGCTATTATACATATTCCTTTTTATCTCATTTGTCTACTTTTTTTATTCCATTTTGGCTGGATTTTGATTTTTAGTCTAATTGTCAGCTCGGTTAGCGGATAGATTGACTACGGGAAATTACCCCAACCCGAAGGGTGCTCTATAGGGTAGCCAGCCTACCCCCCATGCCCGGAAAGGAATTGGAAAAGGAGAAATTGCTGAAAATAAACATCAGTCGCCTAATTAATCAATAAATTGATTGCGCAGTATAACAGAGACTTGTATGTCTTTCTTACTTGACCGTCAGGTAGATAACAAATCATGCTCGCAATCATGGATACCCTTTTTGAACATCCACATTGAAAGCAGTTAACCTGCCGCGAATAGGACACCATCTGTGGTTCAGGTCAGTAACATTACTTTCGAAGAGTTCCGAGTATTCGGGCCGCTTCTTTCTGGTCTTTCCATTGCCGCTTATGAAAGCGGTGGGTTGGTTTTCGGCCCTGGAAGTGCTCTATTCACCGACCCGGATGCCATAGACCCTGAAGACGACAACAGAGTACAAGTTGGCTTGGAACAGTTGGTCGGTCGCTGGTTGTTGATGCGATTGCGCGCACACTGGCTAATATTGGAACCAATGTAATGAAGCCGAATGGAGAGGATAATCATAGTGTCACCATTGACCGGCTTTCTGGTCTAAGAGTCAAGGGGTCAGAGGTGGTGTTGTACGATAACGGCATGCTTGTACAACCAGGCAATGATATTGTGCACACCACTAAAACCCTCAGCAAGTGGATGGAGTTCTGGCTTCACGAAAACGTCAACTTATTTTTCGAGGCAGAGCAATTCGGGTACGGATATGGGCAGTCGCGAGGCCCTCTGATTTTTGCCATTGTTGTGGTCCTCATCTATTTATTGGTAATGGCTTCATACATGGTCGCCGCCATATTTCACACCTCGGACACTGTTGTTGCATGGAGCGAAGGTGTGTATCAGCAAGGGCTATGGCTTCCAATCACGTAAATTTGGCATTGGATGAGCAGGAGGTTGGGCTTCTGAGACTCCGGAAAAACGAAACGTACTGGTAATGAAAGGGAATCAACCGACGGGGGTTCTGGATATTGGAAAATACGAGGAATTCACCATTAGGCACAACCCTGAAGGATTGTCACTTCAACATTTTGCAGCATAGGGCCCCGGCAAGAAAGACCATAAATATTTACGTGTTTAACTAAAGAATTTCTTTTCAACTGAACACATATATTTATCTTCCCAGGGATAATTCAATTGGAGTATTCTCAAGAATTATTTTTTACTTTAGAAATTGCTGTTACTTTGACTACACTAACTTGTGCAGTGGCTGGTGGAGGAGTACCTCCTCCGTCACATTCATTTCAATGGTTGGATTGTGCAAGTGAACATGAGCGGCGTTGCATTCGGAAGTCGGTATTGATGAATTAAATTGACTAGTTCGCGAAACCGAGCGACGGGAGCGCCGGGCGAAGAAGCGAAAAAAACGACGCTTCGTGAATGAACCCATCGCGCGTTTCCTCACTGGGCCAAGATCAGACGAAACAAGAGCGGGCAAGGCTTGAAACAGGTCAAATATCGTGTTCGGATGGAATTTGTATAAATCCACGAGTCCCAGCAGCCAGGCCGTGGCTGCCAAGACGGCCCCAGCTCCCGTTTCTGCTAAGCTTGTCTCAGGTTGGCCGTGGGCCCCATGAAAGACCGACCAGATTTCCGGCACCTCAGGTTTCAAGTTGCGACCAACCCATGCTTTCCGTGTGGATCCTCGGAAAATCATGGCAGTCGCCGAACAAGTTAAGCATGGAAATAACCTAAACGTGAATGTTTTGCTTCCATCGTGCTGCAGTAGCCGCCGAGCTTGCAGTTGTTCGCCTAGCCACCGGGACAAGGGTCCCGATCCCGGGCCATCAGCGCCGTGTCTCAGCGAGTCGCACCCAGCGGCCCCATACTTCTAGAACTGAGCAATAGATTTCCATTCCTCCCTTCCATCTGCTCGTGTTGGGCGAATACGCGGAAACATACCCTGTTCATCCAAATGTCGGTACTCCTGCCAAGAGATCAAACATCCCAGCAAACCGGTCATGGCAGGGTTTTCAACTTTCGATCGCTTGCTTTTTGTTTATCCCGCCAATGAGAGCCGCGAGGTGTGTCTTCGTGATGCGAGGAGGGCAACCGACCCACCTCGTTGAATTACGACGGTTCCTTAAGTACTGCCCATGTGCTCGTTGCGAATGTTTCTGTTTGTTTAGCCAGCATCCATTCTTTCTTTCAATCGACTTTTGTGTGTCTCTTGTTTGAGCTTGACGTTCATTCTTTTTATCATTCTTTATCAAATTTTAACACCCTTCCTTCATTTTCAAGATGCGTTTCACATCCGCTGCCCTGGTGGCTGCCCTCGCCACGTCGACCGTGGCCAACACTATCTCTGAGACCTCCGATCTCGATGGATCCGTTTGGGAGAAGCTGAAGCCTGTCAAGGGCCGAGGCTTCACTCCCCGCAACAGGCCCTACAGGCGACAATCGGGATGGAGCCCACCATCCGACATGTCGGGTGCCCTCACTGAAGTCTGGGACCACTGCAAGAAGACGTACAACAATGGTGACATTTTTGGCTTCAAGAACTACGGCTGGGATCAATTGATTGCCAACAAGGGGTAAGAAAAGTTGTGTTCACAACACGGGTTTGCGGGTCTAATTTTTGTGCAGTACTGTCAACATGTGCGTTCGATGGGAGTCGACCGTCTCGGTCTCGGCAGCCGAGCGCACCAAGATCGCCACTGTCGTCGAGCAGCAGTACCAGAAGTGGTTCGAGTGGCTCTACGGCTACGACAGCTTCCCCTACAGCAGCATCAAGGTCAACGTTGTTGGCTGGGCTGTGAAGGACAAGAGCCTTCTCGAGGGCGACACCACCGGCCTCAACATCTACACCGACACGGACAGCGAGGGCATCCCCCAGTGCGCCGAGTCTTGCGGTCGATACTTCCACCAGGACGGTGATTACAGCAGCTGCGCTGCCGGTGCCGACAACCACTACGACCAGTCTCTGTGGCTTACCGAGGGACTGAGCGGTGGCACTGGTGGTGACTGGGGTCAGCGAATTGGTCGCGAGTACTTCATGCAGCTTCTGGATTCAGCCAACGTCCACATCCTGCTGCACGAGATGGTATGTGATCCGACGGGCTTTTAGCAGAATGGTAGCACTGACGATAATGCCTCACGCAGGGCCACACCTTTGGACTCGATGACTGTAAGTACCGCAACCCTTCTCAAGCATATCCATTATCAAGACGACGTGACTAACTGGCCTGTAGTTTATGGTATGACGCGGCCCCAAAGGGAAAGGCTCTGCACAAGCCTTTCCACCGCATCGTGATTTGGTTAGCTAACAATTTCGGCAGACTGGACCCCTACTGGCCAGAGCGCCTTCATCATGCTTGCTGGCTCCGCCACCGAGATTACCGATTTTGACGGCTGGATGCTCCGCAACTGGTGGTACGAGATCTCCCGCGAGCGCGGCTGGAACGACGGCACCGGTTCGTCGTCCGGAACTGCCTCATCCACGCCCTCCGCCACATCTGCCGCTTCCCCCGTTGAGACGTCGAGCTCTGCCGAGACCCCTGCATTCGCGCTCGAACTGCAAGACGCGACCCCCACCGCCGTTGCTTCTGATGAGGCACAGACCACTCCCACTGAGCCCTCAACTCCCGCCTCGACGCCCACCTCGACGCCCGCTTCCGATGACGGCACCGCTGCTGGCGAGTGGCAGCAGTGCGGCGGCAACAACTGGCGGGGAGCGACCAAGTGCCGATCCGGCTTTTCCTGCACCAAGCACAACGACTTTTACTCCCAGTGCGTTTGAGCTGGCTGTGAGCGGCTTTGCCGGTGGCGCTAAGCGTTATTGCCGGGATTAGATCCGACCGATCTGATCATGCACTGTACTATTTGTTATAAAACCTTTTCTTGTATCTATTGCCAGAGTATAATATAAGCAGGAACAATTCCGGAATGCACCCTGTTGCCTTCCGGCTATCCCAGCTCGATGAGGGTGGCTTTACGGTCCACTGCCGGTGGACGCTTAGATAGAAATACAACATGGATGGCTGCCCATCAAACTAATCCCTGCCCTCGAACACGTGATTGCAGCCGTTCATAAAGGGGACATCGCAGTCAACCATGGCGTACCCCGCAAAACAGCCAAGCCGGCCAACGTCGTGCATCAATCCTGCATCCCTATTTTATTACTGGCACATATACGAGGCCAGGAATGATCACGACCATCCCCGTCCACACGCTAAACCGCTTCTACGACTCGGCAGTCCCGCCGGGGTTAGCGTCAGCGCGCTCAGCGTCTGTCCCTGGGTCCGACTGCAAAAAGGGCCTGCGTCGGTCGCCAGATCCCACCCCCCCAAATCCACCAAAAATTTACCGGCGCCATGGACGAGACCCAGCCCGAGAACGAGAACGCGGGAGAGCAGCGAGTCCGTAAGCACCACACGCGGAGCCGGATCGGATGCCTCACGTGCAAGAAGCGTCATCTGCGCTGCGACGGCAACCAGCCAACTTGGTAAGTATTTTCGACGCGACCGACCGGGACCGGGACCGGGACGGGACGGGGGTGTTGCCGTTTTTGTTGCAAAAGTGTTGACCCAGGCTGCGCAGCGAAAGATGCAAACGAGGCGAGAAGACATGCAGCTACTCGGCTCCCGACCCACCGCTGAGAGAGCGCAGAGGTCTCTCTCTGCCCGGCGAGCAGAGGCCGTGGTCCCTGATGCCGGCCCAATTGAAGAAGACGTCGTTGCCCAGGGGGGCTCCCGGGTTCAACATCTTGGAGCCCTTTAACTGCTTACCGATTCGGATGCCGCACAAGTCAAGCGAGCTGCTGAACTACTGTACGTGCCAAGACATGCAGTGATTGGAGCCTTGGCTGACCAAATCTCACCCTGTCAGACCACCGCATTAACGATCATTTTGACATTTCATCCCATGCACGGGACAAGGATGTGTAAGTACCTCTGCTCCGTCCCGCCGACCTGCGCCATGCATGCTTATTTGTCTTTGGTTGGAGTGTTGCAGGCTGAAGTCTGTCATCCAAAACCCAACCTCCATCCGCTACACGCTGCTTGTGGCAGGGTTGCACTACATTTGGATTACCGGGGATACTCAAAAATTCGATTCGACCGTGTTGTTTCACAAGGTCGAGGCGCTCCACCTTTTGAACAAGGACATTCAGATCATGCAGCCAGCCGATTGCCTAACCCTCGTCAAGCATGTGGCCACTCTATGCCTTGTAGAGGTATGTACCTTTGCTATTTGCAGTAACCTAATTTGTTGAATATTGTACTCACATTCGCAAAAGATTGGTCTAGGGAATATGGGAACAGCAGAAACACACTTGGATGGTCTTGCGGCTCTCCTTGAACAGTTCCACCCGGCCAGCAACGAAAATGGAGAGTTCGACTTCGAAGAAGAGTTGGCATACCGCTACCTCATACTGTAAGGTCTTCTAATCTTACTAAATGATGGAATTGCTTACATGGCTCAATAGGGCGTACAACTATGTGCATAACATGAGAAGCCGGATGAAAGATCATGCGCAGCTTAACAAGATGATTGACCAAGCCGAGGAGACAGATTTGGCAGCCTATCATAAATTAGTGACGAAGATCCACGAGCAAGACATGGGCTGTCTCAGAATTCAACTTCGGGCACTTTCAATGTACCCATTCTTCTTCCCCAACCTGCCTCCAACAACCACGTTTCACGATACAGATGCATCGCCCTTTGTTTCGTGTTTGAGAGCTCTGACGAAACTGTCGGAATCTCCTGAAGACGAGAAAGTTTTTGGAAACCCCGGCTGGGCCTGGGTTGAGGGATCAATAGCGAGGCTGCATCTTGCCATTATGAACACACATGTGTCATCCATATTTAACATGGATGAGGGATCAGCTGTAGACCCTATATCTGGGCAAAGGCTGACCACTTCTTGGTGCAGCATGGCAACCATCAATGGGCTGTATATGCACTGCGTTTTGGGCATCTGGAATGCGAACCGGCCGATGAACCCCCCACTTCTTCGGCTCATCATGAGAATACTCATGCGAGATTTCAGTCATCCGACACAGAATCGCAAAATGCATACGGCACCGGACTTGTGGCTCTGGAAACATTTTGTCACGGCGTACTTTCTCGCAGTGCACCAGCTGGGGTCGTACGATAGTGCTCTGGTGCCTGCTGAACAATTTTTCGATCGCACTCTGTACAACTGGAGCCAAGCGTTTGGCGCGAGCAACTGGGATCAAGTTCTCAAGAGGTTATCAAAGATTACTTGGCCATCAAACCATCCTCAAGAATTCCCCAAAACGGTGTGGCAAAGGGCGATGCGACGTGGGGATGCGAGCACGGCTGCACCTAATCCGTAGATCGCTATCAGGCTCTTTCAACACCACAAAGGGTTTTATTGTCCACGAAAATTATTTACGGGCGGCGAACTGGGGCTTAACGATTCGGGTCAGGGAGTCAAACAGGTCTATTTTTGGAAACCAGCGTTACATGGTCATTGTCGTGTTCTAAACGATGATATTAGAGGCTTCTTTATTTTTGGGTGGCATTCAACTAGAAGATTTGCTCGAGTTGAACTTATAGAGCCAATTTTAATTGATCGAATTTACGAGTTATGTCCAAAATATATCATAATTCTCATTCATTAGTGTCATTTATATCATGGTTAAGACGCCAGGCAAGATGCTCAGCATTAACCTGCCGCATAAACTCTTTGCTATTGCCGTTAGTAATGCCATAATTTGAACATGGAAGAGATCGATCAGAATTATTTGAGCGATTCTGTGATGAGGATTTTGTAACCCTTCACCGCTTCTTCCAAATCCTGGACGGTCAAGTGCTCATGGGCAGAGTGTGCTTCCAAAATGGTACCTGGGCCATACAGGTATCTTTTGTGGTCGCCTTTGAGGTGTGGAATATCCGTTCCATAGCTTAATATGACGGTTTCAAACCCTACTCCATGTTAGTAGGCATGCGAAATGAGGTCAGAAACTTCATTACCCTCAATGTCATAATCGATCGGGACGCGACCGATGCCGCCGTGAAAGTCGAGGCTAAGATCGGGTGACACCGCAGCAATGAGATCGTTAATTTGCTTCTCGATCGTTTGCGGCGTTCCAGAGGCGATTCTGATGACGGCAATGGCGGACGCGTTTGCTGCAATGACATTGGGCGCCACGCCTCCCTCGATTTTGCCCACGTTGAGGGTCGTGTTGCCGAAGTTCTCGTCCCAGGGGAGCTCAATGCTCTGCAGCGCAACTAAAGCGCGGACGAGGATGTCAATCGCGTTCTTTCCTGTCTCGGGATACCCTGAGTGGCCGGCTTTTCCGTTGGCGGTGAGGGTGAAGCTAGTTACCCCCTTGTGGCCGCGACCCAGCTTGAGCTCGGTGGGCTCTCCGAAAATGACGGATTTCCAGGACAGCCCGAGGTCGTTGGCCGCGCGCATCCCGACACCGCTGCGCTCCTCGCCAACCACAAAGAGCAAGCCGACGTCACCGTCTTCAATGAGCCCTTCGCTGAGCAGCGACTCCACCGCAATGATTTGGGCCGCGACGCTGCCTTTGGCGTCGACGCTACCGCGACCCCAGATTTCGTCACCCTCTCTCCTGTATGGGAAATACGGAGGGACGGTGTCGATGTGAGAGGTCACGAGAACCTTGGTGGCCCTTGACGTGTTGAAGTAGGCGTACACGTTTTCTCGATCATTTTCGACAGTCTGGATCTCGACGGTGAATCCCTTCTCGGTCAGGTACGCATGCAGGAATTTGGAGGCATTGGCTTCAGAACCCGTGGTGGATGCATGCTCGACGAGCGACTTGTGTAGGCTAAGTAGATCCGAGGTAGACACTGACCACTGGCTTTGTCTGGAGCTTTGGAGCGGTTGTTGGATCTCACTGGCCAGCGACCTGCACGCTAAAATTGCGGTCAGAAGTGATGATGGATGCAACTTCATTTTTACCGCTTAAAATCGGGAGTAAAATACTCAGCATGCACTCAGACGCCAGAGAAAACTAGGCGTATCAGAGACAAAGAAAGAACAATGGAATTGTCTGAGCCCAGCGGAATTGCCATGCTGTTATCTCTTCAGTTGGCTGAGTAATTCCCGCACTGAGACATTCCACCATGCGTATCCACAATTTCGCAAGCTGTACGGCCATTTCAGGTCTTGGAGGCGGGATAGCGATTGCGTTTTCGGCAGGGTTATCTTGGCAATGTCTCGTTATCGCGCGACCGGCTAAATATGCGAATGCTGCTGCTTGTTGCTAACCAAACGTCCCCGAGACGGCAATTGGGACCCGGTGAGAGGCAGCCAAACCTAGGTGCTGCATGATGTTTTGAGAAACAAACTGAAGGGTTCCGACAGTTCAATTAATGCACGCGTTATGCGCGTTGCCAAAGATATGAAATCTTTTATTTATCTGCTGCTATTTGGCCCATTTCAGGAGAAGATCTTCCAAACGAAGAATAAGCACAGAATCAAATGTCAACATCACAAGAATTAAGGCCAGTTACACCTACCCTAAAATGCACCGATCCTAGTTAGCCGCCATCTGATCAACATGTTTTGAAGATGAGTAATTTTCTAAATCGGTCATTCTCGGTAGCTACGAAAGACAATTTTTATTTCGTCCAAGGGCATGTGCTTGAAATGCTGATTGCACAATGCGCCGATGAATCACCCTGCTCTCGGTAAACATTATTTGAGGTCACTCATCCTACGTTACTTGCATAACAATGAACTCGAGTCTACTATCGGTCTTATACCCTCAGAAATCTCCATTGCTTATTTCTCCACCAAGCCCCAGGTTATTTTCGGAGGAACGCCTATTTGAATTGCAGGAATGCCAAACCCGAGACATAAGCAAACTCATTGAACTTGCAATTTGAGTGGATTTTAGAGTTATTCCAGGACTCTAAAAATCTCCTCTCTAGTCGCCGCTGATCTCAGATGCTGGGTTTCAGAATCACCGCTGACCAATTGTTGTCGTGTTATGCGAGTGCGCCACCTCATTTGACTGGCCCCCCAGGTCAGCCGCAGCACGCCTCTCAGCGCTGCGAAGAAGTCCGTCAGCAGCACAGGCCAAGACACAGCCCCGTATCCATGGCCCTCACGATGGTTGCATATCGAAGTCAAAAATAGAGATATCAATTTCAAGATTTTTGGAGTATAAAGGCTTCATGTCTGTGCCATGAGGAAGTAAATGTCCCACATCACCGTCATCACAATCAACACAACAAACACATGCACATTTTGAGCAAAAGCCACTGAGACAGCAAGCTCCTCGTTAAAATAAAAAAACTACAACGCAAGATGCAGCTTCCCAAAATCTCAGCTCTGATTGTTGCCAGCGCGTACCTTGGAACAGGTGCGCAGGCGGCATTCGAGCCACACAAAGCTACCCAAGTCAACTTTTACAAAGACGACACATGCACCAACTACGCCGGCGAGATGGCCTTTTGGCACGAGTCCAAGAAACCCTTGGAAGGCTACAGGACCCGTTTTGAGGGCAGCTGGGGCGGCGAATGCTGGGACTTTAGGCAGCCCAAAGGCACCAAGAGCTTGAAAATGGCCAGCTGTTGGGATAAAAATGGAGGCAATTGGGGTTGGTGGTGCGACTGCTACTTTTGGGACAACTGGGGATGCAAAGGCAACCAGGCAGCATCATCTGGAACTTGTCTGGCGGGTCGGAGTGCGGCAGGGTATCAGTGGAAGAGTGCGAGATGCTATATGCTCACGGATCCGAAATGATTGGCCGTGGTTGCATTGGCGACCAGGAGATGGTGTGGAAAAGAAATGCGGTAGTACATAGATTCCTTTTGCATAAGACAACAATTTCCTAAGTTAACTGACCAAGTTCGAATCGAAAGATCAATTTGAATAACAGCTATATTTCACAAAATATCGTGACAATATTGATATGAACGGTCCCAATAATCATCTTTGTGCATTTTCCAACGGTGGTAAACTATGAATCTAGCGCAAAGCACCGTTCGACGCTGTCGGCATTGTTTCCCCACCAGTTGACCATGACGGCACCGGTTGTGCCAAGGAATACGAAAATAAAAAGCAGATTGGCGTTGAAACCAGTGTCCAATGCCGCACCGCTAATATACGCCCACTTGTTCCAAAACTCCTTCCTGTACCGATACAGGTAAAAGTTGGTAAAAGTGCCGAGAAGGATTTGTGTCAGAGGACCAGTGCTGAGATTTCCGTAGAATACTGCGGCGCTAGCAAAGAAGATGGTTGTGTTCCAGAGGTCGAATTGAGCCCTGGGGAACTTTTTGTGCAGCAGCCATATGATGAATGGGGCCGCGGCACCGGCTATAAATCCGTAGAGCACTGGTCTGAAGAATGAAGACGCAAACATCTTCTTGGGTCCAACAAGTGCGTACTGAATTCCAGCTGTGTTGTAGCTCTTGAAATCTTGAGCTGTCCACTGATTGAGAGGGTCCTTCACTTTGCCGGTAAGGTAGTCGTACTTGGCGGAAATGACCCAGCGCATCACGCCGTAGTTGATTGGCAATGCGATCATGTTGGCAAAGATTTGCATGCCTATCACATCTCTAGGCGGCAAGTGCAAATAATGACCGATCTGATAGTTGTTAGAGACCATGAGAAAGTGTGGAGAAAGCGATATTACCTTTTGATCTTCCAGGACTGTACGAGCATCATACCACACATTTCCTGAGATGATGCGATATGCAAGCTGGCCAAGCGGGTGTCTATTCGAACCCTTTGCTTCAATCATATCTGGGTTTAGTCAGCCCCAGCTCTCAAAATTTGATGATTCAACGCACATCCGTAAATCAATTCGTTGAAGAAACCAACTTTGATCGAGTACCCTGACATGGCGTAGACAAAACTCATCGGCAGCATCGCTGCGGCACCAAAACCGAGAGCAACAAAGTAAGTCCACGTCGGCATCCAGACAGACTTGGTCGCAACAATGATGAGCAAAACACCGATCGGCACAATCCCCAGCACAATCCACTCCCTATTCCGAGGTTAGCAAACTTGCAGCACCGGCCAAGAAAAAAAGCCATTTACCTTAGTTTGATTCCGGGATATTGTTGAATAATTTTGCTATTGTTGTGAGTTTTGCGGATAGGAAAAATACAAAATGTGACACGTACCTCAGTCGGTCCTGGTGGAAATACCCCTCAGCTTTCCTGGCTTTCCAGATTTTCGCAATCTTCGGGCCCAGGAAGAGGCCACACCAGACGAATGACGAGATGTATGAAGCATACCACTGCCCTTCTTAGTGAGCCGAATCTAACGGAAAAAGGTGATCACTCACCATGAATATCTGCCACGTGTACTGGGCACCGGAATAAGCGAGACCAATTTCGTTATACTTGGTCTCGTTTACATGCTGTACGCCGCTTGAATCAACATAAACTATGAAGACGTTAGTTTTAGATATTACGGTTGCATCATTGTATCTTACGCAATGACTCAAATGGGTATGTAGACCCATTCTTCTGGAATACGCCATTGGACATGATATCGTAGGTGGGCGAACCCCAGAGGTTTCCAAAATACGCCACAGGTATCAGGATCCAACACTACAAAGTCAGTGATCACTTCGTACAAGAAAGGGTATTCTTACATACCGTCAGCACAAATCCAAGGAAGATAGTAACTTGCACACTGTAGGGATACGTGATAATCGTAGAAGTAATGTTGGACCAGTTCAGTGTGATGTTCAACAGTCCCATGCCTCCCCGACCAGCTCCCAGAAAGTTCACGGTGTGGTTCCTGCTGGCAAACCAACACAGAGGCGCTAAGGAACCCACAAAAGGGAACAGAAATTCGGGTAGAAATTGCCAAACAAAGGTACCGAAAAGCAGTAGCCAAAAGACCTAATAGAGGTTAATTTTGGGTCTGAGAAGCGAAACTGAAACTCTACCTTCATCTGCTTGCTCGATCGCGCCGAGTGAAACTCTGAGTTTCCCTGCATGCTCCTGTAGAGAGTGACTTGCTGTAAAGATAGCGGGAAAATGAATTCGGGGTCGTCGATCAATATTTTTCGAACTGATTCTTCGTTAATGCTAGCAGGTTGGAGATGCACGAGAGACTTACCCATAGCAGCAAAAGCAAATCCAAGTAATGAGGCGCCCTGTAAATGTGGGTCAACGTTGACAATTCTGATATCCGAGAAGCGCATCATCTACTTACCCAGCCAAAGAACAGAGCCACAGCGGGATTCATGGTAATTCCATAATACAAGGCGGCATTGGTTGGCAAATAAGCTATCAAATGTCAAAAAAGGTTCAATAATGTTGATCCATGTGACGCTTACTCGCCCATTGACCTTGGCTTCCTGCGTTTGCAGCTATGCCAATGATGGCGTGCTCTTTGATGGAGAAGGGTCCCGGGTTGAGCGAAAAGGAAAATCGGCCCAGAGGAACCGTGTATTTTGGCAATGTGCGAGCCAAAAAGCGTCCAAGCGGAGCGGAAGCAAGAATCACAAAGAAGACAGGAAAGTACGCCGTCGTTGTTCGGAAGCTGGTGAGTCAAGTTAGCAATCTGCAGCTAATGCATAATCCCGAGGCAACTCGTACTATGATAACTGTGAAACAACGCTTCCGATTGCGCAAAAGATGGCTGATAGAAGCAGGGATCGAAATGTGATGACTGGCAGAGAGGGATCATCTTCGAAGCCGACTACAGTCCGCACAAGATCCGGAATGTTGGCAAACTCTGGGGATTCAAAATCATATTGTGATTCATCAGAAGAACCTGGCTCTTCTGAAGTTTGTGCGTCAAATAAGACTTTCTCGTCGGTCTGGTGAACATTCTTAACAGTGACTCGAGATTGCGAAGATGGCTTCAGGTCGGGCGGTGCCTCACTGGGCACGGCTTTTGGCTCTTGGTCAGCCATAGTATTCAACGGCTGAGTAAATTTGGACCCAAGAATGCACCTTCCTCGTTCTACCTATGCAGAACCACCCGGTAGGCTTTTTATGTCGCCATCAATCGGCACCACAGTTGATCATTGTGCAATTCCGGATTGCAATGTGACCATGCTGCATGTTCAAGATAGGCATAGTCAAACGGTTCCCCGCCTCAAAACTGTTTACAAGATCGAATGACTGCTAGGGCTGCCTTCTAAGCTCAAGGTCTACAGATAACAACCCTGCCAGCACGGCTCAGCTATCCCGATCCGCGGATATAGCCCACGCCAGCATGTCATAGCCTCCGATTGGCCTTGCAAGCACACTAGCTAAGAATATGTGGTTTATTTGACCAGGGCGACCGCGGGAAGGTGCTAAAAGTGGGAAGATGACCGAGGGGAGGGGAGAGATTTCGCCATCACACCCTGCAATGAGCGATTGCGCCCCGCAAAAACCCGATGTCAGATAAGACAAGGGTTAGGAAGTTGTATTCCCGGTGGGATATGTCGAGATCAAAAAAGCTTGATTGATCAATTCCATTCTCGCCTGCGCTTCTTGCGTCTTGGCATATCAAGCATCAGATAACGCGTATGAGAGATGCGTCTCCTTTGCCGAAACCAACTTAGTGCTATGGTCGTGGCACGATATTCAGTTGGCTCGGCTACTGGCCAACATAAATTGCGATGCGCATCGATGAAAACAGGAAATGACTTTATTTCGAGAATCCATTAGACACGGCTCCTTCTTCACGCTTACCAGTCAAATGGTCGAAATCTCCGCCAAGCTCGACAGCCAGCCTCTTCCTCATGCAGACGTCGATGCCCCTCTTTTGCATACTTGATTTGCATTTCCCATGGCTGTTGGCCTTATCAGCAACTGAATCCCGTCCCCTCCACTGCTTTTTATAAAAAAAGAATGCAGCGCTTGTCTTGGCGCCTTTTATCTCGTTGCTTGTATCCACATTTTGCGGCCTCTGTTCCGCATTGCGCACGATTTTCCTTGAAAGCACCAACCCCCCGATGGAGCAAGCCTATGAGCTCCCCATACAGTTTGATTTACTCCTGTCAATGATTCCTTGGATCGCTGGGTTTTGGGGCGTTGGTTCTGTATGTCCTTCTGTTTTACTTTCAATAGCTTCACGCCCCAGAGAATATTGCAGCAACTGGTCACTAATCTGTACGCAATTCGGCAAAGTTTCTCGAGAATTTGAATGAATGAAAGTGTAAAGAAAGACCGACCAATAATTCAAAAATTTCCCATCACTAAAAAACGTCACACAGCATCCTTGATCTGTAGGCGTGGGTTCGCTTCCCTTACTGGGCCCAATCACCTGCTGTCTGTTTCGCTCATTCGCAAAGCTGAGCTCGATAACGCCCTCGCTACAAGTATCCTATAGAAAACTTGTCAAGGTTTGCAAAAGGAATACCACCAAAGTGAAAACAGAAACGATAACAGCAGTCCCGGTCCTAACCAAAAAAGATTTCACTGACGGTTGTGGCGAAAGATTTGGCTTGGGATCCTCCTTGTCATCGTCATCGTAAGGCCATTGGTACGTGGCTTTGGGAGGATTGAAACCCTGTAGCCGCAAGCCGCCACTGATCATGTAGCTGTCAAAGTCGGCGAATTTAGTGGGGGGGATCAGTGGTACAACGAACTTCATCCTCAGCTCAGGCCCCCAGGATTCCCATGCAGTTCCTCGGATCGCGTTCTGACAGAGCTCAACCATTTCCTTAAGCCGAGGTACACGCTTCTCCTCTACAGAGATGAATATCTTCGTTAGGACAGAGAGCGACCAGCTAGACACAGACATGGATTCGGGTTTGAGATGTTCCTGAAGCGCGTTTACCAAAGCGGCGCATGACTCTATGCAGCTATTGCCACCTTGTCCAAGCAGGGGGTTGAACTTGTGAGCCGCGTCGCCAAGAATAAAAATGCGGCCGTAGTGCCAGCGTTGAAGAACAAAATGCGGAAGAGCTGTAACTCCAGAAAGGCGAAGGTCCTTGGTTACTTCCGCCAGAGGGAGTCCAGAATCGGCAAGGATGGTGTCGGCCCCTCGATGAAGCTCACGCTTCATGTCTTCATCGGTGAAGCGAGGTATTTCATCGATAGATATAGATCGCTGCGAATCCGGCAGTGTCCAGAACCAGAAAAGAAATAGTTCATCGCGGCCATTTAGACAGCCAACGGTGGTGCCACGGCCACAAACACCTATCACATCGCCAACATCGATATCAGGGACTGACGCAGCTGTGCCGAATACGCATGCGTGCTCGCAGCTGACATTTTCTCTGTCCTCCCCTGGTATCGCTTCAGACTCGGTTGCATCAGCGTTCCTCCACATTTCTCTTCTCACCGCGCTTCGCACACCATCTGCACCAACCACCATTTGACCCTTGTAAACAGAGCCATCTCCCGTATACACCAGCGTCTTGTCTTCATACGTAAAGATGGAGTCCACTCTTTTATCAACCAAGATTCGCCCTCTTTCGGCGATTTGGCTGTACAGTATGCATAGGAACTGGTATCGCGACATGAAAATATTTGGATAACCATGACGCTCCTTCATAATGAGGTTTACGTAGCGGGTCATGATGCGCTTTCCTGAGCGACCATCCCTGTATATACTGGCGTTTATCTCTTGTCCCTTGGCCCGTATCGTGTCGTATATGCCTAGCTGGTCAAGGATTCGCAGTCCGTTGGCGAGGAGCACAATACTGGCGCCCATGTTGGGAGTAATGCTGCTGTACGCCTCAAGAAGAATGTAGTCGATGTTGAGATGTTGAAGCATGAGGGCCAAGGTGAGACCCGCGATACCACCTCCAACGATTATTATTTGGTGCTCCTCCGGGCTGGATGCCATCTTCACCTCTCGCTCTGAGCTGTTGTCTGGGTATTGCGCGCGTTTATCCTGGTTGAAGTCAAGAACAGATTATGAGGCTCTCACCGCCACCTAACTCATGATTTTTGCCTCACTGAAATTATGGTGTTTTTTCCGGAACCTGATACGACGAAATATTGGAGCGATCGCCCTTGACAAAAGCAAGATCAGCGTCATTTCATGGTGGCGTGTCAGCCTCACCAACCCTACGTCATCGCCACCACTCAAATACGAGAATCGGTTTAGTGGCGCACCAAATCCCTGCGGTCTAACTAGAAGCCAAACAAATGACCTTCGCATTGTCCTTGCATTCTTGGAGGAATATCAGGTACGCCCGGCGATCAATCAGGGGGTGCTAGCATTTAGGTGGCCAAACGCGCAATAAAGTTGGCATTGTCTTGAATGGTAATGCTTTCACGCCATCAGCGAGACAGTCCTACTTGGTTCAAAATAAGATTTGTGCTACTTCAATGGCTGAGGAGAGAATGACTTTATTTGGTGGGGTTTTGAAGCACAGGTAAACATTGCATCCAACCCCAGACACTCCGCATTATTTTCTTTCCGCTTGGTGACGGGCAGCAGCAAGTGATGAGACTAAAATTCACACTGGACTTTTGAGCATATCGTCAGACCCTAGATGCGCAAAATGGTATGGAAAACTGTCCAGTTTATTTTCTTTTTAACCATCTTTTAAGCTGTGACAGTGATACAGGTCCTCGTAGAACATTCCCAGTTCAAATGACGCTTCTTCATCTCATCACCTCAATTATTACCCCGCACCTGAAAGTTCCAGGTACCCAAAAAAGCGAGCTAAACGTTTTGTCAAAGCCCAGCGTAGTGGTGAACAAAGAGAGCGACAACGCCACATCTTAATGAGCACCTATTGTTTTCTTTAGTGTCTTTTGAAACCATTATTCTCTTCATTATTGAATTTAGCGCCGTCTGTCATGGCCTAGTAGCCACAAGCCATCGCAGTTGGACCGTACCTGCGGGAAGTTCCGAATGCTGCAAATATCATCATGTGCCTCTCTCTATGTGGATTAGTAATCAGGCACACATGTGATATTTCTTCTCATAATTCTTCTAAACTTTTGTTTGAATTTCAGAGCAGTTTGCAAATTTTTTCAGAAAAGAGAAAGAAAAGACATTCGAATTCTTTTGACCGGGAAACTCGGATTCGTCGACACCCTCACGTTCAAGTAGCTTCCTCTTCACCCCACCATAATAAGCCTTCCGACCAATAGTCTGCACCTCCCTCTATACTCTCAGCTTAAAGGAATATTATAGTTTAGTCACTCGAAGCCCACCCAACCACTGAGTAAGCTCATGACGCGTCACGACACTTGCAATCTACCCCGTGACTGCTACTCCCTTCTTTTCACATGGCATTTCCGGCTTAGGCCCATGCCATGCGAGCCCAACACCACTCTAGTGATAACGCGGATTACTGCAAGATGAGGTGAGAAGTTGAGAAAAGCAACGGACGCTCCCACACTATGACCTGATGGAGAGCCTTGGTGCAGTTACCAAGACATTGAGCATCTTTGTAATCAACCGGTGGATTTGATCATGATTATCAGAAATGTCAGCAGCGTCGGGCCTAGTGAGAGATACAATTTTATGAATTCCACTTCCAAGCTAGGTGCGTGAGCGACCACGCACCTCAAATCCGATTCCGTCTTTCAAAACAATAAGCTGGACGTACATGCAATGTCTTGTAAAAATGACGCATGTTCTCTCCTGGCTGACTTGAAAAAATATGCACAATATTCATATACCTTTCATTCTTATATCTGCAACTCCCCCGTTTAATATGCTATCCATGATATCACAAAAATAGCCGTACTTAATATCACATTATAGCCAAAGCTGTCACCATTCCCCCTTTATTCTTTCCACCTCGGCAGTAAAAGAACATGATTGAAAAGATTGATCTTGCTGATTACCTTTTTCAACGCCTGGCCCAACTTGGATGCGGATCTATCCACGGCGTCCCTGGTGATTCGAATCTTGCAGCCTTGGATTACATCGAGCCCGCGGGAATCCACTGGGTCGGCAACGCCAATGAGCTTAATGCCGGTTACGCTGCCGATGGTTATGCCCGGATCAAGGGCATTGGTGCCGTCATCACTTCGTTTGGTGTTGGAGAACTATCTGTCGCAAATGCAATCGCGGGAGCATATGCGGAGAAGGCGCCGGTTGTCCACATTGTTGGCGTTCCACCACGGACTGCGCAAAACACCAGAGCACACCTGCATCATACTCTAGGAAATGGCGATTATCGGGTGTTTTCGGAAATTCACCGGCAGATAACAGTGGCTCAGGCAAACCTTGACGACACTGAAACAGCCACTGTTCTCATTGATGCGGTCCTTCGGGAGTGCGTGCTGCGGAGCCGGCCGGTCTATATCCAGCTCCCGACAGATATGGTCAAGGCAAAAGTGAATCCACCATCGATCCCGATGAATCTAAACCTGTCTGGCTATGAAGAGGGCTCCGAAGAAGTAGTGGTGGACGCTTTGATGGAAAGGATCCAGACAGCCAAACAGCCATTGCTGCTTGTCGATGGATTTTCTGCCAGATTCAACATTCGGGAGGAAATAAATCGATTGGCAAAATCCACAGGGTTCCCTACCATGACAACTCCGTTTGGCAAGGGCTTACTCGATGAAAGCTTGCCAAATTACTGCGGGACCTATTCCGGCATGGTCGGCGACACGCCTCATCAAGCTTGGGTGAAGGACTGTGACCTGGTGCTTCACTTTACTCCACTTAAATCCGACCTCAACAGCTTCTTTTTCACGGCAGTACCAGACTCAAATGCGACTGTTGTGTTTGAGCGGTATTCCGTTCAATTTGGAAACCAGGCTGCATCAGCTCGACCGCTTTCCATCAAATTGCTTCTTCGCAAATTATTGAAGCGGCTTGAACTCGTGAAGCTAGCTGAAACAGTCTCATTCCCCCCGAACAAGGCTCTTCCACGAACTGCATCCAACGGGGTGCCTCCAGCTATCCCGGATTCTCAAATCGACCAAGACTCCTTCTGGCAACGAACTTCGGGCTTCTTAACCCCCGGTGACGTCATTATCGCCGACACTGGCACATCGGGGTATGGGGCTCTCGGGCTGTATCTTCCCGAAAATATTACAGTCATCAACTCCTTCCTCTGGGCATCGACTGGCTATTCACTCGGTGCAACCCAGGGTGTTGCTCTAGCAAAAAGGGAAATGCGACAAAATGGCCAACAGTTAGTAGGGAGAACAATTGTGTTTGAAGGCGACGGCAGTCTTCAGATGTCGGCTCAGGCTATCAGCGATATCATCCGAAACAGGCTACACGTTATTATTTTCGTCATGAACAACAAAGGATACACAGTTGAGCGAGCCATACACGACCCGAATGCTCATTACCACGACATTCAGGCGTGGAGGAACTTGGAGGCTCCAAGTTACTTTGGAGCACCCAAGGACGACCCTGCTTATCCTGTTACGACACAACTGGTCCGCACACTCGGCGAGCTTGAAGCTGTGTTTGCAGAACCTCGAGTTAAGAAAGGCGAAGGGCTGACAATGATTGAAGTCATGCTGGATTACACAGACCTTCCAGAACATCTAAGAAAGACTGTAGAGTTTGTTATGGAAAGAAATGGTGGACAAGTACTTTAATGCCTTGTACATGTTAACATATTTCCTTTTTCCTTTCAACTCTGGTTAGCGCTAATGAAAAATTGGAATTGTTCAAGATTGGCTATCAAATAATAGAATCATCATGTGCATTAACTTTTAACTTTTAGATCGTGGTCTACGTGAGTAATGTTGGATGCTCTGCCAAGCTTGCCCAAAAGTCCATTTCAAACTCCCAGGATTGGAAATTTATGCAAGGATCCCATCCATCAACATTGGTCGTGTTGACAACATCCTGGGTGGTCGTCGATCCCTGATGTGGTCTCCAGGCCATGAGGGAGTCCAGAAGACTCTGAATGGTTCGGGTGGCACGCATGTAGAGAGCAAAGTTGGGTTCGCCCGGCTGGATCCATTCCCCGATGGTTATTTCGGCCACGAGGGTGCTTAAATCCTGAACCATTCTGGATCGGGACAGGTGAGGCGTATTCAGATTGGCAGATGAATTCAAGAGGGCCAGAGAGAGTATCCCAGCCGCAGGGAGGCCATATAGCGTCACCTACGGTTTGTTAATCCAGATTTTACGTGCAAACCAACCTTTTAAAACTCACCTTCCACATCAATCCAGTCCCAGCGTTTGTGAGGTTATGGCGAAGAATAACAACTTGCACTGTCAGGGAAACCATCTCGCTGGCAACCATCAAAAGAGCCTCATCTGGCTCCGATGTCTTTTTCTGCGAAACCAAATTGGCCAGGAATAGAGTGTGGAGGTAGTCCAGCCTAGTTGCCACCAAAAAGTCCCGCTCGAACGGATTCCGGTTGCAATCCTTCAAGGTTGTCGTAAGACGGAAGTGGGGAGGGAGTTGCTGCCACTGCATCTCAATCTTTTCTCGAATTTCGCTGCTACAGTCAGCAACTTTCCCAATGGCTGGTTACACAACGCTCACCTTGAACTCTCCGCTGTTTTCTGGGATTGCCGATTTCGCAGCATTTGAAGTATGTCTTCTTTGAGATATGCGAACAACGCTGAACACCTCGTATCCGCTGTGTAGTTAATCATCTCAACTTCATTTGATTGGTTTCGCTCTGGCCATGTTGAATCTTGCCAGATTCCTGGGATATTCTCCGGAAGTTGAAAGCAGCAGTAAGATTTTGTTATCCGTGGAGGCCTACCAAGAAAAATAGCTTGATTCTTGTCAGCCGAGTAGATGCGCGCAAAGGCAGCCTTACGAAGCTGGGCGATATACGGGGGTATTCTGGACACGTTTTCATCAATCTTCTCATGATAGCCGAGGGCGCACAGGCTGCTTGTGACATCTCCCACTTTTCTCCACGAGTGGTAACCTGTTGTAGTTGTTTTAGCCATACGCTCCAGCTGGGCATAAATCGAGCATGGACAAGCGCATTCACTCACTCTGATCCCCATCAACCTGGGAATGGGCAACCATATTTTCGTACTGCAAAACAAGCTGCACATCATTCAAGCAATCAAGAGCCAGACAGATTTCCAAGCAGCAATCACTTATGTACATCAATGCTTTTATTAGCAGCCGGCGTTGCTCTACCGTTGTGTACAATGGGGCAAAGGTAAACGTCTCCAGAACCGCCCTGGTGGCCGCGGTGAAGTAGATGCCCAACATCTCCCACCGCAGATTGCTCCCTAAAAGCTGCGAGAAGAATTCCGCCAAGCTAAGATCCGGTGTGATGCTGAAAGATCTCTGCGTGTTTCTCACAAGCATTTTGGCCTGGTTCGAAATCATTGCTGCTGAGCTCGTCAAGGACAAGGCACCTTCACGGGAGCGCGCCACAAAGGGCTCGGCCAAGGCAAGATTCACCCCCGTATCCAGCCAGTTATTCAGCAACGCGTTCAATTTTGTGATGTCTTGCTGCTTGATACATGTCAGCGTATTCACTGCCGAGTCGGCGACGCGCTGGTCCTGGAGCACATCCACGCCCGACGAGGGCGTCCTGAGGTGGCTGTCATCCGGCTCCGACGACGGCGCATCGGGGGCCGCGCAAGACGAGACCTGGTTGAAGATTGTGGCATGGCTGGAAGTCCCGAGAAAGCCCGGGTTCGGGTACCGATGCAGCTGCGTCGGTGAGCCCTGCTCTTGCGACGCCGAGGAAGTCACGGGCGTCGGGGGCGCAGGACTGACGGGCGGGGACGTGGACAGGCGCTGAGGCGAGGAACCCCGGTTGCTGCAGCTGAGATTAGCGACTCGCGCGGCGGCGATCAGGGCGGATGCGGCAACGCACTGGTGAGGCTGGTTCGCGCGCCTCCGAAAGGGTCGGGCCCGGTAGACACACTGGCCCTCCTTGCCCCGGCTCTGGCATCGGTGACAAGTGGGTCGCTGGTGGCCGCAGGCGAGCTTGGCCCGGCGGCAGGGCTCACAGGCAGCGTGCCTGACGTTCATTTTGCCTGATGTCGGTTGGCCAATGCGAGAGGCGCCGCGTCGGTGACCAAGACGAGTTCCCAAGTCCAGACTTAAGTTGATCGCGCCCACCTACGCTTTCGGAGAAACACTCCACATCAGCCCGTCTCCACCTTATGCCGAGCTCCGACTAGGCCGTATAAAGCCGCGACGAGCACATTCATCTTGGTCGCGTGCTAGACTGGATCTCGCAATCGCCGCGAAAAAGCATCATGATGAGGACTGTCGCGACATCCCAACAAGCTGGCATTGGATGCTTGCAGGTAAATGGGCGCCCAAAATGTGACCGTAACACTAAACCTTAATGCACGAGCGATGCAGCATCGACAACAGAAGACAGGAGACAGAAAAGAATTAGGTAAAAAGAAATCATTATTGATGAAAGAAAAAGCTGTGTATCTGGTTCTTAACCTACCTCATCATCCATCAACTGTCAAATGAATTTGCGCGAATGTCCATGGTCCAGTCAAACGACGTGCCACAAAAGTACCTGCCTGCATGCTCTTTACTCATCAATATTCTGCTTGCATTCGATCCAGGCCATGATCGTCCTCTATTTTACACCAAAACTAATTGAATTAGTTGATTGGTATATGTTCCCGACAAACATCCATGGGTGGTAATGGTATCCTACAATAGTGACCACCGAGTCCGTAAAGCCTGAAGAAAACTCGTCCCAGTGGACAATATCATTAGAAAAGATCAAGTCCTCAGATGCCCTAAGAAAGACCGAAAAGCAACCATGATGGAGCCCTAGCGCGTCAAGACGTTATGTCATGGGTGATTTTGTTGCTAATGCCGTCATCGCCGCTGCAAAAGCCGGTTTTTTCGGGGTCCGGCAAGGTTCCGCCGCCATCGATGCCGAGAAGGATAAATCCGAACAAGTGGGGTTTACCCGGCGGAACAGAGTTCCTATTGTCGGAAGCAAGCGTAAAATTACGAGCGAAAAGGCCGTTGCTCGTAAGCATACTGTTCGTGTCACATCTCAATTTCGCAAAGTGGTATTGGATGCAGGTGGAACGATGCTTGCACGTCGCCTGCCCATTGAGTTTGACCGTGCAGCTCTTAGGCTGACTTGGAGCACCTCCTGCAAGCCGTGGCTTTCCTCGCGCATGAGCAGACACAACACAGTATGGCTTTCGGTACCCGAACACGTCAGCCCTAGGCTGCGACAATCTTCACGCGGGTTCGACCTCGTCTCATCAGTGGCTACCTACGCTGACGTTGATGCGATTTCTTTACAAATGCCAAGGAATCCTAAAAGCCGGTCCGCATGCCCTGCTTTTTAGCCTCCGACGCGCTACAACCTCTCGACGACGCCGATGCGGAGCCAGGGCTTGCTACTACTCCGCCTGAGTGGAAAGAATATATCGACAAAAACTCAATATATCAGTCAGCAGGATAACCAAGCACACTTCGGTCCCTAACCACCCTCGTCAGATGCAGTGCATCCCCGGTTAGATCGGCACTGCGGGGAGGGCGGAAGATCGGCAGCCCCTTATATCGGCTCCTTCTTGGCTCCAGCTACGGGACGAAGTCGGAGAGCCTTGAGCAAGCGAGAAGTGGTGAAATAAGTTGAAAATATGCCTAATCGATGAAATTGCGCGACGAGAAGAGGCTCCTCGCTATATACGTCACCGAGCATTATCGCCGTGCTTTTTCCCTGGGGTAAATCACCCCCCTGTCATCCGAGTGATGTCAAGCTTGGACCACCAGACAACAGACCCAGCAAAACAAAACGCAAATATTACGTGGGAAAAAATGGAACACCCCTGTCCAATATTTGTATCTGATAATAGCTGCTCGCACCCCGACCCCAAGTTTCAGCATGGTTTGGGGATCCTTTGGTGGAAATAGTGACTTTGAGTGCGGCCGAGAGGAGCACAATGCCACGCGTTCAGCATTATTTTCCCGCTTAAGCTATACCAACCATGTTAAGAGTGAATAAGCCACGGGCTAGGCGAAATTCGCGGCTCATTCGATCGGACCACTACCCTGGACACCAAGATCGTCGCCGCATACCATGACAAACAAGACATCCGACCCATATGGTTAAAATGTCCATTTTAAGAATTGAATGTGAGCTAGAGCGGCCCTGCTCACCATTTTTTTCTTTCTTTTCTCGGTTGATCTAAGCCAGCTAGTCAATCGATCGTAAGGAGAAAAGCGAAGGAAGCCCAAATGGTGGCGCCGAAAATGGGGGACCTGAGACGTGAACGCAAAAGTTAGATATTGCCAAAATGTACGAGATTTTCAATACCATAAACCCGAGATACTCACGAGAAACAACTTGCACCAGGACACTACCATAGTCACCACGCGGAAGTGACTTTTACTGCAGCAGCCCTCTACCTAATGGACAAGATCGATGCTTCCTTGAAATTGATCATTGCCGATAACCACGTTTTGCTGTGGATGGCTTCATATTCAAAAGGATAGTATCTGAAACCCGTCCATCCCTAGAACCGGGCTTTATATCCAATGGATACAGAACCTGGGGAGAAGCAAAGCAGTTGTTGGTTCGGGCAAAAATAAAGGCATTTTTATTTTTGGCAGAAGGGACCCACTACTATTTGCAAGCCAGTTCACTCCTTCCCTTGGCAATGGCAGGTCTCAATACCGGCTGCAGCAAGACCATGCATATGACACCCAGGATGGCACGGATGTAGTCATCACCCATGGTCCACCAAACGGAATCCTGGATTGAAACATTCGAGATGGCGAGCCGGCTCTGCCGATCTGCATGATGCCGCGACCACGAAAGATTGCGGCTGCACTGCTTCGGCACATCCACAAGCCATGGGGCGTAAAAACTGTGGCCTGGTGAGGGGAGAGCCCGATGATACACCGTCTCTCTTCCGGGATACTGATCAAGAGAGATCAATTCCGATCGCAAGACGTTTCGGGCCCCAGCAAGCCGGATTCCGCAACAGCTCCACCGCGAATGGTGCAGGTAAGCTCACAAGGCGCTCTCGAGATCCTGCGGAGCACCCTGGAGATGAAGATGCGTCTGACTGGGGATTATACCTTGCCTGTGAAGGAATGCTAGACGAGAGAAATGACGACCTCACGCACCAAAAATGATACATAGAATCCTGCACTTTGAAACACATGTCATCAAGAAAGTAGTGGAAGTTAGCTTATTCACTTTTTGCATCCATTATCCAGTATTCTTTAACTTTGTATTGTATTTCCTTATCAAAACTCCAAAATGGGGGATATCTAGATTAAATCTATAAATGTACAAGATTTGTGGGCTAAAAAGCAATAGACTGAAAAAAATGAAAAATCGAAGCAGAGGGCTGCCCAGCCGGTGATCTAATTATTTCGTTGATATGCATAAAAGGTGTGTGTGTGTGTGTGCGGATGTCGTGACTTCCATCCATAAAAAAGTGTGCGCTCAAGACGGCTCGCGTCTAAATCTGCACGGGCTGTCCGTATTGGTGGCGGTTCTGTTGCAACTGACCCATGGCCTCAGCCAGCTGAGCATCCGAGGGTTTGTTGACGATTGTTAGGTAGAGAATGTGCTGTTTTCTCAGTTAGTTCGTGTTCGTGTGAAAGCTGTTAAAACAAGAGCAAAACGAACCTTCTTAATCTTCCTCTTCTTTCCGGGGTCCAGCTGCTCTTTCCTCTGCTCGCGCAGCTGGAACAGCTTGGGCTGGTAGTAGTCCTCGCACCGCTTCAGCTGCCACTCGACCTCCTGCCTCGTCTGGCCCGAGTTGCGGATCCTCTCGACCTGCCAGCGGTACTCGTCGGTCAGGCGCCTCTCCTCGACGTCGATGCTCTCCTGGTTCTGGGGCCGCTTCCTGTCCGGGTCCTTGAACTTGCCGACCAGGCCTCCCGACGTGACGGGGCGCGTGGGGGCGGCGTCGTTGGGCCCGCCGCGGGCGGGGACGCTGAGGACGTCGCCGGCGTTCTCCACGGCGTAGCGGGCGCGGGCGCGGCGGTCAAAGTAGTCGCTGAGGTTGTCGAAGGTCTTGGGGTTCTTGATGGAGAAGCTCGAGGGCTTCCCCTCGGCGCTGGCGGCCACGAGCTCCCGGTGCAGGCGGCGGTCGTCGATGTAGATGAGGGGCGCCACGGCCATGGGGAGCTGTCCCGGGCCGTTCATGACGGCGGTGATGGGGCTGCGCATCGACGAGGCCAGGGAGCTGGATTTCCGGAGCGAGTTGCTCGACTGGGCCTGCTTGAGCTTCTTCTCCTTGGGCTTCGGGTCGTACTTCATGATCATGCAGAAGAGCCCTCGGGGGCCAAACAGCTCTTCGTTGTACTTGTCGAGAGCGGAATTTGTCCTATACCACACAATGGGTTAGTGACGGCGGCCATTGGCGCGGCATAAATTAAGAGACGTACGCTTTTCTGATGTAGCCCTTGTTGGCCACATAGGCGCCAGCTTCCACGGCGGTGGCGATGAGCATGATAAGGACTTCTGGTGCGAATCCGACTCCAAAGGCAGCGGCTTCTACGCCGGCCAGGAGCTTGTTGCCCCGCATGGCAATGTTGGCGTCATCGAGGAACTTCAAAAAGGTCGTCTGGTCAATGCCGACGGTCTCGAGAACGGGCGAGTAGGCGGCAATGAAGCCCCGCGTCCGGGAGCCCGGGCGCTGCTGGGGGATGATGACGGGGAGGGAAAGAGGCCCGTCCATTTTTGCACAGGCTGTGAGTTTGCTGTGTGAGTGTGCAAGTAAATGCGCGGCTGCGTCTTTTGGAGATGCTCAATCGGGAGAGCCTGTTCTTGGCGCGGGGGATGAATGTGCTTGGAGCAGAGGCAAGCAGGACAGACGGGGTATGGCAATGGCATTAAATTAAATAAGTAGTATTCTGGAATATCGACCGTGTAAAGTTAAAAGGCAGCTTGGGTTTACTCAATCTGCCTCGATTGTCATGGTGCCACTTTCATCCCCATTGCAGCCCCAGCCCATGCATGCATGCACGACAAAACACTTTCCGCATTGGGATACGAAATCCTTCACCCCAAGAGCTGAAACGTCTCAGCATTGAGGCAATGTTGGCCGCCATATGTATGTTGGCTGCGCTGCGCCATTATTGCTATGTTTAGTACGCGAACGGTCCAGTGATGGTTCGCAACGTTCAAACGGTTGGTTTGCACCGCACACAACCAACAGAACTGGCGCGCAACGAACGGGTTGAAAAATGCGAGGCCAGCACCGAGCAAAGCTCGCACCGAGCAAGCACGCACGGTGCCCCAAATCTCGGGTCCCTCGCTCGATCTCGACGCGGGGAGAGTGAGTTGAGCCGGGGGGTTGTCAGATGAGCAACTGGGTATTAGTTAATGGTTAATTAAACTAAAACCAGTAATCAAAGGCTATATGGCTGATGGCAGGCGCCCGTGGTTGGCAGAAATCCTGTGACCCACCGGGCCTAACAGGAGGATGGCAAGCTGACGCCAGCACCCATTGCGCCTCGGAAAGCGCCTAGAAGAACTCTGCTGTAGCCCACCCGAAAGCATGTACAGGGTCCCTGGGGGATTCCAGGGGCAAGCACAGGGACCAGGCCGGCTTGGACCGCCTCACCCAGGCCTTTCTGTAGCCTTAGCCGCCGCTGCTGCTGCAGGGCCCCCGGGGGAGAGTCAGCCTAACGTGCCTGCGCGCTGAAAGCTTAGCTAATAATCGCGATTGCTGGGTATGTACACGTGGGCCCAGTGTGCAGGGCCAGCATTGCACCGCAGGCAGACACAGACGCGATCCGCATGGCCGAACCAACACCCCAAAAATGCCGTCGGAACTCCTCATGCAATGCTATGCCATGCCATCCTCTCCCATCCATCTCAGCCCAACCCAGCCTTGCTGGGCAGTGGCTGTGGCAGTGCCCGATCGAACCGCCCTCCCGCTGCGCTGTGAGTGGTCAGTTCGCTTGTTGGCATGCATCTTATCGCGCTCCCCGCCGCCGCTATGCCCGTCTTGTTCCCCGCCAATGGCAATGGCCAATGCCACTGCCAATGCACTGCGCTGCGTTGCGCAGCTCTCCGTGGAACCGTTTCCACGTATTACTCAGCGGGGGCCGCTTGGCAGCGAGGGGCCACCCCTTCTTGTTCTTCTTCTTCTGTGCGTGGACAGGTCGGACAACCGGACACAAAAGTCAAAATCTAACCTTCGCGGGTAAGCGGCATGGCCTGAGTGGACCAACCAAAAGCATAAAGCCTCCAACGGCCAAGGCAAACATCCGCTGTCTTGGCTTTTAAGCTTTCCCGTGATGCCAATTTCCATCTGCCTTTGTGTGTTTTGACATGTTCTCTTTTTGCTCGACAAGAGTGCGTCCGTGCTGTTCCTGACGTCAGCTATACTCGTATCTAGTCTTTTTGTGCGTGGCCCATGCCACCAAACCAAACGCGGACCTTTGGCGGCCACGCGAGACCGAAGCGGCTAATGGCGGCACAGCACCGTTTACATAAGCACCCCTGCGCCAATCAGGATAGCATGTTTACTCAGGCTCTCTCTTTCTCCTTCCAAGTAGGAAACAGTTTGTCTTAATTCAATCGCACGAGGTGACCAAAAAGAATATGTCATGGTCCAATAAAGCTTTCGCCAAGAATCTAGAAATGACCAATACCAATTTAGCTCAATACGTTCCTGAACCTTGCTGGCGCGCGGCCTACATCGCTTGGCAGGAGTAACCCTGTTAAGCTTTCTGAGCATACGTCGATTAAAGACTAATTCCGAGTACATCTCAATCTCGGACAAGAGAGACGGACAAGCCAAGAGTGCGGGATCCGGAAGAGCCAAGATTCGCCAGAACCCTTGGGGAGGGCTACGGATTCCAATCCCGGGCCACTATTCTCCGCCACCCTCGATGAGAAACAAATCGACGGGAAACAAATCGATGGGCTCGGCTGATCTTCGCGCGAAGTGGAAATGGGTTGCATCCTTCCCTCGCTATCCTGCCTCGCTATCCTCGTTTTCTTCTTTTTTAGTTTCTACTGTGCCACAACCCGACGTTTTCTGATGCTTCTAGCCGGCAAACCAAAACTAGCAAACTGTGTTTCATCCCTGTTTCATCTGGTTTGGCCACCATCAGACGATAATTCTGTACCCCTTTCCACCCCGAAGCTGAGCTTATTTTTGGGTATCCCCGCAGAAGCATGCCTTTCAAGCTTTCCGCCACAGTTTCGCTACCCTGTTCGAATGGCGCCTGCAAGGTGACTCGTGATGGCATCAGATGCTGAGGACATGGTAGCATCAATCGCATGCTCTTGCATACGAGGCGCATATAGCCGTCAATTTTAGTGATAGATCGTATTTGACAAATATGTGGCTGTATGCCTTTCCAAACGGTATTGGAGCTAATGCGACGAGGAAGTTTAAGAGCTCAGCCGTCCTCTAGTTGCTGAAACGGAATCCCTTGCAAGTCCTCAGCAGCTCTTGTCTTATACATATCCAGGGACGATTCTTGAACAAGGCATGTCGCCGCGCCCGATGATGGTGACCAACGTTTCCATTCTTTGTCTAACTAGGGCTAATTGAACATGAGTCCTTGCTCTCCCTTACTGAACAAGCACCCCAATGCTCAGGTTATCCTTGTAGGCTCACCGTCACTTGTCGTGGTGGTGTAGTATATCAAAGCCGGAGATTCGAGTATAGTAACAAAGTCCGAAGTGTTACCCCAATCTGCAGCCTGGTTCTTGGCAGCCTAGTGTTGCATCAAAAATCTATACCTTGCTCATTGAGAAAAAACCCTAGATTGCTAGGTGCAAATGAAATGATGACTAATTCATTGTCTGATTTGATGCAAGCCAGCGCTGAAGTACGCCGTCGTACACGGCTCCAAAGCTCAACCAGCAATCTCAAACACCAGCAAAGTTTAGGTCTATTAACCATAATTTTGTCAACTCAGCCCGCTAAAAAATTCTAGACTTTTTGTCTTCATGTGCCGTGCAGAGCTGCAGGGGCAAAGACGTGGTCATGTTGCCTGGCGATTCATTACGAACCATTTTGGCAAATTAGGTCAGCTTGGTAGCATACAAGAGCTCAATCAAATCGGAAGTTGATCCGCACACAGACTAGACTTGAGAGAAATAATTAGTCTGTTTTTTAGAGTCATTTGAGTCATTGAGTCTGGTACCAATATCCTCACTTCAAGGCCGTTTTGAGGATCATATCTCTGCTACAGGGTAGGTCACAGGTGTTGGCATTTTCCCTCGGATAACATGATATGCTGCTAATGACATGAATGTAGACCAATCGAATATTACTAGCGTTTTATGATTCTTAGAAGACCATAATATCCAAGTTTCCGTAAATAGAGGACGAAGTTTTGATGAAACAACAATACTAATGTCTACTTATTTATGTGCGAACTTTGACTTCGCTCCAACTTTTTGTATTTATCGTAATCTTCGCTTTTTAGCTAATGAAAAACTCCAATGAATCGCCATAGAGAATAAGAATTTCTATATTTCGACTTGGTTCGAGAATTTCTCACATAAACATTGCGAGTGCATATGCCTGGCTCTTCTGACTGGTTTCACATATGTGCTATCACAACTGAGCAAATAATTAAAGCCGCAGTTTAGGGGTATGAGACCAATCAGAAGTATTTGTAATGAAATTTCTATTTAGAATGTACCAGGTTTAAATATACACCGCCTCATTGGGCACTTTGTCCCTACAGCGAAGAATTGTCACCGCAGCTGAAGCTGCCCCGCACACCAGTACCGCTAGCAAAAATATCTAGGAGCTCCGTAATAGAAGACCACAGTCCAGCGCCGTTCAAGAAAAATGCAAAACAAATGAGAAGAGCGTTGATGGCCAGCAGGCACATCTGCTTCCAGCCGTTGAAGTAAGAACCCCTGTTCCAGTTGAACCAAAGAACACCGCTGATGCCGTAGGTGAACCAGGCATATGTTGTTGCTGAGCTGATGGAAACGATCGAGTCAAAGACGGGGATGGCGTTGGAGAGGACAAAGCTGACAATCCAGAACACGGTAACGCAGGTGAGCCAGATGGCCCACGGCTTGAAGGTGTTGGCCGTGATTTGATCGGTGGCTTTGATATGGCGCATGATTCCAACGTAGATGTACTTGACACCGATGTGGCCGTTGGAGAGGCCAGCAGTTAGGATAGCGGGGAGAACCAGCCCATATGCCACCTTCGCCGCCATGTGAGGCGCCGATCCCAGAGCCGGCGAGGTCGTGTACTCCCCAGCGAGGCAGTAAATTGCGATGGCGAGAATCATGTAAAATGTCCATGAGACAAAGACCAGCCATCGGAGCGCAAAGGGGAAGTCCTTCACAGGGTTCTTCATCTCAGCCATGTAGGAGACGTAGGCGTGGTTTCCGGCAAAGGCGTAAATGACTTTCAGAACGGCGTTGAACGTATCTCTGAAGGTGGGGTTGCCAACAATGGTGATGTGAGCCTTCCAGCCCTCGGGCGCGTTCTTGGGGCTCGAGATTCCGAGACTGATCATGACGGTGAGAGCCGCGGCCACGATGCTGACCATGCAAGGGACACCGCTCTGCGACACAAACTTGGCCGTTCGAGGTACGTTCAGCGCGTAGCAGACCAGGCAGGCGATTCCGATGAAGCCCACGGTGCACATGGCGTGGTCGCTGATGGCGTTGAAGGCGATGGAGAGGGTGACGGCGGTGGAGGCGCACGTCATGATGACCTGGATCAGGAGGAGGACGCCGACGACGATTTCCCAGGGGCGCCCGCCGACGACCTTGATCATCTCGACCACGTTGACGACCTGGGTGTGGCGGCAGTAGAACTGGTGCAAGCCGTAGCCGCTGTACCAGGTGATGATGGCGGCGCCCGTGATGGCGATGATGCCCGGCACAAGGCCCAGGACCTTGATTGCCGAGGGCAGGCCCAGCGCGCCGAGACCAAACTGGTTGGTGACGAGGGCGAAGAGCGTGTCCCATTTGCTCATGTTGCGGAAGCTCTTTCCATCTTTGCTGTCAAAGACGCCGCCGGTTATTTCTTCGTGGGCCGCCTGCTGGATGTCCATGGTTCCGGCCTTGGTTCCGTCGTGGTGGAACTTTTCGTCCATGGGCTTCTGGCGGTGGTCGTCCTTGTCGCCGTTGAAAGGGGCGATGGCCCCCGAGGCAGCGTCCGAGTCGGAATGCATGGTGAAGGATTTGTGTTTCCAAAGAAGGAAAGAGGAAATGGGAGTTCTATGAAAGAAGAGGGTCGAGGTGCAAGTTGCTCATTGAAGTGGTGGTGGTGATCATAGGATAGGAGGGTGATGCTGTGGATTGTCTCGAAAAAAAGAGAGAAAAAAGGCGCAGGACGGGAGCCAGGTTATATACGGATGCAATTGTCACAAGTATCAGTGCGGTATCTCGGATTCGCCTCTGGTATCGCGCTGTCCAGCGTTGGGTGATGTGAACAAGTTTCGTCTGTGGAGCCTGAGTTCAAAGGCCTCAGTCTACGGTGATGTAAGAAGGTCCAAGGCAATGGGTATGCGGGCTTTTCTCAAGAACTGGGGTGACCCTCCTCCCCATGGGGTAGGATAGGCCAAGAAAGGGCGTGTCGTGATGGAATCACTCCTGTTACCTGCTTCGTCACACTATGGAGAATACAGTGGGCTATCCTCAGCTTCCCCGAGCAGGGAACCCACGCGGAGGAACCATGCGGTGCAGTCATCTTTCCGTCCTCCAGCTGCTGATCATGGCCTTGGTGTCCGAATAAATGGATCCGCGGGCAAGAATCACCCCACGGGAATCCTCAGAAAGAGACAAAAAAAAGGGAGACAGGTTGACCCACTGAATGCTGATATGGGAATATTATGGATACGACCGAGTGGTCTGGTGTGGATTGCCCAAGTCTTTTGCCCGAAGTGGGCCCTTGGCATGAAGCCAAGTCCATGGCTTTAGGGGTCGTTGATCGGGTGGATCAGAAGTGCTGGGAAATGTCGTGGAAGTATTCTCGAGTATTGAATGCGGCTGTGTTGGCGGCGGAAGCGGTTGATTTAGCCTAAGATCTTGCTTTTCATCGGCAGATCGGCGGCATTCGGCAGTAGCCAAACCTTCTTCAGCCTCCAACACACTTCGACGATATTGCAGAGAGAAAAAAAAAAGTGTCTTTTTCCCTACCCAGGCACTTGCACAACTAGCCTCTGGCCCGCCACTGCACAATCGGGCTACGCACAAGGATGTTGCGCGCCAAGACACATGGTTGCCTCATCGCAAATGCCAAGACCTGAAAGAGGTATTTGTGTTACTCAATAGTTATACCCAAGGATATGACATCATGGGCTCAATCTGCGGTTGACGTGCCGCGCCGAGGTCACTTCGACAGGGTCTAGAACTAGCCGCCGCCCCGGGATGACACCTCAAGCCCAATTGGATCCGTTCCTGAAGCCTTGGAGCGAGGCCCACAGCCCACCGCAGCGTCGTGATAAAGCCGTTGCCCCCAACAGAGATATGCTGACCATACCGAAAACCTGGCAATGCGCAGAGTGAAATATGCCGCAACATGTCTGACATTCGAACACAGCCCGGTTATCAGGAGGGCCGCGGCTAGAGCTGTGATGATCACTTTTAGCTCATTGTGCGATGCTCCAACCGCGCACGCAATCGCCACGAGCGAGTCAACCTCTAATTTCCAGCATCATCATGCCAAAAAAGCCAAGCCGGAAGGCGTAACGAGCAGAGAGATTACTTGGAACATGAGCCAGGCTCACGGTGCATTGGCTGACCGCGGTCTGCCAGCTAGCGATGCTAACTGGTTGAACGATATTCACCGAGTCATGTCCGCGGCTCCGTTTCATCCCTTCCCGAAAGGGTACGTATTCTCAGGGTATTCTGGAAGCAATTAAGAATATTTTTGCCGTTAAAGGCAATCTTCCACGACGGGCAGCGCAGTACCCTGGGGGCGTGTAGAATTTATTCGTTCATCCTGGAGTCTCCTGACTTTGGCCAGGAGATCCTTGAAGGCATCAGATGGTCGAGCTCTTGGACGGCGATATCCTCAAAGCTACTTTCTATCACTGCACTGCCGAAGTGCCGTGAGGCCATTGGAGTGGCGGGTGACATCCTACTGGATATATACCCATGGCCAAGGGGGGTCAGAGTCAATTGCCTGCCTCGCGATCCATGGATGATTCCACTGCTCGGGCACCCGCAGGTGAGGATCTTCCCCAGCATGGAGAAATACGACATGTGAGGTAAAACCTGAGCAACTGGGGCGGGTACTGTTTAAACGTTTGCCCCAGGCAACGTTTCATCCTGACTCGAGCCGAAGCAGTCCATCATCCAGCCACACTATTATTGCGTCACGGAAGCTGGAATCAACGCGAATAGATCTCTTGGAGGACAAAGCTCGTGGTAAATATCCTGAGAAACGTCACTGTGGCGACAAAGGAAGCCGATGTGAGACAAAAAACCATTGGTGCTTGGCGCTCAGCCTCACATTTGCAGAAATTGGATCAAGGCCGTGGGAAATGCCGTACCCCCCCTGGGGTCGGAGCCGATCCCGAGAAGAGAAGGGAGCGTGTCCTAACCGTCGGACGACTTTTTCGGCTGCAGCAAACGAGTGCTGCGGTCATCAAAGCATCTGCAACCTCAACAAGAGGCTCTTGCGCATCGGACTGGGTCCCGGTGTGGATCTCCACCGAGCGGCAGGGCTTCCGATCCCTGCAAGCTTGAGCGACCGCGCAATGGAAAATGGAAAAGACGTGGGATTTTTTCACCAAGCACTGAATCGTACTTAACGCGGCTCTACCTACCGCGTCTCGCCGCGCAGCTGGCTTGCCGGGTTAACCGAACCGCCTTCCTCGCAAGACGACCTGCGAACATGATCACAGCCCGGATACGACCATAAGTTGCCTTTGCATCCCGCAACCGAAAGGAGTATGCAGCTCCGATATAATATTCTGCAGAACGCAGTATTGTCGTATTTTCATATCCATGCTTTACAGAGGAGACACCATGTCCCGATGCTGCTGTAGCGGCAGTAGCAATCGGCAATCCCTGTAGATTTTATCTGGTCATAATTGCATTGCAGCTTTAGGGCAGAATTACATGGCTATCGCCACGATAGAAGACATCCATGCTGATTTCTAATATGGTGGCCGAGCCTTTGTGCATGGCAACATAGGACCAGGGATTGGTCGAGCGGTGAGGACGTCGTCCATGTAGAATGTCGGCGATTTCCGGCCCTGATCGTTGAACCCATCATCCAGACAATCCATGAAAGCCTATAATTGTCCCATAAAATATTGCGGGCTATCATTCGATTGAGGATGAGGAGGCGTGTCAACTTGCTTAAGTTCGGGTTGTCGCTTTGATCATGCTCGAGGCACCACGCACAACACAGAGACATGAAAACTCTAGCAAAGCACCTGGGGACGCTCTAGCCGAAGTATTTACTTTATTTGCATAAACCCATCTAAAGAAAACCAATAGATTTGAAACGAGGCCCGAATCAACCCGATCGAGTTGGATCTGTAGGGTAGTTTAGGCATTCACTCGGTTCTGGTAATCGACACGTGTACGGCCTTCTTGGCAGCCCTTTAACGCGTCAATCTGAAAACACTGTGTAATTTGTCAAAAACAGAAAAATGGAAAGTTAACCTAGCACGCGAGGCGCCGACTAACTGACATGATACCAACTTGCAGTTATATCTGACCAAGCTACACGGTAGCAACTTTGTAGGAAACTGGACCATGTCTGGAATAGCAAATTCATAAACCGGGCTTTCCTTGAATATTTTCCCCGCACACTGCAAACGCCAGATCAGATGAATGAACTGCAAACAAAAACCAACTAGCGCTTTCACGGTCTGGCGCCATGAAATTGCCAAATCCTTCCTTTCGCCTTCTCGGCTCCGCTGCTTACCCCAGGAACGCCACAACCGGTTTTCTGGAATGTCACAAAATGGCGAAAGCCCCCACAGACGTCATTTCCCATCAGACATGGCTGCATGTGCTGGGGACTAGGGACATTGTGGCTTGCGGGCTGGATGCGGGTTTGTGCCACTTACATTGACTTATGTCGGGCTGAGCAAACTATCCCTCCAACTGTGTGTGAGAGCTGTACTCAAATACCAAGCAAGTTATCACATCAACCACACAGCACAAAATTGAGTATATAGTATTTTTTGAATCCAATTATGTAACAATATCAGCGTTAATAATTGCTTGACTTATTCAAAATTATATTATACTTTTTGTTGTTCTTTTTTGCCCAAGTGAATATGGCGGGGTACGTGGGTGCAGCTCTAACGCAGTCGAGGGGATAGAGTAGAGTCGCAGTAATAGACATTAAAACCATTATATGATACACCTAGCATTTAAACTGATCCAATGAGTCTAAATCTTTTAAAATATTAGCACAGAACTCATATTTTATCAACAAGGATAGTGATTACTATATCTAAAATAGACATGTTAAAAGTCTTTGGGTAAGAGAGGCCTTCGGTGATTATTCATCAATAATAGATGCACACCATGGTACTCATCTCACCCATATCTTGACGTTGGTGGGCGGGGGCATAGGAGAAATGGTAGTGGCTAGGCTGGATCAAGAAAACCATGCATGATGTTCTTTTCTGAGAGTCCGGTTTCGGAGTGTTTCTTGAACACTCCGTGTGTAGATGTGACATCTCGACCAAGGCAAAGTGCCTGAAACCATAAGTGGGCCTCTGTGATGGCTGCATGGTATCCGATACACAAACCAAGACTTGTTCTAGGCCATGGTAGTTTCTAGAATAGGCTAATGACTGCAACTGCTGCAAGTGTATGGCGCTATTTTTCAGCTTTCATTCTTGGAAAAATCCTCAAAGCCGCATGCAAATTGCCCCCAAAAATAAAATGCTGTCAAAAACCGCTTTGTTCAACCTGCCAGCTCTAATGACTTTGGTCTTGCAGTATAAAGTTGTCGCGCGTCCATAGCATCTAGTCCACGCATTTTCTTACAGGAGGAGATATTTTGACCGAGAGCCTCCTCAAGTGCAAATGCGGGCTTCGGTAGAATCTCGCAAAATCCGACCAAGGAGTGGAGCATCGTTTCGCTCTTCTCCCTGCGTTTGGCTTCTGGGAACAATCATCGCTATTGGATCTCTGCACATTGATGGAGACGTCTTTATCTCCACTTCCTTGTTGGGCATTGCAAGATTATACCGTTATCTTCCGGTCGTGTTAGAGGCATTCCCTGGAGTTATTGTCGACAAAGTCGAACTAGCAAATACCCATTGCCCATCAGCCAATCACGCTCCCGCTAAGCGGCAGAGAAACTTTTAACGGGCATAGTGCTTACCACAAAGTGTATACCGCTTCCGGCATAAGTAAAGGGTCCCCTGTTTTAAGTAAGTGCGATTACTTGCGCAAGACCTTGAGAGATCACTACCAAGAAAAAGCAAAAATTAGATAGAAGAGAATGGAAAAGTGTTGCATGCCAGCGAGAGCGGAGTGCTTCGCACAAGCAGAGCTGTTTTTACAGTATATGAGCCTTCACAAACAGTTCTTTCGTCTCTTCCCCCTCTCCTCTCTCACTCTCTCTTCACTGAATTACCCAGTCTTATTTATGTTCATTCTTCTTTTTTCCCTTCTGCAAAATTGTTCAGCATCAAATCATTCAAATAAAAACCCCACTAAAAAAACCAAAAAAAAACAAAGAAATTCAACAAAAAGAAATTCAACAAAAAGAAATTCAACAAAAAGAAATCTCAAATTACTCTCTAAATTCCAACCATGTTCCAGTGCAACTATTGCTTTAAAGAGTTCCCCACGTTTTATGCGCGAGAAGTGCATAACCGCCAGCTCCCGCACCATCGCCCCCCGAGCCAAGACCGATATCACTGCCGGCGTGCCTGCGGCCTATCCTTTGCCTCAAGAAATGATCTGCAGTATCACGTGGCAACCGCGCGTCTACACGGTGATTTCGACCGCTACATCATCGTGAAGAACAAGGGGGAAGTGGCCATGTGCCGTACCTGCGGGCGCAAGTTTGCCAACACCGAAGCGCTCGCCGACCATCTCTGCGAGTTCGAGCACCACAATGCGGCGCCGCCCACGGCCAAAGAAAAGCAGTGGCGGCGCGAACGCATAGGATACATGGAGCGCGGCAGTTTGCGGCCATCGGCGGACGAGGACACCCCAACCCCAGTTTGGCTCAAACGTCTCCGCTGCTTATATCGGTCTGATGAGGTGCTGGAGATGGCGAGACAGATAACGGAGGAGGCGAGACAAAAAATATGGGGACGCCCCGTCAACACTACTCCTCCTGTTTACGCACCGCAGCACTTGGCCATTCCTCGATCGGGTGCTCCCGACTTCGCCGAGCCTTGCACGCCACCGAACCTGGCGCGCCGTGTCATCCTGACTCCCAAATCCATCGCTTCCCGTCTCCCCGTCTACGGGCCGCCCACGCTACAACAGGAGCTCGGCAGCATGGCAGCCAAGCTGGAGGCGGCCAGGGGCGAAGTCAAAACGTACCAGGACAAGCTCGACCGCCAAAACCTGTGCACGCTGTGCTACGAGCGCAAGACCAACTTCGTCGTGCAGTGCGGACACCAGTTCTGTGTTGACTGCGTCCAGGACTGGCACCACGCGTGCAGATACGAACTTCAAACGCCCTGTCCGATGTGCCGCAAGCCGATCGTAAGTGGTATCAAGTTCTTCCAGTCCGGGACATCTTCTGTGTAGATGGCCCCGATGCCACCGACGGGCCGCGTGTATGTCCGCGCCGAGGCCTGGTGCCTCTTCCGGCATACCCTGACCAGCGCGGTCCGTTGGTGATGGCGCCAAGTGCGACAGTCTTCGCGAGCTAGCTTGCGAGTCGTGCAGGTGCAAAGTGCTACGTAAGTGCACATCCCTAATGAGTGACGACTAACGCGTGTAGGTGGGATCCGTTGTCGGCCCACCTACCGAGATTAATACTTAATGTGTGATACAACTGTGTAAAAAATCCAGATGAGATTCCTGGTACCTACTGTGTATGCCGATTTCGGCTGAGAATAATGCGACCCTTGCGCATCAAAATATAGAGGGGGCAGACTACGCCAGCCTGCCATATCAACTGGTTAAATGGCGCTGTCCGGTAGCGCTTTGCAAGTAACCGGTGTAAGGAATACGATACATCCACGTTGACTCTTGTGGGAACTTGGGGATGGCATTCGGAGTGAGGAGTGAGGAGTGAAGGGAGAATCTGGTGGGCAGGCATGGGGAGCTGAGAAAAGAAAACCAAAAAAAAAAAAAACAGGATATGTCTATTTGTTCGGGTATGAGGGAGGTACTTTGCCATCTTGCCTTGGATATAACGCATTACCCTGACTTCGTTGTGCACTGCATTACACCACCTAAGAATATACGAACAGACAGCATATTGCCTTGTTCGGAGGTGAATAATGCTTCCGCTCCAGGTACATCATGATTGGTGGGCCGGACTCAGCCGAACTACCATTTTTGATGATGACGAAATCGAAGCCTAAGACCTGTGATCATAGCCATCTAGTGACGTGCAGCTTTCCCTGACTTCACGCCTGTAGACGAAAAGAAATCCATCATACTTGCTCTTATCCTCTCCTAGGTAGATTAATCGGGAGTTCGAAAGATATACACCCAACACCAACCGCTGCGCGCCCAAAGTGAAGAAACAGGACTGGAAATGAAATTGATATGATATAAGCTCCTATCATGGGTATTGAGAAACAACCCCGGACCCCGAGCCCAACCTTTATCGAGGTCCGGTGCAAAATAGAACTGAAAATGATCCGTAACAGAGCAACAGGACGATCCCGATCATCAGTACAGTGACCAATCAAGACCTACGCTTGGGTCGTAACTTCGCCGTCTTCGATCATGAATCTGGATTACGCTATGCGCCTTGTTTCAAACCTTCCAAGGTATCAACTGGAGATTCTAAAGATATCGATATGTCATCCGATACTGAGTCACATGCATCGACAGGGATGATAGAAGTCCAGGATAGTCACATAGAACACCGGCTACATGCTGGAAAAGCCATTCGTGGGGGCAATCTTCCAAATACATTACGTTGTCCGTGGCAGCGGCGCCGAGATTGCTCCAAATTCATGAGGTTAAAGTGCGAACACCGGATCTTTGTATAGCCTGCAAGATCAAGCCAGTCATCCTCTCCACATTGGGGGGTCTTGTCCACCACCACTCATTCCTATAAACACGTTCTAATGCATTTGGGTGTTGATCACTATAATGCAGAACACATAATAATATACCTATAATAATTTTTATTTGATTTCAGCCTGTGATGTATTGGTTGTCCACTTTGATGGGACCGCGCACAGTCTTTAGCCTTGGCGGTGGCTTTCCCAATTGCAATCGGTAGAGAAGGAGCACCTCACTTCTGCTGAATCTCTACTGTCATTATAGAGTCCTTGAGCCTTGATCCAGTTGACATCCCAGACTCATACACGCACACACACACACACACACACACGCCCGCCCGCCCGCCCGCCGCCGACGACGACGATGACGACGAGGAGAGAGGTCCTGGCTGCCTTGCGTGCGGCACTCGCCGCCCCCAACGAGAGGGCCCGCCGAGCCCTTTGGCGAGACGCTGCCCGGCTGCTCCAGCAGCAGGAGCAGCAGCAAAAACAGCAACAGCAGCAAATGCAGCAGCAGCAGCAGCAGATTGAGCAGCTGCAGCAGCAACAGCAACAGCAACAGCAACAGCCACTTGCTCCCGGCCCTGTTGTGGGCATCGTCCCCCCTGCCGCCCCCCCCTCCGATGCCGCCGCTCCCGCTCCCGCTCCCGAGGCCCCCGGGCCTGATGACAATGTCCCTCCTTCCGAGGAGGAGGCTGAGGACGAGGATGACGACGAAGATGAGGAGGAGGAGGACGAAGAAGAGGACGAGGAAGAAGAAGAAGAGGAAGAGGAAGAGGAGGAGGAGGAGGAGGAGGATGACGACGACGACGAAGAGGATGAAGAGGACGAGGACGAAGAGGAAGACCAGGATGAGGGAGATGAGGACGGATACTCGCCCACTCCCTCGTCCCCGGCCGGGTCCGACCACCGGCCCCCCTCCCCCTCGACGAAGACGACGAGTCCCTCCCATGGGACGCACACGTTAACGAGATGGAGCGAGAGGTCATGGCTCATTAAATATAATTATCTTTGTGAGTTCTGAGGATCTGCTTTACTCCACAGTTCCGTTGCTAACCAAGCCTAGTGCAACAAGACTTGCAAGTTATCACCCTTTCCTAATAAACGGCCTATACTAATGCGAAACCAGGCCCCAGCCCTTTGGACCCAGTATTCTTATCCCGCCCATTTTGTCTGCCTCTCCGTGGCGGGCGGGAGAAACTCTCGGAGTGATGCCCGAGAGGCCAAAGACAATACCTTCTTAATCACCAGCCAGCCAACCAACCAATTAGAGCGACAACTCTATTCAGCTCAGCTCTGTGGGACCCGACATATATTCTTGGGTCTGCCTTTGGTGGCTTCCTTGTTTCATCCTGGACTCTTTTCCATTATCCACCCAAACAAAGGAGTATCGGGAATAGCGAGGGACCAGCTGACAAGTGATCCGGCCATTCGCTAGGAGAATCTTCATTAAATGGGCTTTCACCGCGAAGATGGACTGTCATGATCCTGTTATCATTCTTGATTACAATTTCATAGGATGCGCATGGGCGTGCTTTAGAATCTCGGTATTGGTCACCAGCTCTACCCTTCGCAATGCTTTGCAAGTGTCCCGTTTCCCGATAGGCAAGATGAGTTGACGTCACTGTAAGGAGAGGTATTGATAGCTGGAGCTGCTGTAAGAATGATATAGCCGAGGTGCCAATATATGCGCCTATTCTACCATTGCTGCCATGTGGACCCAAACAGTTGCGGGTCGAGATCATGCGTTGAATAATAGGCAGTGTGGGATTATGCTATGTGGCATAATAGAGAAGTATAGTGAAATAAACGAGCTACTGGCGGCTGCAAATTCTACTTGCATTTTGACAGTTCATTTGGCATCTATTGACGCTTAGCTTGCTTTCACAAGGTTAGAGCGCCAAACACACCAGCATTTCCTGTCCAAACAAATCTGCTCTATGCATGGTCAATTACTCATTACACACTCTGGATTTCAATTCTTTCCACTCATTACACCCAGTCATTTCACATTCTGTCACTGTCGTCAAGCCTATTAATAATGAGCCACGTACTAACAAGCTACACAGGCAAGAAGTAAGATAGATAGTGCAGTTATGCGACATAGACACTAAAAACATATTACTTTCAGTCCCAGTGCCCTATGTGCGTCTCCCTCCCTTGCCTTTGGATACTCAAAATACGCTGCTGTGATTCCACACGCACTCGCAGTAGGTTCCACAACTAGATGCCAATATGACGACCGGGTGACAGCTTATCACATCCAACTGATTCTGAAACCGTCCACACGATGTGTGAAGAAAGTGTCCGTTAAATTACAATTTGAAATGATTTAGGCTTGCCTCAATTGGATTCGGCCTTATTGTAGGAAAATGGCTAAGAAGATGCGGCATTCAAGTAATATCACAGTGCAACTCTGGCGCTTGATTGTTGACCATCCAAAGTGAACATGCAGTCTATAGTGGTCTGACTCTATATTAATGTGGAGAAAGCCTTTGGCACATGTCAAACGGGATATGGGCCTTCATTACACAACGCATTAGCGGAGTGTCACTTCACTTTTGCCGTAGTCGTCAATGTGACAATACTGAACTTAATTATTTGTTCTAGTAATCTATTGAGAACAATGGTATATAAGTCTTTTTTATTTCTGTCATGCAATGCACCGACTTGTTTATCATGTCCCAGCATTTATACTTGCGTAAGGAGAACTACAAGTGTAAAAGTAACTGCGGCTCAACCTGCCCTACTATTATCTATAGGAAAGTTAAAGATATGATTTATTCAGGTAAGTCTTGTGGCATTAGATTCCTGCATTCGCTTCCGCCATTGCCACTCCATTAACTTTGTTCGGTCTTATTGTCACCAGCTAGCCGTAACAGCAGCTATAAGAGACCTAGATAGACCTTCCTTTGAACAAACAAGAGTTTTTCTATGCACCTGGAATCATAACTGTTTGACAGAGTTATTATGACCCAATCTCAGTGCAGGAGGAGGATGAGGGGCTGTCTGGAGGAGGGGCGAGACCTGTATGAATCGTGGCGCTGGAGGCACGGACCATGCGGTCATCCAACTTCGTCGTCAACTGCATCGCGTGGACTTGCGCGGAAGAATCGGCACTGAGAACCTTTTCCGTACACAAGACGCAAGCACGCGGAGCCCTGTTTCAGACGGGAGTAACACAGACACACTTTGCTGCATGGGGCTTTTACCAGAAGACCATATGTCTTGGTTTCGTTGTTATTCATTTATTTAGCTAAAGTAAGCCCTCGACATGAATGTCTGACGTATGGTCACAGTGATGCTAACTTTGAAATTGAGTGGTCAGGATTATGTCAGGGAAGGGCGGGAACGGACTCCGTTTACCGTAGGCGGCACAGGTCATTGTCACTAAAACTCACGTACCCTCTCCATTTCCAGGTTGTTGGTTATACCGTTCTGATGTAAAACTGATTGAGGTAGATAACTGAGTGGTAGCAACTGTCCTGCGGTGAATCAATCCATTATAACAGGTTTTTATGATATGGTTATTTATAACTTGCAGAGAAACTGGCATGGGAAGCACAAGAGGCATGGCAAAAATGTGAAAGAGAGGATTCGTAGTTGACCATGCAGCGGGAATCGCAAAAACAAAAACAAAAAGGTCCCTCCCCCGGGGATTTCGGTTTTCAATCTGCAGATCTCGTTGGTGACTTCGTAAAGGCTGTCGCAGAATTTCATTTCTTAACTGCATTGGCCCCTAGTGTACAGAACCGATAGCTAATTGAGCCGAAACTTTGGTGGGGGGTTTCCAAAACTGCTTCCCTCGAAGACTTTCTACCTCTTTTTTCATACAATAGTGCTGTATTTTCGGGTTACATTTAGTAATAAAATTACATCATGGAGAGGTTACCGGTTCCCAGACCATTCCGTCAATCCTAACGAAGAACATTGTGCTTGATGCCTCCAAAATTCAAAGTTATTGCCGCTCAGTCCGAAATAACCTAGACTCACTTCGAACGTAATATCAGCGTCCGGATACTTGTCCGTCAACCATGCCTCAAAAACATCGCTCTGCAATCCGCGTGTAATAATTGGTGCCATGGTTTCCTAATACCATTAATTCATGGGATATTCTCGAGTATACATCAATGAAATGAGAGAGGTACAAAACCTTTTGTTCTGGGCGAAAGGTGATTGAGGTTACCCGAGGCAGCCCCGTCTCGAGGTTCGATCGTCAATTGGCGGGCCCCGCACAACCGGTAGTTGAGGGATGTGTGAGAAAGGCCATTGTGCCATTTACTATTTCATCATTTACCACGAGTCAAATAGCGCTGAATTACATGAAAGATATGTTGGGTGATAGTAATAAGCGTCGAGAACATGATATTAGGCTCTCCATTAGATCGAATCGGTCCTACTCAGAACGTGGTTTTGGCGAAGACTTCCATCATAGCGCATACCAAAACGAAATCATCGATAATACAAGGTCTGACAATGGCGACAATAATGAAGAAGCTAATCATGACGATGGTGAGACCGGTGATGATAGCGACAATAACGAAGACGACGAAGAGAGTGAATGGGGTGAGCCACTGAATCTGCTTGAGAAGATTGTGCACCACGATGAATTTGTTGAAGGGGATTTTCAAGAAGCTTTCTAAAGTTCGAAAACTATTGGTATTAATGAACAGCCTTTTAAGGATGTCAACAAGAAGATTAAAAAAAAAACAATAAAAAGAAGGCTTAGGCAACAATTAGTACTGTATCTCGCTAGGTAAAATGTAAGAATTGAAAACAAGGCAGTATAGAGTAAAATCCAAATGAAACGAGAGGGTGATGAGAAACCTCCCCAAAAATTTCAAATCCTCCGCTAAGTCAACCAAGGCGACCAGTATGAAAGTACAAACAAGGCTCTGTTACAGCATTGTTTAATTTGGCAGTATTAAGCATGCCAACTGCAACTGCTGACGAAAGTCTTACAAGACCCATGATACAAATTACAGACCATCGAATGATTCCGTGGTTCCATTGGAATGTGATATCCATTGACATCCATTCTGATTGCTCTTCGAAGATCCTCTGGAGACAAGGCTGATGGTTGCGCAATCATACACCTCACTACATCATAATTATTTCACACTGTAGACTGCCAGAGCTCGGAAGATTCAAGAACCGCTAATTATATTCTCTAGTGAAGAACAGTAGCATACAAACTGGAGGCACAAGGTTTAGTTACTACTTGGTGATTTAGTCACTGCTCAGTCGTATTTAGGTAAAAGATGAATTAGCTCCGGGTGCACATGCTCAATTAGCTTCTAGTCAAAAGAAAACAAGTAGTAGGCTTAATTGGGTGATATAGGAACCTGTAAGAGAATACGCTACGACCGGTCGGACGGTTCTCTTATATACTGGTGTGTGGTGCCGTATCTGCAGGAACCGCAGATGTTGGTTTATCTTTTGGTCTATTGGACTAGGTAGTCATACCACGCTATCTCTTACATTAAGCTTATTCATCTGCATAATTGGGAATTGGTATCAAAGCCTATATCTACATTCAGATCCACGGGATATTTAAACCCATAAGCAATTTGCACTATATATTGCCCATGCCATTAGAGGAAGAGGACTCTTGAATAAGGCACTAATATCCAAGAGCATCTGTTGAAGAACACGATGGTTTTGGGGCGCTTAGAAGTAGTTTCAAGTGCATATTAGTCCATATACAGCAAACGATATGAAGGAGAATAAACCTTCGCTCCGGACTTCACACATCATACCATCTGATAGATTCTGGAATAGCTAGAAAGCCTCAGAAAGTCTTATATTATTGGATATGGTAGTAGCAATCAAAATCCTAAAAGAAAAGCTAAACGTTCCCTGAAGTTATATGGGCCGAATATAACTGTTCAGTGATTGGATCAAATGCTAACCTCCGAAGCGATAGATAAGGAAAGATGGAAAAGGTTTCAAAAGCATCCCCGATCCTGAATGGAACCACTTGGATGTTGAATGTAAGAGCAGGGGCAACTGCTGCCCATTCTCTCACTATTTTTCGTGACCAAAGACACTCTCCAATATCCCAACAAACCAACTTGGCTCGGAATTCATCCTGGGAATAGCGAAATAGGTATCCAAATCCACTGCCGGAATTCCACAGCTCCATGGTTCGTAGTCGAGGCAGTGTTCTTGCTGCTTTGGCAGCAAGACGTAATATACTCTCCTTCTCAACTACACCCACACCTGGCCTAAGATGCTCCATCCTCAGTGATATATGCTCGAGTTTAGACTTATCATCAGTGCCGTCTGAAACAAGCTGCGCGAAAAAGTACTTGACACTAGTGAGATGAGGAGGGCAGAACTCGGTAAACTGATGGCAGCATCTTGCCATGAATCGCGACGATTTCTCAAGGAATTCCCTGTCGTGTATGAACTTGTAGGAATCCCATCTGGAGCCTTTGTCATAGGCGAAAACTTTAACGCTGGCCGGGAGGTTAGGTACCAAATAAGTTTGTAGACCTTGATCAGATTAGTATTTCATCCGTGTTGTCCCAGTAACGACTCTTACCATTCAGAAAATCAAATTCGAACTCTCTTGTGGGCCCTGTATATCTCCAGAGACGAAACTCCTGGAGGGCTACGAAGCTTACTCTCAGCAAAATGGCCAGTGACTTTAATGCTATGCCGCGGATAAAGTCGGGGTGCAAAGCAAGCCCTTTGACGATGGGAACTGTTGAGAGATTCCGTCGACCTGACCTTAGCTGAAGCTCTAATGGTGTTCCACGGAGCCGGTGCGCCATGGCCTCCTTGACTCTAAAAGCACGTGGAACGTTCGTTCTTCTGGTTTCAATCAGCTTTTGAACAGTGTACTCTCTGATTCCTGGGCATCTCTGTAAATCCTCTTCGAATCTGAATGGGTAGTCATCATGTAGCTGTAATAAAAGTGGGTGGTATTTTTGGTCGCTGGGTGAATGTGCGCTTATTTCCAATGTAAGCCCGCCGCGCATGCCCTCCCACGATGACAATGTTCTCAACACAGCTACCATTGCATTCGTAAATTTCCGGTTATTCCTGTTACCTATTAGCGAGTTCTGTATTTATAGATGATGCACTTACTTTTCAATATCGGTGGCGCTCTCCGGCTTGTCAAAGGTACGCTGATTATACCTGGTAAGCGGGATATGCAATCGTAGGCGTTTTATATAATTCAATCTGATGGCCTTTCCCCCTCTGGTAGCCTTGGTGAGATTAGGTAGATCTGGTGATTCAAGAGCCAGAAGACAGAAGGACTTTTTCTCAAAAAAGCATTGCCATTCCCGGGATACAGTTGCCAGTGATGACGATTTAGGGAACCCTCGTGCAGTAGTTGTTTCTGTGCGCTTGTCCTCAGGTATGATGTAATCTAGTATCAATTGACGAATCTCTGCAGGCAACGAACACCAAGGCTTCATTATTGTATCCATGGTGAATAATGTCATCATGATTTATCCAAAGGAATCAGGCCAAGTTGGCGGGGGAGGGGCTCTTTTATTAGGTCTTTACAAGGTTTCGGAGATATCTTTCTAGGCACCAAAGCTTTCACCTCGAAGTTTCCATTGAACCAAGATTTTAACGAACCTTAGATGTACGGCAGAAAGGGTATTTAGGCCATAGAACCGCTTTTCTTTTTATCTATTCGCTGTACAGGCTGGAGCTGGATGTATATAGAAATGATTTATCCAAAGGAATGGGAAAATCTCAGATTTTATTCGCCTAAGATCAAAAATCAGTCGACCACATCTCCGATAACTCAAAGTCGGACAACCTTGAAAACTTTCTTGATAAAGCTTTTTTATTAACTAAATACTATTGTATTTATTACCTTTATAAATGAGTTAAGAAAAACCCCGGGTATATTTCCTTTCACTAACCTTAACACCAATTCTAATCAAAATGTTTTCCAAGCTGTCTAATCTACTCAATGCTCTTTCCTACGTCACCTTCCCGATGTTAATATGCTAGCTTGGCCAAGCTTGTTCAAAGGAGCTGATCATAGTGATTAAAAGAGGCTAGACTGATCTTGGCAAGAAAGACAGGCATTTTATATTGGTGTTCATATCTAAGATCTTTTCTACAAGGCTATCTCACCGTTCGTTTGTATGAAGCGATTTTAGATCTTATGAGTATAAAAGGCTACAGGGGTATTGTTGCCTAGCTTCTAGGTTTGCTGTGCTTTATTTCTAGTCAAAAAACAAGTGGGAGGCTCAACTGGGTTTTCCCAGGAGCAACAAAGCATATACAATAGAGTTCAGGCAACAAGAAAACTCTGGTCTTAAGATTTGCCCTGACCAGAAGAACAATCAACTTGTTTGCTGTGCAAAGCTTATTGTGTTGACTTGGGCCATAAACTGAACCTCAAGGTTGCTAATCATAGTCTTCATTACTCCTGAGAGTCTAATTAAACCTATTACTTGCTTTTTGACCAAAAATAAATAAAACCTACTAGGTGAGAGCATAGATCAAATTTCTGTGTCTCTTAATACTATCAGAAAGTGAAACCTTCGTGCTAGGCATATTTATTCACATTTACTAATAGAAGATTGCGCGATTCATTCATTTTCTACGGTCACAAGGCAAATATACCACAATTACACCACGCATTAGCGAGTGTTCACTTCACTTTTGCTAGTAGCGTAGTGGTATTTGACATCTACAGCCTATCATAAGCCATGCGTGAGCCGGGAATTCACGCGTTACATCGCCACTAACACAACGTTAGGATTGATAGGGAAAATGGGCCCGTGGATGCTATGTTTGATACCTAGACAAGCCGAAACATGTCAGTCAAAATCGGCAGATACTCTACAAAGTTAGACTGAACAAAAGTTCGACTCGACAGTGGAAATGCCCAAAAAAGAAATTGCCGAGGGAATGACAAATACAATCATGTTTGGGATAGACAACACAACTGTGGTTTCCGCGTTGAAGTTTGATGTTCAATGTTGATGTGTGAGGCACTGGTGTTCTTTTTATTGTAGGGGTTTGAGAAATTAGGCGAAATGTCTAAGACAAAAGGTATGTGGCTGACTAGCCTCGAATTTAAGCCGCGGAGACAAGTTTACGTACCGTTAGCAGTGCAGGGAATTTTAGCTAACCAAGACCCATGGACTGGCCTTTTCAAGCTGAGCGATTAATTAGCGCCATTAGTGTTGCACAGCTCGACTACGACAGACATGACCCATGAACCGCTCACTGCGTTGTCCATTATGCTCTCGTTCGCGTCGCTAAACTGATGTACCTGGTTGGCCCTACCCTAGACAAAGTTCCAATTGGCACTTTTTCCAAGGGCCAGGAATCCCTTCCGTAATTACTCAGTGTGTCGGTGGCTATACCGATCAATAGTCGACGAAGGCGGGCTATTTATACGTCGATATGATGTTCATGTGAACCTCGACCATAGGCTTTGAGGCATATACTCCATGCAACAACACAAAAACAGCTCTTGAGGTCATGACAAGAACCCAGGATCGTGGGTTGGCTGAAAGAAGCACAATGAATGTCGTAAACCTTGGGGCGGTCAAAGGCGACATGTACTCTGCCGCCGAGTAGTGGTTTTGGAAGTAGCTGGAACCCTTCTAACTCTCTGCGCCCCTCAATGTATGCTGGAGGCGAACATCCTTCACGATGCTGTGCATCCCGCTCAGATTAGGTAGCCATTTGACCCGCGTCTCGGTCGGCCCATGGATGTTACTCTGTCTGTGGTGGATTTACCGGTGACGAACCCTTTCTTGTGAGTATGGTCAATATGCCTTTAATGCAGGCTGAATATGAAGGTTTCCTTCGTCTAACAGAATGCCCCGCGATTGAAGCACAGCGACTGAAACAACATTTGTTGCGTATCCTATGGCTTAACATTTTCATGGACTCCCGGGACACAGCTATCCAATTCATAGACTGATTGAATTCACTTTGCCAACATATACGACCATAGCTCTCAGAAAATACGGGATCCCGTCAAGAACTCGTCTGCTGAGTTTTAACCTCTATTTTTAGAACCTTATTATGGAGCTAAGAGAGGCAATAGTGTTTATAAATGGTAATATTCTATCAAAAGTCCCAAAATAAGTCGATCAGGTTTAAATGATGGTCTTGGGAATAGACGGCAGATAGACAGCCAGCTCCAGCTCACTCCTGTCAGGGTAACGCAATTATTAACAAAGTGTCACCATCAATCCCAAACCTGGTTTTAAGCATCCATACTCTCTTGGGGTCCGGGATTACACCAAGCTTCAATACCTATTCCTCGTCATAGAATCTTGTGCGGTCCCACACCAATTCTTGTGTAGATTTCGACATGTGTCAGGCTAAGGGGTTTGTAGGTTAGCTAGCTAAGCACAGACTAGGTTGTAATAATTGGGTGTATAGTAACGAGGTGCGTAATAATTAACAATAGAAATATAATTCTGAGAGCACTAGTGTCATTGTCTGGCTTTTCATTCTTGTCTATTTTGACATTGTGTATGTCTGGCGGTAAATTTCGGCCATGTAGGGTAGCAGAATGTTATTTGGCTATCCCCAAAATGTGCTCCCCCACTTTCAATTCACTGTGGAGTCGGTTATTTTGATCGGCCTCCGCCCGTCCCCACTATCATTTGCAACAGTCTGCTGTATTCATGACCCTTGGTACCTATAAACTCGAGGTTGGCAGCGTATTTTGCTAAAATGTGCTGAACTGAAAGTAATTGTGCCTCTTATATGTTTCTTATGGATTAGTGACTCCCCTTGGGGTAGTAGTGATAGTGTAGTGCAAGACGTATTATTATTATAAGCACAGGCTAAAGGAGTGATTGAAGCTTCATTCCCCAGTAAAGGAAAGATGTAGTCCTGCGAGCCTTTTGAGTGGTTGGTGTGGCTGAATATCCTAGAGGTAATGCCGGCTCTCTCGCCGGACTAGGAACTTATAATACCGGTCACATGTCCAGAACCAGCGGGCATTATCGGCGCGATCGGACCGTTCCCACTTATCCAAGCGGCCAGGTTTAATCTGCAAACCTGTAGGAGTAGGATGTGCAAATATAAATTAGATTTGTTATAACTCAATTTTTATGAAATATTCTCATAGGAATTCGCCAACAGGTAACCCACACGACCGTTGAAAAAAGCATACGTTCAGTCACCCAGGTATGAGCACACCACAGCGCCACCCACATACATGCCATTTATAGCTAATAAGAGTATTGCAACAAGGAACCTACCATGAAGATCAATAAAATAACCGTATTTAGCTATAATGCCAACTACAAGCACGGCATCTACTCCATGTCACACGGCAGAACAGCTACAGGCCAGAAGTCGATTGTTGTCCGAATCAGTACCGACCATGGAATAGAAGGTTGGGCTGAAACAGCACCGCTCGATAGCAATTATCTGCCTAGTTCCTTCACTGGAGAGCTTGCCGCCCTGCAGGAGCTTGGCCCCCAAATAATTGGTCTCGATGCCATGTCTCCTGCTGCGGTGGATGTTGTCATGGATGGGGCTATGATGGGAGCCATGGCTGCCAAGGCTGTGATTGACATGGCTTGTTGGGATATTGTGGGAAAATCCACTGGACTCCCGACTGCAACTTTGCTGGGCGGGTTCCTGACTGAGAGACCTCAGGCCTTTTCGGTAATTGGAATCCGTGACCCGGAAGCCGCCGTGAGCCAGGTCAAGGGTGAGCTTGCGCAGGGGGCGACCGCGATGCAGCTCAAGGCCGGAGACGACCCCCTTGCTGATGCTCGGCGTGTCAGGGCTGTTCGTGCTGCCGTCCCCGATCATGTCCATCTCTGGGTGGATGCCAACGGCGGCTGGACGCTTGATCAAGCCCTCACCTTTGCCCGCGCGATTGGGCAGGATGTCACTGTGGGCTTGGAGCAGCCATGCCGTACCCTGGCTGATAGCGCCGAAGTTGGCCGTCGGTCAGGGCTTCCAATCATTCTAGATGAAAGCATCGTGACTGTTGCCGATATTTTTGCGGCTCACGCTCAAGGTGTTACAGGGCTCAACCTCAAACCTTCTCGGGTTGGAGGTTTCACCAAGGCTCGGACCATTCGAGATGCTGCTGCTGCTCTCGATATGGTCATCAACTGCGACGATCCTTGGGGCTCGGCTCTCACAACGGCTCAAAACGTAGTATTGGCCACGACAACGCCTAGCACTCGTCTGCGTGCGGTTGATCTCTTTGCTGGATGGACGGAGCCGCTGATTGCCGACCCTCCTCGACTGGAATCAGACGGCCGAGTCACGCCAAGCTCTGAGCCTGGTAATGGATATGGTTCAATTCGTATGGACCTACTCGGAGAGCCTCTGTTTACGATTATTGCCTGATACTTCAAGTTAAAGTTTGATTTACTCATGAAGACAAACTATGAATTATCCTTATATTCTTACATTGTTGATGTAAACCAAGAACCATGTGCATGACTTATTACGATAGTGAATCGGGCACTCGTTGATACGACTTGACTGCTTGAACTACGAGTAATATGGATTTCTGTTCACCTAAAAAGTGGTATTTGACACGGGTTTTGAGATCGCTGATGCTAATTGCAGCACCATGCTACGGTAATGTACAGTTTATCTCTGTGAAAACCGGGGAATCCTCGCTGTTGTATGTTTTTTTTTTGCTTCTTGAGTGGATTTATTTTTGCAGATGAGCCCTACTTTTTTTTTTACGCTTGCAGGACCTGAGACATGGAGTGGCGCCACATGCATATCACGAACTTTCTCGCAGCCCTCCGCCACAAAACCAACGCCCCACGGTTAGACCGTCAGCATGACCTGCATTTCCCCGCGCCGCCTCGACAGATCAGTGGATGTAACTCCTCTTGGCCAAGACAATCCGATGACTTCTTGTCCTTTTTGGCTTCTTAGATGTCTTGAGTGCTGAGCGGTGGCGTCCATGGCGTTTCGCGTACCTGCAACCAGTGTTCCAGAACCGGCACATGATGACCTGCTTGGTGTATCTCAACGTATATCCTATCGGGCCGTCGCAGAACAAAAACGGCACTAACTAGCCTCAGCCGTCAAATCCTTCTCGAGTCCTCAACTAAATTTAGTTGTCATGATATAGGGCACGTGTGAGGTGAGCGACGTGGCATCCCTTAGCCTCCTTTGCGATGCTCCACTGTCGAGCGACAAGCCGGAGCACCAGCCACCGTCATGAATATTTTTAAGCGTAAACGGCCACACGGAAGCCTTCAGCCTGTTGGTACAATGTGGAAATCCCGGAAGTCGCTGCAGTCAGCTAGACTAGCTGGGGTAAGGAGCCTTCTGAACCCCCTGCGTGTTAAGCCCATTCCACCCATTGGGCATCTTCAAGTAATTCTCCGAGGATGATGAGAGAATTCTGCCACTTGCTAATGGAATGCCTTGAAAATTCCACTTTTCTGCGCTGTTGTAGGAGCGTGCGCCACGGGTGTGTGGAGCCTGATCGTGGCATCTGGGGACAACCCTGTTCATGAGCCAGTTGTTCGCTATGCTAATGGAATGGAGTTGGCTGGGAACTAGCCAAGGCTTGTGGACTAAGGTTGACCAAAAAAAAAAAGAGCAAGAAATAACTGCGAGTTCGGTATCCAGGAAAAAGAAGATATTGAGCAATCGAGAGAAGTATATCCAATTTTCATCTAACTAGTCTATTCAATCCAAGAATATCTATAAGGAGGGTATATTGTTCAACGCTGCGTATCAAGGAAAGTAAAAGTTGAAAAAATGGTTGCCAAGTTCGAGTCGAGGCAACAAGCACAAGCCATGAAATTACAAGTAATTCATAAATCGTGTAAAAGGAGTGTCGTCTCTCGTCGTCGTACGGTGCAAAATAATGGCCCAGAACCCTTTGACAGGTTTACTGGGACTCGGCCTCAACCTCACGCTTGCCCACGCAAGAGAAGCTGTTGTCATCGTGCCACTCGCATCGCTAGAATTCCCATCGCGGTTAGCGCAATCACGAGTTGATGGTTCACGGTTGGGGACATACGATGGGCTCAGCCTCAGCCTCACGCTTGCCCACGCAAGAGAAGCTTCCGTCATCATGGGACTCGCATCGCTAGAATTCCCACCCCGGTTAGCACAATGCACGAGTTAATGATTCACTATGAGGGACCTACGATAGGCTCAGGCTCGGCCTCGCGCTTGGCCACGCAGGATTTGTTTCCGTGTTTGTCGGTGGTACACTTCTACAATTCGAGAATGGTTAATAAGATATGGAAATTGTCTTGAGGGGCTTTAATGGCACGGTCAAGCTTACAGGCACATTATTGCACCATGAATTGGTGCCATCAGTGGCGCATTGGCGCTTGCTCAACTCTGCACGGACCACGGGCTGAGCAGCGCTGAGAGCCGCAAAGGCAACACAGAGAGACATGATGAACTTCATTGTGAATGAGGTGAAGAGTTGTGGTCGAAGGTGTTTGTGTTGAATGCTGTTGGTTGAATGGTTGATTGAATTGATGATTGTTTTTGTTAATCTCGTTCTCTTCCGTCGCTCTTATACTCAGACATCGAGCTGAACCGAGGGTCCAGATGTTGTTGGCTGCAGCCATCGCCATCCTCGTATGCACAGCCTCATCGCCTACACCGCCCGGGTTAGCGTCACAGCCTTCAACGGCTTTTAGATCCATCTACCGTTGAAGCCTGAGCATCTCTTCCAATTGGGCTGCCGCGGGTCTAGCCACGCTGTCATGACCATGCATATGCTAAGTTTCAGATATTTTTATGCAGGGCCCCATCATGTTCAGCCTTGATTTGCCTTTTTCGGACTATTCAACGAGGCTTTTTTCCCTGCTGTTGGTTGTTTCGCTCTAGACTCCAGCAAGATGCACGCATCACCATCACAGCTGATATTTCTCGGTCATATAGGATAAAAATAGACCAAATCACTTATTTTGGAAGAGGCCGAGAGTCGGTGACGATTTCTGCAGGATGCGAGTGCAGGGAGGCAGTGAAATCGGACGTCGATGTCAGTCCGACGTTCCGATATATTCAACTCTATAAGCACAATTTTGACCATAATATTGCTTGGATAGATCAAAAACTTCATCGTCAGGCCAGCCTTAGCATCTAGAATAGCCGAAGCTTTTGTGGCGAAAGATAAATGGTGAATACAGTCGGTATTGCATCCCGCCTGTCAATACCTACGGTTCTCGAAGTCATTGCAAGGTGCAAACCGCGTCCAACTCCTAACTGTCATTGCTTAATGAGTCTGTGCGCTGAGATGCTTCCCCCGCCTACGTTGGGCACAGGTGGCTGAATGAAGCGGGACCTCCAGGGTGGCGACTGGTTTATTCGCCAGCGCGGGCGAAGGGGGGGGGGGGCTTGATCCAAGGGGTTGGTAGCTTCATCGATGCACTTGAATCCCGGGACATCTGGGTCTTCGTTAATCAATGAGAGATTGGAGCCTGGTAGAAATATGGCTGTAAAACAAATCATGATAGCATGAGGCTTCTGGCAGCCACACTCCTTTTTAGTAAACAAGTACACTAAAGATAGAGAAAGACAAAACGATACGGATTGAAACTACCTTCAGGAATACCTGTCATTAAGAGAGGGACACGGTCGAATTGAATTCATTCATAGGGTGCCTCGTTGTGTCGACATTAGCCCGGTTACCAAAATGTAGACCGAGACAAATGTTACCCTCTATGAGACGATTCTAACAAGTCCACCTTGATTCATTTGACCTGACATATGCATGGATTTGAACGGCTATTCGCTCCCACGAACTCGAAACAAAGGCAAGCGTTCTTTTCGACCTTTTCCAGCTGTGCTAGAAATATACCATCGAAGTGCGGAACAAAGTCATGCACAGAATGATGACGCTCACAAACGGATCCGTCCTTGATCCAATCACTCAACATGCTCCTAATATTGTCACGTGTTTCCAGCACGCGAACGTGGAAAACAGTGAAGGGCTTGGAGTTTCCGAGCGCAGTGACGTAAACGCTCCAGCGCTTGAACTCCCTCAACAAGTATCGCACCGGCCACCACATGCACCGATCAGCAGCCCGCCTACTGCAGCCGTAATTCGAGTCCTTCGCGCTTCTAGCAAGTCTATAGAATTGAGCGCCATTCTTCATTCAAGTTTTGATAATAAAATGGGGGATACGCCATAAGAAAGGTTTTTGTGGGCAGTACCTAGTCAATATTTTCATCCCCGAGAGGAATTAAATAGAATTTGTGATAGTTGAGCATGAGCTCAAAGCTCAGATTTCAAAACGAATTCTCATCGAGGAATAAGAAGGCCGCGGCCGTCAAGTAGGCGGTTTTCGTCACATCTTTATCATCCTTGGGCTTCAGCCACTCTACTATCCCTTTGACTGCGGGATAGCTGCACTTGGGTCACTTACAAGGATCTTGTCCAATCAAAAACCATTAAATGGAAGTTACATCGTTGCTCACCAATGTTGTGTGGAACTAAAAGTCACGTCGGTATTGGTGGTGATGTTCTGTCGATCTTCTCAATTACCTTATTTGTTAAACTACTATTCCTATATTTGGTTTTATTGGAGTTTCCCTGCGAGTTATGAGTACCGGGCTAGGTGGGGCTTGTGACGGAAGTGCAGCTATCCCGCAGGGTATTCCAGGGAAAGTTCGACATGAATGACTGATGATATCTGTTGGCACCTTTCAAGGACGTGTGAATCATGGGACTCTGACGAACACGAATTCATGTTCATATGGACGTGAATTGATCAAGACAGACATAACATATATTAGTGTTCTGAGTAATAATCCATCTTTATTCATTCAAGTCTAGTGTCCAGTGATGAACTCAACTCACCTCTGCTTTGAAGCAGAACATGAAGGGCTGGGCACAAAGCCGAACGGTTACAACGGCCGCCAACTACGTGTATGTGCGTCCTATCGGATTTCCACCTCTTAGCTCGGAGCGAAAGTTTGGGAGACCAATTGTGTCGATCAAAATATTAATTTCCGCCATGCCAGATTTTTACATCACACCCTGTGGCTAAAAGAAAAATCCGTTGAAATCACCGTGAGGGCTGGAGGCCTTTACGTGGCAATACGTCTTGCTAGTCGGGCTCGTGTATCAACGCTGTGCCTCGATATTTTCCCGTTGCTGACGTTTGGATTCTGATTTGGGTGAGGCTTGGCCCAGTGACGCAGCGAATTGGCCTCTTGGTGGGGCCCAAGCCGGGATGTAATTGGCGGGTGCGCAAAGGCGGCGCGTTCATTGGTTCGTATTCCGGATATAAAGTTCTGTCCGGGTCCCGACCAGGACTCCGAGGCCGAATCAAATGCGCGACTCAGCCCGGCCAAGACATTGCATCGCCTCGCAATTAAATACTGCTGCTTGGAGCTTAGTCTTCCCCTAGAGCATGGTCCCTACGTAGAAATAAAGGGGACTCACTCGGGACAATTTTACTCTGTTGACTGGTCGATTCACCTTTTGATACCCCGGAACACCCATTATAAACCCAGCGCTCGATATACTGCAACAGATCTTGACCCACTCCTACATCCTCTATTCTCCCCAATCAGTCTTCAGCCCTGCATTGAAAATGGGCATTATTGCAGTTGCAGGAGGCACTGGCAAGTTGGGCCGAGCCATCGTTGATGTTCTAGTAGCTCAGAAAGAACACAAAGTAATTGTTCTTAGCAGAGAGGTTAGGGAAGAGCAATAAGAGATGCAGAAAAATGCGGCTAATACGTGGTGGCTAGAGTAATTTGGCTTTAAGCAAGGAGCTCGGCGCGATCATAGACGAGGTTGACTACACCAACGTGGATTACATCGCCCGGAAGCTCGAGATTCATCGTGTAGACACAGTCATCTCAACCTTGACCTCAACCGCAGGATCGGAGCCTGAGCTGAACCTTATCAGCGCTGCGGACCAATCCTTCACGACAAAACGTTACATTCCTAGTATCTGGGGTATAAAATACAGTCCCGAGTAAGTTTTGATGGCCTAGCTTCAGACGTGAGAAGAAGTTTGATTAACATGCATCCCATCACAGATTGTTTCCGATATTCCCCGTCGCTCAGATGAAACTGGCATTCCTGGATGCTCTTGAGAAAACCACGCTCGAGTATACTGCGATCTTGAACGGCTTCTTCCTGGATTACCTACTGGGACCACCTGTGGTCTCATACATGAGCCCGCTGCCCGTGGTCATTGACATGGTCAACAAGGTGGCTGCTATTCCCGGCTCCGGCAATGTCCCTGTCGTCTTCACCTACAGTTTTGATGTTGCAAAGTACGTCGCCGCTGCCCTGCGGTTGCCTAAGTGGGAGAAGGAATTCTACGTCACCGGAGGCAAAGTCACATGGAACGAGTTCCTTGGTTTTGCTGAGCAAGTGACTGGGGCAAAATTCCAAGTGAGCCATGACTCACTCGACCTTCTGAGCCAGGGAAAAGCCAGCGAATTACCTGCTCACTTTCTGCTGTATCCTTTATTCCCCAGGGAAAACCTGCAGAGACTGCTCTCGACCTCTGGAATCATGTTTGAGAAAGGATATTTTGATTTGAAACCTGAGCATACACTCAATGATGCGCTACCAGATGTCAAGATCAAGAGCATTCAAGAGCATCTGAAGGATTCATGGGAGGGCAAATAACATTTTAGAGATCTCGCACGGCATCATAGTTGAACAGCATTCATGTCAGTGATATATGACACATGTACTAGACACCCGTGGCTACATGATGCTGTATGTTTAGTTTTTTTGGTGGCGAACCGCGTCCGATTGAGACCATTTGTGAAACACAGATAAGACACGGTGACACCATCATAATAAGATTGCATCAACGACATCAATAGCATAGATAAACCAGTTAATATAATCACTTATCATACTCCATTTGGTACAAAGACAGATGAACTGTGACATCCGTGGGAATCACAGTCAATCGGTCAGACCCAAAAATACTCCCAGACACCAGAACACTAATTCTCCTTCACCCCAAAGCTCAGTTTGCTCTGAGGGCGTCAGATGTGATCATTGAGCAATACATTGCCTCACGCTAAACAATCTACGTCACAACAAAGTGCTGAATCGTGTTCATTCGTGATCGCAAGATGTCATAGCGGTATCTAAGGCGAGTGCGACAGCACTAGCTGCCATGTTTGTGCTCATCACAATCAGCCGTGTCTCAGTCACTGAACATGCTAGGATTCCGAATGGTCGGTAGGTCATGTGTGGGGTAACCAGCTTTAGCCGAGATGACAGGTTGCATCGTCCGATTGGAGAAAATGGCGAACAATACTACGGAGCAGCAGTTTTGCCTCGCACACGTTCGGGCCGATGCCACCGCCACTCTTTATCATCATCTAGTAACCTACAGAACAAGGATAGATTTGGCTTCATGACTCAAGCGTCCTGTTAGAGGAATGTCCAACGCTGGCTTTCCTGCTCCTTGACATCATCAATTTTCTGCCTGTACTCTACAGAGCAAGTGGCAAGCCATTCTAGATAGAAGACACTCAAAGTCATAAATCTGGCCAGAAATCCCGTCTTTAGACTTAGAACATTCATAAATTCATTTCTTGACTTTGCATTCTGCCTATTTGAACTTCTATCTTGCATTACAACCTTTAGCTATGTGCGGTATTGTGGCAGTTTGCAATTGTGAACTTTATCAAAACACATGCAATCGGGATGTCAACACATCTAGCCAAGCCGATAACGGTGCAAATGGCGTAGACTATCATCTGGCTAAAGTGCCTACGGATAAAGCAGAAAACCCAGTGAATACCTCGGCACGGGAGCAATTGGCGAAACAGCTGCAAGCTAGTATCGACAAAATCGAACACCGTGGGCCGGATGGATCAGGCGTTTGGGTGAGCGCCGATTCTACTGTTGGTCTTGCGCATTGCAGACTCTCAATCATCGATCTGTCTCCCAGAGGTGCCCAGCCGCTACACAGCGATGATGGTCTGATTCACGCCGTTGTGAACGGAGAAATCTACGATTCTGACCGCCTGCGCAAAGTGTGCATCGAAGAGCACAACTACAAATTTGTCGGTGGGAGTGATAGCGAGCTAGTCATTTCCCTATACCGCATTTATGGAGCCCCGGCGCTCTTCGACCACCTTCGAGGCGAATTCGCGTTCGTAATTGTCGATGAGCGGCCCGACTCGATGAGGGTCATCGCTGGCCGCGACCGATTCGGCATCAAGCCTCTCTACTGGACTGTTGCAGGCGGAAAGGTTCTGCTTGCCTCTGAGATAAAGGCATTTTTACCGCTGGGCTGGAAGGCCGAGTGGGATGTTCGCAGTATTGCAGATGGTGGTTGGCTAGTTGACAACAGGACAATTTTCAAAGACGTACGAAAGTTGGAGCCGGGCCATTGGATGGATCTCTCAGAGGGGCAGGGAATGGCGATACACAGGTACTGGGACGCTGAATATGCGGAAAAGGTTTGTTGTGGTCCCGTTCAATCCAGAAGGCAATTGCTTACCTGATGCAGACACACGCAGATCCACGAACCTTTGACGAAATGGTCCTTGGGGTGCGCGAGCGACTGGAAGAATCGATTAAACTTCGTCTTCGAGCTGATGTCCCCATCGCGATCTCTCTTTCCGGTGGCATTGACTCCTCCGCGGTCGCAGGTATCGCAGCAGATCTATTCGCCAAAGAGAAGATTAACAATCCCGGGCAAAACCGCACCCCCCTGACTTTCTTCACTGTGCGATACCCCCAGGACTCAGGGCATGACGAGACTGGTAAGCTGCTTGCTGCACTTTCCCCCCTCTATGTACTTTTACTACTTACTGATCGTCCAAGACATTGCCGATCGAACAGCCGAGTGGCTTGGCGTTGATCTCCTCAAGAAGGATGTGAATGAGGAAGTAATGGCCGAATTGTTCGCGGAGGCAACATACCACGCTGAACATCATGTTTTTGAGTTGAGCATCGTGTCCAAATTTGCGCTTTCAGCTCGTGTACAAGAGCATGGACTCAAGGTCATTCTCAACGGCGAAGGGTCCGACGAGCACTTTGCAGGATATCCCACCATTATCCCGGAGTACCTGCGAGAAACCGATCACAGTATGCCTGGCTGCACCTTGTCTACGGATACCGCTCTGCGAGAATCCCTTTTCAAATCCGCACTCGTCGAGGCAAGCGCTGTATTTGGCTCGATTGGCTATGCGAGGGATGATGATGGAAAAGGGGCAAACAATGTTGCCTATGTGACTGGAAACACAATGACGAAGACCGTCATGGGCTTTTGTCCAACTGATCGAATGTTTCTCAAGAAGATTAGAGACCAAAAAGAGGGCAGTTGGGATATACGCAAGACGCTCGTGGACAGTTACCCGCCAGAGGTCCGAGCGAAGATGCAGCAGAAGTGGCATCCCACAAACACGGCCATGTACATATGGGGCAAGAGCATCATGGCCAACGCCATCTTGGCCGGCTTTGGCGACCGTGCCGACATGTCGCACAGCGTGGAGGGACGCATCCCGTTTCTCGACCACCACCTTGCCGAGTACGTCAACATGCTCCCGCCGAGCTCCAAGCTCAAGCACGCCCCGTCGGCATCTTCGGAAAACTCAGTTCATAGCCACTGGTTGAAGGCCTCTGGTTCGGCGCTGCAGGCCATGACGGAGAAGTGGGTTCTGCGCGAGGCCGTGCGCCCGTACGTCACTGACGAGGTCTACAAGCGCAAAAAGGTGCCGTTTGTAGCGCCAGTGAGGTGGCCAGAAAATGGGCCGCTGCATAACCTTTTCAAGGGGCTCTTGACTCGTGAAGCCGTGGAAAATCTCGGCTTCGTCGACTACCCGGCGGTCGCCGAAGCGTTCAATAGCGCCTTTGGCAATGAGGCGAACCCGATATCACTGCGCCTACTGTGCACCGTCGGCAGTTGGGTAGTGCTTGCCGACAAATTTCAGGTAAAGAAGGCTTCTATGGAAAACCTGGGGCGGTTTTAGCTGGGGCGGTTCTCAACAAGGGACAAAGTCGGCCATAGCGTTTGGCAAATGCATTTGCCGCTTTAAGCCCACTAGTTTTTGGTGCATGTTTTTTCTCGGCTAGCGGCGGCAATCCAGGTGGCCTGGAGGATGCTTGGGGTTTTTCGACAATGTCAACGAAAAGAGTGATGACTCGGGAACTTTAGCTCGGTAGTGCGACATAATCATTTAATAAATGCCCTATACAGGAAGCCGGCAATTGCTGCACGTGTATCTCATCTTCTATTATTCACGTCATGGACCGCGTGGTGGAGGGTGTGAAGCTGTTCCGTGTCGCACCATCCCTTCCGACTCAGCGCGTGATGACCAGTGTGCGACTTCATTTAATCGCAACGCACATCACTCATATTTTCTCACAGCCCAAGCCATTGATAACAGTCAAAATATTCTTTCCGTTAAAATCCGCTGCATTCATGCTGTCGTAAATTATCGGCATTCTTTTCCGCTTCTTCGCTCTCTACGTGTAGGCGGCCTCAGGGCACATAGCCTCGCTTTTCAATATGCTCAATGGGGCGGGTTTTCAACTTGACACTGGTTCAATGTAAAGGTTCGGCCTCATTGGGCAGGTTCAAAACAGGGTCTGCCTCGGGTGCAAGTTGAATAAATAACTGTGCTAAAAATAGCATCATCATGTCGCTTTAGTTTATGTCGGAATGCAATCATGCGCGATCGACGGGCTGTGCTATCCCAATCAGCCATCAAACATTCTATTCCAAGTCAAGTGAATCTGAAACAAAACAAGCCTGTCAAGCAAGGAAAACCCATCTCCACAACTTTTCGGGATGGTTTGGCACGGCCACTGGCGTTCGCACCACCCTGAATAATTGGTTCCGATTCCGCCTAGCCGCATGGGCCCATGCGTTAGAGTGTTCCCAATTGACATGATCAGTATCATGGAAATCAATGTAGCTATTTTCAATATCCTAGCAACCAACTATGCCGCTCTGGTCAATGGCAAAGCCATGATTTTCGTAAGGCTGTCGTAAGAACAAAAAGGTTCATTGGCATAGTGAGGCCGGGAGGTAGATATAGTTTGCCCTTTCCGTCAATTTCTTTCTCTTTTTCATCCCATCAAACCACATCATCTCGCATTCAACACATTCAAAACCATCAAGCACACATCACTTGGTCTCTAGACACAAACCAGAACCGTCACAATGAAGTTCTCCGCTGTCGTCCTCACCCCCTTCATGGCTACTCTTGCCGCTGTACGATAACCCCAAATCCCCCGTCTTTAGTTAGTCAGCCACTAATGCATATCATCACAGGCTCAACTCGACAAGATTTCTTCTCTGGTCGGTGATGTTTCCTCGGCCGTCGGCGGCGCCTCCGGCATCGCCAGCATCAGCGACAAGGTCACCAGCTTGATCGGAGGCGCTACAGCAACCGGCTCTGCCTCCGGCTCAGCCTCTGCTACTGCCACCGGCACTGACACGGCTCTCTCCACCGGAGATGTTGTGGCTACATCTACGGGCAAGGATGCCGCCGCCGCACCTACAGCCGCCGTCGCTATCGGTGCTCTGATGGGCGGTGCTGCCATCCTTGTCAACATGTAAACATCACAACTGCAGCTGGTTTACACGTCTTCAATCGCGTGGAATTGGCTGCATCTGCCCCTTACGTCTTGATTTGAGACGAAGCGCAACAGTTTGCATGAATTTACATCGCTTCGCATTGCACCAGGCTATGCATTTCAATGCAGGCCTCACACTCCCTCACAGCGAAATGTGGTTTGGTGTTTTTTTTTTTTAGGACGGCGTTAATATCTACACCTTACAACGCCAGAGAAGGGTTTTAATCTTGCAATTACCTTTGACCGAGAGTCAAAGTGCAAAGAGGTAGACCGAAATGTATTTTAGCAATAACAAACACGATTTATTTTTACATCCATTTATGGTCCCAACATGAGTTATTTGAACCTTGGATACTCAATCCAGATCCTTCCAGACTAAACGATGATGATTTCCACAGTTTTTGCCTTGTCCCACCAGAATGCCTCCTTGGTTGAAACCACACCAACCCTTTTAAACTCCAGGGCATTGTCGCCCGTGGCCACAAGACCTAGGGCATGTATCCAATTGTGCTCATTATCCTTCATACAAGCTAGACAGAAAATGAAGCTAGAAGCTTCACTAGGAACGTCAAATTTGATGGTTCCTACTTTCGAGCCTGGTCTCTCCAGGCAAAAGATGGAACGTTGATCAGCACGTAAGCCATCTTCACTCTTCCATGTGGCAACAGCAGGCACCATAAGCCCTCTTATCCTGAGGGATCCATCCTTGACCCTTCCATACAAATCGTGGAGTGCGGGGCTGGTGTTCATCCGTACGACTCTTGCGGTGAACAAGGGATCAAGAGACTCGGATTTGACTTGCTGCAAGTTCCATGTCCATTCGACGCGGCCTTTTACAGAGGCCCACGACCATGACGGAGCAAGGTACTCATTCGGACGTGTGCTCTTTTCGTATTCCTTCTTCCACTCCCCAGCGACTTCCCAAAGAAGACTAATGGCTCCATGAGATTCGAATATTCCCGCATGGTAGTTGTCGCCGGACACTTTGGCGAAATGGCGTGCAATTCCCGAGATAGCTGGTAGGATATCCCCTTGCTTTGTGAGAGATCGCCTCGTGTATCTCCCAACCACGTTAAACCACGCGTTTCCATTCTTTCGTGCTTGTGCGTCGGAGAAGTAGCTATTCTTTAAATCTGGATTTTGCTTCACAAGTTGGCCATCGTCAAGCACACGCTCGCCGCTGGTCACGATCGAGTCGCCCCAGGGATATTGAAGGCTGGCCTTGAGAACTTTGCACTCCCAGCGAAGCGTGTCGATGGAATAGTGCGCCACCTTTGGCGACAGCTCACGTTCCTGTAATGTCCACCCACGCTTGATTAGAGGGTCTTGGAGCAGAGTATTTACCATCTGGTGCTTTGGCTGACTGAAGATGCGAATTTTATGAGTATTGGCCTCGATATTCTCACTCAATTCATCGCAAACGAGGTCTACTGGCCCAAAAGGAATATCATGCATTTGGCCGAGCTTGCAACCCCCAGATCCATCTGCGGATCCAGATGCGGCGATGGTGACGTACGCGTTCGAGTATACCGAAGCCATCATGGAGGCCTCGACCTCCCAATCCTCGTATGAGTCTTGGATGATGCAAAGCGAGTCTATCCACACATAGCGGACATCTATGCTCTTTGCAATCTCAATAATGTCGACAAATGTTTTGGTCAAAGCGCTCAGTGGGATGGATTGCAAATGCGTCTCAAAATTGGACCCGACAGTTTTTGCAGAATCGGGCATTGTCAATCCCCAACAATGGCTCGCTGCGATATATCGCTTGTCAGGGATGCATAGTCCATCGGTAGCGACCAGGCGGACCGTGTCGGGGCTGTCCGACTCGACATCAATAACGCGGGTGGGAATGTAAGAGCTGTCCTGGCTGCCAACACACCCAGGATGGTTATCTGCACAGTTCTGCATCCACCATTTCAGGGTAGCAGCCTGATGCTCCAAGCTTGATCGCGTTTCGAGAGTGGGCGCGGGATCAGATAAAGCCTTATCATCCCAGTCCGAAGGGATTGGCAGGCCCCGAAAATTGCCGCAATCGGCGTTGTCCACACAGACCCATTGCTGGCTAAACTTTGTGCTCCTCAGCTGGACCTCCTTGGAGCGGTCGATCGGCTTGTCCCAGATATTGACGAGCTCGCCGTCTTTGGCGCGTTTCTGTATGGAATCGAGAAAAATGACGCAAAGCTGACACCCCGCATCAGCCGACGTTGCGAGGGCGTCGAGGGTCGGGTGAAGGACGAGCGAGCACTGTGTATTGCTCGCCGAGCTAAAGAGATCCGCAGGAATCGCCTTGCACGCGTCGCAAATGGCCATTTTGCGTCGTCTCGGGGGTGCGCGAAGCGTGTTTCTGGTCCATGTATTGGATGACGGAGGCAGCGGGAATTGTGCAGCGGTTTGCACAGCCACGTATGCAACAATATTTGTACCCGCGTATTGTGATTACTCTTGCTTTTTGTCCGACTGCAGGAGCAAGCATATTTGTCTATCGACTCAACCCAAATCCTCTCCATTACCCTAAAGTGGGCAAAAGATGGCAGCAGTGACTGCGGAAACGTTTATAGTACGGATGCATAGTGAATTTCATCACCTAGCTTTTTGTTACCAAGATGGCATATTGATTTGCTATTGGCTAATTGAATCGGTATGAAAATTATTTTCCTCTATTTGTTTGGATCAAATCTCCTTGATATCTCGGTAACAAAATGGAGCTTGTGCACCGATGCGTTGGGGTCTTGTTAAAGTGGCTGAAGGCGTATTGCCCCACCTACTGGTGCATAATGACCTGATTTGACATGTAGTGTGCTGTGAAATGGAGACCAGATCAGTGAGACATGCAGCTCGTTCCAAAAGCAGAGGTCGGTCAAGATGCGATGCATTCAGAACAACATTATGTAAAACGGGCATATCGACAGTCTGGCTCCTCAGTTCAATTTTCCAACTGAATAAAGCTGAAATGTTGGTTTCATGGTAGCCATACTCGGAGATGTCTGAACTGGTTAGTCGCCGACATTAAAGCTGACTGAAACGTCGTGATCCGGAATGATGAGCGCTCGTTCAGCTGGCATTCTCATGATCCGTGACCCTTGGCCCAGGTATCTGACTCCATAGAGCTCGGCGTTACTATTAGCGGATGATGGCCATTTCGTCTCATTGATTGATATACGCTTAAACTGGCGAAATCGCGCAATGTCCAGTGTCGGAGGCAATTGCGGGGATCGGATTCAACGTTGCAGGCCCACAGGCCAAATGCCGATTTAAGCATACCGCATTTACAGCCTTCATTGGAGGAGGCCGGAGATATGCCATGGGCCGTTTCATCCGAACTCGCCAAGACCGTTTTCTTTGTCTTCCACGAGCCCGATTGTGGCGGCTGCGGAATATGCTTAAACATGGGTTCTTATTCGTCGCGCTGCGAACTTTCCAATCTCAGCAAACCGACCAATCAGAAGCCGCAACAAAAGGAAAGATGTTCACTTTGTAACCTTGACTGACCCTTGCACAAATTCACCTTCCAAATGCGTGCTCCTGTGCCAGGACGTGGCGAAGCCCTATGAAAAGGCTAGTGGGATCAGAGCGACCGGGTTCGCGATCCAAGTGCCGTCGATCTGCGCTGTTATCGGCTCGGTGACTGTTTTAGCCTACGGCGCCAACAACAAGACCAAGTTGGGGATGGAGACGGCGAAAAAAAAAACAAATGTACAAGCATATTTGGAACGAGACTTTAATTAAATCTGGCCAGATTTCATGTTTCAAACCACGCATCTTTTGTGATTTTGCCACAGGGTTGAATGACTTTATCGTTGAGTGGCCAATATCGCATCGTGAGGCCATCTCCAAACAAGGAATATCCATGGTCGATGCGCACCGGGGAAATAACCTTATCGGGGCGATGGTGCGATGCAAGCCCCTGGTCAAAAGGGATTGACCACAGAAGTCCTGGGCTTGCCAAGAACCGTCCAAATCCAATGAGAGCGTGCATTTCGATGAATCAAGATCCAAGGAGGCAACATTATCTGTCCTGAATCCACCCGCGCCAGGAGTTTGCCCAACACAGATCATTCACCCAAGTGTCATTCGGACATGCTATCAAACACCGACCATGGTCAAGGGCCTTTGTACCTCGGAGATTGAACGGCCCCTTTCATTGTGGCAATGAGCCAACGGCCATGCACATGGCAATCCTACTGGCTGCATCATGACCTTGCTTTCCGGATATGGCATTAACAGGACAGCGATCGACAATATTCCGAGAAAGGGAGCTTTTTGATTGATCGTATCATTCAGACAGGACTTCTACTATGACCTGGTTGAAGATAAATAGTCGTCGTTCCTTCTACGATGTTGATTCCGTCACTCAATCTCAACCAGCTCTCACAGGACTTGCCAACGACACTCTTTTGATCATCTACACAATCTTTCGCTGTTATTTCGCCAATCGCTTACATTGCAATACCCAACAATGCGTTCAGCAACTCTTCTCGCACTTCTCCCCCTCGCCTTGGCGATGCCTGCCAAGCGATCCTCGCCAGCGCCAGTTCACGTTCCCCGAGGTGCCAAGCTTGTCGAAGGCAAGTACATCGTCAAGATGAAGTCTGGCGTGAAGGCCACTGCCGTTGATTCGGCTGTTACCTCTATTGCCGCAGATGCAGACTACAAGTACTCCAACCGTTTCCATGGATTCTCCGCGAGCCTCTCGTCACATGAATTGGACAAGTTGAGAAGCGACCCAGATGTAAGTCATGCACCTTGAACCTCGCCAGACTTGTTCAATGATTACTGATTCCATGTTTTGCCAGGTTGACTACATTGAACAAGATGCTGTTGTGACCATCACTGCTACCCAACAGGATGCCACCTGGGGCTTGGCTCGTATCTCTAGCTCGCAGCCTGGAGGAACAACTTACACTTATGACGACACCGCCGGTTCTGGAACCTGCGCCTATGTTGTCGACACTGGAATTGACGTCGACCATTCGGTATGTTCGTCCCTCAGTTGAAAGTGGACCATGGCTGACATTGAATAAAGGACTTCGAGGGCCGTGCAACATTTGTAGCCAATTATGCGGACAGCAGCGACACTGATGGCCAAGGACACGGCACGCACGTGGCTGGAACAATCGGATCAGCCACCTACGGCATTGCCAAGAAGACGAAGCTGTTTGCCGTCAAGGTCCTTGACTCCAACGGCGAAGGCACCAAGTAAGTCTATCCCAACATGCATCTACTTCATCAGGTGTCTAACCCAAAATCCAGCTCTGGTGTGATCGCGGGCATGGACTTTGTGGCTGGAGACGCCATATCTCGAGACTGCCCCAACGGCATTGTCGTCAACATGTCTCTGGGAGGAGGATACTCCTCTGCTGTCAATGCGGCTGCCGCCAGCATTGTAGATGCGGGACTCTTCCTAGCCGTCGCTGCTGGCAATGACGGAGCCGACTCGGCCAGTTATTCACCCGCATCCGAACCCAGTGCATGCACTGTTGGTGCTACCGACTCCAACGATACCCTGGCGTACTATTCCAACACTGGAAGTCTGGTGGATGTCCTCGCCCCCGGCACCGACATCACCAGCACTTGGACTGGCGGTGGCGTGGACACCATCTCGGGCACATCGATGGCCTCGCCCCACGTGGCCGGCCTTGGAGCGTACTTCCTCGGATTGGGTCAGAGTGTCAACGGCCTCTGTGATTATATCGCTTCCCAGGCTCTGGACGGAGTTGTCAGCAGTGTTGGCTCCGATACCGCAAACAAGTTGATCAACAATGGCAATCAGTAAATGTGGTCATCCTTGGGAATCAAAGGATGAGGATGGAGAATAATAAAACTGGCTTGATGCCATATGATGCTCAGATACCTTATGAATTGTACATATGATTTTTCTGCTGTTAGAAATGAATCAAAGCTTCTTTTTTTCTGCAATTGAAATAAATCAAGACTGCCATTCAAACACCATGCAAGCTTTATTCACGCCTCTATCTCAATTTAATCCACTAATTATCCAAGAGACAGATAGTTTAATTCAGTAAAAGCTCGTATGAATCAGTCAATCTACTTTGTAACAGTTGTGCATTGTTCTCTTTTTTTTCTAGTCTCATTGGCTTGGCGGCAATTCACATTCCGTTGCGTGTATCAATTTACGTTAAAGAATGCTACAATTTTGTACGATGCATATCCAAGAGTCAATGAAAAGTCTTGGAAGATGAGCAGTCTCAAAAACGAGTAATCAGTATTGACGTGGCTGGTATTGAGAAACGTTCGAGAACGCGATAGTCGCCCGGGGCTGCCGATTTACCAGCTGATCTGCAGCCAAGAGCAAATAGTGCTCCTGCACAAATTTCGTTAAGTAGACAAAATGGGAATGGAGAAGCATGATGGGGCAGGCTAATTAGACGAAATGGGATTAGAGGAATGCCACAGGCTGGCTGAGCGGCTGGAAAACGTGGAACTATTTGCTAGTGCCGCGTCTAGCTTGGGACCGGACTACTCAGCTGTCCGAAATGCAGGCAAATATCATGTCAGAATATTGAAGTGGCGGCGACTCTCGGATTGCTTGGTGTCTTTATATCCCTCAGTCTCTAGACATTAAATATTAGAAAACTCCGCAAAAGACTTGCCTGGAAAAAGTTGATTTCTAGTCAATTTGTTTCGATTTGAAGGAAGCTTTGCAGTATTTCAGCGAAAACCCCTTCTATTTTCATATGAACATCATGGCTGTCCAATGGAACCCAGCAGACGCCCAAGAACAGGCGGGCAAGCAAGCCTTTCAGAGATTGGGCAGCTCGATCGACAAGGTCGTCTTTAAGTCTTCCGATACAACCCAGCCTAGTCGGTTTATCTTACGATCCAAGAGCTATTTTGGTATGTGGATCATGGGAATTACTTGTCCAGCAGAGGCATGATGGGGCTAACCATTTAAATCGCGTAGATCTCCAAGCATATATCCTGAGTGGAAAGGAATTCCCTACCAGCCACGACGAATTCGACAGGATGCTTCCCAAGTCTGCATTCAAGAAGCTCATAGAATTTGATAATGAGATCTATGCTGTAAGCATGTGTGTGAGAAAAGATGCGATCAAGTGACACTTGCTGACTTTACTCCCGATTTAATAGAGAACCAAAGACGTCGTGGTGATTCTGGCTAGCGCCTGCAGAGAATATTATGAGCATCATGTCGCAGAGTTTGGTTCGTGATTCATGCTCGACATTCGCTCTTTCTACGATAATGCTTTGTTTCACAAGCTAACCAGACATGATTGCGCAGTTACCGTGGGCCAGCATGTCGCCCAGTTTAGTGAGAACACTATCCAACTACTGGAGCGGGCAGATGGTATGAGCTTGCGAGACAATCTTAACCTCATCCTAGGCGCTTCCGAGCAATTTGATCCCCAATCCGAGTTTGGAAAGGAAAGTGCCGGGTTTCTTCTGGAAATGCTGAGCGACGACGCAAAGGGACACAGGAGCAGAATCGACCAGACAGTGCAGGCTCTTAGAAAGGTAGGATTCGCCCGCGCCTAGGCTTTCCCCCTAAAAGACAGCGTCATCCAAAATTCCATGCGACTGACACATCTCATTTTCTTCGGCCGATAGTTGAAGGAAGACACTCTCAAGATTCAACCTGACGTCGACTTTCTAATCAAGCAGTACAAGTCTGGCCCGGTTGTGAACAGCGACCCAACCCACAAATCGCCTTACCTGGAATACCTCAATAAAGACCTCACTGATAGCATCGCCAAATTCTACCAAACAGTGCAGAACACTCAAGGCCAATTCGCTGACTGGGTAAACAAGATTTCTTATACCAACCTTTTTTTTCTTTTATCAAGATCTTTTGCAAGAGACTAACTATTCTTTTCGTTTAAATAGGAGAAAAACGCGGCTATTCCAGTTTCTACCTATCAGCTCGGAGTCATTGGATACATCGTCATGGGGTCTAATGCGGCGAAGTCCAGCGCACTGCGCGACAGCTTCGATAACCTTCAGGGCGAGATTGGAAATTTCAGACGAGACCGAAATGAAGAGACAGATCTTATTGCTCTTATAACCAAACTGGCAGTCCAGTACAACGGCATTGATAGAAAGATCAGCGACGCCATTGCCACCCTCACTGAGCTCAGTGCCCTTTTTGGCGAGCAGGCTGACTGCTACAACGACATTCGCGGGTTTATCGATCACGTGAGAATGTCGACGGACTCGAGAATCCGCAAGGAGTTTGTCCAGCAGCAGATAGGAATTTGCACCAGCAAGCTCAAGGATGTAAGAAAACACGGGCATTTGCCAATTTCCCTTCTGCTTTAATTTCTTTTATGCTTTCCCTCACTTTGGATGACTAGATATTCCCACGTGCTGACATTTATTCCACTTCTAGCTTAGATTGGTGGCCCAGGACTTCACTGTCAGCCTGCTCAACCAAGCCAGGCTATGAAATCATTACCAGCCTGCAGCGCACTGATATTCAAGTTCAAGAGAAATACCTTTGAAGATGACGAAAAATCTGAAAAAAGTCTTATTTTCAATTGCTCACAAAGTTGAGTGTCGGGATTACTAGACCAGGTTTGTGTCGGACCAGTAGAATGCGACTTGATGTACTTGCGGAATGAGGGTGCACAGGAAATGACCGCGCGTCCTACTCTTGGGGGTGGGATATGAGCCTTATTATAGAGAAAGTAAACCTAATATTAAATGCTCTTTACATGTACTTCTAGTGAAAAAACATGCGATAGGCTCAACCGCGTGATCCAGGAGCCAGGCCACAGAGGTGGCATACAAATAGGGTTCAACGATAGGTTTGGTCGTATGCTCTTTACATACCGTCTCTATACCCTCATCTCCGTATCGCCCAGTTGGATTGACATGGGAAATAAATAAATCCAAATATACCGCGCCCTCTATTATTATCTAATCACGATTTGCAGTACAGAGACTTTTCGCCTTATCCACCGCCTCAACTATAATTCTAAACTTCTTTAGCAACGTACTTACATCATTAAGCCCTGCTGTGATCCGAATTTGCATTAGGTTTAATTTATACTATACTACCTAGTCTAACTTCTTCTTATAAATACACATAGTATATATAAATACTGGCATAAAGAGGGTGTCTAGAGTAAAGGATAAATGCGCAACTTGGTTCCTGGACGAAGAGGACTTGGCATCTGTGCCGCCACAAGCAGAATTGGAACCTTAAAGAGGTTTCAAGGGTATTTTTAATGTGCTAATTAAGTTATATATCTGCAGAATCGGCATAAGCAACCAAAGTTGCTCCATGAATGAACGACGTGCTAGCCTTCTTCGAACTGCTCCATGTATCCTTGTGGGCGACAAATTTTAGTTTTCCCAATCACAAACAGCAAGCAATGAGCAATTTTAAGTTAAGTAGTAAAATTATCGAGTGGTAAAAGAACCTTCGCTCCAGCCCAGTCGGAGTATTATGGCCCTCTGCATCAGTTGTGAGCCTAACTATTATCTTTCGACCTAGCTACTGAGCTGAGTAAGAATACCACCAATACCCGTCTCTCGCCCAAACTCCAAACACATATCCGCTCAGTTTATTTCTTGAAGTGGACTGGGGTGGCTGCCTCGGGAGTGACCTGCAGGCTCAGGAGGTCAGGTCGGGAGTAGTGACCAACAACATCGAGGTTCTGCTTGGCCTTGATGCGGTCGGCAAGGTCGATCTCGGCGTAGACGATTCCTTCCTCACCGACACCCAGGGGCTCAGCAAGCTCAGCTCCATCGGGGCCATAGATCATGGTGAATCCACCACCGGGTGTCTTGCCCCATGATCCAGAACCCATCTCGGAGAGGCCGGTGGCAGCCTTGCCCTTCTCAGTCAGGATTTCGGTGCAAGTCATGACGAAGCAGGCACCCTCCATAGCCATGACCTGCGAGAACTTGTTGCTGGCAGTGCCAGTGATGTGGTAGGGCCAGGGCTTGCCCTCGGGGGCCTCCCAGATCAAAGGCCAGCTGGCGACGTGGATGTCGACATCCTGAGAGTACTGGTAGTAGCGGAGGAGAGGCTGAGTGTGCTCCCAGCAGTTGAGGCCTCCGATCTTGCCGAACTTGGAGTCGACAACCCCCTTGAGGGAGTCAGCCTGGCCGTCACCCCAGTAAGCACGCTCCACGTGAGTAGGCTTGATCTTGCGGCGGTGGTGGACGATGGTGCCAGTCTCGTCGATGAATGACTAAGAAGCTTGATGTCAGATTATGTCACCACAACAGAGAGAGGAAATATCATCTGTTACCTGTGCGATGTAGATGGTTCCACGATATCTCTCGCTGTAGCCCAAAACAACAAAGACGCCAGCTTCACGGACGGCCGCTCGGATTTCATCCATTTCCTTGGACTCCCTCTCAAGCGAGTTGTGAAAGTATTCGTTCATGAAGCTAACATTGTCAAAGACGGAATTTTGCCAAATGCTCCTTGAGAGCAAAGTCAACACTGTAACAAACAAAGATGCAAAGGGGGCGACCTACCAGGGGTAGCCGGGGATGAAGACTTCGGGAAAGCCAACGACGTTGGCGCCGTTGCTGCTGGCTTCCTTGATGAAGGCGATGACCTTCTGAACACCGCCCTGGAGGTCGTTCCAGACGGGCTCGGCTTGGACAGCGGCGATCTTGAGAGTAGGGGCCATTTTTGCGATTTTGGTGTTTGGAGAGTGTTTGGTTTGTAGTGTAAGATGTTGAGATGCGAGTGATTGTGTTGATTCTGTTCTGACATGTTTGACAAGCTGAGATGCAACGTCTCTTATACTCACTTGACTTGTATATCACGGGCTTATTGGCTTGCTCAAAAGGGAAAGGATTGTCCGTGCACCAACTATCAGGATACCATCCACCAGGATAACATATCTGGATAATTGTTATCCGTCCCCGTATCGGGATAATTGCTACCCGGCGCGGAGAAGGGCCCGGATCATTGGTTTTGCCGCTTGCGAAACGCGGGGAACCCCGCATTGATCGTCTGAGTGGAGCCCCTAAACGGGTTGTGCGGAGACTTGACAGGTGGAGGTGGAAATTGGACGTAAAAGCGGCCTCACACGGACTCCAAATGCTGCCATTAGAAAGCCAAATATTGCATTAATGACACATTTCATTTGTCAGTGGTGCAGTAAGTTTGACTAGGCTAAATCCTGGCCAGTGCCAGTCCAAGCCTCGTTTTAAGGCCGGCATGCGCAATTCGCATTCGCACTCATCTTTCCAGCAAGTAAGCAGGGCTACCCTAGATGATGCATTATTCACTGTTCCCAAGTCACATGGTTTTTTGCTCTTGCCAACCCAGGAGTCCTGTTTCACTGAGAGATTTTTAAGTATTTTTATATCATTTCTATGCATGATACTCCAAAGTACGTGCATATAGAGCCTGAAAAAGGTGTTGTGCTGTTGTTTTGTTGTAACAAAGGTACAATTCTCAGTGAACAATGCCTCCACAGGCAACAAATATTGGAAGAGTCCCAACAGTTTTCTTTTCCTCTGCTAAAAGAAAACACAATAAGAAATAATATAAAAACTATTCGCTTTGAGACTCCATTGAAGCCTATTGAATTATTGTCTTTATCTAACTCAAAAAAGGAGCTTCCCAAACAAAATATTTGACCTCGGCATAAATATATCATCATGATTCAGTGCATCACAATTTACGCGCTTCACATCACAAAATGTGTGATCATCAAGTTTATTTCTATATCAAGTGCCGCCATTTTCAAAGCGACGGCCGTATTCGATGCAATGACGCAATGACGGCCAACAAAAATTGCCCGCGTAATACCTGAGGAAGCTTGAATCAGGGTACACGGGTGGGCGAGTGCCCTCAATGTCTCCTGATAACTCCTCCAGACACGGACTAAGTTGTGAAGTGGTTAGCTTGTGCACCCTAATGAAAATGGCCCCAAACTTCCATTCAATCAATGCTGCATTGTCGCCCTCGAGGCCGTCTTGTCTGAGAAATGCTTGGAATTTCGTATCAATAACTCAGTTATGGAATAAACTGTGATTTCTCGTACTATTTCTGTGACTATTCCAAAATCATGCTCGTGAACTTGACAGCAGTGATTGCGACATTGGGATATGGCCGCACCTTTCTAGCCATACGGCCCATGTCTTGCTAGCCACAATCAACATATTATAAAAGCTCAACAGACACCAAGTAACCCTGTTATTCAGGCTGAACAAATTTGTTTCTCACTCATCCACGTTATGACATGCACATCCATCGCAAGAACCAGCCGCACGCGTAGAAGTACCTGTTTTATTATTGCACGCAACTCCACAACCAGTTAAATCCCAGCTCTCTTCAAACCTTTGCCGTTTTTGTTTTCGGACTTCCATTGCGAACATGCTATTGTACCCAGATCAAATTGTCATGCCGACAGCTGCCCTAATTCACGCTCAATCACAAGTGTACCTCAGCGCTGGTGCATCTTTGCTCGAGTGCTCGAGATGTCTTCCCATGCCAGCCAAGACGCGTTTTTATACGTGGATCGTTCGTTTCGCATCGCAAATACAATCTGGGATGTATTGCCGGTATGGTCTTTCCAAAGAAATAGGATTGGTGCTTTCTGGTATGTTTTCCTCGGCGATGTAAGCCCCAACTCGGACTAACTTTGTTGGGATTCTTCGGTTCTAGCTTCCCGCCATGTATTCGACCGGATTACCAGTCAGGAAATTTACGCTATTGGTCTTTGGTCCCCGTGGTCTCAGCCCCACAGCCATCGACCAAAAGATTCGGGGAATCACAAATGATACCCAATGACGACTTATAATACCGAATACAGAAACCAAACTACCAAGTTCAATCAGAACATATAACTTCTCTTGGGAACGCCAGCCACTCAGACCAAAAGGGTCCAAGGTAAGAGCTTATGGCATCAAACAAAGACCTTCCACCTCGGCCAAAAACCCAATAATGTCGGCCGCGATGTAATAGAATGGCCCAGTGAGCCATGATAACTAGCGCTTCTGGCTGCCGTCTTCGAAGCAGGTCCAGGTATTCGTTTGAAATGCGCACCGGCCAAGCAAGTACGATATGTCTGTTGATTGGATCCGGGAGAGCACTGTGTTGTTTGAAAACCCACTGCAATGATTGAACCGCATCGTGGCATGCTTTGTGCGCCGGGGAGCCCAGTCGCTCCTCTACATCCGCGAGACGAGCGACCAGAGGGTCACAGCTGCCTTCAGCTGGCAAGTTGATCTTGTCAACAGCCTCGATCAAGTTGACGATACTACGCAGCTCAGACTCCCGAATGATGTGCCATGCAGGGTTTGTAACGACTCCTACGCCGCGATATATGCCAGCAAACTGAATAAATTCCTCCAACAGCTGTGGTAGGTCTGTCTGGGTATTCACCGTGTTGTAGAGCATATGCATACCGACGAATGAAGCGAAGAAAAACATGGCCGTGCAGTTTTCCTCGGTCGTCTTGGGCTTGGCCGCGTTGAAGAGTGCCAGTGCGCGGGTCTGAAGATGCACGGCCTGGAGATGGTAGTGTTCCTTGGTTGCGCTTTCCGAGGACAGCGCGCTAAGATGTGCGGCTGCAAAAGCCAGTAGTTCGTCCATGAGGAAGGGCGAGGAGAGCGCGGAGGTGATTATCAGGCGCGCCAATGCATCGGCGTCCTTCTCGTCGGCAACAAAATGCGAATGGGGTGGCTTCATCAAGCCAGTCTCGACATGGTGAAACAGCGTCATGTGAGCGAGGGCAAACACTTGTTCTGGCGCTTGAGGTGAGTCCGAACTGTGGGCATCGGCCGGGGAAACGGGCAGACTTGGTTGTGGTGGCACGCCGCCGGCAGCCCATGCACCGGGATCTGGGCATGCATACGAACATGGCCGGTTCAGGGTTGAGCATTGAAGACAAATGGGCCGCTGTTCATCACACTTGACATGTCTCTTTTTGCACTCATCACAGCCTTTACGTGACTTGTAGTGCGTCCGCCGCTTCTTCTTGGAGGTATCCATCTTCACCTGCCTGTGACGAGGTAGAGATGGAGTTGAAAGTGACCATGGCTTGAACCGGGGTGATCGGGGCTGTAGAGCCACCAGCGCCACAAGGCGGTGACTTAAACCAAGAGCGGTGATGCATGGCAGAATGGCAGAATCTCGGTACCCTGCCTACGGACCGGAGAGTATATCAAACACCGACACTAGTGGTTTCTTCTGAGTTTATCCACAGGGCTATAATAGGCATAGTCCTTATTGCTCAGGATCGCTCCCAATTGAAAGCTATTACGGAGGGAGGTCAGCAAGGACTTTTGAATCGTTGATTCTAGTGAGAAATAGTTCCATAGTAGTAAAAGGATTATATTATATCTAACGTCGAAAGCGCACTGCGTCCATCTCGATCATCTAGTATCACCTACTCGGCATAATCATGGCTTTTACTGACTCGAGCTGCTGCTGCTGCAGCGGCGGTGGCTTCACTGATAACCTTGTGAAATATCACAAAGTAGCATTCAGAAGTGGTTTTGGATGACTCCTGAGTGAACTGTCGGCATTTCTCTTGTAAACAGATAAACTCAATGAAACCACTGGAACCCATGGATCGGTCGCGAAAGGACAACATTTCGAAACGACCACGAAATGTGCACATTAGCCCAGTAAGTACTTTCATTTTCCGGCAAGCTACCTCCAAATGCATTTGAGTGACTTGATCTTATTAGCACGCTTGGAGCTTTTCCTCATTGTTTATTGCACTCATCGAGAGCATAGGTAGAGACAGAGGCTGTCAATTATATTCTATGTATAAGCACTAATCTATAAAATTGGAAAATTACACCAGCGATTTTACATCGTTGTATGCAAGGTAGAATGTTAAATTGGGATGTCCTCAGCCGCCGTGCGAATGCCTGCCTGGATATTAAGACGCGTCTGAACGGCACAACTTACCAGTGGTGAGGTTGTAGTCCCATTCGTCGCTACCAATCCCTGAGAGAGCAAAGAGAGTGCTGGTAGGGTCGTACTTCTTCTTGAGCTCAACGAGACGCTCGTAGTTCTCGCCGTAGAAGTCTTGCTTCCAAGAAGAGGAATAAGGGTTCGCCTCGTTGATGTACGCAGCAGCTGTCGGCGCCCACTCTCTCCAAACCGGCTCCTGAACCTCCTCGACCCAAGCTGCGGCTGCTTCCAGTGCATCTTGCGGTGGGATTGTGAGATCAATAGTGGATCCCGTCACAAGGCTGTGCACGTAACCTGTACGCCAGGCTGGGTTCAATGCACCGCGCATGCGATCTTCCACCTCGGCAGGGCCCCTTCCACCTTGCAGGCCAACAATGAGCACCGATCCACTACCTTCGACCTGGCCTTGCATGAGCTTCTGTAGATGAGATTGTACGCGGCAGACGGATAGGTCTGATAAATCAGCCCGACCTAGCACGCGGCTTGAAATCAGGCTAGCTGCGCCGGCACCGCTGGCGGTAGTTTGCAAATACTCAAAGAAGCTCATATAGCTGGGGTAGAGTGTGGGCTCGCTGATTGTGACCTCAAGAGAGCCGTCAACTCCCTGAGCCAGCATGGATGCTCTGACTGGTTCTATCAGGGAAATGAGCTTGTCAGTCGTCATATTGTATGCGAAGTATGTCATGGAGAGTCCAGAAATCATGGACGATCTTGCAATGGCTTGACCGTTGCCAGTCAATCCAGCATCCATGGAGTCTGGCAGAGTCTTCATAAAAGCCGCAAGCCCAGCCCACGTAGAATTGTACGCCGTGCTGTTCGTTGCCAGAGACATTGTCAAGCTTGCTGCTGCAACGGTCTTTGGTATGGGGTGCGACCGAAGCACATACTCGGTGACAATGCCGAACTGACCAGGCCCACCACCGCGGATGGCCCACAAAAGGTCTGCATTCTCCATCTCATTCGCAACTAGGATATTTCCAGATGTCGTCACGACAGTGACTTGGTATATGTTATCCGCTGACAGGCCATAATGGCTGGAAAAGGGCCCGTGACCTCCGGCCTGAATATAACCGCCCAGACCAACCGTCGAGTCTTGCCCGCTGAGACAGATGCGTCCTACGGCCGCGGCAGCGGTTGTGACTTCGCCCCAGTTACTGCCGCTGCCTACAATCAAGACATCGTCGACTCCGCCGCCAGGAATCTTCCACCCGCTCTCATACTGGATGCTTTTGAGGTTGTGTGTCCAGATGGAGAGCGCATAAGCACCGGCAGATCTGTTAGTTCCTATAGATTAGCACTCGGCCGTGATGATGTGAAAATTTGGTGAAATGAAAATGGTGAATTACCTGCCGTTCAAGTCATGACCTGTGCCCTTGATGACCACGCGAATGTTACGGGTAGCAGCCCATGCCACTGCGGTAGCAATTTGCTGAGCGTCAGAGGCATTGACAACAAACAACGGGAGTCCGCTGATGTGGCAGCCCAGGAGAGATGAGTTGTAGCCATTCGCACCAGGAGGTAAGCAAGAGTTGTTCGCAAAAATAGGATAGTCAATTGATTCGGGTTGGGACGCGTGAAAGCTGGATGATGTCCAATTAGACTTGACAAAGTCGCAAGCAAGAGAGGAGTTGAATGGGTTGCCGTCGTAGCATGACGAGGCCGCCGGCCGGGTTTCAATCAGCGCCCCGCCGATGGTATCGTTGAGAGTATTCCAATCAGCGATGCTAGGCCACGACATGTCTGACGGCGTAAGTTTGCAGGAGCTCTGTGCCAGCGCGCCCGCGGCAAAGAAAAGGAGGACGGCGGAAACCATGGCCGTTCGCAAGGTCGTCAGGGGATTGAAACAGAAGAATGGACAAAGAACGCTTGAAGATTTTGGTACTGCGAACAAAAAGCCTCTGTAAACAAGCGAACACGGTCATCTTATATAGTTCGGCTTGTCGTTGACGATGCGTATCCGTTGACGATCGACGACCTTCGTAATCAAGTCCCGCCCTACATGGGTAATTAGGGCCCACGCACGCAGTGGCGATGCATGGATGGGGCGAACCATGTATTCTTTTTCTGAACCTGGAATGGGATCTGGTCTAATTCAACACACTAGTACGGATGTACCGACATGCCTTCATCCTTGCCCGAGCCTGGAAATTGATGGGGGAGAAGGTCAACACGAGTAGCCGGTCACCGAGAGCGGAGGCTCGGTGGAGATTCGGCTGGCTGGCTGATAACGGCTCAGCTTGTAGCTGGCACTTGATACGATCGGTTTGCACTCTCAGGGATCTCTGTACTGCGAACAATACCGCGGCTGAGTCGCGGTGAAGGGCTTTTTTCTTTCCTTCGCTTCAAACCTAAGCAGAATTGAGCATGCAACGAATCGGAATGGCCAAACGCCAAGCAGAGACCCTCATGTTTCTGGATCTTTTTGGTGGATTTATGCACCGTCGTTTATCCTGGTCATGCTTTTCGCGGGCAAGTTTCGGAATGCCGCGAAACCCAAAGGGAGATTTTGGCATTTTGACTCTTCTAATTTAAGCCTAGATCCACGGGGTACCTGCATGTCTAATCTAGCGTTGGGCTAATGTTGTGAGGGATTGTGGTAACGATCGATTTCCAGCACCAGCTCGTTCGACGCCAGAAACGAGGAAGAATCCTGCTTCCCAAAAAACAAAAAAAAAACAAAAAAACTCGGCCGAGCGTGTTCGGGTTCGTTACTAGTTGAATGGAGTCGGAGTTGCCGACCAATACCACTTGATATCCGACCTCCCACCAGCAAGCGCCTAGTTTCGAATCCAATCTCCACATTGTACGACGTATATAGCGGGGAAGCCTCGCTATGGGCCATGCCCCACCCTTCACGCGTATTCTGCACCGGCCTATGGCATGACAGCCTGGCCTGAATTATTCTCATCAAGATGGGTAGTTCCTTGCTACACAGCCCCAATACTACGAGCCAGGTTCATAGGTCCGAGGATTCGTGAACTCGTACGCACATGTATACGATGTTTCTGCGACGAGATGCTATTATTTCTATCATGATTCCAGTCCCCATAACAATCGACAGTGTCCTTCAGAATTCCATCTCTGTCATTCTTTACATGCTTCAATAATCCCAACGCTACCATGTCCGGTTTCAAGTATTTTCACTACGATCCTTCGCTCGCAGCAGCCGTCATTTTTGCGTTGCTTTTTTGTGTAGCAACATTGCGACACTTGCAGCTTCTCTCCAAGAACAAGGCTTGGTATTTCATTCCATTTTTGATAGGATGTATTGGTAAGGTAGCGCCTGTCCTTTCATCTGTTCCTCCAACGCTAACGATATCTGCTTTTTGACAGCTGAAACTGCTGGATACATTGCCCGTGCCATTTCGGCCAAGGAAACGCCCAACTGGACTCTCATGCCATATATCATGCAAAGCCTGCTGACCCTCCTCGGCCCAACCTTCTTCGCTGCGTCGATTTACATGGTCCTCGGTCGCCTTATTCAATTTCTCGACGCCGGCGCATATTCCATGATCCGGACCCGATGGCTCACCAAGTTCTTCCTTCTCGGGGACATCTTCTCGTTCTTCGGCCAATCAGGGGGTTCGTACTGATCCAATTCCTTCAGATATACAACGACTGACGAATTACTCAGGAGGCGGTATTCTCGCTACTGCAAAGACGGAATCATCGCAGAGCCTCGGCAACAAAGTAATTCTGCTGGGGCTGGCCATCCAAGTAATCTTTTTTGGATTCTTCATTGTTGTCACGGTGGTTTTCCATGGTCGTGTCCACAGGGCGCCTACCCCAAAGTCCCTCTCCACTACTGCACCATGGCAGAGACTGTTGTGGGTTCTATACTTGACCAGCATGTTGATCATGATCCGGTCCGTGTTTAGAATGATCGAGTATGCACAGGGCAACGACGGGTCATTAGTAAAGAAGGAGATGTATTCTTACATTTTAGATGCCCTTCTGATGGCCATAGTCACGGCATGCTTCGCCTTCTTCCACCCCAGCAATGTTTTGAGGAAGGAAAAGGCCGTGTTTGAGGAGACCGGCTTTCAAGATAGTCGAACGGAATTCGCCATGGGCAATATGAATGGGTTTACCAGGATGTAGGCTACTAGACCAGAATGGGCGCTGGAAGACGAAGTTGAGATTTCAGTGCAACCGTTTCTTCGTATCTCAGGGCATGGGCACTGCGGCAGGCGTTGTCAAAGGGAGTCCCTCACTTGTGAAATTTGCAAGGCATAGTGGTAGGTGTATAGTGGGTGTGCTAGGGCTATATATAATAGTAGTTGGTGGTTGAAACCCCTTAGTGCTGGAGAACTTAATCCTATCAAGATCCCTTGTTTTCGTGTTTCCAAATTTGTCCAGCCGCCAGTGTGCACTGGAGTCTATCTGACTTGCTTTTCCATGCCCACAAGTGATTTGAGTGTGATAATCTCTGGGATCGAACAATTGAAACACATTTATACTGTCAGCTGAGGGTTCCCGCTCAGGATCGCTGTCGGGTACAACTTTCATGAATTTTGAAGCGCATATACCGCCCGACTCGTGTTACCATGTCCCGCAGGTCCTCAAAGGCTCTCTCTGTGGTGTTCAAAGACCTCAAGAGAATACAGAGTGTTGGGTTATATAAGTAGGCGAACCTGAGACAAATTGGTGCACAACTGCCGGCCATCTGCCCAGTAGAAGTAGTTTTATTAAAAGGGAAGTCCCCCCAAAGAGGAGTTTTGAATGGAGGAGGGAGCTTGGTTTCTATCAGAACCCAGAAAGAAATCCCCATTGACTACCCTAGGCGTCCCGTCTTGGAAGGCAGTATGGCCAATCTATCCGCTAGCGGCAACAACAAAACACATAAATTGCAGATCAGTGGTTCCTCCAAGCATTCCATTCATCCACTTTCCCTTCTTCACGATCCTTGTTGATTGCTCTGGACCCTTGACGAACATGACACTTACGTGTGGGCGGTTGAATCCGCCAATTCTTGCTCAACCATTTCCTCGTCCTTCGCCCCCTTCAGCGTCAGGCCACCCGGAAACCTCCATGCAAACGCCACGACCGCGCCGAACATTAGCAATGCATCAAATATATACAGAGTCCACTCATGCGTCAGTGGATAGCCATTTTGACCCGACGAGTACTCTATAACGCGGAAAACAGAACGCACAAAGATGAAAACGCTGCATAGGTAGAGCATCAACATGAGACGTTCCCACTTGAAACGATCGTCCAGGAAGGGCCCTGTGGGCCACTGGCGAGTTCGTGAATGGAATATGGCCGCCACGACGACAAACAGCCCAAACATGACGATCTGAACGACCAACCCTCCGAGGATAATGTTTTCACCTGTCTTCATGCTGTCTGCTGTCACCATGATGCCGGCACCACTCGCTTGAATGAGGAAAGAGGCAACGTCACCGCAGACGAAGATGGGGTTAACCATTTTATGGAGATGGGCGATCGGTGCTCGGCACGCACGCCGCGTATCACGCGGCCGAGTGTCATGTAAATAGATGCCGCGAAGAAGGCCGGTGCGATCAGGATCATGGTGCTCTGAATAACGTAGGGCATGAGCGAGTCGGTCTGGTTTTTGGCTACCGCCCTGGCGCAATAGCCGATAATCTCAACTGTTCAGTAGGGAATAGGTCAGCTTCACAATTTACCACAATTTTAGGTAAGTAGAACGGCAGGGGATCAGGACGTACAGATACCGCCGAGGACAAAGACAATGCAAAACCATGATCGCGTTCGAACGACTTTCCAGGAGACGTAGGCGGTGCCCAGGATGAAAAGAGCCACGAACACAGCGGCGGCTTCGGTAGATGGCAAATACTGCCACAGATAGTAGTCGCCCCTGTACGGCTTGAGCACTGCCATCGTGTCTTCAGGCCTTCGCAAAGTCCTGTGGAATGCTAAGTTCAGGAATAATGTGCCGGACAGATTACGCCGGTCGGAAAAAAGAGTTGGCATGAGCGAAAAGGTCGTCAACTTATGTAATTGGCCGTTCTTGATAGTCCATCTTGTGGAGGACTCAAGCCTGTCTCCACTCAATACGTCGTATTGCTGTGCCACGGGCGCCGAGTAAAAGTGGCCGCCCACCGATGCCTTGCCGGGTGGGACGCGGCGATGCTCCTCCACCCATCCCGGGCGAAGCCAGCTAGTAGTTTCATTTGTGGACATGAGACGACCCACTCGATACGTGTGTTGACTGGAGCACTCCTTATTAGCCCGGGTTCGTGAAGCACTCACGCTCTGGATCCACCCGTTTTTCGCCGTTCCATTTGTTTTGGCAACCAGTTGTCAACACCGAGCGGAAACAGTATTCAAGTGCTACCCCATTCAGACGAGGCACAGGCCACACTGGGTCTGCCTTGCAACACACGGCCCCCAGAATGAACTTGCGTCTTTCCACATGGCACGAATGCAAATTCTCGGACGCTGCGCCTTGTCCGCTTCACTTGCCACCAATCCACACCCACCAGCTTAGTTTATAAGGCTGGTGCTGTCTTCTGGTAACACCGCACAGCACTTGGGTTCTAGATTAACTGGCGCGCAAAAAGTAATACCGAGAACCCCCCTCAGCCCAACAACAACCTCCCCGTTCTTGCGCTGTCTGTTGCACCGGAAAATGCCAAACCAAGAAGAGCTGAGCTATCCCTCTGACGGGCCTCCAGCCTATACCGTGTCACCACTCCTCGAGCTGGACCAAAGGAACCCCGTGCTCAAAGGTCTGAATCCACCTCGGCTGATTCCGGCAGAGAGCAATGTCGAGTTCTAACAGACAAGTAGATGATGGCCGCATCGATATCGATCTCAACTCGTCAGTCGTCAAACATCTTTCATTTCTTCGACGAGAATCAAAGCCCGCCCCTGGGAATTTTGAGGGCGGCCCTACTGCTGCCCCGTCCCTCCCGTACTCGCCCGATCCACCAGCAGAGACGACCGAGTTCCCCGTCAGGCTCAACATCGTGATCCAGGTCGTCGGAAGCCGCGGCGACGTGCAGCCATTTGTTGCCCTTGGGAACGAGCTCCAGAAGCACGGCCACCGCGTGCGCCTGGCCACCCACGATGTCTTCGATTCGTTCGTGCGCGAGTCGGGGCTCGAGTTCTTCCCGATCGGAGGTGATCCCGCCGAGCTGATGGCGTACATGGTGCGCAATCCAGCGCTTATTCCCAGCATGAAGAGCCTCCGAGCTGGTGAGGTTCAGAAGAAGCGCAAAATGATTGACGAGATGCTGCGTGGCTGCTGGTCCTCGTGCATCGAACCAGATCCCGTCTTGTCGGTTCCGTTTGTGGCAGACGCAATCATCGCCAACCCGCCGAGTTTTGCACACATACACTGCGCACAGGCGTTGAACATCCCTGTCCATCTCATGTTCACGATGCCTTGGTCATCCACGAAGGCCTTTCCTCACCCGCTAGCCAATCTTAGGAATGCTAGCGCGGAGCCTCGGACGGCCAACGCCCTCTCATACTCGGTAGTTGAATTTCTATCTTGGCAAGGGTAAGCAATAGTCTTGTTAGGCTTTTGGGTAGTTCGACTTTTGTTCTGGGGGAACTGACAATGCATATGCAGTCTTGGCGATGTCATCAACGACTGGAGAGACGAGTTGGATTTGGAGCCAATATCGTTTTCAGAAGGCCCTTACCTGGTAGAGACGCTGAAGATTCCCTTCACTTATTGTTGGTCCCCGGCCTTGATACCCAAGCCCAGCGATTGGGGTGCGCATATCGGTGAGTGAGCTCGGCTTTTCTCAAGCTTTTCAAGAACCTAATGTGAAAAACAGATGTCTGCGGGTTTTTCTTCCGGGAATCCCCCAATTACTCGCCGCCGCCAGAACTGATCAAGTTTATTGAGGGCGGACCGCCACCAATTTACATTGGCTTTGGCAGCATCGTCATTGAAGATCCGGAGAGGATGACTGGCCTAATTTTGGAGGCTGTGCAAAGATCCGGTGTTCGCGCGTTGATCTCAAGAGGTTGGAGCAACCTTGGCGGCGCTGCCACGGAGAACGTAGTGTATTTGGGAGATTGCCCACACGAGTGGCTATTCCAGCACGTAGCCGCTGTCATCCACCATGGTGGAGCAGGCACGACGGCATGCGGACTTGTGAATGGGCGGCCGACCACTATTGTGCCCTTTTTTGGAGAGTATGTGATCCCGCGGCCCTTTACCGTAGCCTGCCATTTGCTAAAATATAGTCTGCGGAAACAGTCAGCCATTTTGGGGAGAGATGGTTGCCGCCGCTGGCGCTGGACCGAAACCCATCCCTCAGCAATTTCTTACCGTGGATAATATCGAAGCGGCCATCAAGCTTTGTCTGTCACCAGAGGCTCAGAAAGCAGCGCAAGGAATAGCGAACAGGATGAGAATGGAATCAGGTGTCAAGGCGGCAGTGGCGTCTTTTCATGCCAACCTACCCAAACGTTCTCTCAAGTGTGACATCATCAAGGGAGAGCCTGCTGTGTGGACATACCGCAAGGAAGGGACTCAGCTCATGCTGTCCAAAGTTGCGGCGGAGATTCTAGCAAGCCACTTGATGGTCGACCAGAAACGGCTAAAGATGTATGTAAGGCATGAAGGTTGATGGTGAATTTCGCCTGTTTGCTTACTCTATACCTGATCTAGGCATGAGTTGCGTCGAATCGTAATCGAAACTCGCAGGTGGGATCCTTTCACGGGTACCGTATCTGCAGCGATCGGTTCAGGTCGAGATATCGTGAAAGCGGCTTCAGATGTCGTCACTAGGCCGTCAAAAGTCTACAAAGAGAGCTTGAAAGAGTCATCACCAGCTCCAGACGAATTGCTGCCAGACGAGGCGGTGGAAGGGGCAGGATCCTCCCGGGATGACCAGCCGAACAATGCTGGTCCGGCGAAGAGAGGCAAGGCGAGAGGCTGTGCAAGTACTACAAAACGCATGACAGCTGAGGCGGCGTCTGGCGCTAAAGACTTATTAAAGTCTGTCACAGGAGGTGCCGTCGCCATACCATACGCTTTCACGGAAGGCTTTCGAAATATACCTAGGCTTTATGGCGAAGATATCTGCGACATTGGCACAATTCGGGATTGGAAATCTGGAACGGCAGCGGGTGCGAAAGTCTTGGTTTATGGGGTTGCGGATGGTGTAGCAGGCGTCTTCGTGCTGCCATACAAAGGTGCACGGCAAGAGGGGGCGGTTGGGGCCCTCAAAGGTGTTGGCAAAGGGCTTGCCGGAATCACAAGCAAATTATTTACAGGTAAAAATTGTCTACTTCCCCCGCAGCAACTCGAGTTTCTAAAGCTAATCTTGATTTTAGCGGCCATCGGTGTGGCTGCGTACCCACTGCAAGGTATTCACAAAAGTTTGTTGACAATTGCTAAGCCCAACACCCGGCAGTCGATTATACTCGCAAAGCGCATTGAAGGTTCATATCTAGCATTCAAGGCTCGGGAAGCTGGCCTGGAAGATCAAGCTGTCATGCAATCTTTTACCGCCTTGGTGAGAAAGGAATAATCACTGCCAATTCCCAGCACAGGAATTTCACGTGAACGGCGAATATGTACTGCGGCATAGCGTATTCCACAGCTACCTAGAGGGCATAGTGTATGATTTTAATAGACATTCTTTTTGTCAGGCTATGTGTACACTCGAATTGGAAGCCAGAACGATACATAAGCCGCAGGGCTTTTGAACATCAATAGGCATGATTAGCGAATACCACTCTTGTATCAAGATCCTAGATAGTGGAGCACGGGAATGGACTTCAGATTGGTTTCAAATAATTGTATTTCATTAGGTAGAATAATAAAATCGTTGAGCATCAACATTCTGCTCACTTCATCAACCCCCGCATGACTATGTACCAGACCGTCTTCCAGCGAGTTTGTAAGGATGCTGGACTTGCCGCATTACATCCGCGTCACTGCATCGGTGACCTGCTTTCCAGGTGCACACACATCATCTCCCAAATAGGAGGAATCTTTAGCTTGTTGCGAACCATGAAATTAAGATTTCGTTGGATGTCAAATGTTTACATGTTGACAAAGATGGCGGCACCACCCATAAGAGCGCCCATGGCGACAGCGGCGGTGGGCATGGAGCCAGCGCCGTCTCCGGTGGAGGTGCTCTGGACTTCGCCGGTGGCAGTGGCGGACTCGATCTGCTCGGTGGCAGACTCAAGAGCAGAGCTGAGAGAGGCGGCAACGGAGCCGCTGGCGGTCTCGAGAGCAGAGCTGAGGCTGGCAGCCTTGCTGCTGAGGCTGGCGGCGGCCTTGGTGTTGACCGTCTTGGTCTCGACGGTAGCGGTCGTCGTGTCGGTAGCTGTGACAGTAGTGGTGGGGGTCGCGGTGGCGGCAGTGTCGCTGCTGTCAGACGTGGCGTCGTTGACAATGCTCGAGATGCGCTGGCTGATGCTTGCGGCAGCACTGGAGGCGCCATCAATGGCGGTGGAAACCTCGTTCACGATGGAGCTAACAGCATCGTTCTGGCCCTATGTAGCGATTTGAGTTAATATAAAATGCAGTGAGCGTTTGTGTTGTTGGTTAAGCATACCTGGGCGACAACAGCCAGAACCGAGGTGAGAGCAACAATGGAGAACTTCATTTTGGAAGTTTGTGATTGGTGTTATTGATGCTGATGCTGCAGGTTTATGATGTGTGACTGGAGCGGGTAGAGAATAGTGCTTGAGATGTTGACGAGGGAGATGCAAGATAGATATATATATGCAGTCCGGACAGCTGACTGTAAGCTGATCAAGATGATCACTTTTGCCAAGCTATGCAGACGCCTCAAACGTGCCTTGCCCAGGTTCCCCTCGCTTGGCGCTCTTGGCCGTGTCATAGATCAGAGCGACATTGTGGACGACTTGGAAAATGCACAACAAGCAGCGAATTAACTTTGCGACACTTGGCTGATGCAGATGGGCAAATCCCACGCCTTACTGTTTGGGGACTCGTGAAGCCGGCAACTACGGCCAAGGCCAATCGATGGGAATAGGCCCATGCCGAACTGCCGAAGAGCCTGGGGGCAAGGAAAGGAACTTGTGGGGCCAGCCTTCCCTTGGGATTTCCACATATTTTCCCCTTTGACGACATCAGAGACATGTAGGTCTGTGGCGGTGTGGCTATGCAGTTCCCTCTCGCCCTCTGTATCGTCTCGGATTCCCTCGTGGTGGAATGGTACATGGGCGGCTGTGCCACGGCGCCCAGACTGGCTATGAATCATGCATTACGGCAGAGAAACGATGGGGCAGGTTTCGGATGATTCAGCCTATGGGAATCAACATGGGCTTTGTTCGGTGGTACACGAAACTCGCTACGCTACCTGCCCGGTTTGCTTTTTTTCTTTGTGTTCTTGGAAAACCTTGATTATACGTTGTTTCCGTGACAATGACTACAAACTCAATGAATGCATGCATGGCTGCCCATTACCCCTCCGGCTCCAAGCCCGAGAGCGCAAATGGTGAAATGGAAGACCAGTCGCACGCACACACTTCGGAGACAAAAACTCCAGATCTGCAGCCGATCGGGGCCATTGGAACGGAGCAGAGTTTCTCGATCGTCGATGGGGTGCAGGGCCGGGCTCCGCGAAGGAGGATCCAGATGCAGCGCCCAGGCGCGAAAACCTCAGCACTAGGCTGCATGCGATTGGCAGGGGGGAGGGACGTGGAGTTTGTGAGGCGCTGGGCTACGCAATGCCCTGGTGGCGATGACGCAAATGGTGGATCGCCAAACACCAAACCGTCGCGTCATGGATGCCAGCAACCTGCTTCGGAACAAAACACTGGGGGATCGCGGCCACTTCCAGGGAAGGAATCACCCATTACCGCTCGAAAAAATACTGTCCGAGTGCCCCATGCGATGCTGCAGGGTTGCAACCCGGTTTTGATCTCCCTCACGCATTCCGACTCGGTGCGGGATGGGCATCAGCTTTGCCTGTGCTGGTCGGATGCACATTGGTTTGACTAAGAAAAAAGGCAATCGCGCTGTATATTGGTCCAAAAACGCGTTGGGCCCTTTTTTCCCTTTTGGTCGCATTACGCATTTATTGCTTATTCGCTGCAGATGCACGCCGCAACTCAATAACGGTCAGCAGGCTGACTTTCGTGTGTTATATTGGCAGCATGAGAACGTTGGTCGACAATTAGAGACAAATGAAAACCAGCGGTATTGCACAATAGTTCAGCGCGCCAAATAGTATCCGCCAACTCGCTGGCTAATATACTGCATGTCTACTCTAGTGCTCAAAAGATACCCGTTGCTGCCGCTCGGAGAAACTGGTCCGATGTTTCACGACATGCGTTGGCTAGTCTCAAGCTAGCCGAGAAAAGGTCTCGCAATGTCGCTCCAAGAATAGCCACATTACATTGTGCGGTTTGAGACAGGGCAATATCCAGATCAACACTTCTCCGCCTGCGACAAAATACATCGTTGCAATGCCAAGTCGCGTGGCCAACATGCCAAGAGTCGAGTGCCCACATTCCGGATCTAAATCAATGGTTCAAATCCAACTGATGGCGTAGCTTCCATATCCACTCCCGCGACTTTCTTTAGCTGCCTTGTTTAGCGTGAAACAATCCCACCTTGATGTTGGTCTGCATCTGCCAAGACGGTCGCTGTGGCAATGAGGTCTGTATCTGTATCTCATCAGCCATTCTCATAGCCATAACCACGGCTGTAAAAAAAAAATTTATCATCAAATAAAAAGCCCACGAGTAAAACAGCGTTTTTATTCCAAAATGTGAGTCCCAACTCACTGGAATGTAGACCACGTAGTCGCCAAATTTTATGTCATTAGCCCCAAGAGCGATTTTACAGTGATGTAAATGATGCCCGTCCATACCCGGAAATCCATTACTACAACGAGAGCTTTGGATCGTAAATTCGATATCTCGCCTCCTTTGCGCATACGTGTCCCTGAGACAGAAATTAGACCTCGTTTGCAGCCTAGCATCATGTATGAGCAACGAATCATGCACAGAGACCCTTGGATAATGAGCCACAAAATTATTATTTGTTAAAACGGATCAAAGCAGTTTGAAGTATACCTATTCCAGTTTGACAGCAACAACGGCCGAAAAGATGAAGACAGCCAACTTCTGCTTGTTTGGCTCATTGAAAATAAAGGTGGATTAATCGCTTTTCTGCCAATGAAAGATCAAAGGCTGGATCAAGCCGAAGTTTGGTATCTATTATTGTTATGGACATGTCATTTGTTGAAGCAGAATCAAAGAGCGCACGCAACTTGGCTGCCGTCTTGCCTCCTAGTAGGTTAATTTCACAGTAATTCCACGGCAAGCTATGCTGATGCAGGTACCGGACCCAAGCTCGCGCAGTTTCTGCAGTTCATCTCCTTGACCGACATGCGGTCGGGGGCGGCCTGCGTTTTATTAGTTTATTCGAAATACGGTTGTTCAGTAGCTTCTTCGCGTGCTTGAACAGCAGCCAGGCTGGCAAGAACAGCAATGATGGCAGAGAAATCCATGTTTGCGTTGGTTGTGATAGTTGTGTAGGTGGTTTGTTGGGTTCAAAGTAGATCTGGATGGTGTGAATGACAGGGCCATGCAAGGAACACTCAGCAAGTTGATATCTTAAAAAGAATTAACCAAACCCACCCCACGTGTAACCATTTCGTCTGCTTTGCCGGAACACCCAAGCACCACGTAATAATTCAAACTCCCTTCTTGGTCAAATGAAGGACCCTTCATTATTGCAAGGGGCTAATTCAAGGTTCACAAGATGAATCCTCCTTCAAACAACCTGTCTGACCATGATGTATGAGCGGATGGACATGTTCTTCACCACCTATGACTCTTCATTACACGGCTAAATGCTGCAAAACCTTCCATATGTAAGTAAATATTCTAGTCTGTAATGAAATTTATTTCATAGTCGCGATTTGCTTGTAAGACCAATCATGGTCTGATTCCGTCAAGCTCCGCGCATCCAACCCAGCCAATCGAGATCTCGGGGCATTATACGTGGATCGGCTCGGCTCGGCTCGTGCATCCATAGTTCTCGTATTGCTTCGCAACATATTGCCATCATTCAATACTTAGGATCATATGTTGCTGTGGTTCCATGTCTACTCTATATAGCCGGCATGAAGCATTGGGATAACCCCGCCTCTCACGGGGGTCCATCCGCCGATCATATCAAGGGCATTTTCAAAGAAATCCTTGTCAAATCCTCCTGCCTTTTCAAAAAACAATGGCTTTCACCTTCCTCAAGCAAAATGAATTGGAAATAAGCTTTTCTTATTAGACCCAGCTATTTACTTGCATCCCTTCCTGTTCATCTACTAACTGTGCCTAATTATTGTATTCAAAGGGCTGAGCAGGAAAAACACAATTGGCCATTCCTGATAATGCTACATTATAGCAGGGTGTAACTCTCACGTATGATGCTCCGTCGTAAGTAACCGAAGAATGAATACTCCATGGTATCTATTAATCATTCGGAGCACGTTTTCCGATGTCAACCGTAATCTGGGGTACTAGATCGGGTAAAAAGGTTGGCTACGCAGTTCGTGACCTGGCTTGACGCCTGGCTGAGGGCTTGTACGTGGTTATTAAACAAGTCGGCACAGGTCTGCAAAGAGTCTCTTGGCTATTGAGAGTTCTCGTTCGCAGAAGAAATTGGATGAGGGTACTCCTTTCGCTGGGCTTACGTACAGATAACTTTGGTACCTCTCCGTGCCTCAACCTTTTTATCATGGGCAGCAATATAGTGGCAGCGTGTTATGGAATTATTACTATAAACGTAGTGCATGAGGACAATCAGACTGACCCTATAGCGGCAGTCAAGTTGCAACGAGAGTATATAAAGTCTGTTGCGCAGGAGCTCTAGACTTTACATATTTAGCAGGTTTAGTTTAATTTGAAATTGAGAGGATATAGCATTGGATAATATGTTCCAAAGGCGCAATCACATCCGATGTTCCGAGATACTGATCATCTTGACAGGGTAACCACACTTGGATTGAGGTGGTCGGGCCTTGCCTAGACCAAAGCCTGCAGCCATGGAGTTGGCCGACAGAACCCAGCTCAATTGGTTAGTGGCCAACTTTCCAGAGGCGGTCCGAGCAACAGCATTGAAAATGTGGCCTGGCGTGCCTTGCTAATCAAACGCTTGTGGTTAGTACCTCGTGCTTGCGACCCACTTTGATTCGGAAGAAACCGACTAGAATTGAAGTCTTAGCTTTTTCAAGCTTTCTTTCATTCTAAATTAGGAGGACGGTTACACGGAAGTGCAACCCAATGCTCGCCATCTCCCCTTTGAGAGCCAGGAAAACATGGTTGGACCTGGAGTGGCAGATGGCCATCGCTCAACCGAAATCACGGCTAGCCTCATCACGAGTGCAACCAGGCTTCTTTCAGCAGCAGTACATCGCTACGGAGGGACAGGCCTTTAATCGCAACCAATTAAAGCAGCGGGGGAACGATTTCAATCCAAGGCGGCCGATGAAATTTGAAATGATATTTCCTCGTATCGCTTACCTTCCGCTCAAGCCAGCGCCCTAACAGTGCGGCCTACTTGCAGGGGAGCCCTGCCTATATTGGGTCTTCTAGCTGGCACACGTATTTGAGACGACCAGTTATTTTCTGTGGGCGCGAAAGGTTCTCCCGCAGTCGCCTGCCATTTTTGCCAACCGTGTGTCAAAGCAAATACATTGGGTTAAAAATGGAGGTCGACCGCCAAATACGAAAAAAGGCTAATTTTCGCTATTCTCTCTCACACACCTTACTTAACCCACAAAAATGCCACGGTTATTCTCACTATCAAATTTTGGACCCAAACTGCCATCTCTGATCCCACTTCTTCGGTGACATGTCCGTATCACGCCATCCGTGGAGTCGGCGTGACTCCGCTCCCCAGGTGCTTCTACCTGGCGAGTTCCAGTTAATTCACAGTAAGTATAGTCGAGACAACCCAAACCCTTGCTCAACCGGGCGGTGCATAACCAATCATAGCAAACAATGGGGACGAGTCTGCCACGATTATTCTCAATCCAGTTCCGTCAAACGATCCCAATGATCCCTTGGTATTCACCGAATCCTCAACACCTCTCTTCGAATCTAATCTAATGCGGGTCAGAATTGGTCCATGAAGCGCAAGGCCGCAAACTACGCGCTTGCTCTTGGTGGAACTCTCGGATTCTGGACAAGGTCGGTGTTCCCAATCGGTATTTTCTCGTGTCTCCAACTGATTAAATTGATCCTCAGCTTTTCCATGCCAACCAACTTCTGGCAGCAAATGTCGAATGACATGGGTCTCTCATTTGCGCAGCTGAATAATGCCCAGTCTGGGAGCGGAGTGGGCCTTGCCGTCGGATGCATAGCCATCATCCCGTTCACCAAGAAATATGGCCGCCGCTCCACCTATGTCCTGTCCAATGTTCTCTTGGCGGCTGTTTCCTGGTGGACCGCGAAAATGACTACTCTCACAGAGGCGTACGTGACGAATTTGCTTTGCGGCCTAGCGGGCGCGAGTAACGAAACCATCATCCAAATGACGGTAAGTCTGGCGCTATTCTATGTAGTTTTGTCTCCAACAGCGCTTAATATCAAGGTTAGATTTCAGACTTGTTCTTTGCGCATCAGCGAGGAAGAGCCAATGCCCTCAACGTCGCGGCCACTCTACTTGGTTGCTTCTTGACCCCGCTTCTGGCCGGACTGCAGGCCGCTGGACAGGGCTGGAGAAGCTCCTACATTTCTCTGGCAATTTCCCTCACTGTGCTCGCTGTCCTGTTTGTATTTGGATGCGAAGAGACAAAGTACATCCGCACACCAGCCGAGGAAAAGGCATTCGAAAGCTCCGATTCCGATTCGGATGCCCACGATACAGATACAGATGGGTCTGAGATTCAAATAATCGAGAAGGTCGGTGTGAAGCATGTCGATTCTAACATGTCTGCCAGCAATGGCCCTATTCCACTAAACACGTACAAACAGCGCCTTCGCTGGCTCACTCCCACTTCCGAATCGCTTCCTGCGCTCTTCACCTTTCCACTCCGCGTCGTGCCTCTTCCCTATGTCATTTTCTCTTCCCTGCTTTACGGAACAAACATCTTTTGGCTTATTGCCTCGGGCGCGACCTCATCGATCGCCTTTAGCATGCCTCCATACAACTTTAATACCGCTCAATTGGGATACCTCAATATGGCCCCTCTGCTTGGATCTCTTCTTGGCAGCTGCTACGCTGGCTTTGTCGGTGACTGGGCCATTACCCGCTTGGCAAAGCGAAATGGTGGCATCTTTTACCCAGAGTTCCGGCTCTACCCACTTCTTCTACCGACCATGGCCGTTTCAGGAGGTTTAATCCTTTTTGGCATCACTCTCGATAGGGTACGTTACGGTGATAAACTGTTTCTCTGCATCTGCTAATGTGACCCAGGGAATGCATTGGATCTATCCTTCAATTGGGTCAGCAGTGTTTTGCTTCGGGGCGGGCGCCGTTGGAGAGGCCGTCTTCACCATTCTGATCGACGTATACCAACCGGTATGTCTTACTATTTTATGCAACGCACGACTACGTATGTCTAACCTGCATCTAGGTCTTAGCGGACGCCTTTGTCGTTGTATCTTTTTTCCAAAATGCCGGGGCGGCTGGGATGATGTTTGCTATTCCCCCTTGGATGAAAAGCTTTGGCTTAACAAAAATGTACATCACCATGGGCATCATCGCATTCGTCATTGGAATGACGTTTTTGCCTCTGATTTACTGGGGCAGAGACATTCGAAAGGCCAACCTTGGCTACTACAAAGCTGTTGTGAAAGCCCATGATGCCATTTAGTGAGGAGTGATTATTACAGCAAATGCGAGATTTCAGCGAAACAAAAATCGGCAATGACCACGAATACGATGGAATGGAGACAAGAATAGCCCCGTTGTGGCTAAGATCAAAAGCTCCAGCCACAGCTCATGATTATCCTCAAAGGGGTAAAAGAAGACTTGTAAAATCTCTCGGGCGATAACTAAAAGGCGTTTGATATGATGATTAATGATAGTAATAATAATACTAGCACAACATTCATGTTTGAGTGATCAAACAAAAATAACAAAATCTGCATGCATTTTGAAGATGTGAGCGCTAGCGCCCAGCCCCAAGGCAGCAAGGCCTAAACCGCCTTAGCTGAGTATGGCTTGAAGTCCTATGCTCAGCCGCCCTTTCATCAAAAATACTCAGCTCGCGACTGCTCCATCATCTCATGTGCAAATCTGGGTCTGAAGCTGCCTCTGGCGACGAGCACTGCCGCTGTCGCTTCCCCAAAATGGACGCTGGTGAGACCGTCGCTGAGAAGCGCCAAATTGAGTTGGGCGCAGACAGGGCCGTGACGGTGCACATCCTACAACACCAACCCACCAGCCGCCCAATCGAGGACAGATACTCGATTGATGTACAAGTGAGCGACGCTTCTAAGCCAGGAGCTGCTGATGCCACTCTGCTTCTTGGTGTTTACGACGGCCACCGTGGCTCGACTGCCGCCGATTATGTGGCACAGGCCTTGCCATCCGAGATTTTATCGACAGCCGCTCGGCTGACGAACAGCCCAAATGGCAAGGCACAGACACGTGCATCTGCCCTTCAAGATAAATTCGATGCATTTGACAATCGGATGCTGTCTTCCTTCCAAGACGCACATCCTCCCCCGGCCAAGCATTCGGCCCCAAAGCGGATACTGGGATCCATCGCGTCAAAGCTCCTCAAGTCCAAGGCGCGCGACGGAGATGATGACGTCAAAATCAACCCAGAAAACACAACAGCTGCTCTGAGAGTACTGAGCGGCTGCACCGCTTCCATTCTCATGCTCAAGCTACCTCAAAATCACCCAGGTCCACCATCCGCCGATCTCATCAATCTCGGAGACTCCCGCGTGGTTGTGGCGAGTTTGAGCCCCGAACCCACGATCCACGCCGCCAGCATCGACGTTAATTCGAGCATCAAGGATGAACAGTCGCACGTAGTTTCCCAGCATCCGAGCGATGACTCCAAGGACATTTTCGTGGGTGGACGGCTATTCGGTGAGACGATGTCAACAAGAGCATTTGGAGACGGCATATACAAGTTGCCGGTGCACATGCCCACCCCAGACAGCACAGGGCAGCCATCCGTCTATCCCGACTTGACACCAGACCAGCGAACCCAGCACAAACACTTGATTCATCAGCTAAGTGCTCACCAACAAGCTGTTGCCGCATCCAAAGGGAAAAAGATTCTCCCGCTGATCGATCGGTACGACGCGTTGTTTTGGGCGTACCGAAGTCCACCTTATGTATCGGCTACGCCTCAAGTCACCGAGGTTGAGCTGGACATTCGAGTATCGAGCCAAGATGATTCGTTGGCCGACAAGGAACCGCCAACCACAGTAGCAGTGCTAGCGACGGACGGCTTATGGGACTTGATTTCGTCAGAGGAAGCTGTGAGCATTCTGGGTCAAGCTCTAAGGGAGAGAAGCGACCCAGAAGCGGAAGAATTGAATTTGGCACAGGTATTACTTGACAAGGTCATTGAAAACACGGGAAGAAAGCCAGGCGATGATGTCACGATTCTAGTCTTGACCATTCCTATCGGCAAGTGATAGCCGGTGATATCAGCCAGCTGCCACAAGAGTGATTCTGAATCTGCATTGATCAAAATATATCCTTTTTTTAAAAAAAGAATTATCTAACAGTGATATCAGTAACATTAGTTGTGGTATTTTTCTTTAACCTTTGTTTATCTTGCCTATCAAAACTAGCAGAACCCAGATACACGCTATCAAGTCGCTCAAATTCCATCTATCCCTTTTCTTTGGCCACCATCGGCCAGCCAAATTAACATTAATCACGCTAAAATCAGTTTTCTCTCGTCGTTCAGTCGTCATTCCTTTTTCTTTTCAGGCCAACCAATTGATTAGCACCATGGCCATCCGTCTGTTCGCTGGTGACCTCCATTTTCCGTACTGAAATCTGGAGTGGCAAACTCGCTGAGAGGTGTGCTCACGGCGGTTTCATAGTCTGGGACAGAGTCGCTCCCATCTGACTGTGACCATGTTGATGTGCCGACCGTGGTGCAGTAGCTCGGAACCCGGCTGAGCCCCTCGAACTCGGCGACATCGAGGGCATGTCCCTCTTGTAGATGCTCTCCGTATCCAGGGGGTATCTCATCTAGCTCTTGCTGCATTGATGCAGCGATTACCGATGCATTGAGGAGAGTTCCTTTTTCATCAAAACGGGCGCCAAGTGGAAGAATGATCCAGATTGGCAGTGTTGCTTTGACCTATCTCACACGTCAGTACTGTTTTTTTCACAACCCGTAGGGCTCTTAGCTTACCGCTGAGACATGGCCATCTGGATTTCTCAACCCAATGATGACTCTGACTTTGTGCTGGATCTTGATTCCATTTTGGTTCACATCCTGGACACATTGTCCAAGCTGTTTCGGCAGGTCGAGCGGCACCGTCAGAGCCCAACCCTCTTGGCCTGTTTCTTCAATCACCTCGTGCCAGTGCTTCTCGCGATTGACGTCAAACACCCAGTGTGCCGGCTGGCGCTCAGTCTTCTTCTCCTTTTCAACCGAATCCTTGGGACCCTCAACCCAAGCGTGCCTTGTTTCCATCAAGCTCGCCGTGATACTCTCCATCTCGAGTCCTTTAAGAAGAGGAGTTAGGCGCACCTGAAGTTTGAGGGTGCTACCAAACAGCGCTGCCTTCTGGGGAATTGTGACAGAATAGTCGGCTTTGTTGACCCAAATATCCTCAACGCCGACAGAGCGGAGAAATGCGGGCTCACCGGATTCCAGTGTTCGGATGATGCGCAAATCTTTGTGAGTGTGCAAGTCACAGGCAAACTTTCCTCGTTCAATGGTGGCTTTCAGGCGGTACGTAATTGATACCTCTGGAATGCGCTCAATTGTTTCAAGGATGCCCTCAGGCAGGACAATCTCGAAGGGGTATTCGTGGTTACCAGCAGGAAGAGTCACGTCGCCGTTTTCTTTTCCCACCAAGGGCGCCCATTGGTGGTCAAGGACGTTTGTAGACTTTTTCAGCTTGCTCTGAACGCCAGTTGTGTTTGGTCTTTGATAAGTCCAACTGTGCGAAGGCGTTAGATAAAATGTACACTGGTATTCACGACGGAGACGAGAGATCAGAATGGCCCTTACGATAATTGAGATGTGCCCGTCAATCGCAATCGCAGGTTGCTGATGCGAAGCGCCGATGGTAGGCAGAGCATGACAACTCCTTTCACCAATGGGACAATTGGCTGCTGGCCATTGCCGAGGAAAAAGATGTGATCTTGATCCAATCTGTGATTCAGGCGGTTAGGACAGTGATTTCAATTGAAATTTTATGAACATACCGAATGTCGAACAGGCTGTAGCTGTTGCGCCCGGCGACGGACGCGAAGGGCTTAAACGACGGCATTGTGCAAGAAAAAAATGATGCGGGACAGTGTCAATTAGTGCCGATTGGTATACTGGTGGCTGGTCAAAGCCAGACAGGAGAGAAGAAACGAGATCGAATGATGTAGAGCCCAGGATTGAGGGGAAACAAAGAGGTGGCCCGATGGACTTTTAATCTCACGATGCTTCGTTCAGTCCTCAGGTTAATTCATCTAGCTGACCTCTCGCTTCAGCAGTTGGTGGTGGGGCGCCCTCACCGCAGCTGCCACCGGAGCAGGGGCCAAGAGGTGACAACATGGCGGGAAAAGGTACCTGAACAAGGCGGCTCAAACAAAAGAAACGGCCAACGCCGATGGACGCCAGGTATCGATACAAATATACCAATTTGATAACTCACAAGAATTTGCCCAATGCGATTTTCACGATCCTGCTTGCGCTGCCTGCGAGGGCCCCCTCAATGATGAATCGGCGCTGAAAAGGGAATTATTCGGCGACGCTAGCCCCGTCCGAGCGCGTCCTGTGAACCACCTCATCTATTTCTGGGACGATGCAAAATCCATCCATCGCCTGACCTGATGTAAACTGGGTCTGCCAACCCTATGACAGGGCACGGAACAGTCACTTCACACCACTCGGTATCCAATGGCATCCGCAGGATAAGAGTTGATTGCCCCGAGTCCACATGTTTGCTCGCCGCTTGTGCAAATCCTTGGCTTGGCTTTTGGCTCTACAACTCAAACATAATGAAAATAAATAGGAACAAAATAAAAATAACGAAAAGCAAGGAAATAAAGCTTTCTTTCATCTTAACTCCACCTCACGCCGCTCAATTGATGTGCACAAGATAAAAAAAAATTACCAAGTTCAGTCGGTCTACCAATTTTCATCATGCGGCTCCATCGGCGACGCCCGCAACTCTCACAAAATAGGGAAGTATTTCCCTTTGTTCTGAATTTGGCAAATGCGGGAAAGCTTCGGAGAGATAAGCCAATCAGGCAAGTGGAACTCCTTGTCAAGCCACAGTTGACCGAGTGTACACATAACTTGACCGATGTGGCGTAGTCTTGCCTGGCCCCTCTAACCTGAGCCTGTTCGAGAGTTGAGCTGACTCGGTTTAGCAAACGTAGCTTAAGTAACTACATTTTAAGAAATTGAAACATTTATATTTTGAATCATTATTATTTGAAGATTTATTAAATTCTTTTCTTTACGTACTATATACATCTTCTCCTATTATATAATCCGGATAAACGACGGCTAAGCCATAATTGACCCAGATCATGTTAGAGGGGTCGGACTACGCCACAGGAGGGGCCAGGGTCAGGTGATAACTCCAGTTGATCAAGCCACCGCATCCTCAGCCACGATTCGGGCTTCCCTGATCTGGATGTCCCGATGGCCCTACAACATGGAACTGCCATAGTAAGAGGCAGCTAACAAAGCGTAGAAAAAGAAGACCTAATCTAGATATAATAGCGCTATCATCTCAATCGAAAGCTTATTTTACGGCCTCCGTTTTTTTCCTCCGGCCGACCCACCCATTTCATTGCATCTGAAGTCTAGGGTAATTTGTGAAACAATTTGATGAATTAATCGTTCATGCCACCTACATGTTCATCTAGTGGGATCCATGTGGTTAAGACATTAATGGTCTTGGCTAGAGGGTATAAATACGAAATACGGGCGCGAACACGAAGTTTACAATAAAATGTGCCATTATCCAACCAACCATCTCGCTTAAGTGACGCTTCGGCCCGTGAACATCATGCCGTAGCAAAATAGCACAGCAAGATAATTTGCAACTGAAGAGCCCCATTGTACATACAAACTTCCTTGACCCCTTTCCCATTTTGTTTTAATATGACCACTATCAACTCTGCTTATACGATGACTCAAACTGAAAGTAGTATCACGTTCTATGATTAGCAATGAGGCAAGCTAAGGTGTCGGTGCGGATGGTAGGATAATTTAAGCAGATCATCTCAAGTAAAGAAAAGGTGCTTTAAAGATATGTCTTATTATAGGAATAATGACGGACATGAGTGGTTTCAAAATCAGTTTCACATCACAAGTATCTACTACATAGACTCTAGATGCCATAGGACATCAAGTTGAAGACAAAGCCAAGGCCTACGTGTGAAGCGGAAAATCCACGAAACATGTAATCAAGACATTCAATCCATTTGCTTATTTCGGTGCTCGGGATCCGATACAACATGTTGCGTCATCTCCGACCCCGAATCCGTACTCGATGCTAACTATACCTAGCCTTTTCGCCTCGGGCTGCAAGCTTGGCGTTCAAACTCATTTGGCAAATTTGATACTGTAGGAAAGCCCAGTGTGAATCAAATTTCGCACCAAATTTGACGTGTTCGTACTCGTGATGACCGTGACCTACACTAGGCAGTAAATTGTGACTATCAACTTGGCGGGTGGCTGAGAAACCTGGGCTGTTTCAACGCATGGTTTACAATAGGAAGATCATGGTAGAAAATTTCAACATTTGCCATCTTGGAAAGTTTTGCAGCATCAACTGAAACTTGGATTGCATCAACGCCGTTACCGAGAACTCTTGGAAAAGCATGTCGGAGAGTCTTGGCTCTTGGCGAGAGACCTATTGCCCTAACAAGCAATGAAAGACATCGTGACAATGAAACTTCCGCCTTCTTTCACCCTGAGACAAGGTCTAACCTGTCACAGTGAAATACCACGGCCATTGATCGACTCAATTCTTTCGCCATTAACACATTGCATTAGGGGCCAGTGAGCGGCACAGCGGAGGCACACTCTCGGTGATGATGCCTGATCTCGATGCGGCTTACGAATAGCATGCTCAGCCTTTCGGCAAACTTTATTCTTGAGCTAATCTCATGCTCATCTGAAGAAGAAAACTTACAAATCTGAGAGCGGCAGAAATGATATATGAGATTTACACACGAGGCACCCTGATTCGGCTAGGGCGAACCTCGCTTTCGGTATCACTAGCGCGACCCAGTTTGCCTGATGCACTGTTGGTGACGGTAGTAGATCTCGGGAGCGCACTAGTTGGCGATCGGCGAGATGGTGATGAAACGGGTAACGAGCTCGGCATTGCCAAGAACTCCGACTATTTGCACCGCCATAGGTTTTATTCTAGACTTTCAAAAAGAAGGCAAAAAGAAGGGGGGAGGAAAAGGAAAGAAGGAAGAAAAACCTACAGAAGCTCCGAGAAAAAAAAAAGAAGCATTTCAAGCCTACGAGATATTACAGCATGGTTCTTAGTCATACATACATAATGACCATCCTTTGCGATACTCCTGTGGTTCGATAAAATCACGTGTGAGTCTTGGCCTTTTTGCCCTGACTTGCGCAACTGACACATGAAAAAGAAAGGCAATCGAAGGCGATCTGGAAGATTCCTGGGCACAGCCGCAAATCCCATTATCAGGGCGAGAGTGGGTGCCTACGCGGGGCTTGGCGCAGGAAAGGCATACACGGAGTTTAGATGGGTGTACGAAGTCTTTCGTTCAAGCCACAGTTCAAGCAAGGTCCCCAACGGTCATGCCGAGGTGCGCTGGCCAATGGCGACTCGACGTCGTGGCGAAATGAGCCTGGCACGATATCGCAACGGGGCTAGTTCTCGTACTCAATTAAACCTAAAACCGTCAACCCCAGATTATACGGGACCGCCAGGTTTTAGGTTAACCAAGGGGTGTGGTGTGTGTGTTCGTCTCAACGGTCCGTGCTTGGCTTCTGGGCGCCCGCCTGGTGATGGGAGACGGGGTGGTTTCAGGGTGGCCTGGTACGCCCAGGGCGTTGTAGGATTTGCGACTATTGGTATTGGCAAAAAGATTATTGTGGCTGCGCATCTGCTGGATTCACAGGTGTGGGTTGCTCAGTGCCGGGGTTCGAAGAGAGAGTTGGCAATACTGACGAGTCAGCGATGATCGAGACGTCACTGCTGCCAGGGGTCCCAAAGTTTCTTCGCCTCACGGAGCACTTCGGGTACGGGGCCTTCATTCCACGCTGGAAAAAAAAAGGGTTGCATTGGTAATAACCATTTCAGATAAGCTAAACAGCCCTTGCCTGTATGGGAGGGGCGGCAGCACTCTATTCAAATCCCGTCCTACCGAGGGGATTTCTATTCTTTATAATGAAGATGCTGCAGCCCTTCAAGTCTGGCTCCCTAGATTTCTTGGCAAATTCTCAGCCTATCCTTAAGTTTTTAACATTCTCTTGACTATCTTTACGTGTATTTCCACTTTCTAGTTTCAGTCCCAGTTTCTTTTCGCTTCTGCGCCTGTACTCGCTCATTTCAACCCGCAACAATGGTTCGCGCTCCTCAGTTCACCGTCGGCCTCCTCGCCGCTTTTGCGCCCAGCGCTCTGGCCAACTGCGCCTACGGAACTCACCTGCACAAGAGAACTGGTGAAGTTGCCACTCCCAACTTTAGCTACTGGGGTGCCACTGTACGTGCGAATCCGAGCGGAGAAAAAAAACACGAGATCGATCCGCGGGACAAGGCGGGAATACGAATTGGAATACGCTGACATGCGACATCTTAGGGCCCTGCTGCTTGGCACGTTATCGACGAAGACTATTATGCCTGCGCCAACGGCACAAACCAGTCTCCCATCAGTGTGGACGCCAACACCACGGATCTGGTGCCGGCCTCCAAGCTCAAGTTTGACCTCGAAAGCTGGCCCGCCGGCGCCACCTTTGAGCATCTCGGAACTACTATCGAGGTCATCGCCCTTGGCGGCAACCTGACCATTGGCGACATCGACTACTCGCTGGCCCAGTTCCACTTCCACCTGCCCAGCGAGCACCTCGACGACGGCAAGAGCTACGCCATGGAGATGCACCTGGTCTGGCAGAGCGCCGACTCCCAGCTCGCCGTCACCGGCATGTTCATCGACGTCGACTACCTTGCCACCGTCCACCCTCTCAAGGTCCTCAAGGGCCAGCAGGCTTCTGCTGCCTGGCAGAAAGGTGGCACCGGTAAGAGAATCCCCAATGCTTTGAGGTGTAAAAGTGTTGAAAAAGCAATTTGGCTAACTTGCGGAACAGTCGAGGCCAATGACCTCATCGAGAGCTCGTCGGACCTGGTTGAGTCCGTCCTGAACCTTGCCGACAAGATTCCCACCCTGGGCATGAACACGACCATCCACGCTCTGAACATGTCTCTCATTGCTGACCAGTTCAACAACGGTTCTTTCCACCAGTAAGTTGAATGCCGCAACGGGAATGCTCGGGCTCAGAATCTAACATGGAGCGTCCTTTAGCTACCACGGCTCCCTCACCACTCCCCCCTGCAGCGAGGGCGTCGAGTGGTACTTGTCCGACCAGATGGTCCACATCACCAGCACCTCCTTCATCAAGGCCCGCAACGCCCTCGGCTACAACGCCCGATTCCCCCAGGGCAACCCCGGCGACACCAACGTGCTCTCTCTCTAAATGATCTCTTGACGAGTTTTCGTTTTGATTGATGGGGCTGCTTTCCTTTGGTTGCGGGTGTTGTTGAGGCGTCAGGGGGAGCCAAGAGAGGCTCGGGTTGGTGGTGTGTTTTGACTTCTATTTACCTGGCTTGGTACCTGGCTTGGTGCAGCGATCCAAGCCATGGCTTCTGTTGGAAAACTAGGTCCAGCGGAGCTCACGGGAGGGAATGGACATTTGTCCTTGGGAGTTTTGATGGCTTGATGCGGTGGGGGTGACCTCGTCGCGACCAAGCCTCCACGACTAGATGAACAAGGATCCATCTCTCCAAGACTCATACAGAGCCCACTCAATGACGATATAAGCTATATTTTATATATAATAGAACTCTTATTTATCTCGCTTAGTCGCTCGGATTCTTTGATATTATTTCAGCGACGTTTATTTGATTATGCATTATTTCACTCATGGCTGTCCTATTTAAGTTGGATTTGAGCTGTAGATTTTGGTCTATGAAGTATACAAAAGTAGTTGTATCTGTATCGCAACTTGATTTCTGATGTATAGATGGATGCACCGTTTTTGGAAGGAGCCATACCAAAAGCTGCGCCAATGTCCGACTCCACCAGTGTTTTGGGGAAAACAAAGCGAGAATCTAACCCCATCTGAACTAATCATATCACCAGATGCGATGTGGATAGATAAACGGAAGGCCGTGCCGACAGGCCGGACCTGTAGATCGCCGGAAGCGGTCGGTATCTGGGGCCGATGGGCATCAATACCGGGATACCCAACCGATATTCAGGTACGAGCGGGACATATAACGCCAAGTTGAGATATATATCGCAATCATTCAAGATACACTAAAACCACCACTTGTTTCGTCCCATACTCTTAACCAAAGACATGCCATTCTCTCGAACCATTTCCGTGGTGGGCTGCCACGCCGAAGGCGAAGTTGGCGATGTCATCGTCGGCGGGGTCCTCGATGTTCCCGGCAAAACCATGTTTGACAAGCTGCAGCATTTCTTGACAAAGAAGGATGAGCTCAGACAGCTAGTACTCAACGAGCCACGAGGCCGATCTTCCATGAACACAAACCTGGTTCTTCCTCCTTGCGACCCGCGCGCTGATGCTGGGTTTCTCATCATGGAGAGCGAGGAGTACGCACCAATGTCGGGGTCCAACACGATTTGCACCACCACCGTCCTGTTGGAAACGGGCATGGTTCCGATGATAGAACCCGTTACCAAGGTCGTTCTCGACACAGCGGCTGGGCTGGTCACTGCGACGGCCACCTGCGAGGGAGGCAAGTGCAAGGACGTGTCGTTTGACAACGTGCCAGCTTTCGTCTTCAAGCTGGACTACAAAGTCAACGTGCCGGATATCGGAGAAGTGTCCGTAGACATTGCGTGGGGAGGCATGATTTACGCCGTGGTGGACGCAGCCTCGGTCGGGCTTACCGTCGCCAACAAACACGGTCCCAAGCTGGTGGAGGTGGGCGAGAAGATCAAGAAGGCCGTGCAGCAGAGCTACACGCCTGTGCACCCCGAGAATCCCGGGATCAGGGGCGTCAGCATCTTAGAGTTTACGGAGCCGCTTGAGGATCTGCCGGGCGGCGGCAAGGCGGCCGCCAACGCCGTGGTGGTGTCGCCGGGGCGCTTTGACCGGAGCCCCTGCGGAACGGGCACGTGTGCCAGGATGGCCATCATGCACGCGCGCGGCCAGCTGGGCGTCAACGAGACGTTTGTGCACCGGAGCATCATCGGCACCGAGTTTGTGAACCACATCCGCGGCACCACAAAGGTCGGCGACTACGATGCCGTCTTGCCTACGGTCAAGGGCCGGGCGTGGATCACGAGTTTCAAGCAGATTGTGCTGGATTCATCCGATCCCTTTCCAACTGGATTTAGAGTGGGCGATCAGTGGCACAATGCAGAATAGAGTACGGCGCTTGCGTCTTGGCATTCTCTAGGCAATGGGTCTCTTGGATTGATTCTCAAGGCGGAAAGGCTTTCTAGACTAGAGCGTTGAAATAAAGAGCGGTATTAGTTTAAACACATAGTAAATAAATAATTCCCCAGAGAGCTTTTGACCCATCGCTTGGAGAATTGTTCGCAATGCCAAATCGATTGCTCAGCAGTAGGCAGATTCGTGACTGCTTGACATGCCCCCAACAATAAAAGTGCCAAGCCAGATTCCACCCAGTACTGAAAGGAAGTAGCCCAAGTTCATCGTCATTACTGCAATCATCCTGAAGAGAGTGTAAGAATTGTATCATTGAGTCAGACATATTGTGAGCCAACTTACAGAAGGTATCCGACTCCTCCAATGATGACTTCGTACGTTGCTCTGGCTGCAGCTGCGCCAGTGCGCCAACCTCGCCAGCGCCCAGCGACCTCACTACCGATCGTCTGGCCTGCCTTTCCGGGAGCAACATCCCCAGAGCTTTGTTCAGATTTTGGTTGTTGATTCTCGGAGCTGAATGTGGGATAGTTGCGCCAGAAGCGGTCTTCGAGAATCGGTCTCAGGGCGAGAAGCAGCCGTAGAATAAGTGCCAATACGACCAAGAAGACGCAAGTACCGGCGTACTGGCCCTTGCTAGAAGGAGCCCACGAGTTGGAGAATAGAGGCGTTCCGGACGCCTTGAAAAAGGTCATGGTCATGTCCGCCATGGACATCATGCTCGAGCTCGACATGCTGTCAGACGACGCGGAGCTCGTCGAAGTGGCCATCGACATGGCCGTGGTCGTGGAACTGCCCATGTCCATGTCCATCATGTTGGGCGATTTAGCTCTGCTCCAAATCGACAATATTCAGAAGGGGTGAGGTTTTCGATGCAGCAACCAGGCTATGCGTGTATATAACGGGATGCTTAGCAATCTAGGAACGCGCTCCTTTTCTACAGAGCCCATTTTAACGGATCGGTACGTACGCCTGAGCACGTTTGGACATTCCGATACCCGTCAGACAGGGAGTGAGGTGGATCCTGAAGCAACTTGCGCGGGGCACAACAGCCAATAGCGGAGCTTCAACTCAGTAATCGAAGCCTGATTGGGTGGTAACGCGGCCGAAAGACACTAAATGGTCAGACGGAGCAGGGATAAAATTGGTTGCGCTCGCAGCAACATGCTCAAACTTGCTCAAACACCTTGAGAGCCATTCTCGGAACCACGGCAATGTGGTTCACGAGCACGTTCCTGTGCGGTTCATGCCAACTTACTCTATTGACACGGCAAACCTGTTCCGTTTTTCGTAATTCGCAGACCATGATTCGTAGCTGGCGCCACTTTCCAATAAGAAAATAAGCAATTAAATAAACTTCTCTCGCAGTTGCCAGCTCCCGCAGCTCTTCTGGCCGTCCTCGCTGCATGTCAAAGGCCATCTCTTTTTTTCGACGTGATCGACAACTCTTGTTCCTCGAATACGTGAACCATGTCTCTTCAGTGGCTCACCCAACCCGTCATGCTGCACTCTAGCCGCGATGCAGGCGAGTGCACCATGACGGCAGAGCAATGTGCCTACAAGAAGCAGTACTGGGTCTTTTGGTATGAAGCTGACCATCGTTATGGGTTGCCTACCGTTGCCTTGTTTGTTGTGGCGATATTGCTTATTGCAATTTGTCAATTCGCATCCATATATGCACCAAAAAGATTGAGACAGACTTCTCTCTGGTTGCGATTAGTAGCTGCAGGCCGATTCCTCTCTTACAAAAATTGGAGATTAGGGTCATGGAGCACTGCATCTCTTGGCACCTATCTTCTTAGCGGCTTGGGATTTATCTTCTTCTTGGGTAATCACCCAACCTCAGCAGAAAACAACGAGTAAACTAACAAACCGCTTAGCAATGACACTTGGACCACGACCGTACTATTGGCCCAACACCAAGGAAATTAGCTTCGGAAACTCTCCCCCAATCGCAACCAGGACGGGATACATGGCCTTGGCATGCATGCCATTCCTCTTGTAAGTTTAAGAGAGCACTCGGACTGGTAGAATATTGACTCTAATAACCGATAGCCTGCTGGGTGCCAAAGTCAATCCGATTTCCGCCATCACGGGCATCTCTCACGAGAAGCTCAATGTTTGGCACAACTGGGTCGCTTGGGCCATGTTTGTGCTGGCTCTCATTCACACATTTCCATTTATTGTCTTTCATCAGTGGAAGGGAGATATTGTTAAGCAATGGAATGCCGACGGCATGTGGGTTACTGGCGTGATTGCTCTTCTCGCACAGGCATGGTTGACCTTTATGTCAATCCGCTGGATCCGGTATGAAATGTATCCGCATGTCTTTTAAAAACTTTTGCTAACGATCTGTTATTCATCCAGAGACCGATACTACGAATTCTTCAAAGCGACTCATCTCTTCTTCGCTGCCGTCTTCTTCATCTTCTTCATGCTTCACTGCGACTTTCGCCTTACATCGTGGGATTACTTTATCGCGACCGCGGTTCTATATGCTCTTTCTTGGTTTTACTCGCAGGCCAAGACATATTTGGAGCATGGCCTCTGCTATGCGCGACTGTCCATGGTGACACCGGACTCCATCATGATTGAGATCGAGACGAATACACGATGGACACCTGGGCAACATGTGTACCTGCGATTCTTGACCTGTGGAATTCACTCATTGACGGCTCACCCTTTTACTATTTCTTCTATTCCCCTCCACGGACAGTCCAGCAAGATGATCTTCTATGTCCAGCCGAGAGGCGGAATAACGGGGCGTCTTGCCAACATCGCCGAGAAGAGCCCAAACTCTGCCATTCCAGTGCTGCTAGATGGTCCTTATGGCGGCGTGACAAGTCGATGGTTTGACGGATTCGACAGGACATTGATCGTCGCTGGTGGTGCCGGTGCTGGGTTCAGTTTTCCCATGCTAGACCATTTCCTGCTATCCCAGAACGCGAGAAATGAAGAATCAGAGTTGGAGGTGGTCGTGTCATCGCGCGACCCTGGATTCCAACATTGGTATCGCCAAGCCCTCGACAAAATCCTCGAACGCCATCAAACAGAAAAGGAGTCTGTTAAAACAAGAATACGAGTGCATCTTCACAAGACCGGGGCTTCAAGTGCCAGCGATCTCTCCCCAAGCACCCCAGAGCCTGAGAGTGAGGATACAAAAGAAACACTTGAACCGAGTACCCTTGTCAAAGACTCCGACTCCGACTCATCCTCAACACGGGCTGTCAATCTGAAGACATTCAACGGCCGAGCCAATATCCCGAGTTTGGTATCAGAAATTACAAAGGGCAAAGGTTCTGTAGGCATGCTTGTTTGCGGTCCCTCTTCCATGGTCTTCGATTTGAGTCAAGCAGCCGCCTCGGCCCAGAGCGAGATTCTTCAAGGAAAGGGAGCCGCTTCTGAGGTTTGGTTCTACAAGGAAAGCTTCTCGTAAGTATAGCTCTCCTACAGTTGCAAGTATTGTGGCTAACCATCAAACTACAGACTATAATTTCATCCTTTTACGCTCGAAATAGAGAATTGGCCAGTGGCTTGAAAGCTCAACTATAGTCTATGGGCTTATTGAGGAATCTTTTAGTATTTTTTGGGAATGGTTGGGCAGGAACAGGATTCTACAAAGAAATGGCATTATGCTGGCAATACATAGGTCGAAGTGTTTCTATTTGATGCCCATCATCCAGTAATAAATTAGTTTCAGTTGCAATTGAGGAGCATCTTTCTTTGCAAAGGAAGACGTTATTTGAAGGCGCGGTTCCTCTCAGGGCCCGTTGAGTTTATCCCGAGGCACGGGCAGCGCACGGTCGGCGAGTGGGTCGGAACAGCGTGGTTCCTAGGTGCTTCTTCTGTGAAAAGCAAGAATGAGAAATCATGAGAGTATTCCTTTTTCAAGAAAAATTGAGGCGCTGGCGCACAATTCGATGAAACTAAATAGTTAAAGCATGACAATGACAGAGGATGGTGGGTGACGTAGGATGATGACTGGAGTCTGCAAGACAACGCACCCCGCGCAGCCCAATCCTACAAGAGGCTTATCACGGTGGTATTTAAACCACTTGGATGACTGCCAGCGACTTGCTATTACCTAATAATCACAGTTCTGGGGAGAAACAGGGCTGCCCTTGAAGAATACTAGGTTCCCCGCTGTAATCGCATGACGCTGATTAGCACCACTGATAAGGCGGCATGCCTCCATTGATCCCTGCTTGCGAATGATCCCAACGAAGAAGGCCGACGTCAGATTCCAAAAGTTCCCGTAGAAACCATGCTGGCCGGACATGCAGCACCATTTGGATACTACCACGGCGAAACATGAATGGATAAAGGCGATTTTTACAATCACAGACGACTGTTTCACTCTAATTTCCAGGACAAGGCAGAGCCGACCAACCGACGCAAACCCCGTGCGCAGCGATTCGCAGCAACACTTGAACTCAAAAGCACACAGGCCATAGCACAATATTTCAGCGCTGGTTAAATACCACTAGTGTCGACCAATCATAGACGCGCATCTGATTACATCCAGCCGAAATCTAAAAAGTCCCTGGAGACGTCAAGACGATCATTCTACCCATTACCCTATTAGGAAGGTACCGCATCAAGGTTACAAATGAGGGCATGACCTATGAGCGTTTATTTCGCCTTCATTCGCTGCCATTCGCCAGGATCTTCATCATTGCGCATTAATTCCACAAATCTAGCAAAGGTTCTTTATCGATAAGGCAAGCCGGCTTTCCCGACTCTCGAGGGTCATTGCATTGCACTTTTGTAGCCCTGCCTCAATCCGGACTCGTCACACGATTGTGAAGAGGAGTAATCTACCACCTAGTTACATCATGTCTGCCGGTACGCACATATATGTTCGCCAAGACGGGCGCCAAGATTGAGGCTCAGTTCCCAAGAGTTTCACCTCCCCGGACTCTAAACAATGTGGTCGCCAATGTGGAACAGCCGCTGTGCTGCGGTCATCCTATCTGTCTCGGCCTTGGCAAGCTATCTCCCTGGCGCTTCGGCCACCATTTACGAGGCGCAGCAGGATTTTGATGTTCGCTCAAACACATACCAGGAGCGAAGCAATGCGAACCAGTACTACAACAACAAGACGGCACCGTTCTACGTGTCGCCGACTGGAATCCCCGACGTCTCATTCGATGTCGGCGAGAGCTATGCCGGTTTGATCCCTGTTGACGCTACAAAGACCGGCGATGAGCTGCAAAAGATGTTTTTCTGGTTCTTCCCGACCGTGAACCCCGCGGGACAGGATGATATCGTCATTTGGCTAAATGGAGGCCCTGGCTGTTCCTCTATGGAAGGTAAGAAAGCAACAAAATTGTAGATGTCTCTCTCTGACTCTTAGTAGGCTTCATCCAGGAAAATGGCCCATTTTCATGGAGATATGGAACGTACAAGCCTGCAGTCAATGCGTGGTCGTGGCATAAACTGGCCAATATCATTTGGTGCGTTTCAGCCCTTTTATAAGATTCGACTGGCACTAACCACTTGTTTCTAGGGTTGAGTATCCAATTGGCACTGGATTCAGCAGTGGAAACGTCACTGCGACCAACAATGCAGAGACGGCAGACCAATTTCTCGGTTTCTGGCGCAACTTCATCAAGACTTTTGGTCTCGAAAACAAGAAGATTTACGTTACGGGCGAAAGCTATGCCGGTGTTTACGTCCCCTACGTCGGTGCTGCCATGCTGGATCAAAAGAACACGACCTACTTTGACGTCAAAGGTGCACTCTACTACGATCCAGTGATGCCCTACTCTGACGATCTGCACCTCGACTATGCCTCTTTCCCTAGCTTCTTCCGATACTGGGAAAGCGTCTTTGCTATCCCGGATAAGAACAAGAAGATCCTGGACAGCGACAACAAGAAGTGCGGATTCGACAAGTACCTCAACGAGCATCTTACGTTCCCTCCACCCCAAAGACCCTGGAAGGCGCTCCAGACCAAAGACTGTGATATCCTCACCCACTTCAATGACATCATCAACGTCATTAACCCCTGCTTCAATGTATACCACATACAAGACACGTGCCCTGTGCTGTGGGATATCCTCGGCTTCCCATCCATCGAATACACCTCTCCCGGAACGACCATCTGGTTCAACGTGCCAGAGGTTCGCAAGGCAATCCACGCGCCCTTGGATTGGCCCGACTGGGCCTCGTGCCAGGACCCCGTCTTTGTGAACAGCAACGACAACTACAACAGCACAGAGCATGAGAAGAAGTTCCAGACCCTCGTTGAGAGGACCAACAATGTCATGATCGGTTCCGGCGTCGCCGACTACATCATCCAGCCCAATCAGACTGCGCTTAGCATTCAGGCCGTCAAGTGGAATGGAAAGCAGGGATTCCAGAAGCAGCCAAGTGCCGACTTCCTTCTTCCAGAGGTCAATAATACCGACAGCAACGTCCCGGTCTGGACTGGAGGAAGCGTTCAGGGCTCGGTCCACACTGAGCGAGGATTTACACACTCGACAGTCAAGACCAGCGGCCACATGGTTCCGCAGTATGCTTCGGCTGCAGCCTTCAGACAACTGGAGTTTATTTTGGGACGTGTCAAGTCCATGTCGGACGGCGCACCATTCTCTGTGAATATTTCGACAACATTCGAGTGGCCTTATTAGTTAGTTAATGAACGTGTGGACGTGTCAGGAAAAATAAATCACGGTGCCAATTAGTTACCACTGAACACATCACATGCACCCAGTCCCATAAAATACGCGGGTATTACAGATGATGATAGTGAAGATGAGATTGATTTCGAATCCTTCAAATATTGTCCAATTTTATGTGATTTGCTCATTTTTCCCTCTCCTTGATGGTTACTTCAAAGTCAAAGGGCTTCACGAACCAGTAGTTACGAGTCACAAAGAACTCATCCCTGGACTTCCCGGCAGGAAAATCAAAATCGAAATCCCGCACGATCCGAGGAATCAGTTTCGACATTTCAAGGAAGGAAATATGACGTCCAATGCAGGTGCGGGAGCCAAGTCCGAACTAGCAATGCAATTAGATGATTTTAACACAGAAGGGGCAGGGTACCTTACCGGCATCCATTGACGATTCATGATTTCCAATTGCTCTGGGGTGCTGTCCAGCCAACGTTCAGGTCGAAAGGTTTCAGCATCCGGTCCGAAGACGGTAGGGCTCCGATGTGCCACCCAGGCATTGATGCCAACAATTGCCTGCACATATTAGCATAAAGATGCTTCAGAAAGTGAAGTGAAATATTAGATTCTTACCCCCTCGGGAAAATATTGTTCACCAATGGTCACACCGCCCTCTGGCACCACTCTCTCTAGCGGAAGGCCAACAGCAGGATGAAGCCTCAAAGTTTCTTTCATCACAGCCTGAAGATAGGGCATATTCTGGGAGTCGCTAAAGGAGATGTGCGTTTTATCCGATGTCAGATATTGGTGTTGAGCAACCTCCGCCCGCAATTTCTGCAAGGTCCGGGGATTCTCCATGAGAAAACGCAGGATGGCTGAGAGCGTAATGGCAGTTGTGTCGGATCCAGCAAAGATATTGGAGGCACACCCGCCAATGACATGGAGCTGGCTCCATTTTTCAGGATCTTGGCGGCGTCGAGACATGAACTTTGACAGAAAGTCCATCGTTTGCTCATTCTCACGCTCTGAGTCGATAACCTTGGGCTTCGCTTCGTGCTCTTTCATGAGTCTTTCGGTGAAATCCAGGACATAGAACAAGCCGCTTCTAGAGCTTTTGTTTTGGAACAAGGACGTAACCTTGAGCCAGATGGGTTGCAGTCGCCAATACAAGCCCATCAGCGAGGACATTTTAGTGACGCCCTCCAGGATACTAATCAGATTTGCGATGTCGACCCCATGGTCGAGAAAACCCAATCGCTGAGAGTATGTAATCATGCCGATGACATCGAAAGCGTAACATTGAAACCATCGGCCAATATTGACAGGAAGACCTTGGCCCGCTTGACACAGCTCATGGAGTCTCTGATCGAACAAGTCGGAGCATGAGTCGACATATTCCTCGTATGACACCAGGGCAGACATTGAGTACGTGTTCGCGTACAGTCGACGGAGTTGGGCGTGTGATTTGATGTGGTCATCCGAGAACAAGCTAGGCATGGGAGGCAACGCCCAGGCTCGGTACCAGGGCGACTTGCCAAATTTAGTGCCAGCACTGACACTGTAAATTACTTGTGCGGCTTCCGGATGGTCCAGGCTGAATCTATTGGGCCCATACTGCACAATGGGGCCATATTTGCGATGGAGTGCGATGTTGTCCTTCTCAAACCCTCCAAGCCATATCCGATGTCCATACCAGAGATTGGTAAACTTAGCAATGAATGGTCCAGGAATGCTCCGAAGAGGAGAGAACAAGGCCTTGCGCAGGAATAGGAGAAGCCGGAGAGCCGCAGCCGACACCAAGAAATAAACAAGTAGAACGGACACGCCCAAAGCCATCGTAAATCATGGAAAGATAGTCTGAGACAGAAAGCTGTTGGTTTTCGGATGGAATATCAACTTAGCTAGCATATTACGGTGCGTATCCGCCTTCGACTTATATAGGTAGAGGGACAAATACTCAGGGTTATGAGAAGTTAAGTACTAGTCCATGTTGGTAGTGTTTACCTAATTCTCTCGTCTTGTTTCTACAACCCGGCATAAACTTCCCACATGTAGGCTAGAGCCGTCTTTGCATGTAAAACTAGGGCTTTGCCGAACCAATCAACCTCTTGGATCGTCATCTTGCTTCATCTTACAGTTTCTGGCCGCATTGCCTCGGAGGCGAAGTCACTTCATCACAAACCTTGAATAAATACATGACAATGGATTTCGTATTTGGAATCTTCGGGAACATGTTGGATTTGGCACCTTGAGAACATCAGATGATTGATGTTGGCCGTTGGGCGCATCAGTTGGCCAAAGACGCTGTTATCGTGGCCAAAGCCGTCCGATCGCTCCCAAATTGATACCTGCGATTCCCAAGGTTGCTTGAACTCTCACCAAGCAGGATATTTACTCTATCCATGACATCTTCGGACTCCACGATTCATCCGGCCGCCGAACCGGCCCCGCACACCCCACAACAGCGGGCAATGGCCCCGTATTAAATGAATGCCGAACAGCCCCATCATGGACCGGGAGTATTTTGCATCCGCTTGGCTTGTCCAGCAGCCAATTGGTCCATTCGGACAACATCTCCATCGTGTGTAGAACCCGGGGGCCCGGTTCGCGCTTAATAATGAAGACGGTAATGGTGATCACACTGCTCGAGCCGCATCTTGCCAACCATTTCGCGGAGAGATTGCCCACTATTAGACCGTTAGGAAATTTACAGCGGGATGTGGGTTCCATGCTTCTCCGCTTTTCTCTCTGGCGCCTTGGCGTCGGGTTTTCAAAAACGCCCGTCAGCAGAGGTAGCCTGCAAAATGAAACTATGTGGCGCAGACTATGATCTCACTTTGATGGCATAATCAATGATAACGGCTCTACGCCCCGACATGATCTGCGTGTTCACATCCTCTATACTCCTAATTTCACTAAGGCACGTACCAAATTGTTGAGACATTGCAGCGCTGAGGTCGTGGGTTGTACGTCGCATTTGTAAATATGATGGAAATCTGAGCCCCACAACCTACACAATACAGGCTCGCTCTCCTGTCTCACTTAGGTACGAAAGGTCTTTTTTCCTGCTTCTGCGCATCTTATGCTCGAAATTACCTTCCATCAAATCTCAGGTTGGCACAGTGCCACGTCATTTTACCCCTATTCTAGGCCGTTGAGTCCTCTCCACTAGAGTCCTTCACCGACTGCGCCGACACAAGGGCCAACAAGCGAATTTTATGTTCACGGTACCAATACCCTCGAACAGCCGATCTCTCTCCAGAAATACGCTCTCTGCAGCTTCATGGGACAGCTTAGATGTGAGTTCCTAAGACCGGTGAAGTCGCCAATCATAATCAAGAACATTGTCACGAGTCGTCATGGTCCAATCAGCAGACACACCACCTTCAGCCAGGGTCGAAATCGGAACGACGACCACCCAATTCAAAAGAATACAGCATCTTCGGAGAAAAGCACTCATCAAGTTCTCTGTCATAATCTGTCCACCCAGACCTGCAGTGGTACAGTAGCAATTTGAAGGATTCAGAAAAAGTGGGCTCTGCAAAGACCTATATGACCGCCTGCAGCCTGCAAAATCCCTGCCCGTGCTGGTGAGTCGGAGAGATACATACCAGGGTTGGACAGATGGAAATTGACCGGATGTAGTACCCGCCGAGGGGGGTGGTCCATTTGCGAGTAACCAGGACCAGCAGACAAGCCCTCGAAATTAACCAGGCAGACTGGGAGCCAAGACCAGGTTGGGCCCGATCGCACAGCTGCCTGCATTCAGCCAGTCTTGTATGTCCATGTCAGCCCAAATCAGTTGCTACCCAGCACCAGGCGTATCGAGTACCTATCAGCCCTACCGGTACTTCAGTACGCCAACACTTCCGCCCTGAGATGGAAATCAGGAAAGCCGGCATGGCGTTCCGGCCCGTTTCAAGCTCGCTTCATTCGCGATTCACCAAGCCAGTTCTTGGGCCGCGCATGAACCCGATTGGGCCCGTCTTGTGGTGGCTGCGAATCAGACGGCGAGCGATCGGCAAAGGCTGGTCAGCTTTGCCCAGTTGGTGCATTATTGCAGGATCCCCGATAGAACTCGGAGGAACGGCCCCGTCCAACCAACCACTCGCAGCGTCGCATCCTCACGCCTAGCGCCGCAGTGAGCCTGCGGGCTGCCTTTGTGGCACTTTCGAATTAAACACAAAGGGGAAGGGTGTTCAGGTCAAGATAGACGAGGTGCAGCGGGTTTATTCCGCAATTCTCTTCATTAATATGTGCTCAGCTGTGTAGTGTAGGTATCAGGGTATCAAATCAGCCGCATTATACACAACAAAGTCTCTAGTCCCCTGACCACGCCCACACTGTAAGCGGAGAAAAAATAGATTTGCGGTATCAACAAGCAAAAATCGTCCCAGCGCTCAAACGCGTAAATCGGTGCTTCATTCCCGCCCATTACAGATTTTGCTATTCCCTCCAAGTGAAATGAAATGTATTCCCCCAAGAGCTCCCAAATGTCGCTTGTCGACATCTAGACTCGCTCGCAATGTACCCAAACTCGACTTTATATATGGCCAACGCGATTTTCATCATTGTCCGTGCTGGTTGCTGAATCTACTGTTCAAGTTATGGGTTGGCTCTATCGGCGACTGGGTGTAGCCGCTGTGGTCAACAGGGGACATATTGCTGTCCCAGGTTGGGGAGCGCTGGTGCCATTGATGGTTGTCAGGAGCAGCCATCTCGACAGGAGCCATATACTGGTTATCAGAAGACAGCTCGACTGGGTGAACGTGGCCGCCGTGGGGCTGTAGGGGCTGTCCGGGGGGTGGCGTAGACTGGAAAGGCGGTGGGCTTGTCGTCGCGGTATGGGTTGACGCAGGACTCCAGGGTCCGGGAGAGTTGTTTTGGGCGTAGTAGCCGTATGCCGAGTCCTTTTGGGCCGGCGGGGCTTGCGGGTTTTGCTCCATGGGAGGCTGTTGCTGTTGCTGCTGTTGCTGCGCCGCGGCGGCATCTTTTGCAGCGCCAGCAGCCTTTCTTCGTCGAAGCAAGAACCACACACCAGCGAGAATAAGAGCAAGGCCAGCCGCACCGCCAACTGCAGCACCGACAATAGTGCCCGTAGCCACCTTATTGCTGGATGAAGATGAAGATGTTGATGTTGATGATGAATCGGTTGAGACATCACGGGTTGCCGTTCTCGCAGCAACAGATGCCGTTCGAGTCATCAAAACCTTGAGGTCGTTGTTGCTCCATCCATCCTTGGGTGTCGACTTGGTCGCACCTCCAGTTGATTTACCGCCAACAACAGAAATAACATCGGTTGGGAGGACATACTCGGTCTTCGTTGGGTCATACAGAGCCCAGAACGACTTGTCCTTGTTCTGCTTACCCATGTCAAGGTTATGCAATCCCCACTGGTCTGATGTGTCGCAGTCGTTTGTCTCGGGGAAGAAACCACCATGGATAATCATCTGCTCGTTGTTGATGACGTTGCAGGTCATACTGTGGTGTGGGTAGTCTCCGTTTCCGTCGGTAGTGGGATAGATCTTGATCCAAGTAAATGTAGGCAAGGTCAGGATATAGGCCTCGTCGAATCCAGCACTGCCTTCCGCCTCACCAAGACCACCATAAAGGTAACTATACACTTGTTAGTCATCAAATGTTCAACCTAAATGCAGTTAAAACCAACATGTTGTAAGACGATTGGTCGTCAGGCCAGGTAACTCCGGCGCAGAATCGTCGTCGTGAATCGGGAACATCACCGGTGGCGTTTTGTGTGTAGCTCTTTCCGCTAAGGATGTCGTAGATGATAATTTCGTTCATGGGTTGCGCCGTCCAAGTTCCATTCTCGGCCCCCTGGATTCCACCAAAGTAGATGATCATACCTCCGTCGCCAGCGGGGATGTACAGCATCACACCCTCGGCCCTTCCCACGTCATCCGGTCCAGTGTTGTTGCTCCAGCTATTCGAGTCCATATCGTACACCAGCATATACGAGGTAGGGATCGGGTCCCCTTTCCAGTTAGGGCTGGTGTTGTTGTTCATCCACCCTCCATAATAATACCCTTCTCCGCGGCTTGAGATTGATAGGCCAGCACCGTAGCTGAGTCTGGCAACATCGACATTGTTGGGCGAGCCGAAATCGTCCCAGTAATCGTTGATGACATCGTAACCGAACAGGCTAAAATCCCAGGGCGTCTCATCGGAAAATTCTCCTCCGTAGAGGTAGATGCGCTTGTTAACAGTATCGGGCCAAAAGACGCCGCCGTTGACGTTGGGGATGGTGGAGTTTTTGCTGAGGTTGGCATAGGGCTGGGGCATGCCAGAGGAAGCGACTGAGGAAAGGTCGTGGTAAATTAAGAACGAGTCTAGCGAGGGTAGATATTAGCCGAGATGGTCTTGGGTTGCGACCATGGTGCAAAGGTTAGCATACTGGTGATGTTTGTGTGAGAACTATCGGTGCTAAAGGTCATCAATCCACCGTCAATAAAGAGTTTCTCGTCAACCACAGCCGATTGATGCCCCCATCGTCGACAAAAGTTGTTGATGGGGTCGCGCTGCTGGAGCGTGAGCTGGGCGAAGGAGGCGAGTAAGACCAGCGTCGCCCTCAGACCGGGGCAAAGTGGAGATGGCGACATTGTCAGCGCTCACCGCAAAGCGGGAAAAAAGACAGTGTTCCTTTGTCCAAGCGACAGACCCAAGTAAGTCCAGCGCCTCGTAGGTGGCGAGAGGCCAGAGGGAAGGAAGTCGGGAGCTCGGACGAGGCGAGAGATGGTGTTTTGGGAAACAGGTTCGATTCGCAAAACAACGGACCCGGAGGTGAGTCGAGCGCGGCACCGGCTGCTGAGGTATTATAGCAGTGGCCAGGAGACCAGGATGAGTGAAGATCAGCCTCGAATATGGGGAGATCCACTCGAGGCGGGACGGGAACCCTGGGACGTTTAGTTGTATGGAGACATGGCAGTCAATCTGGGGGCTACGTGGTTGACGGTGCCCCGTAGCTCGGCATCAGCAGGACGCGATTGCCGTCAATTTCCACCCAACGTAGCCTAAAGGATTTGAGTCGCACTAGAGGCCAAGACCAAAAGCAAGACAAGACGGGGAACCCGGGCGATAGGGCGATTATGATGATGATGATAATGATGGCGATGTTTTGTGCAGCGGGAGGAGCGCGGGTGCCTGGATAGCATCAATCCAAAACCCAATGCCAAGCCGTGGCTGCAGAGCGATGGCAGGCACAAGTGCACACCCAGCGCTCACAGCACAAGCCCTCGGTACGTTATTCAATCATAACTCGCCTCGACGCTGCCAGCTCGCACTGGTGGCGGAGGTGTATCTGACCACTCTGGGCCTAGATCGTCGCTGACTGAACCAGGGGTGCATGCGGCTAAAGCCAGCCCCGGGACGTGGTGTGTCCACCCGTAGGGATGAGTGGACACAGGGCAGAGAAGAGCGACGACGAGGAATAAGCCAAGTTGCATACACGCAGTGCTTACTGCATGTGGCATGACGCCCGTACGCGCGTCGAGTCGAGTCGGAGAGCAGAGTAGAGGTGAGCGCGTGCGTGAGAATGTCACGGGGTCAGAGACTGTCCAGCTGTTCGCAGCGCTCGAGGAGGGCGTCTTCAGTGGCCGCCTCAGTCTGACAGGTTTCAGCGCGCAGGGAAAAAGGACTTTGGTCAGTCCATTCAGGGGCCCACAGCGACAATCACCGGCGTTAGGGGACGGCACTTGCGGCACCCACCGCCCAGTCGAGACCTCGGCTAGCGCCCTCCAACGCCCTACAGCGTGCTGGTGTCACTCGCTCGGGAAATTTTCCATTCAGCCTCGCCCAAGCCACGCAGCAGCGACGGCTCCGTACTGCGCCCAATGGCCAGCACGCACAAGCGCCCATGCCGGAATCCTTCAATCAAAGCCACCAGCCCAGCTGCGCTTTTGGCACGATTGCGTCATTCTCATTGGCGCGATGCCCTGGTCGTGCTCATTTGGCTGGGTGTGCACAAGGCCATTCTTCGCGTTTCATTTTCAGCGCCTCCAATTCCCACGCTTTCTCACCCGCGTCCCTCTCTGCAGCACAGGATAATCAATACTGCTACACACACAAGCCTTACTTATCCGTGCTTGAGAATCCCAGCGCCGCAAAAAAGCATCCCGACGAACTCCGTCTCCACTTTACCGAAGGATTTCATCTCCATGGGTGACCCTGGATGACAGGCCTGTCCAAGTTTTGCACACAAGCCACCAACATCGACTCTCAAGATGAGGCCAACCGAAGCGCTTTGTTGACATGAAACGGCTCTCATAAAACAATCATAACGAAAAAGAAAAAGAATGGTCACCAGCCCAACGAAGCCAATGCGCCATTGTTGTGTTGGTGCTCGACGGCAAATTCCGTGCTTACTGTAGGGTAGTTCAGATAGAAGGCTCCCCAAACTCGACAGCATCCATAGGGACTGAGAAAACCGCTTTACTTTGGCTGTACAATTAAATGCAAAGAGAAAAAGAATAAGTAAATTTTATAATGTCTTTTTTTTTCTTTCTTTTCGTTCTTTTCTTTTTTGCTTAATCAGATGACATGCACTTGCCGATTGCAGGGGCTGTCATTTAGTAGTCCACACAAGCTTAAATATGCCTGCACACGTGAGAGTGGCTCAGCCACACTGCCATCTTCAACCAACAGTGAGCTGAACCATAGCACATCGATATTCTTAGAACTGCTCAGTGGTTCATCCCATATGACAGCCTGAGATATATTTTGCGTTCATTCAATTTCGCGACCTCAAAACTCCAATTCCACATCCCGAGTGTCTAGGCAAGAGAAAATAGTCATACCAATAGAAACTACAACAAACAAAAAGTCTAGGTGAAGAGGTTGAGCCAAAAATTGATGACGAAAACTCTACAAAGGTCCCCTTCATTACCAACATGATAAACCACGTGAGATGGTTGATTAGTCAAATAACAGGGGGGTTGGTTGTAACATGGGTGAACCAACAACCAACACAAAGAAGATTTAGCATGATAAACCCCTCACTGTTTCACGAACTTTCATCCAACTTTGGGCCATTCTGCCGTCTTCATCAGATACACATTGTCTCAGAAACAACATACGCCGCAAGCTGGTGAGACGAGATTCCCCGGACTCTTGCGGCGTCATGATGCAGAACGGCAGCTCTCGTGAGCCTGGGGTCAGCAATATACAGCAATTGCTTGCAACTGGAGCAAATTATTCTTGCGACTCATTCTTGGCCATATTGCAAAGTGCGTGGGCCAACGATGAGGATCCTCACAAAAACGACCCTTATGTTATTTCGCGACTGAAGAGGGTTCAAGTTCGCGGTGAGAAAGGAGGAACATGGTCGCTCTGCTCAACCTATCTCCCCGGGCCCAAGCTCCTTGCCCTACGGGATCGGTACATGCTAGACGGTGAAGAATTTCCGTTTTTGGACCTAGAGGGACCTCTGACGGATGTCGAAGACCTTGGGCCATGGAGTTTCCTGGCGTCCCATCTTGATGTCGGGTACAAGGAAGGGTTGAGGTTCTACATTGACCTTTTGCGTTTCATAAAGAAGGCTGCTACTGCAGAGGTCAAATCCCCACGACGGATAAAAGAGCTCTATCTTCGTATCCATGAAGCCTGCCGAGCATCTTCTGAGCTCCAAGCTGGAGTGAGGTGTGTCTACGCCTCTTTGATCCGATCTCTTGGTCAATGAAGACTGATGATGGTCCAGAAAGCTGTTTGAGGAGTTTGACCTCGTTTATTATTCTCCAGGATGGAGCAGGCCCAGCAATTGCGTTTTGCACGAAACCCGCCATTGGTTCTATGCGAGGTTCTCTGTGAATCCACAGTCGAAATACTGGGAAGCTACTGATACCGAACGGATGCAGCTGAACGATTTCTTCCTGAAAACACTCAACATCTCTAATCAGATTTCATGGATCGAAGTGATGAGAAGTTTAGATGTCACTCGGGATAATAATCTTATTTTGTCGAATAATGTACCTAATTATTATAGGGAACTTTGCAAGATAATACCCACACTCTCTGAAGGCGACAAGAAATCCCTTAGGTATGTCACAAAATGCTTATTGAAGCCAAATCGATAACCAAAATGAAGGAATTCATTTGAGACCAAAGCCTACATTTTGCATAAAACTCGCAAGGAGTATACCTGGCATAAACCGTCCGAATGCATCTGGGCCCCTAGCGTCGACATCCCGGGAAAGCTTGATCTCAGCGAGGAATATCAAGAGTTCGAAGCCCTCTTTGTTGGCTTCTTGAGGGTCCCGAAATTTAGCGGCGGAATCCACTTAAAGGAGCTGACAAGTTTAGATTCGACGCAGACATCAATTGAGACGGTAAAATCGATGATTTGGTCTCTTGGTGCATCGCTGTCACCATACGGGATGTTTCTCGATCCGAAAAAGTTCACCTCGAGCGCCGTGTTTCCGGTTCGGCACCCAAATGGAGAAATCGATCTCTGTTCCTGCGACACAAAGTTTTTCATCGCCGACCGAAATTACCTGACCCAGCCCAGCTTCCTGGAAAAGATGACGATGCTCCACTTTACTCCATACGAGGTTCGCTTTCTGCGAAATTTGATGAAATGGGCTGGCCTTGAGAACCGATACCTGTCTCGCAATGTCAGGGCCGTTACCCATATCAATGGTGGCCGTCGCGTGCTGCTGGCTGACGGATTATCGGACAATCAGTGCTATGGCCTCTTCCGGTTCGTGAAAGCTGAAACATGGCTCCTTTCTGGGGAAAGACTCATGTAGCGACTAACAAGCCATGGGTATTAGAATCGCATGCCATTTCCACAGCCCCAAAGTAAGAGATGGCCAAGAAAGGAACGCGTTTCTGGAGAAGCTGCAGCGGGCCCAGTTTTTCCAATCTGATGGCATTTTCCTATGGCTCGAGATGGACACGGGCGATTCTCAAACGGTGGTTCAAAAGCTGAGGGACGACGTGCATCTGGAAGAGGTCAGCGGCCAATTGAAGATGTACGTGCCGTTCGATGAGGAGGCTCGGGAGCTGTGCTTTGCCTCAAAGCTTCCACGGCGATTAGCAGCGTGGATGATGGCGAATGATGCGACCGACATGGACCATGAACTGATTGTGAGCCTGGTCAAGAGCGTAATTACTCTTCGAGACTCGTTGGTCCAGCGGGTCCTTGACACGGAGGAGATTGGGACATGGGATGATTTGAACCACGAAATAATGCAGAGGTGTGTATTCAATGGAAGCTATCTAGTCCAAGCTAACTGTTGTGTAGCCAACAAATTGTTGGAACGGAAGTGTCACACGTGAACAATTAGTTCAATCTAGGCGTTTGTACGACGGATGAGTCAGTTAGCTATTGTAGAGCATTCGCCAACTTCTTTGGCCTTAAAATTCTAATGTAATCGCGGGCGTAAAAATCACGATGCGTATACCCCCTCCAAAAGCCAGGTATTTCACGGACAAAGTATGCTGCCGACCGCTCCCCAGTACGTGAATCGCGGTATTCTGTTTCCACGTATTCATCTTCGCAGTCATAGAAGACCATCGGCTCACGATTCTGAAGCTTGGCATAGGGATCATCTCGATATGTACCCCGATCAATCAGCCAAATGATAGGATTCACTAAGCTGTGGCAAAGTTCCCCCATAATGCCGTATAGAAATTGGGTCGGTGCGCACTCATAGCCAGAAAAGTTGAGTCTCTCTTGGTCACGGCACCAGCTCGGCTCAAAGTGGAGGATAATGTGTCTGATGGGGTCGCAACCCTGTGATACGTTGGAAAAGGGCAAGTCGAAAATGCACGTGGACCAGCGAAACTCGTATTTCCCCCCTTGCAGTGTTTTGGGGCTAAACCTGATGGCATCTTGGCCTGGACGCACCAGAAGATGCCAATCCTCACCACCGTCTTGAATGGAAGGGGCTATGGTAATGGCCGCAAGATGGGGATGCTCACCCCTGTCTGCAAAACCAGGAATATACCCCAGGAAACCACGCACAAGCTCACGCCTTTTCTTATACCAATAGGCCATGTTGAACCGGGCCATTATGACGTCTCGGGATTCTTTGCAAACCGTCCAAAGACCTGCATCCTATAGATATGCTGACTTGTTCGACTTTCCGTCGTCTTCTAACGCCGAGACGACGGCGAAATATTCCGGGAGGCAGCTGTAATACGAGGGAAGAGCCTTTGGCGGGCGGGCGGTATTCTTATACTCTGTCTCTTTCTCATGTACGATGGAAAACGTGTGTATGTCGTAACCTATTGGATGGACTGCATGCTCCCAAACCTGACGTCGTAGTTCCCAAGGGAGATCAAGAAAGCAGTGAAACGTTTTAGAAGCCATTTTGAGAGAGGGTCTTGAGATGCGGTACTGTTTCTGTAAAGCATGGATTGAGGCGGTTAATATGAACTGAGAAGAAAGGAGGACGTGGGGAGAAACAGAGATGTTTCGCTGAAGAATTGTGGTCACAGAAATCTTTAAATAACCTCGCGGGTGTTGGATGAAATTGTGGGACGCCAGTTACGGAGATGCTAAATGTACCGACCTGGGTGGGTGGAATGGTCCTATGATCTGCTGATAATGTACAAACAGCAAACAGTGCTATGGAACCTGAATGATAACCTTCCTTGGAGCGATACGCAGTGCTACCCGAGGTAGTTACATATGGGCCGATAAAAAAGCAGAGCTTTTGCTCAAAGGGATATTTTGATGCAAATTTTTCATGTTTTACCTATCATGAAGAATTTAACTGGTCGCTGACACATTACGAAAAAACAAGCCAGATAGTAAAAAGTCCAAAAAGAAGGCCTATGGAAAACCTGGTGGGCTAGTAATAGGACAATAGCGTGAAGGCATGCAGAAAAGCAAAGGGTTAGTATATCAAATATTGACACCCCGACTTGTGATAAGTTCAAAAATGTATTTACCTTTATAGTAGCCATCATAGCTATATTATGCTATGAATTATTCCACATTTTATTCCAAAGATTATCATGTTGGAGTCATGTGACAGATTTTTGAGACTCCACTTTAGTTGTAGTGTTGGCGAGTGGCTGCATATTCTTCGCACCTGGTGTGCGGTGTGGCTTGGATTGGCTCAAGACTGAAAGTGCATAAATCGACATTGGGCACAAACGCGGGGTAGGGCTTTTTCTCAAGGCCTGGTGGATGAATTTGAAAAGTTCCTCACCTGCCAACCTCTAATACGGACTCATCTGGCAGCGGCCCTGCGATAGAAGCTCATCCCAGCACCTGCTTTCCAGCCTAAAAACTATATCATGCCCGAAATGTCATGGCAGCGGCTTCTTTGTAGACCACGCCGTAGGGCACGCTCTGGGCTAAATGGAAGTGCCCTAGACTTACACATGGCCGGTCAGAGTGCGGATGTGACAAGCACGCGCATGCTAGCGTTATCGACTTGGTTAACGTCTTCCGAGTCACCTCGAGCATTTACGAAGACCTCAAGATCGATTCATGATCCTCCTAAGAGCATCTGAGCACTGAAAAGCACACAGAGGGAGCAAAGAGAAGGCAGAAATATATCTCGACAATCAGGCGGCAATGAATTTCTCAAAGCTGAAGAAAATGCCAGCCATGAGAGTGACACCTTAATCGTCACCAAGCAAAATACTGGAGTTTTTCTAGAACCTTCTCTAGGTGCATCCTTATATCCATCCCATAGGAAAATCTCCTTTGGGGCCCGAGTGCATTATGCACAACTTATCCCTAACATTATCCAAGAGCTGAAGCCTACAGTGGAGCCGGCATGCGGAATGCAATCAAAGTCCAATCAAACACTATGCTCGACAACCAAGCCTCCAATATTTCACGTGAATAATGGAGAACCCCCCACAAGCCTCAATAGTAAGCATGCCTTGATTTAAAATCCCGCTCAAAGGTGGGCAATGAGTTTCGCATCAAGCACTTGTCCTATTTCTTGTGTCAAGGCCTGAGACACGATTTCTCGCCGTCACAACAATGGAAGCCGCGCCGACGAGCCGACGGGATCTCGAGGTTGCCATTATTTGCGCCCTTGAATGCGAATTTGATGCCGTCCTGCTCGCCTGTGACCGTGTCTGGGACCTCCCATATCGTAAGGCACCTGGCGATTCAAATACATATTTGGCTGGCTGTATTGGAGAAACCAATGTCATTCTGTCTCTTCTGCCAAAGATGGGCAAGAGTGCTGCAGCGGGCGCCGCAGCTAGCATGCGATCGAGTTTCCCTAACATCAGCCTCCTTCTCTTGGTTGGAATTTGTGGTGGCGTGCCTACTTTGGAAAATGGTGATGAGATCCTTCTTGGCGATGTCATAATTAGCAACCTAGTGATCCAATATGACTTTGGCAAACGCAACGAGAGGAGCTTCCAGATGAAAGATACAGTTGAGGATGCTTTGGGACCCCCGACAGCCAGTATCCGAAGCCTCCTCAAGACGATCAATACCTCTCATGCCAAGCATACCATGAAAGCAGATACATCAGTCTATTTGCAATCTTTGCAAGCGAAGCAAAAATTAAACGACCGAAAAGATGAATTCAAGTATGTGTATCCTGGAACCAACAAGGATAGGCTTTTCGGACCGCACTACCACCATAAACACTATTCTTCACCATGTAATAGTTGCAATGGAAGCTCTGGTGATGACTGCAACGCAGCACAACGAGCGTGCAAAACACTAGGATGTGATGACAAGTACCTGATTTCACGAAACCGCCTTGAATCGAAACGTCATGCCGAAACAAAAGATGTAGGCACCGCACAGGCACCAGATATCTTTATCGGGAGAATTGGCTCAGGAGATATGGTCATTAAATCCGCCACACACCGTGATAGCATTGCAAAGGAATACGGACTAGTTGCATTTGAAATGGAGGGCGCTGGCATTTGGGACCAGATGCCCTGTCTCATTGTCAAAGGCGTTTGCGATTATGCGGATAGCCATAAGAATAATCTCTGGCAGAACTTTGCTGCTGCAACCGCTGCCTCCACAGCTAAGGCATTATTGAGGTGGTATAACAAAACAAACATGTCATATATGACACTATACGAAAACCCTCTGGAAGATGGCATCGCGATTAGCCACCCGGATGACGCCTTGAGCCAACCAACCAGCCCTCCATCCAAAATCGGTAAACGAGGAGAACACAGTCAGTATCTTGCTGACCTCGTGTTGACCGACCCTAGGGATGACAAGATACGCATCGAAGAGCTCAAGGGTGGTCTTATCAGAGACTCATATATGTGGGTTTTTGAAAATGAATGCTTTCAGCAATGGCGAAATGACAAGACCCGCTCATTGTTCTGGATCAAGGGGGATCCAGGGAGGGGCAAGACCATGCTTACATGTGGTATTATTGATCAGCTAAAGGATGAGTTTCAAGATAACTTGGCTTATTTCTTCTGCGAAGCTACTGATTCATACAAGGATAATGCGACGGCTGTAATTCGAGGTTTGATTTACATTCTCATCGACCAAAATCCCGCTCTGATTTCGCACTTGTCAAGACATTTTGGCAAGAAGAAAAGACTGTTTGAAGAGAAGTGTTCGTGGTACCTCATGTCAAAGGTCTTGATGAGCATACTGCAAGACAATAGTGTACAGAATGCACTTCTTATTGTGGATGGTCTTGACGAGTGTGTTGGAGACCTATCATCGCTTCTGGACTTTATGGTTGGGTCTAGCCTGCTATATAAAGTCAGGTGGATTGTGTCTAGCCGAAACTCTCCAAGCATCCCAGAGAAGGAAAAGGCTAGGTTGCAAACCATGGAGATATGTCTTGAGTTGGACCATGACACAATCTCTGGTGCTGTGCGCACCTACATCAACCACAAGGTAGATGAGCTGGCTCAGGCGAGAAACTATGACCCTCAGATGCAGAGCCATGTCAGTAATCACCTTACTATGGTTGCAAATGACAACTTTTTGTTGGTATATTTGACCTGTCTTGAACTTCATAAGATGAAGACTACTGATGAGCTGGAGGTGGAACTTGAAAAGTTGAAATCGATTCTAGTAGGTTTGGATGGTGTATACCAGAGAATGATCAATTCGATTGAAGCTTCAGAGAATAAGGACCTGTGCAAGAGAGTTCTCGCCACAGCATCTCTTGTATACCGCCCTCTTACTTTAAATGAGTTTGCACTCCTCATTGCCGATCTCGAAGAGCATTACGGGGATTTTGGAACTTTAAAAGCACTTATTGGTTCGTGCAGTTCCTTTTTTAACATCAAAAACGAGGTTGTGTACTGGGTGCACCGATCTGCCAAGGAATTCCTTTTGAACAAAGTGAGCGGCCAAATCATGGCATCAAATATTCATCACCAGCACCATCTCGTGTTCTCACAATCATTACAAGTTTTGACAAAAAGGCTGCACCGCAACCTTTACAAGCTTGGCGACCAGGCTTCAATCATTGAAGATATTTTCGCTCCACACCCAGACCCATTGTCTTCAATCCAATATGCTTGTATCTACTGGATTGACCATCTCGAGAGAAGTGTCATGCCACAGCAAGGCAGCCAAGAAACGGGATTCCTAGATGGCGATGCAACCATTAAATTCTTACAGCAATATTCCCTTTACTGGCTCGAGGCTCTGTCTCTCATGCGGAGTTTGCCGGAAGGACTGGTAAAGCTACACCGTCTCAAGGCTCTTGTGGTAAGTTACTTACATAAGACATTCTTCTCTAGTATTGACTTGCTTTCTTTTTAGAGTGACAAGGGTTTATCAAGACTTACGAATTTAGTCGACGACGCATGTCGATTTATTCGCTCTCACCAACAAGCAATAGCAGTAGCACCGTTGCAGATCTACACATCTGCCTTGATATTTAGTCCCAGAAACAGTATTATGAAAAACCTTTTTAAGCACGAACTACCAGATTGGGCAGTAGCTATGCAAGACGTAGAAGAGGATTGGGATGATGATTCTCACTCCTTCGAGGAAGGATATAGTTCTATTCTCCGCTTCGTTGTCTTCTCCCGCGACAATAGGTTGCTTGCTTCTTCCGGCAATGAGACAATCCATGTCTGGGACGTCATGACACGGAGGTGTGTGCATACGCTCAGGGGCCATATCAATATAGTGGACTGGGTGGCCTTTTCTCCAGACAACTTGCGCCTTGCTTCAGGTTCATGGGACCATACTGCTAAGATCTGGAATGTCACTACGGGTGTCTGCATCCACACTCTTACGGGACACAGCCAAGGAGCAGTCTCGGTACACTTCTCTCCAGATGGAAAACAGCTCGCAACTGGGTCTGATGACACAACAGTCAAAATCTGGGATTCTAATACTGGTGCATGTCTCTTGACATTGAGGGGTCATCAAAATGAGATCAAAGCTGTTATCTTTTCTCGGAATGGAGAGATGCTTGCTTCTGCTTCGTATGACAAACTGGTGAGGATCTGGGATCCCGTCACAGGCAACTGTTTGCACACATTAACGGGACATACATCTGAGGTCTGGTCCGTTGTCTTCTTTATGAGTGACCTTCACCTGGCTTCAGCCTCAGATGACTGCACCATTAGGATATGGGAAGTAGATACTGGTAGGTGCATTCGAATTCTGTCGGGTCACAATGGTCCGTTATTCTCCCTTTCCATCACCCATGACGACAAAAAGCTCGCCTCTAGCGCAAGAGATGGCACCATTAGGATTTGGAACCCTCATACAGGCGAATGTAATTCTATCATTAGGTATAACGACACACTGAAGCCCAGAGTTGCTATCTCGCCGGATGGCCACAAACTTGCCTTTGGTTTAAGAGGCAAGCCCGAATTCGATGGTACCTCTGATAAAGTCTTGGTCAGAATGTGGGACTTAACCGCAAATCTAGATTACGAAAGAATCGATAATGGTGATAACGGAGATGGGTGTGTAACCGTCGTCACCTTTTCTCCAGATGGGCGATATATTGCCTATGGTTGTAAGGGAAGGACTGTCAAAGTATGGGATACACGCACGGAATCATCCGCTATGACGCTTGGAAGTCATAATCAGCCCATATGCTCTATCATGTTCTCGCCAGATGGCCAGAGGCTCCTCTCAGCATCACGCGAAAATATTTTAAAAGTGCGATGCATTGATACAGGAATTCTATCCGAGACTTCAAAACACGTGGGTGATTGGATTCAGTCAACCCTTAGCCAACCACGTTCTCTGGGGTCTGAAGTCAATAGCATTGAGACCTGGGAGGCCACAAACACCCCCCACCACCCGCGATTTCGCACAACAGATGCTATGAATTCTTTAAATTCATTTAGGAACGTTCAATCGTTTGATCATGTGATAGGCTCGGGGTATAAAATGATCAAAGTCTGGGACGTGACCACAGGAGCCTGCCTACGCACAGTCAATACGCTCGAGAACTCAATATGGTTTGCTTGCTTTTCTTCAAATGGCAAGCTGGGCGCACTGAGTTTAGGAGCCCATAGCTTTGAGATCTGGGACGCTGTCACGGGCTCCTGCCTCCATACATTGGGGCAACACAGCGAGCACATCTGGTCACTTGCCTTTTCACCCAACAGCGAGAATCTTGCCTCTGGATCAGGTGATACGACTATTAAAATCTGGGATACTGTCCAGGGTCACTGTCTTCATACATTGCGAGGCCATGAAGCTGCAATATGGTCAGTCATCTTCATAAGCGATGATCGGCTCGCTTCTGGCTCTGGCGATCAGACAATTCGACTATGGAATCCAAGTACCGGGAGTTGCATTCAGACATTTCGCCTCAATTTTCCAATAATCTCTCTTCAAATTGATCGCCTTGACCATTTGATCCAGGTTTTCGATAAAGGCCGCGATCGTGGGTGTGTAAAATCCTGTTCTGGTGGTGAGACTATAATCAGGGACCCGGAAATGTTAAACCTGTTCGTCAAAGATAGGAAAGGATACTCTATCTCCTATTATGATGGTTGGGTGCTGAGAGATGGAAAGAGGCTTTTATTGCTTCCTCCAATGTATCGAGCCAAGGGATCAGCTATTCGAGGATCGACTATTGCTATTGGAAATAGCTATGGTCGAATATTTATTGTCTGATTTCAAGTAGTAGGGGAAGATATTATCACTTTGATCGGGCCTGGCTAACCCAGTAGAGGTTAGAGAGCCAGCGCCATTTGTCACTGACGTGAGTCATCAATACTGCCCTGAAGCTACTTTAGCCACAGGTGTAAATTCGTGGATTTGTACGATAAGTGATGCTGATCATATTCAATCTTCTAGGACAATGACAAACGCGGTCTTTTCAGCGGTCTTGCGCAAGCAGGCAGCAGACTGGGAAAGTCACTTAGCGGCTAGAAACAGCCCGGGATCCGAGCATCTGCGGGTTTCAGTTTGTGGATCTCTAGCAGACTTTAAAGGCATTCAACTTACGCAACTTTACTTCGTGTATTTAAATTTTTAGCTGTATGAATTTCTTTGTTCGACAGCTTTGGCTTTCGGACCTAGAATTCTATTTGTTCATCCTAAGCGGATTCTTCTTTTCTGGCTACACTCGGGCTATATGACTAAACTTTTGTAAGTTTAAGAGACTAACACTCCAGTGAGAATGCATTCAGTCAAAGATGGCTGGAGAGCGCATCGTTCTAATCGCCCAGAACCACCATTATCACACCACCCATCGTTGAATCGTTCCTATGGCAAATACCTATCAATTACATCACGTTGTGGTTCAGTTCGGCATTGAAATCTAATTTCCGCTTTCATACAACAGTAATTTCATTATTTCATAAATTTTACATTGGCAGTAGCACACAAGTTGCTGAACAGCGCATTGGAGATGCTGCGGTATCCTTGAAGCTTACACCTCTAACAGGGCATGCTCAAAGCTTACCCGAAAACGTTTTGTCGGCATCCATATCCTGCAAAATTGCGTTCCCTATCCAATCGCAAATTGCCATGGTTGTGATCATCGGGTTTACGCCACTGGCACTGGGAAGCACACTCGCGTCCGCAACGTAAAGTCCTTCACAACCCCAGACCTTGCCTCGCTCATCCACAACACCGTCTCTTTCCTTTGCACTCATTCTACACGAGCTCATTTGATGGGCCGAGGCGAAAGGAGTTTGAGGAACCTTATTACCGTGAGACTTCATTTCTTTTAGCCACGCCTGAAAGGTCTTATCTGTAATGCCCGCATCATAGTTTTGTGTATTGGTCGATTCTTTCTTTGGTCGTATGAAAGGGCGCAACCCGGGCAACGCTGGATGGATTTCAAGAGCGCCCTGAACATAGAGAATCTTTGCAAGGGCCAACATGCCAACCATGTTGTGTTGGCGATCATAAATCGACGGAGTGTAGTTTATCTTTGGCCCTTCATCGGCAGGACCCAGGTGAATTTGTCCACTATCTTTATCTCGGGTGATGGCGATAAAGATGTCCATATGACGGTACTTGGAAATGAGCGTTTTGAAGTCCAGGCCAGATGCCCAGTTGAGCCATGTAAGAGACATGGAAGGCTTCATCTATGGTTAGAACGTGTTGTCATGAATTGAACATGGGTCTCACCATCATAGATACCCGCTCTAATTTCACGCCATGCCCTAACCCGTCAAGATTCTCAAAGCTCGACACTACAGATGTGAGAATACCGCCTGCAGATTGTTAGCGAATGGAAAGCACCATGTCGGGCGGGGACTGCAAGTACCTTCCCAGGGCTTAACTTCTTCCTCAAAAACACCTGCAACGAATGTTGTCGGATGCAAATGCAGGTTCTGCCCAATTTGGGGATTCTTTGTGGTGTTAGTCCGCGGCATTTCGGGATGGAATGTGTCTTTTCAAGGGTTCACAACATACCTTCAATCCGCTCCTAAGTAATAAAGCCGGACTCCAAAGACTTCCGGCAGAGATGATAACCCGCTGTGCTCTGATGGTGACTTTCCTCGTCACTTTCTCGCCCCCAAACGTCCCATCCGTGTTTTTGGGTGCCCAGGTTCCCGTCACTCCCCGAGCCACCCTCTTGCCCTTGACCTGGTCAAAAATGATCTTCTCCACCTTCAATCCTTGAATAAACTTAGTTCCATATTTCGCCGCATCTCCGAACCAGCCATTTGCAGGGCCCTGCTTTTCGCCTCTCCAACAGCCAAAGGAGCAGTACCCGTCGGAATGCTCGTGCCCAGCCGTGTTTTGCGGCACAGGCTTTGCACTGTATCCTAGTTTTCGTGCGCCATCGAGTAAAGTATTATTTCCGTGGTTGTGGCGGATGAACTTGTCGCTGACGCCCATGTGGTCCGACACGCGATCAAGGCAGGCCTGGAACTCTGCCGAATTAAACAGATCGAGGCCGTGTTTCTCGGCCCACTCTTCCCTCACAGAATGCTGGGTTTGCAGGCATGCGCTCCAGTTAATTGTCCCTCCCCCACCGAAGCAGGACGCCGCTGTAATATTGATAGACCCATCATCAGAACCAATCATTCCACCCTGGTCATACAAGTGAAAGAAAGATTCGGTTTGATTCAGCGGCATGGACGAGGTCGGGACATGGTAGCCTTTTTCTACTACAATTACGCGATGACCGGCAATGGCGAGTTTCCTAGCGACGACGCCTGCGCCGCAGCCGGATCCGACTACAACAACGTCGGTGTGCAGCTGTATTGGAGCGTCGGGATAATCAAGCTTTGCAAAGTCATAAGAATAGCCTGGCTTTGGAGACCACTGCGGAGGAGCTGATGGGAAGCCTGTGACGGACCCAAAGTGCTGGCTCGTCCGCAGATAGACATGTTTGGCAATTGCGGTCAGCTGCGCAAACAATAGACGAAAGGTCTGTATGGAGCTGGTCTTCCACGATTGAAGCGCTGCTGTCCGATCACGAATTGAAAGTTCAGGAAATATGGTAAGATAGCCGGTAATAGGAAAGGCTGTGAGCGGGTTGCTGCAGACGATTAGTCATTTCTGTCGTGAGACATTATGCTTTTTGTTGGGGGGATTGCGTGTACCTCATCATAGACAATATCATTTTGAGTGAGCCAATCTTGTCCCTCGGTAGTGAACATAGCAGCCTCCTCAGCACGTCTTGAAATAAGGGCATTTCTGAAGGCCTCTCAGCAAGAAAATGATCAAACCGAGCGGTGTCGGAGTGATCGGGAGCGCTTGTTGGGCGAAGCTGGTCAAGCTGTTTATCATACTGGTCTACGGTGAGGTTGATAGTGGAAAGACTGTCTGGGGTGTTCTTTTTCGCGGACGGCAATACTGTGTCCATGATGGACATCAGCGTACGCCATTGACCCTCCGTCAGAGGAAAATCCGACAAAGGCGGTAAGCCAATTGGCACTGGGCCTATCGCAGAGGTTTCTGTCTCCATAGTCGTGGCTGCCACTGATTAATCTGCCGAGGAAGAAAGAAAGAAAAAACAGTGGGCAAGTGTCAAAGAAGTAGGTAAACCAGTCCTGGTCACCTATGACGCATAGTGATTGATAAATAGATATTCGGCAACGGAGCCTGGTCTTTGGCAAGGCGAGCGCTCAGGTGGAGACATTCGCGAGTGGCCGGACTGGCAGCCGAGACTCACATTTCCGCCCCGCCGGCCTCCCATTGGGGAGAAACTGCTCCATGTGGATAGGAGCGGGGTTGCAAGCGACGTGGTTCGCCAAGGTCGGGCCAACAATATGGCGACGGGCGGCAACTTTTTTCTGCAGTTCTGCTTCCTTGATCCCGTTTCGAAGTTATTCCAGCAGCTGATCGTCGCTGCTAGCGACATGACCAGGGTCCGTGGTGGGGTAGAGCAAAATTAGGCCTATGTCTGGTAACCTACCCGAATCGGTGCCTCGGCTCATGTGTCTCTGTGGGCTCATCTGAAGTGGCATGCATGCGTGGACAAGTCCGAGGCACCGGTTATATCATGTAAGCGGGATTTTGGTTTGGACCCTTGGATCAGTACCAAGACGTTGGCGGAATGCAGTATTTTTTCTTTCTTTCAGTGCGTTGTTGGTCACGGGAGTTCCGCAGTTCTTCAACACGTGTTACCACATCTGATGGTCAAAGCCAATATTCTACCATTGATCCCTTCACTTGGCCAGGGGAAATCGCAGACTCACACCCTCATACCAGCCGGCATGTCATGTTTAAGTTATAGGACCAGTTTCCGATTTTGCATTTCTCGGGTTCGCGGGGAACAGCTCGCAAGCTAAGCCAAGAAGGGAGATGTACCGTGCGGAACCCCGGAATAGCGCGGTCCGGCGCTGATATGATATCTGACCCAGCTGAATCAAATGTCGCTGGTCGTCTTTCGGCCCTTCCAATAGAATCACCCAGTTCGCCTTGCATTATCTTGCGAGGGTGGTGTGACAAAGAAATTCATGACAACACTTATAGCCGTAGTGTGATAACCCCAAGATCTGGCTGGAAACAACGCACGGTCAATTATTTTCCATTAAATCATACTCTGTGCATTCCCTCCCGGGATGACACATCCCTGTTCTTTACATCATCCCGTGCATATGAACTGATAATAGCGAAACTAGTGCCTTGATTGCATGCACCCCTGTCTTCTGGTCCTAGAATTCGTGGAGTTTGTGCACGTCCTTCAACCCAGAGGCTGTTTCTGAAACCCGCTTGCTGAATGGTGTGGCATACTTTAAGTTGAACTCGAGAGATGGCACGAACCAGTCGAGTTCGAGAAACTTGCGGTCGACAGATCCCAGGGTTATATGGAACATGTCGGTTATATCTTCTGGTAAGGTGCCATCGCGACAATATTCAGCCTTGAGTTTGAAGTGAAAGAACAGCTGCGAACCGCATCGCCCACAGAAACTGCGGGACCATTCAGGACCGCAGTTGATACCATGATAAAAGCGGATCCAAGTGTTGCTCTCTTGAGCTGCGACGATGATATCCGGTGCTGGAAGGTAGGGAGGGCGCTCTGAATCGGCGCGCTGCTGGTCGAAGTCATCTGCGGAAACGTCCACGATTCGGCCGCAGGCTATGGTGGATGCAGAAGACGGCGAGACGGCGGAAATAGTCAGCATCGACCCCGGAATGTCTATGAATCCGGGAGAAAGGAATGATCCTGTGGCACGTCGACAGTCGTTGCAGTGGCAGGTAATGGTTTGTGGGAGGCGAACTGTCGGGGTCGGCAGTGCTATCGGATGATTGGGGCGCTCCTGAAGAGCAGGTATAACTACACGGTAACGGATGGCACCACAAGAGCAACCACCGGTGACGGTGACTGCATCATCAGGAAGAGGCATGGCTGCAGTTCGGTCGAAACTTTCGATTGTGCATCGAACTGGAAATAGTACGACGATGCTGAGGCGGCTTGACGGACTTTTATGTGCACAACCACGACCTAGTCTTGTTAGTTGAGACACGGAAAAAAGTTGCTGTTGGGGGGTTGCCGATCTTGGCTGTCGTGAGTGGCGTCGTCGCTTACACAGGACTTGTTGAATTGAATAGGACAAGTATGCGACAAGCGGGCTGTGCTGACGTTTTAGTGCCCTTGGCAGCTTATTTGTATGTTGGCGGTGCAATTAGTCGCGGCGCCAACGTTTAGTGTGCAAATGAAGGCTTTTTTTTTGGACCAAAGACGGCACGGTGGAAGGCCGGAATGCTGATTGTGGGACGGGGCATCATTATGTGTCATTTTGACTTGCAGATGCTTCATCAGCGATCGGCATACGCCTGCGCCCACTCCTCTTCTAATTTAATTCACAATAAAGGAACAAATATTGATGCCGGAGAATTGAAGAAAATCATTCAAACTCACTCGATTGTTGAGTTAGCAACCATTCCCTCTCGGCCCTGTTTATTATAACCACATACCTTTCTCATGAGCCACATATCTACCACCTCATTACTCGCTGCAATAATTGAATTAAAAAAAAAAAGGAGCAACTATTCACCATTCGGGTGGGATCTGGAAAATTCTCTTTCCTTGCTGTTGAATTGACCACTGCGCCTTGTAGTAAAAAGTGCGATCCCCGTTAATATTGCATGCACAATATCCAGCGATAATCCAACACTTGTTTCATAATCCATATTTAATTTTGACGTTAAGGCATAGCCATCGTAGTTAGATTGAACAAGTTGCATTAGGGCGGAGAGACACTTGCGTAAGCCGGCTTTCTGTTGAGTCTTTGGTGCCAAGGCTTTGTCTTTTACGCGCAATCCATCGAGTTTTGGCGGGTTGAGAAAATTACGCTCTTGATTCGGGCGCTCTATACAACCTGCCGCGACAATCCACTCCTTCTAGTGGAGCGGTTGCTGCAGGAGAACTATCTGTGACAGCAAGTCAGTCTCCACAAGCACCCAAGCCGCCCTTAGGGCCGGCACAAAGAGACTACTCTTCACCATGTTCGAGGGGAAAGTGTCCGGGAGGTACGACTCCTGGTAGAAGCCGGAGCAGATCCCACAGTCTGTGACTGGAACGAGCGCACTGCCCTGGGACTGGCTGTGCGAAGCGGCTACAGCATCTCCACTATCCTTGCAGCAACACTGTAGGGTAGGAGAATGTTAGAGCTGAATAATGAATATTACTTGCGTAAGGCTGCAGAATACGGGAATGCAAAGGTTTGTGGTCTATTAATTGAAATATATTATTTCGATGTCAACGCAAAAGACAGAGCTGACCGAATAGCTCTCTTCCTCGCAACCTTCCACAACCGCACACATGTTGCAACAGTTTGCCAGTAAATAGCATGTAGGCACAAGCGACCATTACTTGCTCCTTAAGACACTCGCGGAAGGTTCCATATCTGTCGGGGGCACCACATATCCAGCCACACACCAGACAAGACCAAGATTGTGAATGCCCATTAACGAATGTGACCTTGATATCAATGTCACGAACGAAATAGGATGCAACACCATGCGTTACCTTTTGACCACAGCAAGCCATTTTCCACGAACCAGTGTAGGCGCACCTGTGGCCGAATACCTCCTTCATCGGGGCCTCAACTCAAAGTAGCGCCATCAAAAGGACAAGACCCCGCTACACTGTGTGATTGGCGAACGTGGTGGATTCGATTACAAGGGTTCGGATTACGTGGTGTCCGAAATGAATTTACAGGATGACCATGGCCAAACACCCTTGCACATCCTTTGTCAAAGACTGAAACACCCGGGTCTGATGACACGTGCGTGGGGAGCAGATGAAACCGCCCTGCCCTGCCACGGACTGATAGCTAGTGGAGAAGATCGGCATATAAGATATTTTGAAGGTAATACTACTCTTGATATTGTTCAAAATCTGGCTATGCAGCTGGAATCATCAAATTATGGACACCACTAACACGATTTAGACATCATAGAATATTTCATTGGCTGTCTAACGAATAGGTTGTCATCACTCGGCATTTATGAAATACTTCAAGATTGAGACTTGATGTGTAGTTGGGGATCGAACGCTTCATGTGCCTTGTCCCCACGGCCCGACTTCCATTGATAAAATGTTGTGGGAGAGTGACGTGAGCAACACATCATGTGTGATTTATCCTCAAGTCATGGCTGAACTCAAGACCACTGGCCTAGCTCGGACATGTGAATAGTGCCATTGGGAGTGTTACACTGCAGACTTCTCGAAATGGTTTCTTGCACTAGTATATGCAGTTTCAGCGATAACCCTCTGGCACTAAGCTCAAAACCAGTAGGTTGAGCCCTTCTGCAGCAAGTCAGCTTTTAGTCATCACGTAGACTGGATGAACCCATATGCACACTAGAGCGAAAATGGCCTTCTTCTTTGACATTTTGGACCACCTTCTAGGGTTCGAGCGATAACATTTCATTGCTTTTCTGGATTTTATTCTGGCATTGCGCTGGGCTACCAGGTGTTGGCGACTTGGGACACGCTTAAAATGAGCTGTCGCAGCCAGTACGCGGCCTTGGCGCTTATCCACCTTTGCTGGTCAACGTGGCAATTGACCAAGCTGGGTCCCAAATTGCTCGCGTGCCATCGAATACTGTAGTCCAACTACTGGGTGCGGCCAGCCTCATAGTTAACGGCAAGAGTGAGATCAACCGGTCGGCAACTGAACTCAAAACCCCACACAAAACAGGAAAGGTAGTCGCCGGTGCGTTGGATCTGGCCTCAACAGGGTCTGCAGCAGCAGACCAACTGGGCATCGGACCGACTTGGCATCCACCGGAAATAACAGCAGGAGACGGCCACAATGAGCACTACCGCCGAAGGTGGCTCACGATAGCTAGCATCGATAACTATAAGAAAACTAGATATACCGTTCTTTTAATAGTCAAGAGCTTCCTGGTGGTGCACTGGTCATCAAAGCTAGTGATAGATTGATAAACCGATTGGTGCGCAAGGGCGTGACATTCGGGGCAAGATTTCTCAAAGCCTCTAGATGAATCATTAGTAGAATGCCAAGTAACCCATTTCAACGCACGGCCAGACTATCGATCCTTAATCAGGTTAGTATCAGGGGTCGGAAGCTGCCAGTTTGGCTCCCCCGGATTGTTTTGGCCACTACCCCGCATCTGTCAATCACAACTCGCTTAGAGATCTTTGCTGCCAGCCATCGGATCTGTTTCCCTGCCAGGATTAGCCGGTCGCATCTCAAACCCGGGGGCCGTATAGTAGTGCCCGGCTGCAAATTTTGTGCTACCCGACCAACGGGTACATTACCCATTACAATACGCCACAAGCCTCCAGACAGATTGGGTCAAAAGATGGCTTGAATGGGTGGGCTGCAGTTGCATCGGTTGGCATGCTTACGGGCTGCGCTTTGAGCCTTGCCAGCGTGACGAATGGGAAAGCCTTCAACCGACAGCTGTCTTAGGAAAAGCCCATCTTCTTATACTATTCGGGTCCTCAAATTTCCTGTTTCAAAAAATCGGAAGCGAGTTTCGCATCTCCATTCATGCACAAGTCGGTATTTGGCAGTATCCTTGCTTTATCTTACTTTTTTCCAGAACGCCAAGATTGTGGGTTTGCCTCACTGGAGCTCTAGATTCTGCCGAGGTAGAATTCTGTGTGATTGGCTGGAGAACCGTTTTACCGAAAATTGTGCAGCAAGAGCGGGTACTAAAAGCCCTTTGAAGAAATTCTGTCCGATTTCAGAGAGACTAGATAGGGGTGTGTTGCATTCAAGTTGGTGATATCATGCATGCATTCTGCATATCATGGTGGAGTAGTCTATCTATAAAGGCAATACCGACGTTCTTCGATCTGATCGATCACTTCAGATTGTATTTGCTTCTTTGAAGCTCCCCCAAGCAACGCTCCGTCCCAAAATGCGGTTCTTTTGGATCTTGTCGTTGACTCTTTTTGATCTTGTATCAATCGCAAACAGCCAAGCCACTCTTGCATCTAGCCTGAGCGGGTTACCAAGCTGTGCTGTAAGCTCGATCACCTCTCCGATACGTTTGATTTGGGCTGCGATCACTAACTGGCAGCCGTGCAGGTTGGGTGTTTTAACGCAAGTATTGCTCAGTCATCATGCTCGTCGACCAACCAGACATGTTTTTGCACAAATGTTTCACTCCAAACTGAGATTGAGCAATGTATGGGATTTAACTGCACCATAAAAGAATCCCTCAGTGCGTTTTCAACACGAAGAGCGATTAGTTCCCCGCTAATGATCTTTTTCAGCCACGAAGAATGCCACTATGACGCTCTGTGGGGCCACAGCCCGTGACAAAACTTTCGCTTACAAGTCGGTTACGATATTACTGAGCGTATTATCTGGACTTTTTGTCCTGCAGCGATTTGCTTTCAAGATTTACGCTAATCTTGAAATTTGTGCCGACGATTGGTTGACTCTGGCCGCCTTGTTCGTGCTAATTCCAACTACTGTCTCGAGCATCAAATTTCTACTTGAGAATGGCATAGGAAGGGATATTTGGACCTTGGAGCCCGATCAGATCACCAATTTCGGCATGTACTTCTTTATTAGCATGGTATTGTACTTTGCCCAAGGTGCGATATTGAAACTCGCTTTCCTCGCCTTTTATCACCGCATTTTCCCAGACAAAGGAATCCGTCGCCTTATATGGATCACCATCATTGTCGATTCTTTATTTGGCCTCATATTTGTTGTGGTCACGGCCTTTCTTCAGTGCAAGCCAATCAGCTATTTTTGGACCCTTTGGGATGGAGAGCACACCGGAGAGTGCCTCAATAGAAATGCGCTTGCATGGGCCAACGCTGCAATCAGCATCACGCTTGATGTTTGGATGCTGGTTATTCCGCTGCATCAACTGAGAAAGCTGCAACTTCACTGGAAGAAAAAGATTGGAGTGGCTTTCATGTTCTCCATCGGTTCCTTGTAAGCTTTCGCGCTGGTTTTGTATCGCGAGACCAGAAGTCTGACTTGATTCATAGTTTCACAATTGTTAGCATCCTTCGCCTTCGATCGCTCCTAAAATTTCGGTCCGACTCCACCAATCCCACTTGGGAATACTATGATGCCGCTCGATGGTCTTTGGTCGAAATCAATGTCGGGATAATTTGCGTCTGTTTGCCGTCTGCACGACTACTGCTGAACCGGCTGTTTCCCAAATTCATGGGCTCTGAAGCACCTGGATCTTATGCCCGTTATAACGACAACTATAACAGAAGTCGAAAGGACAATTATGCAGCCCAAGGTTCCGAATCTAATACGACGGCTGACGTGGAACTTCGCTCGTACTCGACTCCGAAAAAGGGCATTCTCTGTTCTAAAACCATTTCAGTGGAGACAGATGAGACCCGATTGGTTTAGAGGCGAGAGGATGTGTTAATGTGGATTATCTGTAGCTGCACCAAGTACTGGAATTGGATAATTATCTATTGTTGGCTGATTATTACATCTTGTCTGTGATGTAAGTTATGGTACAATTTTAGTTGTGAAGGAATTTTACGAGGGGGAAGTGCGTGTTTTGAGCAAGCTCTATCGGAATGAAATATTACGCCCTGATTAGGCACATTCCATTGCAGAGGTAAGATTGTGCCTGAAGCTTCAAGCGCCAGGGACATGTTGAAAGTATTCCGAGTGTGGATCGTAATCACAGACTTGGGCGTCTTCAGTTACTGGCGAGAGTTGGGGAAGCAGGGCTTCCGCAACCTAGGATTTACTCTCAAGCGGGTTGAGTTATTGAAAATCAAGTTGAAGAAGAAGACGCCTTTAATCGAACTTATTATCCAGATTTCCAATCCTTTTCGGGGGAGTCCAATCGGTGGTCCTCTTGTTATCACCAACCCAGGAGCTATTCAAATTGGTGATAACACCGTTGACATCATACAGTAGACAGTCCGTTTTAACGGCTATATTTTCGGCAACAACTACTTGTCGTTCAGTTAAGACAGTGAAAAATCCATGTGGCTCCCTTCAGAATGGCGAAAGGGCTTATCAGCTGCACAGGGTTTAGCAATGGCGATCGTGAGTGGAGAAAGACTTCTATTCATGAAAGTATAGATATAACATGACAGGAACTATAAAGAATTTGATGGAGATTTACGGTCTACAGCCAACGGTCTGACTAAGTGTTCGACCCAGATGAACTCTCTCTCAGCTTCGCAAATAAACCAAATGAAAGCTGTAATCCAACTAATGGACGTTCTCATCATGCCCCGCAGCCATCTCCTCCTTCCTTGAGACGGCCGCCTCAACCCTCGCATCCAAATCACTCACGCGTTTCTGATTAGTACCTGGAACAAACCAAGAGGTGTTTGAAAACAAAGCGTTCATCTCCTCCAGTGGCAGCAGCTTTGTCTCTGGCATAAAGGCCCAAAAGAAGAGCGCGTTTGAGAAGTTGCATACCACAAACACGAGAAAGTACCTCCAGCCAATGTTCTTAATTGCTGGTGCTGTGATCTGTCCAATCATCGTGTTGAAAGCGAAGGATACCATGACACCGATGGAAATACCCTTGGACCGGGTCTTGGTGTCGAACACCTCGGCTGGAATAATCCATGACAGAGAGCCGCAGGTGAATGAGAAACTGATCTGATAAATCCAGTTTGTGACAATGAAGAGCCAACCAAGCGAGTTCTGAACGGATGGGGAAGCGTTGGGGAAGCTGGCGATGGATGCGGTGACAACAACGAAGCAAATGCCATTTATCGTGTTACCAGCAATCAAGGGCCAACGACGACCGAGCTTGTCGATAAAAAGCACAGTGCAAAGCTGAGCAATAATAGATAGGATGTTGCTAATGGCTTGGTATTTCAATGAGTCTGTGGTCCCAATGTTGATGGTGGCGTAAATCTCGGGCGTAAAGTACTGGATGGCAGACACACCCGTCATCTGAACCGAAGCCTGTAGCGCAGTCACAAGAAAGAGTCTACGGAAGCTGGACCTGTCTGTGAAAAGATCCTTGTAGGCCTTGGCCTCGAGTTCGTGTTCGGAGGCGATAGCTGACTGGATTTGCAGGTACTCTGCCTGAACCCAGGGATCGCTCTCATCACCTCTCGTATGAAGCTTGGCCAAGGTCTTGAGCCCCTCCTCCTCTTTACCGTGGTCAATCAACCAACGGGGTGATTCTGGGAATAGAAGGATCATGAGTGCGAGAATAGCAGCTGGAATAATCTGGAGTCCAAGAGGGATACGCCACTGCTCGCTGGTCGTATAGTGCAGGTTTGTACCGTAGACGGTCCACGCTGGGTAAAGGTTAGCTCTCTGGGCAATATATTGTGCTGTAAAAACCCACTTGCAAACGCCGCACCAATACCGAGCATCAGCTGCTGCAGTCCAGTGACTCGACCACGGATCGAAGGGTGGGCAATTTCAGCCTGATACATGGGTACAATCATGACCAAAATACCGACACCAAGACCTGCGACAGCTCGTCCAGCGTAGAAAAATGACAGGTTCTGACCTGCCGCTTGAAGAGCACCGCCAAGGCAGAAAATTATGGCGCCAATCATGATTGCGAGCCTCCGGCCAAGCCAATCACCCATAGGGCCAGCAAACGCTGCTCCGAAGAAGCCACCACCTGTGAAGAGAGAGACAACAGCGCCGCTGCTATGAGTTAGAATGGAAACGCATAAAATGGATTGGGTAAAGACGTACGTTTCATCTGCATTGGGGTGGAATTGCGATACGAAGGATGAAGAAGCAATGCTGCCTCCAATCACACCGAGATCATATCTACTCTTGTATTAACGATGCGTGATTCTCTTGAGAAAGATGAGTATGCAATACCCATAATTGAATGACCCGAGCGAGGCAAAAACGCCCACAAGAAACTTGCGCCTGGTCAGCAAAAACCCTTGCCGCTGAGCTGTGGTGGGTACCCGTCATACCTGGTATAACTTGGGGGGAAGCATGGTCGCGAATATACGTTCGCCTGTCGATAGAAACTCACTCACTGCACGAGAAGCACACGAAAGTTTTTTCTCCAGAGAAGAGAAGGGCATGAAACGCAATTTATGTATCCGCATGTGCTTGAGCCAACCTCGAACATCTACACCCATCTGACCATATCGGGTTAAGGCGGGCGCATCGCTACAGGATGGAAGCATTTGCTAGCCGCACTTGACATGTTCTATAGCCGCTCTAATAAGACGAGAGATGCAGCCACACCAGCGCCGCCCCCCTGGTTCTATTGTCTCGATACCCCGCACTCTTGTGCAAGAGCAGCGTAGTAACACCCGCGTGCCCAGCACATTAGCCGCGAGCTGCTGCGTAGCGTGTGATGGGGTTACCGAAAGAGGCTAACGAGTGGGGACCGAGGTTGAAGGCTGACACGAACCAGGCCTGGATCTGGCAGCCAATCTAGGGTAGGATATGCCCGAGCCATTAAATCTGATCCAGGCTGAAAATCAGATTCCAAGATCAGGATATTCTTCAATTTCCACATTCGAGTGGTTTGATGCATCTATGCAGCTAATAATTGAGACAATGAGCAGTAACAATCATCACAACGTCAAAGGTGGGCCGTTACACATATGGAGCCGTTGTTCTTGAGGATGCGAGGCCCGGGGATCATCTTCCCTCTCCAACCACTCTGTCATTCTTAAAGGCCTCCAGGGTTTATTCGATCACGCTCAACTCAAATGCACGCTTTTTCTCGTCTTTCACCCACACCCAGATCTTGCTCGGCGGGGAGGGGAGCCCCACAGTGCCAAGTGAGGACTCGATTCTGAGTCAGCGTCTATATCGTAGTCTTTGTGAAGAAAGAGACTCGAAACAACAGATAAGAGGGGTAAGAGAGGGCTGAAACTTGTCCTGGCTACTCCCAAGGCGAGGCAGAGACGACGCGGAGTTGATGCTACCCTATGAAGTGGGGACCAATTCTGCTTTTCTCCACGCTTTTGTCTCTACAGTGCATCTTACTGGCTTAACGGAAGCCTTCCGCGTGTGGGGTCTTTTGTCTCCACTTCATCACCGAATTCTACACTCCTGCGATTCAAAATCTCCAAATACAAAGAGAGTAAAGTCTGTTTGGCTTCTAATTGATAGAGATGCAGGGAAATTTTCTCTTCGGGTTCGAATTCGGATCGAAAAAGTGGTGATTGTCCAATACGTGACTGTATTTAGTAATGTTACCGACGTGAGAGTGGAACCACTGAGTCAGCGTTTTCGATATAAATAACCCAAGAAGTGGCATCGGCTACTTGGCGATAATAAAATAACTGTGTAAAATGACCCGTAAAGTTTGTAAAAAGTTTCTCATGCTATCCGATTGGTTTACGATATGATAAAAACCGCCCCTGAGTTACAAAAAGTCTCGGGGTTGGCATGGGAGTCCGAGTTTTTGGCCCTTCGGGTTCAGCGGACTGTAACACTCCCCGACAAATTCGTCTCACGATTGGTAGCCGGCAGTTGAAGAGAGGATCTACCCGCCATTAACCCCACATGGCCCACCAAGCTTTTGTAAACGATGAGCCTGATTGGGTGCTGGTCGCATTGCTGTGCTCATTTTCGGATCCGTAAAGGGTTGGCTAATGGAAGACCATCCCCAGACCCATGCAATCTAGACAAAGGGTACCGTGTTGTGACCAGGCTTGTCGAGGTACATATAGAGATGGAAGCCCTCTTATGCTGCCCCGAAGGATTTCTATTCACTAACCGGTTCTATCCAAAAACCATGGAATCCATCATTCCCAGTTCAGCAAGCAAAGACCCGATCGCTGTAACAGGCCTGAAGGACCTTGCACCCCAAACTTGGTATCTTCTGGCCATCGTGCTGGCCACTACATTAGCCTGGAGGGCATGGAACCGTCCAAAGCTGCCACCAATGGTCAACCCCCCCGCGCTCTTTGACTTTATGGGCGCCAGGTGCAAGGTTGACTTCATGAAAAGGAGCACCGAGATTATGGAGGCAGCAAAAGAAAAGTTTGGTGACAAACCATACATGGTTTATTCCGACACCGGCCCCGTCATTATCCTGTCGCCCAAGCATGTCAACGAAGTCCGCAGCGACCCAAAGCTGAGCTTCCTTAAAAACACGGAATTTGTACTGAAGCACTAGCAATGTTGAGGATGATGGGGGCTAATTGTAAATTTGGCAGGACTTTAACGCCTATCTGTCTGGCTTTGAGCCATTCAGAGCTGGAATGGCGATAGAAATTACCATTAATGTTGCCAAAAAGCAGCTGACGAAAATGCTTGGTATGTGGATTGGTACTTTCGACGTGATTCATCGCTGACAGGTTCCCGACGGCAGCAACCGTGACAAAGCCGCTATCCGAAGAAGCCACCTTTTCCCTCAACAAGATTTTTGGCGAGTCAACAGGCAAGTTGTTCACGTAACATATCAAATCCGCTCTGGATTCTGACGATTCCTAGAATGGCACGAAGCACCCCTCTCGGCATCCATTCTTGACCTTGTCGCGCGACTTTCCTCAAGGGTTTTCCTCGGCTCAGAGCTTTGCCGCAATGATGATTGGCTCAAAATCACGGTTCTATACGCTGTGGATTCCTTCATCGCCGCCTTCAAGCTGCGCGTCGTTCCAACGCCATTTAGGCGCATTGTGAACTGGTTCCTGCCCGACTCGGCTCGCGTTCGTGACCATCTCAACAGGGCTCGGTCCATCATGCAGGTTGTTATTGACAAGCGCAGGGCCGAGAAGCAAGAGGCCGCTGCCGCGGGCCGACCGGTGCCAACCTACAATGATGCGATCGAGTGGGGCGAGCAGGAGTCGCAGCGCGTCTCTTACGAGCCAGCCGTGTACCAGCTCACCTTGGCCGGCGCCGCTATCCACACCACTTCCGACCTTCTCACTCAGACTCTGCTAAACCTTCTGCATCAACCCGAACTGATTGATGCCCTCCGAGCTGAGATTGTGGAGGTGCTTGGCAAAACCGGTTGGGAAAAGACCTCGCTGTTTAATTTAAAGCTAATGGACAGCGTTGTGAAGGAAACACAGAGGCTAAAGCCCATCCAGCTGAGTAAGTCAGCCCTCCTTTTGAATTGATGCGCATCAATCCATAGCGAGAGACTATGGCTAATCTTTCTTCCTCAGCAACCATCGGGCGGATCGCAGAGGCTGATGTCCATCTGTCTGACGGAACCGTCATCCCCAAGGGTGGCAAGTGTGCTGTCGCCAACACAACACGGCACGATCCATCCATCTACGAGAACCCCGCAAGGTTTGACGGATATCGTTTCCTACGAATGCGTGAGACGCCGGGCAAGGAGAACCAGGCCCACCTCGTCAGCACCAGCGTGGAGCATCTTGGCTTTGGCCATGGCGCGCATGCCTGCCCCGGACGCTTTTTCGCTGCCAACGAGATCAAGGTTGCCTTGTGCCATTTGCTTCTCAAGTACGATATTGAGCTGGCGCAGGAGAATTCTCCCGAAGTTGAGGTCATTGGATTCAGTCTGAATGCTGATCGAACCGCTCGCATCAGGGTTCGCCGCCGGAAGGAGGAGATTAATTTGGAGACTCTGTAGGCTTCAGATGGTAAGTCCAATGCATCTTAGATGCCCAAGAGGAAGGTATGAATTCTTTATATAGATCTTTGATTAATTCCAAGTGTTATGATAAATACGTGCCCAGCTTAGATCTCAAGCGTTCCAGCAAGTGGCAAGTTACGGCTTGACTTTCCTACGTACACCTTGTAACTCCCCTTCTGCAACTGCCATTGCTGACTATCCGTGTCCCAAACACTGAGGTCACGCCGGGTGAGAGTAAACTTGACAGTCTTTTGAGATCCGACCTTGATGGTGATCTTTTCAAAGCCACGAAGTTGACGAATGGGTCCATCTGGGATGCCAATATACAGCTGCGCAACCTCATCTCCCTCGACAGAGCCCGCATTCTGAACTGTAGCGCTGACAGTAGCAATCTCATCCCACAAATGAGGGTTACCGCCTTGGAGAATCTTTATCATTTTAGGGTACTCAGACGGAGACTTCTGGGTGCTCTTCACTTCGAGGTTGGAATATTTGAACTCAGTGTAGCTCAGTCCAAAGCCAAACTCGAACCTAGGTTCGATGTCTTCCAGATCAAACTGTCGATAATTGGTATAGATGCCTTCGCTAAAGTTGGATTGTGGGAACAGCGCGTATTTTCCCTCTCCAGTAGCAGGGTTCAGCAGGTCGCCATAGTCGCTTTCGTTCTTGGCCACGGTGTACGGCAATCTACCAAACGAATTGGAGTCGCCATATAGAAGCTTGACCAGGGCTGTACCAGTGTCTTGACCAGGCATGTGCGCATAAATAAGTCCCGTGACGTTTTCATGATCGATCCACGCATTCACCAACCTGACTCCAGAGTTGTGGATGATGACAATGGTGTTGGCGCATTTGGAAGCGACATTCTTGACCAGCCCATCGCTATAGTCATCATACAGCACATTTCTGTCCGCGCCCTCGATTGCAAACGCGTTTAAAAACACAAGACAAGCGTTGGCTGTGGAATCAATGGTTGGACTTTGGGATTCAAAGTCCCATGATACTTGCGTGCCGTCCTCGGCAGCTCGGCGCTGGATCGCATTGATGGGTGCATCAATGTACGGGGGAGAATTCATGCCAGAGCCGCCTGCACACCACATGGTCCAGTTGACGTAGGCGGGGGTGTCTGTGTAAATGGTTGACGCCTCAGACATGCTAGATGGCATGGCGGCATCGTAGCCAAACACACCGAGATATTTGGGCGACTTGAGGGGGGGGGCATTTTCGTTTTTGACAAGGACGTGTCCCTCGATGGCACTTTGCAGAAGAGTTTGCTTGTACTTCAAGTCTATAGCTGAAACTCGTTCGTGAGCTGCAGTGAGACTAGAAGGCAAACCTGCACCAGGCGATGAAATCTTGTTCTCTTGGTCAAGATAATACCAAGCTGCTAAAAGCCTGTTGAGGTTAGCATCAGTCGATAATAACTTATGTGCAGACTTGCCTTGTAACCATGTCATCTAGCCTGGAAGCTTCCATTGTTCCGTTGTTGATGCCATATGTTAGGTTCTTGCCCCAAAATCCCATATCTGGCATGGCAATATCGAGACCCGCATTCGCGGATGCGATACCAGTATGCTGAGCTGTCCAATCCGACACGACATAGCCTGCTATTGTCAGTAAACATGCGACGTCGTGAGTTCATATAAACAATGCGCACCTTGGAATCCCAGCTCTTCTTTCAAAATGCCGTTCAAAAGCTTGCTGTTCTGACACGAATATGAATTGTTCAGTCGCTGGTAGCTGCACATGATGCTCGTTGAACCAGCCAAGAGAGCATCCATGAATGGCCAAACATAAAATTCATGGAGTGTCTTGTCATCTATATTTGACGATACCGCTTGGATGTATTGGCCATCCACCGTCGAAGGCATTTGGTATGTCTCCTGTTCATTCGCAACAAAGTGCTGCAACCTGTTAGCAACGAACCGTCTCAGCTGGCGTCGACCAACCTTGGTGCATGCTCCGACGCCAACTGACTGGACACCAACGACCGTCTCATAGGCCAAAGCCCCAGCCTGATAGGGATCAGTGGAGAACGTCTCCCAGACCCTCCCGCCTTTGAGGACTCTGCCGAGCGGACCAACGACAGGGCCTAGCATGACGTTTGCCCCCTTCTTCAGAAACTCGCTACCCAGGCCGACAGCACGCGCGCGTGTTAAGTCCTTATTCCAACTTTGAATATCAGTATTCTACATTCATTGAAAAGTCTACTAGCACATACCTAGCACCGACATGCAAGCCCGTGGACCAAGCATTCACATAATCTGCACCCCGCTGCAAAGAGTTAGCCACATCAGGTTAGAAGGAAAACCAGACTTACAAGACCTTGACTGGCATCAGCTAAACACATTCCTGGAAAGCTGACCCTCTCAATTGGGCCAATATTTCCGGCACATCCATTGCTAACCACGGCTTCTTTTGCGCCTGAAGTCAAGCTGACCTTTTCGCCATGGGTGAGTTTGTCCACTAAGCTCTTCGCCTTGGTGTATGCTTTCGCCCAAGTACCGGAGCCGGTTCCCTCAGCTGTCTCATGAGTAAATGGGCGAGTGATTTTGATAAGGCATACATACGAGAAGGGTATACCGGCGGAGACTGGCCATAAAAGACGCTGTCCTCGGTGATGACATCTTCCGCGAGTGTCAACTGTCCGAAACTGAGGGCAAGGCCAACAATCAGGCTCTTCTTGATTTCCATCATGAAGTGAGTTAGGTTTCAGCAAGCCAGGAGCATGGCTGATGGATCATCAGAAAAGGGGTCTTGCATACTTAAATATTCAACCAACTGTTCAAGCCTCGCCTATTTATCCGGCTCTCGGCCAATGTAGCTCTGTTCTGCCACCAGTTAGATATGAAATTGCTCAAACTATCGGCATGACATCGGCTCGATATTCTGGTTATTTCCTCTTGGGGAATTCTGCACGTCGTAACATTGCGTGGTTCGGGCCTATTCGCAGCCATGACCATCGGTTATGCAGTGAAAACAACGAAATGGGACAACATCCTGTAGCATTCTGCAAGGCTAGTTCGAGCTTGACATGCTTCCTGCATTCTCGTCTGCCAAGCCACCGAGAACAAGGATGATAATAATGGCTGGATCAGGACAGGCACAAGTTTCCACAGTCTCAACCAGGGTTGTCCAACGCGGGGGGTGTGGACATTGCGGATCAGCACTGGGGTGAGTTATGGGGATGATGAAATGATTCCCCGTGGTTTTTCATCTATTATTTGGAGAGATGCCATGTGCCCTAAGGTGGAGAGTCCTCTTGTCTCAGGAAGCTAGCCGACGTCAGGTACCCAACGTGATGTCTGCCCACATCCCGACGGCCCCGCCACCCCCCGGCTTCTTTTACTTGAGAGTCTTGTGAATTTATCCTGACCAATGACACAAATGCACGATGGCTTCATGAAGAGTTTTCAGGTCCGATGATCATCCCCACACTTCTTTTTTTTCGATTGCAAAAATGGACTTATTCATTCAGTTTCACCACTTAAGCAGATGATTTCCTTCCCCTTGGCAAAATCCTCCCGGGCTTCTCTCAGGAGTTTTACCACTAGTTTATGCCCGTTGCGAGTAGCTGAGAGGAGTGGTGTCTCTCCATCACTATTCCTGGAATCGACATCAACCTTCCTAGTCGCCAACAATAGTGCCACGATTCGGCTGTACCCCTTCGTGGCTGCCCAATATAACGGTGTTTGGCCATCTTCATCTCTAGAGTCAAGTTCGATCTCTCTTTCTTCTAACAGTTGCTTGAGCATAGCTTCTTTTCCATTTGCAGCTGCCAATAACAGCGGAGTCTGACCAAAGTTATCGCGGGTGTTGACATTGACGTTCCCAGTCTCTAGAAGTAACTTGACAACAGCTCCATGGTCTTCCCTCACCGCCCAAACGAGCGGTGTGTGACCAAAATAATCTTTTGAATCGGTAGCTATTTTCCCTGTATCGATTAGTAACCTTACTACGAGTGCGTGACCATTTCCAGCAGCCCAGAATAGTGGCGTGATGCCAAAATCATCCTTCGCATCAAAGTCCACTCCCCCTGTCTCCAAGAGCTGCAGGCTAATAACATAAAGGCCAATTCTTGCTGCCAAAATTAGCGGTGTTTGATTTAAGTCATCTCTTGCGTTAACATTCACTCTCCCCGTGCCTAATAAAAGCTCTGTCACAATTTGGTGCCCATTCTTCGTGGCACACGTTAGAGGCGTACAACCAAACTGGTCTTTCACGTCAGGATCCACCGTTTCAATCTCGGAGAGCAATTTCACTACCAACTCTTGGCCATTCCAAGCAGCCCACCATAGTGGAGTTCTCCCAAACCTGTCAGGAAGGTCACCATTGCTTAAATCTTCAAGAAATATTTCGACTCCTTTCTCAAATCCAAAAAATGAGCACAGGTGCAGGCCAGTCCATCCATTTGGATAAACGGACATGTTGATAGTGTGGGACGGCCAACTCCTCCCTATCAAGAGTGCATAAATTGCTAAATCCACTTGATTATGCCTCTTCAAAAATTCAATGGCGTGGTTGTTCTTCTCATTGAGCCTGCGAGCATGATAGCCCCAGTATATGGCTGCGTATTGGTATAACGGATAGCCTTTCGTTTTCTCCACGAATCTCCGTCGAGATGTAGGTAGGCTGTCCCCAAATGCATCAAATGAGAGATAGGTGGCGACGGTGGATGTAATGTCGAATTCTGCTTCTGGGAGCCATCGGTGCCAGGTCTTGCGGAAATATTCTTCTGCCGTGTAATGAATGAGGCTGATGACTTGGCTTTCCTCATCTACAGTAACTAATCCGCAGCAAACGGAGATCATCAATTCGATTTCCGGTCGGTTCTCGTGATCAATACTTCGCTCTCCTATTTCAATAGTAAGCGCTTCTTGGAGTTGTATCGTGTCGAGTTGAACTCTAGCATAAATGATCCATGATAAGACGCGCTCAGCCAGGTTTCTGTGATCTTCAACTTGACCCCTGATCCGTTTCACAACGCTCTCGTAAGCATCATTATACGAATTTGATCGACTAAAAATTTGCCTCAAGAAAGTTCTTATCGCTTTAATAGAAGTTTTACTAGCCAAGGTGTCCAAATGGAGCTTTGCCAATAAGAACCTGATATGATCAGTATGAATTCACGCAAATACCGGGTATTTCATACATCCCATCAACCGCTTCCAACATTTCTTTCTTTATTTCTTTCCATAATGTGGCATTTTGCTTCACAAAATTTGGAAGCCGCCATAAATTATTATCAAGGTAGATTTGCAAGTCAGCTCTGTGCGCTCGGATTTCCAATGACGGAAACCCATGGAACTGGCTAGAAATATTAGGAATGGGCCTGGACGTTGCAAAAATGTTGATATTGCATTTTCGTCTCAGCTGGAACAATTCTGATAAGAATTTGCTGCGACAACCGTTGAATTCCAGACATTCGTCGAGGGCATCAAGGACTATAAAAACTCTCGAATATCCTGATGCTACAAATTGAAGTACTTTGAGGGATTTATCAATAGTTGGCCTTGTTTTGTTTAGTCGGTGGCTTTTGTATAATTCTTTCAGCAAGGTTGGCACTCCAGCAGGCCAGGAAACAAGCTGCCTCAGTAAGCTCGCAATCAGGGCAGCCAGAGTCTGCTGGTCGGTCATCCTGTAATCGAAATAGATGTATGCAATCCCTAGTTTTTGTCCTGCTTGCCCTAAAGTTTCAAGAAGGTTCTCGATGACAATTGTTGTAGAAATTGTCTTTCCTGCGCCAGGTATACCGGGCAAAATAAAGTGGCCTGGTCTCCATAAAGCCAAGTTTGGTATTCTGGAGAGTTCAATAGCCATGTTCCAGTACCTGGTGCTCTCCTACTGAGGGCATCGCTGAATTTAGACCCGTATGTTGTATTGGTTAACCAATTCAATATCTCATCATTCTCTGTGCTAGCGATGTGTGATTTCATTGTCATGATTGAGTCAAATGCTAAAAGCTTGTCAACAGCGGAAATCATCAAAGAATCATACCAATAGAACCGACCATTTGTCAACATTTGACTCATCTTCTTTTCATTTTCAATCCTATTCGGCGGGATGCGTGAGAGCAGGTCTTTACTGAATACAGCCGCCGCCATGGCTGCATATCCTTGCCATTTCTTGTTTTTATGTGAATCTGAGTAGTCGCAAATGCCACGTACAACCAAGCAGGGCAATTGGTTCATCAACCCAGCCGCTTCCATCTCGAAACACAGGACGTCTTTCTCTGCGGCCAGCTTATTTCGAAGAGAGGCATCCTTTATTAACTGATTTCCCGATGCAATCTTGCCGTAATGGACAACCAAGTTATCTTCATAGCTTGAGCGCTGCTGGCGTGGTATTAAATTCAATGGACTCGCTGCACAAAACTCCATGCAACCTCTTGGGTCATGAACAATATCGGTCTTAAAAAGCCGATCTGTGTCTTGATGTGGTCGTTGGTATTTTTGTCGCAGTCTCGGGTTACTCTTCAGCACTGCATCAATCGCTTCTTCAATGCCATGGCCTTTTCTCTCATAAAGCGACTTTAATCCCGCCAATGCCGTTCTCAGGGTCGTTGGTGGCTGGTTCAAAAAGGCTGTGCATTGAAATGTTTGGTTCTGGATAGTCTTGCCAAAATCATACTGAAGCACACCGCCATCACCATTGATGGGCGTGCTAACCACGATATCGCCGAGGCGTATGTCGTGGCTCGGACCAGGGGCACCACCGCCAATGCCAACCATGAGACCGATCCTCACATTAGGGAAACTATTAAGCATATTTGTCGCTACGCTCGCTGCAGATGCTGTCCCATACTCTCCATCTGGCAAAACGGCAATGACAGTGTTGTGCTTCCCCATCTTACCACATGTGTAGTCGTTACTGTCACTCGCTTCTACGATTTCTGGTGGCTCATGCTCCTCATCAAGAAATTCCTGCGCGGCGACATATTCCGTGCTGAGAGCGCATATCCAGCCGATAGTATAATCCGCAGGATTACTCATGATTGTCCGTCGATCATGTGGGTAGATAAATGTGTAGATGTCGGATTTGGCATAGAGTACAAAAATGTTGAGACTTTTTTTTCATAGCTTGGCGGGTTGGCAGATGGCGGGGTTGGTCTGCATTGGTTGGCTAATTCTTTCACCCTCACCCTTGTCCGGCTGAACAGAAAAAACTGGCAATAGCGGGGTGAGACGCTTCGAATTCTAGATCAAATCCGTGCCAAAGCGGAAACAATATCAGAAGAAAGCAGCATGAAGGTGCGCCGGAGGCCAGCATCCTAGTTCAATACAAATAAAGGGGAAAAAAGAATCGAACAGTTAGATAACTATATTAAATCTCATCATGCTAGCTTTTCTTTATGTACGTTCTAGCTCAAAAATATGTGAAAATCAACTGCCAAAGTAAAGATGAGCAAGGAAAAGTGAATTTCTTAACAAAACTATCGAGGCTTTAACATATATATATGCGAAATGCCATTTCGAATATAGGCATTTTAAAGCCCCGATAGTTTTGTTCAGAAATTCACTTCCTCTTGCATCTTCATCCAGCCAGCCAACATGTTCAAAATCCCGTCGCGTCAATCATGCTCTGCGCGACACAAACAAAATCCTCGTTTCTCATCTGGGTCGCCGCGCAACCACAGCAGCCCTATTAAAAGGACGTCTTGTATTCCTTGCTCGTCTTTGATCCAAAGGTGACCGAAACATTGTAATATTGCAGCGAAGGGAAGGCCGCAGCTCCAAGGAGGGAGTGCAAGCTTGCCGAAATCATGCCCTTGCCCTTGGCCTGCGATGAGGGAATCGTGACCGTCTTGTTGAAGTTGTGCACAAGGTTGGATTCGGCTACACATTTTCTTGTTAGCGCAAGTCGAGGCGGGGGCTAGTGCGGCAGGGTGGTTGGGTCACGTACCGGGTCCAAGGTAGAACGAGTTGGCAACCTGGCCGAGCTGGTCGCGGAAGCCGTCGCCTCCGGCGTAACCGATGGCGATGCCAACATCGTAGGTCCTCTGGGGAAAGTTGGAGCTGAGAATGATGAGGTTGAAGGGCTCGCCCGGCTTGATGGTGGCGGGAACAGAGATGCCGTCAATGTGCGCCTGGGTGGTGGCCACAAGGGCGGCGGCAACGGCAGCGAGAGAGAAGCGCATGTTGAATTATTTGTGTTGTTTAATGTGGAGTGAAGAGTGGAAATGGTGGTTTCTATCGAGAGCTCTTTATAGACTTTGTTACGATCTTTTATGCTTATTTTCCGAGGATACGGACACACTTATACCGTCACCACTCCACCTCACCGCCAGTAAGCGGGCAGAAGTCCACATGCCTCAGCCTCCAGCCACATATTCTATTTTAACACGCTGCAGAGGGCGATGGCGTTCGGTGACCTCGTATTTTCTCTCTCGCAAGGAATGTGCTCTTTGGAGCGGTGGCTAGTTGTGCCGAGTGCCGCCAAAACATGCCCCGTCGCCAGTCATCATGGCCCAAATGCGCAAAGCTCCAAAGCCACGGCGTCGGCGCCCTGGAACCGGATTGGCGCAGGGCCCACGGCCACGGCGATCAGTAGCGTCTTAGCGGCAGCCACGTGCATCACCCGCTCATTCATTAGCTCCGGTATTTGGGCCTCGACAGAGCTCGTCATTTTTGTCAGGCTGTTTGGACATGAAGCTGAAGGGGAAAGTTCTTTTAATAGATCACATCCCCAGTCCCCGCGACCAAGGGTTTCACTATCATATGCATAATGCTTCATGCTTACTCCAATCAAAGTCGATATTCACGTATTTTCCTGCCAACTCAATGACATCGCTTTTACGAGGCACTTGAGTGCCTGGTCAAATGTTGTGTGGCCTGTGCCGGCTTCGTTTGCACTCACTGTCCCAAAACCCCGCAACACGAATCCTGCCCAGCCAGCATCACCCAGAGATCATCATGCAAATGAAAGGCCTCAATATCAGGCCTAGATATAACTAGGTGGGTCTTTTCTGCCACATTTATCGCTGGATGGAATCGATAGCCATGGCTATATGGGCTGTTACTGTTGTCACAATAAGGTAGGGCCGTAATGTCGTGGCTGGTTTCGGGCTGAATCTACCACATCGTTGGCCAAGTGAGCGTCCAATCGTCGTCCATTCAGCTTAATCCGTGTAGTCTATCTTGCCAAAAAGAAAACTAACATGATAATAACCTGAAAATTAAAATATGCCGACCTTTTTCTGGCTTAAAGTACACGCTATTTTGGAGACCAGGACAGTCCTTGCTTCAGACGCTGTCATGAGTCCAGAAGAGGAAATAAACGCTAGTATTCCCTATTCTATTATGGATTACCGAATATGCTCGTGCTTACTTTCACATCTTGATGTTCCACCTCCGCCTGCTCTTCCTTGACCTCGTCAACTTTTTCCTCTTGTCCAACTGCAACTGTTTCTTCAACCGTAGCTACCTTCGCACGGTCTGCCATGGACTTCGCCCACTCCAAATCCTTGAAATGCTGGTCGGCTGGTTGGTAGCCCCAACGCTTCTGCTCCTTCTTCCAAAGTCGGTTCGGGAGGTAGGTCTGCAGCCCATAGTACACGTCGCGATGCAGCGGAAACTCGTAGCTGGACGGTCCCTTCCTAGCACAAAAAGCATCCGTTTCGCTCGCAACATCGTCATCGCTGAGCTCGAATCGCGGCGCTTCGTCCTTGGGGGCGTATCGCCGGATGCTGAAGATGGTGGTCTGCAGGTGGCGCTGGAGGATCAGCGCGTACCATAGCGACGAGTGGACGGCCTTGCGCGCAACTCGAGCGTGCTGCTCCACCAAATCTATGTTCCATTGCGGTCTCTGACCACGGGGGATCATTGTGATGGGTTGTCGTTTTGCAAGTGCCGTCGTTGTCCAGTAGTGGAGGTCGACCAGTAGGCAGAGATGGTTCCAGGCCAGGACACACGTCAGGCATGAGCAAAGAAGCGATGGGTCGTGTGATTGAACATGGGCGTACGGCCTTCGGTGAATCGCAAGCAGCTTTTGGCGCCTTTCGCTGAGTAATGCTTCATGGTGGACGGGATCAACGTCGCTGAGCAGGACAGGGACGGGGAAGCATTGGGTGAGGATGGAGTAGCGAAACGAGATGATAGCCTTGGCGAGGGCAACATCGTGTTGCTCGACAAAAGCTTTTGCAGTCCGACACGTTCTTTGGTATAGAATGACATCGGAAGGGGCGAGGAACGACAGAATCTCGATTATGAGCTCGGGGTAGAGAGATAGCAAATGCGGTTTGGCCGCCTTCCTCCTAGATTTCCGGTCCAGCTTGCGCTTCAGGCGACTGGTCTTCTTAGATCGGAGGGTGAGAGCCTCGGTAGTATCGACGAGAATCTCGTCGTCCGACTCATTTTCCTGAGTCGCCGGCGCCTTCATCTTGTCTCAATCGATGACGGTCGTGAATCTGGTGGAGTAGAAAACGTCATTTGTCATACCGCCGCCCACTGTCTCGATTGGGCTTGGGCAGCGGGGAACTGGGAATAAATCTTCCACAACCGGCCAAATTCCCGAGCCCAGGGCCCAGTTTGGAGTGTAGTACGGATCTATTTAGGCCGTAGAGGTCTGATTCCTATCAAATACAACGTCCCGGTTGCCAAAAACTTTTCTCCAGCTTGCAGCGGCTGCCTATCTCACCCGCCAAAATTTATGCCGCATTTCACCGCCTGCCTTTTACAGAGTGAGATGACGATCAAGACACTGGTTGAGTATCAAACTCCATCGCTTAAGTTTGGCCACGGCTTTTCAGCCCAATACTACAATCATGCTTGCCGTCTTCTTGAAATGCCGCTATCTCCAAAGTCGCGGGGCTTATGGGTCCTAAAGAACCTCTTCGCACTCCATCCGCAATGTGACGCTGTAGTCTCGCTTATGTATGTGACGAATTGCTACTACGCAATAAATGGCACTCCCGGCCGTACGAACTTGGATCCCAATCACGCTCAAATTGGTTGATCCTATCTTGCAAATAGGGTAACAATGCAGGAATTCACGGCACGGTAATAAACGGGCATCTACCCACCCAACCGCAACGAGACGCAGCCACGTGGTTTCCATGTGGATCGGTCGCACCGTACGGCAGCTATTAGAGCAGTGTCAGTCCCATATGCCGCTCGATGGAAGATCTGCGTTCCAAATCTTCTCCCACTCTTGAAATACAATCATGTCTTCCTACGAGGTTCACGGCAAGCATGCCATTGTCACGGGCGCTGGGTCTGGTATGTGCTTCAGCGGATGGAGCCTACCCCATCATTCCTCCATTTTCAAAGCTAACTACTATGTTAGGAATTAACCTGACCTTTGCGCGGATGCTGCTGGATAGAGGATGCTCGGCCATGATAGCTGATATAAAGCTTACGCCTGAGGCCGACGAACTCATTGCTACATACAGCAACAAAGACACTGCTGACAAGGGACCGGCGGTCAATTTTCACAAGACCGACATCAGCGACTGGGCTCAGATTTCTGGCCTGTGGACCAAGTCTCTCGAAATCTTTGGCCAAATTGAAATCGTTGTCAACGGTGCCGGCATCTACGAGCCTCCATCTAGCACCTTCTGGAACGCCCCCGGCATCTCGCCTCTTGCACAAGACAAAGCTGATACCTCGCCTGGAGTCTATCACACCTTCTCGGTCAACACAATGGGCCCGATTCGCCTTGCTCAGATTGCCATTGACTACTGGCTGGAGAACCGAAACATTCAAGGCAACCTGCTCTGGGTTGCCAGTATTGGTGCCTACGTGCACTCACTCCAAACGCCTTTGTACATGGCTAGCAAGGCGGCTATTGTGAGCTTTGTGCGGTCTCTTGGCCAACTCCGAAAGAGATTGGGAATTAGAAATGCGGCTGTATGCCCTGGCCCTGTCTGGGTTCGTATTTGTCCTTTTCTTTCTGCTCTGGCTCTATTTGTTGCCGATTCAGCGATTGGCCATTACCCTCTACCTCTGATTCATGAGAATTGTGACTGATCAGTATCTTAGACGCCCATCTTTCTCCCTGCGTATTGCCACAATAGAGTCCGCGAGACTGACTTGACTCTGACGCCTGAGCAGTGCGCCTCAGTCATGATGTCTGTCTTGACGGAGCCGCAGTACGGTGACGGCAATATTGTCGAGACAATGCTGGTTGGTACCAGGGAAACCCCATCTGTCCATGTTCGCGAAGCGCTGTTTGAGGCCCTGTACCCTACCACAGGGCCATTGGGCGAGGAAAATCACTTACTGGAAGAAGAAGAGAGGTTTACTCAGCAATTGGAGAAGCATGGTATGCGACAGTAATTAGTTGTTCAGATGCAATCCTAAAGGTGCAAATCTAATAATCTCAATGTAAAATCCGAAAACTTGCACACGTGTTCTCGATATCAGATGAAATATTGTGACCAGATTATTATTCAATCTATCTTGTCTAAAGACCCAATTAGATGGGTAGTTCCCAACTTCTTGCCATGTCGGCCCAATTTGATTACTCTAAAACGCCCATTCATATATTAACCATATTAAGGAGACCAAGGCAGTAGTAGTGAATGCCTTGCATCTCAAACCCGTATTATCCCATTATTCATTTTCATTAACCATAAAATCGGTTACAGACCGCAGAACTTCTTGTCGACACGAGTGACATCGGTATCAATGCGGCCCAGCTTGGTAGCCTGGTTGCCGGTAAGGGCATCCATGGCAGTCTTGCCGACGTTGAGGCCGTTGGCGGCGTGGTCGATGGCGAGGACATAGATGCTCTTGCCCTTGTAGGTGGCCTTGTAGCAGAGACCGCACTGGGGCGAGTTCCAGCCAGCAATAGACTGAGCACCACCAACGTAGGGGAAGCGAGGGATGTCAGACTGCTTCTTCCACTTGGGGTACTTGGTCATGAGACCGTTGCTGCCGTCGGAGCAAGAGACGGTGGTGAGAGCGCGAGTGGGGTTGTCATAGCCAGTGTCGTAAGAGACTATTATAGATGTTAGTGGAGGGTTTTTTGGGGAGTGGTATCCGATGCTACTCACCAGTGACGGCCGAGGCGGCAGTGGCAAGGGCGAAGATGGAGAGGATGTTGGACAGCTGCATGTTTGCGGTGTTGGTGGATTGAAGATTGAAGAAGATGTAGAAGATTGTTGGTGTTGAGAGTTGTAGAGTTGTTGCAGTGATGGTTGAATGTGTTGAAGATGTGAGTGATGATGAGAGTCGATTTGAGGGAGTCTTCACCATCTTCTTTATACTCAAATCTCCAAGTGACGATGGCTGGACGCATGGATGGCAGCTACGGGTCAGACCTAGCCTAACCCCACAATCGACACAAGCCAGTGCATGATCTCCCCGAATAGCCTCAGTTGCTGGGTTAGAGTCCAGACGGCGGCGGAGAGTCTAGCTTGCTGGTGGCCAGAGCATGGCGAGGTTCCATTCGCATTCCATCCGCAAGCGCGTGTTCTGATTGGCCCAGCCTTGCTAGAGGGCCGCCACTGATCCAATAGTGTGGACAGCTGGTGTGGGGCATCCTCGTATTTTCTTTGGCCGACGGTCTATTAATATCTTAGCCCAGGTGCGGCGCGCCAGCGCTGGTTGCCGGGCCCAAGCGTCGCTCGTATCTATCACGTTACATGCATAGTCCAACGGAGCCCCCGATGAATGCGGCCAGTGGCGCTCAGTGCTGCCGAGCACTTTCCATAGGGCTGTGCTATGACGCTAGATGAAGATGCCCTACGGCGGTGGAAGCAGTGCCAACTATGCCCGCGTTTGGATCTCGTCAAAGTCAAAGCTGAGTCTTGTGCTGCAACCGGCGTCATTCATGCAATGGCGGTCACGTCTAAGGAAGCCATTGTCTAGTCAATATTGGCGTTAAATTCGGCTAAGGGTTTAGGTAACTGTACTCTTATGCTTGAATTCATCGTTGAGTGAACCTGGACAAGCGATTCTCTCGTACTTTTCCAGATCCGACAATAGGGTAGCCAAGAGGCTGGGGTAAATTTCCACAATTTTACAATCCAAGCGGGTGAGGGGATTCTGTGGATGGAAAGAATGCATATTCAATTGTGGATTGTCGTTATTCAGTTTATTTTCATAATAGGTTGTCACAACCTGTCATTGTGTTGGAGAAGACACGCAAATAAGAACTCTGCATGCGTCAAAATTGACTCCATCATAACGTGTCTCCTGCCACCTCCACCTATGTCGGAATTTCGGAACCTAAGGCCAATAGTCAACACGCAGCTAAATATTTCCGCTTAAAGCAACAAGCGGTGAACTGATTCATCGCGACCTACATGAACACTTTGTATCTTGAGACCAAGCTATGAGCAAGCGCATAAAGGTGACCTGGACGAGTGGGTCCTTCACCTGTCCGGTGGATGGATGAACAGCTGATGTTCTGGGCTTACTACATTAGGACTGGGCTCACGAGAATCGTCCCGCCAACTCGGCCATCCCATCTTCTCTCATCTGGAATAAAATGTCAATTCACCCCAGATGGCGTCTGTGTCAAGCTATTTTTCTAGAATAGCTCAATCGCAACTTCTAGCTCGCCACTTCCCGCAATGTTTTTGATAGTAAATTCTGCCAGAAGGAGGAAATGAGAGACTAACATCTACCGCGCAATGGCTTGACCCCGTCGGGTTCACTTCTGAAGCTCGTACCGCTGCGGTTTCAATTGATCGTCCGCTGGCCTCTTGGCATAAATTATAATTTCTAGTGTGATAAGGCTGGCCCCTAGAATACTGATCCTACCAAGAAGAACGGGTGGAATGTGCAGCGGGATGCCCCCGTCGACCTTCCACACCAGATGGACGGGAGCGCGTTAGGCTGGTTTGACCCTTAGTAGCGACAAGGGTCAGAGCGGCCTGGTGGGAATCCGGTTCTGTCGTCAGCGCGATGATCTTCAGCCCATTCTTGACACTTTGACGATAACACGTGGTCGTGATCTTCATTCTAGTGTATTTTTGATCAACGGATAAGAGCCTAGAGTTTGTGTGATGGCAATACAGCTCGCGCATTCGGTGGTCAACATCCTTGCCTGACCTCACGTAACCATGCGTTATTCGCGGCAGTCGGCATGTCTCCAGGCCGGCCTCCATCATGCAAAGCAAATGAAAGGAAACTTGGGTGTTTCTTTGGAGAGTATTTGCATCATCTACATTGCACGTATCGTTGTTATTCCATGTTTGTCGTCATGTTGCCCTGCAACGACTCAGAATTCTAGAAGAAACGTTAGCGCGCTTGCAATAAGCTTGAAATTAGAACACCAGGCCCCATGACGTGCCGCCAGGCTTGCATGGCCGCTACGGTGGTATTTCTCGCCGCAACGGTTTCGATCAAGCCCCTGGGATCAAGGGGAAACTCGCCCAAAATAGCTGGTAGGGGGCGCATTGGCCAGCGGGTGGGTTGGGCCAAGGCTCGCCAAATTGACGAGGGTCGTGTACGAGCATTAAGGTTCGCTTTCATTTGTCGTAAGTAAAATTGATCAAGCATGGCCCTATAACAGAAACGCTGTTACTGCCCACGTCCCCTTTATTGTTAGCGTCAAACCTTTGGCCCCGGGAGACCCGACGACCCGTTCGCATCTCGCAATAATATATCATCTGCTGCTCTCCCATGTGGAGAGACCATCGAACCTCACCATCCCATTCTTGCATAAACTTCCAAACAAGCTTAAAAGGTTGGTTGCTCCTCCATTACTCAACGGTCAATCGCGTCTAACCCCCCTGCTCCAGCACCCAAAATCGCCAACATGAAGTTCACCACCTTCGCTACTCTCGCCCTGGCCTTCGCCTTTGGCGCCCAGGCCGCCGCCGTCGACAACTGCGGCTTCTGCGCCCAGCAGTCCAGCGACTACTCCTGCCATCTCTGCGCCACCGAGTACAAGTGCGACGCCAGCATCTGCAAGACCCGAACCACTCCCACTCCCTCTGCTGCCGTTGTCAGCTGCGACTTCTGCGCCCAGCAGGAGAGCGACTACTCTTGCCGCCTCTGCGCTAGCGAGTACAGCTGCGACGCCGCCTCCGTCTGCGCTGCCCTCAGCCCTTCTAAGAAATAAAGCGATTGCTATGGTTGGAACGATGATGGGATACTGCGCATTGGGATAGCCTTGATACGACCAAAGGATCTTGTATATAATGTACAAAATACAAAAAGCGAATTCGGATACTTCAACCAATCGTCCAAATTCCGTTGTACCCAGAGTTACTCCCAAAACCCGGTGTCAATTAGGCAGCCGCTCAATCTAATAGGGCACACCACCCCGCCATTGCTCCCCAACCACGTCATTCAGCATTTATCCGGACGCTTGGTATAAGCGCTTGACGGAATTGGGATTGTAACGCGCCATTCCTTTACGTATACTGAGACAGACATGCGCCCTATAAGAGATGTGCCGTAGATCCGCCCAAGATGCTGTTTTGACTTCATCCTGTTGTTTTTCACTTAATTGACATTTCTTCGCCCCAAGACTCAGAAATCATGGCGTCCGAAATCGTAGTCGAACGAAACGTGAGCCAAACAAGCCTTCAGCAAGATGGTGATGATTTGCGGCAAAGACCTGCAGAAATTTTTGAGATTGAAGGGGACCAGAATGCCAACGATGAAGATGATCTTGTTTACCCCACAGGACCTAAACTTTGGTCGACAATGGCATCGCTGTGCATCGCATGCTATCTCAGTGGACTAGTGAGTGCTTTTTGATGACGTTCACATCTTCCGGAAGGCTTGCTTTTCGGATCTTTCTTGATCCTTTTTCTTGGCACTTAGATAAGGTTGAGGACAATTGATCTGGCAGCCCGCTAAGGATATCAAGGACATCGCCGTTGTCGCGGTGGCGGTACCAAGCCTCACGGACAAATTCCAGACTATACAAGACATCGGATGGTATTCGGCAGCATAGTAAGATACAAGCTTGACTTATTCCCATCTTAACACGACTAACCGCTTTTTCGTATCTAGCGGCATGACGCTGAGCGCATTCGTCTTTTTGTAGTGTTATCCTGCTTGCTATTCCTGAGAACTTTCGCTAACCAGCATTTAGCTTTGGACAAATTTACACCCTATTCCGTATCAAAACAATCTATCTCATTGGAATTGCGCTTTTCTCGCTGGGATCCCTCATCTGCACTGTTGCACCGACCTCCGCCGTCTTCATTCTCGGTCGCGCCATCACCGGCCTCGGTCGCGGCGCAATCAATGGCGGCATGCTGAAACTCATGCGGCACTGTTTTCCTCTCTCGAAACAAGCGCTCGTGAACAGCACCCTTGGGGCAATTCAGAGCGCCGGGCTCATCTCTGCGCCTACCGTCGGGGGCGCCTTGATTGACGCCTTTTCGTGGAGGGCGTGCTTTGGCATTAGTCTGCCGTTGGGAGTCATCTGTTTTGCTCTGACAGCCTACGGGGCACACGACCCGGTCACCAACCGAGGGGGAGAGATGACCCTGAAGGAGAAGATCAAGAAGATCAATTTGATGGGAACGTTACTGGTGGTCCCAGCGGTGACTTGTCTTCTCATGGCGCTGCAATGGGGCGGGCTCAAATACGGCTGGGGAAGCTGGCCGATTATTATGCTGCTTGTCTTTTCTGTTGTCTTGTTTGTGGCACTGGGATATCTGCAGTACCTCCAAGGCGAGCGCGCCCTTTTGCCTCCGAGGGTCTTGAAGCAACGCAGCATCATTGCGGGCATGTGGTACGCAGCATGCTCTGAAGGGGTTCTCGCAGTTACCGAGTACTACATGTCCATCTACTTCCAGGGTGTCAAGGGCTACTCGGCCGCCCGATCGGGTGTACTAGCTATTCCTATGCTGGGTGGACTGATGGCTGCTTTCGTCATTTCTGGGTTCGGCACAAACTGGCTTGGATATTACTATCGTATGTGACCTCCCTTCCCATTTTATCTTCATACGCTAACATGCATGTCCAGCATTCATGCTAGCCACCAGTGTTCTGGCACCCATCGCTTCGGGCCTCCTCACCACCATCGACCTTGAAGAACACATCGGCAAAGCAGTCGGTCTCCTCGCATTCCTTGGATTGGGGGTTGGTCTCGGCCTCCAAGGTCCTCAGATTGCGGTGCAAGCCGTATTGTCCATTGAAGACATCTCCATCGGTGGCGCCGTCATCAACTTCGGTTCGGGAATGGGCTCGGCGTTGTGGATATGCGCGTCGGCCACGTTATTCCAAAGTCGCCTCGTTGATGAGATCGAAGCCTCCGCGCCGGGCACTAATGTCACAGCTGTCAAGGAGGCAGGGCTGTCTCAGTTGCGCCATTCTATCGGACCAGAAAGATTGGAAAAAGTGCTCTCTGGATATGAGAATGCCGTCGTACAGACGCTGTATATTCCGCTGGCGCTGGCTTTGTTGACTATTGTTGGATCACTTGCTATGGAGAGAAAGTCACTGAAGAAAAAGCAGAGTTAAATTTCTTGACCCCATGCTCATCTCCGGTGTGGGGGGCAGACTAGAATACGGCTAACTATAAATCGTTTCAATACCTGATACATGGGAATTTCTCATCTCGTTTGGCCGCAAAAATGTTGCCCAGGCTAGAATCTGGCTCCAAGGTAGTTTGAAGCCAACCTGGATTTGGGAATACACCTTGGCACAGCTTGGCGGGCATGGTGGGCCATACTAGAACACAGTTTTATTTTTTATTTTTTATTTTTTAATTTATTCATCATCATCCTAATTACTGTTTAGAATTATGGTGTCCAACTACTTGATAAGCCGAGTCAGATCGAAAATCTAATCTTGTTCAGCCAGATCGATCCGCCCGGCTCAGTAAAAGTTTTCAATTCTGCTTAGAAATATCGGGTAAAAAGCCCCATTGCGGGGTAGTGGAAACTAATGCACCTAAGATTTTGGTTCCGATGCTTCCGCTCCCACCAACAAAGCTTCGCTGATGATGGCCTGTAAAACCTGCCGTGCTCGAAAGATCAAGTGCGACCAGACGCGCCCAACATGTCACAATTGCAGAATACGATCGAGCCAATGTACATATGCTGGCGAGAGACGGATGCGTCGCAGAGCTCACAACGGCATTGGCAGTCATCAACTATCGCTCTCTTCCGTCACGGCTGAGGGCCCCCGAACGCTTTCCTCACTCCATGACGTTCAATTACCACTAGCGCTGACTAATGAAGAGGGCGAGCAGAATCATCTTGAGTGGCGTGTCCACGACATTAATTTTTCCGACCATGGTGTCGCTCCACCTTCTGACGACCTTGCCGGCACGCCAAACCTTGTTCCGTTGAAGCTGACTTCTGACGCCAATCCAATCATCCAAACACCAGAAACCCCAGAAAATGACCTGGCTCTTGTTGTGGATCAGATGTTCGACTCTGGGGACTGCGAGCATGCACGAGAGCACCAGCCTGCGCTGTGGATACGAGCCCAGCATGGAGATGAATATACCGGCCCCTCATCAGGCATTTCCATTATATCCGATTTGGGATTGAATTGGATACGCAATCACGTTCCAGACTCCGATACTCTCTGCACCACCATCCAGAATCTCCGGGGAGCTCTCCTTGCCCATCTAACACAGCCCAAGTGCATGCCTAAAGACACCCAATGCGGCACAGCCAGTCCACTGGCCGAGTTAAAACCACCCACACTCATCAGGAAATACATTGACGCTTATTTTTCACATGCGCAGACAATATTCCCTGTAATAGACCGGAACCAATTCGAGATCCAGCTGGAGACGTATGGAACCGGCTCTAGTTGCACGTCTTGTTCGTGGAAAGCGTTGTTAAATGCCGTCTTGGCATCGGGCTGCCGAGCATCATTATCTAGCGAGACGACAGATGCATTTCAGGAATCTAGCCGCGAATCATGGGAGTACTTTGAGAATGCTCTATATTACGAGCCTCAGATCGTTCATGGTGCCACCGATCTTATGGCCGTCCAAGCATTTGCCGTCCTGACTATCTTTGCGCAAGGGTTATCATGTCCCCAGCGGCTCGAATTTACTTTATGCTCAATTGCTACTCGACTGGCTCAAAGCATTGGTCTTAACCGCCAAGCTCCTCAGGAATGGAGCTTAGCCGAGGAAGCCAAGCTACACAGGGCCCGCGTATTCTGGGTTGTCTATTCCCTTGACAAGACTATTGCGTTACGTTGCGGTAGGCCGCCTACTATCCATGACGACGATATCAGTATACCCTTTCCTCAGGGCGTCGACATGTCTTGTAGTGGCTACATAGGCCAGAGAGATGAAGTTGGAAGTCAAAGATTTGACTTCTTTCTTGCTTTCACAAGACTTGCTCGAATATGTGGCGCAGTGTTCAGGAGATTTTATTCAGAAGCCGCCCTTTCATTATCTTCAGCCAAACTCTCACCTGCTTTTTATCGTTTGCTGGATCACCTCGAGAAATGGAAGCAAGCAATACCAGAGGCAATTCGACCTGGGAGATTCTCTGATAGAATCGCTGATCGCCATGGGCTGTCAAGAGTCCAACTTCTTGTCCTGCATTATTCTTATTCTTATGTCTTGTGCGCAATTTGCCGTCGTTTCTCGCCGCTATTCACGAGGAACGAGAAAGAGCTCCCTTCTATCACGGAGGAGGTCATGAAGAAAAACATCGATGCTGCGAGATCTATGGCTTTGTTGACTAAACACCTTGATGTCGAGAGCTTGACCCCTAATTGGTAATTTCTTTTGCCTACCCAGCATCAAAACTCGCTCTAAACACCGCACTCTCTCCGAAAGGAATAGTGAGCTGACTCTACGTTTCACAGGCTTGGGTTCTATTACCCATTTACCGCTCTCACTACAATTTTTGTGCACGTGGTTTGTTATCCTTATGAAAAGTCGACACGTAATGATATTGCTTTGATGGAGGTCATTGTCGGGTTCTTTGGTAGACTGGAGTATATCACTTCTGGAGAAGCTGCCTATACCAAAGCAGGCGAGTTTGTTCAGTTGGCTCGGCGCATAACGGATCGATCTGGCATCGACGCACCATCTGGTCCGCTTGCATACCAGGCCCTCGCCGACCATTCTTGCGGCGAGATGATTGGACTGCGAGGAGACTCTGACCGTGAATATGCGACAGAGTTAGATGCTAACAACAATGAGTGGACTTTGAGTCCCGGTTCCAATACTGTTTCTCAGATTCTGTTTTCGGATGTTATGGGTATCCTTGAAAACAACACAACCTAGATTTCTGAAGAGAGATGGGCCAAGGATTGGGTGACAACCAGTTCTTAGTGTCTATAAAAGTACCCTTCTATGTAAATAATGAAACAGAGTTTAAAATGGCTGCCCATGAAAGAAACAAAGGCCAAACTTTAGAATGATAATTCTGAATGGAGTTTAATGAGGAGTTTGGCGTTTCAAAAATGCACCAGACGCTTTGAAACCTTTAATTTGCCTCCCTCGACTGTACGTTACAGGGCCAACTTGCTCGCGCAATTTATTTGAGCCTACTCGTAACAGTTCGCAGGACAGTGTCTGCTTCATTGATGGAATTGACTTTGTTGGATCTCCAAGCGACGTGCTGGTCAGGTCGAATGAGAACCAGCTTCCGCTCGTACAAGCTTGCTGCTTTTGGTTCATTAATAATCTTGACGACGTTCAAGGGCAGGCTGATTTCATTGGCTGCCTTTTCAAAATAGCCTTGCCCAACATCATCTGTAGTGAAGACAAGAAGAGTCCATAATTTTCCAAATCGGTCAAAAATGGCGGTGCCATCCGAGAGGAAGAGGTGTGGTGGTCGCGCACCGGGCCATGTACTTGGGACATACTCCCGAGGCGACCATCGCGGCTCGTCGCCATCTTCTTCCTGTCTGATGATTATAGGAGAAGCATACCTATAGCCCATTTCGATACCAATGTCCTTGTTTTCACCATCGTTCGCCTGGTAGTGAGAATTAATTGTCTTGCGAAGTGCACGGCCTTCTTCCGTCTCTTGATCCACAACGCTCGGATGACTAGCACCGAGAAGCAACTCTTGGACACGGCTATGAGCTGAAAGATGGATTCCAGATCGCTCCACATTTCGTAGCGCAACAGATCTGCGTTCAAGCTCATAAGATTGCAGAATTTCTTTGCCGGCCTGACCGTTGATCACAGAAGCAAGCTTCCAACCCAGGCCAAATGCATCGCCAATGCCCATGTTCAACCCATACCCACCAGTGGGAATGTTCTGGTGAGCCGAGTCTCCTGCAAGTATCACGTTCCCGTGTGGGCTGATGTATTTTTCTGCCGTGCACATCGCTGGCCGCCATACGGACCTGACTAATATTTGATCAACTTTGATCTCATACCTTCCATGCAAACCTCCAAGAACTCGATAGATGGCTTCTTCTGACTCTATCTTCTCAGGGTCCTCTTCAAGCGGTATGAATAGATTTGAGGTCCAGGTATCTGCTTCGTCTTGCGAGATGGCAGCACCTTGAAAGGCGCCGGATTCCCCAAGAGACATGAGATGCCAGAAACGCCCTTGCTTGTGCAGCCGCGTAAGATCCTTGGATTTGAAATGAACCAAGAGCACCTGAGCCGGGCTATTCATATTCATTAGACGGACCCTTTCATTTGGGCGGACAGTACTTACATTGGGCCTCCGTCCAAGGCAATTCCAAGAGATTTTCGAACCTTGCTCGAGGCACCATCACAGCCCACAATACAATCGGCCTTCCACAGCGTCTTATTTTCCGTGTCAACATCGTTGGTGATAGCTTCAGCACCAGTCTCGTTTTCGGCTACAGACTCAACTTTATGGCCAAAGCGAAGGTCGATGAGGGGGTCGTTGTCGCAAATTTCTTTGAGCCACCTCTCAAATAGAATTTGGGAAATTCGCGTCCAAGGCTCAAGCGGCTGGGAGCCATCGTTAGTCTCGCGATAATGCTTGCGGAGTGTATTGACGTCGGGAAACTTCCACGCTGAGAGGGGTTCGTCAACGGAGAGGCCGCTAGTAAAGAGGACGTTGTAGGGAATATCGCTCGGGACTCCACGTTCTCGCAACCCTTCCGCAAGGCCAATTTTGCGAAGTATCTCCATGGACCTAACATTGGTAAGGTCCATTTTGGGCCACCTGGTCGTAGTCTTGTTGCGCTCGAACAGTATAGACTTGATTCCATAAAAAGATAACACCCTGGCGACGAGCAATCCCACGGGACCGCCGCCAGCGATAAGCACCGTGCCTGTTGGCAGAGTCTCAGTATTTTCAAACGAACTAGCTTGTGTAGCCATCTTTTTGGTGGCGAGCGTATAATAAGTTGTTTAGTGGAGAGTCGAAAATTGTGAGAGGATGATGCGAGCACAACGTATCGCCAACGTAGAGAGCCGGAAACGACACAGGATATATATCTTGTCACAAAATATTGAGAGTACAGTAAATGGCGACAAATCTAAGCCCAGCTTAGTGTCAGTAACCGCTAAGTTTGTTCGGGATTTCTTTCCACACCGATTGCTAAGGCCACGGGATGATGCATACAAAAGAATTTCCCGTAATACCGTGGCGGGGCTCAATGCGTCAAACAATAACTAGAATGTGTCATCAGTCTCCCAATTACACCATGGTTTCCTAAACCTTAACCACCGCCAAGCTCAAGCCCGAACCCGAGCCCGAGCCCGCGGCATAATACAGCGCATGAAACTCTATTCTGATCCGACTTTCAGCGGGATGTAAAACTTCCAATTACCATCCAGTGCTCTATCCAGTGGTCACATGAAGAAATATGACCGTTTTGGGGACGAAGAATGTAAAGAATTATTGTTTGTCACATTGCATTATCCGCTCCTAAGCCGAAGCCGAACCCGCGGCCAAACAAGGGCTTCTCCACTCTTCTTTACAATCCATTCAAATGCACCAATTCATCGATTCATATAATGAGAACACCAATCTACCTTGACTCAATTTATTTCACCATAGCCTTCTAACTTTCATGCACACACCGCAAACACTCATTCAAACCACAATGAGCTACGTTACTGAAGACACCACTTGGCCAGCTGGCGTGGGCGAAGATGTAAAGAACCTTATCACAAAGTTCTTTGAGCTTTCGGACAACAAGAAACCCGAAGTAGGCTTGATCATGGCTACGGAAGTATTCACCAAAGACGCGGTGATTACTAATCCAATGGGAACCCACAAAGGGTCCGCAGGTACAACTCCCCAAATTCTTCATGTTCGAATAATCGACTAACCTCGGGTTTAGAGATAGAAAAGAGCAGAGACGACGCTTGGAAGGCTGTAGTCTCAAGAAAGCATGCCGTCAGCAAAGCCTTCGCTGGTGATGCAGCGCTTCTGGAGTTCGTTGTTCTTGGATCTGCACAGACGAAACTTATCAATGAGAAAACGATTACTTCTCTTTTTGCCAACCATATCAAGATTGAGCGACCAGAGTACACTTCTGGTCAGCCCCGAATCAATTACTTGGAGGTCTACGCTGTACGTCTATCGTCCCGAAGGTTCCCGCACATAAAGTGCACATCTTTTGACCCAGTATTAATCCTAATGCCACAGGATACGTCTGCTTTTGCGAAAGCGTTTGCGGATTGAGAGTATCATATAACCTAGGGCTCTTCTGTTGGACTACTAGGCTTGATAGCAGGCATGAGTGATTGTGAAAGCTTCAAACTACCCGCAAAGTTGATCCATCACTGCATTTATTTTGATAGCACAAGGCTTTCGTCATAATCTTCTTTGCCATGGAGGCCGAATTGTTTCTCGTTGTGTATCAAATGCTCCATGCACTTCATTTAGTAACGAACTTGATGTTTGGTCATGCCATGGGAGTATCCTTCGCTCTTTTATATACTTGAGCGCCCTTGGAGGGCTGCATTTGGCCATTGGACAGTGCTAGTCTCTCGATCATTTTGCCAATCAGACACCTGGTCCTCTCAGGCCTCTTCCCTATATATGCGCTTCATATATTAACTGAGGGCTGAGTCGCGACTGGTCAACGCACTACTCAGCAAGTAAATTTAGGGGCGAAAAGCGCCGAGCGCTACTCTCACTCATGCTCTTAATCCACACTGCTAAATCATCACGTGATGTGGTGAGATGGTCAGCACCGCGTTCTTGGCTTTTGGTGGGCTTTTCCGTCATCCTCGGATGAAGACTTGACTCCCCCACGTTTTCGATAGATTGCACAATAGAGATGGAAGGAGCCCGTGCTGTATTGTCTTGTGCTTCATGCCGACAACGAAAGTGAGAATGCAACCCTCGAGTGGCAAGCCGCGCTGATAAAATTATGACAGGTTGAAGTGCGATCGAAGCCAGCCTTGCGGTAACTGTTTGGCTAGAAATGCTGACTGCGTTTATGCCTCCAATCGCCGAGGCCGCGGAGCACCTCATGCCCGGGATGGCAACCCTCAGCTCGAAAACCGCATCCGCCGCCTGGAGCAACTAATTACCACAATGGCTGCTCAGATGCCTCAGCAACAACAGACTGGGAGTGAAGTAACTACTGAAAATGACGAGCCAAGACACTTGAACTCGACATCTGTTGAGCCGCTGGATATTAAGCCTGGCACAATGATATCAAGCGACGGCCAGATAGCGTATGTATCGAGTACCCATTGGGCAGCACTGTGCAACGAAGTAGGGCTCTTCTTTCAACGCCTCGGCCATGATGCGCTAATTCTTTGGATTCAAGGTTTCGGAGCTTCGAGGAGACCTTGACCAGGGCAGCTTGGAAGAGCACCATGACGCAGCCCACCATCCCGCTCCTGGCTGTGGCCCAATGCTGCTTGAAGGATTACAGACGATGCCGAACATTGAAGATATCTTGTCTGATATTCCATCAATGGGCATTGCCAGCAGATTGGTATTCAAATACTTTAGTTCAAATGAAATCTCAAGCCGTGCGATAAAATATCTATTCACAGAAAATTTATCTCAATGCTGACCTCGGAATAGTCATTCTTCATGCACCGACTTTTGAGAAAGAGGTGAGTTATTTTCATATAACAACGAACACAATTTTGACAGTCCTTCCTCTCAGTACAATAGTTTCTGGCTCGATCCGCAAAAGGCCTTACCTGCATGGGTCGGATTATTATTCGGAGTCATGACTATGGGCGCATTTCTGTTTGTACGATCCGAACAAGATTTGCCAGAAGGTTTGGGCAACCCGATGCGTGTAGTGGAAGTATTTCAGCGCCGCTCCACAGAATGCCTCATTCTCTCCAAATACTCCACGGCGCCCGGACGCTACACCATGGAGGCGCTCATGTTGAATGCTCAAATCGAATTCTTACGACGACGAGATGCGAACCTGGGAGTGTGGGTGCTGGGCGGGATTATAATCCGAGTGGCCCTGCGCATGGGATATCATCGAGACCCAACACATCACTCGCAATTATCAGCTTTCGAGGGCGAGATGCGACGTCGTGTGTGGGCCGTCATTTTGCAACTTGATGTTCTTACATCCTGCCAAATCGGGTTGCCACCCATGATGCAAGAGTCGCAATGCGACACAGACCTGCCAAAGAACCTTCTTGACGATGATTTCGGCCCCGATTCCGCTCAGCTCCCATCATCACGACCCGAAACGGAACTGACACCTATACTTTACATTATTGCAAAATCTCGAATTTCGTCAGTATTTAGGATGGTACTCAATCACGTCTCACTTGGGCGGATCGAAGCCTATGATCAGATCATGGGACTAGATCAACGCCTTGAAGATGCGCAAAAGGCCATGCCGCCTCATTTGCAAATGGCCAATCTGAATGACTCCGTGATCGTACCCCCGCATCTTTTGATGCGAAGGTATAATCTTGAGCTTTTAAGCCTAAAGGCCCGATGCATATTGCACCGCCATCATATGACCAAGTCCTACACTGATCGCAAGTATGCCTATTCACGAACAGCTTGCATTAACGCAGCAATGAAGGTTTTAAAACATCAGGCGGATATTATGAAAGAGATAGAAAAAGACGGGCGCCTTCACCAGTTCAGATGGTTTATTAACTCGCTCGAGCTGTATGACTTTTTACTGGCATCGATGATTATTTGCATTGAACTCAGCTTTCGCGCCCGTGAACCGGCATCCGAGAGCGACCATGGAGACGAACCTGTCAAATTCAGCCAGCAAGATTTGGTTGAAGCACTCCAACGCTCCAGAAAATTTCTCGAGGAATCAAAGGAGAACTCTGCGGAAGCTAACAAAGCGTCAAATGCTCTCTCAGTCATGTTGGCCAAGCTTTCAGAAATTTCCAAATCGCAGGAAGATCAAATATCAACGACCGCTACGGTTATCGACAACAGTCATCTTGCTACGTTTCCTCCGCGTGCAAATGATTGTGAGTGGACTATTTTTTTTTATATCTTTGTTTTGATCTCAAAGCACAATACTGATGAATCGCACCAGTCGAAGCTATATTTGGCCATGCAGGCTTCGACAACTCCTACTTGCAATCTGAGCCAATTCAAACATCCCACACTGCTTTCAGCTCCACTCTTGAAGGATCTGGGTCATTTCTCAACACAACAGATATTGTTGATTGGGTGTGTTTGCATTCAACTCCTCCCTCTTCACCCTTTTATTACAAACTGACCAAGCCGCATCCATACAGGATCAATGGGAGGCGTTTGTTCAGGGTTCTCGCAGCGCTGAATAGCGCTTAGAGAATTGCAGCAGTTGTCCCTTTCATTTGAATGCACAGGCCGAATCCGTCAATACGATACTGAAAGCCAAAATTACCAAATGTCCATTTATTCAAAGCATTTATGTCTATCGCTATTCTATGAATATGTCATTCACCATCCTCCTAAATCAGTCACCAAACAAATACCAAGCAGATACAGTTGCAAAGAGACCAAGAAAGTCCCCGAGCTTTATTGCAAACGTGCCATGATGTTCTCACTTTCTTGCCACAATCTAGCATTCGATTCGCTGTCATTGAGCCATTTGTCCGCTCTTGGGTTGCACTTCCCCACTGGTTCAAAGTATTTGCCCTGTCCTCGTACAGGGGCGATGGGGCTTGTGGCGCAGAACAGAGAATTGAGTGCGCATTCGAGAGGAGTTGTATTCGGCCTGAGCTTCATCATAGTTCTCATGATACCGCCCAGGACCGTTGGATTGTGAGTTTGAAGATTGGACTTGGTAATACCAGGATGAACCGAGTAAGCTGTGAGGCCTTTGGTTTTGTTAGCAATGAACCTTGTGAGAGGATTTCTGACTGCGAAAATACTCACCTCGAGACCCATAGCGATCATTGAGCTCCTTTGCATGACGAATGCTTGCTTGTTTTGAGTGCCCGTATCGTTGGCTACGATGTTCCCGAATTGTAAGCAGCAACAGCAATTGGGGTAAATACAGTACTCACAAAAGCTCCGTTAGTCCTTTCGTTTCAGCCATATTAAAGTCATCAAATTGTATCGTTTTTGGACCCATGAACGCTAGATCGCTGCATACATTGACAACACGCACGCGATGTTGAGATTGGGACTGAGATGCGGTTGACAATAAGAGGGGCAATAGGGTCGATGTCAGAACGAAAGGAGCAAGATAGTTGAGCTGAAACTGCGTTTCAAACCCGTCAGTTGTCAGCTTGTAAGGAACTGCCATGACCTAAAAGACTGTTAGCACAAGACATGCAAGCGATTCATGACTAAAACATGCCCCAGCATTGTTGATCAGGAGATCCAAGCGTGGTTCCTGCTGTGAGAATATTGTTGCAGCCAGCTTGACAGACTGTAGGTCTGCCAGGTCCATCTGCATAAAATGCAGATCAAGTGTCTTGCCACCAGAGGACTGGGCCATCTGCACAATGGCATCATTCACCCGCTGTTGAGAGCGACCAGCAATGTAAACGCGGGCGTTGCGGAGCGCCAGCTGCTTTGCAGTCTCATAACCAATGCCCGAATTGCCTAATATGCAATACTTAGTTAGCGCTTTGGATCAGTCGACTGACGCGGAAACGCTCATACCACCAGTGACGATGACAACGTAGCCGCTTAAATCCGGAATGTCATTTTCGGTGAATTCGGGCTCTTGCTTGCAGGTACTCATCGTAAGAAAATATTGAGAAATCGGTGACCAGTTGCGGTGAAAATTAAATGAAGGATGTTGATCATGGCGAATTTACGTGAAGACCTTTTTCTATTTATGAATAGCATGGCTTCGAGTGTAACTTGTCCGTATAGTAAGCATCCGCGGCTTTGGCCTTCACCTCCGATGACTAGTGCGGGACGGCGCAGTCGGAGGTCCGCGGATATGGTGGAGCCCCTCAGCCCCAAACGTTGCCCATGAATATCGCCACTAAATACGCACTGGTGGGTTTTGGCACGAAATTTAGTCAGAGCCAACCACAGTTCAGAGAAGCGCCAAGACGCTGCGTCATCAATTAGCTGATATCAGCCCCCGCCTCCTTGACCTGCGCAGTATCCTCAAACAATCGAAACAATTGTATTCAGTATTCGGGTTTCCTAGAGCAGACTCCTCGCCTAATTCTGAGAACAAACAACGAGCAGAGATGATGTGAGGTATCGCGAACTTCGAATTTGTTATCCGATGGCCTTTGAGTCGGTATAGTACAAAACATGGGGAAGCGGTAAACAGATATTCTCAGTATGCGATTGGCTTTAATCAATTGTCAATCCTAATTGTAAGCTTGCTATCCGTCGAAATTCTGCAAGTTTTGACTCTCAAATGGGCGATGCGAGAAACCTCGTCGTGGTTCTTTTTCCTTATGAAACCATACCCCTCCCGATTTATCAGACACCCCTAGTAACGTCCACTATTTTATTTTCCGTTCTTCAGGCTTTGCCCATGCCACTGATCTGCCAATCTAAATCCTGTCGGGAACGGGTCCGAAGGATCAAGCATGACTTGCTGAACGCCGGTGATCCATGCGCTGCCCTTTACGGTAGGCAAGACAGCAGGATAAGAGCCAACTTTGGCTGTCCCTCGAATTTTGCATTGGAATTCGCTTCCAGTGATGCTGACGTGGAGGAACGGCTCGCCCTCAGCAAGCTGTCCTCGAGCGTGCAGAACAGCCAACCTAGCACATGTGCCCGTACCGCAAGGGCTCCGATCAACACGGCCTGGGGATACAACTACCGTGTTGACTGCCCTTTTACCCTCCAGATGCGGCGTCAAAGGCTTGGTGAATTCAAGAACAGTTACACCGTGAATTCCAGGGTTCTCGGGATGGACGCGGTCATAGGTGGCCTGAATTGCTTTCTTGATCTTTTCTCCATACTCGACGAGCTTCTCCGCATTGTGGGGCGCAATAGTAAGCCCGGTTTGACTGACATCCACGATGGCGTACATCATTCCGCCCCATGCAACGTCATACTTGTACTTGCCAAGTCCTGGAACATCAACCTCTCGGTCCAATGCAAAAGCAAAGGCAGGCACATTGTCAAAAGACACGGCCGTGCATTTGCCGCTTTCGCAGTCTGCAGTTGTAGTAACAAGGCCGGCTGCGGTATCCAGAGCAACCTTCGTTACAGGTTCTTGCATCTTGATCATGCCAGTCTCGAGTAAGGGCCGTGACAGTACAGATGGTGTTGGAGCCAGACATGTGTGCGTATTCCTCGCTTTCCATGATGAGAAAACCAGCGTCGGCGCGCGGGTCGCATGGAGGGAGAATCAGATTGACGTTTCGCTGAGGCCTGCCGCGAGGCTCGTTCAACAGCAACAGCCGCAGATCATCTTCCTTGGTAAAGAAGTGAACCAGTTTTTCGTACATTGTTTTGGCTGGAACATCGAGAACACCGCCGACGATGACGTCTCCCATCTCGCCACCGCAGTGGACTCCAACGACGGTAATCATCCTGGAAAAGCGCATGATGTGTAAAGGTTGAACAAATTGTTACAAGATGTAGATATTTTGGGTTAAGGAGTTGGAAGACTCTTATAGATGAACAAGAAATCTATTCTTCGATAGAAGAGGAGATGATTTGAGTTGAAAAGACCCATTCCTTCAAGGCGAGTGACTTGCATTTTATATTCCAAAGCTGAGTCGCAAACGGTCATATCCCATGGGATCTACTTTCCTGATACCACAGCAGATGAATTCAAAGCAGCTGCTTGATAAGATAGGAAATGAATCCATCTCCAAAACAGGATGCATTTCCTGTTAATTCCGCAATCTCATCCAATCGGTGATAGTTTACCAGAGCTGACTGATCTCCGGCCAACAGTACCACTACTGACCGGAAAGCCCCTCCTGATTCGTAGATTTTCCATACCTGAGAGGGAGAGAGTGGGTCCTTGAACACAGGAGGTTAAACATTCCTTAGCGCCACCTTTTCGGAGTCAGCTACTCTTTTAGGCGTCGCACAAGCCAGTGTTTAGAGCAGGCAGAACGATCACCGAATAAGCAAAAGATCATTGAACTACTCGTTAACTACATATTGATAACATGCAAATCCATTGCAATCCGGTGTGAAGTAATTGGCTCAGACCATTTTATTGAATGTAGAATACCCTGTTCATAATTTCTATACCCATAGTGATAAGCCTTGAGTTATGTGCCGTCATGAAGGTGAAGAGATATCCCAGTTTTGCCAATACATCATTCTTGTCCTGGTGCTAATGTTTTATCAAAAGTGCAATCTATGCACACTCGATCGGTTCTCTGATTTATTATCCTTGTCCGTGATTTCCATTCCTGGAAGTGACGAAAATACAAGAGATGTATCAGCTTTGCATGTCCCTAGTGCAATGATAAATTCAGGATCGAGTTCTTTTATTCGTGCATGACAACCACCTCCCATCTAGAAATTCCGCCACTGATCTACAACTTTCGCTCCTACGTAGAGTTGGAGTTATCTGCACAAGACCAAGCGCCATTTCGATCTGGAGAATTGATGATGCTCACAATAGAGCCATACGTTCCAGCAATCATCAAAAACGTCCCGGAAACAATAATAAAGCAGCTCCATCCCACCATCAAGTACCACTTGGTGGTTCGCTCATCCTTCCAGTGATCATATAGCCACATGCAGCCCATGGGCTGGAACGATAGAAAAGTGCCGAATAAAGCGCCAATGAGAGAAACCAAATCATCAAAAATGGGAATGCCACTCGCAATTAGATATGCAACGATCGAGACGGAGGCAGTTGAACCAATCCAAGTAATCCAGTGGATGGTAGTATTCGCGGTGAGGTGTTTGGATCCTCGCAGGATTCGGACAAAAATGTGCTTGGCGGGCAGCTTCATCAATTAGCATAGTACTTTTAAGAGGACGAGGGAGACTCACATGAGAAAGGAGAATTGCTGAACCCAGCAGGCCCGGAAGCGCGATGCCGTAGCCCACCTTTTTCATCGTAGGACCAGCAGAGCCAAGAGCCGGCGATGCAACATAAGATCCACAGTAGTAGTAGACAATGGTGGCGATAATAATGTAGACAGCTGTAACCGTAATTTGGCAGATGGTCAAAGCACGCGTGTACAGGCGCGGGTCCCGCATCTCTGAGACGATGTTGAAGAAGGCCGGAGTGCCAGCGTACGTGAAGACGAGCGTTGAAACGGCCGAGATGGCATCGGTAAAGCTTGGATTGCCGAAAAACTTGTAATCAGACTTCCATTCTCCGGGGGGCGCAGCAGAAGGCCGGTCTTGAAGGCTAACCGCGATTGCAACAACAAAGACTGCTGAAATTAGCCCAGTTCCATGACCGATTGACAATGACATTTATCAAGGGATTCTCACCAGCAACAACGATGCAAATTGCTCCGAACCATGCGACCCAGCTGATGCGTCCCAAGGTTTGGATACTGGACAGGGAAAATGTGGCCAAAGCAGCAACGGCCACAAACACGGCCGTGCATGCAGCGTGAGTCGAAAGGGCATTGAGAGCAACCGAGATGCTGAGCATGGCCGATCCAGACACAAAGGTGAAAACTAGACGTTTAGTTGCATTCTTGGCAATGAAGTGCAGAATACTCACAAAGCGTGTACATGGCACCAAAGACTTCATAGCCAATTCGCCCAAAAAGCATTCGTCCAACATCGTCAATCCCGTACACGTGACGATGGCGCAGCTTGAAGACTCCAACAATGTAGTCTGACCAGGTAGTAATGGCAGCAATGGTGATAATCATGATGATGCCTGGAATAAGACCAAGAGTGTCAAAGATGACCGGCATAGATAGAACACCCAGGCCGATCTGCGTCTTCATCATCAAGGCCGTGGTGCCAATCCACCCAACATTGCGGTAATTGGGCCCATCTTCTGTAATTTCACCAAAGACGGCATCGTGCTCAATGGCCTTGTCCTCGAGGACTTCTCCGGAGTGAGACGGCACCCGAGCAATGCTTTCGGGGTCGTAATCAGGCTTGGCGTCTGTATTCATGATGAAGAGGAGGGAGGTAGAGGGGAGTGAAACAGATTGGAGTGTTTTTTCCCCAAGACTACGGGGAAAGGAGAAGCTGTTTATATGCTCATATCAGTGTGCTAATCACCAACTAACACGCATTGGTGATGGTTTATCGGGCAAAGGCGAGGGGGGCCCTGCCAAAGGTGGATACGCGGGGAACAAGTCTGGGGGAAATGAACCATCTGGCTAAGCCTTTCTGATCATTGGCTGTTGGTGATAAAGGAGTAGACTGCCCGATACATCGAGGCTAATTTGCCGACGTATAGCCTGTGGCGGCCAGTGGTTTCCGTCGAAATCGGACCCTATTCCGCTAGTGCCTTATCGTCCTATCCGCAAACTCTTGGCGCACAAAATACTACCCCAGCTCCAGGCGGAGAGAGAAAACGGTTATTTCTGGCGAGCACAAGCTTTACAACGGCAGGTATGAGCGAGGCACAATACGCCCCACAACACCCGGTTCATTTCAGGATGGCCACGGCGAGGATAGGTATCTTGCACTTGATTCCCAAACTCAAAATTGTTTTCCCTGCCATTTTTTTTCATACCCTTTCCTGGTTTGGGATGAGGCGTCGCTGGCCTTTAATTCTAATAGAAAAGAACCCTTGTGATGGTAAGTGCGGCCCAGGTCGGTTACGCGGTTTAGGTCGGCTACGCGGTTTGAACAACAAGGTGACGAGGCCTGCGCACGCCCGAGATGAAAGGCAATTTGAGACTAATTCTCTTTCATATCTGCGATTCTTTATTCCTCGCATCCTTTGGCGTGCGATTTCAAGAAAACTTGCAAATATCAGTCCAACGCCGAATTCACAGTGTCATGGCGGTGGAAAACCAGCACTTGGACGAGTCCACATTCATCCTGATATCATTTTGTCATCGACAGACCTGGGAAAATGTTTTGCCTTCTTATCTACTGCTATCTCTTAGATGTCAGGGATAAATGTGGAACGGAAATACTTATCAACTGCTGGGGGCATGGCGCGATAGTGACCCAACCGTCCACCCAGAACCAAGCCTTCTAAATCAGCCTTGGGGTACCCGGGAATATCCCAAATATCTGTTCCCATCATATTCACCTGTTGGCCCGTGCCCCAAATCTTACGGCAGTACCAGGCGAGTGTGAATGGTGCTTCAGTTTGTATCCCCTCATCTACTATAGAATCCACCCTTTGGAGGCTATGGTGGAATACCTCCACCTCTTTCCCATGTTTTTCTTTCAAAATATTGACAATTTCTTGCCCAGTGACCTTTAGCTCAGAAAGACCAATGGTTCGGTTTTTGATCTGTGAAATAGGGGTCTCCGCAAAAATTGACACATAGGCTGCGGCAACATAGGACCTTGTGCTGTATCAATCAATCCAATATTAGCCACCTGATTTAAAATGTTATGGAATCCATTTTTTTCGGAGAAGGTTATTCAGTGTAATGGGTTTGCATTTCAGTTCTTACCAAACGTTCAGTTGTTTCTCTGCGCTGTTGCCAACAAATATCAACTTGTTTTCATCAATATCCACCCCCATTGCCCTGTTCCAGAAGATGCCGCGTCAGTAAAGCTCCTATTCGTTTGTGTTCTTTCTAGGGCCTACCTTGTATTCAAAGCGAACTCGATGAAATTACCCGTCAAAATAACTGTCGTGGGGATCCCTGCTCTCTGAGCAGCCTTCTCGACCTCATCTTTGTGTCTGTTGACGGGAATCTGAAGGCCTTGGTGGTCATAGCGAGCTGCTAAATCCGATGGTGAAAACAACCGGACTTTGGTCTGTTGGATCGCCTGGATGAGAGCATGCTGTTTTGTGACACCTTCATGGCCTACGAGGGATCTTAGACTGGTTAGATGGGTTCTCTCCATCCTTGTCGAAACACTCACATGACGATGTCAATATCCTGTAGCGCGGCGATCAATGAGGCCTGATTATCAAAGTCCACCTCGGCCTTTGCTGTATTTGGCGGGAGGCCAGTAACATCGGAGCTTGATCGGTACAAGACTTTGACGACGGCTTGGGAGTTGGCAAGAGCGTTGACTATGGCAGAACTCGCCCAGCCACGATGACCAACTATCGCAATACGATTTGAGAAAGACATTTGAGCACTTGATTCACGTGGCTATTGGCACATATCAAGTAGACGGGCTGAGGAGGAAACTTTTATATGTCTACAGCCTCGATGCAGTGCAGATTGATAATGGTATGATCCAGTTGTCCGTGGTGAAGATTACAAATATGACACTCGCATTCGCGTTCGTTCCGAAGCGTCATATGGATCCACATGAAGGGCGCAGGTGGGGATGGATCGGATCACAGACGTGTGTCCTTCCTCCTAAGTCGATTTGAACTTTTACTGATGGTATATGAGACTGGGTTATCAGGGTAATTACATGATTCCAAGCAGCAAAACACAAATCGATACCCAGAATACAAAGAGCGTGCGCTTTCCAGACAATCAGATTGAGCGTATCTGTGGCGTTGTATAGATACAGCTGGGGTCCCAGGGTTGTATGCTAGGCGAATGGAGCTCGTCGCATATCTACTGCAAGCCTCGTTCAAAGCGGAGCAGAGAATCTCATTCGAATTTGGATTGGAAATAATAGCTCAATTATGCAGCACCATCCCACTCTGCTTCGGTAATCCATCCATGCAAGATTGCTCCGGTTAACATCCCACTCGGCTGTGATTACATCAGAAACCAGCAGACTATTTTATCGCTTCATCTTGATCAGCGTGGCATGCATGTCGCCATGGAAGAATACTGCAAAACCAACCCGACCCAACTATCTTCTTAAACCTATCAGCGAAAAATTGCTCAACAACGCCAGAAACATCATTCCGCCCCGATGCGGTAACCACCGGCCGGGTGCTTATATTCCCGTTTACAAGATTTAATGAAGATGAATCATTATTTTTCACTTTAGTTTGAAATGTGGTCAAGTTGAGGCTTCACCATCGATCTCACAAGTGAGTCAATGACGTAGTAGTGACGGGGAGCGAAACGGACCATTCAGAGGCCGACAAACATCATCAGCACTTATTTCCAGCCCGCATGACCTTGTTGGCATGAAGAAAGCCACACTATAATTGTTTCATTGCCCCGATTACTTGATTTTGTCACCTACATGCCGGGTTGTTGTAGGGTAGTCTTGGCGTCATCACAATGAAGGGTTTTGGTTCAAAGCCAACATGTCAATTGGAGTAAAGCCAACTACTAACTGGCGTGGCCATTTAGAATACTACATTGGATTCTGTATCCTGGTATCTTTACCATAAGATGTTCAAGGCTACTCTTAACCATTATTTAGTTATTCTCTCTTTGGATCTACAAACAATTACACAGCTTAACGATGTATGGTATAGCTGCCTCTTCTCTCGAGCGAGCGAGAAGTGTCCGCTGCATCGCTCCCAGAGGGCCGCCGGGGGTAATAGGCAGCTGTATCTTACCAAGCACAAAGTTGGATATGGAGCAGAAGTGTTGTTCATCACTTCACTATGACCTTATGCTACAACTAACCAGGGGTTAAATAATTATTAATTGCAAGATTAACTGTTCTAATCATCTATTAATATTAAACTGTGATACCACCACATCATAACCCTTCTTCTGTAGGTGCTGGAACTTCACCAGGGTATGGTTTCCTTCCCCACACAACGCACCCAGGCATATAAGCGTGTGTGCGTGGGTCACCAAGTTGCTGTCGGACTTTAATGAGAGATATCTGCAGCTTGTGTGAATAAATCGATCCATTGGCCATCGTTGCTGTTATACAGGGGGTATTCAAGTGCACATACCTCAATTTCAGCTGGAGTCCTGTTGAATACTCGGTTGAAGAGCTGGTATGAGAAACCGCTCAGGCCCTCGAGCAGGTTCGCCTCCCACATGAAGCCTACTTCCTTGAGACCTGGGTCCTTGGGCCACCCGCCGATTGGCATCTTGACCCTTCGTTGATGAATATCAACGAAGCCAGCCTTTGTGTACGCCTCCTTTAGAATAGCGCCCAGGATGGCAGGACGACCCATGTACTCTGATGCGGTAACAAGGTCGTTGAACCATGTTGCCACAGGCCCGTCGGGGTCAAGAGTGCCATCATCACACATGAGGTTGCCATCAATTTCTTGGGACTCGAACCAGCCGCCAGGTTCGAGGGCGGCAAAGGCCTGTTCGGCGATTTGGGTCTGGAACGAGGACCAGCAGCCGACGGTAGATCGCGAGTGGATGTAATCAAATTGGTGGGCAAAGGTCCACGTGTCGGTCCTAGAAGGTATTCGTCAACAACGGTCTATCTTTCCGGTAGTTTGGCGCCAATGCCGCGGCCGGGGCACATCATATCATATGTGTGTGTGTGTGTGTGTGTGTGGGCATGCATGCATGCTGGCACAGATACCGGTACTCACGAGTCATCAACGTAGAAATGAACGTTTGGGGGCACTTCTTCTGGCTGGATCGGGGATAGATCTGTGCCAATGATGGTGGACCCAGGGAACAGGTCGCCCATCTCGATGGCCCAGTCCCCTATGCCAGTGGCAATGTCTAGGATGCGGAGCGGCGGTTTGGTGCGCGAGAGAGGGGCGAAGAAGAGGGCGTCGCCCAACAGCTTCTTGACACATAGGCCCTGCAGCGCCAAGCGTTCCTGCTCAGGCGCGTCATTGGGGAAGGCGTATGCTGCATGTCTGCGGTTAGTTGGGGAGGGACCGAAACTCCAAAGCAATGACGTCTTACAGCCGGCCCGGTAGGCGTGGTAGGTTCGGCCAAACTCTTCCGGGAAGGTCTGCACGCTGTCAGAAAGCGAGACCGTGTCTCCCCTGTGGATACCCGTTATTTTGGGGTGTCATTGCGTTTCCGAAAGAGGATACCTACATGGTCCATGGCTGGGGGCCGAGAGGGAAGCGAGAGAGTCAGCGTGTCACGTCCTCCTGGTAATCGTCTGCAAAAAAAAAAAGCCGGGGCTCGCCTACCTCTGGTTCGATGAAGCTACATGATCCGGACGATTGCCCAATCTGAAAGGTGAACTCGTAGTTGTCCAATTGCGACGGACCGGGGTCGAGTTTCACGGCGTAGCTCGCGTCGTCCCCGGGCTCGTCTTGGTGAGGGTGAGTGTCCATGGCTGCTGGAGCCCGAAGCGCGCCAGATATGTCTCCGCAGGATCCGCCTGGCTCTATGTGATCGTCGACAGTCGCCGGGCAAGGGCAAAGCCGTGCTCCAGGGGGGGGAAAGCTCTATCGATCCTGCTGCGCGCGCGTGCAGGTCCACCCCTTGCGGCCACGAGCTGCTGCGTCCTTGGTCAATGAGACTCCCGTCGGTATGTGCCGTTCGGTGCAGGTGCACAGGCAATCGCTGAGGCTGAGATGGGGTCGGGAGGAGAATTTGTGGTGGGAGCTCAAGCTTTTCGCCCTTGGACTCGGCCAGGACGGGATTCCAGGTCTTTGGATCAAGGGCTGGGCTGACACAGTCCGCCGCAGGGATGTTCTACATAGCGCGCGCGCCTTGGTCGCACTGTAGGCATGCATAGGAGGCTGCATTGGGCTAGCGCAGCCCCGGGATGCGAGCTGACAACGACTGAAACTGTCCCAAGGACATGGGCGTGGTGCCCAACCCCGCTCTGTGGTTATGGTGGGAGGAGGCGTGCCGTACCGGGAGCACTGGCCTCTTTGACGCTACGCACGCCGACTGATTGGCCGGCGCGCTGACGGCTCCGGCTGCTCTGGTTGGGGGACGTGTGGCCATGTCGCGGATCACTCACGTTGAGTGGTTTGGGCATTCCCCGCACACCAACACCAACCCCAACCCCAGCATTCGCATGCACGGTAATCAATGGATGGCCCAGTCGACTTTAGTTCCTGAAATTTTTTGGCAGCTAGCAGATGATTGTTTGGAATCACGGCACCATCCGTGCTTGTCCAGAAGAAAAATGTCCCGCGCCGATCCAGACCCAAGACACCACCACCTGAGTCATGCTTTCCTCCTAATACATCTCCACATGCACGCCCTTGCTTCCCTTCTTGGTCATGGCAATCATCTGATCGTGGTCGTATTCGACATCTGCTATCGTCGTGTCATGGAGGCGCATGTGAGGCCATACACGCAAAGCTAGGGCCGCCACTGCAATATAGAGTTCGCAGTAGGCCAGTCTGGGATGATAGTCAGTTCTCGCTTCCGTGGTCAACCATCCATCAAGGTCTGCCTACTGTATGCCAATGCACTGGCGGTGGCCTTGGGAAAAGGCCATCAGGTATTTCTCCAAACCCCTGTTCCTTTTGCCATGCTCATCGATCCATCTGTCCGGGATGAATTGTGAGGCATCGGGGAAGAGGGTGGGGTTCGTGTGTATCATGTAAGCCGACATCCCAATGGCATATCCGGGTGGGATTGTGTAACATCCGCCGCTGCCTGCGACATCAGGTGACTTTTCAGCCTCCCTGTACACTAGTGCCTCATCCGGTGACACGACAGATATCCGACTTGCAACCCCGTACATCAAGCGCAACGATTCCTGGACAACACCGTTTAGGTATGGTAGCTTTTCCAACGTGGACCAGCCTGGTAGGTCAGTTTCATCCGACACGACGGTGCGCAGCTCTGCGGTCAGTCTCTCCAGCTGGTTCGGGTTAGTCAACAGGTGGAAGCTTGCAATCGAGAGCACTGTGGATATGCTGTGAGTGCCTCCCAGAATAACGGCGATGGCTTCGCTTGTAAGCCGCTGGGTAGTCTTCTCATCCGGGGGAAGGTCGGATTCAAGCAACGTTTCAATAATAGTCGGGGGTGTATCTCCATAGTTGGTTTTGCTGTTGCCCTTTGCTCTCTCCACTAGCTGTGGGATGGTGATCTATACTGCTATTAATTCATAACGATTATTGAATGGGACTAGTGGAAGATGACGAACGCGGATGAGCTCCAACAACAAGCTAATCTCGGCGGAAATGTGTCGGCAAAGGGACCTATAGGTGTTAAAAGATCAACTGCAGTGCCAGGATGACAGGGAACTCACAAGGGTATGGTATCCGCTAGTCGGGCCAAAGCATGCAGATGGCGGCTAAAATAAAACAAGCCGGTAATTTTGTCGATTGTCCCTTTGAAACTAGGGTTCCAGCCCGGGGTGTCCAGATTTCCCAGGCTCTCGCCAAAGCAGAAGCTTGTCAGAGCATCCGTGGTGAAGCACGAGTATGCGGAAGCCGCCTGAAATGGTCCGCGATCGCGATAGCTAAGGAACTTCTCGCAGAGATGCTGAATTTTGTCATGGATTATTCTTTCCCGCTGCATAATATTCGGGCGTGCGAAGAATTTGACAATGGGTGCCCGACGAAGCTTGTGGTGGTCATGGTCAGCTGTACAGACAGTAGCCTAGCTCCCAATTAGCGAACGGACCATGGGTTTAATTAAGAGGGGAACCGACCTGACGTAGTCTTAAAAAATTATGAGACGTGGTTAGCAGATGGATTCATTTCTATTATAGTGTAGGCAACGTGAAAAGAAAAGAAAAAAGAAAAGAAAGAAGAAGAAAAATTCAAAAGTGAAGATGATTGAACATACCCCCATGGCATAGCAGCCAAGTAGTGCGCCGACTTGTTCCGCTTCTCCTTCCCATGCGCGTACACAACATCAACGAACTGAGGGTCATTGCAATGCACTTCATCCGGATTTATCCGCACAATTGGTCCTGTCCATCATTAGCGGGCCCGCTCGCTCTCCTCGATCCCTGCTAGGTGCGTACCATATTTCTGGTGGAGCGTGGAAATCCTCCGAGTGTATCTGCCTTGAAGGATGACATCAAACCAAAACTCGTAGAGGAACGAGGACCTGGCGAGAACGGGACCCGGGAACTTGGCCAGCGGGTGCCATGTGAGCCGGTACACGGTAATGGCCACGACGTACAAGAGCCACGCGGTTGCAAGCAGGAGCGGATAGCGCCACGCGGAGCCAAACCATTCCGGCTTGGCTGCTTCAGTATTCCAGGAAAGCGACATGTCGTTCACGGTGGCAAGGCCCCGACAAGCATGTGATTCAAAAGAGGTGCTGTGGAGCAAAAGCCATAGTTATCAAGGGACCCGAGAGTGGTAAATATACTTTGGAACATTGCCAAACTGTCGGTTTCGTGGTTAAAGTAAAGCGGGCTAAAATAACTTGGCTTGCAGGGAGGAAACTAAAAGTGGAGGGAATGGGCGAGACAGGGCGGCTCCAGCGGTGAGGGGTCTCATGCGGGCCATGATTGGGCAGGTTTGGAGTTCAGTTGATGAGCATGTCGCGGCCAATGGCGAGCGGACACATTGACCGGTATTGGAAGACAATTGATCCAAATTCAGAAAAATTCAGAGGTGTGAGGGGACACGTCACATATGCATACACTCCTCTCCCATCGCATGGCATGGCATGGTACCGAACCCGGGCTAGACAGGCCCCACTCCACCAACATGCCAATGCCAGGCCAAGGGGACCTGGCGGCCGGGGAAAAGATTCGACATCTGAAATTTTCCCTCTCGTGCGCTCTGGAAACCATTGACACTTGGCAATTGAAACATCATATCACCGTGGCAGGTCTCCTTGCATGGGCAGTCGCATCAAAGCGCAGTTTCTAGGGGTCCTTTTTTGAAACAAAGGGCCCTTGCGAAATATGCCCGGTGTTGGTCGGTCATTCATACCGGGATGACCGTACATGGGGGCAACACAGGGAAGGTGAGGATATCTCCACCGGGGACGCTCAACCAACACAAAATACGCAGGGGGCTAGTCTGGAAAAAGAAGCCGGCGTGGCTACTATTCCAGTAGTCTTGGCTCGGAGAAAACATGGTGGATGAGAGAAATGGTACAAGCGATGTCACGTCTCCGGATGCCCGGGAATATTTAATCCAAATGCTAGCGCTTTGAAATTTGCGTCGTTGCACAACTGCAGAGAGCTGTTTACTTCATTCAGTTCCATCCTTTTTTTCAATTCAGTCACAATGAGTCGGTTCACTGAAGAGCAGCTGTACAGAGAGCTCAAGGATTGGCCCCGCCCTCACTACCCCTTCTCCGATTTCGTCAGCCCGCATATAGACGAGCTAGCCACGGAATACTGCCAGTGGATTGACAACGACTGTCAGTTCGAGTCAGAAAAGGCTCGTCGTGTCCACAAACAACATCGGTTAACAGATCTGGCGGCTCGCGGGTTTCCGTGGATGACGCTGGACGAACTACGGCCTGTGGCACGCTTCACGGCACTCTTTGCCATTATCGATGACTACATGGACCGCGGCAGCCGCGATGAGATCAAGAGCATCGCGAAAAAAGTCTCTGCTCTTTTCACCGGTCAAGATAGCCATGAGCCAGACCTTGGGTTCTACCGCCAGGTCTACTTGACGCGCCAAGAGGCTCTCGCCTGCGGGATGCCACGGCATCTGTATCAACAGTTTGCTGACTCCATCCTGTCCCTCATGGCCGGATACAGCGAAGAGAAGAAGTACAACGCTGCAGGTACACCGCCACGGTTCCCGGTTTTCCAGTCCATTCGCCAGCGGAGTTCTGGGGGAACGTGCTTTGCCAAATACCTCTGCATGCAGAAGAACTACCGGTTCCTGCCGGACCAAGTCCTCCTCCATCCAACCATCCTACGGATGCACGAGCTTTCAGGCCTCCTCATTGGGTACCACAACGACTTCATCTCATTACCCAAAGAGCTGGCCCGGAAGGGAGACGTTGTTAACCTCATTATTACCGTCCAGCACGAATACGGATTGAGGCTGAAGGATGCCTATACAAAGGCGCTTCAGATTCACGACGAGCATTTAGAAGAGTTTATCAAACTCCAAAACAATCTGCCCGACTTTGGAGAGTGGCAACCTACAGCTCAAGAGTACGCGACAGACCTGGGAATCATGATCCAGGGCGTCTATTCGTGGCACATAAAAAGCTCTGGCCGCTACATACCCGGTGCCTACGTGGAACCTGAGCACAAGAGCAGCCAAGTCTGCAGCATTTCAGAAGAAGTTGCATCGAGGTCTCTGTCCAGGCCCTCTCTTCTAGATATGCCTGTCCATTTGGTGCTTTCAGCAGCCGACAAGATGTGGCGGCCGGTTTATTCACAGCTAAAAGGAGATGGGTTCCGGATATGGCATTTGGTTACATTGTTTCTTTTCTTTTGCGTCCTGTACTTTTCTGGTCAGCTGTCCAGTACCTTGGCAAAATTCCAACTCGAACAAATCGATGGAATTCAAAGGTTGCTACTGACACATCGTTGATATTCCTTTTACGTGTACATTTTTGAAAATATACCCATTTCAATACATGAGTAATTCGTCAATTGGTGACTTGAGATGCAAGACCTTGGTGCCAACGTATCGTCATGTTAGGGATACGTAAACGCTCTTTTTTTTCTTTCCCCTCCTGTCGCCGCGGCCGGCAGCCGACTTGGGACGGGAGACGACCGAGGGCTGCCCACCCGTGGCTACGTAGGGTCCCGAGAATTTGGTTGACGTCAAGGCGATAAGAAAAAAAACCCACTAAGTAAGTCTTGGACCTGGCCCACGTACCCGGAAACCCGCCTCTGTTGGTAGTGGGGGGTGGGCCGGCCGGCAGCACCCCACCGCCGTCAGCGTTCATGACCTGATTCTAGGCCACGACCAACCAACCAACAACCCAGTGCAACGGCTTGTTGGTTCGGCTTCCGGCCATGCACGAAAAATGGCACTTTGCCCGTGAGAGTGGAGCCCGGCGCAGACAACCCTGGCGTATCACGGAGGACGGATTTTTTACAAGCGGTGGCAATGCAGATTCCGTCCGTTTAGGCAGTCCGCCCTTGGCTTTTTGCGTGCTAAGCGACATGATGGCGTTCTCCACCGAGCTCTCCGGCAAGGTTTGCGGCACGGACACGAGCGGGAGCTAGGGGGCACTGAACCGGTGGTCTTTGTTAGTGCGGGGGGGCCGGTTGATCCTCTGCCGCGTCATTCTGGCAATGGGGCCGATGGTTGCGCTTGTTAATCAAGCGGTGTTGATCTGAAATGGTTGTTTCGCCCCGTTTGGTATGCCTGTGTTTCCTCGATCAATTGAGCCTCAGACATGTCTAATTGGTTTGTGTTTCCTCGTTTTGAAGGGTCCAGAATAAGACGGGACATGGACATCATCCTCGGAGATGTTGATAATTGAGCGCCAGTGCAGAGTTGGCACATGGGTTTATGCTTGTGCAACTTCGTCGTGAGTTGAACCATTTAGCCATTTAGACACCAACAACCCCTGCAAGGTGGAATGGCCCACACTCAAGTAACTACCCTATAGCAACAGTCGCATGAGTGAAACCGACAGATGGGGAGGAAGCACGTAAGCCTAGTAGTCTAAGCAATTGATTGATTATTTGGCCTTGGAATCGACACTTAAATGCGCATTTAGGTCTCACTTTTGATTCTAGAATGTGTGGCTCGGGGGTTAAAATAACAGGGGAAGGGTGTGCAAATTTTGCGGGTTAGTTCATGCAGCACCAACGCATTCATGACTCGTTCCCATTTGGGTTAAACAGGAATACGCCGCTGACGTCTGTTCTTGGTGGACAGTTAATAATTGTAATTTCTATTCCCTGCTGACCTAAATTGAGGCCTGAGTTTTCTAGGTAATTCCATGCTCCACGAGTTTGGACTTATCACCACACAACTCGTAATTCACCGTAATGACTGCCAACATGCATTGCTAGTATTTCAAATCCCTAGTAAAGGTTAATTAATTGCCAGTTTTATCCATGTATAGGCAATGATATGTACGGGTTGATTGTTGTTGATGATTTTGTCGACGCGCTAGGCTCTCGAGGGTAAGTCACCCACCGGAAGCTTTTTGTTACTCTAGGTTTTGGCAAGAATTTTGGCAAATTCAATCAAGGCCTTAGTGGCTATGCACTTTAATCCACGCTGTCGGCAGCTATGACCTCGGTGCTGTTTGCTGGAAAGGCTCTTGGGGTTGTTGGTCGTGGCTATGTTGCCGAGATATGGGGTACAAAGATGGCCATAGTTCTGCTCATCATTCTGTCATTTATGTTGGTCGCAATTTGAGAGCAGCCTTGTTGCTTACTAATGATGAACCGCTGTGTTGTCCTACAGATTAGCGCAGCCATCTGCCAAGCCGAGACATCCTCTCAGTGCTATATCCGTTTGTGCTTGAGTCTCCGAGATGATGAGTGAAATGGTTAGTAAAGGAACGTATGCTGATGTAGCTTAGATTTCTGTCTTAAGGCCATATTGAAGAATGAAGAAGAATGTTTGAAAAAAAAAGAGTCAATGTGCCAGATGCCGAGCCGGATCAATTTGGCAGTTCAGATGCAAACACAACCAAAGGCAGCTAGGCTAAGGTTTTCAACGCGTCAACCAGTGTAAGAGTGGTATTTATAATTATTGAGCACGACTGAAATGTTATGATTCGCACGGGAGTCGTTATTCTAGCTTAATATCCGCTGTAGTTTAACGCATCTTTGTGCTTAGATTGAAGACCTCCACGCCATTTGTATATACATGCTTCAATGAAATTACTCATACAAAGAATAGTCATTGAGTAAGATTTTTACACATTGGCAACATTTCTTGTCGACATAGTCTCGGTGGTAAACAAAATATCAGTAGTACACGCAGTCTCAGTGGTGGATGCAGCGTTGGTTGTTGTAGCAGTCCCTGTCGCAATTTTTTCGGTAGTGCTCGTAGCCTCAGGCCCAGATGCAGTCTCAGCGTAGCCACAGTGTCAGTTGTGAAGGCAATTTCCGTATTACCAGTTTCGGTAGTGGTTGTAGCTTTAGGCCCATATGCAGTCTCCGTAGTAGAGGCGGTGTCGACAGTTGATATAAGCTGAATGTCTTCTTGATTGTAAATATGGCCTCAGTAAATATCGTATCCGTAGTCGATATCTCAAAAGTCGATGTTTGGTCGGGAGCTAGGACGTTGGACTCGGACCGGAAATGTTCAGCGAGGTTGCCGACGTACGACACACGCCAGCAAAGGTGCTTGTGAGTAAAGGGGCCGTTATGAGGCCTTGAAATAAATTTGATTTATTGATGCCTTGTAGATGTGATATTTGTTGGGACGGTGAGGGCCCAAGGTGAAAGTATTAGAAAGATTTATGCTAGCTACATGTACACAAAATGCTTTGCATGTCCAGCAATGAAGCCAACGATGGATAAAAAATATAAAAAAGCAATATGGCCTGTGACATGTAATTAGATGGCTGAAATCAACTCTTCTTATTGGCGATGATACCCAGTTTATGGGGCCTAGCCTCCTTTCAGAGCGGTAAGTCTAGCGCGTTTTGGTTTCAAGAATCAAGCATAAAATGGCCAGACATTAATTATTGTTAATTCGTATTTTATGAATCCCACTACTTGGTACTCCCTTGCACTTTCTCAGCCGCATTGACGGCTTGTGCTAAGGAAATATCAAGTCCATCTCCACGAAGAAATTGACCACGTCCAGGTTCCTGAAGGCTGTCATGCGGTTGCTGTCAAGAAATTATTTAGTCCACGTGATCAGGGAAAGTTTCGTAAATAGCAGAGATTCAGGCAATGCACAATTTAAAGCAGAGCTCAACATTGGACAGCATTTAGAATCTCACAGAGCGGACAATCATTAGTCAGCTCCCACCAAGTAATATAGTCAAGAGGACAATGCATGCTATGTTGGGAATCTTAGTCTCTGCACTGATTGCCCACCTCAAAGGGAGAACTTTTCATCGTAGCAAACCACTTAAAACGAACATTATTCAGAAATGTTGCTCGAGCGAGGCGAAGCCCCACCGAGAGGGCCCCCGGAGGGTTGCCAGAGGCAGTGTGAAATTTGGGGCTTGACATGTACTTAGGATCAGGTATTGGTGTGGTATTACAGTTGGAGCATTGCTCTAGTAAGGATACGGTATGCTAATATTGTTTGTGATGGGAGGCATTTCCACCTGTAAACCAACAGCGAGGGTCTTAAGGGGTGGAAGTATCTCATTGCTGGACCAGTTTCAAGTGGTGAGAAATCTATTGAACCCAAATAGAATAATTAAATGCTTAAAAATAGTTTATCGCTTTATTTTTGTAACCCTCATTCGGATGGCCCCAACATTATCAGGTTTGTTGAAAAAGAAAATACCATATGGGCTACCTCTGGGCAACATCCTCCCCTTTCCTTCGTTATTCCGCGATGACCATTGCTTAGTACAGACCGGCAATGGCAAGGCCAGCAACACCAGCAGCAGCCATCATCACGCCAGTCTGCTGGGGGGCAGCATTTCCGCTGGCAGCGGTAGCAGAGCCAGAGGTTCCAGTAGCGGAGGCGGCAGAGGCGGCGCCAGTGGCACCAGCTGAAACCCAGGTATACGACTCGCACAGGGAAGTAACCCCAGGGTAGTCGGCCAGGACGCTGCTGAACTGGGGAACGTCGCTGCAGGCTGACAGGAGGCTAGAGAGATCTTTGTTGTGCTCGCTGGCCCAGCTGGTAGCGCTTGAGATGTACGAGCTGTATTCAGCGGCCATGGTGCCGGTGATAGCGGGGATCTGGCAGGCGCCGGTAGCGGCCGTAACTTGGGTCTGAGTGGCGATGAAGCTGAGCAACTTGGAGTCGGGTGTCGGAACATCGGTGAGGGCAGGCACCAGGCTGGATGCGACCGACAAGCACTCAAGCGTGTCGCGCTGGGCGAGACCAGCCGCCTGGACGGTGGCGGCAGCAGCGACGAGGAGGATCTGAGAGGTTCGCATATTGGCGGATTTGACGGAGTAGATCAACGTGTTGTTTAGTGTATTGAAGCGAATGATCGCCAAAAACCAGAATGGGCGGGAACCCTCAGCTTTTCATACAAAATAGTGCATAGTGACAAACCAGAGCTGAACGTCGATCGTATCGACCTGTGTTTCATTTTGGTGCCTGAACCCTGTCCAGGACGGGCAGCAACATGGGTAGCTTAACGAGATTGGCTCCAGTTGGCCAAATGTTATCTGAGCTATTGTCTGGGCACTCCACACTTTGCCACGGGGCCCCTGTTAGATCCAGAGAAGCCCGTTCTGAGGTTAGGCGAGTGACAGATTGTTGTCGGGTTTTTGAGGCAGTGACGATGGCTTGATTCCCGTGCCTTCACAAGAAAGAGGCTTAGCCATTAGCTTCTCGCGTATCGCTGTCATCTGATCTTTCAAGCCAACTCAGGTTCCCGCACTTACGACGCGTTTCGTGATATTTTAGTTGTGGTCGTAGCTCGTTGGTCAATTTTACTTTTATGGAGCGCAGCTTGCTCGGCACTGGTCAATCCGCCCTATGAGACCACTAATTTCTCTTCCTGGACTGTTCCCACCTCGTGTCAGCAATGACTGTAGGCACTAAACCGCCTAAGCCACCACAGACGAGGGAATCTAGGGGGCTTCATTAATGCAATTGCTTGTCGGCAAGCGCATCCGAAAATGCAGGCCTCGCCTGCTCGATACAGTGCCTGCGCAGGCCAAGGATTCCCACCCATTGCCATGCATGCAAGGTTGTCCCAAAAGTCTGGGCCAAGGTAGAACTAGATGGCATACGCAGGCATCCAACATGCCCTCCCCCGAATTGGAAATCCCCGCGACGCTTATCGCCCGGTCACACAGCAACACCAAAAAGAAGCCAAGATTCCGCAAGCCGCTAGTATTTGAGTTTACAGGAAACACGGCCTAAAAATGACTAACAGATGCTCGAAGGTGGAGCGCTCACACCCATTGCACACACGGAACGTGGAACTTGGCGAGACATGGTAAGCGCACTCACCAGTGACAAGAAGAACGATTCCTTAGAAAAAGCTGGAGCTCAAGATGAGTTCCTTTTATTGTGTCGGCAGTAATACTGACAGCATAAGCCGAAAAGAATGCCGATGTTTTTCCATCTACAACAACGTGCCATGTGGATAAACGAGCTGAAGTGCAAAATCCCGCAATGGCTTGGCATGTGCACTTTTGCCTGCAATCACTTCGATCGCTTTAACATACAAAACTAGCTCTGTACTCAACCCAGAAGGAAGAAGAAAGCAGCCATCAACATTCCGGAATCACCTCCTCCATCAGTATGCTTTGCGACGATTGTTTGCAACTTGGTCAGAACCCGGCTCTGCTTACCCGCGACCTCAAAGTTACACTCAAGCCAAGCACAAATCATCTTCAAAAGTCTGCAGACGATGGTTGTTTACTATGCAAGAGTATTTTGATCGCATTCAAGGATAAGGAATATCCTGGATATGACCCGGGCCAAGATATCTTGAAGCCAATCATTGTACGCCATCCAGACCATGATGAAGAAGCTACAATCTTGATTGGGCCGCAAGAGGCCTTGTTTGCGATAGCCACATCGGCTGGTGAGTAGATTGATATGTTTGGTGCTGAGGTTACTAAATTGTACTTTAGAGGATCCTGCATCTGAAGATTTGAGAATAAAGTGGCGTTGTATTGAGCCCGACTCGACCAGCGTTTCCTGCATGGACAGAATAGCCAGTCTTTTGCGGTCGTGTAATCATCAACATCAAAAGTGCACCGACCTCCTTAAAGACACGTTCCTCCCGAATCGAGTTCTTGATTTGGGATCCTCAACTGGCGACAGCGAGGATACTATCCGCATCCTCGAAACGAATGGCACCATCAAAGCAGCTTATGTAACCTTAAGCCATTGTTGGGGCAAGCCTGATCCATCAAAGCTGGTACTAACGTTGAAAAATCTCACCGAGCTCACTGGCGGTTTCTCCCAAAAACGACTTGCCCCTGTGTTTCGCGATGCGGTTGCCTTGACACGCCATCTTGGTTTTCGATACCTCTGGATTGATGCGCTCTGCATCATCCAAGACTCACGACCCGACTGGGCAACTGAGAGCGCATTGATGGGTTCCATCTATACTAAGGCGGGGTTGAATATTGCAGCAGCTTGCTCGCCTGACAGCAACACCCCATTTCTCAGACCAAGGGAATACAAGGCTGTTGAAAGCGTGCCAGATAAGCCTGGAAACTTGATCCGGAATCTTAAAATACCATTCACGAGTTCAGAGACAAAAAAGCAAGGGCACATCACAATACACCCCATGCCTCACCGGATTGATCTTCTCGCCAGCCATATCAATCAGCCATTGCAGTCTCGAGCTTGGTGTTTTCAAGAGCGGATACTTGCTACTCGCACCATCTTTTTCGACGAGGGAAATTATATCTGGGAGTGCCACGGCGGATACGCACTGGAGACCGAGGCGGATGACTTTGTTGACTTGGATGCGAACATCGATACCCTCTTTCCTGCTCAGGTCAATCTTCCATATATCAAACCATCCAAGCTTCTCGAACACTCTTCTTGGGACAGAGTAGAGGCAGGAGAGGAAGCCATACGTCACTGCTGGTATCAATCTCTTCTCCAATTCGGCCAACGAAATTTAACCTTCGCCGATGACGCTTTGCCCGCCATGTCAGCCGTGGCCCGGCATTATGCCGATCTTCTGAACGACACGTATTTGGCTGGTATCTGGAAATCGGAAATTCACCGGGGCCTCCTCTGGAGAGTGAGATGTCTGAGCGAGACTGAGGCCTTTCGAAACGATACTGCGCCGTCGTGGAGCTGGGCGAGCTTGTACCACAACTCGGGCAACTTTGTTCCCACCATGGCGATTGAGGATCGGAGCAGGAAACATATCGTTAGTGACCACGACTTAGAGGTCGTTGATTTTAGTCTTCAACCTCTTCATGGCGACGTTATGAGTCAGATGAAAAGCGCAAATCTGCGGGTCCGGGGTCTGACAAGAGAATTTCTGCTTCCTTCGCTTTCAGTTTCAGAATCACACCAGCTCCCCCACGAGCATGGAAATGACCTAGAGCTTATTCCTCACTTTGATGACGACTTTATTTTGCAGCATGCTCATCGTGTGGCCCGAACTGGACCTCCGCAACCTCCAACTCATGTCCTGGCGCTATTCATTGCGCAATGGGATTACAACTGGCACTATGAAGACAAGAGCTTTTTCGGACTCCTACTGGTGCCTTCGGAGCCAAAAGTCGAAGTTGGGGGGGAGACAACGTACGTCCGAAGGGGTATACTACAAATTAAACCGGGCGAAAGAACGGACGAGGAAATGGCCGAAGTTCGTCGGCTGAGGGGCGGGATGAATCCCTTCCAGAGAATAAACCCTCGAAAGGATGTGATAGCTGGGATTTGGGATGGCTGGAGTAGAAAGACAATTGTGATGGTCTGATGGAAGGTGACGGCTCACTGGAGTGCTACAAGGTGATAGGTTTGGTTGGGCAATATGGTAAGCGTTGTGGATGGGTCGAAATACATCAGCCCCAGCAACTAACCTCGTATAGACGGAGGATTTCGTCAAGCCGTCCGTGGCCTATGCTCTAAGTGATTTACACATATCCGAGAAATATAGCCGAGACCTATTTTAACACGTAAAACCTCGTGACAACGAAGTCAGGGACATTCCGTTTGATTCAAGATTCAGGTACTGATGGAACTGATACGATAATGCGCGTTGATTTCAAGGTACTTGAGCAGATTTGGGAAACGGCTTTGTTTCCAGGTGACTGTGATGTTCTTCCACTTGCCCTCCTCGGGGATGGTGAGCACATCGGACTTCTGGACGGGCATTATTGGTGTTTGGTGTATTTGGGAGTGGGCTGGAGAAGTGCTGACGTTATTGAAGAGGGGCAAGCTACTCTGCCCTCATATTTATAGGCATTGAGAACAGCACAAAGAGCTGGCAACATGTTGGCTTCCATGTGAGGGTATGAGACCGTCCCAACCTCCGGAGCACTATTCTAGACTATTGAATCGCCCCACATCTGCTGATAACGATCTGAGCCTGCCGCACCAGCATTAATACTCCGTGCCTGTGAGCTTTTGCTCCCAGAGACAGCGGCGCGAGCCGTCACGCGTTGACGATGAATAATTTGAGCGGATTGGCAATGTTTGGAACAAATGGTGGGCGCAAACCAAACTTGTGCTACTCCGTAAATGTCCGATGACTTGCATCTTAACCCTAAGAGGCCATCTCGTCTATCAAATCGCCAAAGCTAGACTAGAGAAGATTCAGTATGGTGGGTGCAACTTATGATGCACATTTAATTTCTGGCTGTTCAAGTTGTGAAGGTAGTTGCTGAAGTAGATGTGGCTTTGTTTGGACGTGAGATCCAACCAATTACGTGATCTGAAGCCCCCCTTGTCTAGTAGTCCAAGGGACAAGTGGCCTGCCGTCCCCTATCTCGATTTCACGAAGCGGTGTTATATCAAGAGAAATAATACAACTCTGGAAAAAATATTCGAGATTAGATGGTTGTGGGTTCTTGATTTGCCTTACTCGTACAATATTTGTGGTCTGTGTGATGATTTCATTACTTCTATTACGAGGTACCGTCATTCAAAAAGCCATGCTGACGTTTTATCTGTCGCTCTGCTAAAATGGAAGTCTTAATATGGGTTAGCCCAGGTCCCGGATTTCGGTGCATTCTGGCTATTCCCATCCGCGTGTCGCCGACCAAGAAATTGGCCATCCTTGCCCGGCGCTTTTGAGCCGGGGCACTGCGGGGGCTGACATTCAACACCACCAGTTGACTCACTTGCGCTCTAATCTAGTGGAGCTTTTGCATCAGAATTCATAAAGCTTGTGAGCAATGCTTCCGCAATACCCTTTAGCCCTTTCTTCCGTGGCCTGCTCCCCGTCCACGTTTTCCAAGCCCGACCTTTACGGAGCAGAGATCTTGTCCCTGACCGCAGAGACGGTGACCAACTATTCCCAGACGGTACCGAAAGAGTACAGCTTCCACCACCCGGCCACTTCGCTGCACAATGCCTCGTTCTGCAACGTGACGGTTCACTACACTCACCCAGGCCAACACGATTCCATTTTTGTCGAAACATGGCTCCCGCTCGATGACTGGAATGAGCGGCTGCAGGCTGTAGGGGGAGGGGGATGGGTCGCCGGCAGATTTATCCTCAGCGAATTTCTCATGAGCGTCGCGCTCGCCGGGGGCTACGCAACCGTCACCACGGATGCCGGGCTTGGGAGTTCCTCATCGCCTGAGGACTGGGCTTTTGTCAGCCCGGGAAATGTCAATCTCTTTGCGCTCCAGAACTTTGCCTCTGTCGCTCTGAATGATGAGGTGAGACTTTGGTTTGAGAATCGTTCCAGTTGGCACTAACGATGACGTCAGAGCATCATTGCCAAGTCGCTCATCAGAGACTTTTACGGAAAACCTCAAAAATACTCGTACTTTAGCGGGTGTTCCCAAGGCGGGCGTCAGGGGCTCATGCTTGCGCAGCGCTATCCCAATGCCTACGATGGCATCGTCGCGTCTGCGCCTGCCATATACTGGGGCGAGGTGCTCATGAGCGCCTACTGGCCCCAGTTCATCATGAACCAGCTCGGTCACTATCCGCACCCCTGCGAATTCGACTACCTCGCAGAGGCGGCTGTGGCAGCTTGCGACGGTTTGGACGGCGTCATCGATGGGGTCATTTCGGACGTGGAAGCATGTGATTTCGATCCATTTTCTGTTGTTGGTAACAAGGTCCAATGCCCTGACGAAAAAGAAGAAATACTTCTCAGTAAAAACACGGCAATCATCGCAAATGCCACTTGGTTAGGCCCTTGGGCTTCGGATCGCCGATCCTTGTGGCATGGGCTTGGATTTGCCGCCAATGTCAAGGGAGCAAAAGATGAACCAGCAACAGCCACCACCACGTGTGAGAATGGAACCTGCGTAGGTGTGCCTTCAAAGTTGGCTGTTCAGGGCATTCGGCTGTTTTACGCAAAGAACTTGTCCTTTGATCTCAGCGCCATGTCCCACCAGCAATTCGAAAGCCTTTTCCACACTTCCATTTCAGAGTTTGCTTCTTTGATAACCACCGGTGATCCCGACTTGTCGGAATTTAGAAATGCCGGAGGAAGGCTCATCACGTTCCATGGTCTGGTGAGTAGATGGAGCCGACAGATTCTACCTCTAGCTCATTGCTAACCATAATCTAGGAGGATCAAATTATTCCACCAGGAGGTACAGCGGACTACCACAGAGCAGTCGCTTCCCAGTTTTCGGACATTGACGACTTTTATCACCATTTTGAGATTCCCGGACTAGGCCATTGCCTGGGCGGAAATAATGCGCTGCCAACCACTGCATTTGATCAATTGCGCGCGTGGGTCGAGGAGGGAATACAACCACAGATCGTACCCGTCAGCTTCGAGGATGCAAAAGGTCAAACGTTCGCACGGCCTCTATGCCCGTATCCGCAAAAGGCTCGCTTTGATGGTGGGGATCCCACAAAAATTAGTAGCTTCTCATGTGATTACTAGTTGATGGGATAAAAATTGGACGATCAAGACAGTTTGATTTTATCTATAAATACACATTCTATGCCCATTATACCACGTAATAATACACTTGCGTTCCAATCATATCATAAAAACGCCTCCCGGTTCATGAAAGGATTAAGGAGAAATTTTCTTTACCACCCGCCAGGTCCTCCAGGTCCGCCATGGCCACCATGGCCACCATGACCACCATCATGACCCCACTCGCCATGGCCACCATGGTGAGATTCGTGATGGAAACCGTGAGAGCCGTGATGGGAACCATGGTGTGAACCGTGCGAACCATGCTGCATCAGTCCTCCAAGGCCCCCTAGGCCCCCGTGGCCTCCGTGACCTCCGTGACCTCCATGGCCAGAACCATGAGAACCGTGTAACAATCCACTCAAGCCTCCTCCAAGGCCGGAGCCGTGATGGGAGCCGTGATGGGAGCCGTGAGAACCACCCAACAATCCTCCAATACCGCCACCGCCGCCGCCACCATGACTGGAACCATGGGAAGCGTGCTGGAGCAGTTTACCAGCACTTGCAACAAGACCGCCACCAAGACCTCCATGGCTAGAGCCGTGAGAGCCGTGAGAGCCATGCTGCAGCATACCGCTCAAGCCTCCAATACTGGAACGGTGATGAGAGCCATGGCTGGGACCGTGATGAGGGGGATGTGGGGGCGGCGCTTGGTATGGGGGAGGATGAGGTCCTTGAAATTCGTATCCGAGAAGAGGAACAGGTTGGCCTCTATGATGAGGTCTGGAGGGTGAAGAATGCCTCCTATGGTGTCCATGGTGATGGGGAGGTGGAGCGAGCCCGTGGTGGTGGGGTCCATGGGGAGGAGGAGGGTGAGGAGGTCCGTGATGGTGATGGCCTCCATGATGGCCTCCATGATGGCCACCGTGATGAGGGCCGCCTCCAAAGTCGCCGTGCATATTGATTGAGAGTGTATCGTTGAACGACAGTGGAATTTTACTGTGTGTCGAGTGGTGAAGATGAGCCAGAGTTGTTGGAGGAATGCTACCGCAACACAAATGGAGGGAATTGAGCTGTTTTAATTGCCAGACCCTTCATGGCAGAATCCCTGCATTTTAGCTATATGCTGCAGGTACTAATGAATCTACACACTTAGCGTTCGCCCGCTCGTGTCGATTACATGGTAAAAAACTGGAAAACTGGAGACGTTGGAGATTCGGCATCGTATCTCAGTGCCGATGCTCATGGTGCAAGGTCCGGTAATTCCCCACAAATAGGGATTGAACGCGTAAACGTTAGGCTGTTCGTGGCTAGGGTCCAGTGGCTCAGCATTGACGACTCATGTCAATTGGGCTCCCGTGCACGCGAATCCGGTATTTGGCTCTCGGCTGGTCCGTGGCTTGCAATCTCTGCTGGGGCAGCGTTTTGGACAGATGACGGCAGACAAGGTAGGCAACCCGACTTGGAATACCTAGAGGGAACATGGGACGAAATAGCGGCGCTGAGAAGAAGCAATTAAATTAAACACGCGTATTTTTACTCAGGGCTTGCAATTGACTGGAGATGGGTAGCAATCTGTAAACCCCACAGCGCGCCCGTCCAACCTGACAAAGAGCAACACCAGTGGATCGTCGACAGTGCTGTTTCTCTCCATCTATTGACCTTCCCAAGTGTCCTTAACCAGCTTCCAGTACCGGTCCGGGTCGGTGCGTGCGTGAGCCACGTGAGGGCTGTCTTTAAAATGGGCCAGCTGCGAGACGACAAAGCCTTTGGCCTGGGCATCTCGGGCGTGCTCCTCAACGACGTGGGACTCGACGAGGGTGTCGACGGCGCTGTAGGCGTAGGACCGGCTTGTCTCCCGCGTGCGCGCGTGGTCGTTGACGCCGCTGCCCCAGACGCGGACCCAGTCCCGGCCGCGGAGCAGGCGAACCCACACCCAGAGGCCGCCGCTGAGCAAATGGGCCAGTGGCAGTGTCGCAAGGCGCTGCAGCACTGCGCCGCGGGGCACGCCGTACATGACGGCCGACACAATCGACGAGAAGCTGTAGCGCCCCGGCGTCGAGTCCATGATGGTCGCGTGCAGGGGCAGCCGCTTGTCGTGCTTTGCGCTGAACGCCGCATACGCGTCGCCGAGGTTGTACGACGTGCTGAGGCCCGTGTTGGAGAAGACGTGCAGTATCATTGGCGGCCTTTTAGTGGTGCTGTCCCCTGGAGCTGCGGCAGGCTGAGCGCTGGCGTCGGCACCCAGGAGGCTGTCGATGGTCCCTACGGCCATCTCAAGCTCCCTCCGCGCTGCAGGGATCCAAAACATGTGACGGAGAAAGCATTTGATGACCAGGATGTTGACTCCAGGGAATATTTCCTTGTACTTGTCAACATATTTTGCAATGTGTGCGTCCTGTGCGAACACCCATGTACACAAGATGACGAGCCGTGGACCGCTGCTTCTCGCCTCAGGCGAAGGCGCCAAATAGAGAAAGACAGAGGGCGACAGCTGTGCAGGCAATAGATATGCCATGATGACTGATTTATTTCTCTTTTGCTAATCCCGCCTGATTTTTTGCCTTTATTATTCTGGGCCTGCGATGATATTTATCTCTCCCAAATACCTACCCTGCATCTAGCGAATGCGAGTGCGATCGTGGCTTGCCGGGGGCTTGCATTCTTTCCGATGCCGAGAATCTAACTGAATTGGTTCATCATGTTGGTAGAACACTGCAGACTCCCTCATAATGTTATTGGTCCAGCTATTCTCAACAAAAAATGAAATTATCTCGTTCCACTTTGCTCTTGTGTTGGTGGCTAGCTCACTAAGACCTCGGCTATTCGTCATTTATTTCGCACTAATGCAGACACATTGACCAAGAGTAGTAAGTAACCAAGGCCGACAGAACAGGCATCAGCCGTACAATGCCATGCACTGAAGTGTCCCACCGCAGACCAATCGTACGTTTCGTGCGATGAGGATGTCATGATGAATCTCGGGTCAATCAAATCAAATGGTGGAAGCCAAATGTAGAAGCTGGTTTTCGAGCTTAGCCTGGAATCGCCAACCTTGTTCTACTAGAGCAATTTGAGTATTGACCTCATGCAGTATTCAAGATGCAGCAAGATGTTGAAGACGTATAAATTTGCACTACATAAAACTAGTCTTAGCATGTATCTAAACACTTTTTACAACACACGCTATCTCGTGGCTCTCTGTGGTCAATTGGCCTCTGGATTCATCCTCAAAGAATCCCTCCCTCTGTCCTTTGGCCATGTATTCCCAGGTATGGGGAGTTTCTCGGCGATGTTCCGGGTACACTTCGGGCTTCCAAATCTGCGTCAAAGCCAAATACACAAATGCAGCAGTGCTGGCGTATAAAATCCATCCTATTTTATACATATTTTTGGCTGCTTGGTTGACGGCGGTGGGCTCGTATGAACCCACAAGTCCTGGAATGCCCATTGCGACGCCAGCGGACCATGCCACTACACCAGGAACGTGCACACCTGACGTGAACCAGTAAAGTGCACCCGGGCGTCCTTCGTAGAGTGATGGGACGTGGATGTTCCCTTTGCGAATCACCAAGTAGTCGGCGATAATTATCTAGCCCAGAATTCGTTAGCAGACTTTTCTTTTTCCAACTTTTGGTGTGATTTGAGACCAACAGCGCAAAGAGGAGCCATGAAAATGTTGTAGCTGCCCAGGAACGTGATAAACTTCTGCGCCGTGGCAATCAATTCCCAGGGCACAAAGCATACACTCAGCAGAGCACATAGAATTTGTCCTCGACGAATGGTCAAATAGCGTGGAAGAAGACTGGTCATGTCAGCTCCGAACGGGATGGAGTTCGCACCAATGTTCATCCCAAAAACGCTGTACAAATACGTTAATGACACAAAGAAAACACCGGCGCGGCCCTTGGCATTCCAGTTGCGGTCCAGAATAGCCTCATTCAAGTCCTATTATCTGTGATTAGGATACTGCTTTTATCTCAAACATGGAGTCGTACCCAAAAATTCCAGTAGGTTTCGCCCCAAGCTCCTTGAATCGAACTGGTGGCTGCAAGACCCAAAAACATGACAAGTACCTTTGCAATGAATACAGAGAATCCCTGAAGGATACCTGCATCTCGTGGTGTTTTGCAATATCGGGAGAGGTCGGGCTGATTGATAAGCATGGGCGAGAGTGTCCCGAGAATGGTATTGATGCCACCCATGACGGCCCACCCAAGAGGAACGGTGGCTGCATTTTCGGAACCCGCAGCTGATTGATAGTCGATGTTTGATAAACCGCTGCCGTGCGCCATGCACCAGCCAAATATGCCGAACGTTGCGATTGGGACCAGTATGCCTTTCAATGTAAAGAGGTAGTGAATCTTAGTTGGATGAATGAAGCACTACAACGGTTAGAATCTATGAAAGATTGCCCAGCGAAGGAACTTACCAGTGGAAATTGCAATAACCACACCAAGAAGAAGCACAAAAGGGTTTTTGAAGATACGTGTGCCGACCCAGGTAAGGTGTTGGCCATGTTCTCCCAGCGAGAACCAAATATGCAACGCAGGCAGGTTGAAAGCAAATTGGCACCATAAAATGTCTGAATACCAAATGCAATGGTACCTATGATGGCACGGATGAATATGAAGAAGAAAGACCCGTAGATGCCCATGGAGGAACGGACTAGAACGGGGTAACCGATGTGGTATTGAGCACCGGCACGAGCCATTCCGACAACGACAACACCGCTGATAAACGAACCCAGGACACATGATATGAAAGCTTGTTTCCGTGTCTTGAGATGAAGAATTAGTCGCCGCAAGTAGAGCATCGCAAAATACGACCTACAAGTCCAACGGCAATCAATGAAGCTGCAACATTCCAACCTGCAGTCCCAAAGGCTGTAGACAGCCAGTACAAAGGCAAATTATACCTAAAAAGTCAACCAAGGTTCTTCTTCCATTTTAAGAATAATATACCACGTCCAGGTCCGCTCTTCTGGTAGCGTTGGCTCCAAGTCGCGATTCGTCCACCTTGAGCCCAGCTCGCCCACCGTTTCGTGACCGTCAGAAGAGGCTGGTGAACGAATGAGCCCGCGAAAACGGGATCTGAACGGTGAGGAGGGCATTTCTGCTTCCTTAGAAAAAGTTATCACTCTGTAGTACCAAGGGTCACTTTTTAGACAAGACCCAATATTGGGCGTGGTCTTGTGTTTGGGACACTGATTATTTATGCGGTACTGTCAGATAAATGTCCCTGGAAACGGGACATGCCAGCGCCCCATGGGTTTCTCACGATAGCCAGCGACCCGGAAAATTATCAGCGGCCTTTAGCTGACAGGGCCGATAACCTGGGACATCAAACTAACCCGTTACGGCCTTATCAGAGCGGCGGACAATTTACAACAAGTCCGATCCGACAGGTCTGCATCTAGTCCGACACGGGTCTTTTATAACCACGAAAGAGTGGAATTCTATACTAGAAAACTAAACTTTCGCAAGCCTATTAGCAAAGAAGGAGTGCATTTGGAAATTCGTCATGACTTACCAGCCCAGTCCTGCGGAGCTCGCCGCACACACGTTCGAGTATGACAGCGCCACTCTGGACAAGCCGTTGGCAGACTTTCTTCAGAAGTTTTACACACTGTCTGATGACCGGGAAAATGCAGACAGCTGGGCTGCTTGCTTTACCGACGATGCCACCATGAAGCGGAAGACGGCGGACGTTGTGGGTCGTGATGGTGAGCTTCCTGCTCCACTGGGCGCCATTTACCAGTTCTAACTCAATGACCAGCCATCGCCGGAATTAACCAGGGTTCGTGGGAAGGCCAGGCCTCGCGTCTCCATATTATATACAAGGTTTTCCCTTTCTCAGCAGCAAGCACCGACGAGGTGATGCTCTACGGGATGAGCAAGTATTGGTATGAGGATGGGACCACTGGGCAAATGCCCTGGGCTGCGAGGTTGCATTTCCAGCGGTCGGATGGAATCGCAATAGACCTTTATCAAGTTTATTCGGTGAGTAAACCCTTTATTGAAGAGGTAGCCTTTCTAATGAGTTGAAGGGTCAACTCCAACAGCCGGCTGAATAAATACCCGCTCGGTTCATGAGCTGGAGAATAGAACAATACATAAGTAACAGATATCACCTTATGTGCTGGATAATTCCATGTACCTTATTTAAATAGACTTAAGTGATTTTTGTATACATCTCAGTGGTCAGTAGTAGTTATTCTATGCTTTGCCTGCTGTCACAATTCGCTCTTTTGTCCCTCGTTTTGTGCAGCTGCTAATACTTTTCAAACTACCTTTTGGAACAATTGAAAAAGAATATTAACGGCTTGAGAATATTGTTAATCGCACAGGGGATTGTACACACAGAAATGACTCACAAACATATGCATTGGCCATATTGTGCCCAGGTTCAACGAGGGATGCGAACCAGTGCGTGGCTGAGAACTCCAAAAAGATGTTTCGATAAATGATACTCCAGGACAAGACATTCGTGGGTAAACTCATACCGCATATCTCACTCAATATTGAAATTTAATTCTATCTGATCTCTGCCCGATAAAAACCAGCACTTGATCAACATACATAACGGAATCCCTTTTTTTCCTTGTCCGTCAGATCATCCTCAACCTCTTGCACATCTGCATTGTGTCCACTGGTTTCACCATAAAGTTGATCCCTTCTCTTATTCTCCCATTTGACACCAAAGTAATAAACGGCCATCAAGGCCACTGCAGCACTTTCAACACCAATGATGGTGTTGTACCCAGTGCTGTAACTAGGCGCCTGAGAGGCCCTGAATGTCTGTGGTGCCACAATATTCGCCACGCAGTAAGCCAAAAACACCATTGCGTTCACCATGACCTTCTTCGTGTGGCCTGATGTGTTTGCCATTGGGAGACTCAAGGCGACAGCGTATGGGCCCCAAAAGAAATAAAAGAAGTAGTAGGCTGTCAATAGACCACCTTGGTTAGAGGCGGGCAGTTTGCGAATGACGATTGAGCAGGCCAGAGGGATCAAACAGCAGAGACCTGCTGATAGGCAACGGGTATCCTTGAAGTATCTCGGAGGCAGAGCGGCGATGATGGAAGAGAGAGCCTGAATGACGCCGGTTGGCATTCCCAATAACACCGTTTTCAAGGGCAAGAATCCGAACCCAGAGACAATTTGCGCCGAGAAGGTATTGAGGCCGCCATTAGCAACATTCATGCAGAAGAAGAAGAAGGCAATGACCCAAGACTTCCAGTCCATCAGAGCCTCGACAACCTGATACCACTTGAATTTCTATGAGGTGTTAGACAGCATGCACATCACTGATTGAGAAGAGAATATGTACCTGGTCCGTAGTACCTGTGTTATCATCCAATCGTCGCTGTACTGCAATGTACGCTTCCTTCTCCGTAAGAAACCTGCCGGCTTCCGGACGATCAGGAAAGAAGAAGAACATTGCAAGAGAAAACAAGAAACTAAGGCCGCCAAGGACAATAAACAGCAGTTTCCAAGATGCAATATTCACGTGGGTATTTCCGATGCCATAAGACACTAATACAACATAAACCTGAGGATACGTTAGCAACTTGTCAATTATTTGCTTGTCTGCATTAAAAGCATACCGATGCGACGGTGGAGCTCCATAGAGCAACTCTCAATGGCTGCTCTCTCTTCCGATACCATGTGGCAGTGATCAGCGTCAGACTGGGGAGGGCAGGTGCCTCCATCATGCCCATCACGAAGCGCAAGGCCATGAGGCCGCTTGCATTGTGAGCCGTTGCCATTAGAAGAGTCATAATAGACCAGCCAAATCCTGTACAGGCGAGAAATTTTCCAATGGGCAAACGAGCCATCAGATGAACCGAAGGGAACTCGGCGACCAGATAGCCAAAGTAGAAGATGGAGCCGACTGGAAGGAATAATTAGCTGCATGAACGCTGTACGGCCGTGGCAACATACCCCAGCTGTACTGCTGACCCACGAGGTGGGTATCCTTGGTCATACCATACAAGGCTGCGTTAGACACGATGACTTTCTAATTCAATTAGACCACTTCAAAAGCTCGTGCATCAAGGCGAATAACTCACATCCACCGCAGACAAGACGGCGTATCCCCAAAGAAATGGCATTATGCGCCAGTCGATTTTCCTGACCAGTTTACGCACGTCATCGTCGGTGTAATCAAAATAAACCCTGGCCTCCGATGCGATAACTTCCGGGTCCTCTTTTTCTGCATCATCCTTTGATACCGCCGGGGACATGGGGTTCGTCGACATGATGTTGGCAGGAATCAATCCGATGACCCAATTGCTTTGTTTGGTGAGTAGAGTGTGGGAAAACAGGCAGCTTTAAGGCTTGCGGGGGCAGTCTTAAAAAGCTTGAGATTGCCACGCCATGATGGATTGTAGGAGGTTCTCAGATCTTGGCGTGATCAGAGCGCAACGAGGTCGGCCAAGTTTGGTTGCTAATCAAGGATAGCGCCCTTTGGCGGACATTGTTGGGAATGTCCGCCTTTCGTTGTGACCAGCCCCACCGAAGGAAGAGCGGGGCTCACATTCAGACGGCGCATGTGCCCGCAAAGGCCATTTCGGATTGATACCAATATACTCGGAGACGAAACTCAAGCGTACCAAATTCCATTTCCGTTTCCAGAACTGAGCTCCTGCCGCTCTAAGCTGAGCTGCCGCTGAGCTCGGGCTGAGGCTCCTGGAGCTTGGGCCGAACTCGGGTGAGCTGAGGCTGAGCGCTCACCACTGACACTGACAGAACACACAGCGCTGACACCTGCGACAGAGCGATCACCACTGGAACCTGTGACAGTGCCCACCTTCATATTTTGCTAGGGGAAATACGAAAGCCATGAGCCTAAAGCTGGATGAGCCCATCCCTTCTTCTCCCCTTCCCCAAATGCTACCTGCAGGTCGTACAGCCCGTACCTAGCTACATGAGTATCGGACCTTCAACTGACAGGTACTTGATCGTATTCGACACCAAATCATGTCTCCTCGAGGCCTCCCGAGGTATGTTGTAGCTGGCAACTTCTACTACCAACTGTGTAATAAAACACTGGAATGTGGCAACCGTGGAAAAATACCCAGCACCAGATCCATTATTATGGGCTACGTCCATCACAAACATGGAAGCCATTGATGACGAAATAAATGTCTACAAAACGGGACTGCTTCCAAATACAAATGCACCGAGTATAGAAAGCTGGGCGTGCGAACTGCATAACTACAGCACTTGTCAATTACCAACGATTTCATTAGGATGGTCTCATCTTTTGCAAGAGTATTTCCACCCCCAAATTGTAAACATTGTGGAAAACACAACAGCAAAATCGTGACTCCGTGATCGCATTCGAGTTTGTATCCAATTTGAGAGTCGGTGTCGGGACTGATAGTAACATGAGCCATGACACAGCTGTTTTCTTTTTTTTTTTTCCAATTTAATTCATTTTTAAGAAAATGCATTAAATGGAATATTCACCCTACAGTATGATTATAAATCGTAATAAAACTATCTTTAAAGTTACTAGAGGCCTATTTATTAATGTAGATATTAGGTTCCAGGCAAGAGCACTCATTTAACTTTAATTATAACCCACTTATTAGGGTTAGTCTTATATATAACTACTACAATTCATTTCTCCATCTATACATATAGAGTTTTAAACTATAACTTATTAGTATTATAAAATCTTATAAAAATAAATATAGTACTTACCAACTCGTTTAATTCTCAAACTAGTTTTCATTAGTATATTAATATACATAGAAAAAGAATCACTTACAGACTCGGTGGTGTGCTCGGGGGTGGGGGCACGCTCGGGGGTGGGGGCGCGGGGGCGCGGGCAGCGGGCGAGGTCCTCGGCAGCCATGGCCTCTTCCATTAGTCGCTATAGGGTAAATAGTTAGTGAATTAGTGAAATTTAGACTGAGTAATAATTTACTTACATCAACACGTTCATCGGCGCTCTAGATTTCACTAATAGTTAGTATTGTTGAAAAGTGTATTCATTAGGAAATACTTGCTTCAGTGAAGGACTAAACTCGGAAAAATCGTTAGTATAGAGTAGCTCAAAACGATGGATTTTGGAATTAGATAAAATGAATCTTACTTGGAGAGCTTTCTTCCATTTCTAGAAAAGTTCGTTAGTCAAGACACTTAAACTAGCAACGCAGGATAATTAATGACTCACGACGGCGTGCTTGATGAAGCTCTATCCAAGTTAGAACGTTCGTAGTAATGGACTGAAGATTGAAGAAAGGTTACATACCTCTTCTTCATTGGCCCAGAACTTCATGTTGCACTACGTTAGATGACCGTTCTTGAAGATTATAGACTTGACTTTGCACATACACGAGATTGGGCATTGGCAGTCTAATACGAAAATCAGCTTTAATACATCCTAGATGAACATGATGCTTTACCTTTGCCTTATCACGCCAATACTAACAACAGTTAGTGGATATATAATGGATCACAGTGGTGATACTTACGGCGAGGTTTTCTTCGGCAGCCTAACACGCACGATGGTGTAAGCACGTAATATAGCAATGTGGTGGATAAATGATTACCTCCTTGGTTCCGGGCTAGAGGAGACGTGTTAGTCCAAATGCACGCTAGTAGGTAAAGGTGAGCATACCAGAGACCGTTTCTATCTGACATTAGTATCTTTGAATAGAAAGATTAAAAGGCTGGGTGATAAAGACTTACCTTGGCAGGTGGTGCGGCCGAGCCGCCACCGGAAGATTGCTATTCGATGTTAGACAATACTACCAAAAAGCATAGGAGGTATAGAGTATCTTACAGGGTTGGACTGGGCGCCGGAGGCAGCCCGAACGGTGGAGGGGGCAGGGGAGGTGGTGGTGTTTGACATCTAAGGATGTTAGGGCTGTGACAGTAATATGAGCTAGTTTGGTGAGTACTTCGGAGAGGTTTCGCTATAGGAAACGTGCATTAGCTTGGAAAATGGCATAAATCCATGATAGGGTTACATACTTTGCCGCTCGCGCGGCGGGAGGAGGGGGGGATGGCGGGAGGGAGGTTCTATAAATTAAGTCAGCGAGTTTCTCTTGAAAATGAACCCCGGTCCTGATGAAATTGTAATTCTTGCGTAATGGCGATACAGTTCAAGTAATGCCAGCACATGGCCTTGAGAGGGGGTGATTAGGGGGCTCAGGCAATGATAGTGGATGGACTCGCGAGGGGGGGGGGGGGGGGGGGTAATAAATGGGGTCCAAAAGTAATGGCAGCGGGGAGACCAGCAGTAGAGTGGAGAGGGTGATGAGGTTGAAGTAGTGGCGGCTGATGGACTTGAATGGGGGCAGTGGCGGATGGGGTCAAGGAGTGATAGCAATAGATGAACTCGACACGGGTAGTGAGGAGGTTGGGGGGAGCGGTGATGAATTCGAGATGGAGCAGTGGCGGACGTGGTCAAGACATGATGGTGACAGATTTGAGAGGGAATAATAGCGGGTGGACTCGAACGGGAGGGATTGTGAAGTCATCGTGCAATGAGGATGGATTGACCCGAGAAGATCGGTAGATGCGCCTGAGAAGCGATGGTAGGAGATGGAGTCAAGAGGGGGCGGTCGTGTTCGTGGCCAAAGGTGGTTGCAGCGGATGAACTCGAGAGGTAGCGATGGTGGATGCACGGATGGGGGGTCGCTTACGGATGGCTTGTACTGCTGCAGACAATGTCAGTCGAATGGGATGCATGGAGGAGGGGAATGGTCAACGTACCTTGCCCATTTTGATTGTCTAGTCGAGCAGACAGAGTTAGTATTGCGCAATCACCAAACACAGGATAGGAGAACAGTACTTACAGCGCAGGGAGGTTGTTGGCGATGGTGAACTAAACATCAGCAGTCATGTGTCAGTGTCAATCCGAAAAACGCAAAGACTGGGCTAATGGGATGGCATACCGGCGACGGGACAATGAGTGGGATGAAGAGGAAAAAAGGGATGCTGGGTGCGGAATTTTGTCAAAGTGCTGGCACTGCGATGTTTGGAGGGAAGGTGCGAAACCGTGCTGCCCATTACTTCATGTACTTGGGCGATTACTCCATGTACTTGGGCCCTGTGATGCCTGGAATTCCCATCACCACCAGACATTGCTTTACGGTATCGAAAACGCGAGACACGACCAAAGCAATACTGCCACCATCGAAAGCATCTCGAGACTATTCGCGCGCAAGCACACACGTACACACACACACACGCATCTACGCACACGCGCGCATATTCACGAGGACATCGAGATAGAGGCAGACACCTGCAGAGCACGGGAGAGAGAGGCAGAGAACAGAGACACAGACACTGACCTCTAATACACATACTACCATTAAACACGCTAACAAAACTCACGCACACATAGAATATACCCTTTTACGCCAGAAAGATGACACCCGACGAGTCTACCCGTAAGAGAAAGCGCGACGAGGATATGCAACAAATCCTTGACGAATACGAGCGTCGAACAACGGAGCGGCCCCCGATGAGCCCGAAGAGCGCGGACATGGCAATTAAGATTAGAGACGCTGCCGATACCTTGATGACGAAGAAATACTCATCCCGGGAAACGCTGCTGGAAAGCTGGACATGTCTAACCAAGGCCGTGGACCGTGCCCAGGATATTGCCAGGCTAGAGGAAGAGCTCAAGACGGCGAAGGCTGAGCTCGAGGCCTCGAAGGCCACCGAGGTACGCGAGCGAGAAGAACGCAATCATCTCGAGTTCCTACTCGACATCGGAGACTCCTTATCCCACAGCATCAAGGCTATTGGTAAGGTCGAAGATCATGTCAAGAATCGCCTCAAGGACGATGACCTGGAGATCTTGATCGAGTACTACAAGGAGACGGGCATGGAAGCTGAGGCTGCCACGGAAAGTGCCGAAGCAGACGTTGAATGGGTCGCAATGAAAGGCAGAATGGCAACCGATATTCACACTGACATCCAACGAGAGTCAGAACTGGTATCAGACTGGAGAAGGAGAAGGAGAGGAAGGTTGGCAGGAGATGCACCCGCAACACCCTACCTCGATCGAATCCAACATATTTGCAACCATCAGGGCATAAAGAGAAGCACAGTGCTTGAGTGGATTCGCCTGTACAGCGATCGCAATGTAATTGCACACCATCCACCCCCACGCATTGAGGACTACCTGAAGCCCGAAGGCTGGGATAAGGACGAGCCTTGGAAATCAGTGGATTGGCTTAATATGAAGGAGGCCGTTGAGGAAAGGAAGAAGATGGTGGAGAAAAAGCATACAGCTGGCATCTACACTTTTCAACAGCGGGATTTGTTCCTTGACGTCTTGATACGACAATGGGAGGAACTGTCAACGGGAGAATTGGGCGGTGAACCTGTCTTGACCGATGAGGCCGAAAGGGCTGCTAGAGCTGCCTATAAGGCGGTGAAGCCCGACATAGAACCGGAGGCCGAGGACGACGTCGGCCCAGAGGACGACGTCGTGATAGAGTATGAAGATGAGCACGAGCCAGGAATTGGCAAGGCGGAAAAAAAAAGGAGAAAGGGGATCAGGATGAAGGCAGAAGCGAAGATAAGGAAAGCGAAGGAGAAGAAGGAGAAGAAGGCCAAGGCGAAGAAAAGGGAAGCGAAGGATAAGCCGCCAACATATTACCCCAGCCCTTACTCGGAAGGGAAATGGGATGACATTCCCTAAGCGCAGGTCGACCCCCATCCCGCATCGTTCCACGGCAGCTGAGCCAACGTGCCACTGTCGCTGAGTTCAAAAAGATCCTGGATCTGTTCCACGGCAGATGAGCCAATGTGCCACTGTCGCTGAGTTCGCAAAATCTCATGGGATGGGGGGTGTTTTCACACTCATTGCACACCGAGTGTTGAAGGCACGGGCGGTGAAGTCGGACTCCTGCAACCTCCTCGTGGTGCCGCCCGGATACCTGGTCCACTTCACTCACAAAGTGTCGTTGCGATTTCAGGCAATGCAGGAGACGCAAAATTAGATGGTTATGGGTACCGCTGTAGATAGGTAGTCTGGTAGCTTTGAATCGTAAATCCTTAATTTGCCATTTGGTTGGATTGCTTCTAGGAACATACAGGAAGCTGTGGTTAATAGTGATAATATTGCTTTGAGAATAATTAGTTCTAATACGTCACCTTTAATCGTACCTGTCTGAAGTCTTAGCAAAGGTTGATTGAGTGACCTACTTGACCAAGGCGTAGGGAGCACAAATAGGGTTCAACGAGAGGCTTTGTTGTGAAAACCTTCTCTCTTGCCAAAAGAATAATTAACTTAAATCCTCTAGCAGCCTTGATGGCCATAAGATTTGCCTAGAGCGATCGGAGATAGAGTTGGCTCCCTATTACTTAAGATGACTTGCCTACCTTGCAATGACTGCCCAGCTCCAACTGACACCATCCACCTAATTATAGGTATAAAACGAATTACCATCCGCAAATCTATCGCAGTAGATCTCGTTCCTTTCTCTCTGCAAAAGTCCCACGGGTATTACCTAGCGTATTCGCTTGAACGCATTTTAACCCAAGACCAACAACACTCCAAACTTACAGTAAGAATGGAATTCCATCCGTTTCCTCATCTTCCATGGGAAATTAGGCGTCTTATATGGGAATATGCCATTCGAAAAGTAGACTTTCGCACTGCTGGGATACAAACCATCAGCATCATCGACTGCGACAAGGCGAAAGACGATGACAACGTGCGCGCGATCCTGCCGCTTGCGGAAAGGGTTGACCCGCCAACTTGCGAAGTCGCAGCTATCCCATCATTTGATCATAGCGGAAGACCAAATTCTTCTGCCTATTTATGGGATGCCGGTCTGTGGACAGCCTGCCGGGAATCTCGAGATGCCATTTGGACCTATTCGAAAATGGACGATTGGTATGAACAAATCCAGGAAAGAATGGATGAATACCACGCGTATAAAACGTCTAGAAGGGACTGGGAGCGGGAATGGGTATGTTATTACGACCTTCCAGTGATTATTCACGCCCCGTCACTGCAAGGCGAAAATGGAGAAGACTGGCATTTTGTAGTGAGACCGTACCAGGATGCATTCAAACCGACCACTGAGATGATTAAAGAGTGGTGTGAGGAGCTGTTCCTATTCGATTACTGGTACATAATATTCGAGGAACTACGCTTCTCGTCGCCGACATGGAGCGGCGCTAGTGCTATCAAGCATCTGGCCTTTGAGTATGATTCTAGCTGGTTTGACAACTGGCACAAAGACCGTATTGGCCTCATTTCAAAAGCCAAAGCAGACGGGGCAACACCACGGGCCTTTATTGCCAGATTGTTAATGGCCATTTTTTGGCACGAAATCGAATGCTCCATTTGGCTAATTGATCGGGGTGATTACAATTCTGATCACTATAAACCATATGGAAGGCAACCTTTCACATTCAATGACTGCATAGAAGAATACATCGAAGTAACGCCCCGCAACCAATACTGTTGTCGTAACTCAGCCTATTGGTTCATTGACGAGCTTAATGACCCAGTATTTGAGTATGAGACGTATCACCAGCCGGAGCCGTGGGAGGAAGTTGATTCACAGGACGAGACTAGCGATGAGGAGTCGTTTTGTCTACAATATCATGTTCGGGTTATGGTCCCAAAAAGCAGCCTCAAAATATTGGATTGAAACAATCCTCTTGCATGTACTGAAATCTTGGTTTCGTGTCCCTAATTCAAGTCTTCGAACATATTCCGATGTGGGATTTTTCCAATTTTGAGACGCCAAAATGCGTGGCTCTGGTAATGGGTACAGATCCTCCGATGCACAACCACAGGACTTAGTGCGATATTGCACTTTTCGTGCGTGGTATGGTGCTTTAGGCTTGATTAAAGAAAGCCTATTACTCATATTCGCACCTATCATATTTTAAGAGATAGTATAGTATGGCTTATTGATGTCGGATGCAGAACTTATTAGACTGTCTAAGTCACCGCTGCGCTGGGGTGGCCGTAAAGCATTGATCGATTATTTGTAATGCTCCTTTTCCCAAAATAGCGTAACATTGTTTTAACACTAAAAGAAAGCAGTCCCCAGCCACCGGGGGTCACATCATCTCTTTCAAAGCGCACCTGGTTCGTGTTGTTCAAAACAAATGAACCCCTTTAATGCACAGGATAGGATCGATGCAGAAACTTATTTGAGCATTAGTCACCGTTTTTATTATCAGTATACAATAATAATTTCCCAAATACTTGTTTTTCCCTCAGAACTAGGGAGATCAGCGACCTCCAGGGTAATGGTACATGGAAACTGAATTTGCAAAATGTGCAGCAAGTCGTAACTCATTTTCATGATCCTTCAACAACCAGTCTAAACATACGCTTGGTCGGCCTGCGCAAGTGCGTACAAGACCACGTTCTCATCAGGCTCGCACGTGTCACCGTTTTTAGGCAAAGTTCCATCTTCAAAGTAGGTAAAGGCCTAACTATAAATAAACAGGATAAAAGTCAAGTCTAAATACCAGGCAGAGGTCTACATGCAAATAGAATAACCAGGGGTAGCATAGCTATAAAGAAGTCAGAAATTGCTCACTAATATAATATAATATGCACAGAAGGATTCAATTCTGGGACCTCGTTAAAGGATCATAAACTAGGATCCTAGTACCAAAAGGAGGCCTAAGACTACTAGACAAGGTTGTATTATATTTATGGGAGTTGGATAGTATAACAGGAAACACTCAAAGGCCAAGGGCCAAGAAATGGGATCCAAAGCTAATACAGAGCTGTTCCTCAGTCTAAGAGGTGAGCAGGGCTAATGCGGGCTGATTAGGGACTGATGAATAGCTGAGCCGAAGTTAAGCCAGCGAGCAAGGAGGTCATAACAGCGGCAACCCGTGCCCGGTCACGTGTCGCTTGTGTTTCGTCTCATAATACCAAAGCTTCAATTACGATAACTAAATTCTCAGTGATCTTCCATCCATGTTACTGGAATCTATCGCCTCAATTACAGTTGGTCATTACGCTAGCTATCATGTCTATGTAACCTATGTCTTGGTTGAGGAGCATCATGGATGCACATGGGAAGCATTTTTGGGAACTTGCAATGTCATTTTTAGAGGTAGAGTTTCACACTGAACTCACGATTTGCCATTGATGCTACCACACAGGTACCGTTAACAGAGCGAATGAATCACCATTGGCCAGTATCTTTATTCTGACTGCATGCTCAATCATCGATATGCTCATACTGAACGCACTGTGTCTCTGACACAGATAAAGGGCTGAAGTTCGGACGAGGACCTTTCAAAATATTCTTTATCATCGAAACCACCTTTGGCTGAACTTTCAGCCCTTCCATCTCACAAACTAAGCATTTCAAATCTTCTGCGCGGGCAGGGGGGATGGTCCACTGCTGCATTGGGTCTCCGTATTCCGTGATTGGGAGACACTCGGTCAGAATCTCAAATACTTCCCTGAATACTCTTGCCACTTCCCACTTGTTTGAAAAGTCAACCAAAGTTGCGAGTCCAGCAAATAGCGACTCGCTTATTGTGCGCCGATTGTAAAACTCGAGCTGTTGGTGGGTGGGCGTCGCCCACAAGCAGAGCACGACCGTCACTGCTGCTTGGAACTGATGCAGCAACTAAATTTAAACAATTAGCCAAGGAAAGATTGCCGAATTTGCGCAAAATATACTCACCGCAGTCCAGGTATAGCAAGTGGTGTGGTCTTTAACTCTTAAGCGTCGAAATGTGATTAACACGGAGCACGCTGCTTTGACGAGATGCCTAGCATCGCCTCCGCGTACCGCCAGTAGCGTATTGGGAAAAAGAGACATTACGGTGTAGTTTGCGAGCTTTTGTAGCCAAGCCGCGGATAAAAATCGTCTACGACGTTCTGGAGACGCGCTCAAACTGGGGATGCCCTGGATCCATTTGTCGAGCTCGTATTTTGGCCGTGAACGCCACAGATTTGGTACTGGGTGACCGATAATATTCGCGTCCTTGTCTAGCTGCTGTGTAGTTCGTAAGATTCGATACTGGATGCGCCTGAGCCAGAACATGTGCTCTTCCAATGCAACATCCAAAGGCGAAGGCGACATATCGCCATGGGGATAAGCCAGTCGAAGCTCCTCTGAGCTAATGCTCTCACCATCTTGATCCTCCAAGTCCTGAGTAGTGTTAGCAACTGGATGCTTCTTCCAACTTCAAACTGGCACACCTCATCTGATACCGATGCATTGTCGATGCAGACTTTGTGGTCCATTGAATTTGAGAGAAGAATGTCAATGACAACGCAAGTGCGAAGTGTCATCTTGTGAATGATCTCGTCGGTGCCAGAGTTTGCTGTTTGCTGGCCATTATGTTTGGCTGTTTGATACGCCATGTTCGACAGAGCACAGTTTTTTATTGCCTCGGTGGCTCTATTGAAAAGCTCACCCACTGAGTCAAGATGCATAGCATGGACTGTGAGCAAGAGGGAGGACTGGGTCCTCTGTGTTGGCGATAGGTCTTCAGTGCTAAACATATTATACTTGGCAATAGCACGTTGGTAGGCAACCTTTGATCACGTTAGAACGCATTTCACTGGAGCCGAGCCAGTAGATTCATACCTTGGACATGCTCACATGATCTGGCGATGGATCGGAGCTGCTAACCAGAAGCGCTCCAACTGACAGAACCTTTCTAGAGTCAGTAAACGCAAGAGCATCCTCAGAGGCTACAGGATTAACATACCATTTCTACAAAGAATGCTCTTCGCCCTAATGCTTGTTGCTCCCCGGATGGCCCCCTCCAGGACGCCCACCAATCGTCCCACTGCTTATAGTGCAGGAACGGCCACATTGGGTGCGCACTGGAAAAATACTCTGTCGCTTATTTGCTGGCTATGCCCTCAGCCATACATGACTCCGAAATTCTTTCTGTCATCATATCAATGCACGGAGTCTCGACTTGCACGTCGTAATCCTCGTCATCGGCAACATCATTAGCTACGTCGGAAACATCAATAACCCTTGAGTCATATGACATGCCTAGCATGTCCAAGGATGGGGTCCAGGCTATGGCTGCTGCATCTTGAGGCGTGTTTGCATCCAGCTTGTCGTGCCCTTGCAGGTTAGGGTCCACTACTAAAGCATCAAAAAACCAAGCAGGGGTTTCGAGGGCGTCAGTTGTCTCTTGGGGGCGAATGAGAGCAGTGAAGGATGGGCTAATGGCACCAAGCTCCATGGCAGGGATGTCCTCATTGGTTGAGCCTTCTGGCGTATCTGGTTCACCTATCGACCGTTGTGCCAGGTGATCTGTGACAGCGGTTGGGTTTGACTGTTGGAGCCTTGTTTCAAGGTTTGCAATGTGCTCTTCCAAAAGTTGGATGTAGCTAACCCCCTTGCAGTTAGTATCCTTTAAGTATTCATTGCATGGCAGCACTCACCGTGTGGATTGCTCATTGGTGGCGCTGGACTTTTTTGGCATAAGCGGAATGCACTCTGCGCGGGTCAGCATGAGGCGGACAATGCTGGCGAATGAGGGAATCACAAACCCGCTCCAGTTCTTGAGCACTCTCCACAGATCGGTCGTCGCTTATCGCACTTTGCTGTTCAATTCCCGTCAATCCGAAGCTCTGACAAACAATCGAAGAGTACCCACCTTCTTCTTGCGGCGTCGACATCGGCAACATGCAATGTCGCGAGCTCCCCTTAGCCAGGGTATTTGCAGAGACCGAAACTCCATTGACAATTGTTTGAGTTTGGATCTTGGGCAGGGCACCACACAACGAGGGTCATGGAATTGAAGCAAGAAACGACAAGAGACGAATGGTGCACCTAACTCGTCTCCAGGCCTTACCCAATCAAGCGGGGCCTTATCGCGGATGCTCCAAAACGAAACGCGTGACAGCAGCCCCACCAAGACCGGATGAGCTTATCAGTGTCGGACCTTTTTAGAATCATGTCCGACAAATGGCTCCATACTCGCTAGCCAGGAAGCATTCATTTCGTTTTGTGCTATTAATAAGTCCCATGTAACGAAACCATGGCAAATATTGTGCAGTATGAGATCAATTGCCCTCTACAATCACGAAAATGGCAGTCACCTCATCCCAACGACGCCTTAGAATCGCCGTTTTAAAATGTTTCACAATTCCTCCCCTAATTGCTCATGAGCGAGGCCAATTCGACAAAATCTTTGCTACCTGGATTGAAACGGCGGTTGAGGCGCGAAACAAAAAGCATGCCGCTGGCGAACAGATACGGGCAGAGGTGACTGGCTGGGATGTAATTGGCAAAGGAGAGTTTCCGCCAGACCTGGATCAAATTGACGCGCTAGTCATTACTGGGGCGACAGCATCCGCATACGATGAGGACCCATGGATCCAAAAACTGGCCCAGTACATTCAAGGTCAGCCCAAAATTCAAAAGAAAGAATCAAACCGTATCCTAACAAACTAGATGTGTACCGAAATCATCCAAACGTCAAAATGTACGGGGGATGCTTTGGCCACCAAATCATCTCGCAGGCGCTACTCTCTCAGTACGGAGTTGCAGTTGTAAAGAACCCGAAAGGCTGGGAGATAGGAGTGCACGATGTGGAATTGACAACTGAATTCCGGTCCTTTTTCCCGAAACTGCTTCACAACGGCAACATGTCGTACCAGTTCCTGCATCAAGATGAGGTAGTGACGAAGAATGCCAAAATTCCGTCGCATTGGATTCAGCTTGGGTCAACACCCCTGTGTGAGGTGCAAGGGTTTCTTGACCCAGGGCGAGTCCTAACATACCAAGGCCATCCAGAATTCGACCAGTTCATTAACAAACTGAGCACTGCATCGCTAGAGACCTCTGGAACTTTGTCCCAAGAGCAATTGAAACTATACAATGTTCTTATTGACAAGAATGATACAAGGGCCTTGGCAGGCGAGGTGTTTTTAGAGTTCCTTTGTTCAACGTTAGGTGATGATTAGACTTTTAAAGTTATTCCTATGAAATATAAGAAAAATGGTGATTAATCTCAGCATTATTTTGGAATGAAATGATATTAAGGCTCGGGGTACGTGGATGCAGCTCTAACGCAGTCGAAGGGATAGGGTAGGGGTAAGCGAAGAAAGCGTGAATCTCAAAAATCAATAGAAGAGAAGTGAACGATGTATTTGGGCTCTATGCCCACAAGCTCAAGGGCCCTAGGCTATTAGCATGTTATCTTACACACCAAAACCCTGCAATTACTCTTCCCAATGCGTGGATGTCAGACATTTTGCGGAATTACGGTAGCGCTTACTTGAATTCAACTTATTCATTTAATGAACAGTAGAGGCTAGGAGCTGAAACTTATTGCTTTGGATGGTTTGAATATAATAAACTACAGTATACGCAATTACGCCTTTCCAATATCCACTTCAGCGGGCATTTTTGCCCCTAGCGGTGGCGTGTTCCTAGACTTGAATTCATCACAGATATCCTCCATTTTGACAAATTCTACTCCCTCCTTGGTGAGAAGGTATTTTATGACCCTGTTCGTAGCCAAAATTAGCATATATTTAGAGCTTTACATGCATATCGGTACCTTTCAAGCATCTTTAGGGCATGGGGGTGTCCGCAAACGTCAGGGTGAATGGTCACTGGAAAGCAGAAATTGTCGTATGTCTCGTAAAAAATAATCGAAATGGTCCTTCCACAAATCTTCAACAACACTGGGATGCACCCAACCGTGGCTGTTTATCATGTTCTTGATGAACATCTGGTAGAGAGAATGGTCAATAATCACAAACGTCCCTGGTTTGATTGTGCACGTACCATCGGAGGAAGATCATCTAAGTACCAACTAGCTGGGATTTCGACCAGTCCAGTGGTTTCTCCACGCACAAGTGGCTTCATCCAGGTATCTGGGTGCTTGGAGTAGTCAATGTTCGTCCATGTATCACCAACTCTGAGCCAATGAGGGAGGGCATCATGGTGAGAAAATGAGTGATCGTATTCCAAGCCTGATGAATAATTAGTATATTTCACCATGCTGCCATAAATCCTCATACCGTATTCCATCATTAACTCAGCTCCCTCCTTCGAAGTCTCCCACCAAGGAACAACAGACCCTCTTGGTGGCTACTAAACATTAACATCATGAGCGCCTCTGATGTTAATTAGCACGCACCTTTCCACAAAAGTCGGTTATCATTTTATATGTCTTATCTAAGACAATTCTTTGTTGCTCAAGCGTCATATCTTTGGGATTTTCATGTGAGTAACCATGGAGGCCAATCTCGTGCCCGGCATCTCGAATCAAGGCGCATTCTTCAGGAAAGGTTTCCAGGCTGTGTCCAGGTATAAACCAAGTCGTCTTGATATTGTACTTGGCAAAGAGATCCAACAGCCTACGGACACCTACAGTCCCTGCAAAGTAACCTGTACCCCAGAGTTAGTATCGCACAGCGAAACGGAACAGATGCACAACCTCTTGAAATATCAGACACGGATTCCTCTCCTCCGTAAGATCCAATCCATCCGCAAACGGCATCAATGTCAACCGAAAAGCAACACAGCGCTTTGGGAGCCATTTTAGCGACAAAATGACACGAGAGCAATAGTAAGATGACCAGAGTATATCCACCAAAGGAGGTTGTTAGGAAGCGTAGGTGCTGAGTTAGATCAACAAAGGTAATAATTAATTTCGCATAATCAAGTTATGAACGTTTAAAAACGACTTTTTTATACAGGTTGCCGTGGAGTCGCTGGCTGTCGGACTTGGTGGGACTTGTCCGCCGTGGATCATCTTCAATATGGAACAACCGAGTGGTGGTTCGTTTCGAGCTAAGCCAAGCCAAAAGCAAAAAGAACACGTCCTTCCAAATTCGGCATTTTTAAGGCATTTTTTCTTGATACTGAATTTGTATCTATTCTGGATTTCTCATGTCTGGTTTCTTTCCGCACCACTCGTTGTCCTCTGGCCATCTGCCGACAGATATGCCGACTGAGCATTCAATTTGATGTTCGAGTATATAGAATTGGTATACATATATAAATTTTGAATGACGATCGAGGAAGGGACAATATGATGGTAACAAGGGGGGCAATTGGCATGTAGCTAGAAATATGCGTCGATGGTGTACCCATCACTACAAGATGCACGGCAATTTTTCACGACTTGTAAACAAAGGTATCAATACTCAATAAAAATCGGGATATTGTACAAATACTCTAACTCTTGCCTTTTACTCCTTGGAGCTTGTGATCGAAATGGTTGTCTCTATTTTTATCATAGCTATGCATTTTGGAGCCTTACAAATCAAGCATTCATTCGGGCTGGGAAAGCAGATGGCCAATGCGAATTTTACGTGGCTGAGGGTGATGATATTTTACATCAAATTTCCGTCATGAGTGAATGTGTTTTCTTGAGTGACTCGCATTGTAACTGTAATCCATGTTCATGCACTCGCTTCTCGTATTGACCCTCCATCTTGGCGCGCAAAGGGGTGTCGGACCTGCATTGAGAAGACCGTACATGATGTCTATTGACAAGTTTCATGACATCATTTAATCGACCCACTCATCAATCACGATATTCCCAGATAACGATAAGGCGATGGCGGACTTTCAGACACCAAGTCCGCCTCAAGCTAAAATAGCGGGCCAGAGTCTTTCCGGATATCGAACCATGGAGATAAGAATAAGAACCGCTCGGATAACTAAGATCAGGTATCACCCGAAGCAATTTTTGGTTCTTCACACTGATTGGGTATTCAGGTTATTTCCGACAACCTCAACCGAAAATGATTGCCAAGACACAGGAATCAATGGAACCCATCAATCTACAAGGCGGATGGCCAACACCCAGACTTCACCCCAGTGAGGAGTTGAGAGCTGCAGCAGCGGAGCTTTTCAACGACAAAGATGTGAACTCAAATCTTCGCTATGGGCCAGAGCTCGGAAGCGCATCGTTTCGCGACGGTGCTGCAAAGTGGTTAACGGAACTTTATTCACCCAAATATGGGGCCGTATCTGGCGATCGCATCATCATCACTAACGGGGCCTCGAATGGACTTAGCACGATTCTCCAGAAGTTTTCCGACACCAGCTACACTCAAGGTGTGTGGATGGTAGAGCCTACCTACTTCCTCGCCTGTCCCATCTTCAGAGACGCAGGCCTGTCAGGTAAAATATTTGGCGTCCCAGAAGGACAAGATGGCATCGACTTGAATTTTCTTCGAGAGCAGTTTGAAAACATGGAGAAGCATCATTCGCCTTCAGGCCCTAGCAAAACAGCCAAAGCCGGATATCCGAAGGTTTATCGACACATCGTTTATCTGATCCCGACGTTTTCTAATCCCAGCGGGAAGACCATGAGCGTCAACACTCGTCGTGGCCTGATTGAATTGGCACGGAAGCACGATGCGCTTGTGGTCTCCGACGATGTCTATGACATGCTTCGTTGGCCAACATCAGAGGATGCTCCTCACAGCACAGCCTTTCCGTGTCCTCCCAGACTTGTCGACGTAGATAGGGAAATTGAGGGAACACTGCAGTGGGGGAATTCTGTGAGCAATGGCTCCTTTTCAAAAATTGTTGCGCCGGGGATCCGCGTAGGCTGGCTCGAAGCACAGCCTGCATTTATATCCGCTATGGGTACAGTGTAAGTACATCAGAAAAAAGCTGCATGTCATTCACTAATCTTTCAAAAGTGGAGCCACCGTTTCAGGCGGATGCCAAGGTCACTTTGCGTCTCTCGTGGTCGAGAGACTCTTGGCTAGTGGGTCACTGTCTAAGCATATCAATGAGACTCTCATTCCTATCTACCAGAAGCGATGGCGAACGATGGTAAATACAATCAAGGAGCTTCTATACCCACTTGGTGTTAAGATCGTTGAGGAGCAAAATGGAGGCTTTGCTGGCGGCTTCTTCTTGTATCTCTCCTTAAAAAAATGTTCCGCGACTGGGCCAGCAATTGCTGGTGTCGCCCTTCGTGATTACAGTCTACGAATCGCTTCAGGAGAGATTTTCTCTGTACCAGATGACCCAAGAAGCAAGCAGCGAGGCGTGGATACGTATTATCACGGGGCGCGGTTGTGTTGGGCATGGAATGAGGAAGACGTTCTGCTTGAAGGAATCCATCGGCTAGCTAGTGCAATTAAACAGGCCGAAGCTGAATCTGGGCAGCTGACTAAATGATTCTAGCATAGACACATCCATGATCATAATAGCAATTTAGAGGGCTACCATCATTCCACTCTTGTTCGCAAATTTGCCATTTCCGTTCAGACTGAACATAAGTTCAGCGGCTGGATGAAGAGAATCCGCTCTAGTGGAATCGCATTGGGATTATGATATGGTTGTTGGCAAATCCTCGTATGTTGGCTTTAACATTGATGCGCGGGACTATTCATCTGGACAGCATAAAGATAAGGACCGAACCAGGGCGGTGGACTTGGGGGGAAAGTCCGACGCGGTCTAACCTAGGTTGAAATAGTGTATCGCATGTTATCCAATCACAGCAAGTGAACAACAGCCCATATCTTTACTGATAGCACCCCTTGGACGTGGTGATCGCACTAATAGACTCTGATAGACCAGTGTTCCAGCGTATAATATGAATTCCAGCCCTTGAGAGGTCCAGCACTATGGACATTCAACACCTGGGCGACTCAATTGCATTGATGAGTTTTACGACACCATGTCTCGTTTTCGATTGAATTGGCAGGATCTCAAATATAAGCTCGAGGCCCCTCAAGACCCATCAAATGCTGAACCCATCAAAGGCCATGTTTGGTCGAACAAAGATCTCGACCCTACAAGACCGGAACATCGAACTTGGACATGGGTGCACTACTTCTCATTCTGGTTGGCCTCATCATTCGCGACTGACACTTGGACAACTGGAAGCGCCATGATCGCTCTGGGCATGCCATGGTACGCGGCGTGGCTTGCAGTAGTCATCTCCCATCTCATTGGAGCCTTTCTTCTTGTTGCAAACGGTCGTGGGCCTGCTGCCTATCACATTGGCTTCCCTGTGTATGCTCGTGCGAGCTTTGGGATGTGGGGCAGCTATTTTGCCATTGGATCTCGATGCATTGTAGTATGAAGCTCCCTGTCAAGAATACTGCGTTGCTGTTACTGACGAATCTTAGGCTGCAATTTGGTTCGCGGTTAACGCATTCTACGGAGCCAACTTTGTTTCCATCTGCCTCCGATGTATTTGGCCTTCATGGCACTCGGTTCATAACCGCATTCCAGAGAGTCAGGGTATTACTACTCAGCTGATGGTGTCTCTGTTCATTTTCTGGGCTCTGTCCATGCCATTCATCTTCATTCATCCTAGAAACCTAAATTGGTATTTTGTTGGAAAATCGTGCCTAGTCACGCCAGCTTGCTTTGCGGTGCTCATCTGGGCTATCGTGCTCAATGGTGGATCCATCGGTCCAAGTTTCGCCATTTCGCCTAAACTCGGCAACCGCAGCTACTATGCTTGGCTGTGGCTGAGCGCACTCAACTCAGGCTTCGGTGGATGTTCAGCATTGATTGTGGCTCAGGCTGACATTGCGCGATACGCACGCAAGCCAAGCGATCAAACCTGGTCCCAGCTCATCACGTACCCGGTCTTCAGTGCTCTCCCGGCACTGTTTGGTATCCTCGTTGCCAGTGCTACCTCCAACTTTTGGGGCAAGGCATACTGGAACCTGTGGGATGTGCTCAGCGCTGCCCTGGACTACTATGAAATGTCGCCGGCATCTCGCGGTCTGGTCTTTCTCGCCTCGTTTGCCTTTGGTGTAGCGATTCTTGGAACCAATGTAGCAGCCAACTCGCTTCCTTTTGGAAGTGACGTTGCAGGATTAGCACCAAGATGGATCAGTATTCGCCGTGGTCAAATCATTTGCGCACTGTTGACTTTTCCTCTTGTGCCTTGGAAGATTGTGAAAAGTGCACAATCTTTGCTTACATTCCTTTCCGGCTATTCAATTCTAATGGGACCTTTCGCAGCAATTTGCATTACAGATTACCTTTTTATCGCCAAGGGAAATTTCTCAATTCGCGAGCTATACATCGGTAGTACTCACTCACGCTATTGGTACTGGCGCGGTTGGAATCTACGGGCGGTTGCGGCCTGGCTTATCGGCGTGGTTTTGCCTTTCCCGGGTTTCGTCGCAACGTTTGGCACTGTAACAGTCTCCTCTGGTGCAACACATATGTGGAACCTCGGATACTTATTGAGTTTAGTGATGAGTGGCGTGACGTTTTATGTGCTGAGCTTAGTGTTTCCTTCCAACACATGGGATATAGCTCATAAGTTTGAGGAATTGGCGATCGAAGCAAATGTAATCCTAGATGCAGTGCCAGTACATGATATGGTACATCAAAATACATATGGATTAGGAAAGGAGGGTGCTACTATTCAAGTGGACAAATCATATTGAGATCTCAGAGGGATAGAAGAGGACCAGAAGTTCGAGATGTATTAACTCAAATTCATAAGGTTTCTCGCTAGAATGTCCGCTGAAGCCCACGTTTTAAAGTACATGCACATATGTCCATAAACATACTGGAGCTTTGTGTCATATCATTCTTAGCCATTGGGTAAATTGATTTGGATGCCAGATTTAGAACTTGTCAAATACTAAGAGGATGGCCTTGAGCTGCCAGCAATGCATGTTTCTTTTTTTTTTAGAGAGAGAGAAAATTATGTTCATTGAAGAGAAGCCGATAGAAATATAATATATTGAGACAGAGGCCTGGATGTTATTTGAAGCAGAGGTATGCGGAGTGATTTATTATACAATAAGATTGGGTGCCGTCTTAAAAATAAAAAAAACCCGGTGTGGTTCATCGGCAAGTGACTTTCGACCAAGCGGATAGTTATGCAGACGTGTCTCCACGCGTGCGAACCCAAACGTTGAACTTTGGATACACAAACCATGCACACCTTGTATCCAATTCTTTCGACTGCTTCTCAAAGACAAAATCAAAATTTCGAACAATTTGGGGGATGGCCTTGTTTATCTCTAGCAGACTGATATTTTTGCCAATGCAAGTGCGCGATCCCAATCCAAACTGGCGCAAAGGTTAGTGGCGTCCGAGGAGGAGTAAAATTGGGCTGTTAGAGTACGCACCGGCATCCACATGGTATCCATCCATCTGGACCTCTTTTCCTTTGGCTCAAGCCACCGTTCTGGTCTGAACACCTCTGCGTCTTGTCCATAGATATCCTTGTCAAAATGAATCACCCATGCGTTTGCTCCAACCTCGCTCTATTCGTCATATTAATGTCAAGTCTTGAGGTAGGGCTCACAACTTACTCCTTCCGGGAAATAGGTTCCAGCAAGCTGGACACCGCCCTCTGGAACTACTCGGGGCAGAATTGTCCCAACGGCAGGATGGATGCGCATCGTCTCCTTGAGAATGGCCTGCAGATATGGCAGGCGTTGAGCCTGTTCAAAAGTGATTGGGTCTGATACCTCTCCCTCGGCAACCTTCGTATCAATCTCGTGTCGAAGCTTGGCCAAACATTCGGGATTCTTATACAAGTAAAAAATAATAGAGCTCAGAGCAATAGCGGTGGTGTCTGAGCCTGCGCCTACATTGCTGCCTGCCGCGTCAATCATGTTCGCCATGCTGACCTTGTGAGCGGCTTCCAGGTCAATTAGTTTCTTCATGAATGTATCGTACTGCTTCTTCTCATCCGAAGAAGCGGCAATGGTCTCACGACTCTTCTGGATCGCGTCAACCGTGTAATCTATCAAGGGGCCAACAACCGCATTGTTGCCTAGAAGAGCGTTAAGCCGAGTGATCCACGGGTGGAGATCCGGAACTATGCCCATTTCTTCAAGGTAATCATTGCCCTTGTGAAGAGCATCGATAAGGCCAATGGTATCGCCTTCCTTCTCCATCATATCAAAGCTTTTGTCAAATGTGATCTCGCCAATGACATCAAAAGCATAGAGCTGTATAAACTCAGGCAGAGAGAAAAGGCGATTCTCGTCGGCAAATTGACGTAGCTTTCTTACACATACCGACGTCATCCTCTCAATAGGAGCCTCATAGGATACCATGGATGACATGGTATACAGAGAGTTGATATTCCTGCGCCTCTGCTTGTGCTTTTCTTGATCCCTGAGGACAAAAATATTCTGCTTTTCTGGGTCGTCTACTAGCAGTGGGTTATAGAAAGCGCTCTTTGGAAATGAGCGTCCTAGTTCGTAGATAATTTTGATATCCTCGGGGTTGCCAAAGCTGTAGCGATTTGGGCCCACTCGCACAACGCTACCTGTAGTACGGTTAGCACATTAGTAACTCTGTTTAAAGCACTCACAGCGGTCACAAACCGTATTTCTTATGCAAGTCACGATAGTCCAAATTTGAGAGCCCTTTTCTGACGCGGATGTATTCCCACCAGCGTGTCACTCGAGCCCAGAATGGGCCTGGAATCTTCTTTGTGGGAGCCAAAAACAGTCCGTGAAGTAGGGGAAGAATCCAAGCCAAGGCTGCTGCGGCAACGAGGAGAAAAATGCCGGACACATAGGCCCTCGTGTCAAGAGTGAGCAGATCGCTAACTAACCCCATAGTGGCTGGTGTGGGAGTTTAAGGCGTTGGTATTCGCAAAACGTCGTTGCCAGTGAATTGAAGGAAATTAAGAATGAAATAGATGTACGTGATAGCTCATGTGAAGCGTGAACAAAATGAGACCAATCTATCCAGCAAACTATGGAATTTTTATATCATCAATCATAGCCAGTGGTCTACTTTACACGGGTCGCTTCTCCTGCGGCGGCATCAGTCAGCGCATCATAGGGCGGAGGTTTCGGGTCAGTCTATGCCCCGACACAATCCCCCACATACTTAAAAGGGTCGCCGTAAAAAAAACTGCTGAGAAGAGAAGCGAATGAAAGGAGAACAAAAGCCCGATGGTTCGACCGCCAAGATCGTCCACAATCTTGCCTGTATGGGAAATTAGACTTTCCCGGACGTTTCCCCCGATTCTGGGGAGCACCCTAGCTGATTTTCGGTTGGCCACATCCCCACAGCAAAAAGCCGAAAGTAAGATCATTGGTTTTTGCACTAGCCTCGTCGTAGGTCATAGGAGTCAAATAGAATGCACATCAAGAGTTACGCCCCTCTCGGCGCCTTTGAAGAGGTTTGAGCTGAAATTCGGGCAATGTTAGGCTAAGCCAGCTCTGATGATAACATACTGAACGTCATTTCCGAAGCCGAAAACAGGGCAAGGTCAAGAGGATCAGGCAAAAGCACTGTTGTGATGGCGGGGAATCTCAACCGACACCCGAACCCCACATCCAGGCTACACAGGTCAATTGCCGAGTCTCGGAAGCGGCAGAATGTGCTAATTGTGTGTCGCTGGTTGGCCAACTCAAGCCTTTGCTTCGTTTCCAACGTGACTTGCACTCTCCACCTTTGCGCCTCGGGAAGCTGTATAGTCCCGACTAGAACCGCGTCATTTCTTACTTGTTGTCTCACGGGTGGAACAATTGCCTTGCAGGGTCTGGGAGTTGCATCTGTGCTGGTGATCGCTTGGGCCTTGGTTTATTCGTATTATCTGCTTGATTTGATCCACTCAAGTGGGCGGGCCTTCCCGCTCCGACGCAGTGGCGCTGCGTGGCTTGGCTGGTTGATTGGTTGGTCAGCCCCAGCCGCGTCGATCATGCTCAGTCAGCGGAAGTTCGGAAGCAGCAACACGATAGGAGGGAAAACAGAATTAGAATCGGAACGCTGTTCGGAACGCCCAATCCGAAATGTAAATCCAGTGTGCGGCGCCCAAACAGAAAGTAATTTAGTGGAAGGACGAATTAATATGACGTCGGGCGTGGTGTCTCTCAGAAATGCCGTCTTGAGACCCTTTTCGCTACTTGTAGTTTGTGCATTTCGTAATTCACATTTCGTCTTGGCCCTGCTTGGTTGTCCCCGTCAAGGAATTGAGACAATAATCTCTCTTCCTGCAAGAAACGCGTGGCTTAACCGTCCTTAGACTAATCAGGGCTCAAAAGCGACGCATCTGCTAACAGCATATGTGGGTAAATTGATCCCTGCTACTGTCTTAACTGTACGTAGTTGTGTGGGCTTTCATTACGGTATAGCCAAGAAGCGAGCAGATGAGGGCTGATCTCTCCACTATTTTCGGATTTCGGGTTCTCGGGCTCTCATAACTCGTTCCCAGTGTACCAAAAAGATACAGCAATTCAATGACCTTCGCCGCACCCGGTTGCACCACGCAATAGTTTATAAGCGACAAGAATTGAGAGCACCCCATCTTGACATCATTACGCCCCCCACTAGGCTTCTTCAAAATGAATATGAGTCAATCATGCGATGGCTAGGTCATGATAAGAATTGAGAAAACCCAATCTTTGTTTCTGGAGGCGGAGGTGGCTTTAACTTTGACCTCGTGACGCTACCAGCAATCCAAAGTGGCATACAAAGTGAGTGGCTTTGCCCGGAGCTCGCATTTCTCGGAATCCGCCCTTTGAGACGACTCATTATTCCATCGTCAAGGGGCAACTTTAATCGTCGCCGATCGAGAATCATAATCTCATGACCTGTTTGTAAAGACTTTGGCGCCGAAACTGTTTAATGCCGGCAGATCGGAGGATATTTGTACTTGGTCCCACACCCGAGAGACAGGGATCCACAAGAGCGGCCGGAGGTTGAGTCAATGACTTCATGGAGAATAACTTAATGGTGCTGGTCATTAACGGAATAGTGTTAGGGTGTCAGTTGTTGAAGAGGGCTAGACCGGGCACTCCGGAACGTCTTGACGGTGCTGGACGACTGTTTGTGCGTTGGGGTCCCACTTGCACGCGCCTTCTTTCGTGGGGTCAATGCCATTCCAAATGCCATTTCTCTCCGCGGTGACGCTAGGTAAATGTCTAACGGCCCCTCTTGACCGGCTCTTTGCGACAATATAATCCTTGAGTATCTGCGGAGAGTCGTGAACCAATAATCTGTCGTCGTTTTTGAGCTGGCCAAGTAATATCTGCTTGAGCAGAGTCATCGTCATACCAGCCGTGATAGCGCCCGCTATTTTTCAACTCAACTTTAGTAATCTTCCTCAGTTGGTGCGATTCAGGCAAGACGTGATTCGTTCTTACTATCCGAGGTTCCCTTGCCCCCCTTGATTAGCCCGTTGTCTACTCAGAGCCAGGAGTTCCCCTCAGCCGCCTGAACCGATTCCACTGGATCGTAGAGGTATTTCAGTCCCTCTCCCGTATCAATACTGCCGTAGACGAATCTGTCTCCTGTTGTTTGCCCTGGTTGTATGGCCCCGGCCACCACCAAGGTTGGGTCATATGCTGGATTCCCTGATCAATGAGTAATGTATATATAAGGTGGTGTTGTCGTAATCTAGTAATTTACCATGAGTTGATGTATTAATTTATTCGCAGTACTTGGGTATTAGACTTTCCTTTGTACTTCATGGATCATCGGAAACCTGAAACCTATAATCCAAATAACAGGAATGCCGTACTTAGGTAAGCTTATCCGTGGGTTTTGTGTGGCTATAGATTAGAATAAGTTGGTGTCGTGATGAGGTGTCAAGTTCAATGATAAGGCCGTCCTCAAGTACGTATCACGGATCCGGGGCGCGGAGCGCGGTATGCTCTCGTTAGCAGTGTATGATATAGTATGCATGGCCTTTGGACGTTACAAGCGGCCAGATTCACTACCATCGGTAAAAGAAGTTCACACGTAGAATAGACTACAGCTCGTATGTACTCAATTGCCCCCTCGATATGGAATCCAACCAGGTAACAATCATGGCTGGTCGCCATCTGTGGACACGCGTGTCCATGACCCGACTTTTTGGACCGACTGCCGCCCAATCTCTTTCTTCAACTCGAGTCGAGTCGCCACCTCATTCACTCCCTGTAACCCCATATCCTCAATCCCTGGGTGGTCTTTAAGCAACAACGGAAGCGCCGAGTCTTTCCAAACTCCATCACGTCCTAAATCTTTAAACGTCTTCCACAACAAAATCGCGGCGCATATGACAAACAGTGTCGCAGGCAAAGCAAGCCACTCCCACACAATCTGAACACAAACCCGAGCGACTAAAACCTCGCCCTTGACCCGTCCATTCTCTTCCCCGTACGGTCCTTTGCCCTCGCGACGCATCTCGGTCGTCAACCTCAGAGCCAATGACTCAATGTTCTCTTTAATTGTATCAAATGACGTAGTACTGTTGCGCAGAAGCGCTGCTACAGCGCTAGATGACGTGGTGTCTCCCGCAGTGTTGTACCGACACGCCACCATTCCCCCAAGTCGGTTGTATGTGCAATTGGTAGTGAAGTCTAGTTCGGTTTGTTTCTGAAAGGTGCTCACAACTTTGCCGGGCATCTCAAAGATGCATTCCCGTGGAGCCGTAATATTGGTGTATCTGGCCGGGAAATCTAGATTCTCACGTTCCCAATTGTCAACATGGTATTCCACCCTTTCCGTTCGATTAGGCCCTAGTATTTCAGAAGAGGACATGTTTGATAAAGTATAGAGCGTATCATTGACCTGGCACGGATGCTGAACAGCTCTCCAAACATTGGCATCCGAGGACGATTGCTCGCGCAGAGGAACATCCCGGACCACCCTTTCATTCATCGTGGCATTTCTTATATTTGCATTATAGTACTTAATGCATGGGTACAGAGTGCATGCCGCTGAAACATAATCTGTCGGGCCATACCATGTCTTAGGATTGAGGGTACAGTTGCAAGAGTGCGGACAAACAACAGTACCGTTGGCTGAGTGCTCGCAGTGATTTTGTGAGACAGAGGTAACGGTGAAATTAGTCAGGGCCCACTGAGCTCGGTTTAAAAATTCGATGGAGGCGATTGAGCGGGTCCATCTGAAGTCCCTAAAGGCCTGCACAGTCATGTCGGTCTGCGGAGTGAGCCTTTTTCTATACTTGTATATACTCGGCCCCAACCGAAGTTGTAGTTGCTCTTCTGGACTTGATCCGTTGGGAAGGCTAAATGTTACAGTTTCATTTTTTGGATATTCCTCGCCTTCCAATTCTGGCCCCTGCACGAATTTGTGTATGTCAATGCATCGTGTGCACACACCGATACTCGCATGTGATATTTGGTCGGACTCTTCGCCAATCACCGGAAAGTTACAGTCTCCCTGTGGGCAGTTGAAGAGAGACTTGATGTTAGAGTCGTTGGACGGATTCACCATGGAGTCTTGTATGGCCGTTTCCATCTTATAGTTGAGTACATATTGACGAGTGCTTGTCGTGCGTAACAGCTTTGTAAGATCAATATCATTTGCAACGATGATTGAAACTGACTGGCCGTCATCTGGCAGAACAGCACGGCGACATTGATATGTTTGAACCGTCTGCTGCATAAAGGGGCCGATACCAAGGGATATAACTGCGACTAGGATGGCACCCACAGCTAGTGGTTCGCGAAATGCCACGGTCGGCAGCAGCCTTAGCGATCCGTATACCCCTCTGGAAGCGTCATCAAACAGTTGAAAGTCTTGCATTGGGCGAAAGCAGGTTGAAATCCAATCCCACTTGGCTTGTGCGAGAATCTCGAAAGCGATGAAGGCCAGGACGGCACGAAATATAGTGGCAAGAACAGCAACCAGTGTGTTGAGGGTGATGCCAGCATTGCCCCATTGTGGTAGCTCTCGGCCGTTGTATCTATCGAGTATGATACAGATGGCCGCGAAAATTCCCGCAGCGAGCAGCAACAAAAGAATCTCAAATGACCAAGCGGAAAAGTAAAATCGGCGTGAAGCAGTCTTTTCGCTGTCGATGGCGGAACTGTGTGGCTTTGTGTCACGGATCAATATACCCCCCTGAGTGGGTAAATCGCGCGATTTTCCATCGCTACTATCATCGCGGACAAAGTACTGGTCGCAATTTCGGTCGCTTGTCAATGTCCGCTCATCAGAGATGCTTTCCTGAATGTCGAGAGGTGAGGGTGCCCGTAGGTTCGAGTCCGAATCCAAACATGAGGTTTGAAGCAGTGGCGATACATCGCGTGCATTAGAGATGGGCGCATTCGAATTTTCCATGTTCGGAACTGCAGCCTAAAGAGAGATTTCAGGCTGATGCATGAGGGGACACCCATATTTAAAGGTGTCAAAGCACTCCTGTGTGCTGCCGCCAAGACGCCCATAGGATAAAAATAGGGCATCGGATGCACATGCAAGCCACAGCCTCAGCGCTACATCAACTGCCGGCCGCAAGTGGCCATGCACGAGAGCTCACCAATTAGTTAAGGCTTCCCACAGCCCTTAGGCTCATTAGGATAGCTGTTAGGTAAAGATATGGGTCTTGCATCTGAACAGGGACCAATAATGAACCCGCAGCCTTGAGATTGAGACCAAGAAAAAATAAAGTAATTTATTTTACTGTTTTTTATTCAGCACTTCCATTTTTAATTAGTTGAATAGAGGGCCATGTTGTGCCAATGCTACACGCCTAATATCCTCGTATCAATACCAGCAAGGCTGTACTCCGTGGCAACCCACACATCCTATCCTAAATGAGTGCTTTCAAAAATAAATAAGCTTGTACCAAAATTAGTCGGGATCACCCGGCCCGATTGCAGCAAGGATGCTCTCAGCTCGTTCCACCCAGCGCACCGTTTTGCCTGATTGGAAAGCACTCAGACGAGCAAACACAATCCGGTTGGAGACATTGTCATTGACAGGTTGCGGGGATTTAGGCGGTAGTTGAACGGGCACGAATTGCATGTAATTAAAGCTAACAATTAATAATGAAATATATCATCACTATCCAAATCGCCTTTGTAGGAACCAATTCTTGTGAACACCGTAGTTGAATGCGAGCTCCATGAACTAGCGTCTATGAGCAAGTCAACAGCAACAAACATTGAACTGGATAAGAGAAACCCGACATCGCCAGTGCTTGTTGCATAATGTCTTAGTAGCAGAACCTCACATGTGACTCTTGGTGGTTGCAAGGGAAGCTGACCATTTGCTGCCCGCGACTTGAGGCACATTATGACAGCGACTCTACAGCACACCGAGATGAAGTTTGAAACATACCAGTATGTGCAACCTCTGTCACCTCAGTGGGCCATAAGGTATATGGTTACCATAGCCATCATAGCTAGTATTAGAACCACGCAGGTTTAATACGTAGCTAAAATTGGATGACAAATCAATATTCCTCAGCCTTCCACAGCGTAACGGAGCATTGGTTGGTAGAGTACTGCTTCTGTAGATAGAGAATGCCATTATATGCATCCGAGTGTGCCATTGCGCCACAAGCCAAGGTGTCCACAAAAACACGTTTCGGTTGGTTGAGCTTCGCCACGGAACTTAAAACGTCACTTCTGCAAGGCTTTCTTCTTCCTTGATTCTCCTTCCCCATTGCCACCGTCTCTGAACTACCAACAACTGCCATCAGACCAACCCTATGGATCCAGGCGCAGAGGTCATTCCTCCTCCGCCTCGGTGGGGGTTTTCTCCAGCCGAGCAGTATCTAATTGTGAAAGAAGGAAGAGATAACTAGCAGTGGGGTCAACCGGCTAATTCTTGGCAGCGACATTGGGATCACAATGCCTTGATAACTCCCGAGGAGCAGCGTTGTCAGCTAATCCGTGCTTTTCTCCAAGTTGAGGGGCCGGAGCTTGAAGGATTGCTGCTGCCAGAATCAGGTGTGCCGCCACGAATTCCGACGGAACAAGAGATCCGGGAGATCCTCGAGCCGTGGAGACCCGCCAAGGTCCGGGCAATCGCTGCTCGTCACCTGAGCTCTGGAAATGGTTGGCCGATACAGATCCGAACTCACTATTCCAAGGCGAGCGACGAGGCAATGGCAGATTGGTTGGAGCGCGAACAGGATATGGATTACCCGCCGCCTGATGAAAAATGGTGGTACATCCTTGATGACCCAGCCATTTTCAACTTTGAAGATGATTGGATGAGGGTCTTTAAAATCCTCCCTGAACTTGCCGGGTGTCTCGGTCAGAATAACCTTGAACGATCCCGCTTCCCAATGCTTTTCAACAACGTTGAAGAGTATGACGAGGTGCATTATCAGTACGGAGCATGGACCGGGCCCGATATGCTCATCGCGGACAAACAATTTGTTGAGTCAGGCAAATTTCGCTTCCTGTTCGTCGATTCATATGGAAACCTCATCCGCCATTCACTCTTCGTGCCAGACGAAATCCCAACGCTTCTTGTTGATCACCAGAGACGTGCTATGATTACTAGTCCATGGTGGGCAAAGGGCGAGATTGGAGACAAATACAAGGAAGAAGGCGAAATTGGACAGTTGATCCGAAGGATTCTAGAAAGTCAATAGGCTATATACGACATGCGGCTAGAACTTATCTTGACTATTTTCACCCCAATAATGATCCAGAATGATAAAAGCTCAGTGTACTTATTCGTGACTCCACGTAAACATACACATCCTTTTGCAAACTGATACATTTGCCTCCAACATCCGGTTCCATCCGCAAAGATCCGTAAACTTCGTTATCTGTGGCCACTTTGTCGCATGTATCCCCAGATTTGACTTCGTAAAATCATCTACAGTTTGTCGTCATGTTTTTTTGAATGAAAGAAGGCGTTCTAACCTTTGTCGAAGTTTCGGTGCTCGTTGCCAAACCTGAACCACTTCTCATCGTTTCTGTCCTGTTGGTGACGTTGTGGAAGCTGTAGTTTAAGTAACCAGAGGGGGTGGCTGGCGAAATGGAGTGCATGAAGCCCGGATCTTCTGCGGTGGCGTTGGTGACGGAAAACTGGGCTTGTAGGTGCAATACGTGTCAGTCAGACTCTGGCAGTTATCTGACATATCCTCGTCCTTAATCCAACAGTTTTGGGTATATGTTGCAGCAAGACTTGCACAGGTTGCGTTGTATGTAATGGTCCGGGCTGGTGGTACATAGCTGACATTCCAAAGTGGCGTCATCACCACAGGCCCTAACTGATGATGATAACTAGGGGTAAGGCCCTTTAAATGAAATGAAGTGAAATAGGCGATGTAGTAGAAACGATGGACGGGGCATTTGAATGGATTCATATTCGTTGCAAAGATAAAATATCTGTGCTTTCCGATGCAAGTAATTTCAATATGAGGTATCAATTGCTATAAATAAGCCTGCGGGAACAATAATCCAGTCCAATAATAACATCTCTGTGGTAATCCCGATCATTACTTCGTCATTTTGCAGGTACTAAATGCATGCTTTCAAACGACTGTTTTGCTTAACCCTTCTCATTCCCTGTTGCTGTACATCACCTCGGCCGTCACGACAACGTTGATGCCCTTGTCTGGTAGCTCACCAAAGTCACTACCAGGCGAAGTCGCATAGGCCCTCGCCTCCCTAACCGGCGCTGAAGCGTCGGCTTTGGGACCCGCGTTGTCTTCAATGTCCTTTCCTGGCTTTATCCACAGGTGCGCTTCGTCATCGTCAAAGGCCTTCTTGGCCGAGTCGGAGTCGTCGGCGGACTCCAGCTCAATGGCGTCGTTTGCCCGGCGACTGAACTGCCTTCGGTTCTTGGATACGAAGGATCCCTTGGGAGCCTTTTGCGATGCGCCTGACGCGCCTGAGTTGCCGTAGCTGCCCATGTGAGAACCGAAAATGCCAGGCAAGAGCCGCACCACTAAGGGCTTCAAGGAGCTAGCGGATGCGCAGACCACGCAGCCGGTCAGCTCGGCGTACATCCACGACAGCTCGTTTGCGAGGCCCCAGGTGTAGTTCTGGCTGCTGAAGAGGTTCACAGTGAGGACACAGTTGTAGGTGGCGACTATGATGACACTATTTCCAATTAACAAACTGTCATATTTTTGCAAGGGGGTCAATGACAACTCACAATCCTCCAGTGGCAAAGAGAACCAGCAGCGACACCTTTTGACGCGTGGGGATCTGGAGAGGGATTACGATTCGTAGCGGCAGCAGCAGGATAATCAGGTCCATGACAACATTGGCAACGGAGGCAGCCAAAAAGAACCTAAACTTGTTGATGCATGTTCCCGTGGCTTGGGCCTCGAGGTTCCAGGCGGCGTATATCGGTCGGCAGCCAAAGAGGCTGATGAAAGCATAGATGATGCCGTACGACACGAAGCATGCGACGAGTACTTGGACCGTGAGTCGGAACTTTCGCTCGGGGCAGAGTCGCATGTAGAAGAACAGCAGTGAGACCTTGGCAATATCGGAGGAGAGCATGTAGAAGATGTTGACCGGGACCGTCCACTGCACACAACATGGGTCAGCAACTGAGGGGGACAATTGGAACCATTGCAACGCACCTTTAGTAGTGTTTCATACTCTGCCAATGTCACTTGCCAGAAGTTTTTGGCGCAACCTCCAAAGGAAACCACTATACTGGATCAACATCAAGGTGGGTGTCAGAGGGGGTAGGAGTTTAAGCTTACTGCCCATGGTACAACCATAAAAGACCCAGCAGCAGACCAATGCCGCTCCGGTAAGAACTAGATCGGGTATGAGGATCAGCTATCCGATAAGTGAGACACCATAACTTACAGTCATCCAGGCGTAGCGAATTCTTCATCAATCGAAGGCGAGTAAATATTCTCAGGACGTAGATGATGGTCGCAAAAGTGAACAACACGGCTCCAATGGTACGTTGAGCTGTAACCATTGTTCCAGCAGCCCATCGGTCCTCGCCCGTGGGCGGAGCCATCATGTAACCGTCGCTAGACATTGTGTTGTGTTGTTGGGTTTGACACAATCAAGCACGCTCGTTTCATCCAGACTCGACACTCGACCAAAAAGTTTTGAGCGACTGGTCACGACATTATCTATCATTCTGACCCCCCGTCGGCTGACATGCAACCGAAGGCATGCGAGAATCAATGCCAATGCGAGGATCTGCAGCGGAACGGCACATGCCTTGGCTGCTTCTACTTGTTTTTTTCTTTTCTTTTCTTTTCTGGGTCAGGCTGTAACGCGCTGTCATTAGTCCGGCGTGTCCAGTCATGCCTAGCCAGTTTCACGAGGGCTTTCCCTATCAAACCGACGCTGAGGGAGTGGAGTTGCTTTCTTTTCTTTTTTGCTGTGTGGCCGCTGTGACCTATCAGCCGCCCGCCTTGACGAGTCTGCAGCAATCCCTCCTCTCTGTACGAAGAATGCAACGCTGGAAATAACGTACGTGTGGGCTGCTGCGTGAGGAGCTGAAAAAAGAAAATTACGGGGGGGGGCTCTGCGGAAGGAGAAAATTCTTCCCCTGCAATCAATTTAGATACAACCCTGGCTGAAATGATCTGGTGGCGGAAGAGACTCGTGGAGAGCAGGATGCATTAGCTTGCGAAGCGAACACCAACGTCTCTCTCTCTCGTCTGTCACGAATTTCACAGTGGCCAGTGCGGCAAAAATGTCGCCATCTAGTACCCATTTTTAGTGGGAAAACACGTTTTTCAGGGCTCGGGTGGCTTCGCGGCTTCAAGCCCTTGTGCCTGTCCATTATCCACTTTGACGTGGCCAACGGCCCTGTAGGCGTTTCGTTTCGAGGTGCCTTGCATGCCTGTGACAGGAACGCTGCTTTTTCCGCTATGCGAAAAGCAAGCTGTAGCCGTCTCGATGAAGCAAGAATCAGGCCATGTCGGAATTCTTTTTTGTTTCTTCTGTTTGTTCTTTTCTGCAAAAAGCGCGCAGGTCCGCGGCCGGGCTGAAGAATCTGACAGAGGCAAAAAAGGATCCCTGCAAAGCCGCCGCCCGAGGTTGCGTTGCATCGTATCTAGAGCTGATCGCGCGTCCCCCCCAAATGTGCCACGGCGGCGCAACAAGTGATAATTGATAGCAGCCTCGCACCAAGAGGGTAAAGGCAGACGACGCCTCGGCTGCCGAGCCAATAACGGCGCGCAAGGGCCACGCAGGAACACGGCGTCAACAGCGGGAGGCGTCGGAAACGGGCGCCCACCCGACGGAGCGGCCCCGTCCTAGGCTCATCTTTCAGGGGGCTCGGGAAGACAGGGGTGCGGCCCGCATGGCCCAGATGCAACCGTTGTCGGGGACCTCTCTCTCAGCTGCGGCGGCGAATGGAAGCGCTGCAACGTCGTCCACGAGCCCAGCTCGGCGAGAGAACAAGTGGGCCGGGGCTCGAATAAGAAACCGTTGCACCCGCCTATCCCCGAAGGACGCAAAAAAAGCAAAGACTTTGACTTCTCTGCTGGGCAATTCGGTGCGAAAGCACCATGAGAGGGAGCCCGGATATAGCCTAGTGGCGAGTTGCGGGATACCACTTTGCGATTAACTTCATGACACCTTCTCGGGCTTCCGAAGCCATTGATCCAAACTCAACAAGGGGGGGCCTACTCGCCCCCCTGGCCAGTTTGCTAGAGGATCTCCCCAACGTCCCTGCCATCATCGCCCGATCCCTGGGTTCCCCATATCGCCTCTTGCTAGGTTCCAAAGGGGGGATGGTGGTGACAAGGACTAGATTGGCGACTACCGCAACCAACGCGGCGAAATGGAGGGGCCCTTGACATATAAGATATCAGATCTGGCCCTGTGCGCAACCTTTAGACTTTTGTATCCCGACGGCATTTCAAATTCCAAATTGACATTGACAAAGTAGACGAAGGGAAAGAAAAAAAAAGAAAGAAGCAAGCAAGCAAAAATGGCCAACCCGTACCCATTCCAGGACAAGGTAATTGCCGTCACGGGCGCCAGCCGCGGCGCCGGTCTCGCTCTCACGCGCTACCTGCTCGTGCGCGGGGCCAAGGTGTCGATGGCGGCCACGTCCAAGGAGAATCTGGACAAGGCCGTGGCCGAGATCGAGCGGGACATTCCCGACGTCGAGGGCCGCGTGATGCGGTTCCCCGTCGACGTGAGCAACCCGGACCATGTGAAGGATTGGATCGAGGCCACCGTTGCTGAATGGGGCGAACTCGACGGCGCAGCAAACGTTGCCGGTAAGTGGCGCCCGTTCCTCCTCCCCGCATTCTATCGAACAAACGAAGAGGCTTGAGGGATTCAAGAGAGCTAACGCTTGGTTTTCCCGGCAACAGCCAGGATGAACAAGAGCATCCATCCAATCGAGGAGCTGGACCTCGAGGAGCTCAAGGAGATGCTCAACGTCAACGTGATTGGCACGTTTAACAGCATCAAGTACGAGATGAAGCACATGAAGCCCGGCGGCAGCATTGTCAACTGCGGCAGCCAGCAGGTCAAGTACGCCTCCGGCAACATGGGTGCGTATGCAGCCTCCAAGAACGCCATTCGCGGCCTCAGCCAGGTCGCCGCCTTTGAGGGGGGCGCAAAGTACCCCCAGAACCCAATCAGGGTCAACCTTCTGTGCCCGTACGTGCATCTTTCAGCTCTCTTCCTTTTTTGTATTTTTCGTTTACCAGTTTTGGGGTGGCTGACAATAAGCTCGCAGGGGTTGCATCGACACCGACATGATTCGTCAGCCTTTGCATCTGCCCAACGGTGCAGGTACGTGGACCATGACCGAGGACGACAACCTGACGTCCATTATTAAGCGCTACTCCAAGCCCGAGGAGATTGCCGCGACTATCGCCTTCCTCCTTGGTGACGAAAGCAAGTTTATCACTAAGCAGGAGTGGTACGTTGACGGAGGGTGGATGGAGGCCAACTACGTGGCCTAGGCACAAGCTTGAGAGAAAGGGAGGCAATGGTCCATTTAGTTAATACCATGTACGCGTAGACTGTTTTTTCTTATACATTGCTTGATACTTAAATATAGCTACACTAAAACAAGCCTATACACGATGCTTAATTGTCGTCAAAAAAGTTAAACGCCAAGCTGGTCAAGTTCTGGTCGTACGTCCACGCCGCGCCGAAAATGTCCTCAAACGCCTCGGCCGGGAACGTCTGCTCCACGCCCCCGGCAGCACTGGGGTCGCAGCTCGGCTGGCCGTGCGGCAGGCACCCCCGCTCGTACAGCTCGAACTGGTGCAAGTTCTCCTGGCTCAGCTCCTCGGCGAGGCTGGGGCACAGGTCCACCTCCCACTGCGCGGCCAGCGACCGGATGGCGCGGACGGACCGGTTCGCCCAGTCCCAGTTGGTGTTCATCTCGTACAGCGCCTTGATGCAGATGCACAGGCACCGCATCGACTCGCTGCTGCCGCTGGAGCCCGACGCTTTGACGTCCAGGAGGAGGATGATGGCGGCGGTGAAGGTGGGGTGGACCGCCGAGATGGGCATGCAACGCTGCATCCAATTAGTATTGACGATTGGACGTTTCTATTAGAGTTAGTCATAGACTTACATTAGTGTAATTATTTCGATATATGCGGAGAATCCTCGAAATCTTCACGGCAGAAACCTTGCAGAACCGCGAGTGAATGTCCTTGCCCTCGGGATCATATTCCACTGAATTGTGACCCCGATGCAAGGCCTTGAAGAATGGTCGGTGTATCAAAATAATAGAGTGGTGGTACTGCAAACTAGGAAAATCAAGTCAGCCGCAAAAGATCGTGTGTGGCCGGGAAAGGCAGGTAACTAACTGGAGTTGATAGACATATGGGGCTGAGGGCTGCAGGCTAGACTCGGAAATTTTAAGCGATTTCGGGAGCTTATCGAAGAACTTGACGGCTTGCAGATGCGTCTTCATGACTCGTTCTTCTCTTTCCCGATATGTCCACGAGGATTGCTGCGCATATCTAGAACAAGTCAGCTCGGCGACTCCTATGCCGTCCTTCCTGGGGGTTTGCCGCTTACAGTTGATCAATGACCTCTGACGTGATCATCATGATTTCGCACGTATACATGGCGTTTTCGTTGATGTGCGAGGTTGGAAAGGGCTGTGAAATCCTGGCCTGTTCTTCGGTGAGAAACGAAACGGGCTGGAATTTCCCCTTTGGCTTCGTCGTCGTAATGTTGTACTCCTGGATACTCGCAGGGCGCCCCATTCCGAGACAATACAATCTTCAGCCCGATTAGTATTTCCTTCTTGGCATCGCAACCAGGATACTTACTTGTCCAGCACGTAAATTCCCCAGAATGCTACGTTGCGCGCTTCCACGTCTTCTTCAGAGACCAGGCCTTTTGCCGCGTAAGCCGTGCAATCAGACTGTAATCCTAGGTTCATCGCCATTCGCGTCGCCATGCCAATGTACATGAACCCAAGCCCCTCGCTGTCTATTGAAGCGAAAAACAGTCCAAGAAGCGCCGTTGCTTGCACCGTAGACGTCGTCGGTGCTTCGTACTCGCAATGCAGCATGATTTTCGCCTGTGTCGCAAACGCCTCTCCTGCCGTGTTCGCATCGTCAGGATCCGCTCGCAGCTCAAGCCTGGGCGAATAACGCGACGAAATAGCAAGCATGGCGTTCAGGAGAAGAGGCGTGCAGAAGCGTCCCGACTTTTCCACGTACAGATCCAGCACAAAGGATTCTCTCGGCACAATGTATTGCCATGAATTTTGCCACTTCCAGAACAAGCCGAGCAGGTGGTCCCGGAGCTCATCAGGAGGCTCAAAGTAGCCCGACGAGAGCTGAGCCACGGCTATGCCGCGATTTCGCGCTTCTATAGAAGACGGCACCTTTAGCGTGTGGTTCTGGATGATGTCGAAGTTGCTCGAAGCGCCAAAGAAGCGCAACTCTCCCGCATCACCCAAAGTAAAACAGCCAAGGGCGTCCGCGAGTTCATCCACGGGCTCTTCGTTTGCCTCATCGGATGGCTCGGAACTAACTGTTAAGTCAAACGGGACAACAATCGTCTCCTCGTGCTCGCAATAGTCCCCAACGTCGTCTGGGGGTAGTGGCCCGGTTGTCCCCAGCGCCAGAGCAAGTCTCTTCTCCAAACTTGCCACACGCGCCTCCAAGGCCATGATGTATGCATTACTGGGACGTCTATCATTTCGTGAGCGAGGTTTGAAGCCCGGGAGTCGGGTTGTACACACTTTCTCTTGCTTTCAGCCTGGGTATATTCACATCCTTGTTCGCGGTAGCTGCAGGCACTGCAGCTTGGCTGTTGTCCATCGCACTATGCATTTCACATGTCAGAGGACGAAAAATCAATATCAAGGAGAATTCAAGCGCAATCTAAATTTCTTTTTCTCCTTTTCTTATTTTTTTCTTGTGTTTTTCTCGTTTTTCCCTCCTTTTCTTCTTCTTTCCTTTTGCTATCCCTTCATTAGTTACCTTTGTTCTCTTTGCCCGGCAGCCATTACAGGCAAGCGTAATTCGCTTCCTGGGATTTCGCTGAGTCGGCTCAGTTACCGTAGGCATCTTGAGGGTCTGTAGGAAATGGCTCACGCTGGCGATTAAAAACGTACACGAATGAAGAAAACGTACTAAAAAAATGACCCTTAGGTTTGGAAATGATTCGCGGGGTCAAGGGCCATCAAATACTCGAGTCGAGCACACTAGCCGATATCATGACGCCCAGGCTAGCTGAACTCAGATATGGTTCCTTGGCGTTGATTGGCCCCTCCTTTGATTTAAAATGTGGGGGACTCACGAACTGACGATGGTGTTGATAGTGCGTAGAGTCACGTGATCATACCCTGCTGGATTGTCTTGGGTAAGTTGATGTGGTAGCCATCTTTAGACGGGCAAAATTCATCATGAATGACGTGAAGTGAGGCTCACTAATGCCTATACTGAGAAGTGCTTGGAATACATGATTTTTGTCATTCGCTGAGACCTAAAATATTAACGATGAAGTAACCGTCCAGGTGTGTAGCCTGAACACGCGGCATAACAATATGCAACCTTTAACAATAAGCCACTCACGTATCATATACCCCCAAACACTAATAGTTGCCAATCCTTTCTTTAAATACATCGTTACCACGTGTCCGCAGTCAAAACGGACCGTTGTACCCGAGGGCGGACCGAAGATGCCGATAATTTGAGCCGCTACCCTATACCACACAGGCACGTGATGCTCCCTATCGCGTTCTTATCTTCTTATCACATATCTTATCACATCTTATCTGTTTATCGATAGCGAGCATCATTTGCCCGGCAGGCTACCAACTGTCAATGCTGCGTTGTCATCGCTGGATTTTCAGCTCCTTGGCGCCTGAAAAAGCTGGCTGGAGCCCAATAATCCTTAAAGAGAATCAGATTCAGATCTTCGTCATATCCTGGGTGTAATGATCTGCAAATTTGTGGAAAGTATTGTCAGGCACGGCTCAAGATGTAACTTTATCCTTCTTTGATCTCAACAAGTTGATGGCGGGATACAGTCCTCGCCGCGTTTTTGACGTAACATTACTTAGGACATTCACAAACACCAGTGAACTAATCGCACTCTTCATCACACGGTCAACCGTATTTCGGATGTTAAATTGATCTAGCAAAACTCGAATAACAAAAATATCAATTCTCAACTACGTATTAGTAAACTCCATCTTGCATACTAGTTTGCGCCGCATCGATCAACAATGCGCGCGACATCACGGACCAACAATGGACCACGCGGACCTCGGGCTTGAAATCCCCGAATCATCTCTGCTGCTTCTCTCCGAAGAGAATGACCGCTCAGTGCCCTTCTTCTCGTCCGACCACAGGGGCCGTGTATCGACGCCGAACTGCAGCACCTCTGGCCGCTGGTAGTGTCCCGCAGCATCAATCCAAACCTTGACCTGCCTCAGCTGTGACAGGTCCAGCTCTGCCGTTAATAGCTTCTCTTCGCTGCCGCTGTGTGGCCCGGCAAGGAAGGAGCAGAAGGGGTGAAGAATGGAGGACCAGCCACCACCGGCCTTGACAAGATCTTGCTTGCCAAGGTTCTCTTCCATCCACTGCAAGCAGCCTTCGTCAACGTAGTTTGACGCAGTGATGGCAAAGACCTGAGCTGTCATGGCGTGCGTCTTCATCAGCGCCTCGATCTGGGCGTTGGCAGTTTCCTCGAACCCAGGCATCGTCGATAGACCAGGCCAAGCACCGGCATGGATGTGCTGGTTCTGGGCAATCAACGCTTGACGCGCACCATTCATGGTATGCTCCCAGCAGCACAGACCCCCGAGATTGTAGGGCCTGCCCGATGCCGAAGGTCTGTACACACGTAGAGTGTGTCCGCCTCCTTGCGCCCAAATCAGGCGCTCGCTGTAGGTCGGTTGTAGTTTTCGGTGGACGCCGAGTAGGCTGCCGTCCGAGTCGATGTTGACTTGCGAGTTGAAGATGGTATAGCCGTGGGGGATGCGTTCTGAGACGCCAAGGCTGATGGCAACGCCAGCGCTGCGACAAGCGGCCGAGATGAGCTTCATCTCGTCTCCATCCTCGACAACGACACTCTCGGCGGCGTATTTGGCAATGGCATCGACTTGTTGGAGGGGCGCATAGCAGTGAACCCAGTACTGGAAGGCGATCAAGTCAGTGATGGCTCCTTGGGAATCAGGCTGGGATTAAGGGGGTGCGCAGAGCAACTTACTGGGTAGCCGGGGATGAAGACCTCGGGAAAGACCAGGAGCTCGACGTTCTCCTGGCCAGCTTGCTCTATCAGCTTGATGACTTTTTGGGTAGTGGCAGCCTTGTCCATGTAGACAGGCGCGGCGTGAACCGCAGCAACTTTGATCTTCTGGTCCATGATGAGAGGTGTCGTGTTTGAAGAGGAAGAGATTTCCATCACATCTCACGTCCATAATAAAAGGCTGCGCAACGTGCATCAGAAAACCCCGCTTTCATCTTGCATTGCTTCAGCCGCTCGGCCATGCACAAATGGCTGCCGCCTCAAAAGAAATATGCATGGCTGACGAATGTGTGATCGACAGACGAATAGATGGGCGAATAGATGGACGAATAACCACGACTTGAGATGGATGGTAGTGATATTGGCGATGCAACTTAGACTTGACTTTAGAGTTGCAATGAGGGCTTGAACAAGGGTAAGTCATCCCCGGTCTTTTCTGCACTGCAACGTCAAAATGCCCGACAAGAATAATTTTATGCACGCGTGACGTCACTTTCATAAATATCAGCCTCTCCACCATGTTGAATCCTCACTTCTGCAGCTCTTTTGGCTCGGGTTTATTGAGCAAGTCGCTTTAAAAGTCAGACTAATTACCATATATCTCATTCTACTCAACTGATTTGTTGGTTCATGGGGCTCTACTCGGATGGGTGCCAGTGCTCTGTAATAAACTGTAAATCTTTCCTGTATAGCCACATACAAACCATACCGCAAATTGGCTTCATGATATGTCTTTGTGCTTTAGATCGCGCTTGTACACTTATTGGGTCATTATGTCTAGCGTGGTTCTTAGTAGTGAAATGGTACACATGGTCCTGCCACTGATAGAGAGGTACCCTAAAGTGCGTGCAGGAGCTTGGACAACAAGCTTGCTTGACGTCTTCGTTGGCAACAATCAAGGGGATAAATGCAATTTTCATTGACAATGATAATTTGGTTGTGATTTTAATTTACAACACAGAAAAAGATGTGATCGCGCTGAACTGGTCGCCCGTAAAATGCCATAGGGAAGCTGTCCGGAATAGATTCGGAGGCTCTCCGGGGCGTGCCGGATCACGCCGATCTCTCGGAAAGCCTTCCCTCGTGCCATTTTGCCTCATTTGTTGTCGCCTCCCCGCTTCCTCTTGTATTTTGACTATATATTGGTCCTCTTCTTCGCAATTTCCTGTTTCCAACCCTTCCCTCTCTTGATTTTGTCGAGGGGGGGCGCATTCCCCTCTCCGGCACGGAGCCCCGCATGCCCGGAGCTTTGTGCCTTGGACGGTCTTTGCCCCCGAGTCTCCGTCTCCGACGGTTTCTGATTCCGGTTCTCCGGGCTCAGTCAGCCGACCGACCTCGCTTCCGGTTGGACGCAAAGAGAAAAGCGGTGTACCCTTGCCGAATTTGCTAATCACCTGGTCGGCATTTTCGCTGCGCGAGCCGGTCTTGGCTGAACCTTCTCGACACCTTGTTCAAACAAGCAAATATACACGGCGTCGAATCTCTGACCGCTGCTTAACTGCTCACCCCTGATGTGGATAGTATACTGTGATTCTAGGGGCCATTTTATAGGATCCGAACTGGCTTAATGATTGTCCATTGGCGTGGCAATGCCATTGGGGGACCCGGAGCATTGTGGTAACCTGGACCACACATGCACGAGAATGGCATGGCCCAGCTGTGATCTCAAGGTGCGATAGAGAGAGAGGTTGACGCGATCCGCAACGCGTCAACTGGGCGGGAGGCCTAGCGGCAGCTTGGCTCGCCGTCCACGGCAGAGCTCCCCGACTCTGCAACCCCATATGGTTTAGTGCCCCTGAGGCGGTAACGAATGAGGGTACGTGTCCAAGAGATATTGAGCACTTTTTGCTCTTGTTCTTCAAAATATCGGTAGTCGTAGCGAGTTTTGTTACTCAAATAGGATTAGTACGGAGCATGTCCGACCCCGGCTTACCGCAATCTTGTGGGGGAATGGGGGATCGGGGATGTGGATCCCGGGACCGCATCCGAGATCTGATCCATATCCCGAGATAGGACCGAGACGTTTCGGCCCCAACCGCAGTATACCACGGTTGCTTATATTAGTTGACTTCTCCTTCATCCTGAATCTAATCCATCCAGCTCTGTATCTCTCTAGAAATCAAGCAAAAGTAAGTCTGTACCGTGCCTTGGTGAAGGATTGCGCCGCTAACCTCGTTCAGTGTCCGGCAAACTCGTTCCTCTCACCATCATCAAGGGCGCTGGCCACGAGTTCATCCCGCTCCCCAACGGCGAGAACGCGACCACTGCCGACTTCCACTCCATCAGGACCAAGACCGAGTCCCCCGCTCACTTCACCTCTGGATTCTACAAGATCGAGGCTGGCCCCGAGCGACCCGCCCACTACAACTTTGAGGAGACCAAGTACGTCCTCAGCGGTCAGATCGATGTTCTGGTATGTTGCCTTGTTCCCACCTTTTCAATAAATTTCGGTACTGACGATTGCTTCCTCTGATAGGATGAGGCTACCGGCATCCAGCACCACCTAGTCCCCGGCGACTTTGCCTTCTTCCACGTTGGCTCCAAGGTCAAGTTCTCCACCAAGTCTCAGGGTTTCGCTTTCTACGCCGTTACCCGACCCATCCGAAACCCCCACCCCAACCTGCTGGGCCGTGAGGAGGACGCCGACTCCAAGTCCAAGCTGTAAGAATTTAATAGAAATGAAGCAAATTCCTCACATCTACCTCGGTTAGGGATTGGTAGATGATAATGGATACCTGTATGACAAGATGAAAGCTTAGTTGCGCATGACGCGTGGGCAAGATGGTGTTGCTAATGGCCTGCACACCTCAAGAATAGGGTTAGATAAATAAAGAATAGTTTCCATGCTTTCAAGACTATGAAATTCACGTGCTAGAAGCAACTGGATGCTTCCAAGCTTGATATGTAATCCACGTCTGGTAGGAGCTTACTCCCAACGATAGAATCCCGAGGAAAACCGCACAAACCACTCCAATCAATGTTGCCATCATCATGTACCTGGCTCCACTCTTCCGCTCGAGTCGTCGCTCCAGCCATCCATGGGGATAAGGGTCTTGAAGTTCATTGTACAGGTCGGACAGCCGGTCAGCAAAATAAACATACGATACATTCTCCTCGTCCACTCGACAAATTGAGCTAAATTCGAATCGTAATAATTCAGGATCAAATCCATTCCTGGAAACGAGAGACTGAAGCAGTCGTTTTGACTTTGGGTCTGAGAGAGGAAAGAGGATGCTCTGTAAGGAATCCAAAACCTCGAGGACCAGCTGTCTTGGAAGCGCACCACTTTGCAGCGCAGTCGTTAGCGGAGGGGTTATGTTTGCTCGGGTTACATAATAAACCTACAATCTGATGGAATTCGCAGGACTAGACCAATCTCCAGGGCCTCTGCTTAGACGAAGTTGCTCTTTGACAAATGAAGCGTAGTGAAAGATTTCCAATACCCGCTCTTTTCTGTGGAGGCGTAAATGATTTCCAATGTCGTGCGTGGGCCTGAAAGTGATCCTAAGGTGCTTTTTCAGCTTTGTTGCTCTTAGACTACAACGCACATGGTCGAGCGAGTCATTTTCGGGGTAACTGAATAGCGGATTATTGTTTGTCGGGAAGACATCCTCAATATATTTGCTAAATGCGACATCGTCCTTCCAGTGAACCCTGGCACCCCCCTTCTCCAACCTGTCAGATCCATGATGTAATGCCGAAGAATCAACCATGGTCATGATTTGTGCAGCGAGAGTTGTGGCGTTGAGAAGGTCTGCCTCCTCAGCTAACGAGTGTTTAGAGTTCTGATTAGGTCTCAGTGAGCTGGCAAACTGCGATCGGCTTATACTAGGATTGCTTTGAAGAATCCTAACAGCATTCCATATATCTTTGTGTGTTTTGAATATGCGAGAGATTTCCGTGGCTGAATTGTTTGCGTAGGTTGACAAGGCTGCGCGATAAAATTGGAAATATCGTTCCCGACGTCCGGGAAGTTTTGATGAACATAGGTCATCAACGCACACAGAATCGCTGAGACACCCGGAACAAGTCTCTCGAGACCAGATAAACCGGCCGAGTTGGCGACAGATGTCATCATCAATGTGTCGTATATCCTTTGATGCCATCTCCAATGGTGGCACTCGATGCTGTGCCAATCCTGCTAATACTGAGCTTTTTACCGACGCTGATGCTTTAATATAAAAAGTCGGAGGGTTGCGTGGCATGTCTCAATTTGCTTTGTTGAGGCAGTGTAGCTGAAGGCGCAAGGCGCCTAGGTCATGCGTCATCATTGGTTCGCACATTGAAGTGGCTGCCTCCCAACCACTGCCCGCCTTGCCAACTTTTCTGCTTTCATCTTCGCACCACGCCGTCCGCTGCGCTGGATTCTCTCTTCTTCTAAAATTCTCACGATATTGGGTAGGAAAAGAATCCCAATCGAAGCAATAACGTCCGCTTATTTGGTGCGACTATCTTCGGCAGCAAAAGCTTGTCCCATCCACCGGCACAGGGCTGTCATCATGAAGCACTTTAGGTCTCAGACGACAAGTAAATTGACCGGCATCGATACGCAAGAAGTATCCAAGAAACTATCGATGGTCAACAACCATTTGTCTCTTCAACAAAAGGAGAGCACCCCGCCGGCGTTGGATCAGGATGCGCCCCTGAAACCGAATCCTGTTTCGACACACGACTCTGGTTACTCATCGCAAGCATCATCACAAGCACCATCGCCACAAAGAGTCCAAAGCAACACCCCAAGTGGACCGAAAGCTATTGATAAAGCCATACCCGACCGGCTGATAGAACGATACGCCGACTTCAAAAAGCTGTATACCCAATCGATTTGGAACGCGGTCTCAAAAAGAGCCCGTAACACAGAAGACATTTTGATGAAGCTAAAATACATGGGGACGGATGAAGCTGATGCTCGCCTATGCATTGTAATCCAGTGTGATAGGCGTATCATGAAAAAAGTAAAAAAGTTTTTCGAACGGCCTGATGTGAAGGAGTCACTTGGGGATGATTTTGGTTTACATTTCATTGGGGAAGGTCTCACGCGGTTGTCAGGCACCGAAGTTGTCGATGTAAACTTGCTTCAGCTATCTAAATCAGGCCCTTTATCTATCGCAGGTGCTTTGATTGACCTGGCCTTTGGGGACAAGGCCAGGCGTGCTACATTGGGTGGGCTCATTAGAGTTTATACGCCCAACAATCAGTCAACAACGTATGGTGTCACCGCTGGCCATTCGCTCGCTGCTTTGGTTTCCAACGAGGCCTTTGATGTGGAGTCTTCGAGTGACGAAGAGAGCGAGATGGATAGCGCTGAAAATTCCGACTTTGAAAATCAAGATCGAGAAGTGTTGGATCAGGATGTTTTCCTACACCAGGACACCTGTGATTTGGGGACTGGGATCAAGATTGGAACTATTATGGCCAACTCATTTGAGCAAACAGAGCGATTGGCTGGGAATAACCATGATTGGGCCGTTGTTGAACTCGATGGCAGTGGCAACGTTCTGAATAATCTCGATTCACTAGAAAAAGTGCTACAGGGAGGGAGAAGTGACGACGACTGGCGATATACGGGTGCCGACGCTGATGAGCAGAGACACTCTCTTGGTTTGGACCTGTTCCCGGCGCAACCAGAGCCTCAGTTCTCGAGACAGCCTGTGTTTGTTCATACAAGCCATGGGCTTCAGTATGGTACCGTGTCGTTAAACCATTCTGCATTAGCCATTGGCCCCTGTGAGAACTTTGTGGAGACGCTGGAATATCGTCCCGAAGGTCTGTCTCGTAAGTATTACAGTACCCGAATATATCGCCCGACAGAATTTAACCATGCCACTAGAACTCAAACCGGGCGACTCAGGGTCGTGGGTCATTCACCAAACATCGGGAGAGGTATACGGTCACATTGTAGGTGTGGATGCATTCGGAGAGGCTCAGGTGATGCCGATTTGGTCAATATTGGATGATATCCAACGAAGGTTTGGGGCGCATAAGGTCACTTTTGTTTCCAAATCGGATCTGGACCAGATCCAACCATCGATCTGTCCTGGGCAAAGAGAGCCTCCAGCCCCGCCACCCAACTTGACTCCAATCTTAAACTCAATTGAAACAGGAGTGCCAGAGAATCCAACTCATCAAGCTTCGCATGAAAACTCGCATGTCGAACAAACAGGAACGTTTGGTGATGACAATTTCGATTCGAAAAGAAGACCTCTACGCAGACTTTTGATAAAAAGCATTGCTGAATTTATTAAGAGGGAATCAAAGAACATGGAATCCATGAGAAGACTCAAGAAGAAGATCTTGGCTCCTTTCAACAAAAGCCGCAAGGATAAGGATGGTAATGCTCAAGCAGCCCCGCCAGACATGGGACCAAGCCTCCTAGAACAAAGTGGTTTCGGGACCGATTACGATTATTATACGGCTCCGCAACCGAACGTTGGGCCGCAATCGCCCGGTTCTGACAAGACCGCTGACCATGATTCTGGTTATAATAGTCAGAGGGTTTCACCGATGGGAAGCGCAGCGTCCACTCCAAGTGGTCCAACCTCCTATTCCTATTATTATTCTCACTAGGAAGTTATAGATAATTTAGTTAGGCAAAGATAATAGCTAGAATATGTTATTTTGGATTTTGAAGATTGCAGAGTCGGAGATTAGAAATTCTTCGGGCAGTGATGAAATCGAACAATCAACCAGTGCTGTGGCTGCTCTTTCCTTATAGAAAAGCTCGAACACTGGCTGCCAGCCGACAGACGGAGTCACTTATTTCCGAACGTACTCATGCTTCCAAAACAAACATTGCCTGAAGGCAAAACACTCTGTAATTTTTATCTTCCTCAAATCCCTGGCCCATGAACTTTGCGCGCATCGAGTTTCCAAATGTCTCAACCACCAAACAACAAACGACAGCATTCCCTCGAGGACCTCGACAATGGCCACAAGAGGATCAAGCCCGATGATCACAGCGAGGCAGAAATGGACCTCGATGAAGATGGCGATGCCGAGATGACGAGCACACCCATGTTCAGCCCTTATTCGTCGGACGTGGAGTCTGGTATGGTTAGCTGGCCTCACGATGAGATGGTATGAGACGTGGCAGCGCATGTCAAACTGTGCAGAGCTAACTCCATGGTTCGCGTGTAGGAGATGCCCAAACCCGCACCACGACCGGAAACCGCAGAGCAAGAGCACGAACACATCGCCTGGGTCAGCCAGTGGGCACCCATCTATGGTCGCGAGATGGTGGAAGAAGTCGGCAAAGTGCGCAAGCAGTGGACGCTCGACAGGTCGCCCGAAAGCGAGGACAAGGCCTACAAGGTGAAGTACGCTCGCCTGCATCGAGGCGACAGTTCCGAGGAAGACCTTTGCAACTACGACAACATGCCCGCTGCGAATGACCATGTAATGAGGCTATTTGCCAAGCAGCACCCCGAACATTTGCCAGGAAACTGCGCCAATGAAGCTTCATTCGCGCGACGCGCAACGATGTACGACTTTGATCGTTTAAAGGCAACCTGGGATGTGGCCAACAACGGGCGCTTGAAGCTCCAGAATCACGGAGAGGATGGCGTTAGCTACTATTGGGTCTGGGAACACCCCACAGAGCCTTACAATCACTTTGGATACGAAGGCAGCCCTTGGTGGAAAGACTGGTAGTTGGGCAGAGGCATAGGAAATACGAGAGGCCTCGGAGTTGCACCTTTTCAGCGTGGACCAGACCGAAAAGTGTAGAGATAGAAAAGCTAAATTGAAATTATGACTACCCTGTGAATTCATCTCCATCCTGAATTAGCAGACCTCCATACGAAGCGACCGCCGTTGCCCACTTGCGAACCCAAGCCGGCATCGGCTGTTGAGCCGTACGTGATGTCTGCGGTGCAGGGGCTGCTAGCACTGCAAGTCTTTTCATCGGCCTGGAAATTTGTGCATGCGCCGTTGTAGAGGAAGGCGACGCAGGTCTCGTCCTCGGCACATGCTTCACAGCAGGTGTAGGCGTCCTGGGCAAACGGGCTGGCCACGGTGTGTTTGAAGCCAATCGTCTTGGGCTTGAAGAAGGCACCCGATTGGTTCTTGGAATTGGCAAAGTTGTCATCCGCGCACATGGGAACTTGCGTGGGCGGAATCTGAACTATGGCTGAGAACTCCGTGGTGGTGACTGTGGTGGTGCTGGGAGGGGGCTTGATCTTGTTCTGGATGGTGAATGTGACTATGGATGTAACAACGGTGGTGTGAGAAGGCACAATTGTCTTGGTGTTTTTGATAGTGATGAGAGAAGTGACTGTTGAAGTTGAGGCCTGGGCGGTGATGCTAACGGGCGAATTTGTCTTGGTACTGTATTTTGTTTTGGGGATGACCTTGGTAATGATGCACTCGACCTTCTGTGGGTGGACATCTTTTGGATGCTGTCTCTTGCTGCCCTTGGCAATATTGGCCGAAGCGGCAAGGGATCCAGAGCCCGGCTGGCGCTTCGCTTGGTCCCTGGTGATGACACTGTTTGAATTCTTCCGCCCAACAAACGTGGAGTCCTTGAGGGAATTCTGGACTGGCACAAAGCTAGTAGGCAATATAAGGGCATTCTGAATGGTTGTGTCGGTGGCGTATGTACTCGTTTTGGTAATCGTGGAGGCCGGGAGAGTGACTGTGATGGTTGTCAAGTCGGTAGCCACAATTCTATCCGTGGGCGTGCTGAGAGTGGTCGTCTCGAGAAGAACTATAGTTTTCCTCGCCGTGCTTGTGATGACCTTTGGGGTCAAAGTGACGACTTTTTGACTGCACCTTGTGATGCGCGTGGTTTGGACCTCTGATTTGGTGTAGGTGGAGGTCGGAACGACCTTTACTGGCTTGGCGCCTTTGATGGTGGAACATGTTGGTCCCTTGTAGTTCGCACCTTTGCTAGCGGCGGCAAAGCCGGCAAGAGAGGCCAGCAGCAGTGGCGCGAGAAGCATTTTGATCAGTGTGCGTTGAGAGCAAGAACTGGACATATTGCAGGCACTTTGGAAACTTGGATGGAGGCTCAGTAAATGCAAATATATACTCTGGGGGATTACAACGGATCAGAGGCGTTTGTGCTGACTTTTCGCAGTTTGGTTTCGCAAGTACCCGTAGCCCACGCCACATTTGCTAGCGTTGGGCAAGTTGGTTTACCTTGCGATGCGGCTGATAGGCTAAGACGAGGCTAAGACACGACCGTATAAGATGGCGAGTGCTGGGTTGCAGAATGTGGTCTGAGCAAGCCTCATGCGCCCTGGCTACCAAGTGCCCCTTCTCATCCAACATTGAACTTGATCGGCATTCTAAATTATGTGGTCTAAAACTTATTGTGGCTGCTGGTGCGATTGATGCATATTTTCTTCGACATTATTCTTGTCCTAGATAAATGCCAATTGACATGTTGCCATGTCCATTGCAAGACCCTAATAGCGCTAGTTGGCTTTGAGCTGCCCAAACGGAGAGCACTGGCCAGCGCAAACTAAAATGCTCGCTCTCCAGAAGAAATTAAAAAAAAGCAAGATCGTAAAACACAAGGTGTGAGTCGTTGGTTGGTTTCATAATCTGTTTTGCGATTTTGTATGGGATGGGGCAGTGTTCAAACGTTGTTGGTGGCTTAGCACAATTTCGTACGGCAGCCTAGTTTAAAAATCCCAATTGACTGGGTGCTTTGGACACATCCTCTGCTTGTCCTTCTCCTCTCTTCCAGTATCTTTCATCTTTGGACTGACTATAACATTGGCTAGGCACGACTACTTACCCTCGGCGGCGAATTTCTACTTCATCTTCATCCCAGGCTAACATATCACGTCATGCCCTATACCTCTGGCAAACTACATGATGGAAATTTCCAACAATCGGCAGACCAACTAAGTGAAATCGATGATGAAAGCTCCAATACACGCAAAGAACCCGAGGTGCTATCGACTGGTCACGCTGCGCCCAAGGAAGCGACCACTGGTCCGATAGACGATGTTGTACCGAAGTCAAACGAGCCCATACCGACGTCAGAGCTAGCTTCTGGGAACCCCAGTGACTTGATCGCCCAGTCATCCGCCACACTCGAGGATGCCCAAAAATATGAGAAGGGAATTTTATTGGCTGACAACCATTCAGACTTCAGAGAAGAAAGCGCCGAGACCCCAGCGAGCGGAAACCTTTCGACAATTCGTCTTGTACTTGTTTCATTGATCCTCCTTCAAATTTCTAGTGTTTTAATATGCTTTATTTATCTTCTTCTTATAGCCTAACGCTGTTATTGGGGCCAGTGAGGCCTGTCTACTTTCTAACAGCAACAAGGAAAAGTCGAGGAAATTTGTACAAGACTTTCCCATCATACAATGAGGGATACAACTTTTCAAGTTCTTTCAAATACTGAGCAAGAAACTGTTCCTTCTCAGCCTCAGGCAATGGGTCAATAAACGGCCTGAGTCCAGTGCCCTTTACCCATTCCACAATGTCTTGGTGGCTGTCCAAGACGTGTTGATAGTCCGTCTGCCAAATGTTGACGTTTTCGCAGTAAGGCGCAATGCCATCATAGAGCTGCTGAGGGGATTGGATTTCGCTTCGAACGGGAATGCCGTTGGTGTAAAACTTGGCCCAAGACCCTTCGGAGGCAACTTTTACCATTGCCTCGTGCGATGGCTCAGGCAGCGTGTTTGGCACCTGGAAGGCGAAGACGCCACCGGATGGCTGCGATTGGATGAATCGCGTGATGACGCCCACACGCTGCTCAGCCGGAATCCAATGCAAGACGGCGTTGCTGAAGTACAGGTCCACAGGCTGCCTGTGCTCATATGTGGACAAGTCCGCCACGGCAAAATCCAATTGGGGGACGGCGGCTTGGGCCTTTTTGATCATGTCCGGCGAGGAATCGATTCCCGAGATGCTGGCGCCTGGGTAGCGGTTCAGCAGCACCTCGGTCGAGTTGCCGGGCCCGCACCCGAGATCCACGATGCATTTTGGGGACTGCACAGGAACCTGGGCAAGGAGATCCCGCGCCGGTCGCGTGCGCTCAGCCTCAAACTTGAGGTACTGGGCCGAGCTCCAATCCTTGGCTTTGACGGACCCGCTCATGCTGAAGTGGCGCAATTGAGGACGGCCTGCCTTGGCGCACGTGTTGATGGCTTTGGTTGCGGTTCTTGCAAACATTGAAATTGATAAAAGAAGGCGCTGTGCTTTCTCTAGGACATGAATTTTTTTTTTTTGAACACTGGGCTTTTGGTTTTCAATACATTCCAAGTTGCGTCACGAAGGATCGCTGACCGGATTTCCGAGGTTCGGCCGAGCGTTCGGACTTCCGCGCTTCAGTTTTCCGTCATCATCTTGCAAGGACTGGGAAATAGTCATTTGAAATCCGGTTTCGCTCTTTGAAGCGAGAGCGGATAAAAAAGGGTAAGATCCTAAAATGTGGTTTTCTTTTCATTTTCCTTTGGGCTCAAGTCGTGAAACGCCCCCCGTCTCATCTCACATCACACAATCAGTCTTGATCTAAGATGGATTAAATTCATGATTTGAGAAATGGTATTTTAACCCAATTCGTGCAAAACCCCTTATTTATTCCCTCCATTGGAGTGTGGTATAATGGATTTCTTTTTTTCTCCTAGATCAAAGGCCTTTTCTATCTTGTTGGCTAGTTTAAATACCCCCTGTCATCCTTTACAGCTACCACCAACGTCGCGTTCGCAGGCTCACAAGCTTCTTGACATATTTAATCACAAAATTGTTAAGATCATAAAATGGAATCTGGGTCACTCTTGCCATAAGTTTCTAATGGCCTATCGTTTGACTCATAATGCAACCTATGATCCTTACTGACGTATCGGTTTGGAAAATAGTGGCGGCTTTTCATCGCGGCGATATTTACATGGAAAAAGAAAAGAATGATTGGTTTTAAGATGCATGTTCGTCGGATACGGGATATCTTTTACCCCACTATGTTTGCGACTACGCAGACTGACAGGCTCTGGTGCAGCTCCAAGTCTGACGCATAGTTAGCTGAAGATTGAGTTGAGAGACGAAAACACAAGAAATAAAGGATTGAAGAAGAAGAAGAAGAAGAAAAGATCCACCGAGAGCGCGAAAAATAGTATTATTCGGGAATCGAACCCCATCGGATGCATTTCTGCCTAAGTTAGCTTAGAAACGGATTGAGACGATTTGGTTGGTCCACGTGAGATCGGGCCGAGCCTGAGCAGGTGCGTCTTTTCTCATGTCTGCCACAGAGGATGGTTGGGCACAAGTGAGAACAAATTTGTTCACAACAGGAAAGATTTCCATATCTGCTGTTGATATTGGACAAAATTTTTGTTTCTGCGGAAAATGACGGCCCCGACGGATCGGAGCGAGTTTGAGATTGCCATCATCTGTGCCTTACCCCGCGAATACGATGCCATCATCCTGATCTTTGATGAGATCTGGACCGCCGACTTTGGAAGGGCAGTCGGCGACAGAAACATTTACAAAACAGGGCGCATTGGGGCGTTCAACGTGGTGTTGTTACTTCTCTCCAGTACGGGCAAAGCCTGCGCTGCGGCTGGAACGGCGAGCCTTCGAATCAGTTTCCCAGAGGTCAAACTCGCCCTCCTCACCGGCATCTGCAGCGGAGCGCCCGATGCGAAGGCACTAGATGACGAGGATTTGTTGCTGGGAGATGTAATTGTTGGCACAACGGTAATACAACATGACTTTGGTAGACGGAACATCAATGGGTTCGCCATGAAGGAGGATATCGAGTCGTCACTCGGGCGCGGGGCCAAGATTGCGCGTAATCTGGCCATGAAGCTGCAGACTGACGACAAGGAATACATAGCAGACCAAGCTGCCGAGTACTTGAAGACAATCCAGGAGAAGCAATCCAAAGCGAAAAAAGCCTGGGAGAGGACCAAGTACAGGTATCCTGGCGCCGCCGCCGATAAATTGTTCAAGAGATCGTATCACCACAAGCACCATGATCAATCTTGCAAGAAATGTATCGAGGGGCCTGACGAGGTTTGTGATGAGGCCTTGAAGATGTCGTGCGTGGATTTAAAATGCGATGAAAAACATCTCGTAACCCGAGAGCGCCTCGAGGCAATCAGGGATTTGGACGCAGAGGAGGCGCAGCGCCCCGAGATTTTTGTCGCCAGGATTGGTTCAGGTGACAAAGTAGGCCGGGTGCAAGATCTCGTGGCGTTCGAGATGTCAGGGGCCGGCGTAGTGGACGAGCTTCCCTGTATCGTTATCAAGGGCGTCTCCGACTATGCGGACGGCCACAACAACGGGCGTTGGCAGGACTTTGCAGCTGCCACGGCGGCCTGCGTGACAAAGGCCCTGGTGGATCAGTATCCCAAAACGGACAGGGCACTGGAAGCCAAGCCTTTTACTTCTAGCTTGGCAGAGGTGGAAGCGCAACCAACAACAGCAATCTTCCACGGCGCCATGAGCGGGAGGAATGTTATTGCCGGCAATATTTATGCGGGGGGGACAACAACCTTCAACTTTAATTGAAGTGGAAACGATGAAGCGTGTGTGAGAAGATAAATTCCAACCCTTGCTACATCCCTTCTTACGCGAACCCTGAATATTGTGTGATGTACATCAAATGTAAGCCGAATCGACAATGGCTTTGTTTCTGATTGTGGAGCTCCGGAGCGTGAAATTCTCCAGTAGATGGTTGTTTGGAAGCGCGAGGAAAATTATGACGGAATATTGAGATTTGAAATAGGCAATACAAAAATGAAATGGAGTATTACAAGGCTGGTACGAAGCTTGCCATGGTGGTGCAAGCCAAATGTCAAATTCCTAATCAAAGTCTAATCGATTAAGTGATGGCTGTATTCGTTGTGCCAGTCAGTTTTAATTAATCTGTTTGTTCGGCCGTTTCCCGTTCCATCATAGGCATTTCGAATAAATGCTGCTTCTCCGCCAGTAGTGTTGGCGCACTTTCTTGTTCAGCGGCACTGCCTTTATTTTCCGCCGCAGCATCCTCAGACCAGGGTATAATGTTGGTAAAATCAGGAGCTCCTGTCCACTTTCATCAACTTGATGAAGAACGACTTCGAATCGGCGTGTTTGGCGATACGGCTTAAGGTGAAGAGGCCGGAGCGAATATACCACACGGCATCCATCTTGCCGTCAAATTACGATGCGGATCGGTTGGGTATATGATTGTTGCGCTGGTTGCATAAATTTGTGTTAATTTCTCGGTAGCAGTTTTGGTGATGTCAAGTAATCGAATGAGATGCTGTAAGAGCTATTGTCGGAGCCGGGTTGTGCTTGGAGGAGTGATATTCATGAATGTTGGTATGTGATGGAATAATCTCGATGCCCAGAGGTTCCTCTGCTATGTGCATACATGAGCAATCTCTATGCTGCAAGAGCAGAAGCAGCTTGTTGAGCACCGTGAATTCCATCTTGAGTTTGATACTGTAGACGACGGGTTTGTATGTCGTCTGGATCTGAAAATGATTGGCGAATTGGGTGACGAGAAGGCTGATGTCGAGCAGGATGACCAAAACGTTGACGATGACGAGGTGCCGGATCATTTTGCGTTCCATGGCCCGCTTGACCTCGAAAATGGGCCTGAGGCCTCGAACTGTTTCCCAAATGTAAAGACCGGAGATGATGGCCTCTTGGACAAAGAAGACGACGAGCTGGACGCGCTCGTAAATGTTAAAGGCAGCCAGGTAGTGTTTGGAATCACTCGTGTTGCTCCCGAGGAAAAGAACGGTGACGGGAACGTGGAGGGCGAAGAAGTTGGTGATGATCATGATGAGAACCCAGCGGATCTTTGCCTTGTCGGAGACGATGAGATGCAGCCGGGAGTAGAGAACGACAGCCTGGCCCGTGACCATGCCATACCAGCCGATGCATGTGAGGACGCAGAGGGGAAAGTTGGGACCCAGGCTGTAGTAGCGCAGGAGGACGACTATCGAGTGGAGCAGGATGCCAAAGGTCGCGATGAGCATGCTCCAGAAATAGAGGCCGTGATAGCGCTTGAAGCGGCCCAGCAGCGAGACGAGGATCTCGACGCAGTTGTAGATGGCGACGGCGAAGAAGCCGGCAATGGCCATGTCAATGGGCAGCGGGGCCGAGATGGGACCCGTCTCGCCTGCCATATCTCGACGCCGTCCCGCAACATCTAGGCCAACTGTCATATACGATGGAGAAAAGAGAGTGGCTCAAGGAGGAATTTAAGAAGGAGGAGGAGGAATTTCGATTTCGAGGTGGAGAGTGGAGAACGTGGAGAACGTGCGATGATGGGATGCAGCACACAGATACCGATGCGCGCGCAGCTACCGGGGCCTTGGGTATAAAAAGCAGGCCAAAGGCCCTGCGGCTTGCGCTCGCTCTTTTGGTGGCGCTATGCTGCCGTTCTAGGCTCCTTCGAGACATGACCACCATATATCGAGCTTAGTGGACAGGCTTCTGGGCTTCCGCACGTTTGGGGTCGTGGCTTGCGGACGGGGGTGATTGGGTCAATCGGCGAAAGGCCCCCCCCTCCCCTCCCCCCTGGCCACAGCTAACTTCGTCTAGCTGACGCTGAAGGGTGCGCCGGCTTCTCCCAGGGAGGGCAGTAGTGTGCTGTGCTGATTCGGGTGTGAGGAAGGGAAATAACTTGGTAAAGAAAAAGAAAACATGAGAAAGAAAAAAGCAAAAAAGATGAAACATCCACACTGTGGCAAGCGAGAGGCGTTTTCCGCCGGCGCGGAACCGAATTTCTGCGGCAACGATGAGCCACGTACTTGCTTTTCATGCGGACAGCGCTGTCTGTCGTGTCGTGTCTGTACGCGACCGAGAACCATCGAGCGCGGATGAGATTGAATGCTCCGTGCCTCGTATTGAGGGGCCACCCGGGGCCCTCAAGCCGGCCACAGGGACTAACTTTCAGCTAATACCGCCCGCGTTTGATCTCCCAGGCCAGCGGCCAATTGGGGCCAGCACGCTCTCTCAAGACCTCAACGATGCCGCCACAGTGGCGGGATGCGCGGCCGCTTAGCGGGATGATGGATCAAGTGGCGCATCGGCTCCCATGTCGCATTCCCCTCGAGAATGCCGGCAGGGTGTTCGCACACATCACAAATCAGAAGCCTGTTTTTAACTGAGCGATCGGCTGCTGCCCGCTTGTGCATAATCCCGCATAGAGAGAGAGAGAGAGAGAGTCAAACGCCGTCGGCCAACTCGTTGCATCTTTATGACATCAGAGCTCTCATTACTCGCTTTAGCATTCGAGCTCGCATTAGCACCGCTTCGGCCAGAGTTCGCCGACCGCCGGTACTCGCGTGTACAACCGCTGCCCGCCTTGTTTGAAGTAGCCGCATCCGGACAGAATATGGTAATAAGTTTCAGAATCGTCTGACAGCTTGACACGCTGCAAAAAAAATCACATGACGCGAGGCTGCTGCTTGCCTTCATCTTGCGTCGCTGCGCTAAAACGCGACGAGGGAGGAGGCGCGCGCCCCCCCCTTCAAGGCTGACGCCAAAACATGCACCAACGGATAGGCCGGTGCAAGACATGGCTGCGCCAGAGAAAGACGGAGGCTCCTTTTTTGCATGACACAAGCGCTATTCTTTAGAGTTTTTTTTTTGTCTTTTTTGTCTTTCTTCCACGTTGCCAAACGTTCAATCGCGCGACTCATGATCAAAGAGTACAGTGACACCAACCATGCGCGCGCGCGCGTGCGCGGCGCTGCACAACAAAATGATTTCGTGGATAAAATTTGTGCACAACGATACGCTAAATTTTATTATGGACATGACATATCTAAAATCGCTCTTTATAGCTCTTTATACAACTTGTAGCTTATAACACCTTATAGCTTATACGCGCTCTTGTTGTGGTAGATGGTCTTCATGTTGCAGTACGACTTGAGGCCGCCGACGCCCAGCTCGGAGCCAATGCCGCTGAACTTGTGTCCGCCAAAGGCAGCGTCGGGCTGCAGCTCCAAGTGGGTGTTGATCCATACGTTTCCGGCCTGCAGCTGCGTGGCAATGCGGTCTGCCTGCTCAGGGTCGCGTGTCCAGACGGATGCACCGAGACCAACCTCGCTGTCGTTGGCTCGGTCAATCACCTCATCCTCCTCGGACCACTTCAGCACGGGGAAGATGGGGCCTGTCATCCGGGTTAGCTCGAGATCACGACCGGGTTATTTTTTTTTTTAGTGGGGGAAGAAGGGGGGAGGAGAGGGGAGGGAACGTACCGAATTGCTCCTCCTTGACAATCTTGGAATCGTCTGAGGGGTTGGCAATGACAATGGGCTTGATGTGGTATCCCTTGCCGGAAGGCTGCTGCTCGATGCTGCCGGCCACCACGTTGATGTCCTTCTCCTTCTTGAGGGCTTCCATGATGCAGTGGATGCGCTCGAACTGCATGGCGTTCTGGACGGGGCCCAGCGCGATGCCCTCTTCGAGACCGTTGCCGACGGTGAGCGACTCGACGACGCGGACGACCTCGGCAAGGAACTCGTCGTAGATGTCCTTGTGGACGTACACGCGCTTGATGGCAATGCAGACCTGGCCCGAGTTGTAGAGAGCCAATTGAGCGACCTGCCTGTTTGTTAGCTGTTTGAAACTCCCATGTAACCCTGGTTGCACATCTTACGCTGGCGGCTGTGGAAGCAATATCGACATCCTTGCAGACAATGGCAGCGTCGTTGCCACCCCTGTCCCCCGGTCAGCACCTTAACCACACTTGGGAAATTCCCCGACTTACAACTCCAGAGTAACACGTTTCAAGGTCTTGGCGCAGCTCTGCATGACCCGCATGCCGGTTGCGACGGAGCCGGTGAAGCTGACCTTGTCGATGCCGGCATGTGCCGTCAGGCTGGGGCCGAGGGAGTCGTCGCCGCTCAGGGCCTGAACAACGCCGGGAGGGAAGAACTTGCTGGCGAGCTCGGCGAGCTTGAGGCCGCAGTAGGGTGTGAATGGTCTATATGGCGCATTAGAGATTGCTGTGGAAGTATAGTTCGCATCAACTTACGAGGGCTTGAGGATAATCGGGCTGGCAGCAATCAGGGCCGGTGCAAGCTTAAAGGTCGCTGTTGGTTGGTGACGTTAGCAATGTATCCAACTTGGGCAAGTGGCGTGATGCAAACCTAGCAAAATGGGAACTGTGAAACGTTAGCGACAGGACAATTGACTCCTTTTGGATTCTCTTACAGTTCCACGGCACGATTCCAACCGAGACACCAACTGGCACATATCGTGTAACGACCTTGCGCTCAGGGACGTCTTGCACAGTGTCCTCGGGGAAGGGAAGGCCAGCAATTCCCCTTAGTGTGCCGACAGCCTGGACCATCTCGTAGTCGGCGCCAGCGACCTGTTTTCATCGTTATCGGCTGCAACCCGCCAATCCTTCTTTAGTTGATCAACATACCGTCTTGCCCTGCTCCAAGGTAAGCATCTTGGAGAAGGCGGGGGCGTTCTGCTCCAGAGCATCTGCGAATCGAAGAACGGCCTCCTGTCGCTCCTTGAGTGGTGTGTTGGCCCATCCTCGGAAGGCCTTCTTGGCTGCGTCCACGGCGCTGTCGATGTCCTCCGCTGTGCTCACGGGAACCGGAGGAAGCTCCTCGAGTGTGTGTGGGTTGATGCCATGACGAGTCTTCTCGGTGCCGACGAGCTTGTCGCCAATGACGTTCTTAAAAGTGGTAAAGTCGACGGTAGCCATGATTACTTTACTTTTCTTTTTTGGAATTTATTTCGATGTAAGATTTCCCCGGAAAAAATGAGAAAGGATTATTTAGATTTTTCTCCCCGCAAACTCTACATAGACAGCCAGCCCTTTTTATAAACGGTCCACGAGACAGCCAAGCAACAAGGCTAGCCTCGTGAAACGTTTACAATTTCTGTCTTCCGGCTACTCATTACCCGTTCGAGGTCCAATGACCGACCGTTTGTGGGGAAGACTGGAGATGGGTCGGCAACAGTGATCAATGGCGACTCAGCATGGCCGCGGTTTAGTCGCAAAACGGTTGGTCCTGGCGCCGAAGAGGGGTCAAACTAAGCCACCCCGACGCTCAGCTCAACGGGGTAGTGACGAAGCTGTCCCAGCCTTAATTTAGCCGCGGCATTGACCGTTGGTCATGATTATGCGATAGCACCTACAAGGTGACTCCGGACCCTCTTTGAGGAGCAATGCAGCGCTGTGAGCAACCCTTTGCGCGCGCGCGCACAGCATAAGTTCTAACTCTGACATAAGAGGCTACGTCATTGAACTGCACTGCGGCGCAGAGTTTTTTTTTTTGTTGTTGTTTTTTACCCCACATAGGAAACCCTTGTGGGGGGGTAAGTGATGATTCAGTTGGGGGCGATGACCAGAAGCGATACGTGAGGATTTTCAAAACTCAAACCCCACCGAAGCTGGTTTTCTCCATGGCAAGATCTAGAATACCACAGCAAGCGGGTTTCAGGCGGAGCAGCCCGCGGAGGTGAGTGCTACCTGACGCTCCACAATTGGCCCGTTTGCGGAGCACCCTGATCGGATCTCATCCCATCGCGGATCGTTAGCCCAAGACCGTTGTTTGGAATCAACCGCTACGGGCATGCGGCTCCGCTCATCCCCAGTCGGCCACGCCTAGTTTTTTCCCAGGGGACGGACCACGGCCGCCAGGAGGTCCGTACCTTAAGATGCGGATACATCGCCGTTGGCTGGAGCCACGGTTGACGTAAAAAGAACAAGGCTGGGTGCAGTTACCCACTACCAACCAACAACTAAATACGGGCCGAACGCCACTCCCTGGCAATTTAATACCCGTGCTAAAGCCCAACCAACCTCTCTCTCAATTAAAGATAGATATTTGCCTAAAATAGGGTGGGCTGATAAGCCAAGGCGATGGCCAGGTCAACGACACTCCTTGCCCACGTGGCTGTGGATTTGTCCATTCCATTTGGAATTTTCTACTACGCTTCTTGAACAAGCGCTTTCCCTTCGGAAATGACTCTTGTTTCATCAACGATTCTTCAACTGATTGACCAAGCTATTAATACACCGCTATCGCTGGGGCCAGGTTTGCCCACCTTCAAATGGGGCTACCCCCACCATGGCGACGGAGCGTCTTGCCCGAATATCTGCATCAGGGACGCTACCGATCGGCCCAGCACTGGGTTAAGATGCTGACAAATGTTGATTTTTCAGTGGGCATTGATTCTCTCAGTACACAGTCCAGTTACTGACCTGTTCATATTCGGTGTGTTGGGTAACCTGGTCCAGTGCCTGCGACAGTAAAGGTTAGGTAACGCAGACAAATCCAGCCGTAGTTACATGTGCATACCAACGTATACGCCGTGACGTCTCGACCTCGTGCATCTAGCTTCTCGGACAGGAACCTGAGCTGTGTCTGCTTAGATCTAAATCGTTCCTAAGCTACATCCACTAATAAAAACCTAGAAAGACTAGGACCCAAAGTGAGCAAGTGGGACCCAGTTGAGCGGTGTACCCCCACTTAGCTCCAGGTTTCTTGAGCTTCTCATAATATTTGGAATCTTGTCATTGGTATCCTAAACTGTGTAATGAACATCCCTCTTGTACCCTTGGTATTTACTAGCAACTTGAAACCCCGATTTCTTAAATTAAAAAATATAAAGATTTTAGATTTCTAAAAATAAAAAATTCTAATCAGAACACCTTTGTCCTGATCTTGAGCCGTAGGTTTTCTTCATCTGTTTTTCTTTTCTTTTCCGGCAGTGAATAAGCGCCCCGATATTGGTGTCGGTGATGTTGAATTCCTCAAGCTGTGCGGTCACAGACTTTGCCCTCGGGAGGGCTCGAAAATTAGCAGTGTTCGCGGTCGAATTCGCGGTCGGGGTCGGGGAGGAGGTTATTGACAATGCGGTCGTTTCTAGAGGTGTGACCTCGCGGGAACTTGGATCAGAGATAAATAAATCATCGGAATCATCGTCATGAGTCATTTCAGGGATTATAATAGTTATTTTGTTGAAACTCGTTCCTCGACTTACTGCCACGATTTACGGTGAGGAAGACGCAGACGCACCGGGCCTTTTCTCTGCAATGTGGACTTAGCGGCGATCGGAGTTACGCGAACAATAACTCAGTATAATGACCCTAAAATGAATATCACAACAGATGATGAAAAACAGGCTCAAATGGCCGTGTTTTGATGTGTTGCGAAAGGGAAGCTGCGATCGCATTGGAATTCGAAAGTCACGTGTTAGGTGCGCTAATCCTTGTTGGGTAATGAGTCAGCAAGAATTTTCCTGTAGGGTGAATGAGATATGCCAAATGCAAATACTTTGGGGATAAATATTACCTTCTAAATAGGCCCAAAAATTAAAAAGAAATTTGATATATATTTCAATTCATTCAATCAATCGATGCATCTAATTTGGATTGGATTGAATCGCTACTTTTACGGGTTGAATTGATTGAATTGTGATTGAATTGCGGCGGATTGGATTGAGCGCAGCCCTGGTGGGGGCCCATCTCAATGGGCGGTCCCTCCAATGGCATGATACAGGCAGCCAAATTCATTAGTCAGACGAGAATTCAATATACTAAGCGCATTATTATGGAAGAGTTTACTAAGACGTAGCAAGCGATTTGATTTGTATCTAACGACTTGCTTAGCTTGGACATGTCTCTTTTTGTTCTACACTTTGTAAGCTCCACCATCCTTCATGACTTTTGTTTACTTATAATGGCAGTAGCAGCAAGTCCTATGTCCCAAAATCCTGACTGTGTTTGCTATCGCGATGCATCATCAGTTAGTTGATAGTCCCTGGTCATCACGATATCAGTGTTGTTACTTACCATTATTCCCCAAAAGCCAACGATAGTTTCTCCTTCAGCGTGAATAGACCTGATCTCCCCACCATCAGAAGGTAAGTCGTTTTCAAATCCGGTAGGGAAAGCGCCGACGCGATTACGGTTGGTGTGGATCTGCTCATATTATGAGCATACAATCTCATCTAGCGGTTCCGTACATAGAAAAAAAGCCTGGCTTACTTTGAATCCTAACAATTGACCCCAACCGTGAACTGTCTCAAGGCCTACAATCCGCTCACCACCTGGGCCATCAATCGCAAATTCATCAATAATATCGGCGTCAGAGCTTTCAAACCCAAGTGCAGATGTAGGCTGTGTATCAGTAAAATGAACATCAATCAATACCACATGCCCCCATTCACGGCTATGGATTGTGACATTGATGAGACTATGAGCATTCTCTCCATTGAGACCCCCAAAATTGTTGAAACATAGGGGATATTCTTCGTTCAGCCGAGAAACACGGGTGTTTTCAGAAAGACCAAGGAAAGTTAGAGACGAATCCGGTAGGCTAGGATACCACAGAGCTGTATCTTGAAACCGTCGCTGAAGTTTGGTGTCAGAGTCGGTCCCCCGCAACGAAGGGACAGCAAGGTATACAAGTTTCACAGCCTAGCATAAAGAGTTAACATCCCAAGGCTGAAACTAGTTGCTTGAACAGATGGAAATTACTCACGTCAAATCCGCCTTTCAATAAATCGATACAAACAGAATTCTGAGACGCAGGCAAAAGCATCCTTTTAGGGATCCCAACGTGGTCTCCGACCCAATTAGACACTGCCCCGGTATGAGAAGACATAGAAAGCCCTCGTACCCCTCGCTCATCAAGAGCAAGACGGAATCCCGAAATGCAACCCATTTCACCAATGGGTGAGAGAAGCGTCTCATTTTCGGCATGTCTATATCCAAGGGAAATTGATTCGCCATTGCCGTCTGTAATCCGTATACCCGAAATATAACGTCGTCCGAAGAGGTCAATGAGAGAGGCGAAGACTGCAATTTCACCAGAGGGAAATTTTATTGTCCGATCGTATAGAGACCTCGCTCCCTTGAACAGGATATCCGCTGGCGATTTTAGGCACCTGCTTGTGACAACCCAACTTCGGTCATCTGGGGGAGCATTGGGTTCGAAGAATGACTTCACAGGATTTCCTCCACAGGTGCCAGCGCCTGCCGAGGCCAGGACTTCGTGGAGGGACAAACATAAATCCCAAATACGCTTCCTGTTTTGTACAAGATGCTGTTCTTTCAGGGCTTTAACTGAATTGAATATATATCTCCAGTGCCCGTTGAGCGACGAGAAATAATTCTCAGCTTCGAATACGTAGTCGAATTCTCTTCCCTGGAAAAAGCGAGACTTCCAAAACGAATCGGCCAAAGGCAAGCGGGCATAAACCCGAGATGCTAGCTTTAGACTAACTACATCGGATGACGGGAGGTAGTCGAGAATCTCCAAGAGTATCTCATGAGGAAGCCTTCCAAAGTAGCTGTCTTCTGCAAGTTGAGAAACATGCGACACCGAACCCGCATCTGGATGCAGACTTTTGGTGAGCGGTCCAGATTTCTGTTGGGCAAATAACTGACAGAGTTCAGGAATTTGGAAAGGATCTAACATGTGTTCTGACGGAGCTGATGGGTCCTCCAAGTCATGCTCCTCAGCTGGGGCGAGTGCAATCTTGAATCGAGCCAACCCACCATAGTCATGCCCCCAGTTGAGGAGACTAGCCCGGTTAGGGAAGGACCGACAGAGATTGAAGAGTGTTTGAATATCCAAGTTCTCCGTCAGATGAGGTACAGTCAGGATGTTCCAGCATGAAGAGTGAAATGGAAACCCCCAGACTTGCGGAAAGTCTGGAGAGGTTTGCACTGCCAAATTGCGACCCGGGTTAGATCGCATGAGATCAATACGGAGAGGTTCTTCATCATCAGTTGTAGATGATGAAGGAGCGGCATCCACCAAATCAGTCAGCTGCTGTCTGCGACCAAGCCCAGATAGCCAAACCTGAGCGTTTGCTTCATGGCCGACAGCATAGACTGTAGCCCTTGTCAGATTATTGGGTCAAGTTGAAGCCAAGCTTACTCACGAGCACGGAACTGGGCCATCCACGAAGGGTGGCCAGATTCGTCAATCACCACGCTTCCGCAGATGCAGCAGCACGCATTGGTGATCGGCATCTTGGTAGGTTTCGACTAGCCCCGGTGGAACGTGAACACTTAGAATGCCAGAAAGGTCCAAGAAGGTCAGTACTCCAAATCAGACGTGGAAGAAGAGGGGAGCTTGGTGCGCTCTCATAATATCTGCAGGGCTGGATAAATTAGATGCCCCAGTACCTAGCCCCCCAAGTCCAAGGCAATTACAAGCAGAATAATCCTAAACCATTTCTGACAAGGTAACAAATACCAAATATGGCCACTTTCGTTTTCTACATTGGCCCCACATAAGGGGCTAGAGACAGTTCTAATTAGCTTCCCATTGGTTGGCCCCACGACCCAGGCTAAGCCGGAGACAAGCTCTAGGCACATAGGTATATTAGTCCTATTTTAGTAGGATGCTTAGAACACTCATTCGACCATAACAATATAGCCGCAGTAGTGGTTTGTGAAAGGTCTAAGCACGCCCCTTTTTTTTTTTTCAGAAAGCGGGTTTTAGAGTAATGCCTAATGGCTTCGGCTCATTACTCATTGACAATATACAAGCGCCCATAAATAACCACCAACACCAACACATACAACCAACATACGTTAATCCCTTCCTCGAAATAGTGCATTCAGTTTTATTGAGACTACCAAGAAGTCCATCAACAGCACAAATTCAAATATATATAGGGCAAAGATCTACTAAGAACTTAAGGTAGAATCAAATTCAACAACATTGTATTACACTCTACTCCCATTTTCAACTTATTACTACTTTATACTCCATCAATCCAGACCACAAATCCATCTTTTTATCACAGAAAAAGTTTCTCAGTATAGCTTTCCAACTACCAGAACAGCAAAATATCATTAGCACTATAAGTGTAATTCTTTTCTACAGCATCCAAAGAACAAAAAAAAACATTTTTTTCTATTTCCTTTAATTAATAGGAAACTTTTCTTTCAAGCTCACCACTATTATAAATAATATCTCAGTAAGATCAATTTATTACGGATTATAACTAATATTAAAATCACAGTACATGGAGGAACCTAACCTACCACCGCGTGGTACATCAAAAACCGCCTTGTTAAAGGATCACCTGAGGGAGAGACAACAAGAGTATGGATCATGATTTTCACTCGCCTCTTCCCTGTGCAGGAGGGTTTCTCAACTGGGCCAAAAATGACATTCGGCGAGGGTCGGGCAGATCTTTTTACTTCTCAATTAGTGTTTGATGTCAAGCACCACGAGAAGAAGTTTCTCATCGTTGAATGCAAACAGCCTGGTCTTGATGGACAGCCTTCGAAGTGGGTTGAAGCTGTGAATCAGCTTCAAGACTACCTTGGTAGTATCAATTCCAGAAACCGAAAGTATGGAGCCATTGCTATCGGTAAAACAGTTCGGTTTTATGAACTTGTTAATGGTGCTCTAGTGGATTTTAATGGGGATGGAGAAGTATATTACCTGGACCGCCAATGTCAGACTGTGACGGATAAGCTCCAGTACTTCCGACAAAACCACTAGGTCTAGGTAGAAAAGATGCAGGTTTCTCACAGTCTTGTTCTTAGTTAGTCTTGGTCTCAGTTAGTCTTGGTCTCAGTTAGTCATTTTCTCAGTTCAGCTCTCAGTTTTAGGTATGGTACAATATTACTATCGCATGTGCAACGGTCTGATTTGAATATGCCCAAGTTCCAAACACGGCATGAGCGATTGCGTTGGGGCCCTCAATAATAATAGTTTAGAAAACTTCCCTGATTCTACAAACAGCACCCAAATAAAGCCGAAATATTGTAATGAGCTGGTTATTTTTTAAATTTGGTAAGCTAATCAGAACGAAGGATTTATATTAGGAAGGAAAAGTGGAGTGTGTAGTAGTTTTCAAGTAATAAAGAATATATTACAAAAGGAATATTATAGTTAATAATATATTACTGACAGGATAAACATAATTAAACTATATTAAAAGCCAATTAAATCAAACCGCTTGCCTCCTTTTGAGCCAGGAACTTGAACCATAACATCCAATTCTGGCAAGTATTTTTGGCTTAACCACCCAGTGCTCATCCGTTTCGACGTAATGATTAGCGGCGTCAGTCAAAGCTGAGTTATAATCGTACATGAAGCTGAACGCATCAAGAAATAAGCCTTCAACTTCAGAGTCGCCGCTCTCGATGGACTGAATGTTGTCGATCCTGGTCAGACCCTCCTGGATGTCTGGCCAGTAGTCTGGATCAGGCCACATGTACAGGTGCTTGAGGGACCCGAAAAAGGTAAGCAGTGCCACCGAGTCGGTGCAATTTAATAGATCTCTCGCTGCCGCAGTCATGGCGGGAAGGGGCCAATCGGAATTCTCAACGGCAATGTGGTGACCTCCGCGGGATCCGACGTAGTAAAATGCCACATGCTGGAATGAGGATACAATGTCCCGGAACCCGGCGAAGAGGGCACCGTCAAGTGGGAAAACGGATCGCCGGTTGTCCATGTCGGTGTGGTAGTTATCTCTAGTGTGGGTAATGCTCAGGTCCGGCACGGCCGTCACCAGAAGAACATCTGTAGCTGGGGAACAGCGCACGAGGCGGCTCTCCACGCCAGGATGCCACTGGCCTCGATAAACCTTGATGGTCTTTGGATACCGTGAAGTAACAATGTCTCTAGACTCGCGGCAAATAGCACCGACGCGGCGCAAGATGTCCGATTCCTCGGGCTCCGGGAACTTGTCCGTCGCTGTAAAGTAGCCGTCGGCCATGCATTTCGTTGTACTGTGTGGTTCCATCGTCGGCCCGTCTATATATCTTACGCAGGAGCCATGGCGGCCACAGAATCGGCCCTCCATGGCGTAGCAGGTGTGTGTTGTGTAGGCCAACAAGTTGTAGATGGCGACGCGGATGATGCGGTCAGCTGTGACGTCCTCCATCGCCATCTCCCATATTCGGATTCTGAGTTCTGGCGGGAGGCGAAACAGCGAATATCTGTCGTGAAAAGAGTTTATTCCCGGGGCAGCCATTTTGACGGCTTTCTCTATGGCAATCGGGGTATTCGTGGAGTTGCTTGATGCAGCGGAAGCAGACAGGCGATGGTGTTCAAGCTGCGACGCTGTCTGATAAGCGGGTGCATCATGTGACCGATGCGCTAGCGCCGCGCTCTTGTCTCAACATCACGACTTTTGGCCAAACTTGACGTTGAAATGGCAAATAATAGTCCAGTATATACTATCCAAAATTCACAGACTTGCGAAAGTCATCAAAATCATCTTTCGGGATGTCTTGCCCCCAATCGCCACGGTATCCTTGGGTAGTGAAGCCCACTAAAGTTAGTGGGTCGACTCCATCCGAAGTGGGCCTGTAGCACGCGACAACCTTGCCATCAGTATCGAAGTCAATAAGAGATGCCACTTAGTAAGGCCCTCTACACCCGACGGGGTCTTTTGCTTTTTGCTTTCCAATATAAATTATCACTAGTTTGTTGCAATTATTCTCTGTTTGTCTCCCATCCTTTCTCCCACAAACGCCGTCTTCAACCGACTCAGACAATTCCATCTTACCATGGCTGCCACAACCATTTCAAGCGCCATCCTAAAAGGTGCTCGGATAGCCCCAGAAGTGTTTGAGCTGCGAACTGATTACCGCGCCCTTTTAATGGTCGTGGATGGCATAGTACCTGGCGACAGCAACAGCGCGAGTGAGGACATGCTGCAGGAGGCCGAAACAGCTGCCCGGGGCCAGCTAGAACAGCATGCAATTACGGAGATGCCACACATCGCTGCTTGGAGAGAGGCATACAAGGCCTTTGGAGCCAAGCCACAGCGCCACCGGAACAGTCTCGAGGCTCTCACGCGCCGCGTCGAGGTTGGCCTCCCTCGTGTGAACCGTCTGACGGACATCTACAACGCCATATCAGTCAAACATCAGATTCCGCTAGGGGGAGAAGACTTGGATAAATACCAGGGCTCGCCGTTTCTAGTTCGTGCCATCGGTCAAGAAAACTTTGAGGTGGTGGCCAACGGAGAGACGGTTCTGGAGCACCCGAGTCCCGGGGAGGTGGTCTGGTGCGACAATGCCGGCGTTACCTGTCGGCGCTGGAACTGGCGTCAGGGTCCGCGAACTGCCCTGAGTGCCGATACCACCAGAGCGCTGTTTATCTTGGACGCGCTTGATCCAGTCACTGATGAGAGCTTGGTGGCCGCCGCTGATGAGCTCGCCTCTGCGTTGAAGCAGTTGGGCCGGGATGTTTGCATTGAGAGCCGAACCATCAGACGCTCTGACAGCGAATAGATCTCACTTGGAATAAATATAAATCAATTGGTTTCGCGTGTATTCGCTCTTCTTTTCTATAATCCAATTCATCCCATACGATGAGGGTAATTAATGCTTGCTGAAGCTAACGCTGTGAATTTAATCTTGATATTCAAGCTTCATATTTTTACAATCAAATACGCGTTTCCCTTTGTCTCCTCGCCAAAGCGTCTGTCGATTAACAATTACTGTCTGACTCATAAATTATTTTATAAATCCCCATTTACCTCAAAATTGTCGGTCCGATCATCTGTTCTTGTGTGAGAAGGAAATATCATGTCGGAGCCGATGACGTTTGGCTTAGGGTAGGTCAATCCGAGACTCGGACTTTGCTTCCTCTGCTCAGCCGCTAACTTAGGTGGGTCATGGCTTTTGAGTCCGTGCGTTAGCACCTGGAGTTTTGATGATTAGAACATGCCAAGGGAATGTCGGCAAAAAATGAGAAATGTATGAAATTCCTTTCCGTGTTATCTATTCTGATCATAATAGATATGGTAATATACCTGTGCTTGGATGTCCAAGGCGCGCCCTTTATGATTCCTGAAATGACGAGATTGGTGGACTGTATTCCGTACTTGGGGCGACACGCTAGCAAGGGCGCTGTTGTCAAAGTCATGGCATGGATTAGCGCCCTTGGGTTGGCCCGTCGGCGATGCCGCCCTTTGCACGCCTAGACGCGGCCAGAAACGTGGAGAATTTCCCTGCAGGTTTTTATTTATTTATTTATTTTTATAACAGCCTTGGGCCGTATAGCGATCTCCAACAGCCTGAAATCGCCCAACTTGCATCTCATTATTTTCTCGCGCGTTGATCCAATCCAATTCGGAAAATTAATCTACTATGTCCACGACCATGACAGCACCGGCTCGCACAATGGACGGCCCACAAACAGCACCGGCTCGCATTCGGGACGCTTGTGCTGCCGACATCAATGCCATCGCAGAGCTCGGTGCCCATGTTTTTGCTGCCACTTTCGCCCACTCGGTACAACCACAAGAAATGCAGCAATTTCTCGACCAAGAATACACTACCGCCGCGGTCGCCAAGGACATGGATGACGCTTTAAAAGATATCATTGTTGCAACGAATGACGATGATGATATCCTCGGCTTTGCTTACCTCACCCGGGGCAGCAGCGAGCCCTGTGTTGAGAATGTCGAAGGCACTGTTGAGCTGCAAAAAATCTACGTTCACCCGTCTGCCCACGGCCAGGGGATCGGGCGCCTACTGTCGGATAGAATAGAGGCGATGGCGCGTGAGCAGGGGTTCAAGAACATGTGGCTTGGCGTGTGGGAGGAGAACCTCAAGGCGCTGAAGACCTACCAAAAATGGGGGTACAAGCAGGTCGGGGACCACGACTTTGTCATTGGGCCCGTTGTGCAGACGGATTACATCATGTTGAAGCGATTATAGACGATAGGGAATTTGGTTTTGGTAACAGAGGGTAATAGAGGCGAATAAAATTGTATTTCTTGTCAGCTTGATTGTGAGAAATGCCTTGAGCTTGTCCATGTGATTTGCATGATCGCATCCGAGCACGCAGCTTTTTGGTGAAAGTGGAAGGTGGAGTGAGAGAGCTGATCTTGGCTAGGTGATGACCCAGATTTACCCGGGACCGGCATCGCGCCTTTGGCATGGCAGAATTACTAGGTCAAACACATGACTCGCAAGGAGGAAAAATGCCATATCTTTTTGTCACCGGCCTGCTTGCCCGGACCTTCACATTCACCACGGGGCTTAGTGCCGGATCTGCCGCCGGACATCGGGACGGCCATGTACTTTTGCCAAGGACGAATACAGACGCGCAATGTCCAATTAAGGCTGACATAATTGAGCGATTCGTAATTATGATGCTAACCTATTTAGTACCCAAGATTCATGTTACTTACCCTGTCTGAGCCCCAGTCAAGACCTTAAATAGGCGACAGTATCTCGCTCCAACTTGGCCATGCACGACAGTAGTTCGAGGTTCTTTCGCCACAAAAATGTATATTCGAGCAGTACACGCCGAGGCCGACCTGCGCATGTTGCGCCGGATTGTGCGAGAGAACCCATTGGGATTGTTCACGACAGCCATTTCATCACCCTCGTTTCCATTCCTACAATCAAGCCATATCCCCTTCGTCCTTGATATAAAGGACGAGGAAAGCGAGACGGAGCTTGGGCGGCTGAGGGGCCACCTGGCTCGACAAAACCCACAAAGCAAGGCTATTATTGAGGAAGTCAACGCGCAGAAATCTCCCAGCTCCGCGACCAACGTCTTGGAACACGACGTGCTGGTCATATTCACCTCGGCTGCGCACCACTACGTTACCCCAAAGTTCTACACCGAGACGAAGCCTGCCACGGGAAAAGTGGTGCCGACTTGGAACTATGCCGCCGTGCAGGTTTACGGCCGCGCAAAAGTGTACATCGACACCAAGTCGACTGAAACAGCCGACTTCTTGGCGCAGCAAATGCACGACCTGTCCCAGCACACCGAGACAAGCATAATGGGATACACCGGCAAGGGCGACAGCCCAGGACCATGGAAGGTCTCGGATGCACCGGAGAATTTCATCAGCTTACTGAAGAAGGCCATCATTGGCGTCGAGATAGATATCCAGAAGATGGAGGGCAAGTACAAGATGAGTCAGGAAATGGGTCAGGGCGACTCCGAAGGTGTCATTCAAGGCTTCGACAGGCTGCAAACGGAAACAGGGAGCAAGATTGCCGAAATGGTACAGGAGCGAAGCGAAATCAAGGCCCGTAGTAAATGAACAAAGATTAGATTTGCATCAGGCAAAATTGTCACAATGAGAGTGTTTTCATCAATTTGTGTTACCAATTTGTGCATTATTTTTATGACATGAGAAACAGTTGAACACCACCTAATCCACATACTGTAAATATCTGCCGGTATTAGTCAGGCCTACCGTGAAAATTAAGTACGAATTTAGTTTCTGGTCATATTCCATCTGGCCGTCGGAAAGTCTTTTTGCGACTCAGCCCAGCATTTGATGACTCGTGCCTTGGTCGGTGTCTGCACTAACCATTCTAGGATGCAAAGGAAACCAAGTCCGAGATCCACTAAACGCTTGGGCCTCCGAGAATAGCCTTCTGTGATTGGCTGTATCCATAAACCTCAAGCTGATTGGCTCCATCTTATCAGCGGTGGCCAACGGCACAAGGAATTTTGTCTGGTTTCCTGATGTTGGTTACATGTTTAAAAAAATTCTAATTGCTTTCCAAGCACTGCCTGCTAAAATGCGAACGACTGAATTTGCACCGAGATGTTGACGACTTTCTCCAAGATTCCCTTTCGGACTGATCAAGATTTTGGTGCCCAGTATTTCGTCGCCGCGTCAAAGCTTGGGAGATGATCATCGAACTTGTCCACCACGTCTTGTGCCTCTGTTGCTATTTGGAGGGGCACAACAACGTTGATGTTCACGCTCTCAACCGTCAATTTCACTTTGACAGTGTATGTTCTGGACACCAGGCATGAATAAAACGTCGGGAGGAACGTCTTTTCGGAGCTAGGCAGAGTAAAAGGGACATGAATAGCTGTTGTATAAAATACAGGACAGACACGCGTCACCCCCGACTTTTGTTGCCAATCTAGGTCAACATGCTGCCCCCAGCGAGTATTTTGCAAATCCGCTGTACCCAATGAAACTGTTGTTGGAAAGTGCATCGGCGAGGGACCTGTATTAGGCAGATCTTCCTCCGGCTTCTTGCTAAACCATGTCTGTGACTCAATCGCCACATGAGCCGAGTTGACAGCTGGTGGAACCACCTCGATGCTTGATGGCTCAAAAGTGAGGCTAATCAAGACAGAAGACATTCCTACGCCGCGCCCCACGGCATTCAACCGGATCAGGCTGGGTTGACTTGCGGTAGCCTTGATGAGTCCCCTGATCTGCCCCATGAATGCGGAGATTAGTGGGTGGCGGAGAGGCTTGCTCATCTCCAAATTGTACAGTGCATCGCTGTCGACTATGTCCAGCGGCGGGTCTTCAGGATAAGCTGGCAAGACTCTCACCGTCTTGGTTCGTATGATCGGTTTGTTCTCCAAGTGGAGGGGAATGCCAGGCTTGGTGACGAATGCTTTGATCTTGTAATCAATGCATGACATGACGGGCGACATGTCGTCTTTTTCCCAGTCTCCCATGGTTGGTGGCAAACGTTGATGGTATTCGCGAATGCTCTCAGTGCAAACATCATGGCGACAAGCTTCTGTGGTGAGGCGGTTGGGGATGATGAATTGGAATGGAATGGCAAGTGGTCTGCCGGCTGTCAATATCCTGGGTGAAGGGTAGGCAGAGTCGGAAATCGGCATTTCGAGGCTCAGAGGGCGATGTGTAGTTCGGGATGTGAGTGTGATGTCTTGGATGCGGACCAGGACCTCGCATGTGAAAATTATTTTCACCGACTCAAACGCAACGTCCTTTCCCACAGAAATAATCACCTCTCCCGAAACTAATGAGCCTATTCCGTATACTTTAGACTTGTAATGATGATCTAGAATAATGTCCATGTCCTCGTGCCCCTTGGGGCTGGTGAGATTCAATAATGAGTCCATGCCAGTGTGGGCCAAAGAGTCTAAAAGATGAATAAAATAAGAAGGACGAGAAAACGTCTAGTTTTATGTAATGGATAAAGACATTGGTGGAATGGTGGATTTATACTCATTCTCTATTGGCATGAGGAGAGTATAATTGTACACCCAAAGTTCACTGGAAGTTGCTAGCCGTGGGGGCTCGACTAAAGCGTGGCAGTAGGATTAGTGGCTGAGTGTATTTACAGCAACCAAGGATGGGAATTAATGTTAGGTAATTAGCGTGCTGGTTTGAAAGCCAAGAGATGCTCAAAAGGAGTCATCAGCCGATGTATTGTGGAGAATCTGCGATTGTGGAGTAATCATCGCAGACACCTTCCTTTTGGTGTTTTTGAATAGAGTGTTTATTGCAAGCACTCCCGAAAGCCTTCTGACTCTAATGTAAATGATAATGCTCGTATACACTAGCCATGCTATGAGTGGACGGAGGACCTTGAGGGCACTCTAAGTTATTATTCTTGGAACTTGAATTTAAGTTCAAACGGAGTACTGGGCTGGGAGCAGTGCTGCTTGAAATTGTTGGTTCGGCATGAGGAAAGCGTAAAGTTGGTGGCGACCTAATAAAAGTGTCCCCTGTTTAAATATCTGCAAATAATTTAATTAAAGACATGAATATTGGTGAGGATACTTTTGGACGATAAGATATGTCCACTCAATTACATATATATTATGGTTTCTCCCACTCGTTCTTCTTCATAGGTGGGTCAACGCAACTAACGTGGAGTGGCGAAGCTCCAGCTCCCAGCATGGCCTGGATGCTCTCGCTCAGTACGGGAGCTGATTTTATCAATTCGAATAATTCCACAGAAATAACGGCCCTAGACAATGGCCATTTTATAAGTAAAACGCAGTAGCGATCATTTACTCTGAAGTGCATGGCAAGAGGTCGGCGACATGGATTGATGCCTTGAAATTAAGGACAGAAAGCGTGTCGACTCCGCACCATTCTTGGCCGGCGTCTTCACATCAGATGGCCCGTGTGGAACGACGAAAGGCCTGACGCGACAAGGCCGAGTTGACGTTGTCTCCCATGTTAAGCCGAGATAAAGGGACTGAGTTCTGATAGCCATGTCCCATTCATCATCGACAAGGCCTAATTCCTTCAAAGGGCATGCTTGAACTACCCCGCCGGTGCTTTGCTGTTAACTAACTTGCGCAGTTGCTGGACGTGCAAGTCGCGTAAAATCAGATGTGACGAGAGGCCGGGAACCTGTAAAAACTGCGAGAAGAAAGGCGTTGCCTGTGGGGGCTACGATGTCCGTTTGCAATGGATATCAGACCCACTTGCAGCTCCAGCTTCCTCCAACCAAGGGCGAAGAACAATCAAGCTGGGTAAGGGTGCGGTGCTTTTTGCTCTCGAGTGTGTATTCTAACTTGCAGAAAGATGAAGACGGAGGGAATCGGTACAGAATAGAAGACATTGACGGCTTTCTGGCCAATATCGACAATGATACAGAATCTGCAATCGAGGCTACAAGGGGCCCATTCACCGCGTTTCCTGTCACCATTGATGGCCGACGACCACGGATGAACCTTCTTGATGCCTCGAAAATGTCCTGTTTCTCGGTCACGGACTCATTAACTGGGAATTTGAGCAAAAATAATAGTTTTGGGCCTGTCAGCCATTCCCATGGTATCCAAACACCAAGTGCCCCCGATGTGCAGAATGCCTCAGGTTCAACTCCAATAGAATGTAGGAAAAAAGAAATTCCACTCTGGTTGAATCAAGCTAATCGCTAATGCACACTAACAGTGGTTGAAATACTCGATGTCACAGAGCAAGACCTAACAGAAGAGTATGCTGCGTCTCCGGAGATGCTATTCGAACAGGCGGATCAGAACCCTTGTCATGACCTTGTTTCACCGGCCGAATCCTTTTACTCATCTCTGACATCATCGGGCTCATCCTCGTCTGGCTTTCCAATACAGCACATGGTGACCAGCCTTTTTGGAGATAGTCAGGCTGACTTACTCATCAATCATTACAACACTCATATTGCCGATCTTATGCAACCAATAATTCATGCTCAAAACGTATTTCGTGGCATTTATCTCTCAACTGCACTTGAGGGATCAGTTATCTGCAGATCGGATCCCAAGACTTCCAAGGCCCTGGTTTACTCGGCAATCTATCACTCCTTGCTATCCTCTTCGGCTTTCCACCTTTGGAACTGCAGCAATGCGCAAACTAAATATCAGCGTCTCGGTATGAAACACAGACACCAAGCAATCCACTTTTTGCAATCTGCCGTGGAAGCCGCAATGCCGGGTGAGGATTACCAAATCTTCATGACGGCCATGTTGGCCCTTCTCAGCATTGGCGTAAGTCTTGCCTTGTCACTTCCTATCACCAACAACAGCAGCTGACGTTCTGCAAGACCATGTCTGGAGACGGAAATGACTTTATAGCCCATATTAATGCGGCCACACAATTGCGTCACTTGAGGAGCCGGTGGAGAATTGTGAGTCGCCCGACTCAGAAGCTCAACGCAATCAGCGCCTTCTTGACCATGCTTGCCCGGACCACGTCTTTTCAGCCGCCCCAATTTTTTGGGTACATTGAACCGTCTTCGGATGACTTTTTAGTTCGATCTAGCAATTGCTATGAATACATCTATGGTATCACCCCATCCGTCGCAGGGGCTATCCAGGAAACGTGCAGCCTCGCAGAGCGCTTGGCATATCATCAAGGCCAGCCCGAGGAATCCGTCCCGGATCAACTTCTCCAAGCATGCGAGTCACTTGGCGACAGGCTCGTCGCATGGAAACTCTCATCTGAGAATGTCATGTCTATTCCTCCAGCCGACAGTATCATGCTTACGGTATTCACACGGCTAGCAAATGCCTGGCACCGCGCCGCTCTTATCTACTACTACAGACGCATACAGAATTTTAGCTCCGAGGATCTCGCCGATGATGTCAAGTATGTAACCGAGCAAATACATGCATCGGAAGACGCCAAGGGACAATTATCCCAAGAGAGAATAATGGCACCAATCACATGGCCCGGGTTCATAGCTTCATGTGAGGCCATCGGGGAGGACCGAGAGCCATTGAGGAGATGGTGGGAAAGAGTAGAAAAGTACAATATTGGAAATATCAACAAGCAGTGGGATATTGTCCAGCAAATATGGAGAAGATATGATCAGATGGATGAGCATGGTTTGGATACACCGAATTGGATAGATTCCTTTAAGATTCTTGGGTTTCATATACTGGCGGTCTAAATACAGCTATATTTCTCGATGATGGTTTTTATCATTTTTGTATTGTGAATTTTAACCAAAAAGGCATTCATTCAGTAAACGGGGTTTCTTATGATCCATCTGACTGGTTTGATTTGGATAAATAATGCTGCCTGGCTAGATACAATGTCTCCTTGATAACAAATCCCTTGTCTTAATGACGGTGTACCTGACTTAGCAGGCTGAATTGGTTGCTGTAAGCAAGCCCAACTTCCATGGCAGCCCATTATAACTACCACTTGCGCTAGGATCAAGACCCTGGTACATGAAGCGAAGGTTGCACGGGCTGATGGTCAATGTCTGGTCAAGATTGGTGCGCACAAGCTCTCCATGACTAATGCTATTCGTCCAAGTGGACCCGGTGAACTTGACATTGTTTGAACGCGCGAATGGGTTAGACTCAGTGTTTGCAAGCGCGTCCCACGTGCCTGAGAGACTGGTTGATGTCCATGAACGAAAGTATCGATTGCCAGAGGAATCAAAGGCTTCAATGAGCAACAGATAACCCCCTCCTTCCACACTGTATACGCACGAAGCCTCAAACAAATTGTACTTATTTGAATCCGACATGGCAATTACAGTATTGCCCATACCATTGGGAAAGGAGCCAAGCGAGGTCTGTGAACGGTACAGATGACCGTTATCATCGGATGAAAACAAGTGGCAATTTGCGTTATCACAAATCACCCACATGTCAACCCAGTAGCCATCGCCGATATTTTGGCTGATTATGTCTGGAACACCACTGAAGAAATTTGTGGGCGCACTCCAGCCAGCAGGGTTGCTTATGTTGGCATTCGTAGAATAGGCGGCGTTCCCGTTCTGGTAGATCAAGTACCAAAGCTTGTGCGGCTCAAAGAAAAAGACCTGCGGTGCTGCTCGGTAGCCGTAGCCAATTGGGGTCTGATCTAAATAATGGAACTCGGCTGATGCGGCTTGATTGAAGTCCTTGAAGTTCAAGTAGACCATGTTGTAACCCTCGTCCTTTGCTGTACTGGCGAAAACATGATAGGTGCCATCGACCTCAACAACGGTGGGGTCCTTGATTCCAGCAATGTTGCGACCGTCATTTTTTGCCTGAACTAAAACATCACTGGAGCTCCACTGGAAGCTGCTGGGGAAGTTGACAGCTCGCTGAGCGGCGCCCGGGGAGCGTTCCTGGGGTGGCGTGATACTTAGACCGGCGACTGTGCCGGCAAGGATGGCCAATTTTGCAATCAGAGAGAGCATCATGGAAATGGAAAAGAAATTTAACCGAATTCCTTTCTCAATCACAACGTTGGATATTCGCCAGCAGCCATCCCTACTACATATGTTAAATCTTGCCGGGCAAGCCGTGCCAAATAAGAAGGTTTATTCGTGGGAATTTCGCGACATTATTCCAAGGAATAACTTAGTAGAAACGGTTATGCCTCCGTAGTAAAGTTCCCGTTTTCGGAACATGAAAATGTCAACATTAGGCTAAATGAAGTGCCAAGGCGCGGCCTGGAAGCCCCGCAGTTTTGGCTGCGTTCGTTTGGTCACCATGGCATGGCAGAACTGGTTTAATTTGGGCTAATAATATTTCCCTTTTTGGACTTTTGCGGAAGAGTCTTGAAAGGGCGTTATCAAGAGTCATAGTTGTCCGTAACCCTCATCCGGCTGGCTGTAGGACTCACCAACACGCTTGGTTACCTACACCAATGTTGCCGCGGGAATAATGTGGTCTTCAAGTGTTTTGCAGATCTTGGCGTGGTAGAATTACAATTTTATTATTGGTGTGTGCATTAATCTATTGCCGTTCCCGCCGCACTTTGACCTCCTGATAGTGCTGGCTCTAAGAGATAGGCTGATGCTTTCTTGCCCGGAGACAGGTCCGGTACTGGTCTGCGAGAGAAATTCATCTTTGAAGCAGCGGTGAAGCCTACACCAATCCCTGCCCCTGCAAGAGGGGCAAGCCCAGTGACGGCACCTGCAACAGCCATACCCGTTCCCGCGAGAATGCCCAGTAGAGGAAACAAGTTCCGTTTCATCACATCCCTCTTTCTAAGTTTATCAATCTTGTCTGAGCTCTGCTCCATTGTACTTTCGTTCGAGGTCAACATTTCTTCGTATTCTTCTCGGAACTCCATCTCTTCCCTTCGGATTCGATCACGCTCTTGCTCGATTATTTGTCTTGAGCGACGTCGATGGAGCTCGTCCAAGCGGAGGACTTGTCGTCTAGACTCCCACTCTCTCATTTCGTGGTCAAGAAGTGACTCTGTGTCATCCCTGTCTGTCACTAGCCGGTCAAACATACGCTTCTCCTCATCAAGGTATTCCGTGATGCGCTGTCGCTGCAACCTCACTTCCGAGAGAACCGTTGCATATGATTGTTCTCTTTCCACAAAGACCTGCTTGACTGATTTTTCCAATTCCCGTTGGGCGCACTTCATCTCTTCAATTATTTGTCGTAGCTCCACTTCAGTACTTGTTGACTGATTTGTCCGGATTTGAGTGGCCCCAAAACTTCGTGAGGTGAGTTCCATTGTGCATTTGGTCTCAGTAGCCCGGAATTCAGTCCATAGTTCATGGCCAGCTGCAGTCTCTGTGAGTCGCTTTCCTTCCTCTACGATTTCCCGCTGGATTTGTTGTGTTAAATAACCCTCCTCTTGATTGAGAGCGATCAAGTCCTTTACAATGGATTGAGCTGATGGCTCGTTGCCTTTCCATTGCTTGATTGGGCTACCCTGTTGACACATGTCTCCCCAGAACTCTGGCGTAGAAGCGAGCAGCAACTCTCGAACTCTTGCTTCATCTGGATTTAGTTTCCCAGTCTCGGTTAGTTGCCACATGCTCGTGACCAAGAATACACGAGATGCCGCATCAGAGCCACAAATCTTCTTGACAATGTTGAAGCTTCTTTGCGCCGAACCTGTGACTCTGTTGTCCGAAATACGATGTAGATAAAGTATTCCAGCCATTTTCATACCCTGCCGGTGTATCTGAGACATGATAAAGGCGATTTCCTTGAGAATTTCGGTGTCTGACCGCCACGTGTCATCGAAGCCGGGCGTGTCTACCAAGTAAACGATCTGGCCATCTAGCTCCATGCTATAGATTCCAACGCCTTGAGTATCTGTTCAAGTGTTAATTCTCATTCTCAAGAATGAAGTTGACGCAAAACTCCGAGGGGCCACGAACATGATGTCAACTCATGCCCAATCCCAACATCTTCTCCCGTTAACTGCGATATAAAGGTGCTTTTCCCAACGCCAGTGAGACCCATCACCATCACCACTGTGGCGCCGGTGGGCAGCCATCTGTATTTTCGCCATGTTAGTGGGTGAGGAAGTACAGTGGTCGGCTCAAATGGAGAAAATATCATACGATGTGACAGCGTCGCCTGGGTTACTCATGCTGATGGCATGTGCGATGGATAGCCTGTGCTATTTTGCGCAAATTGAGCTTTGTGTCAGTGAAAAATGATCATCGCCCGCTTCTGCTTTCTTTTTAGACCAGGCCGAGTCTGATACGTCCGGGTTTGAACCAAGGCAGCAAGAAAATATTGTCAGCCTTATCAGAGCGTCAGGGAGCCCGTGCTGGAAATATGCCTTGAAGCTTCGATCGGCAACACGGGTCTCGAGCAGGGGTGCAAAATATACGAAAGAGTTACCTGGAATTGCCTGGACTGAGAGGAATCACGAAGAGTCAACACTTAGTACAGCCACGCATGTGGGGCACGAACAGAACTGTATCTACAAGGATGCGATGCGGGGAAATGGAAAGGCTAGCCGCCCAAGGATTGTGGCTGTAACTCGATACGTGCTATTTTCCACTCCATGGGGTTCCACCCTGGCTCAGCTGAGAACAAATACCACCAAATTGATCCAATGATAAATCCAGAGGAGACAGGGTTCGATGTCAGCACAGCGCCCCCAAGGCTGTGAAACCTGGCTATTGGGGGGCGCAGAGTACGAGCTGCATTAAAATGCCTCAGGCCCAATTAGGAAGTCTGGCTGTCATCCGCAACACGCTGGCTTGGTACATAACTGCTCAGCCCCCGTACCCAGGCTTGGAGGCTCTGGGTGGGGTGTGAGGTTTTGCTAATAGGTCTTGTCTACCCTCGACCTTTCCGACGGCATATCCAGCGTGATTCGGCCGATTCATCGAGATTGACAAAACCCCACAAGACCGACGGAGTGCCGAAAATGGAGCCAAGTAGTGCATACCAAGGGCATATTTTGCCCGAAATCGAACTCAAGCCTTCTGATATCTTCATTGCTGTGATGGGGATGACAGGGGTTGGCAAGAGCACATTCATTTCGCACTGCACTGACCAGGAAGTAAAAGTGAGCGCACCAGGCAATCTGAAGTCGTGTAAGTCAGAATACAAAGCGAAAAAGTTTGCATCCCCCCAAATCTAATAGACTCCCTTTCCAGGTACTCAAGAAGTTCACGTCTACCGATGTAAATTCTTGGAGCCGACCGCGACGGTATACCTTGTCGATACTCCCGGCTTCGATGATACCGAACGCACAGATAGTGATATCCTCAAAGAAATAGCCAATTGGCTTACCACGACCTACGAACAAAACATTAGGTTGCGCGGGATTTTGTACCTCCATCGCATTTCTGATGTTCGAATGGGAGGCTGCGCACGGAAAAACCTGGCCATGTTTAAAAAGCTCTGCGGACCAGCCGGATTGCGAAATGTATTTTTCGTTTCGACATTCTGGGAAAAGGTAGAGCTATCCGTGGGAGAGAGCACCGAGGACATGTTGAAAAGCGAAGACGAGTTCTGGGGCTTCTTTGTTAGGAAGGGCGCTGGAGTCCACAGACACTACAATACACAGGAGTCAGCTTTCAAAACAATCTCCATCTTTGCCCCAGGAAGCACCGAAGGGCCCCCTGGAGAGGCAAGGATGGCTATCCAAACAGAAATGGTGGACGCCAAAAAGAACTTGGACCAGACCGCTGCCGGCCAAGAGCTCCAAAACGAATTCGAGAAAGAGCGCCAGAAGTTGATGGACGAGATGCGAGAGAGAGAGCAAGAAATGGAAGAGGCTCGTCAAGCACGAGACAAAGAAGTCTTGGATATTCTGCGACAAGAGCAAGAGAACCAGAGGGAGCAACTCAAGAGGAGAGACAGGGAGATGCAGGAGCTCAAGGTCAGCCTTGAAGTGATGCACGAAGAAAAAATCCGAGAGCTCGAAGATCGTTTACGCAAAAATGAAGAGCAGAAAAGGGATTATCAAAAGACCATAGACTCCATGAAGCAGGAGCATTTGGCTGAGATAGCTGGCCTGCGAAGCGAACAGCAAGAACAGATTCACCAGTTGAACAAAAGGCTTGAAGAGATGGCTTTGGCTAGTAACTCTCAACAGCACACAGAGTCCAAGAACGCGATTAAAAATGACGATAGTGATGACGATAATGATAATGATATGGTTAAGGAATACCGGTCATCCAAACCGATTGACTGGTCACAGATATCAACGGTGAGTAGCCGATTCATAACCTACTACGTTCATAGGTGGGGGCTCTTCGTGCTGCTATTGTCTACGAGCCTGCTCATATCATTCTGTTGGCATCCGGAGCTAGCCGACGAGCAATCCGACCGAGCCCAGGCTCGCCGGAAGTCACCCTCGATCCAATTCTATTGCTTCGCCACTCCGTTTTTAAATGCTAACTTTTCTCCCTTTAGAACACACTAGTAGGCGCAAAATACAGACTTGGCCCGAAGATTTATTCCAGGACAAACGGTGAAGAATACTTGGCGGAAAACATCATTACGGGACTACCAGCCACCGCCAAGCTGGAACCAGTCAAGGCCACGCTTCCACTGCTTGAGTATGAAACGCGAGTCATGAACTCCCTGGCGGGTGGTCTTGGCATTCCGCGTGTTCTTTATTCTGGAACCGAAAACAACTATAATGAGATGGTTTATGAGACACTGGGCCCTTCTCTCGAGGAGCTATTCGACTTCTGCGATCGGAAATATTCTCTAAAGACAGTTATATTGCTGGCAGATCAGATGATTTCCCGCATTGAGTATATCCATTCAAAGGACTTTATCCACCGCAATCTTCAATTTGACACGTTCATGATGGGAATCGGAAAGCGTGGTAATCAAGTCAACGTGGTCGACTTTGGCATGTCCAAGAAATATCGAGATCATAAAACCCGCCGCCACATCCCATACCGCGAGGGAAAGAACCCGATTGGTCATCATCTCTTCATGTCTATCAATACTCATCTTGGTGTTGAGCTGTCCCGGCGTGATGATATGGAATCTTTGGGCTATTTACTGGTATATTTCTTGCGTGGCTCTTTGCCTTGGCGAGCTGTCAAAGCGTCCGACTCAAAGAAGAAAAATGACCGCGTTATGGAAAAGAAAATGACCACAACTACAGAGGCTCTGTGCCGTGGTTGCCCTGAAGAGTTCATAACTTATATCAACTATGCTCGATCGCTTCGGTTTGATGACAAACCGGACTACAATTACCTCCGAAATATTTTCCGAGATCTTCTTATTCGGAAAGGTTTCCAGTACGATTATGAATTTGACTGGCACAAAAAGAAAAGGGCCAATTAGGCCAAAATACCAACAAGGTTCTAGGCGTATGATTGGTGGGCACGACGGACATATCTAATACACCAGGGATGAATTATCAGCCGGTATGGACAAAAACATACTTCAATTGCACGCTGCGTTGCTAGTGGAGGTGACACTATTGAATATAATGGTCATTATGAAGTGACCTTGTCTGTCGGCTGTTCTGAAACAGACTGGCGAGGCGTCCTCATAGCGCAATGTTTCCTTGTTTATACCCTCGTCAAATATTATTATGAATTTCTATTAATCAGATTGTGGATTTGGTTATACTCTAGAAAGGAAGAAAGCAGGTCTATGCCAGGCTCCATTTCTCGAAGTCATGGAAATCTAAGTGTACCAAAAATCATAATGCGGCGCATTTAGAAATAAAAACTCATGGTAAACTACTCTGTAAGTCCATGTGTTATTGCAATGTACTTTAAACTCAAGGGATGTCAACAGTTGTAGTGACCAGAGTAGTAGTAGTCGCAGGACGGGTGATTGTATTCGTCACGGATACAGTGACCACGGTGCCTACAGAGGTGACCGGTGTGGTGTTCGTGATGGTGACGTACACGACGGAAGTAATAGTTGGGTTCACTGTGATGGTGCTGGTGGCACCGCTGACCGCCCAGATGCACAGGCAGGCTGAAGAGAAGGCCTGGGCATCAGGGCAATAGGTCCCAAATACATCAAGGCTGGTAGAGGAGCTGATAGCCGAGGAAGCTGTTGTGGATGCCGTCAGAGAGCCGCTAGTTGATGTGATCAAAGAAGTATCAAAAGACGACGACGAAGAAGATGCGATAGAAGATGTTGAAAGCGATGCATCTAATGATGACGATGTATCAGGGGCTGTCGACGATGATGGCTCAGAAGTTGTTGATAGTGATGCATCGGAAGAGGTTGACGATGCATCCGATACGGATGTTTCAGATGAAGTTAGGAAAGAGCCATCCAAGGATGTGGTAGAAAGGGTATCAGAGGAGGTCTTCAACAAAGTATCAGACGATACCAAGATATCGGAAGAAGTTGATAGTGGTGCATCGGAACTAATGGAGGACGATGCATCTGGTCTGGTATAAGGTTTGCACCTGGGCGCATCGACGGTGCGCTTTTTCTTATCAACCACGCTGGTCACTGGGATGATTGAGTCTTGCGTCGTCGTTTGTGGAGTCTGCGAACTCGGTGCGCTGGTCACTATCTCTTGATACGTTTCGAAGACGGTGCTTGTCACGACGACGAAACTGGTTTCCTGAACTGTACTGGTTGATGTCGACCTATCAACATAGGTGAGACCCGTCGTAGTCGCGAAATCGGGAGAGCCGTATCTGCTGGTGCAAGCCTCAAGCACGGATGCAGCGCCGTTTACAAAAAAGCCAGTACCCGTTTCGGCGAAGCTGAGGCATGCGCCCTTCTGGCATGAAGGGTTGGAGAGATTGTTACCCATGTTGACGGGAGGCTGAAGAGCGAAAATAAGCGAATGGGTTGGGTATGGAGACCCTGAGAAGAGAACCAAGCTTGAATGAGGGTATGGCTGGTGGTGTTGAGGAATAGAGCAGAAACAGAGAAAAAGGAAACGCAGAAACTGCGGTCACGCCGCGGTTTTCTACCAACCAAAGGCCTCCAACTCAGTCAAATCTCTCCCCCACGGTACGTGCACCGAGGTGCATGGATAGGAGAATCCAACTTGGATCAAAGCAGTAACCGGCTCGATCTGAACGGGTTTTTTCCTGGTAGTTCAACCCACTTCGTTCTCGTGTCCAAGTGGTGAAAATAGCCCTGAATCATCAGTGGCCCACTGACCTGACGCACTGAACATCAAGTTAAAGAATAGCGTCGGGAAATCGGGCAAATTTGTATCACACCCCACTAATGCCGAGCCAAGGACTGGGTCAGAATCTCGAGCAATCTGCTAATGACTGAGTTAGTGGCTGTTAGCGAGGGGCAGGAACAGCTAGAACAGCCAATAGTCCCGACGCCACCACAGTCTAGAATCAAAGCGAATATGGAAACCGGAAATGACCAGCGAGGGTTAAATCCTCACGAGAGCCGCGGCAGGTAAAAAAGAAACCCAGAAATTATCACAATGCTCAGATGGAGATGCTACAAATAGGACTATCCAAGAGGATAGATGCAGGAAATGACCTTTTACGAAACACTTTGTGCGGTATACTGAGTTGTTACCCTGCCAGAAGTCAATATTCTGCCCGGACGAGCTTAAGATTGAGATCCTTCCGTACTCGATAAACTTGAGAGCCTCGGAGCCGTCGGTATCTATAAAAGCCACGGCGCCGCTTACAAAGGGACTTATGCATCCAAGATCATTTTCTGCTAGCCTTGTTTGGGAAAGCTCTGAATTTAATGGTTAGTGTGGAACTAGCCTCGTTAATACTTGATCCTGATTGACACTCAACCAACAACGGTCTGATAAGATTACGACCCAGGTATTGCGGATTCCACCGATGCTAAAACAATACTGGCCTTTTTATAGATGTCTAATATGGACTTCCCCAAATTCCACGGTTGAACTTATCTCGAGTCATTGCGGCGTACTTGTTTTGCAGTGACAATGGTGCCTATGGAGGTGACCGGTATGGTGTTTGTGACGGTTACATGCACCATGGAAGTGGAAGTCGGCATGAATGTTACGGTGCTGGTGGTGCCGGTGACCGCCCGGATGCACAAACAGGCCCAATAGAAGACTGAGATGCACAAAATAGAGCAGTTGTGGGATTCCCTGCGTGTTGCAGGTATTTGCACTTGATGTGTATTTAAATCATCTTCATCAACATAGCTGGTGGGTACTAGAGAATAGTTTGGTGATGGTGAATAGAGATTTAAAAGCAAAATATTTCCCCCGACCGAGCCCGATTCTCAGGAACCCAAAGCCGAGCTACAGCTACCCACATCAGGCAGTAAATCGATATTAATCAAACTCGAACTATAACCCCCTCTTTAACCATAAGTTATAGATATAACTAACCATGCGTTTAGAAAAGCCATGGGAAATAGCAAATATGAACTGATTTAATGGAGCTATTTGAGATAGTCTCAATTAATACTTAATCAAAGATATCCAGCAGCCCTTTCTCCCTAAGCTTTAGCTCCTTGTCCACAAAGTTCCACAGTGTCAGCCTCGCCGCCTCATCTCGGCAAATGGGCGACTGTGGTACCTTCCAGATTCTGTTGATGTAGTTGCCACCCCTTGTGTTGGAAGTACCAACATCGCGCTCTTGAGCGTTGTAACCAAATCGAGGCGCAGTAGCGGCATAGACTATGGCTAAGCTACCTTGCTGGTTGGTGATGGCGAATTTGCTAGCCAAACGTTCCATGGATGCAAATCTGTCGGGGTATTTCGTGTTGGGGGGTCCTTTCCAGATGTTGCTGTAAACATACCCAGGATGAACTCCGTTGATAGTGATGTGGCTGTACTTGTCATTTTCCAAAAGCCTCGACTGAAGCTCAGAGAGCCACATCTGAAAATAAAGTTTGTTGTTGGCATATTTCAGGCCTTTCTTTGGCTCGACGTTGACGTGCTCGAGGTCAAATTCACCCAAAAGGTGCAACACTGAGGTTGTGCAAACAATGCGTGGCTCGCTAGACCGGGCGATGGAAGGCAGCAGCAAAAGTGTCAAAAGAACGTGGGATAAGAAGTTCACCTAGTGCTATTAGACTTGAGTGCCTTGTTTTGGATCATCGACCAACCTGATGGACACGCTCAAACCCATCTTCTGTGATGACGGTATCTTTGGGACCACTGTCGGCCATGCCGGAATTATTACAGAGGATGTCTAGGACCCGACCTGTGTCGAGCCATCTTTTGGCAAATGCCTGTATACTGCTGAGACTAGTCATTTCGATTTCCCACCACTCAATCGTCGAAGAGTGCCCCGACGCGATAGCCAGGGATTGACATTCTTCAGCAGCGGCACTCGGGTGCACTTCCCAAGAGGGAGGATTGCGACAAGCGAGAATAAGATTGGCACCGAGCCTGGAGAAGTGCTTTGCGGCTTCGAATCCAATTCCGCTATTGGCTCCGGATATCATAATCCATTTTCCGGAAAGATCGACATCCGGAACATCATCGTTGGTCAGGGTGCGAGGATTTAAGCCTCTGAGGGCTTGGAATCGCCTCCAAATCCAGAAGAGGATGGATTCAAGTATCAAAAACATCGTCGCACACGGTCGTAACCAAGGCGTGCGTGCGTGCGAAACTAGTAGAGCGAATATGTCCCTCGTCGCGCGATGTTTCGCATGTGCTAGATAACCTTGGTGGGCTGATCTGGATTCTTGCGCCGTGCTTATGAATCGTTGGCAGCCACACGTGACGTAATGCCTACGTTACTGTCGCGTCAGCTGCGTTCGACATTAGGCTATAATGTTCTTTGCTATCTTCAAAGGCGATAGCGAAGGAGCTCGAACAACGGGCGTTAAATATTCATGCTCTTCAATACAAGGCACCTTGAGGTTCATTTGGTGTCTCCCTTTGGAAAATCTATGATTGAACTTTGAACTCGACTCACGCCAACAAGACCGTCTAAATGTCGCGCCTCACCGGGAATCTTATCGCTAAAAGTACAGACAGCTGCAGACATGATGATGTAGGAGAGAAAGGAAGATAAGGCAATGTTTTTGTGATGTTGTCCGGTCATTCTTATCCTGAGCCAAGCGACTTGTTTTCTAAGAGCACTTTAAGATATCTGCGGGCGAATGCAAGTTGACGAACGGGGAACTTCAAAACAAGCTACTCTGGGCTTTACTTTCCCCAAAAGCTCTGAGATAAAAAGTAAAATTTCCATCAACTACTTGAGTACATGCTGACACTGCACCAAGTCTTGATCAGGCTCCAGATCCGCCAAAAAGAGATTTGAGTCCCCGAAACCTGGTTCGAACAGGTGACCTTCAGGTGGCATTCCATCAATTACAGCCCAACGCTCTTCCAACTGAGCTATTCGGGGATCTTTAGTTGAGCGCATGACGCTCAGGCATTGGTTAATGGACCCTCCAACCACTGCGGAGCTCACCAGCCAACACCACATAGGGAATTCTTTTCTGACAGTCGCTCGCAATCGGCGGAGAACGGTGTCGAGACCTTGGGACTTTGGATTCAATACGCTGCAATTGGTCTAGGGCATAATCCCCACAACTTGCGGGACTTAGTGGGACCCTGCGGCCGACCATGCCATCATGTACACTTCGTTCGAATCAATTGGCCCTGTGGAATGGGCTCCAATCAACCGTTCCTCTCGAAGTTATTTCCTCTCACCAGATGCGGACCTTGTAGGATTAGAAAGAGTCGTGCTCGTCTCAGCTTAAAAGTTTCACTTTAAGCAGGCAAAGGTCAAATCATTGAAGAATGCACAAGAAAATAATCTATAAAATTTGCCACGAGATTAATTAAATTTGATCTGTTGAACTATTAAGCAGACTCCTCCAAGGCCTCAGCTCGCTGAACGGCCCGATTAATCATGTTGACTGTGCCTATCAATGCGTCCTTTGACTTGAAGTCGGGAACTTCGTGCCCGCCGCTATGCACCAAGGCGGATCTTTGATCAGCTCTACAGATTGTGAGAATCTTTTCAGCACCATCCCAGTGGTCTTCCGATCCCCATATGTGTGCGGTCGGGATGCCAATGCTTTCTGCAACCTCCTCGAGTGAAATAGGAACCATCTCGGAATTCTCAATTGCATGGGGGATCGTGGATGCAGAAAGAAAAACGGCGCACTTGAAATGAAGCGACTGCCCTTTTCTGATTCTGTCAAGCATCCAGGTCATGACAAGAGTGCCGGCGGCGCTAAAGGCGATGACACCATCGTATGGCCCCTCCAGCTCCACCAGTGAAGTCAAGTCGTTTAGGGCCTTTAGCTGGGATTCAAAAGACGAGTCAAAGTATGCGTAAGTATCGCCTTCGATATCAATCAAGGCTCTAATTTCTATCTGCCGTCAATTCCGCCACTCGATCCACTGTGAAGCACCATGGAATTCTTCTCATAGAAGACCTACCAGGATCAAGTTCACGAGGTACAGTGCCCTCGACGAAACCATATTCGTGGTGGTTGCCCAACTCATATCTAATGGCAGCTGACTTGATTAGCAAACGTTGAAGCAAGGAGAATTATGACAATTACCCGTTTGCATCTCAAAGATCTAGGTAAAAGTAATTAGTACGCGAGAGCTTGAAACCAGACGTATGGCAAGCCACCACACTCACCTTTGAGTTGGTGCCAGTTCCATGGAGACTTTGATCATGTTAACACAATGTCCTTCTATGGTGTGGATTTTTGCATACCAAAGGAAGCGCATTTTGAAAGCCGCGTTGAATACCCGTAGACTGGAATTGGGTGGATAAAGGAATGGCAATGGATAATTGTATGAGTATCAGTAAGGTCAACAATGAAGAGCCAAGACCTAGTTTCGGATCTACTGCAACATTCGGGGAGTCATGTGACGTTTTTGGAAGTGTCAATGGCCACTTCTTGCCACCTAGGTGGTAAACAAGGTGACCGGAATCGCCTGCACCCGCCTTCTGCACTAATTCTGTCCGGTCGAGATAGCTCCAGTGACGTGGACGTCGCTTAGTGCCATTGTGGGCGGATTAAAAAAGAACTGGAGACGCTAAGCGGTGTGCCGTGTCGTGCCGCCTCACTAAGGGAATGGCGATGCAAAATGTCGCAAAATTGTGAGACATTATCTAGATCCAGAACCCTGGATTGCAGTAGTCTCGCCGGACCATAATGGCCCCACTCGCTATCTGCCGTGCTCAGATGGGCTGGCAGCCAAGGACTGCGGCTGGTCCCCGGCGCGGCAGTGAGATGCATCTCCTGAGATGCACCTCCTGAGATGTAGGCAAAGCACTGCATACGCCGTCTTGTCAAAACACTGGTTAGAAACCCGATTATTGGCGCGATGAATTCTTCTGTCACCGAGGGTGGGTCGAATATGAGCTGAATTGCCATTGAGTCAGTGGTGGTTCATCCACATCAAGAACGGAATTCCCGTATACTGGCGTTGGCTTATCTGCTTAGTCTGTTCTTTCTGCCCTTGATGTACCGTCGTATGCTCACTACTGTGTGTCAATGGCTAGACCGCGTCTCAATTCGTCCATATTTTCCATTGGCGCAGTCTGGGCCATTTTCGTGCTGGTAGCGGACCCCATTTTCAGAACACGGTCTAGATACGGTTGGGAAAGTGGAGTTCATTGTGGGAGGGTACGCTAAATCTCTTCGCCATTGGAACTCTGCCTCAGCTGTGTCTAGGATTGCTGCAGAAAAGGTCTTGCCGATTTGTTGTATCGTCTCTGTACCGTGTCTTGTGATCATCTAGAGCTGCAGTAGTGGCATGGTGGCTCTCGGGTTTGCCGGCACTGCGCAACTTTGGCAATGCTGGCCAGAACATTTGGGGTGTTAGTTGATGGGTAGCGAGAGCTTGGCAATTAGTTATAATCATCTTGCTCCTACTGAGAGCCAATCTCAGAAAATATTCCCAAACCAGATCGTATCAGAGAAAATGGCGTCTCACACGAATTTGAAACCTGAGGGTTCCGAACTTCCGCCATTGGCGGTCGTTGGAATGGCCATGCGTCTTCCTGAGGATGCATCGACGGCCGAGGCGTTCTGGGACATGCTCATGTCTAGGAGATGTGCGGCAAAAGGCTACCCAGAGGATCGGTTGAATATCTCGGCATGGTATCATCCGGACGTTGACAGATTGGATGCGATGCCGATGCGTGAAGCCCATTTCATCAAGGACGACCTCAGCGTATTCGACGCGCCGTTCTTTTCCATTAATAGTAATGAAGCCACAGGCATGGACCCAATGCAGCGCTTCTTGCTTGAGACAGTATACCATGCCGTCGAGGATGCAGGCATGTCAACTGAGCATATTTCTAATACGAAGACTTGTGTCTTCACAGGCTGCTGCAACGCCGACTACGGAAACTTTCTGGACCTAGACCCCGTAATGCCGGCCCAGTATCACATGCTGGGAAATGCCATGAACTTCTTCGCAAACCGCATCAGTTGGTTCTTTAATCTTCTTGGGCCTAGCGCCAATCTTGATACGGCTTGTTCAAGTAGTCTGTTGGCTTTGGATCTGGCCTGCCAATCTATCTGGAACGGAGATTCCACAATGGTAGGACTTTTCTATCACTACCATTATGGAGCCCTTCGCTTACCTATAAAAACATAGGGCATTGCTTGCGGAGGCAATTTACTATTGTCAATCGGCACGGGTCAACATATGAGTAACATTGGAGCGCTCTCCAAGGATAGCCGATGCTTCAGCTTTGACCATCGTGCCAATGGCTACTCGCGAGGAGAGGGATTCGCAGTACTGGTAATAAAGCCTCTTGAGCAAGCTGTCAAAGATAATGACACAATTCGTGCTGTGATACGCTCCTCTGCCTCAAATCAAGACGGAAAGACCAGCACCATTACCCAACCAAGCAAAAAGTCACAAGAGGCTCTGATTCGTCATGCATACGCAAAAGCCTCACTCGATATGGGGGCGACGAGATATTTCGAAGCTCACGGTACTGGTAAGTAGATAGCAATTGTGGCGTATGAAGTGGTACTAAAAAGTCGCAGGAACTCCCGTTGGTGACCCGATTGAAGCGTCTGCTATCGGCGCTGCGTTTCGTTCGTTCCGATCTCCCAGTGATCCTCTCTACATGTAAGCACCTGGGAAATCAATCAAAAATAGCGAACCGATAAACTAATGCGCTTTAATAGGGGATCTGTTAAGTCTAATATTGGCCATCTTGAAGGAGCTAGTGGCCTTCCTGGTGTGATCAAAGTAGTCCTTGCTCTTGAGAAGGGCGTGATTCCTCCCATGAGCACCAACTTTGAGAAGCTCAATCCAAAGATTGATGCCGAATTTCTCAACTTAAGGGCACGTTCGATTCTTCTAGCACACGATTCTAAGTCGCAACATGATTAACCATTTATTAGGTCCCCGCAGAAGCTGTGCCGTGGCCATCAAACGGTTTGCGTCGGGCTTCCGTATCTTCCTTCGGATTTGGAGGTGCAAACAGCCACGTCGTTTTAGATGACGCTTACAATTGTCTGTTGAAGTACGGCTTGGTAGGCAACCATAACACTGTACCTGAACCACCGTCCGCGCAAACCCTAAGTCAGCTCCCGGAGGAAAGCGGGAGTGAAATTAGTAGCATTCCAACGAATGGTGATAATGCTGTCCAAGAACTCACATTATTGGTATGGTCCGCAGCAGATGAGGACGGCATCAAACGTATCAAGAATGTATGGAAAGAATACTTGGCGACTCGTCCTCGGGTGCGGGAGGCGGAAGAGCCGTATCTTCGAAACCTCGCTCACACCTTATCTAACCGACGATCACACTTACCATGGCGGAGCTTTGCCGTGGGGGCTGATAAAAATCTCGCCGCCGTTGCAGATGAAATATCAGGCCCAATAAAGGCCACCAATTCATCAAACTTGGCCTTTGTTTTCACTGGGGTATGTACTTGAAATCTCTTTGCTGAATCTTTCTAACCTCTTTTCGATTATAGCAAGGTGCACAGTGGTGTGCGATGGGAAGAGAGCTTCTGGGCCAGTACCCCGTCTTCAAGAAGTCTATCGTTGATGCCAGTTCATTTTTCGAGAGTCTTGGCTGTGCTTGGAATGCATTGGGTAAGAAGAATATTACATCTGGTTGTGCATGGGACTGACGACCTGGCTACAGACGAGTTTCTTAAGGAAGAGAACGAGACTCAAATCAACAAGCCGGAATTTTCCCAAGCGATGTGCACCGCACTCCAAGTCGCGCTAGTGGACTTGTTGGAGTATTTTGGCGTTCGCCCCACTGCTGTTGTTGGCCACTCGTCTGGAGAAATCGCTGCTGCGTAAGTTTTTGCCCTTCGTCGGCCCGATCTTTATTAATGCAGGATCCAGATACGCATCCAAGGCCCTCAGCCGTGAATCGGCCTGGAGAGTCGCCTATCATCGTGGACGGCTGAATGCTCAGCTTGTCCAAAACGCAACTATGCAAGGTGGTATGATGGCAGTTGGCTTAACAAAGCAAGATGCCAAGCCATACCTCGATGCTGTTGCTTCGGAACTTGGAGCCCCTCGCCTCGTTGTTGCTTGTGAGAATAGCCCCACGAGTTTGACTATTTCCGGAGACTCGAGTCACCTCGACCATCTTCAAAACATTCTTGGGAAAGACAAGGTGTTTTGTCGTAAATTGAAAGTGGAAGTTGCTTATCACAGCTTCCAGATGCAAGAAATCGCAGATGAATATCTTTCTTCCATCAACGATCTCACTTCCGATAACAGGCCTCGGGATAATCTACCCTCTATTGTCTCTTCGGTGACTGGAACATGGACCACAAACGAGGAGTTTTTGAAACCTGAGTACTGGGTCAAGAATTTGCTCCAACCAGTTCTATTCTCCACTGCCATTGCGACGCTCTCATCTGCCTCATCCAAAGGTATGAAGAAGAAGCTGGATGGCAGTCATCGTCGCTTCAAAACCATTCACGAATATGTGGAGATTGGCCCCCACAGTGCCCTGCAAGGACCTATTAGAGAGACTCTTCGGTCCTTAGATCAGTCTTCGAGCGGTTACACAACACTGCTGAAGCGAAAGGTTTCAGCCATCCAGAGCACTTTGGAGGCTGCTGGCCATCTTTATTGCATGGGCTATCCCATAGATTTGAGTCGGGTCAATGGCCCCAGCGAGACTTCGGTCCTCAAATCCCCTTTGAAGACCTTGGTTGGTTTGCCACAATACCCATTTAATAAAAGCCATAAGTATTGGTTCGAGAGCAGACTCAGCAAAGACAATCGGTTCAGAAAGTTCCCGAGGTTGGATCTTCTGGGCACTCGAAGCAACGATTGGAATCCCCTTGAGCCCAAGTGGAGGCAAATTATTCGTCCTGCTGAATTGCCATGGATTAGAGATCACAAGGTAATTAACACTTAAACCGGTTCTTCAAGCCAGATACTAACTGTCCTAGATTAACGGCACAATCCTGTATCCTGGGGCTGGAATGCTCATCATGGCACTTGAGGCTGCAAAACAGCTTGCAGACCCAGCTCGCGAGTTAATCGGATTCTCTTTCAATGATGTGAAGTTCCGAACCGCTTTAAGCATCCCTGCCGATTCTCAAGGCGTAGAAGTCGACACGCATCTTCGCCTGAGAGATGACCAGGATGATGAAAAATCTGAATGGTTTGAGTTCCGTCTTTTAAGGCATCAAGACGATGGTTCCTGGGTTGAGAACTGTAACGGATCCGTCAAGGTGGTCTATGCTACCGAATATTCAGAAATCGACCAAGGTAATGAGTCTCGCCTCTGGAAGGAGAGACACCTTCGCCACTATGAAGAGCTCTTGCGCAAGTGCAATATCCAGTTGGACCCAGAATCCTTTTACGAGCATGCAACCAAATACGGCTATGAATACGGGCCAACTTTTAGGCCGATCAGATCTTTGGGATATGATGGAGCTACAAATGTGGTCACCGAAATTGACACGTTCCCATGGTCAATGTATGAGAACAAAGAGGCCCCTCAACCATACACGGTCCATCCCACAGTCTTGGATGCCATGCTCCAGCTCGTCGCATGCATTCGGACCAAGGGAGCCACTGAGCCAATGGCAACGGAGGTCCCTGTACAGCTCAGCCGCGTTTGGGTATCAAACAGAGGTTTGAACCACCACGACAGCGACAAGATTGAGGGATACATGGTTCAAGAATCGCACGGTGTACACGGTTCGAAATACGGCATCGCTATCCTAGATCCAGAGAACCGAGACGTGCTCATTGACATCGAGGGCTACGCGACCAACACGGTTTCCGGCGGTGCTATTGAGGATTCAGAGCAGCTTTCTGAGGCTAGGTGTCATAATATTGAGTGGAAGCCGGATGTGGACCTCTTGCTCATTGATAACATCTTATCATTGCCGCTTTTGGGTGACGTGAATGAGACTGAGCCAGTCGACTTCCGCACCAATCTCGAATTTCTTGTGATGGGATTCATTCAGCAGGCGCTGCGGCAAATTGAGGCAAACCAGGAGGATCAAAAGTTGGAATCCGATCACACAACCAAAATCTATTATGATTGGATGCTGCAAAAGATGCATTCCCTCGAGGATGGCACATCGCAATTCAGCACACCAGAATGGAAGGCTCGCCTTGTTGACGAGGACTACATGAGCCAATTGGCCGACACTGTCTCAATGACCAACAAACGAGGGCAGATATTCACCACAGTTGGGAAGAACTTAGGCAAAATCCTGACCGGTCAAATCAAAGTTCATGACATTCTTTCAGGTGGAGTGGAAGATGTTTCCGACGAGCTCTCTGAAGATTTGGTAAGTATTGTCCCACAGTGGGTAATTTTTTTTTTCATGCTACAATGTCTCCTAAACATTGGCTCCCGCACTTAACCTTCTCACCAGTGCATAATTTCTTTGCCTCCAAGCCACAACAATAATATTTATGCTAATTATGCTAGTTAAAAACCGCGCCGTGTGTGAAACGCCTTGGCAAGTATCTCGACTTGTATGCGCACAAATACCCTGGAGCCAAAATCCTCGAAGTGGGGGCTGGCGCGGGCGCTATGACGCGTGAGGTCCTCATGGCCCTCGCAGCCTCAGAGGAAGGCGAGCAGGGTAAGCCAAGGTGTGCCTCCTTTGACTTTACAGATATATCCGCCGATGTCTTGAGGAAAGCGAAGGAAGAATTCCGCTCTTATGGTAAACTCGTGTCATTCAAAGAACTCAACATTGAACTTGATCCCGGATCTCAGAAATTTGAGTGTGGAACATACGATGTTGTCGTAGTTTCTCAGGTACGCACCTTGATTTATTCTTCTAATCCATGGCTAATCAACCTCAGGTCTTGTATGGCACCCAGTTGAAGGTAGCGTTGGACAATTGCCGGAAACTTTTGAAGCCGTAGGTATTCTAGGCGGCGCCCAACTTCTCAGATACTAAAAACTATTAGTGGGGGTAAGCTCATCCTGGTTGAGCGCACCGAAGCGGAGAAATATTCTGAAGCATTTGTGCTCGGTCTTTTCGAAAACGGGTGGCCAAGTAAGCGGTTTTCTGAAGCAACAAGGATAATTGATTTCTAACACAGTCTTCTACAGGTTCTAATGGGCATCTTACATGCCAACCGTATATTGAGGAAAAGCAGTGGAACGACTTGCTTCAACAGTCCGGATTCTCGGGGAGTGAGCCTGCTTTACTCGACTATGACGATGCAACCTGTCACGAGTTCAGTGCTATGATATCCACGGCTGTTTTGGAAGACAAAGTAAAACCAGAACACCGCAATGTGCTGGTTGTGCACAACGCGGAGCAAGAGCAGCTTGCCGGAGTCATCCAGCAAGCTCTTGTCTCATCTGAGGCTTGGAATATTGAGACAACAACCCTGGACAAGGCGACAGAATCACTCCGCCCTGGTTCTTTAGTGATATTCTTACTAGAGCTAGGCGAAGCGTTCTGGGAGAACCCTGATAAGAATGAGTTCCAAAATGCCCAGAAGGCATTCCTTCAAGCATCCAAGGTGCTTTGGGTTGGTAGAGGCGGAGGATTTGACTCGCCAAGCCCCTCATTCCGCTTGATCGATGGCTTATTCCGAGTCTTACAGTCTGAAATTGCTAATTCAGTCTATGCGTACGCTTCGCTAGAATCTGAAGGCACGCTCAACAATAGACAGCTGCATCATATTTCGAAGCTCTGTCAGTCGCTTTTCACGGACCAAAACCCGGAGAGGGAACACATTGAACACAATGGCGTCCTGCACATTAATCGAGTTGTGGACTCCAGAAGCCTGAGCCAGGCCGTGCACGAGCGCCAGCTTCCGAAACAGAGAAAGCGGGCAAGAATTGGATGCGACCAGGCCCTGGAGCTAACTGTTGGGACACCAGGGCTTCTCAACACCATGCACTTCACCGAAGATGCAACCCAGAACCCAGAACTTCAGCCAGACGAAGTAGAAGTGCAGGTTCAGTGTATTGGTCTCAACTTCCGAGACGTACTCATTGCCATGGGCCGAAGAGGCTTGAGTGGCATGGGTAGCTGCTGCACGGGTATTATATCCAGAGTCGGATCGAACTGTAAAGACATCCAGGTAGGCATGCATGTGGCCGTGCTCGCTCTCAAGATATTTAGGACTTTTGTTCGCGCAAATGTAGCGAATATTTGTCAATTGCCTGAAGGCTTGAGCCTTGCAGTCGGAGCCGCAGTTGACGTTACGCACATTACAGCCTGGCACTCACTGGTCGAGATTGCCAGGCTCCAGGCGGGCGAAACCGTTCTCATCCACTCGGCCTCTGGAGGCACCGGACAAGCTGCTATCCAGGTAGCGCAGCACTTGGGAGCAAAGATCTTTGCAACTGTTGGCAGCACCAAGAAAAAAGAACTGCTGATGAGTCGCTACAACATCCCTGCAGAACATATCTTCTCTAGCCGCGACACCGTGTTTGAGCAAAGCATCAAGCGGCTTACCAACGGTCAAGGTGTTGATGTCTTGTTCAACTCCCTATCTGGTGAGAAGTTGGCAAAATCATGGGAGTGCATTGCGCCATATGGTCGTTTTATTGAGATTGGCAAAAAGGATGTTCTTGGCCAAAGCAAGCTCAATATGCTTTACTTTGCACGCAATGTCACCTTTAGCTGCATCGATGTGGCTTCAATGGTCATCGAACGCCCTCAGCTATGTATGAAAGCGCTGCGAGCCATCTACCCGTTAGTCATAAAGGGAGTACTGGCCCCATCGCACCCATTGCAGGTCTACGGCGTGTCGGAGCTGGAACAGGCATTCCGTGTTATGCAAGGTGGGCAAAACTCTGGCAAGCTTGTGATTGAATTCAGGCCTGATGACTATGTCGATGTAAGTGTTCTGATGTGCCTAAGTCTAATATTTCTGATACTAATGATGTACGTAGATGCTATTGGATACCAAACCAACCTCCTCTTTCGACGCTGCGGCGACCTACGTCATCGCAGGTGGACTCGGCGGCCTAGGACGAAGCGTTACAAAGTGGTTTGTCGAGCGAGGCGCGAGGAATCTCATTTTACTTTCTCGGTCCGGCGCGCAAACCAGCGACGCGAAGGGGCTTGTTGGTGAGCTTACAGAACAAGGAGTTAGTGTGCGGACGCCCGCTTGTGACATTGCCGATATGCCTTCATTGGAGGCGGCTCTGTCCGAATGTCTGTCAGATATGCCACCAATCAAAGGATGCATTCAGGCAACCATGGTTCTGAAGGACTCAACCTTCGAGGGATTGTCTTGGGACTCATGGAATGCAGTTCTGCGGCCCAAGGTGCAGGGTTCATGGAACTTGCATAAGGCTTTGCCAAGCGGCATGGACTTTTTTATCATGTTTGCCTCAGTTTCCGGCGTTGTTGGCCTGCGAGGGCAAAGCAATTATGCCGCAGCCAATACCTTCTTGGACTCATTGGCAAAGTATAGGCTCAGTCTTGGCGAAAAGGCAACATCGCTGGATCTCGGCATGTTCAAATCTCTTGGCATCATGCACACAGAGAAGGGGCTGGGAGACAAGGTGGATCCGAGGTCCGAGTGGGATGCAGTCAGCGAGTCCGAGCTTTTGGCTCTTCTTGACCATTACTGCAACGCCCCGGACAAGGGCTGGACACCGACGCAGAGCCAGCCAATGATCGGCGCCAATGTCACAGCCAAACTACGCGAGCACGACACTGCTTATTGGCTTGAGAAGCCCTCATTCAGTCATCTAGCTATCAACAACTCGACTGTCGGCTCCGGAGACACAAACACAGGAAGGGTAAACTTTCGCACACTTTTCGCAACAGCATCGTCGCTTGAAGATGTAACAGCGGCAGTGACGGAAACATTCGTGCACAGGATCTCTACAATGCTATCACTCACAACTAAAGAGGTGGACAAATCCAGGCCTTTGAACAGCTATGGTGTAGACTCTTTAGTAGCAGTTGAGATCCGGAGCTGGTTTTCCAAAGAGCTGCGGGCTGATATTGCAATTTTTGATATCCTAGGAAGCAGCACCATTGCAGATGTGGCAAGACTAGCTGCTGCAAAGAGCGAATACCGAAAGGGGAAATGGATCACGGAATCATGAGGGAGAGGGGATAATGAAAGGTCCGATAGCCTAAATACATTGGAGCTTAGCTGGCAATACTAATGCATTTCATGCAATTGCAATCCGCACTGAAATCGATCCTTTCTTCGTTTGGAGTACGATCAGGTCATGATCATACGAAATGTCTTCCTTGGTTGTCTCATGCAATCGCGCTCTTGGGATGATGTGGAATGCCATGAGGGCTGCCATTATATACAGCTCGCAGTACGCCAAACTGTAGGACATATGAGTATAGAATTGGGTGAATGATGATCAATGACTTACTTTTCACCGATGCATGAGCGACTGCCTTTACCAAACGCAATCAACATCTTCTGCAGCTTGTAGTTTGGTGCTCCATCTACCAACCACCGCTCGGGCACGAATTCATCTGGGCTTGGGAATAGTTCTTGATTCCAATGATTGATCATAGACGTCATGCCGATGGGTGTGCCTCGAGGTATGACCCATTCGATGTTGCCATCCTGACTCCTATAGATAAGATCTTCCTCACGAGCAATTCTCGCTGAGCGGTGTGAGACACCGGGCATCACGCGCAATGATTCATGAATCACTGCCCACAGGTACGGGCGACGCTCCAGCTCTGTCCATTTGAGGTTGGAACGATCGAGACCCTGGAGGTCTTCCATGAGTCGCTTGTAAATTTCCGGCTGAGCGAGAAGGTAGTATGTAATCACCGTCAGTATCGCCTATCAAACGTTAGTGGGAGTGAAGAGAACCAAGATTCCACATCACCTACAGCAGTGGTTTCCGTGCCTGCCATTAGAAAATTGAACCCTTCCCCAGATAGACGGTACATTGATTTCTCTGACTCTGGTATGGTCTTTGACGCGACTACCTCCGCAAATACCCTTCCATTCTCTGGGTTGCGCAAAGCTGCCTCAATGTATTTCGGGATGGTCACATTCATCTGCCTCATGACTGCCTTGACGTCTTCACCCATGTAATCCGACAACAGAGGCAACACCTGGGCCAGTTTTCGCGCAATTGCATTGTGCCTCATCATGTACGCGCTCTTAAAAAAGGATTTAACCCACGTAGCAAAGTTTGGCTCCCAGCCATCTTGCGCGATAAAGCCCATGGGCTCACCAAATGCGTATTGCGAGATGATGTCCGCTGTAAAACAATTAAAGGCTTCCTTGACATCGAAAGGCTCCTTGCCAGCGGAACGAAGCATCTTGTTGATGACAAGATCCGCAAATTCGTGGACCTCGCCCTCAAGCTTAAGCATCTGCTGCCGGGAGAAAAACTTGGACAAAGCCCCCTTGCGCATCCTGTGGACTTCGTGGGAGACAGTAGAGAAGCCCGTGACGGATACTGGGCCGGCGCCGCCGGTGTTCAATTGATGTTGCCATTTGTCGCGGATGCGCCCGGGCCCAGCATAAATCTCGTCAGTGAAGTATGGGTCAGAACAGTGCAATTCGTCCGGGTTGATTCTGACGATGGGGCCTGTGATGGTTGAATTAGGTATGAATGCCGTTTTTCTTCAACCGAACTTACCATAGCGGTCATGCATGCGACTGATTTCACGGCCGTATCTTCCCACAAGTATCCAATCGTAATATGCCTCGTAGATGTAGCTTGCAGCTGCCAACTTGGGTCCAGGAAATCGAGCCAGTGGATGGAAAGGCGAAATATTATACAAGGCAATCAGGACGCGATAGCCTACCCACAGACCAAGGACATAAAGAATGCCGATTGGGCTCAGCACGGCCTGGAAATTGTCTAGACTTAATCCATGATTTGCATCCATCTTGGTCGTAACAAGACTGGTTTGCAAATAGGTTGAAAGCAGTGATGCGAAAACAATCAGAAAGAAATGCGACGTACTCGAGGATGTTGGGAGTAAGAGATTCAACGGGGTGGGTAATTGAGAAGATAAGCCGATGGCCGTTTCTTCTCTGGGCCACCACCCCCTCGTGGATAATTTCTAAAACCCATGAACTGACTGGAACGTCGAGGTAGCGCCAGGGTTCATTCTCCACGCATGGCTTTGAAGTCCGGACATGAACGGTTCTGAGATACTTGCACTCCACTCGTAAGCAGGGTGTTGGTCCACACAATCCTGGTAAAATCATTGACGAATCTGACGGGCTAATGCCAATTCAACGGCCGTTGAAAGAGAATCCGGAGTGATCGGCTTCTTTGACCCACCAGTGTCTCTAATGCGGATGTAATGCCGATGCATGGTGCTCGCATATCGGTAGCGAGGTGCAACGTCACCAAAACATTGCCAGGATCCCGAGTGGATATCCTTTCGTCTCACATCTTTTTATTCTTTGCAGCATCTGCTGTGCTACAATTACATTCAGAAGGCTTTCTATAAAACACATCGTGTCAAGAGATTGCTCAAAAGTAAACCCGAGCAGCCTCGCTCCGTGCGGCCAAGGGCTCGTTCAAGTGCGCTTCCCTGACAACGTTTGGGTGGGACGGTGGTGGTTCTGACAGATGAAAAAACTGCTAGTGGCAGAAAATATCCGTACTAGGGATCGGAGGGCTGACCACATCGATGGTTAGTAAAATCAACCCCTGTTACCCTGCTAGCGGAGCAATGAGACCTGGGAACCATGCAATATTGCAAGGGGGATTGCAATTTTTCCGGTCGTTTGGCAAAGGGAAATGACGCCAACACCAGGTCGGTTAGACTATAGGGTGGGTCAAGTTGAAGTTGATGTTCCAAGAAAAAAGCTGGAAACGACACAAGCAAATATGAGCAGAATTTTGGGGGTTAATTGATAAATGAAATGTAAATTGGGTCAGTAAAAAGAACTTATTTGAGTGTTTTCTTCTGTCGTGTCTGCCCAACTTGGAGGGAAACGTGCCTTCAGGTGAACGGTGTATTCACAACCAGACATTTCTTGCGTAGCTCTATGTACAAAAAAATCAACAATTTTTCTACCCTCCTTTCCCTCAACATGGTATATAAAAGTGAAAACATTGACTCGAAAAACGATTGGACTCATCGATCCTCCTCCGTCCATTCCAGGCCTCGGAAATCCTCTGTGCCAAGATTATCCCTTTCAGTGCACAGACCTCAAAATTGAAAATATTTCTTTGAGTGCGGTGAGCCTCCACCTAGGTAACTCGCCGCTTACCGTACTCAAAGGGATAATGTTTCCCAATTAAATTATGTAACAAACTTGCCACCAATGATTATTTTATTTATGTAAACCTATATTTTCTTTTCTTGACGCCTTTCTTTGACGAGTTGGAAATGGCGGGGTACGTGGATGCAGCCTTGGCACACCTAAAGGGATAACATCAATGATTTGTGGTGGACACACCACTTGAACCGACCAAATCAATCCTCTGCATTGCCATGCTGTACCAAACCCAAAGAAGCTCCTTGAGCCGCAAATTGCTCGAAGGTGGTGCCCATGGTCGGGGATGGTCTGATCGGATCGTACCTTGAGAGTTATGAAGATTCCGCCATCATGGTACTTGTACGGATCTACATCAAGTATTAAGCCCAGCACGGTCATATACCATGCACCTTAATCGATGACTCCTTCTCTACCACAAATGATGAATGTTAGTATTTGAGGGACAGGGCCCGAAGTGGAAGGGAGCATAAGATAGCTTGGCCGAGCATCAGGATTGCTTTGTGTATCACTGCGACGCTCGCTATTGTGTTGCTCCGAATCTTAAACTTTTGTCAGTAATTCCAGGCAGAGTTTTGTAATACTAGGTGCTATAAAAGTGAAGTTTGAGCCGTTAGCAGCGCACAGGAAGAAGGCCTTGGAAGTTGGGCTGATTATCAGTCCGTGGACTAAGTCGGCAGGCAATGGGTCTTGAAACGGCTCAGCCTTGATATACGGTCTTGAATGGCCCGGAGGATATTTTCTCATAAGAGAATTGCATCGTCTAGATCTTTTGCGATCCAACCCTTTGATCATGTAAGGTCACAGCCCCATATTGGGCTGCCATATTGGAACCCTCCAATTCCCCACAGCTCAAGTGCTCTTTTGAAGGCCAGTTGCAATGATATCCAGCTCTTATCGACAATCCTAGCGATTCCATCAAATGGCTCCGGATAACAAGGTTTGTGTCAAGATAGCCCCTTTTGGTCATGTTGGAAGGTCACATGACTCGCTTGATCTCGCTTCCTGCCGCTTTTACGCTGGGCACCTGAATGGTGCCCAAGGCCCTGATGAACATAGCCGCTTCATTGTGAATTCCTTGTTCCAACAATGGTATCCTGGATGAGTTGCTCAGTCGTCCTCGGAATATGTGCAGTAGCTTTTGCGACAGGTTCGTTGTGGAGTTGAATGCACAAGACTAGATTGAGCTGCGCGTCCATACCGGTCAACACACGTGGTAGTGCTTCGGGAAAGATGAATAAATATTGACAACGGAATGGCTAGTGGAGTGAGAGTGTTGGGCATCAATGCCAAAAGGAAATGGTGATCAAATATATACTGTCAGTCGCTTGCGTGCTGTGCCCACAATTCTGAACCACCGACCAAACAAGGCTTGCCGAATCATAGAATGAGCTAATGTCCTTTGGATTCTGTTGTACGTGAGCTAGTGACCGCCTGCAGTCAGTTGCTGGAGAAATCCACGTCGCGTGGCGTCTATCTGCTGGTAGAGCCAGCACATTGCGACTCCACTAAGCTAATAAACGGCCCAATCGTGATGCCAGGAATGTCTAGTCGTTGGCCACGTCGGTCAATTTTCCATGTTTGCTTTTCACCTTCAATCCCTTTGCGTATTCCTTTTTTGCGTATTCCTTTTCTTCAATTTTTCAGATCTTTAACGAATATCCTCAACTCCAGAATGGATGCACGACAGGACTCTGACAACCTTGCGTGGGACCGTTCCGATGGGTGCTTCGCCGAGGCGATGACCTATGTCCGGCTCACCTCCACATGTCGAAAGATTCAATCCTTGACCGAAAGGATATTCGAGAAAAATGCAACTTTGGTGCCACCATTGGTTATGGGTGGCTACAATACTCTGTACCCCTTCCAGGTTGAGGGTCTGTCCACCAAGGTTCTCGTCCGTGTACCCACTCCGAACCAGGCCGTGTTTCCTGAAGAGAAGGCACGCGCGGAAGCAGCGACTATGGCATATATTAGCCAAAAAACCCAAATTTTGGTTCCAAAGACATTTTACAATGGAATTGATCACGGAATCGGCCCATTCATGATTATTGAACACCTCATATCCCGACGAGGAATGGGCCAGGCCCTGGAAGCACCCCGACTAGGCCCCAACGACCCTCCCATATTAAACCCCAAAATTTCCGTGAGCAAACTCAAGAGTCTCTGGATTCAAATGGCACGATGTTTATTGCAGCTTGCACAGCCAACCTTCTCACGAATCGGAGCTCTTGCCGAAACAAGTCCTGGATCTTACAGTGTGCTTGGCCGGCCAATCACCCTTAACATGAACAATATGGTTCAACTATCCAATATTCCCACGTCAATCTTTCCACCTGAAGGTACTACTTATCAAACTACTGATGAGTGGTATGTGGCGTTGGCTGAAATGCAGATGGCAACCCTCATCTTCCAGCACAATGACATGGTCTCGTCGGATGATGACTGCAAAACCAAGTATGTTGCTCGTCAACTGTTTCGGAGATTGGCAAAGCAAGGGAGACTGTCCAAGTTTGGCTTTCTCGAAGACGACTGGTCTGTATCCTCAAAACATACTCCTGCCACATTATCGGCCCCAGACGATTCGGGTTCATTCCGTATTTGGTCAGAGGATTTCAGGCCAGCCAATGTTATTATTAATAAAGATGACCAGATTCTCGGGGTTATTGACTGGGAATACGCCTATGTTGGACCAACACAGTTTGTTTTGGACTCGCCATGGTGGCTATTACTTGATGTACCCGAGATGTGGGATAATGGTATCGATGATTGGGCTCGCGTCTACGAAGAACGACTGCCAACTTGGCTATCGGCGATGGAAGAGGCGGAACAGAGCATGAGTCCCGGCTCTCTACGGCTCTCGGCATATATGAAAGAAAGCTGGTCAACAGGACGCTTTTGGCTCAACTATGCTGCTAAAAAGAGTTGGTCCTTTGATACCATATACTGGAAATATCTAGATGAGAGGTTTTTTGGTGAGAGGGAGAAGAATATGCCCATGGACGAGTTGTGGAAGACCAGGGTACATCTCCTGAGTGAGGAGGAACAGTTAGCGATGGAACCACTGGTAGAAATCAAGATGGAGGAATCCAAGGAACGAATTTTGGTTGATTGGGATGATGAAGAAGCTAGGCAACATTTGTCGCGTTTTCTTTTCGATTAAGGTCATGCGGTTCGAGTCTGACCAGAAGAGCAACTTTCTAATCTTAAAACATATCAACGTCATAAAATTATCATCGATTCACACATTGCAAATTTCTGCATTTGAGAAAAAACTGAGGATGGAAAACTCATCGTAGTAGACGACAGCGGTCGCGTCCCGGCCTGAGAACATTGTCGATAAGCTTGCGCGAGATCTAGTGCGTGAACTTGAGCTCCTTGCCCTCGTTATAGAAAAATTCGAACCGAACCACGTGAGCCGCCATAGTTTGATAATGGGCGGTAGCAGAATCAGATAGGTGGCGTGGTTTTGTGTTTAATACTGAACGCAAGATGCTTTCCCCCCTCAACTTAGTTTCCTTTCCCCACTTTTGGATCACGTTGATTATTTGCTTTTTTCACGAAAGTACACCGCCGTGGTACTGCTCTGCTAACATTGCAATTAAGTAGAACATTTTCATCCTTCTCCGATAGCAGATTTCCTTTTGTCTTGTTCCACCTAGCGACGCTCGGTCCTGCCCTATCCTCCAATACAGGGAGATGCATGTCGCAGCTTCTGGTGGAAATGCACGCAAAAAGACTCAAAATTACATATATTCCATGGAAAATACACCATTTTCCTTCCGATGGGCACCAGTGCGATAAACATTTCCCGCAAGGCTATTGCCACGTGCTGGGCGTTCGTCTTGCTTGCACGCGGTCACTCGTCTCCACCTGAGGTTTAATAGGATGAGATTACTCATGATCATGAGCTGAACTTTGGTCAGTCATGGCTGTGCCAAAGTCAGCCTTGTGGCTTACGCCAATGTCCTAGCTTAGTGTTGGCGGACGGATATTTCGGCCTCCCCCATCTGCAGCCATTGCTTTCGGGTATTCGCTCCATTGCTCACTCGGCGTGCATTGGACTTTATCAGCTGAGAAAAATCTTCAAACCGCGATTCCGTCAATTACTCAATTAGGATCATGAATATCATTACTCCTGACCTCTGTGAACTGTCATGTGATTGAGAGCAAAGTCCTAGACTACGTATCCTGCTAGCAATGTCAGCTAGGGCGAATTTTACCCCGCAACGCCTCGTGGACAAACCGAACCTGCAGCTGAAACGCCACTGCGCAGCGAAGCGACAATTTATCCTTGCAGTGCAGGAGGTTGCCTAACGCCCCGCTAGTTAGAAAGACTTAATATATCATCGATGCCTCCGCCTGGTTTCAGATTATGATAGAAAACTTCCACACTAACTGGTCAACGTTTTTTCACCATCTGCTTTAGCAATCGGGTGGAATGGAAGACAATCAATTTCCACGATCAGCCGAAGAGGCTCAGCAACATATTCGCCGCATCCGGTCCGAGAAAGGCCTCGGAGATGGGCCGGATCAGATTGGAAACAATGCTTCAGATCTCGAGTCTGCTCTTAGGATGTGAGAACATTTCCATCCGCCCAAGGCTTACTAATATGTGTTTTCAATTTCTAACAACTTCAGTTTGTCCGATGACCTCTACAAAACAGCCACACATTTTCTTCTCGAGCTAATCCAGAATGCCGACGATAACGCGTATACAAAAACTCATGAGCCGACGGTTTCCATTTCCTACTCGCAGAACCGCGTCAGAATCGATTGCAACGAGGATGGCTTCAGCTTTAAAAATGTCGAAGCCATCTGTCGCATTTGCATGAGCACCAAGAGCGGTCGCAGCAAATCATTGGGCTTTGTTGGCGAGAAAGGCATCGGATTCAAGGCTGTGTTCAAGGCAGCCTCTACAGTGTGGATCAAATCAGGCCATTATTCGTTCAAATTCGATCGCGATACTCACTTGGGCATGATTGCACCTATTTGGCACAAATTCCCCAATCGAACGAAGAAAGGGTGGACCAGCATTCTGCTCGATTTGGATACGGAGTGCAACCAGACGGCCATTATCGACGAGTTGAAATCATACGACGCGCGGATTCTGCTCTTTCTGAGGAGGCTCCGCAAGCTTATCGTCAAGGTAGATATTGGCGGCCTACTTAAAACAGGTAGCTTCACCAGGACTCTCGGCCGTGGGGAGTGGCCGTCTGAAAACCCAGCCATGATGACGCTCCGAACGGATCGCAAACAGAGCGATTATTTTGTTTGCAAACAGACGGTTCACAAACTACCAAAAGAGGAAAGACGACGCGGCATTTCCAGTTCTGAGATCGTCTTGGCCTTCCCTCTCTCTATACACGGGAATGAACCACTCCTCCAAGCGCAAAATGTTTACGCCTTTTTACCGATTCGCGACTGTGGCTTCAAGGTGAGCTTAAATCACTGCTATAATCTAATCCAAGCCTAACAAAGCCACCCAGTTTCTCCTGCAAGCAGACTTTCTTCTTCCGGCCAACCGAGAAGACCTTATTGCGGACTCCCTTTGGAATCAACATTTGATAGACGCTGCTGCATCTGTCTATGTCGATGCTATGCTAAGCATGGCCAGAAAACAGGGCAAGCTTCGTTACACACTTGTTCGATTCATACCGTCGCAAGATTCCCACTCTCCTCTGTTTGAAACCTTCCGCAACTATGCTTTAGAACGGTTGAGGAATGCCCCTATTTTGGAGACGCAAGGCGGAGCTTTGCGCTCTCCTAACGAAACAATCGCAGTACCAAAGCGGTTTTGTGACAGCAAAGGACAACCTTTTCTCGCGCGATTCGAAAGCGGGCCGAAATATCTCTCCGAGAAGTACGAAGAAGGCGACAGACAACATATAACAGATTTGGGGTTACAGGTTATGAGCCACGAAAAGTTCGTGGATCAAACCAAGCAACTTCTTGAAAAGAGCCCAAGACAGTTTTTTATCAACAGGGACAATGAGTGGCACGCCAGCTTCTTTCAGCTCCTATCGTCTATGCTAGCCTCTGACCGAAACTCCCTGGCCGTTATCCCGCTTCGGTCGGGAGAGTGGGTGAAGCCAGATGCTAATCCAATTTTCTTCCCCAAAGGCAATAAGGCTGATTCAGCCATTCCGAAGGGGATTTCCGCTCGAGTTGTCGACTTCGAGGCGGCTAATGACCCCAACCGCCGAAATGTGTATACTCTTATGGGCGTCAAGGAATACCAGGATGGTGATATTGTGGACTTGATTCTTAAAACCTATCGAGACGGTCCATTTACGCCCGCAAATCACTCTACCGAAACAATTATTTCACACACCTTGTTTCTATTCAAGGCAAAGTGGGAAAATATTAACAAGGTGAGCTTCTGGATGGCCGCATCAGAAGGGAATCCTCGCCTGTCATCTTCCATGTATATCCCTTCGACTCTGGCTTCATCAGCCAGCAAGGTTCTACCAGAGAGTACCAATTATGCCTTTCTCCATCCAGAATACTTCGACAATGGGCGAGAAGAAGATGAGGATTGGATGCGGTTTCTGCAAGATCAGCTATCCATTCCTATATATCCGCGATTATTAAATCCCGGCGGCTTGGCCCTTGGGGGCGCCATCCATCCTCACTTTCAACAGATAATGAAGAATGTGCTGAATACAGAAAGCCTGGTGATTCTCAGAGATGGCTGGGACTATTACAAGTCCTTCCTCGACCCAAGCTGCTCACAACCGAGTGGGATTGTGCCCGGACTTACGCAGCAGCTTCTCGTTAATGCTTTGCGTGATGCACCGACTAAATGCATTGGATTTACAGATGTCGTAGCCACCAAAACAGCGTTTAGTCCACTCCCAAATCTGATGGAAGCTAGCAAGGGCCTAGCCCCCTTTCTATCTATTCCAGAGCCGCAGGATCCTAGGTGGGAGGATCTCTTGAAGTGCCTCGAAGTAGGCGTTGAAGCCAATCTCAAATTCTACATCCAGTGTCTTCGTGGTGCTTCTAAGAATCCCAATATTGACTCGGATACCGTCCGCGGGTTCATGGCGGAGATTCAATTGAAGGGCGCAAGCGATTTGGTTTTGCTAAGGTACCTAACAGCATTCAACGTTACTTGGGATAGATACTTACTGAATTCAATTTAGACAAGTCTTCGAGACAGAGAAACTCATCTACTCCAGACTGTCCACGCCAAATTGGGTAACATCCAAGGATTGTGTTTGGAGAGGCGAGAGTTGGCTAAAGCGTTCCGTGGGCCTCCAGAAACTTTATCCCAACAATGAAATATTGTTTCGCAACTACCTTCTTATTCCGAATTCGGAAATTCAACACATTATTAAGGAGGCTGAGGACGTGAAGATGGGTTCCAAGATCTCGCATATAACAAGAATTTTGTTGGCCTTTGCGGACCACATGCGATATGAGAAAGTACCTACTGAACAGAAAGTGAAACTTCGATTCATTCGCATGCTTCCTATTGTGCAGCATGACGAAACAAAATCATATAGTTACCTATCGACCGCCGATGACAATAACAACTGGTTCATTGCTGATAGAGCTGTGCTTTGGACTAACTTTCGGAATGCGTTGTCCCTTCTAGCCCTCCCTGTTGATATAGTCCTCAAAATCCAGGACTTTCTGAAACTCCTGCATCTCGACAACCAATTTCTGAGCAAAGAAGCAACAATTGTGCGCCAAGCACACGGTGATCAGGTGCTGTCAGATGAGTTAACTAAGCGTTATCAAGCGCGTGCAGATTATCTATTCCGGTTTGTTCTCCCTGCATCTTGTCATTTTACAATTGCTAACTTGTCAAAGTCTTATCCCAAAACATCTCCGAAAAACGGAATCGGTGGTCCGGAACTTCCGCAGCGTGCAAGTATACGTCGTGACAGAGATCGTGCAATTCTGGCGAGTTCCTGTTGGACTGGCACAAATCCCGAGTACCCTCAGCCCAGGTGTAGCGTTTATCCAAGTGGACGCATGGGGACGGCTTGAGATTTACCTTCGCCAAGGGTACGAGGCAGAAGCTCATATGTGTGAGCTGGCGGAGCAGTTGAGGCAATTTTCAAATGTACCCGTGGAAGACCGGGATCTCTTGAATCTGGTCTTGACTGGGCGGATGGAAAGAATCGAAGAAATTTTTGAATCAAGAGGAATCCCTCCTCTATCCGACAACGAGGTGAAGGAAGGAGAAGATGAGCAAGACGAGGTGGACGAGTTTGATCCAGGTAAAGAAAAGAGAAAGGAAATCAATCGGCCGGCAGAGGACAGTGCTTCACGCTTTGCCCGTCTGCTTCGCCACCTGAGGTTCTCACCCTCCATGTCCACTCAGAATGAAAAGGCCCTTCCCTATCAAGAGGGCATGGATCAGCCACCAGTGGTTCAAACACTTACTGTGCCAGAAATGAAGAGCACCTTGATGCAAATGGAATTTTCACAAGAACAGGGCACCATCAAAGGAACCAAAGCAGCCGTGTCAGAATCATCAATCCTGGACAGATTAAAGGGCTTCACGAAGTCTGACGGCGAGATTGGAGAAATGATTGTAGGTCAAATCCCAACTCGACACGGAAAGCTCGAGTTCGATCTAATGCTAATCCGATGTAGGTCTCGGATATCCTGGAGGAGGCCCTAGGCGATCCAATTCAGCCGGGGCTAGTGTGGCAGAACAGAGATAGCAAAACTCCGAATAGGGCATCCTTCGTCTTTACAGATTACCAGGGACGCTTCACAGCGGTCTTGGCTAGGCTCTCAGGCTTTACAGGGAGAACCCAGGGGTACGGAAATATTATCTACCATATAGATATCAAGACAGCCAGTACTTGGTCGTCGTCAAAATTCAGACTCTCGAAGGAGGAGCTCAGCCGAGTAAGTATTTGATCTACATCGCCCTGTCGCGATTGACGTGCACAGATTAATCAAATGGATTTAGGCACAACAGTATTCAATCCTCCAACCACCTCAGACCGAAGCACAAGATAGCGCTTTCAGAGATGTTTATGTGATAGCCTTCATCTCTAGCGTGCGCAAGAACCCAAGCATCGCGTTCCTCACCGACCCATGGGAATTGATCAATGACGGACAATTGCAACTTGATGTACACCTGGGGTATCGATTATCAATCCAATTGAAGCCGCGAACGGAGCAGCCACATACAGAGTCAACAGAGTTGGCAGGGCTCGACGCTATCCAATTCAAGCCTGTCGGCGCACTTCCTTTGGAGAAGAAACCGGAGTCTGTTATGGGATACTTGTAGGAGAAAGTGGCTTGTACAAAACTAAGATTTGTTTTGAAAAAGACGCCTTCGTTCAAACCGAACCAGGCTTTACGGCGTGGGCTGATTGAAACCGCGACCCATATGCTTCAATGCTAGACATGAAATATTTTATTATTTTACCAAATACATCGAATTCAATGACATTTCCCTATACTTTTGTGAAGCTAGAGCCGGTTCTCTTAACTAAATTCTTTCAATCGACAAATATGAGAAGAGTTTATCCGCGCTACGATTAAAAGGCAAGATAGGAGAAAATCTTCCAAAAACCTCGAGTTCGGGCGCATATGAACGAATGGATAATACAAACGCCCTTGATAAAATTCGCCATACGTGTAATTTCGATATTTTGAGAGCTACAAGCCGTCATTTCATCAGCGGTGCAGGTCACGGACGTGTACTTTCATTCTGGTAGGTTTATTAGAAGAGAGAACGCCATTATTAAACTAATCCTTTTTACTATTCTTCTGCTCGGCCCGTTTGTGGTGGAAAACTGTCTTCAGTATCATGTCCATTACCCGATTTGGCAACATGCCCATGATGGCATCGCTTATCGCATGCATTGTCCACGGGTACAGAATCAAGTACCCCCGTGTTACAGCTCTTCCTACACGGGACATTGCTGCATTCGCAAATTCCCTCGCCCCGGGTGACCCTCGTGGAAGCTTGCCGGAATTGGCTTGAGTTTGCACCTCGCCTAATATCAGTCCCAACACATCCACAGGAATTCCATCGGCTTTCATCTCTCTAGCCGTAGCTTTTGTAAATGCTGCAACGAAACTTTTGCAGCCTGAGTACGTCGCGACACCCGGCATTCCTAGCATTGAAGCAGAACCCAAGTTCAAGACAAGGGAAGGCCCGTTTTTCGAGAGTTTCGGAATGGCCAGCCGCGTAAGCTGAGCCATGAAGCGTGCGTTTAGGGAAATTACGCGGTCCATCTCATCAGCACTGGTGTCGTCCATTCTTCGATAATATAGCGATGGCACAACAGCCAATCCTCCTACATTGTTGACGAGTACCGTCACGTTCAAATCGCTCAATTCTCCTAGGACAAGAGAAATGTCTTCTGCAGTAGCCAAAACAGCGTCGAACACGATAATTCGAACTTTGACTTGTGGAAACTCGTCCAGTATTTGGGCCTTGGCTTGTTCCAGCTCGTCGGCTTTATGGCCAAGGAGAGCAACGTTGAAGCCACGGGCGGCAAGCTCTTGTGCACATCCCAGCCCGATCCCGGCGGATGCACCAGTGACGAGGCATCAACTGTCAGGAGAGTACTGATATCGGGTCAATGGGATCTCGGGCAAGAGGTGCAGGGATGACCACTCAAGCAACCGATAGCATCCCTTCACGAGAACAGCAGCCCCAATGAATTGCAAGGCCCTGGCGATTGACATTGCGAGTTCTTGAGGGGACTTGAAAAAAAAAGAGAGAAGGGTGAAATATCCAGGCATTGAGCTTTTTCGAGATCAGAAGATGTTGGACACCAGCAGAAAAGAAATGGGGGTGCCAGAGCTTTATACCCAGCAACTGGTGTGGGTCACAACCATCCATAATATGATCCACAGCGCTATACGAGCCACATGGAGGAAAAAGGGTTGCAAGTAAGATTTCAACAGGGGATTTCGCTTCATCAAATGCACTTGGTACATTTATGTAATATTCATAAATAAGCATTCCGTAAATTTAATAATAAACAGACCAATTACTAATTCTTCAAGTATTTACAAATGAACTCATTTACACCCTTAAATGAGTCAACTCCGGTATTTTCTAGGTAAGGAGAGCCACTGTCGCCGCGTTTTGCTACTTTTATTACCACCATGTTAAACCGCCATATTTCCAGGGCGTACTTGTCAAACCCTGGCAACTCTGAAACATTGCCCTCTTGTTTTGCATCAACGACATCCCATAATTCTTTCCATCTCTTACACGCACGTAAGAGTGCACATGAAGCTGCGTCAAGTAGACAATTGGTTCTGGCCAGTGCTATCTGGTGGCTGAGAGCTTGGAGTTGTAAGTCATACAGTATTGCTGTGAAACTACGGGGAAGTACTTACCATTTATCAGAACAAACAAGATATCATATGTCATGTAACCAAATGCATCGCTGTCAGACCCGGGCCACCGATCTTGAATGATGATTGACATGATGCTTTCAAGTGATGGAGCCGGGGGCAGAGTAGTTTCCAATGTGAGCAATTGCTGAAATTCCTGTGAAGTTTCTGCTTCGAAGAGCTTTCTTTGGCAAGGTATACCTCCCGTCATTTCGGAGATATGTAAATTGGGTTGGCTATTGAACCATGTAATCATAAAAGTATTTATAATCTGTGTCCAGTGTGCTATCCTTCACTTGCAGTTAGCACGTGTAACTAAAAGCTAGTCGAATGCTTACCGAATGCTCAGTTCTGTGTGAATAAATTGATTCCAGTTGCAGGCCGAGTACTTGGACATGTCAACCACATGCTTGGCCTGCAACACTCCCGAAGATCGAACGGCGGCATTCAGTTGGGGCAGCCGCTCTGTTCGTATGCGGAAACGAATTTGATCATCATTTCTAGTAACCCGGACGATCAAAATGCACAGTGCTGCTTGAAACATTTCCAAGAGATGAGGCGGAGTATTTTCACCGTTTCTTTCCCCTGGAATCTGTTTCATCAAAGGGTGGGCGAAGATGAACTCTTCAGCAAGCAAGTAAAATTGCCGCGCTGATAAAGCAGCATCCACGGGCGGCGAAACCAGTGCACCGGCAAGAAATACTGCCAGAAGTAGAGGGATCGATACTTTTTCGATCCCATTTAGAAATGTTGCTGGATGAATGATAGGCTGGTAGGGGTGTAATTTCTCAAAAAAGACGGACGTGAAGTAAGTCAAATTCGCCACGGTGAAAACATTCTGGGCAAGCTGAAAATCGAAGATCGAGCCAGTAAACTTGTCGGTGGAAAACATCGTCGAATGGGTCCTCGCCAAATGTGTTATCAGCTCCCCCATTCGAGTGGTCAGCGTGCTCGACAGCTCAGTATCGCTATTGTTTTGCATTGCGCTGTGATTTTCACAAAACTGCATCATTTCAGTATCGAACTCTGTCGCATGAGTACCAATACTAAACATGCATGGATCCGTGTCTTTGAGAAGCGACAGCCAGTCACTTTCAGTATCCAGCGGAATCAGCATGCTCAAGATCTCGCTTTCAGTGAAGCCACCTGCGTGCTGGTCACGGACAATAGTGTCTGACGTTCCAATCGCAAAGGGGTCAGTAAGGCCAAGAAGCAAAGGAACTTGTGTCGAAGTTGCCTCATTCGCCGGCGATTCGGGGCTTGGGTACAAGCATTGCAGTCCTCGAGAGCTACATTGAGCGCAAGGATTCAGTGAATTGCAACTCAACTTTTTTCGGGAACAGTGGCTGCAAGAATGCCGTTTTCGACCGCGCTTTGCTGGCGAAAAAACAAATGAATCGTTGTTTTTTAGACACTTCTGCACATGCCGACGGGCCACGTCGCTAATGAAGATTAACGGTTAGCCATGGGAAAGATTGACGACGACCTTACATTCTTGAAAATTTCTTGCTGCAACATGGACACAGTACACCGTATTGTCCATTATCTGCTCAGAGTTAGCACAATGTGTCTGATTATGCCAGCGACTAGGGGTTTGTACGCGATCTTTCGTGGCGTCGCAAATGGCTGCTTCTAGAGTAACTCTTGTCACATTTGGAGCATTTTAACCGGGGTTCATCAACTTGGCTAGGCTGTTGTGTCATTTGATGGAACTTGCCAACAGAGGCCCAGTACGTCGGCAGGGATAGAGCTTTCGTAGCGGGTTTACCCGTTGGGCCTTCCAATTGCGTCTGCTGCAGGTTCCCGCAGTCCACTGTAGAAATGGCTTTTCTCCGGGTGTGGGCTTTATTCAGAGGCGGGCTTTCTCCAGAGATGGGCTTTTTCCAGTGGGCTTTTTCCAGTGGGCTTTTTCCAGAGGTGGGCTTTACCCCGAGGTGGTGGGCTTTGTCCGGAGATGGGTTTTCTCCAGTTGTGGGGCTTTTCATGGAGGTGGGCTTTGGTCTCTTGCAGGCTCGTCTATTTGTGGATCTATTCATAGGGCCAGCCTCATTTTACGAAATTTGTTACTAAACCATGAATCATGCTATAACCAATCAAGTTAGGATGCATTAATTCGATACGGGGTTTGATTAACCTCAATATTCCCAATTGAGCTGTTCCCTATGTGACGTGAATTCTAGTTTTAGACTCCTTGTCGAACGCGATGAGGCATAATCCCTACCACCAATTTAACGACACAAACACATCAGGGCTATGCCCAATGGGTAATGACGACACGATTTTCCATTTTTCATTTTCAAAGAAGAAGAAAGGGTTGTGCGGGAACAAGGATGCCAGAGCTAGGAAGGAGCTAGGACTCTTGGTTGTCCTGTTCCCTTTTCTTGGTAGCTGCGCCCGGAGGGACTGTGCAATACAACACCTGTCGGTTTATCACTCAATGATTAAGAGCCAGTTAGAGCTTATGATAATATATGTCAAAAACAAAAAAAAAGCCTTTATAAGGATTAGGATTGAGGTCTAGGTTAGGTTTCAGTATAGCTATGGTGGATTAGAAAGGGTCTACCAAACTTTGCATCGCTCTAGCAGACGTTTTGCCACAGCTATTAGTTAGTTAGCTTCAGCGCCTTTTTTCCCTGAGAATTATCAGTGCTTTTTCAGCGCTTGTCTAATTAGTCTTAGATACAGTCCTTGTACGAAAACCGATATAGTTCCCCTAAGCTGGGTCTGGTAACTGCGCAGCCATAGAACTAGCGTTTGGTTTATGCCTAAGCGGCGAGGCTTTGAGTTCATATCACAGGATTCTGGACATATGTAGTACTCTGAACCGATTTCCTTCTTCTTCTTGCAATCATGTGTGTTCAATTCAAACAGGCAAGTGTCAATGATTTAAACCCTTGGTGGGCTTTCTATTTGATCCTAGTTTGCAAGGGCCTTCGTGAGTCTGCTCTTGGCCTACGCGATGCGTTTTCAACAGTAAGATGCATCAACTCTCATTGCTATTTGATAGACAGAGATGCACGGCTCAACTAGTGGACCCATCGGACATTTCAAAATGCGAGTATTCCGAAGTGGTTGATTGGAAGTTGCCACCGTCAGCCAGGAGATAATTTTCTAAAAGCTTGCTTGCATCTCACAGACCGTGACACGTCATTAAAATTTTAGAGGTGGGAAAGTCAACACTCTAGAGTCCATCTGATTGGATATTTCGCCAGGAGAATGCTGGGCACAAATTCTCAACGTCATGGTGCCCCTCACAGAGGGCCTAAGTCCGAAAACTTCCTGACCGCTCGATGCCTGTCGGAGTTTGAGACGGACTCCGCAGCTCTCTTTTCAATCGTTTTCTTCAAGGTTAAATAGAACCTACAACCTAAGAATTAAGAGGACCACAATCAGAAACCATTACCTGCTTTGTTACGCGACTCTGCATCATTCTCCAACTTCACCTACCCGTCAAGATCCTAAACACTTTTATCATGAGCGGCAAATATTTGTTCACTGGAGGCTATGTGGCCACCCTGGATGATGCCATTGGAGACTTCCCTCAGGGTGCTGTTCTAGTTGAGGATGGCATTATCAAGGGCGTTGGTAAAGTGGAAGACTTTGCAAACATTGACGCCAAAATCATCGATACGACTGACGGTATTGTGATTCCTGGAATGGTTGATACGCATCGCCACGTCTCCATGTCTCTTACTCGAGGCATTGGTGTGGATCAATCACTCTTTCATTTCCTCTCAAACACCTATGTCAGGTGGCTTCCGGCCACTGGCGTAGAGGAAATGTACACATCTGCCTTGGTGGGAGCTCTTGAGGCCCTCAACAGTGGGGTCACAACTATCATCGATACGTGCGAAACTTTCCACTCTGGGGCCCACGCAGAAGCTGAGCTGCAGGGGCTGAAAGACTCTGGTATTCGGGCCTTTTACTGCTACGGTATGAGCGACGTTGAGTACGGCGAGACGCCGGCTGGCAAGGCTTCCTGGGAGGCTCGACTCGCCCATCTTGAAAAGATGCGCTCCCAAAACAGCACAGGCGACCAGCTCGTTCAAGTGGGAATCGCACTCAGCCAGCCTGGAACGGTTCCATTTGGCTACACGGAGACAGAGCTCAAATACGCGCAGGAGAAGGACATTCTCAGCTGCTCGCACTCTTGTGGCGTTGTCAACTCGGTCGTGACCAGGGATATTGAAGAGCGGGCAGTCAAGGGGCTGCTGCTTCCTGGGCATGTTTATATCCACTGCGCAGGATTCACGCCGAATGAGGCGAAGCTTGTCGCTGAGTCTGGTGGCAAGGTGTCGATTGCAACCGAGACCGAAATGCAAATGGGAATGGGCATTCCACCAATCCGGCTTTGCATCGAGCATGGTCTTAAACCTTCTCTTAGCATCGACACCTCGGCTGCTGTGGCCCCAGACCTGCTCTCCCAAATGCGCTTGGCTTTGCAACTGCAGCGATGCCTCGACAACCACGAGACTAATAAACAAGGACATGTCCCCCTTGCAGTCAACCACACAGCTCGGGATGCCCTTATCTGGGGGACGCGGAATGGGGCTGACGCCGTCGGCCTGGGCCACAAAATTGGCACCCTCACCCCGGGCAAGGACGCTGATGTAGTCTTCATCTCAACAAAGAATGCATTGAGCCCATCGGCGTACCCTCTGGGAACAGCTGTGCTGCATTCTGCGCCTTCCGACGTAGACACAGTAATGGTGCGAGGGCAGATCAAGAAGCGTGATGGTCATTTGGTCGGGCAGGATGTTCAAGCAATTCGGGCAAAGGCCAAGGTCGGACTACAACGCATCTTGGATAATCTGTCGCACGTGCCTGCCGAGATGGAGCCCGGAGAGGTTAAGAAGTATCTGGAAAACGCGGAGAAGTTCACCCGTGTCAATCTGGCCAAGGCCTACGATCAAACGGCCTTTGCAAATGATTGGATGAGACCTGGTATGTAGGCATGTCCTCTTACGTACTTTTCGCGCTCTCATAGGGTCTGAATGATTGAACAATCTCCATGCCTAGAATAATTCAAGTATAACTCCCAGCAGTTAAGCAATCTCATTTGGATCTTAGACCAACATTAATCAACGATGCATTCTTTATGCCATAGTGAAATAGGAATGTGAAATACAGAGGAATAACCACACAGCAATCCGGCACGTAGGAGTGAGGTTCAGGGTAAGTCAAGGTGAAAGGCATTAAATTCATAAATAATAAAATGACGCCTGCAGCACCTGCAGTCACGAAATCAAGACATAGCCATAAGATCAATCAATCGAACGACCCCTCGAAAAGGGAGCCTCAAAATGGGCCAAAAATATTGAATTGAGATGAACCTACTATTAGATCTTGGTGTTGTGACCATTGGGTTTTTGTCCCCAACTTCGGTGTTGCGACCAGCTGACTAACGCTCGGGCCAGCTCCATTTAGCTCCGGCATCCGTTTTCATCGTCCATCCAATCAATCTTGCTATATGCGACAGTCTGTAGTCATTGCGGGTGTGCCACCTTCATAGCCCGAACATTGGACTCATGATTCTCAGGATCAATGGAACAAAGTTTCAGAGCTTACAGCCATCCATTTAATATAATGGTCAAGATGCATCTCCGACACCTTCTGTCGCTTTCATCTTCCCTTGAAAAAAGCAGATCGGGCTTTGGTGCGTTGCCAGACTCTGCTTATTCCCAGCTATAGCCGTCCCAAAGGTCACGTGGTAAGATCAGCAAAAGCAGATTCGTGACGGATATGGAAACACAGGATGATTCGTACCTCTGTTCGGGACATTGACATTATGGAAATCTTCCGACGGATATTCCCAAACAAGTTCAAAAGCGACTGCCAGTATTGCCAGGATTTATATGACCGCGGACTGCGTGTGCTTTCGGCAGAACTGTTACATGGCGTTCTAGCTGGCTGCCCAGCATGTCAATTGCTGTATCAGTCGGTCAGTCCTTCGGACCTTCGCGACACAAGGATTAGTTTGGTTCATATCCGATTATTTGGAGACTCTATGATTAGTCAGACCTTTGACCCAAACTCTGATGCCATGTCGCGTCAGTTGCGGTCAGAAGGTACGCACCTAAATTTCAATGATCAGGCGAGAATGAAACACCAATCTCATCGTACCTAGGCTTTCACAAAGGGAGGTGGTTTGGTGTAACTCCAGATTCTTCCACCGCTTCATACGCTCCGGTAGAACGTCTAGTCGAACTCTTCAGCCTCGCAGGTTAGTTTTTCATGATACACTGACACATTTCACAACATAACAGAACCAAGTTGAGACGTGACAGGAAGCAGTAAAATATGGCCTCTCATAGGCACTGCGAGAAACATTGCCACATCAGTACTTGCCCCTGAATGTCTATATCTCATTAAAACATGGTTGTCAGATTGCGATAAGAGACACTTTGGCTGCAAAAGAAGACGCTCTACCTCTCTGCCCGATCGAGTTATCTTTATCGGTGGTAAAGCCGACCCACGTTTGGTCGAAACGCAAGGAGTTCATGGCAAGTATATCGCTCTTAGCCATCGCTGGGGAGGAGATGTACCCCTCCAACTGAAGAAAGACACGTTTGATGACTTCAAGCAATGTATTGCATTTTCGAAATTCCCTAAAACGTTTCAAGATGCAATTCATGTTTGCCGTGCCTTGGGAGTGGAATATATCTGGATCGATTCCATTTGCATTATGCAAGACTCGAAAGAAGACTGGGATATCCAGGGTTCCAAGATGGATCAGATCTACGCCAATTGCTGGCTTACCATCGCAGCCGATGCCGCAGAGAATGCTTATGCAGGATTCATTGAGAATTCAAAAAGACAACGGCTGGTAGAATCCACTCGAAAATTGACCATCCGCGGCCCTAGGGGAGAGCAAGGCGAGGTCTTTGTGAGACCAATGAGGGAATTCGGGAGTCTAGGTGGATTTGGTCGACACTATGATGGCTGGGAGCCGGAAGATGCATCAGAATCGCAAAAGATAACTGAACAAGGGAGCTGCCTGCTCCGGCGCGGCTGGGTGCTACAAGAAACATTGCTGCCTCGACGTGTCCTCCATTTCCTTCCAGACGAGGTCAGTTGGAGATGTGCATCGGCCTCTCACTGCGAATGCAAGACCCAAGCTCACAAACGGGTCGTACACGAGCCTCTTGACTTGGAAAAGCCTCGTGAAATTGACCCCAAAAACTTAAAAGAGTTTTGGAAGGAAGTTGTGGAGCAGTACACGCGACGCCAGCTCACCTTTTCATCGGACAGACTGGTAGCTCTTACAGGGTTGGCCAGCCGTGCTCATTCTGGCCACAAGACGACCAAATATTACGCGGGACTGTGGTCGGATCATTTACCCTCCACACTGCTCTGGACGGTGGACTGGCGGCTGGAAAGTGAACGCGATGTAGATCGCAGCAGCCGTCGTATCCAACCCTCTGTGGCCCCCACTTGGTCCTGGGCCAGTGTCACTGGTGTCATCATCTTCTTATTTTGGATGCGAAATTTCGGCCGCGGGGAGTGGGCCAAGAGCCCCCCGGATGTAACCAATATCCACATCGAGTGTTCCTCCCTCGGCCCCAACAAGTACGGCAGCGTCACAGGCGGCAAGCTAGTTGCCGATGGGCATCTGTGCAGGGTACGTTTGTGGTTGAATAGTGGATCCAGATGGCATTTCCCGTTCAAGATGGAGATCCGAAAGTCCGACGGAGAGTTGACTCAGTCGGCCGGCTATTTGAATCCCGACACAAGTGAGTTCCTTGAGACCATGGAAGAGAACCGAGAGGATGGTTTGTGGGTGACTATCGTTAGTGTTTACGAGTCTCGCATCTTCATTGTTCTTAATCCCGTCAAGGAGAATGAGATGGTGTTCGAGAGGGTCGGGGTTTTGTGGTGTGAAAAGCACAACGCCGTAATCCTTTCAGAATGGGGAGTCAAAAGAAGATTTACGTTGATATAGGGGTAGAAGGATCATCGAAATTCAGTTTTTGATACATAGCCTCAGCCTATTACATGAAATAGAAGCCCAATCACAGCTTAAGTCACGAGAGTCAACGCGGAACGGTTTAAAAACACCATAGTAATTGTATTCGCTGTCATTATAGAGGCCATCCTCTTTGCTAAAGTTCGAAAATACATTCCGCTCATTTCAATCATCTACAATCTCAAATGCCTTTTTCATCCCAGGCTACATAACAGATGCCACAAACAAGGCCTATTTTCTTGGTAGGCCTTGATAACTTGCTCAACAATTATTCCCTTATAGACGAGCCTGGTCACGCGGCACCTCACGGCGGCGGCTCACCAACGGCTCAGGCGTAACGGTGGCAGCGATTCTTCTTCCAAAGTACTCGATCTCAACGGGGTCTCCCTCGGAAACTGTGCTGGGGAGATAGGAAGAGGCAATTGGCTTGCCAATGGTGTAGCCGAAGCCGGCGTTCTTCACATAGCCAACGGCCTCACCCATGAAGTACACTGGCTCCTTTCCGAGCACCACGGACTTTCCATCGTCAATAGTGAGGTAGCGCAGCTTTCGGGTAACAGTCTCTCCAGACTTGGCCTTGAGGGCGGCATGGCCGACATATCCCTCCTTGCCTGGCTGCAGAGCAAAGTCCAGACCAGCCTCGAATGGGTCGTGCTCAGTGTTCATATCAGTGCCCCAAGAGCGGAATCCGTTCTCTAGTCGCAGGGCGTTGAATGCGGCACGGCCACCAGCAATAACTCCGTGGGCCTGGCCGGCCTTGAACAGGGCGTCCCAGAGACGGAGACCGTTCTCAGCGCTAGCGTGGATTTCCCAGCCTGGTTCACCAATATACGAGATTCTCATCACTGTAACGGGGACGCCAGCAATAATGGTCTGCTTGGCGTGGAGCTGGGGAAGCCCGTGGTCGGAAAAGTCATCCTTGGTGACGGAGGAGAGAACATCCCGCGAACGGGGTCCCCAAAGTCCGATGCAGCAGGTTCCACCAGAGATATCACGGACAACCACCGCCTTCTTGGGGTTCTTCTTGCTGTGGTTGCGGGCCTCGGTAGCAAAGTAAGCAAAATCCACGGGTCCGTTCACGCCGAGCTGGAACACATCGTTTTGCAGGCGGGCAACGAAGATGTCGCTGCGGATGCCTCCCTTGTCGTCGAGAAGCAGGGTGAATGTAATGGTACCCGGCTTGCGAGCAACATTGCCCGTTGTCAGACGCTGCAGGAGGTCAACGGCTCCAGGACCGGACATCTCTAGTCGGCGGAAGGGGGTCAGGTCGAACAGGGCACCAGTTGTGCGTGTCTTCCATGCCTCGGCAGCCACAATGGGGGAGTAAAACTGGGCAGACCATGCATCACGCTCAACGGGCTTCCAGCGGGGTGGAATGTTATCGAGCAACTTTGCGTTGCTCTCAAACCAGTGAGGGCGCTCCCAGCCGCCAGCCTCGAGGAAGTATGCGCCGAGCTCCTGCTGGCGAGCATAGAATGGGCTGATGCGCAGGTTGCGGGGCGACTCGCGCGGCTGGAGGGGATGGAGGATATCATAGACCTCGACAAAGTTCTGCGACGATGTCTCAGTGACGTAGCCGCGGTTAAGCTGCACCTCCTCGAAACGAGTGATTTCGCACTCGGCGAGGTCGATCTCAGACTTGCCCGTGGTCAGCAGCTGGGCCACGGCGCGGGCAACACCAGCAGAGTGTGTAACCCACACAGCCTCAGCGACCCAGAAGCCATCGAGATTGGGCGCCTGGCCGACAAGGGGTCCACCGTCGGGGGTGAAGGAGAAGATGCCGTTGAAGCCATCTGCAATGCTTGTTTCGCGCAGCGCGGGGAGCAGCTCCTGCGACAGCTTCCATGCAGAGTCGAAATCCTCTGGGGTGAACTTGAGGCGAGATGGCATATTTTGTTCATCGACCTGCTTGGGCGTGAGGCCTAGCTCGCCGGCGTCCACCGGAATAGGACGGTGGCCGTAGTATCCAATGCCGTACTGGTCACCGTGCTCGCGGTAATACAGATCCTGGTCCTGGTAACGCAGAATCGGCAGAGTGGCCCCATTCGGGAGCGCGTTTCGACCCACCTGTCCCGGGACAGGCGTGGTCTTGGCGTACTGATGGGCCATGGGCAGCAAGGGTACGGGCAGGCCAATCATCTTGCCCACCTCGACACCCCAGAATCCGGCACATGAGACGACAATGTCTGCGGGGAGGGTTCCGGAGGGAGTCTTGACGCCTGTGACGTGGCCGTCGGCCTGCTCAATGCCAGTGACGGGTGTAGAGCCAAGGTAGCGCACGCCGGCTTTGCGGGTGCGCTCAATCAGAAGCTGGACGGAGCGGGCAGCTAGCGCCAAGCCATCGCTGGGGAAGTGCAAGCCACCGAGCACCAGGTCCTTATTGAGGAGAGGGTAGAGCTTGAGACACTCCTCGGAGCTAATCATGTGGGAGGTGAGACCCCAGGACTGGGCCCAGCCGTGCTTGCGCTTGAGGTCCTCCCATCTCTCGGGAGTGGTGGCGATTTCGAGGCCTCCCACCTGGTTGAAGCATGACTGGCCATCCTTTTCTATGGAGAGCAGCTTCTCCACGGTGTACTTGGCGAAGAGCGTCAAGGTCTTTGAGGAGTTGGTTTGAAATACCAGGCCCGGGGCATGCGATGTAGACCCGCCGGGCATGTCCAGGGGCCCCTGATCGACCACAGTGATGTTGGACCAGCCGCGCGAGACCAGCTCATCGGCGACATTGGCACCGACAATGCCGGCTCCAATGATGACAACGCGTGGTGAGGACGGCATGGCGGATTTGTATTTTGTGAGGTGGTCAGGGACGGAGAAGGGTTCGTGGAGAGCCATCTTGAACCTATTACACTACAGCTATGCCACGAGTTAAAATACATTGTCACGGTTTACCCCAAAATTCCAATTGGAGTAATAGTATCCTGCAGGCTACGGAAACGTAACTCCTGAGGAGCTTGGCCCAACGCAGATGACCCGGCAGCGGCGGCCGGCGCCGATCACGTGATCGGTATAAGGCACACCCGCCGGTGACATGGCATGACATGCGATGGGCGCGCGTGATAGCCCTGCTGTATCTCCAAAGCGTCATGGCTGCGGGCGAGATAACGAGGCGCCGGAGTGTCTGTTGACCTGGTACACCGAGGCCGCGCTTTGCCCTTGACCGTTATCACGATCTTCGGGGCTAGAGCGTCAAAGCCTTCGAGTCACGAGATAACAACCGTCGACGTGTCCACGCTGGTGCGCGCGCCGATGTCGCTTTGCCGGCCCTTGGCTTGCATTCCTCTATCAAGCTATAACAGAGCTAAATTAACTTTGCTTATTGTCCGATAAAACCCAGCCCGTATATTTCTCCGTTCTATCGTCTTCAACTTGCATTCTCACGTCGTTGCGCTATCAACACCGAGCCCTCCTCCACCCGTGGGGCTCGTGCGGGTCGGCGATCTCTCTCTCCAAGTTATCACCACCCCACGGGTTCCATCTTTGTCCATGACACAGCAGAGCGTCATGCAAGAAAAAGGAACGGAAGATGATGTGCGCGGTTGCAGTGTTGATTCTCGCCACACTCGGGGCAAAACTGTTACGTCCGTCCAGCTCTACAACATCCCCCTTCTCTCTCCACACTCTTGTTCACCCAATCAGAAATCACACACCATCCCGTGTGCGCTACGCACTAGCCTCCGCCGAGTTTGCCCTTTTGTCCTTCTTCAACCAGCCTCTAACCATCAACCCCACCTCCTGCCAAAAGCCTAGCGGCGGGTCAACGAGATTAGCTTCGTAGGCATCGACCACAACTCGCTCCCATTGCAGGTCGAGCTGCGCGGGGTTGACTAGCTGGGTCTTCTTAATAAGCTTCCAGCCGAGAAACAAAATTGGCGTGATAATCTGCATCGCGTAGCTCCTGAAAAAACGTCTCGGCGCTCCACGGCGCAAAAGCGGTGTAGCCGTAGAATAGACACACGAGAGTCGTGCTAATGAGGCCAATCCAAGCAGAATAGGGTTGGAACATGGCGGTGTACGGAAATGCTTTTCTATCGAAACCTTGTATCTGACAAGCGCGATAGAAGAATAGGTAGGTGACGCACATGACCATCTAGTCAATAAGGGCGCTAGCCGTAACTAGGTCAATCAGGTCAGGACAATGGATGCATTATTGGACAGCGAGAGGAACGAGAGAAAGGGAAAAAGCAACACCACCCCCAGCGAATAAATCGGGACCCCTTTCTTTGTGCACTTTGTGAGAATCTTGGGTGCGCGCCCCTCGAGAGCAAGGCTATACAGAGATCGCGTCGCGCAGTACGTATATGTGTTGCCGGCAGAGAAGATGGACGTAACCATGAGCGCGTTGACAATGTGGGGGAAAACATCCACTTTCAGGTTGCTCATGGCAATAATGTAAGGTGAGGCAGCAGCAGTGCCAGAGAACTCCGAGTTACCATGGAGAACCGCCTGAAGCATGGCATCGTTCCAGGGGACAAGAATACCAACGCACACGGCGCCCGAAATAAAGAACAGGGGAAACCTCCAATACATTGTGTTGAACGCCACGTTCAGGTGAGCACGGGGGTGCTTGGCCTCGGCGGCAACCATACAGATGTACTCGGGCCCAACAATAGTAAAGGCAGCAGACCACAGACAGGCCAAGAAACCCTCGAACTGAGCTACGTTCCCAGTGCACGGGCGCGATGGGTTCTCGGCAAAGGCTCCTGGACTGGACCAGTATTTGAAACCAAAGGTTTCGAGCTGGGGGTTACCGCCGAGCATGGTGATGAAGGTGAAGAAGAACAGCATAACAATCAAGACGACCTTGCCTCCGGAGAGCCAGAATTCTGCTTCTCCGTACACATGGACGGCAAAAAGGTTGATGCAACTAGATTTGTGAAATTCCAACATACATTTTTATTCACGTAGAGAAAAAGGAGATGCAAGTCTTATGTGATGTATTTGTGACATGGCAAAGCAAGCGCTAGGGAGGGGGTCATACGCATAGGCGGCTATAGCAACACTGCAAATGGCCGCCACCGGAATATCATCCCGCCAGAATTTCAGGACGATGTTCACGGTGGTAATCTCGAACGGAATCAAGAGAGCTTCGTAGAAGAAGAAGTTCCAGCCGACCATGAAGCCCAGGGCATCGTCCACCCACTTCCCGGCTAGCGAGATGAAGCCACCCAAAACGGGAAACAGGGTAATCATTTTAGCAATAGAGTTATTCACGCTCGCTACCACAAGCCAGTAAAGTGTGTATGCGAGGAACAGGTTGGCTGGGCCTCCAGCGACAAGCCCATTACCAATGCTGATGAACAATGCCGTGCCAATGGAGCCTCCAATGGCAATCAGCTGGATCTGACGGCTGCTTAACCTTCGGTGGACGTTGTTGTCAATTTCGGCCACGATTTGACCCTGGTGGGGGCCATCATCGTGGAGCTTCTCATCGAGGCCCATAGCGAAGGAACGACAATGTAAACGGTGTTGGAGAAAAGACAGAGTTTGAGTTTAAGCTAAGGCGGCACAGTCTGGTAGAATAAAAAGCGAAAATAACGTGATAGGGTTACACATTGTTTCACGATTCCCGCTTTGTGGCTTGGCTACGTGATTAAAGGGAACCGCCTCGCAATGCGATGCTACTACAGGACGGCGTTGAGGGCCGTATACCGAATCGGTGCATGAGTCTACAAAACATGCATTTCTCCAGATTTTACAACGACGGCGGTCGTGATTGGAAGAGAGGCAAGGTTGCAGGGCCCCTGGCTAAAGCATGGATGTAGCCAAGGCTAGAATCAGCACCGAAGGAGTCTTGCAATGCGACTTCGGGGCATGCCCGTCCCCTCTCCGCCCCCCTACGCGTGGGTATCGGTTACCTAAGGAAAAAACGCTACTCCCCCGGATTGTGCAAGCACCCTGGCATTACCCCAGACTCGGCGGTCTCTCGGCGAACGGAGCCGGGACGGAGCCGAGATCGCTCGAGGCGCATCCTGGCCGCCCCCATTCACCTGGCACACCTTTTGCACGCCCCCCCTGGGACTCTCTCTCTCCCTCTGCCTTCTCCAACCCGTCGTCTCCCATTCGGCAGGCGGCTAATGCAGTCCCAAAATGGCTAACCCTCGCTATCGCGGCCTCCCCCGCTTCCCCACACGGCACAGTGCAGAGACGCTACTGTAGTGTCGAGAGCGTTGGCCTCTCTCTTGGACCCTCCCCCCCTTCCCCCCCTGCTAGAACCGTTTTGGAGTCGTACGGACCTGCTCCGCACCCGTGATTACCCACACCCAGAGATAGACAAGAGTGCGAAAAGATAACAGTCAGCCAAGTGAGGCGGGCACGCGCGCGGTTCCGAGATATGCACCCTGCGCTTTCCGACGAGTGGGTAAGCAAGCGTCTTTTTCCCTGCCCCCTCTTAGGGCTAGCTCGGCGTGCGCGGCGTCCAGGGATTTGTTTTCTTTTTTGCCTGCCCGAGAAACGTCCTCTTCTGGACGCCTTCTTTCGCATGCCCTACCCTACCCAGTGATTTCTTTCGGAACCCCGGCAAGGTAAGAAAGAAGTTAGCGCCATATCTTCTTTGTCGCTGGTGCTGCTGAGGGGTCCTCTTTGTTTTAGTTCCGCGCCAGGGAAGTAGTTTAATTCCGGATCCGAGCCAACCACGTCATTTTTCTGTGTCAAGCTTTTGGCAATCGGCAAGCCCTGCATGACAAGGCCAAAACCGGTGAGCATTTCTGGTGTCGCAGTTCCGCAAAAACAAGTGGACACCAACGGCGGGGGGTGAGCACGCACGCAAGCTTGGGGAAAGCAATGATCCGGGCCAGGGCTGTGAATGACGCGCACAACACAAACACCACAGGGGAAGAAGAGGGGGCGGCGAATGATGATGATGACTCTCTCTCTGTCTCTGTCTCTTTTTCTCTCTCTCAACATCCGCGAGGACAAAAGAGTGGAGCGGCCGCGCGCGCGCAAGTGGAGATTATAGCAAGCAGGCAGCAGCAGATATAAACAAAAAGTCCCTAATAGAACATCTATTAACCTTCGACTCTTTTACATTTTAGAATCTTTGACGCCTTGTAAGAAGAAGAAGAAGAAAAGGACGGAGGAAAATAAGAAACAGATCTGGGGGGGGCGGGGGCGGGGGAGACAACAACGCTTTTATGCGGGGCTTAGAATTGATTAAACATGATATTGCTGAAATTTGAGCCTTCCCACCACGACACGCCTCTATTCTCGCCCATGGTTGGCTGTGTGTCGTGGACCATGTCCCCGATGTTCATAAACTGCGACGAGTCGGCGTAGAGCCAGGGCGTCGTATTAAAGGTCAGGCTGTCCGAGTGCTCGACCGACATGTCCTCCGAGACGGAGTCGCGCGACGACGAGTCCTGCGGGATGACGAGCGGCGGCTTGTACGAGAGGGAGGGCGCTTCCTGGCCGCCGTCGGCTGTGTTTATCGTGATTTCCGGCGATGTGGCGACGATGATCTCGAGCGTTGAGCTCTCGCCCATGTCTTCATCCGGCAGGTTGGGGAGCAGGGACGAATCGAGGAGCCCCGTTGTGGGTATCTCCTGCGACTCAGCCATGCAGTTGAACTGCAGGATCTTCCACATCAGGGGCACGCTAAGGTAGATCTTGGACGGCATCCAGTCCTCGACGTCAATACTTTCCGAACCAGCGGCGATTCGTGTCATTCTATCCAAGTTGCGATCCTAGCGTCCCCACACGTATTAGCTCACTTGCCTTTTTTTATATATATAAATGCACCAAGTCAAAACTCACCAGCGCTGCGCAGGCAGGAGACGTGGGCAGGAAGCTTTTCAGAAACATCCGGCACTTGGCAAAGTCGGTATTGGACTTGTGCCTCAGCTTGGCGGCGGCGGCGCAGCAGTAGTACAGGTGGACGGTGGCGGCGATGGCGGCGACATGGCCAAAGAAGGGATCGACGAGGGGGATCTGCTTGTCGACGACCATGTCGATCATGCGCACGATCCAGGTGGAGTGGAGCAGGGCGAGCTCGGACGAGCGCCGCCAGAAGGTGTTTGGGATGGCCAGGTTGGGGTTGTGCTGGGCGCCGACAATGTAGAGGAAGGGGTGGTTGAGGACGGTGGGGATGACGTGGTAGGTGAACTGCTCCTTGAGCCAGGGGGCCCAGTAGTCGCGGTTCATCTTGAGCTCCTCGACCTTGCGCTCGTAGAACTTGACCGAGTCGTAGCGGTGGCACATGGGGATGCGGTTCTCCGTCTCCATGAAGTCGGACAGCACCTTGGCGTACATGGAGTCGTGGCGCCAGGGCTCCTTGAGGATGTTGTGCGTGCAGTCCGACACGTACTTGCGCACCTGGCTCCACACCCACCCGAGGTGCACGCTCGTGTTCCAGATGCCGGGCTCGCTCGGCGACGACGTGCCCAGGTCGTCCCGGGGCAGCGGCGGCGCCCGCGGGTCCGGCTCCATGTGGCTCCCGCGGGGCCCCGAGTGGTGCGACGGCCGCCAGGTCTCGGTCGGCACGCTCAGCAGGCCGTCCTGCCGGCCGTACGACTGCTCCAGCAGCTGCAGGCTCCAGAAGAGGCGCTTCTTGCGCTCCAGGCTGGCGTCCTCGCGCGCGTAGACCGACTCCACGTCCAGCATGGCGGACCGGCAGAGCTGGAAGGCCAGGCCGAGGTGGAACTGGCCGAGGTGGACGTTTCCATCTGTTGGCACGCACAAGCGGTTAGCTCTTGGATTTTCTCAAAAGTTTGTGGTCAAAAAAGACAGGTTTGTTCCGTGCCTATAAAGGAAGAGTACGACAGCAGGCACAGGCTCTCGAGCGTCGCGAGGCCCACGGTGCCGTTTGCCACGCGGAGCATGATGAGGCTCTTCGCGTTGTTGCCGTAGAGCTGCAGCTGGTCATTGGTTTCTGAGAAGCGCGAGGTCAGCGCCAGGATACTGCAGGCAAGTTCTTCATCAAGGGAGCCGTAGTCGCTGACTTCTTCACGCTCAAAGCACCAGATCGGTTGCCTGTGGCAGAATCTGAAGTAGAGGTTGAGGCCGATGGCCATGTCGGCCGGTCCCGGCTTGAGGTTGGAGCTGTCCGAATCATACGTCGCCGTCGACGGGTGGCTGTTGACGTGGTTCTGGTTCTGTTCAGGAGCTGGCGGCGTCACCGAGTAGAGCTTCTCCGACGTGTCCGTCATTTCGTCGAAGGACTGCTCCGGACGAGTGACGGCATGGCTGATTCTATAGAGCAAGTCAGATACCTTTGTCTTTTTTTTTCCTTTTCTTTCTTCTTTTTCTTCTTCTTCTTCTTCTTCTTCTTCTTTTTTTTTTTTTTTTTCATTTATATGATTTTCATCTCATATTCATTCTCGACAAACTTAAAAAAGAAATGTGTAGCTGACCTTCCACTCAACAGGCGGTCCAGCTTCTCCTCCAAGTGCGCCAGCCTCTCCTCCTATTGATTGTCAAGACGTAAATCGTAAGAGGGCGTGCCGTATAATGTACCGATGGGCCGCTTTGGGACGATCTTATCGCGGGGGGATAAGAGCATGTCTGCTTGAGGCGCACGCAGCTCGAGCACGCTGGCTTCTCGCCAGGGCACCGAGTCTTTTTTCTCCTGCGGGCGTTGGGTCAGCCAGCGAGTTCCGCAGCCAAAGATGCAGAGCGAAGCATATTCTCTCAAGTTTGAACGGACCTGCAAGTAAGACAGGCATGGTGCGATCGGCGTCTTCCACGAGCAGCAGTCGTGTTCTCTTCTGGCGGTGTCATTGTTGACCTCGAACCCGAGAGGAGGAGCCAGCTGACGGGACCTTGAACGTCTAGAAGGGACGCGCCTCCACCTAAATAATTAACCCCTCATTCATACGCTACGCCTTGGGGCAACACTATCGGCCTGTGCTACCCACCCTCCCCCAGACTGTGTTTATGCCTATCTGGGCATAGCACCCACACGCATGCAACCCCCGGCCCCCCGAGATAGGAGAAAGCGTGCCCAGCCAATGGCCCTGCGGGGGAAGGAAAATCCAGCAGGCAATTCGCTCAGATCGTACCCGCAGGGCGTGCGTGCGGCGTAATCATGGGTGTCTGCTTTTGTGTCTGTGTGTCCCCGCGAACGAGGCGAAGGCGCGCCGCACGCACACACAACGCAAAGATGCCTGCCCAGGGGGCTGCCCAGCATTCCGAGCCACTCTCTCTCCACGTGGCAGGGAAAAGTGGCCATCTGCAGTCGACGACGATGACTAAAAAAATAAACCGTCACAAGACTCCATCACCCGGGCGTCGTTATCCAAACCATCCGCCGCACTGAAAAAGGCAATCAGGGACGGAAACGGGGCAGCCAGGCTTGCCCGAGTTTGGTGCTTCGGACCGATCCAAGCGCTGCTAAGCGATGCGATGCGTAAGAAGGAAGAAAAAGAAGAGGAAACCAGAAAATCCTTTGGAAATCATGCCGATTCTTTTTCTTCTTCGGAATCTTCTATCTCGATTTCTCTTATCATCAATTGCATCATCTTTCTAGAAATGTAACGCCAGCGAATCGTCCCGATCTCACGACCCGACGCAAGATCCTTCACCACCCCTGGCCATATGTGCGTTCCCGATGCAATCAATCTATACATTTCTCCAACTCTCAAGGCCCAGGTTGACCAACCACGGCGAGTCATGCATGGGCAAATATAGCTGCATCATTACTAATAGCTCGGGCCTAGCTCTTTTTTATTTTATTTTAATTTAATGTGCCATTGTAATTATATAGACAGAGAGTGAGGAGGGAGGGTGGTATTGTTTGTTCAGCGCATTTAGTATTGGTGCTAGCCTCTATGATGCGTCTACTAAACAAGTGCGACATGATCATGATACATTAAAAAAAAAAAAAAAAAAAGGAAACACGCAGGGTCCCTGCCGGCATTGACAGCTCGACACCCTCCCCCGTCGTCTCTTATCTCGTTTGATGGGTCCCGACTCCATCCAGCAAGCCAGCGCCTTTGGTTTATCTACAGCTTTACAACCGGGTCCAGTAGCTCCTTCATCTCGACCCTTGGCCACTCTGGGTTAAGCGCGGGATCGGGACGCTCACGGTCCCAGGCCCATTTCTCAGCCAGGTTTGCAGGCAGCGTCTCCTCCAGCATCTGCACCACATACTTTCCAAGCACTGGGAAGAACTTGAAGCCGTGGAACGAACCGCACGTTGCCACGTACAGGCCCTTGGCTCCCGCGTGCGGAGAGATGATGAAGTCTCCGCTTGTGGTGAAGGCGTCCCTGTATTTTTCAACGTTAGCCTTTTTTCCTTTTTCTTCTTTTTTTCAAATCTCTGTATGTGGCCGTTGCAACAGGTGGGGGGGGGGGCGTTTGTGAGTGAGTTCACGTACCAGCAGATGCGGTGCTTCTCCATCTTGTAGTCTGCCAGTCTCCTTCCGTAAAACACCTGGTTTGCGCGGGTCACGTCATCCTTGAGGGGGCCAGAAACCTTCCACTGGCCAAAGTCGCGCTCCGGGGGTGGCGTCGAGATGAAGCGCCCAGGCAGCACCTCCCGTGTGTTCTTGAAGATGGTCTGCCCCCACCACTTCAACTCCCTGTCCTTGGTTGGTGGGAGACTGCCGATGAAGGCGCCTATGGAAGACGAGTTAGTTGACTAGCGCACAATGCAACGCGGTCGAGAGGAGGGGGTCAAAGAACCTTCAGCTGCAGTGTACCCCTGGAATCCCACAGGCATGTTAGCATAGGTGCTAAGGTCCTTCTCGTCCAATGTAACCATTCCCGTTGTGATGCCGCCCGCCACGATCCTATCGCCGGCCCGCAGGCTGGCCCGGCCGGTCCTGGCAGCGCTCAGCTCCAGCAGCTTGGCTGTGTAGGCGCCAGTGCTGAGGATAACGTGCGAGGCGCTCAGGACTTCTCCCTTGGCCGTCTTGACTCCACTGCAGTTGCCTGCGCCGTCGAACTGCAGCGTCGCAATCTCGGCAGCGACGTACTTGACGCCAAGCTCAATCGACTTCTTGGTAACAGCCCGCAGAGCATCTCCGGCCGCAGCCCAACCACTCGACTTATTAATCAGCACCTCCTTGACGCCCGAGTAGTCGGCGTCTTCGAAGAGTCCGCCGTACATCTTACGAGCCTCGTCCACGCTCACGGCAAACAGGTCAGCCTTGCGGCCAAGCTTCTTGTAGTTGTTGATGACATCCTGAGCGTAGTCGCTTCGGCACATCCAGTAGACGCCAGTCTCGTGGAAGTAAGGCTTCCACAGGGGATCAGACTTGAAAACGTCCTGGGCTTCTATGGCCAGCTGGCAGTAGACAAGGTCGTCATAGTCCGCGCGGACCACCTTGTTCCAGTCCCACGACGCGGCAACTCGGGTCTCGGCATCGTACTCATCCCGGTCAACCAGAGTTACTGACGCATCGGGGTACTTTGTGATTAGGTGGTAGGCAGTGGAGACACCGAAAACTCCAGCACCGACAATGAGGTACGATGGCTTGCTTGAGGCCATCTCGACTTTTTTTTTTTGTCTTAGTAAACAGCAGCAGCTCTAGGAGAAGCGGTGGAAATTAAAGGGTGAAATAATAAAATATTGCCGTAATTAATTGATTTGCCAATGTGCACAAGAACCTGTACGGCTTAGCTCCAAGTGAACGAGTGGCTTATTTGTTGATTTGTTGATTGGGTCTTATACTGTCTCTTCTAGCAACTGTTGTCGCCCCTCTCAGGCATACCGCCAACTATACAGACGAGGTCGGATCAAACTTCCGAAGGCCGATCACGTGGATCCCGAATACCGACTAGCCGATAACAAGCTACACACGCCCAACGCTTGTCATGTAGCTTGTCAATGTTATCTGCGGTGTCGGAGGTGGCGGCTGTTTTTAAGGGCCATGGCACAAGTCAAGTGATAAGAACTGGAGGGGCGAGGTCGTAGTCAAAGCGGCCGAGACGGAGGGCCCGGAGGCCACGTACGAGAGAGGGCCCCCCCCCCTCCCCTTCCCCCCCGGCTGGCGGCACTCGCATCGATCGTGATCCAGAAGCCATCGGTCTTCATGTGCCGGCCGGTCAGAGTTGGGGATTGTGCGGAGAGAGCTAGGTTCGGACGCCACACTATTAATAGATTGGTCGACAGGGCAGCTGTTTGCGGAGGTGGTGACACTCGCCTAGCCTGTTGCGAGGCCAGCCTTACAATCCAGCGTGTCAAAGATACTACAGTGGCTACCCCGGCCGCATTTCGCCTCCTCCACCTCCTCCACGCCGCGGAACTTGGACTCCGGACAATAAAGATGCGGGGGAGATGTGCGCTCGATCCGTGCCACTGCCGCTTTGAGATTGTGTTTCCGGACCCGGGCGCCTTGATCGGCGGCGATCTATCTCGCCTCTAGGGTAAGAGCCCGGCACATTTGGTCGATCAAGCATCACCCATGGCTCCCCCACGCCACACGGGCGACGGGCGCTACAAGTCTGGGGGGGCCAGATACCGGGATCTCGTTGCTGTCGATAGAGACCAATAGCATAATTGGTTTTTGTCGACGCTGGGCGGGAAACCCCTGGTGCGTGCTAGCTGTCTCAAAGAGGGAAGCAACAACGGCGCATGTGAGAAGACTTCTAGACGCAACCTTTACTGGTGGTGGCCGCTGTCAGCTTCCCACCTAGGGCAAGCTCAGCAACGTGGTAAACGAGGGCGCCACGATGTGACGCCAAAGAAAATTTGTGAGAGTCACGATAGCTTCGTATTACACCGACATGCCATCCCGTTGCGGAGGAGCATGACTCTGGACCCCGTGAGCAGTTTTGGTCACTTCTCAATCTGTGAATAACCTCCCCCTCCTCTCAACCCCTCAACCCCCTCCTTGCCCCACGGATCCTTCGGCTGTAGCACGACCAAAAGGTCTTTGCCAAGCACGGTCTCGCCAAAGCCTTGTTTCAGGAAAGAAGAAGAAAAAAACACCCCCAGCAACGGCAGCGTGAGGCCGGCAGGCATCGGTCACGAGGCGGCGCGCCACGGTGAACCAACAGAGTTTGGGGTTGCGCACACTATCTCGACTTATGCGAGGTGGTATCTGCCATGTGGTCGTAGTTGCAGCACTTGCTTAGATGCGTTAGAGCATCTTCAGTGCGTTATCACGACCAGCGAGACACGTACGCTGAAGCGACCGCGTGCCTCATTTTTTTTTGGTGGCACAGGCGCTGGCGCACCGATCACGTGTGGGCGTATCGGGCACCTATCTACGAGTCGGTGGCGAACGGGCCCACCGCTCACGTGATCGGCCATCAGGCCCGGCGCAGGTTGGCAGCTGATAGTCGAGCAACCAAATCAGTGTAAGCCATTGCGGCAGGGGTCCCGATAGGAGCCGTATAGAGGCCTAATCCGGGGTAGATAGACTTTGGATAGTGTGAGCCGGGGTCTATATCAAAGAGCTGCCCGTGGTGGTGGCTGGCTTTTTGCCCTTGGACATTGAGACATCAATCTGAAGCCACACGCGAGCTCAAACAGGTCTTTTCGCCTTTGAAACAACACTCGTCTATTTTTGACAGTCCCAATATTTTGCAATGGCTCAGTCACTTCTCAAGACTCTTGGCCTTGGTGGTGTCCCCAACATCCCCAGGACGCTACCTGAAGCCCTCTACACGTCCCCGGACATGTACGAGCTAGAGCGACGCGCCATCTTTTCCAAGAAGTGGCTGCTCCTCACCCACCAGAGCAGGATCCCCAACCAGGGAGACTGGATCCGCTTTGATGTGGCCAACTTTCAGTTCCTCATTGCCAAGGACCGCAAGGGAAACATCAACAGCTTCCACAATGCCTGCCGGCACCGAGCCTTCCCCATCGTGACGGAGGAGAAGGGAAACAGCAGCATCTTTGCCTGCAAGTACCACGGCTGGTCTTACGGCCTCAACGGCAACCTTGCCAAGGCCCCTGGCTACCAGGACCTCCCCGACTTTGACAAGTCCAAGAACGGTCTCTTCCCTGTCCACGTCCACGTCGACAACAATGGCTTCGTCTGGACCAACCTAGACGGCGGCGAGAAGCCAGAGACTGCTTGGGTCGACGACTTCCACGGCGCCGACACCCAGGCCCGATTTTCTGCCTACAACTTTGAGGACTACCAGTTTGACCACACTTGGGAGATGGAGTGTGACTTCAACTGGAAGCTCCTGGCAGAAAAGTACAACGATAGCTACCACTCCAAGACTGCTAGCGCCCCCGAGTCCTACTATGTTCAGACTCAGGACAGCCATATCGAGCAGTTTGGCAGCCCCACTCCCGAGCAGACTGAGAAGGGCTTCAAGATTGCCAGCACATATTACTTCCCCAACGCCTCCACCAACGTCTCGTGAGTACATCCATCTATCCAGACATTGAGCACTGCTAACTGTATCCAAGACCACACTTCTTCTTCATGCAGCGATTCATTCCTGTCAGCGCCACAAAGTCAGTCGTCAAGTACGAGGTCTACAGACACAAGAATGCCAGCGATGAGGACTTTGAAGTCATCAACAGCATGTACAAGCGTATCATGTCCGAGGACAAGAACCTCTCCGCCAAGGAAGACGGTGAACAGGGCGCCTCGGCCTTCAAGAAGGCGGTGCAGGACCTCGTCCAGTCTCACTTCCGGGCTGAGCAGAGGCTCGATGCCGAGATCTGGCCTGCTCGCCAGCGACTGCCCAAGAACGCCGCCGGCACGCAAAAGGACCTCAAGTTTTGCGCTGCAGTTGATAACTGCAATAAGATGAACCAGGAACAACTGGCATTTTAGTGGATGAATGTGGCGTTGGTGGAAGCGACCTTTTGTTTTATTTGATGTTGTAATGTGGTATGACGGAAAATGATCTTTTCATCTTGCATCGAGGGTAGCGGGCTTGTCTTTTGAGTTACACTTTTTTTTTCCAGCAAGAATTGCTACTTCTTTTCCTAGATAGAGAAAGAATTGAGAGCCATTTATGAGATACTTTGTCCTTTGGTGAATGTGCATTGCCATACTATAGGCTCGCTATAGGGTAATCCGTTGGTCCTTCGGCTCCGCCGCTCACTTTTTTTGATCCTCTCGGCAATCATCTTTGCATCGGTTTTCATCATGGCCCACTTGTTTGCAAAACAACGACGCCTATAGGTCATCCTCCCGCATTGTGGAACCATGAGATTGGCAATCATGGCCGATGACCCACCAAAGCCCGATTTCTCCAACATTCTTCATCGACTAAGCTTAGAAATTCGGTGTCCGATGACTAATTGGGCGGGAGCTGAGTAATAACACGACGACTTGGCGGCACGTTTAAGACCCCAAGATGACCCGCTGGACCGGACGGAATGGATGACATTTTGTGAAGCAAAGATTTACCCCGCACAGAGTTGAGATTGACATCAAAAGCACCATCCAAGCCCACCAAGGAATTTTGCCCACCATGACCACCGCCGCCTTCCGTTATCTTGACCCTGCTAGCTTGGAGAGTGGATCGAACCGGGCATGGGCTAAGGTTGATACCGACGTCAGCTCGTACCAGCGAACGGAACGTCGTCGATCCGTGAGCAACATCAGAACGTCGGATCTTGAATTCGGCACCGACGTGTCTGGATTTGCCGTTCATCACTGGCCGGCAAAGGAAAAGGAATTCAGGGATGAGGGAGCTGTGAGAAATGGCTACTACAGCGAGGTTGAGGCACTTCTGCGAGCCAAGCTCCCCGGCGTCAAAAAGGTTGTCATTTTTGACCACACCATTCGTCGCCGCAACGAGCTGTCGCCGCGTCAACCGGTGCAGCAGGTCCATGTGGACCAGACACCCTGGGCAGCCGAAGTGCGCGTGAGGCGCCATCTTCCCAAGGAGGAAGCCGACGAATTGCTCAAGGGCCGGTACCAGCTCATCAATGTCTGGCGCCCCATTGAGAACCCTGCCTCGGACCACCCTCTTGCCGTGATCGATTGGCGATCGACTTCGCCCGAGGACTTGATCAAGATCAGCCTGCTGTATCCCAAGCGAGAGGACCGAGAGGTGGACGACGACGACCGTGGAAAGGAGGTGCTGCCCGATCCTGAGCATGCGAACTCGACAGAGGGTTACGAGGTCAAAGGTGAGCTCTGGAATCCTCGTTGACGGTGACTGAGGCTAATAAAGTTTACCAGGAGAAACATATTCAATCGTTCCGAATGACAAGCACAAGTTTTTCTACGTGAAGGACATGACACCCGAGGAGGCCCTGTTCATCAAGTGCTTCGATTCCAGGAGCCAGGGCCAGCCCGGAGGAAAGGATGGCATTGCTGCGCTGACTCCTCACACTGCATTCTCTGATCCCGCGACCCCGACCGATGCACCCCCAAGGCAAAGCATCGAAGTGAGATGCTTGGTGTTTTATGAGTGATTAAGTCCTTTCAATTCTGTATGATGGAAATAGTTTGGCTTGGATTTAGAAATGAAGCATGCTTGAAGCAAAAGATTGAATAATATCCCCTTTGAAGAAATATAGCCAATTGCCAGATTTATGCAAGGGCTGATCTTCGCAACAGATGTTGCACATATCCGATTTCTGGGCTAGCTGGCCTCGCACTGAAGCCCTACGCTTTGTGAATACGGTTGTAGCCGGATCCAAACACCTTTGTTGAATAAGATGAAGTCCAACCTTATTGATTTGATGGTTACGGGTCCTGCCGGGTCGGCTTAGATGACAAGCGACAGAGGGTCTGAGCCGCAGGGAGACGCGTGCAGGAGTTAATCAGCTATTCATATAGGCCTAACTTTCATCAAACGAGGGCTCCGGCGGACTGGGACCATCATGGTTTGCCATAATTCCCATTACATCACATTATTTATGGCCTAATGCCGTTGGCAATCCAGTTATTGATTCACATCTCTCCTTTGCTGTTATGGATTGAGCGAAGCCTACCAAAGCCCATGCGAACGATGTTAATACCAATGCGGGTGGTTTATGCTCTCAATAGGATTAAGGATAATCGTGACTCTAGTCAAATGAATACATACATGCGATATTGCCGATACTGGGACTATTGATTCCACGTTACCCTCTGCTAGGCATAATTCGATGACTCTCAAGAGCTTTCTGCAAATATTCATCTTCGCCTCACATAGTTACATGCTATTTAAGCCGGGACTTCGGGCAAGACATGCGAGCTGCTTTTGTGCTTCAGCCAATCGCGCGACTTGGGCGAGTTACACTACCTCCAACTCAGCCTGCCAGGTGAGCCGGGCATCCATGCGGCGCGGATGACCAAGCCATGCTAGCTTGATACCCTTTTATTCGTCCTGAAATACGCCCTAGGAGAAACAACCCTCCCAGCCTCAGCTGACTCGTAAACAGGCCAGCGCTTGAAACAGGCGGTCCAACGAAACAGGCTGATGGTTAAAACAGGCCCTCTGTTAAGCAGGCTCCCAATTAAACAGGTTGACTCTTGAAAAGGCTGGCCCGCTGCTGATACTTGGGACTGGCCAACTGCTGACAGTTCTCTCTATGCTCGAGATCGGTTTACAAACTAGAAACACAAAGTTGCGAATAAACTCATTGTTAATTCCTACAACAACTATGGAGAATGCTACACAAATCGGGCATGGCTGCTCACCGAAGATAGTCGACATTACTGGCTTGTGCCTACTCTCCCTCGATGGTGGAGGTATGCTAGGCCTTTCGTCGCCCTATATCCTAAAAAGCATCATGGACCAACTGAATAAAAAGAAACCGTATGAAGCATTCAATCTTGGAGGTACAAGTACTGGAGGGTAAGTGACTATAATTTTTCATGGATGATCTCAAGTTGGTGATGGACGCAATTGGGACATTTACCGCGTTTTACTTTATTATCAAAGGTCCGACAGGTAAAATCTTCAGCTCCCACCAGGTGGTACATCTGTCAATTCGAAAGTGGCTCCGTATGGAAAGGCAGCTTGCATTGTGCGAAGATAGAGCTCTTTTGCAAATAGAAAAGTTGTCCCCAACTACAACTACGAGAATAGAAAACTGTGGAGAACGTATCTAACACATAGCCGTCGCATGTTGAAGTCAGAATCGGCCAAAAAAGACTCAAAGCCAATGATGAGCCTCATGTGGCGATACGGGAATGTGTCTTGACCAAGACGGCTCATGGAGGGAGGCAATCATTCCGATTTCACATGTTCTCGACATGAGAACGCGATGGCTTGGAACAAATCATCCAGACACGCTTATTAGTATCAGCTGCCTGGGATCCATTTTGGAGAAACCGGGCAAATATGAGGAAGCAAAAAAGAAGCAAAGAGAAGCTCTAAAAACATGGACAAGACGCTTGAGCTAGTACATCAAGACACAATTACCACCCTGGGCAAATTTATTCGTGTATTGGAGAAGCAAAGCAATTTTGAAGAGGCAGAAGCGATAACACTGGAAAGACCTAGAAAGAAGTAACAAGGCACTTGGGTCAAAGTATGCGGATACGATTCATAAACTTAATGACCTCGCAGTAATATTAGAGGTCCAAAGTAAATTTGAGGCGTCAGAATCAATACACAGACAAGCTCTGGAAGGAAGGGAAAGAACACTTGGGCCGAATCATCCAGACACACTTGACAGCACTGGGAATGTTGGGTGTATATTTTGGAGGAGCAGAGCAATTGTGGGGACGCGGAAGCAATCTGCCAGCAGGTTAAACAGGCAAGGGAGAAGATTTTTGGACAACCCAGATACACTTGCAACCATCAAGAATTTTTAGCTAGTGTTAGAAAAGCAGGGTGCAGGTTCAAACACAAATTCCTCTCACAAATTCTACCATGGGAGCGACGCCTTGATACTGTGAGTAAGTAGGACCATCGTTGTCTGTTTGTGTAAGAGATCATGAAGTTGGATTTGGAGTTAGATCCGAAACTTCTTAAAATTTTGTATGGATGTTCCCATCTGTTACCTAAGCAGAGCCAACTTATGTTCGATCGGCTAAGTTTGAGTTTTAGCCGATTGAGAGTTGGAGAGCAGGGTCACTTCTTAGTTTGGACAATTCGGCACCGGGATCCCCGAGATTGATGCGACCAACTACCGATCGCCATTGGCGCGCTTGTTTCACGCTTGCTTCATTTCATCCATCGCCCGCCCCAAACTGGCAGTCTCCAACGTGACCCCAGGCATTCTCCAGAGCACTAGTGTGTCCCGAACTTGGGATCGTTCTCGGGAAAAGCATCGGGTGTCCAACCTCCCGATGCCCGTTCCCCGCATCATAAGGACTGCCGGGGATTAGCTTGTTGGTGATTGCATGCATTGCGGGGTGCGGAGATCCAGCCACTGGAATTTGCCCCTTGGCCGATGCATCAGTTGCGAAAACTGTTCCTTGTGAAAGCGAACTTGGTCTGCTGATCATATGGCCGAATTGAAGTAAACGAAAATACCCTTGTTGTTGCGGTGTGTTGGGTTGCGCTTCGTGATAAAAAGACAGATACCTGCCACCCCGCAGACTTAGCTGAGGAACGAACCGACAAAAGTTGACGTGAATGTCATCGACTACCCAACAATGGCGGATAGCACCCAAGAAAACGAATTCGAGGGGCTCGTCCTCCAGGACGTGATCCCAAAAGATCGCAAGCCATGGTGGAGAGACGCGACCCTCATGAAACTCAACACCTTGTTACTGTGTGCCCTCTTAACACAAACGGCAACGGGATTTGATAGCAGTATGCTCAACGGCATGCAATCGCTGCCGCAGTGGCAGAAATTCTTTGGTGAACCGACGGGAACTCGACTTGGCGCGATGACATTTGGTCCGACTGGCGGTGTTCTCATCTCCGTCCTGATTTCATCGCAACTGTGCGACATATTTGGGAGAAGGTATCCGATTTGCGGAGGATCTTGCATAATCATTCTCGCCTCCATTTTGCAAGCCACCTCTGTCAATTACGCAATGTTTGTGGCATCTCGATTTTTGGTGGGATTTGGGCTCGGAATCGTTTCAGTAGCCGCGCCTCCTCTGCTCTCCGAAGTTTCCTACCCGACGCACCGAGGAAAGCTGGTATCCTTCTACCTCACATCTTGGCCGCTGGGATCGCTTATCGCTGCCTGGTTGACTTACGGCACCTTCCAGATGCACAATTCGTCATGGAGCTGGAGACTGCCCAGCCTTTTGCAGTGTGTCTTTTCGGTCATTCAAGCCGTCTTGAGCCTGTTTGCCCCCGAATCCCCTAGATGGCTCATTTACAAGGGCCGCAACAAGGAGGCATTCGACTTCTTTGTCAAGTACCATGCGGACGGCGACGCGACATCACGGCTGGCGCGATTCGAAATGGCGGAGATTACCGCGACCTTGGAAATGGAAAAGCTACAACAGAAGTCGCGTTGGGGCGAGTGGGTTTCATCCAAGGGCAATAAACATCGCCTCTTCCTCGCCACCTACATTCCGGCCATGATGCAATGGAGTGGTAATGCTCTCACATCATACTATTTGGCAAAGGTGTTGAATTCTATCAATATCACAAACTCAAGGACTCAGCTTATTGTGAACGGATGTCTTTCGCTGTGGGGATTCCTCGTCGCTTGCGTGTTCGCCTCGCTGGTTGACAAAGCGGGCCGACGTCGACTGTTCCTCATTGGAATGACCGGCATGGGGCTGTCATACATTGTTTGGACCGTTTGCTCAGCGTTGAACCAGGAAACAAATTTTGAGAAGATGGGGTACGCTGGGGCGGTGTTGGCCATGATCTTCATGTACTCGGCTTTCTACCACGTGTGCTCACCAGTTCCGCCGACCTACATCATGGAGGTGGTACCATACTCGCTCCGTTCGAAGGCGTCCATGTTGTATCAGCTCACTGGAAACCTTGCTGGAATCTACAACAGCTTTGCGAACCCGGTCGCGATGGATGCGATTACCTGGAAATACTACATCGTGTGGTGTGTCGTCATTTGCGTGCACCTTACATTCATTTATTTCTTTTTCCCAGAAACAAAGGGCAGAGGTCTCGAGGAGGTTGCTGTCATTTTTGATGGTCCAGACGCTTTGGTTGGCGCAAATGCGATGAAGCAGATGGGTTTGGACGTCAATGGGGATGATGCTGTTAACTTTGGAAAAGATGGTAAGGGTGCGACGGAGCAAGTGGATCGGGTTTAAGATGGAGGGATAAGTTTAAATTGTACCTACTTGAGTCTATGCCCTGTGTTCATACATGTTTTGACATCTCAAATTTGATGGCTGTATCCAAAAGAAAAATAGCATCAGCAGTTATGAGAGAAGTAAATAATAGCACAATTACTTAAAACCATAGAAAGAAATCTGTCGATTATCCATCACGCGGTCACTTAGTTAAGGGGGAAGATCCCAACACCGGTCATTGCCAGCCCTGTCTATCACCTACTCAAAACAACGACAATTTTCCAGGGAAAGTTTCTATTCAATTGCTAATACTTCAACTTATTTGTTTTCTTATCTGATTTTTTTTTTTCGGATTCTTAGGCCTCGAGGGTCTAGTTGTCAAACTTATGGCAGTATCGCAGCTGAGGTCTCATAAATGCTTCATGCAGAGCAAGACGTCCATTCTTGACCCACACAAAAGGGCCCATGGCTCCATTTCTCAATACATTGCTGATTAAACCCCCAGAGTCTCGTGATTGGCGCGTCAATAGCATCGGGCAGCGGGCAAATAGCCAGATTTAAAGCCGATGCCTCGGCTCTACTTGTTCCCCGCACCAACCCTCTGACGAGAATCCGGGGTGTGGGGTGACACCTCTTCCATACGATTATGTGTCGATCAATTGCAGGGGTCGAAGTTAGCCCACCCTTGCAGCTTCGGGGAAGTCGGCACACCCAAGGGCGGGGATGGTCTGTTCTCCATGGTGAATCCCAGGACTGCGAGTGACAGTGGCATCCAGCTTGCGAACAGGCGCTCAAGAGCTCTGTTTGGAAACACGCTCCGTCTCGAGAAGAAGATCATTTCCAATGGATTCTACAGACATCATCGAAGATGCTGACCGCGCTGGGAGCGACAACGACCTGGGCTCCTGTCAAGGCTGTCGCAGGCGCAAATTGAAGTGTTCAAGAGAGCTCCCAATATGCTCTCATTGCAGCCGACTGGGTAAGTTATCACGACAAGCATGACTAACAACATGTCTGAGCTATGACATAAGCAGAATTGCATATGCACGATGACTGACTAGGTGGGACCCTTGTAGGATCGCCTTGCGTGTACGATGGCAAGAAGAACAAGCCGGGACTCAAGCCAGGCGCAGTTGAGGGTTTGAGTCGCCGCATAGGTAAGCCACATGAGCCCGTTTAAACAACCCATCACTACACAAGTGGTTTGCCATGTAAGTTTAGCGTTGGTTCGGCTAACGATTTATATTCTAGATGCTCTTGAGACCGCCCTCGTTGAGAAGCAGAAGGGTGATGGAGATCGGCTTGAGACATCCCTCAACATATTATCCAATCTCAGCTTGGAGCTGTGCAAAATAATCAATAAAAATAGGTCACCGGCGTCAATAGTCACCTCCGAGCGACTCGCAGGCAATGCTCACACCCTGTCGCCAGCAAGTTCAGCATCTTGGAACCATCACGAGCCACACAATCAGACAGACCCCGCGCTAACGAGATCACGGAAACGAAGACGTGTGGATAGTTGCGGCAACCCTAACATAGAAATACAAGTTCCACTTGAGGATTTAGCTGATGCATCTTCAAATCTTCCACCCCCGGAACTTTTGGAAGAGATTGTTGGTTCATACTTTATCAACATACAGCCTTGGATACCCATTCTACACGAAACTCGGTTCAGAGGACGGATACACGACCCTGAGCAACGACCTGTGCTTATGGTCGTACTGCACGCTATAGTCGTTGCAGCGATCCGGTTCATACAACCAAATCCCCACGGCTTGATGCCGCGCCACCTCGAAGCATGGGCCAAAAAGTCAAGAAGCATCGTGCTGCTCAATGCCATGGATGGATTGTCTGTGGAAAACCTACAAGCATTGATCATAATTGCATATGATGATGTAAGATTCTTTTTAGCCATTTCATTGGTCCGATGCTCATTGTTTATTAGATTGGGCATGGTAATGCGTCCAAGGCCTGGAGTATTATTGGTTCACTCAGCAGAACCGTAGAATATCTTCAACTAAGCGTCGAGTCGGAACATCATGACACGCAGCCATTATTGAAGCCACTCTTATCGTTGCAACCACCACAACAATGGGTTGAGGAGGAAGAAAGGAGAAGAGTGTTTTGGAGTATCTTTAATTTGGATCGGTTCTGTTCTGTCACGACAGGGTAAGAAATTCAGATATTCAAAAACCCAAACAAGATAGCTGAGGAGGCTAACCCTTGCTTGAGTTGGAATACGAGCCTCACGGCAGACGACGTGCATCGCAGGCTTCCCGCCGATGGGGGCTTATGGCATAAAGAGGATGCAGTCACTACCCCGTATTTCGGAATCTGGGACCGTTCAGCCGCCAAAATCGGCAATTCGATTGCGTTTCTCCCAGCCACCTATTCAAATTCGGACCACAACTCCCAGTTGGCAATGCAAAATGGTTCCCCACAGTCAACATCTCATGCCTCAAAGAATCCTTCGCAGCCCGACATGTCCGGGGTTGGTGCATTTGCCTATTGTATAGAAGCAACCGAATCTTTGAGCCGCGTCACAACATTTTTTCTTCAGCAGAGAATAGACTTTCACGACAGGCAGGAAGTTAGCAACTGGCTGACAAGATTCAAGGAGCTTGATCTCCGCCTCGTTCAGTATGACTGCTATTCAATCCTTCTAATCTATCAACTAACCTAATTCGCAGCTGGAAAATGTTTTTGCCTCAAAAATGGAAAGATTCCAACATCTCTCGCCAACCGACCGTTATCAATATGGATCCGAACCTCACCCTTGCACACGCGACACACAACACTTCCATGATCCTACTCCACCAGCGCATCGCATATCCACCAGCCGATTGGACAAATATCGTCGAGCTTCCTAGTTTATGCAGCGCTGAGATATGCTACAATGCAGCCATAGAGATTCAGAATATCGCGGCAAAATATCTGAAAAACACTCCCAGCATGAGTCCGGTGGGAAATCTTTTCGCCTTTTGCGTCTTTGCGGCCGCAAGAGTCCTGTTGGGTCAGTCATCGAGAATCCTCTTCAGCTCGAAAAGCTAATCTAACTACCACTCTAGTCCATAATAGATACTACCGGTCAGAGCTTCCTCGGGAGCTCTGGCTACTTGTGGATAGCTTGGACTTGATGGCGCGGAGATGGCTCGGGTCGACCCAGCCTGAAACTGGCCATGGCAGGTCGCTGGCAGGGACATATGCTGACCATCTTCGAGACCTGCATCAAAGATGCGTTGCAGATACAAACTTCAGCGTAGATGTACTTGGATATTCGACCGTAATCTCGAACCAGAATTCTCGAGCTGGGCTCACTCCTCAGAACATCTCTGCCCAGCAGATTCAAGGTAATGCAATTAATCAAGGGACTGCGCATGCTTCCCAGCAGTTGCAAGGTCACTCAGTCAATTCTGCTGGATCTATAAATATGCTCTCCCAAATGTGGAACTCAAATGGACGCGAGCCAAACGCGGGTGGTAATGTTGGTGCTATGATTGAGGAAAGCGTATTGCCCTCCACTCGGACTGGGGGGGCTGTTGAAGAGGGTTCAGGCGCTGGGCAGCCTAATGGACTAGGTCAAGTGGAATATAGCCAAGGGTCTCCAAATGATGAGCTTTCGGCTATATCCTACACACTACTTGATCGGAGCTTCATGGACATGGATCGAGTCATCAGCCTTGATGATATGTTATTTTCAATCAACATGTCCCCTCCTGTCGGCTCAATGATGCCCACGGGCATGCCCTGACAGATGGTTATTAAAATAATCGGGTTTCATCTTTCCAATACGTTTGGCTTGGTTCACATCACAAAAGCCTATAAGAGTGTTGTTGCTCGGATCTTTAAATGTGCAAATATCTTGCTTAAGCGATGCTGAATTCAATCTTTATCTAGCAATGTTCGAGACTTCATACAAGCCCCATTCTCAAAAGTCGATTTCCAAATTCAATCAAGTAATAATCCCCATAAACCAAGCCATGATCCCAGTAGCGGCGATGATCTCCCGCGTTGTGATTTGCCGTAGCATTTTTGAGGACGGCGTCAAATCTCTTACCTGGTGTCGAATCTTTCACAGAAATGGCACGGCCCTCAACGGAAATCAATGCCTTGTCATAGGATAGAGAGAAGCTGAGCGCATCTTCAATGAGGCGAACAGCCGCATCGAGATATCTCTGGCTCAGCTCATGTTTTCCACAGCTTCTCAAATTCTGCGACAGCACCAACATTCCATTTGCTGCGATTATTCCCGCAGAAGAATCTCTGAGAGGACTGGACTCATCTACTGGGGCATCAAAGTCCCATAGTGGGACATAACGTCCACAAGTGCGTCGTCCACCCGCCCCAGTGCCATTTGTTGCCGATTCAACTATGGGCTTCTCCACACAGCTGGGAGATGTCTCAAGGCGAAGCAGAAAGTACTCCGCTAGCCCGCACGCTGCCTCTAGGAATTCTCTCTCTCCAGTCCATTGGAATGTTTGAGAGTATCCCAAAATAGCCCAGCCTTGACCACGCGCCCAAGTGGAGTCCTTTGAGTATCCTTGTCCAGTACGGATCTCCTTTAGGGTGCCGGTTTTAGGATCAAAGTTGCTCACGTGTGCTGTGCTGAAGAGAGGTCCGTCAAAGCCCTCGCGAGCCTTTCCTGTCTCTTTTCGTAGTAACGTCTGGATGAGAGTTCGCGCATGTCGTGTGGCACAATCCGATAGTTCGGGACGGTTATTGTGAGAAGCCACGTAGTACAAGAGATCCAAATTGCACATCGAGTCAATAATGACAAGAAAATCGTCCGTCATGGAGGTGATGGTTACATCCTTTTGTGTAAGACGGTCCCAAGACCGAATGGCACCAACAGTTTCGTTGTACCGGGAGTGTAGACTTTCAGCAGCTGTCACGATTGATGAGAAAGCCTCAGTATCTCCGAGAAGCTCCCATCGTTGCCTCATTGACGGTTGCACGATGAATGATATGTCGTGCGTATCAGTGCGAAACGCCATGTCGCGAATGGGCTCAGACCATATAGCCCCAAGTTCGCGCAGTTTCTTGGCGACCAGAACTTTATTTTCTCCACCAGGAGCTGCCTGCGGATACTTGATGAACCGTTCTAACAGACTGTAGATTGAGCCCGGGAAGAACCCGCACGTCCAGAAATCTGCTTCCCGGCAGATATACTCCCCTGCCTGTTCCCCAGTCTGCGGCACATATTCTGGGTATTCGGTGATTGGGTACTATTTTATAAAATTAGCAGGGCGCAAAGAGGAATTATAGTGCCGAATTACATTATTTTTCAAGCAGTTGATGCCAGTTCGGATTATTTTGGCCGTGATGTTCTCTTCAAACAACGCATTCAATCGCTTGCTAAGCAGCTGTGCTCTCAAAACCTCGCCTTCAGCGCCGATGCGAGAATTTTCGAATTTTGAATTGACTGAAGCATTCATATTCACTCCTGCGGTGGCCGAGACTTTTCTGGCGTTGTCGTTGTACATGGCGCTGGTTGTATCCTGTACAAGATGTGCAATTACTTTACATCCTGGGCCGACTTAGTGATGCAAGGGTGAATAAATATCGATTTCAGCCGCCGTATCCGTGGCTTTGTCAATCTCCCGGGTATCTCAACCAGCATGTTGCATCGGCGCTGATGCTGTTAGAGTGATCGTACCGTACAATTTCCTGTTTTGGCTAGGCTCGCAATGTGGTACCGGAGTAGCCACCCGACAATTCTCCCGATGCCCGGCAATCATGCATTAACTGCGCGCATTGTCAAGACATGTGGCCTGATGGGATTCCGATTGGCTGATTGGAAATTTGGTGTGTTGGATCCCCGAGACCTTCCCCGAGGACCTTCTTAAGCGAGAGACTTGCGAGGGGTCTCGCTTGGTGTAGAATCGCAGTGATTTCTATTCAATCATTCGAAAAATGCCACCGTTAAAAGGCTTTTCTGAAAATCCGCTACAAAATAGGGATGATTTAATTTTGGCAACAATCTCGCTCTTAGAGCCGCTGTTGCCCTGTTTTTCGCCGGGCGCTGCGCGAATCAGACTTCCGGTCGCAACGGGTGCCCATTTTGATGAGCTAGCTGCTGACTTGGAGGGCTTTGCTCGCCCATTGTGGGCGGTGGGTGCTCTTTTGTCCTCTCTTGGTTCAACCTCGGATTTTAGTCTCTCAGGCAGGATCAAAGCCTTGGTCAAGCCATGGATCACAGGCATCCGAAATGGCACTGATCCCCAGCACCCAGAATATTGGGGCGCTGTTGGCCAAATGGACCAGCGCATGGTGGAGGCGGAGATTATAGCGTTTGCTTTACTGTCTGCCCCTGGACCCTTCTTTCACGATCAAGATGAAAAGACTAGACAAAATATTGTGTCTTGGCTGCGTGGAATGAACGGCAAGGAGATGCCCAAAACCAATTGGCGATGGTTTCGAGTGTTTGCAAATCTCGCTCTCACCCTTGTCTGCGGAGCCCCTCGCGAAGAGGTGATTGATGACATGAGTTCGGATTTTGCTATTCTTGATTCTTTCTATCTTGAAGATGGTTGGTCAGGTGATGGTCCGTGGTTGACTACCGAGCAGGAAGAGCAGCAAGCCACAGCTTACGAGCAGACGGGCAGAAGAGATGCAATTGGTCCTGGGCGCCAGGTTGACTACTACTCTGGAAGCTTTGCGATTCAATTCAGTCAACTCCTATATACCAAATTTGCCAAGGATATTGACCCAGAACGGGTAGCAAAGTACCAGCAGCAGGCAAGAGATTTTGGAGCGTCCATTTGGCGATATTTTGACTCGACCGGTAAGTTTGTTTGACCATGCTGATCAATTGCATGCAACTAATTCATCGCTATGCAGGCTCTGCAATTCCTTTTGGTCGATCTCTCACTTATAGATTTGCATGCGGTGGTTTCTTTGCAGCCTTGGCTGTGGCCAAAGTTCCTGATATGCCATTTCCCTTATCGGAACCTGGCTTTATCAAAGGTTTTCTGCTTCGTCATCTCCGTTGGTGGGCCAAGAATTCCGACAATATCTTTTACCCTGATGGTACAATGAACATTGGCTGGCTTTATCCGTAAGGGTGCATTGAAGCGCGTACAATTTGACGAAACTAACTATAACCAGGAACATGTACATGTGCGAGGACTACAATTCGCCACAGTCGCCATATTGGTGTATGAAAACACTAATTGCTGTGTCCTTGGGCCAAGATGATGACTTCTGGACTGCCGAAGAGAAACCATATCCAGCGCCATTCAAACCTATCCTTGTACCCGCGCCAAAGCAAATTGTTAGCAACCACCCTCAAGCCAACCACCATTTCTTTTTATCCCCAGCCCAATTTGTCGCCTGGCCTCTGAAGGCAACGCAAGCCAAGTATAGCAAGTTCGAATATTCATCTGCCTTTCCGTTTTCAGTTCCGACGGGCCCATTGATCCAACAAATGGCTCCAGATTGTTCGCTAGCTCTGAGCCGGGATGGCGCAGAGACTTGGGCGGTCAAGTGGAAATGTTCCGAGGCAACATTCCCTGAAATCAATCTGAAGACTGGCGAAGGTACAACACAAATTACTGTCGCATCTGTCAAGTGGTATCCCTGGAGTGATCAACAGGTTGAGGTTGAGACAATGCTTATTCCGCCTACGGATCGGTGGCCAGATTGGCATGTCCGCGTGCACAAAATTCGCATAAAAGGCCCAGCACGTACATTGCACACGGTTGAGGGAGGATTCGCATCCCCGCTGTGTCGAGAAAATGGCACGAAGATCTCAGTACTGAACGAGGCCGAGGTGGACATTGAAAAGGTTAAAGGTATTCTCGAAGCTGAGCGTGGTGTTTTAATTCATTCAACTGCCGGGTACAGTGGAATTTGGGACATCCCTCTAGATCAGGAGCCATCATGGACCTCAACAAGTTCCAAGGCTCTACAGCCAGACACGAATACGAATCTGGCCTACCCGAGGACTCTAATCCCAGTTATCGACCGTAGCGCTACGAGTGGATTTGGCAGAGACAAAGAATTTATACTCGCTACAGGGATATTTGCTTTCTCAAGCAAGGCAAACGGAGGACGAACTGTAGATGGGAAGTCGTTGGCAGCAAGCTGGGCAGACAGGCCGAGTTTGTCCACAATTTCAAGCGGTCTTGAAGACATAAATAAGGATTCTTTCATTTTGAATCTTAGTTGAGCATTTCCTTCCAATACAATAAATCTTTTTACAACTCATCACACACGCATGATCACAATTTAAACCCCCTTGATTTCCAGATTTATTGACGATTCAATTGCTTTTTCTCGCTTTTAGCTAATACCACATACTTGATTAGCCTCAGATTTATGATAGACACGGATGCCGAAACAAGAACCACACCACACAAATCCACGTTCGCTAGTATGATTGAATGACGGCATTCGCTGGTCTATTCACGGGAACGTAACCAAGCAATAGGCAGACAATCATGTAGAATGGATTTATTCCTAATCCTTTTCAACTTCAAATTGAAAATGAGGCATTAAAGATACACATGAGATCATTCCTGTCCCCTCAGATGGACTATCCGGACATATTGAATGTCCGGAGCTGCGAGGATGTTCCACAACTTGGTGGATTAGTTTCCACCACGTTTAATTACCGCACTCATCCACGAACTACCTAACCAACTTGCCGGCAATTCAACGGGCCAAACTAGAGCGTTTGCCGTTGATGTTCTAGCTCTCCCCGCATCCCCATAATTGAAGTATCTAATTTCGTCCGGGGAAGAAGCAGACTAAAACTTGGCGCTGATGCTAGAGCGTTGCAGTTCCACTCACTCGAGTTAGCGCGATTCACGCAACCAATAGGAGCAGTTAACGAAATGCTTTCAAAGACAATTTCTCGGCACGAGTTTCTCGTCTCCTCGCAGCGTGGGTGATGACCTCCATCGTATGCAAACCTACGGCCCGATTAGCAGCCCAGCATTTCATTTTTTGGCTCATTTACCATGGGAAGATGAGGTGAGGAGAAATTCATCGCAGCCAATTATAAATAGAACATCTTGATTCCATGTGTGAGAGTTGGTCGCATCAAAGACGGGACTTTTCAGCCACCATGATTTTGTCTACTCTAGCTGCCCTTGTGGCGTTTGCATCATCTGCGGCCGGGGCCGCCATCGCATCGAAGGATGTGGCTTGGGCAAACCTCGCCATTACCGCGCCTGCGAATGGTCGGTATCTGCATCGAACCAAGACTGGGGAGCCCTTCATGTGGGTGGCTGATACTAACTGGGAACTTTTCCATCGCCTGAATCGCACCGATGCCGATCTGTACTTTGCAGACCGGGCGGCGAAGGGCTTTACAGTCATTCAAGCTGTGGTTGTATCAAAATACAACGCCACAACGCTGCCCAATTTTTATGGTGATCTTGTCTTTGACAATGCTGATCCTGCAACCCCAAATGAAAACTACTTTAGCTATGTTGACTGGATGACAACCCGCGCCGCGGAGTATGGTCTCCTCATCTGCTTTGTTCCAACCTGGGGCCGATGGGTCAACTACGGTTGGTACGGCACCCTGGGCCCAGTTCTGTTCAACGAAACAAACGCCGAAATCTTCGGTTACTTCCTTGGGAAAAGATACCCTGGAGTCCCCAAGATGCTTGGTGGAGACACAAACGGCTTCTGGGCCGATAATGTGCCGCAAGCTCGTCAAGCTTGGCGAGACAACCAAACAGCTGACCCAACCTCGTTCTTCGACCCAATCACAGATACGCGCCATGTCTGGGCTACGATGATGCGAGGCTTTAAGAAGGGCGAAGCGGAACATGGATATGATGCTTTTGTCACCTTCCAGCCGACGAGCCCTTGGATTTCAGACCCACCCACTCCCAAGCCTTACGGTCACAACGTATGTGTTCACAAGTTTACACTCTCAGTAAATTTACTCTAACACAAATATTAGTACATCAACGGTAGTCTGGGCACCCTTTCCATGGACGCAGTTCAGTCTGGCCATGAGCTCCCAGACCCCGATGGCATGGATGCCAAATATACAGTCCTGACTCCTTGGGATTCAAGCAAGAACTACGAAAACATTATCGAGATGCGAAGCCAATTCCCCGGCCCTGTGATGGATGTTGAGAATCATTATGAGGCTACTCACATCGCATTCAACACCTCCAAGCCGATGTGGAATGAGTCACATGTCCGCCATGGTTTCTACAGTGCTGTTTTCAGCGGAGCTTGTGGATATACTTATGGAAGTTTGCCGGTGCAGCAAAGCTATGAGAGGTTTTTGGGTGTTGCATCGCCTGAACATTGGATCGAGCCCCAGCTCGCCTTGGATGCCAACGCGAGCTGGCATGAAGGCCTGCACCTCCCCGGCGCAAAACAGACGGGCTATGTCTGGAAGCTTTTCTCCTCTCTGCCACGAAAGTTGGTTGATGGCCTGGAGCCCGCCAGGGACTTCATCTCCTCACCCGCTGGTGCAGCTGATGACATTCTCAAGTACGAGCAGGACCGATACATTTCCGGCATCACCACAAAGGGTCACTACTGGGTTTACACTGGCTACGGAGACGAGTTTCAGCTCGATCTTGGAGGCATCTCTACCAGTTGGGGCAAGCCCAAGGTGCAGGCCACTGCATATTGGTTCGATCCCCGCAACGCAGAGCGACAGCAAGTGGATGAGGGCAAGTCTTTTGTGGCCTGGGATAAGAAGACATTCACTCCCCCAACAAGTGGTGGGGTTGATGATGATTGGGTCTTGGTCATTGCCGCCCAGCAGGCGTGTGACTAAGGGCAGTCTTTGTGAGACCATGTTCCTAATAGAAAGGAAACACGAGTTTGGACATAGATGTGTTTCTGCTTGCAGGATCTGTAAACTCTGAAGGTCAAATAACTTTATATCTTTGAATATATGATATACTATCTCTCAATTCAAGACTTAAGCATGCAAGAATAATGTTGTAATTAATCTAACTTCATCGCTGAATCATCCATTGTCAATTTTGCAAAATCCTCTGATAACATGCAAGGAGGAATCATAAGCACATCATCCAGAATAATAGTGATAGTAAGCAGGCTGACATCACAATTCAAATAAACTCTAGCAGTATTTTCGTTAGCAATTCCGAAGGAACCTCGAAAGTTTATGACCCGGAACTATTTGCATACCAGTGCGGAGGTTCGCAACTGGTGTTGAGATACCATCTTGCGCGAATATTACTAAAAGACGGCGCAAAATCTGGATCCTCTTGTTCAGTTTATGCTCTTCAAGATAGCTTTAACTTCCTCAACAATCCTGTTTATAAATGGACAGGCCTAAGCACATTCAATTATTTTGCTCATCTAAACTGAAACAACTTTGTCCAGTTGAAATTAATTCAATTCTTTAACCAATCTTGTCGATATTCGCCGGTAAAGCCTATTTCTATGCTTTGCTATACAATGTATCTAAACAACGGGCTCTTGTCTCCCATGGCGAGCAGCTCTTCTTCAGTGTGCCTGGCCAATATTTCCTCTTCGGTCCCCATTTGCTCCTTCTGGCGATTCAGGCGCTCGTACTCGAATTTCAAGACAATTGTTGCGATCACGGCAGCAACTGATATTCCCAAACCAAAGCCAAATCCCAGCCAATAGTTGGGCTTTTGCTTGTCCAAGTAAATGTTGCTTCCGATAGTACCTCCCAAATTTCCAAGCATGATGAGCAGCGCCATCCCCACAGCTCGCTTCCACGATGGAGCCGTGTTGTTTCCAATCCACGAAACAAGCCCAATCAGCGGAGGGTAGACTCCGACAGGGATACAGAAAAGGAAGGCGTATGTAAGGCCAGGAAGTCTAGGATGAGGAATAGAGAGTAGGCCAATAAATCCAAGAGCAGAGATGCAGTAAGGTCCGGCGACGAACGGCCAGCGAGTTTTGCGTTTGTCTGCTATGATTGCAATGAGTGGCGTACCAATGACGGCAAGCGCATAAATGGGAATCGTGAGCAGCTGGGCCTGGGCCGCGGTGTAGCCCAACCCTAGAATTACGCTCGGCGCAGTGTAGTTGAATCCGTAGATGCAAATGGTATTGCCCTAAAAGCGATTTTGTTAGAATCAGGATTAAAACCCCACCAAGCAGTCAGTCGCATCTTGCTCACCCAGTAAATGATAACAGCAAGCCAAATCTTCCAATCCACGAAGGCTGATCTAATTGTCAGCCAGTGAAACTTATCATTCAGATCCACCTTGCCTGCCTTTGTTCCTGCATCAGCTCGGAGGCGGTCGCATATAAAATGCTTCTCGGACGAGCTGAGAAACGAGGCTGTCTCGGGGCTATCGGGCAAGAGCCAGAAGCAGGTGACGCCAACCAACACGGTCGCAATGCCTTCGATGATGAAAATCCATCGCCATCCTTCCAAACCGCCAATGCCATCCATCTCTTGCAAGCCAAAGGCCAACAGTCCAGAAAATGCACCAGCCATCGACGCAGCACTGTAGAAGACGGCCATGCGACTCTGTAGCTCTAATCGCTTATACCAGGTAGTTAAGAGGTAGGTACTGGCCGGAAAGAAGCCAGCTTCGGCAGCCCCCAGCTAAGATTCCATCGTTAATTCTTATTTCCACATCCCAGTGGGGAACACGTTGCTTACCGCAGCTCTGGCGCCGGCGAGGCCATGATAATCTTTTACCAGACCCATCAACGTCATAACAAGGCCCCACGCGAGCATCATGCCGCCGATCCAAAGAGAAGGCCTGACGACTTTGAGCATCATGTTGCTCGGAATCTCAAGGAGAGCGTATGGGAAAAAGAAGACTGTGAGCCTGGTCAAAGTTAGTGACTTCGTCAACAATCCCGTCGAGTAAAGCCCTACTGACGCGATATTGTACTGAGTCCCGGTCAATTTGAGATCGTCATTCATTCCTGCTACCTTGGCATTTCCGACTGTTGAAAACATTGTCAGTCGTGTCCCCGTTGCGGTCAAATATTGTGTTCTTACTATTGCTTCGGTCAATGAATGAAAGGATGTAGAGCAAGGTCAGCATCGGGAGGAGCCTCCAATCCACCTTGCGGAGGATCTTCTTGGTCTCGGCCTCATCGTAGATGGGCTCTGTCTCGCCACTATCGCTGATTCGTGCATCTTCCACACAGTCAAGCTTGGCAGATGCCGAGTCCATGGCGGCTTTCTCCATACTGGCTGCACAGGCAAGAGTGATTGGAAAGTGACTGATGAACTTTTAAAACAGATGATGTAAAAATATAAATCAAATGCGGCTGCAAAGCCGCCAAATGGATCCGTGAGATGCTGTTATTGATCTCCGGCCCCCGCATTACTCAATTGGAATACAGCCGCTTTTATCAAGGTTGAAATAGCCACAACCCCAGGATCTTTCATGTTAGCCTCCCGCTAGCTCCTGCACCATTACAACTTGGCGTACATCCCAGACGAATCATCAGTCCATTTTCTCGCGTCGAGACGCAAGGTTCCTCTTTCCCCGCACCCCAGATCCCTCGCTGTAATGACCCCGGCCCTTTCCCCATACTCACCACATGATGCCGCGTGGGGCGTTCGTGAACCCCGCTCTCGCTGATTTGAACTTCTCGGCACGAGCTCGCCTCGCGCTAAGCCATCAGACTCTGCTATTACGACCTGCTCCCTCGGCATGCTCTCTCATAGGCTTCACCACTCGATCGATAATGCCCTGCTGCCCATGGCGCCCGAGAAAGAGTCAAGAGTACGACCTCGGCAAAGAGGGCTTCGCGCAACGACTGGATGGTGAGCCCACCGACCCCCGAGTGAAGCTCTCTCGCTGACCCGCGTTTGCAGCCTCACATGTCGCCGCCGACACGTCAAGTGCGACGAAAGAAGGCCCGAGTGCGCCAATTGCGGAAAGAAAAACAGGATCTGCCAATACGAACCCCTCGCAGACGGGCCAGCGGCTGTAAGCAGCAGTGCCAAGGCCCCAAACAGAACGCAGCCATCCGGAGATGCAACCAGCCACCAGGTTCCCCCGGATACCCCCATCCGAGTCAATCATTCCAATGCGTCATCTCCTCATGATTCGCAGCAGCAGGAAGGATCTCAATTTCCGGCTGCTGCCATCTCACATAATTCGGCGGCTAGTCCCGACTCGCCATTCCTTACCACTCTCGGCTCTGTGCTGTTAAACACGGAGCTATGGAATACAACAAGCAGGGAACCCGAAACGCAACCCAGGGACACGCCCGACTATGCAGATCATTTGGGAGAACTAGACTACCAATGGCAACCACTCCACGTGGATGAACCTATCCAGCTATCAGGCATTGAAATTACAATTTATCGCAATTACGTCGAGAATTTGTCCAGATGGGTATGTATGCACGGAATATTCATTGCTCGTCCTGCACATTTGTCACGAAATTTGATCCTGCTGATTGAGAATGCTGTACTTTACTGATGCTTCAAAAGATTGACTCATTTTCACATGATCGTCCATTTCGAAATCTTGTGTCGGTATGGGCTTTGCGATGCCCGCTTCTGTTGCACTCGTGCCTGGCCTTCTCGTCCAAGCAACTTATCTTGACTGGGTCTCATACAGGGATTAAGCTCCATGAAAGCGATGCATTGAAATATTACCGCCTGGCGCTGAAAGAAGTACGCCAACTTTTGATGCACCCCCAATATGCCCAGAGTGACGAAATCCTTGCTGCATGTATCATTCTATCGACGTATGTCAGACCCTAATACAGAAGTCAAGATCCTAGTACTACCACCCCGAGCTGTCATTTTCTAACCTATTTTGACAGGTATGAGATGATCGACGTGGTCGGGGAGAACCTCGGCTCCCACCTCAAGGGCGTGGCCTCCCTGCTCCAATCCCGACAGGTTCAAGGATATGCCGGTGGCATCAGAGGCGCCTCCTATTAGACATGGTACAGGCATGAGATATGGGCCGCACTGCAGATCGGCCGCTGCATCTCTCTGGACGAGATGTATTGGGAGCCACCTCAGGTTGCATCGTTTGAGAACATGGAAATTGAAGACATTGCAAACCGGGCAATATTCATTCTAGGGCAATGCATCAACTTTTCCAACGGATACGGGGTCCCAGAGGACATGGAACCCGCACAAGCAAGCCAGGCCAGCCAAACAAGAGGTTTGCGGTTAGATATGGCTCTTGATGACTGGCTGTCGAAAGCTACCCCTTTTATGCCTTGCTTCTACGCCAAACAATCTGAAGCGACTGACGAACAAGATGAACGAAATACAAATTTTCCGATCAAGTGGTTTGTGTTCCCACAAAGTGGTACGTGAATATTCTTATCCGATCTCAACACGGAGCACTAATCACTAAATTGCATGTAGCTGTGGCTCACCAAGTGTATCATGCCAGCAAGATCATTCTTGCTCTGCACCTTCCTGGGCCTCTACCTACAAGGCGTGGTCTTAACACATGTGATGCTCTCTCAATCAGGCGTCGAATCGAACAGTCGCGGGAGCAAATATTCGTCACGGCCAATGCAGGAGTTCCAGATGCTTGGAGTCTTGTCTCAGCACAATGCCTATATATCGCTGGCTTAGTGACTGAAGGGGCTCAGGAGAGAAAGAGAACGCTGGAGTTGATTGATGAGTGTCAGCAGCGCAGTGGAAGAAGGACTAGGTATATTGCCACTGAGCTAAGGCGGTTATGGGAGCAAAAATAAGAGAATTTGTATCCTTATATGTCAATGAAATAATGAAGTCATCCAAATGAAACCCTCATTCTTGAACCGTGTTGTGATGTAATTTTCCGGTCTATATCTTCCAAAACCTAGCGACGGCAGCAACAGAGATTGGACTGCTGTCTAAATTCCTTTGCGCGCCATTAAATATCTGCAATGTCGCATTGAGCATTTTCCCTGGAAACTTCATAATTTCAGTGACATCCTTGAGGATAGCCTACATCACACTAGTTTTAACCCAAACGTGGACTTTTGACAACACCTACTAGGTCCTTCATCGCCTTTTCAAATGTTTCAAACCCCAGTATGGCCTTGGGCTCGTAGTCATTCTTGCACATGAACGGAAAGTACAAGTTGAACATGGAACTAGACCCAGCTGCGCCTGCGATAAGCTGGTAGACCAGGTCTGTTGATACTTTCTTAGCTTGCGCCAGGCGACAGCACTCCGCTGCTGCAGCCACGTGAATCAAGACTCCCAGTCGTATTGCCAGCAGCATGGATGAGGAAGACCCGACAGATCCGTTGACGGGCACAGCGGCAAGCTGTTTAGGTAGGACATTTCTGATTGCAGAGCTAAGCTCGTGGTTCTCTACACTAAACAAGAACTATTTCCAATCATACATTAGCGAACTTCGGAAATGATTCATATATTTTGAACACGTACCTGAGCACCTTTCAAGTCTTTGGCAGGAATTATGTGACCATCAGTGAAATGAAGGCTGGGGAAACTCAAGTTGAGTTCTTGTAAGCGTCCTTTCGCTTGGATTGGGTTGATCAAGTCAGTGACAACCACCACGCTTCCATCTGGCAGCCCCGTCAACTTCCCTTCTATGCTGGCTTCCAGCCCTGATATTACAGCGAGCCCTGGTGAGCCGGTGCTTATATGTTGGGGAATTGAAATGGACAAAGTCTTTTCAGCATTCTCAATGGATAAAAACGAGACACTTGTCAAGGGGCCTAGGAGGGGAGTAGCCTCATTTGGTGGAGTAGGTAGCGAATCATGGGTCTCATTTTCAGAGACTGGACTACGAATTACGCTTTCGTAGTTGCATACCACACTGGCATCATCAGTGCCGCCCTGGCCACAGTCCACTCGATATTGGAATTCATGCAGGGCGGCAGACGTGATCGGAGCATTGAGTTCAACGCTCCTCGCAGACTCAGCGACGATACCCTATAATTAAACATTAGTTGATCCATGACCTTTACTTCCAGAAACCGAACATACAAGGTCCTTTGTGAATATAGTGACAGCTGACTTTGGCGACCAATCTGCGCTCAGCATTGATTTGCCGCGGTCGCCAAAAATCCAACTTGCACCAATACCAGACATGACAATGTCATAGGTTTGCCTGGTGGATAGCCCCATAGCTCTGGCAAATGAGAGCACTTCGGCAGCAGCAACGATATGAGATCCAGCCAAAAGCTGATTTAGCCTACCCGCCGATCAGCATGAAAATTCGGATAATGGTATCCATGATCCATGCCCACATTTTAATCGTGCTCGCGTCACCAAGACCCCCGCAGTAAAAAAGCCGTTCGGGATATGCTATGGCATGTAGATATGGTTTGATCTGGTCAAAGGTCTCCGTTTCTCCTCCGATCATAATCTGCGAAAATGTGAGCACATGCTAGGATACAAAGGGTCAGAGCCAACTTGCACTCAGCGAACCCGCCAGCGAACCCACAACGCCCCCGGATACAGGACAGTCAAGGAGACGAATGTCGCTTCTGCCTCTATCCGCCAACCGGGCCGGAAATTCGGCGACGTAGTTTGAGGGCAGGGTGCTAAAGAGGCATAGGATGGCACTTTTTGGAAGAGACGTCACAATGCCCTTGGCAGACAACACCACAGAGTCTACCTGAGCTGGGGTTGCCACCATGACAAAGAAGACATCTTGGTCTCGGCTTGCATCAGCCAAGTCGCTAACGACTGACCCTCCGACGGCTGCGAACCTTTCCCGGGCGATGGGGCTAGGGTCAAATCCAGTGACGGAGAACCCGTTTTTGAGCAGGTTTGATGCCATGCCATATCCCATGGCCCCGAGACCTGCAAAGCCTACGGAAAGGTTTCCCGGCATAATTGCTATGATTTTCGTGGAAATGGTCAAAAAGATCAAAGTAAAGAGATAACAAGGGGACGCGAAAATGAGGATTGAGGTTAAGAAAAAGAACAAGAAAAAAAATGGCCCACGTTAAAAGAAACAACACAATTACAACCTTAATTCACCAGTTTCACGACCAGCGGATAAGTTCACGCATGCAGCATTCTGATTCCGATGATACAATGGTTTCTGTGAGCCTTTCGTCTTGGCCAATGGCATAGCTTGACGAGTTTGTGGGTCCGCGTGCATCCCGGCTCGAGACGAAATTGGCCGCCAACCGGCAACTCGGCTCATGACTAGTGTCTCTAGAGACGAGCACCGGCTTCAAACGCGACCGGCGCAATCCCCATTGGGAAGTGGGTGGGTCGCCATGATTGTCGTTCACCACGCCCTTATCTAAATACCTCACGATTCTTCCTAAAGAGATTATTATTGCTTGGTATACGTCTTCAGATTAGTGGGATTTATCTTCTTCTCACTTCATCCAACCGAAAGTGACAGAATTCAGCCGCACCGCTCCAGCCATGTCGTCTCCAAAGAACCGTCTGATCCTGGGCACCATGACCATTGGGCCCGACAAGGACCTGGGTGCCCGCATCACATCTCTCGACGAATACAAGCAGTGCCTGGACTTTTTAACATCCAAGGGCTACAATGAGCTCGACAGCGCCGCTCTTTACGTCGGTGGCAAGCAAGAGGGCTTCACCCGCGAAGCCGGCTTCAAGGAGCGCGGCTTCAAAATTTCATCCAAGATTATGCCAACAAAGCCGGGTGACCACAAGCCCGAGAAGCTGCGCGAGTCTTGGGATATCAGCCTGGGCAAGCTTGGCGTGGAGTGTGCCGACATCATGTACCTCCACGCTCCCGACCACACGACAGACTACGAGGAAACTCTTGAAGGCGTCCACCAATTGTATACTGAAGGAAAATTCAAAGAGCTGGGTTTGAGCAACTATTCCGCCTGGGAGGTTGCTGAGGTTGTCGGCATCTGCAAGCGTCGGTAGGTTGCCTCCCAACTAGACAGCATATGATGCATTAGGAACAAAACACTAACTCACCCAGGGGCTTCGTGCAACCCACAATCTACCAGGGAATGTATAACCCAATCAGTGAGTCATGTCACCAATATGTTGTAATTTTTAAATATCCAGAAACCTAATTTACTCCATTAGGTCGAGCTATTGAGTCAGAGCTTATTCCTTGCCTGCGAAAGTTTGGCATCTCACTCGTCATCTACAACCCACTAGCCGCAGGCTTGTTCTCCGGAAAGTACACGACCCTGGACGAGCCCGACGAGGGACGTTTCAGCACAAAGACTAGCCTGGGAAAGCTTTACCAGGACCGTTATTTCAAGCAGTCCGTTCTTGATGCGCTGGCTGCCGTCGAGCCCGTGTCCAAAAAGCACGGCATCCCTCTGATCGAGACGGCGCTCCGATGGTGCGTGCACCACAGCAAGCTCCAGATGAGATCGGCAGGAGGAGACGATGGAATCATTATCGGAATCAGCTCATATAAGCAGCTGGAGCAAAACGTAGAGGCTTGCGAGAAGGGACCCCTCCCCGACGAGGTGGTTGAGGCGCTAGACAAGGCTTGGCACATTACAAAGGCTGATACGCCTCAGTACTGGCGATGATCCATCGGTAGCTCAATAATAATTCTGAATTTAAATAAACCTTGCACAAACACAAACCCTCGTTCGGATTGGACATTGCCGCTATTGGTCAGATTTCTGCCCATGTAAAAAGTCTGTAACTCAAGTATCAGAAAGCAGGGTAGCTTCGAATATGCGCCTGTCCGATATATTTGTTGAGGGCAGCATGGGGACCAAAACAAGGGATGGATCCCGCATCGTTTTTCTGGAAATATCAGGTCAATCACAAACCGTTGGCGTATTTTCTTAGACATGCAAAATAACATATATCATCTGGGTACTCCCAGGCATGTCAAAGTAGAGAGACGTCATGTCTATAAGCAAGGTTGGATCACATAAAGCAAATTATTTGTATAAATTCATCCAAAGCAAGTCCACCATCACCTCGCTTAACTCTGACTGACAAATGGTATCTTAACTAGTCAAATCAGATATAAAAAAAAGAACTCCCAACCCGCCTATTCGTCAAAATGCATCAAAATCGCCCGCCTGGGCCTCCTGGCCCTCCCGGACCTCCGTGACCTCCATGACCTCCAAAACCCCCAGGTCCTCCAAAGCCTCCGTGTCCTCCAGGCCCACCATGACCACCGTGCCCATGGCCTCCGTGACTGAAGCCTCCGTGTCCTCCTGGGCCGCCAAATCCTCCAGGTCCTCCCATTCCTCCATGGTGATGGGGTTGGTGATGTACAGGGCGTGGGGCAAACCCTACAGGCCCGGCATGTCTTCGATTGCGACCAAAGGGAAGACACATGGTGAAGTAGTAGGATTGATTTCCCCTTGAGGTTTATCGAGGTTTTTGAGAATTTCCAACCGGATTTTTGTTCAGTTGTCAGTTTTTTTTGTTCAAGTTGTAGATGTAACAGAGTTGACGTTGACTGTTGCTTGAATAGTTTGATAGGATTGGATTGAAGTGGGTTGCCGAGGATTGTAGTAAGATTCGTCTTTTGTGACTCTGAAGATTGTTTGAGTGGTTTAATAATCAATTACCGGCGGACTATATGACTCTTTTTATGGATTTTCAAGTTTCTATCGCTGGGCCAGATTACGTGTATCAAGTGTGGCGTTTCCACTCAGCATACGAGGCATCCCAGTTGTGGCGGCGAAGGCCGTACGTCATTGAGTGGGCTGGTGGGACTAACGCGGACATACCGACCCGCTAGCCGAGGCCGCCCAAGTCACGATGGCCAAAAATCATGACCAGTTCATGGCGTCATTGCTCATGAGTCAAGGTCAAAACCGCATTGGCTAGCGCTGATTACGCGTCAAGGCCTCTTGGCAGTGTGCCGAGGACATCGGCCGCCAGCGTTGTATAGAAAAGAAGACATTGATCACAGCGAAGAAGTTACTGGCTATTTCGCGTGATCGGGGAATTTTTCCACACTGCTGTTCACCTCATTCTAGTGGTTTCCGACCCGCGGCTAGACGGCATGGTTGATCTCCCGTTATTCCCTGCGATATGATATTCCCTAGATGGGAGACTTCATAGCAGTTCGGTTCTAATAATCCACTTCTTCTCTGCGTCTTCGCTCGCTCCCAGAATCGATTAATAGTGTCAAATTTCATTTTACTGCTATATTTCCTGCATTAGAATATAATTGGTCTGCCACCGTTGAAACCCAAATAGTTTAGGCATGGCATCAGGATAGCAAATGGCACCGAGCAACTGCCCATTATCCAAAGACCGATCGGAGGCTGTGGAAGCCACACTACTGGGCCGTATCGAAAGTCATCCTTGTTGCATTAGGTCTGGTGAAGAGCCGAAGCTCAATGCGATGTCTCAGGCGCGAATATGGCGGCTAATTATATTGGTTGTGGATGCCATTCGGTATTGTTATCAACGCGTTCTATATAAGCTCCCGGGGCTTTTGGGCAGAAATTGCGACGGAATAGTTGCTTTGCGTATCATCGTCCAATCCCTCATATCTACGGTCTGCTGGTACTGCAGCGGATAATTGCCCATTGTTCGATTTAACTGGACGATCGGAGCGCCCGTGAAACAGCTTCTTTATTCTGCGTATTTTCTTCGGCCTCGTCGCCTCCAACTCATCCAGAACGTAGTTGTTCACATCTTCGTCATCGTATGCGGCAGCGCCTTCGGCTCGGTCACGCTTTCGTCGTTTGCAATGCATCCAGGTCATGAGCAGTAGCGTTGAGCCAATGACAACCCCGCTGCGGACAACAAGTGAGCAAGCATCATTGAGGAATTTGTAGTAGCAGTTTGAGAACCTACAAGACGCTTATAAAGATGGCCAACGTAAGATATGATGAAGCCATTGGCTTCTCGCAGGTGTTTTTGTTCTCATTTTCCGTGCAGCCCCGAAGGAACAACATTATTATAAGTGTCGATAAATCGATGTGCTTAAAGTATCCAATGGGAATTCGAAACAGCGGAAGTCAAAGTATTATTTAAATGAAAGTATCCGGTCAGTTGGAAAATTGCCTGCGATTGTTTCGCCCAATAAAAGAAGGTATGGAAGAGTTCAAAAGGAAATAGATCGAAGGGAGAAGCCAAGTTTATTGCAAGACAAACTCTCAGCACCCAGCAGGGGTGTGCATGCACCTGTCAAGACGGCAGACCCATCTGAGACAATGCAAATCAATTCATGCAAGCTGCTCATCCAATAGAGGGAAGCTTCCAGCACGAAAATAGGCAAAACTGTTCCCGTCATGCCCGAGACTCCGGACGAGCAGAGTCAAATCCATACCGCATCAGTGTTAGACCCTCCCCGTCTCTCCCTTGAGTGGAGAGCCATCGGCTCCACTCCTCCGCGGAATACGCGGACTGCACGCAATGCGAGGCTTATGAAAGTCCCATGCTTCCCGGAATTTCCGTCTTCTTGTTTACATTCTTACCCCTATTGCTAGAATCAGCCTGCTTGTTGCCTATGTTGCCTCTATTCACAGATGATGGATACTAGAAACGCCCAAAAAGGCGTCATGCCCAGAGCGGTACGTACTTATTCTCCGCTTAGTCAGCCATACTAATTTTGCCCAGTGCCTCAACTGTCGCCTACGTAAAGTATGTTGCATGATTGTTATTCTCGATAATTGATGTTCAGTTCTTAACAGTTTCATGTCAGATCAGATGTAATAAAACTATTCCTTGCGGCAGTTGTACTGCATCGGGGCTTGATTGCCAATCCAAAGGCGACGTCCCAGTGCAGCGAATTCAAACCAAGCCTTCAACCAGGTAACTACCCTAGACCATTTATCGATCCTATTGACTTTTGTCTAATTGAGAGCAGCGAGAGTCATCTTGAACGTATCAATGAAAGACTTGCTTCCATAGAGCATGCTATTAATAGAATCGGTGCATCCAGCAATAGCACATTGTCATCTAACTCGCAGCAAGATATTTTGCCCACCAGCACAGGCGTCGTTTCATCTCATGATGGCCACGTTGAATGTCCAACTGCATTGCTCGAAGGAGATTCATCATTTGGAAGCCAAGCATTCTTCGCCAGCCAAGTGAGAGAGCTTACAGACTCAAGTGCAAGACACCCACATGCAGTTGGCGAAGAATTGAGGCGACTCCAAGACATTGCGCAGGATCGCACCGCCCCACCAAAAATAGGAATAACGTCACATCTGGCCCCCCACCCACAACCAAGCGACCTCAGCGCAAAGCTGCTACCCTCGGAATTTGTTTTAAAACTATTGAGGACGATAAAAGGTACGAATAACGCCCCAAATAAAATATCTTTCGTTTCTGACAACCAAATAGGGCGAGAAACTCCAATATTTCTTTTCTATGGCATTAGCGACTTCTCGCAAATCGATGAGTTGTGCAGACGCATGTACTTTCCCCTCGAACCAATTTCTCCCGCAGACTGCACCCTGTTCAATGGCATCATCAGCGCTATCCTGCACGACTTGGATCTCGTATCGGACCATGGGTTCAGCCAAGAAGAACTGACCTATTTTCGAGACATGTGCCAAGCCAAGTTTCACGCTGGGCTTGAGACGTACGAGATCATGACGGTTCCCACCTGGCCACACACGATGAGTTTATCGATTGCGGTAGGTGGAATCGACCTTCCTCCCTTTCCTAGCGAGCCCCAAACTCTTGGCATTTTACTCTAATCCTAACCGCGAAGCAGATGATTCAAGCGCAGAGAACGGCCAGGCTCGCCCACCAATGGGCTTTCACGTCGGCTGCAGCCCGGCACTGCCTGGCTCTTGGCTACCACCGCGCGGACCGCCTCGCCAGGATGAACCCCCTGGAGGCGCAGCGAACCCGCAGGATGTTCTGGACCGTCTACACGTCCGACAAGACGCTCTCGCTGCGTCTGGGGAGACCCTCGATTATCCAGGACTACGATGTCGATGTCGGCCCGTACGCCATCTCGGATGATCCCGAGAAGATGCCCTGGGACTCGGCCGATATCTTGTTTATAGAACTTTCCAGGATCCAGGGCCTCATATATGAAAGGTTGTACTCTGCTAGCGCTCGAAGGCTGAGCAGCCCTGAAAAGCGGCAGGTTGTTGCGGACCTATCTATGATGCTGGCGCAGTGGCACCGCGGCTGGCAGCAGATTGACGTCTCGAACGTCTCGGACAGGCAGGTATTCGAGGACATTTTCGGCCCCACAACCGTCATTTACTACTCCGTCTTGACGCTGCTTCACCGCGGAGCCAGCGCATCCAACTCGACGTCTGATATTTCGCCCGGCTGCTTCGCGGCGGCGCACCAGGGCCTCGAGGCGCACCTGGACTACTACTCGCGCATCGAGTCGACGGCATCTCGTGCCCTGTCGTACTACACCGTTTGGTTTGTCCCACTAATCGATCGTCACTCGTTGTGGAGGCTCGGGGGGGAGCTGACGCGTCACTAGGATTTTGTATTACATCTCGTTTGCTCCCTTTGTGATTACATTTCTGCACTGCATCGCGACATGTAGTTCCGACGACGTCCGGCTCCTGGAATCGGCGTTAGGAACGCTGGAGAGGTTCAGGCCAAGCTTTGCGTACCCGCAGCGCCAGTATAAGCTTTGCAACGCTCTGTTCCGGACAGCCAAGGCGTTTGTCGACTCCCAAGGCGTGCCCGCGGCCGCCGCTGTGGGCCACCTGGCCTCCCGAGACGTTGTGGTTCTGCCCCTCCAGCACCCTTTTGCGGAGGATTGGCCTATTGATTACGGGCTGGATCTTGGCGGTGACAGTGCGGCGACCGTCTGGGCGGTTATGCCTGAGGGTAGCGAAGGCCAGCGGCAGGTCAGCCTCAGCACCATGTCATTTGTCATAGATAACCAGGTGGGCGAGCCGCACGTGTAATCAAAAGGATTAGGAGCGGAATGGGACATATAAGCAAAGGAAACCAGAGCAGGATGATAATAATACGACGGCGACCGGGTTCGAGATTACGACGCCTTGCCTGCCACCCGCAACCCGCAAAGTGCGGCCGGGAAATTTGTGAGCACGTGGACGCCGAAAGCTACCCCACAGGTAGCCCGGGAGGCTCGAACATGGCCAATGGCGGAGGAGTGGCAACGGCGTGGGAAAGTCAGTCGAGGGAAGATCCACAGGTGAGAAATAAGGGTTTGTTGTAAGTTTATGTGTTAGCTTAATTGATCCCGCAAGAGTCTAGAATGTCTTGACCGAGAATGACCCGATTCTGGAAGGTATAATTGTCATATCATGGCTACTGGGGGTTGACGGGAACCACGGGGGGGCGCACGGCGGTTTGGCCGAAGGACGGGCAGCAAGAGCACGTGAGCTTTCTGTGCTTCGGGTACCATAGCAGAAGGAAGGAAAGGATAAGAGAGAATTTTTCTCTTTTACGACGTGTATTTTTTGTTGATTCATTTTTGGCAACATTTTTTAGAAATAAGCGACCCAAATAATGGTTAAATGAGCAGGGATTGTGGCGTGTGTGCTGTCGGGCTTGATTCGCGGGTTGCACACGGCGACGTTGGGACGAAGGTGTGCAGATTGTGCAGATGGGACCTCTGGGCAGTCCCAACGGCATGAATAGCGTGTTATGCAAGCTGGCTAGCGGCAAATGCGTCGGGCAACTCGCAGGTGACGCGTTTTTGCAGTGTATTTCAGGGGCTACCCTCTCTCTCGTATTTTCTGCGGCCGGGCCCTCCTGGAGGAGCGGGTCGTGCGCAGATGGGTTCCATGCAGGGCGTTTGCTCACCACCCGGGCGAGCGAGGAGCGGCTGATGGCGCGTTTGTTTGTTGTTGTGAGGCGGGACAAGAAGAAAGAGAGAGAAAAGCAACGAGCACAGCTGGCGGCGCCAGCCTCTAAGCCACTTCGCACGGGAAGGCTTGCGGCAATCAAGATGAGACTGTCACGGGCAATATGGCGGAAATGATTTTCACCGGACGGATTTTCCCTGGCGTCAGACGGCATCCTGACATGACAATTAATCAGCGGCAGCCACCATCTTGGCGGGCTCGTTTAGCAGCAGGCCAGCAGGGCTAGGCTGCTTAGGGCCAAGCAGGTGCCTTATTAGAGTTAAGGTTAAGGTCGAGGTTCTAAAATAGTCAGGGGATGATTGGGCAGGACGATTGCGAGACAGGGGAGGACCGGCGGGGCCAAGGCATTGAGGGTTGCTGCAGGGTTATCTCCCCTCCCCTCCACCCTTGCGAACCCAGACCCGAGGCCTGGATTTACGATTGTTACGATGGCATCCTGCACCTTCGCTCTGTCCTTCCCTCGACTCCTCTCTGGTGGTGGACGGACGTGGTTCTTGCCAAGGGGTGCTAGCGGCGATCAGCACCGCAGGAAAAATGCCCCGAAGTGCGAGAACGAGGCAAGGAGTCGGAGCCAAGGCTGGTAGCGTGCTGCCAAGAGCAAAAGTTGGCTGATGAAAAGAAATGAGGGAACGGGCGTGGTGCGCGGCCCGGCTGAAACCGCAACGTGTGCCACACCGGAGCCAAGACTGTCTCTCGTTCGCTCTTCGCCGTGCCCGCCACATCGAGATAGATGGCGATGGAGTCGTGGATCTCTCTGAGCCGCACGACGATGACGATGACGGGGGGGCGCTGTCCTTCCAGCTTCCAGCCCGGCACACGCTGCTCCCATTGGCACAGGCGCCGCCAAGCTTGCCGCCAACTGAACCAGCTGGCTGGCGCCTGCACCTCGTCGATAGCGCGCCCTGCCAAGCACGCTCCAGGCGCTGCTAGCATCTCGCCTTGAGTGCTTCCTGTCTGGCGGGATGCCATATGCCATCCCGTATCTCCGCGAGCTGAGCGACGGCGTGCAGGCCAAGATCTTGGCTGCCGCGCGATTCACGCCATTTTCATGACTCGGGATGCATTCAGCTGGCGTCGGCTGCTTACCGAGAGGGCTGTCGCGCTTCTTGCTTATTTTTTTTCTTTGTTCCTGCAGCTTGCAGCGTGCAGGCGACGGCCAGTGCTTGGTTTTGCGAGCAGGCTGCGGCTGTGGGAGACTTCGTGTCCACGTATGCGCAATTTATCGTGGGAATTATGGGCCACCTCCCCATCCCTAATCCCGTTCCCCACCATCCATCTGGCCCTGGGGACCCTGGAGACCTTGGAGACCCTGGAGAGGGGGGGAGAGCACGTTCTTTGGAATAAATAACTTATCAAGGCCAGGCCATGTCGATCCATGCCGCTTGGTCCTCATCACCTCAGCGTGGCCATTCATTCTTTTTCTCTTGAAGTGCATTGAGGCTCGGATCTCTCTGTCGAGTCATCACCACTCTCGTTAAAACCCGCACTTAGACGGTTGTTGCTTTTGCTTCGTCCGCTTCTTGTCTTACCCTTAATTAGAGAGAAACAAACGCCGCGATGCGCTACCAGAGCATCGCAGCCGCCGCCCTCGGCCTGCTGGGGGTGGGCGAGGCTGCCGTCTGCAGCTCCAGCTACACCGCGGGGACGACCACTTACACGGCCGCCTCGTCGGCCTCGACCTGCCAGATTGAGAACGTCGACTTTGCCAACAAGCTCCAGGGCTACAAGACCACCGGCGACGTCAGCTGGGTCAAGGGCCAGGGCTACGGCGCCGACAAGAACGGCGCCTGCCAGCTCCAGACGGACGGCGACGACGACGACGACGACGACAACGACTACGATGAGCGCTCCGTGGACAAGCGCCAGACCATCACCGGCACCTCGGTCAGCACCACCGTGAGGAGCTTGACGGCCGGCTCTGCCCACACCGTCGAGTTCTACTACTACGTGATCCTGGCCAGGCCCTCCAACAGCTGCCGCCTCCGCGTCTACTTTGACGGCGTCAACATTGCCAACACGGACCGATTCTCCGGCGGCTTCTTTGGCTCCAACTGGAGCAAGGTTTCCGCCTCCGTCACCCCCAAGTCCAGGACTGGATCCGTCACCGTGTCTGTCAACTGCGACAGCCGAGGCCTCGCCCGTGTCTACATTGACAGAATCTCCGTCACCCGTTCTGCCGTCAGCACCACTGCCCGCTCGTCCTCCAGCACTGCTCGCATCTCCAGCTCTTCTACCTCCAGCTCTGCTGTTGTTTCTAGCGTTGCTTCCAGCTCCTCCGCTGCCGCCGCCTCTAGCTCTGCTGCTGCCTCTAGCTCTGCTGCTGCTTCTTCCGCCTCTTCCGCCTCCAGCGCCACGACTGAGGCGGTCGGTCCTCGATCTGCCACCACCACCACCACCCCTACCTCGGCCGCTTCCAGCACCAGCTCGGCTGCGACATCTGGCACTCCCTCAAGCGCGGCTACTTCCGCCTCCAGCAGCGCCACTGTCTCCAGCGAATCGAGCAGTGCCGCTACTAGCTCGGCCAGCAGCGTCACCAGCAGCGCCACATCGACCACCGCTGACTCTACCACCAGCGCCACCACCAGCTCGGCTACTAGCTCAGCCACTCCTCTCGCCTCGGGAACCGTTGACAGCACCATCCTCATCATTGCTCGCGATGCCACCACGGCCGAGCTGGCCAGCAGCGGTCTTCTCGCCTACGGCATTCCCTTCAGCAACCTCATTGTTCCTTCCGAGGGTGTCACTCTGCCCACTCTGAACTCGTCGGCCACCAGCGGAAACTATGGTGGTATCATTGTTCTCGACGCGGTCTCGTACGAGTACAACAGCTCTGTCTGGCGCAGCGCCATCACTGACGCCCAGTGGGAAGTCATCCACAACTACCAGACTGCCTTCAACGTGCGCATGGTCCGCATCAACGATTACCCAGGATCTGGCTCTGGCACCACCCCCGTCTCCGGCGGATGCTGCGGCACTGGTGTTGAGCAGAGCGTCTTCTTCTCCAACGTGACCGATTTCGCCACTGCCAACCTCAAGGTGTAAGTTGATGTAAGCTCGAGTCGCACAGCATATATACTGACAGCCATTGCAGAAACGCCGAGGCCAGCACCACCGGTCTGTACCACGTTCCCGCCAGCATTACTGACTCCTCCACCACCCGCGCCGTTGCCAAGTTTGGTGTCGCCACCGGCTTCACCTCGGAGAGCGTCGCCGCCGTCATCAACAACTTCAACGGCCGTGAGCAGTGGGTTTGGTTCATGAGCTGGGCTCCTTCGTGGTCCATCACCTCGGCCTACCTCCAGCACGGCCACATCCACTGGATGACCCGCGGTCTCTTCCTGGGCAAGCGCAAGGTCCACTTGAACGCCCAGATCGATGATGTGCAGCTATCTACTGAACCCTACTACCCTGCGGGTCTGGCCGAAGTGAAGATCGACGTGAGCGATCTGGAGGCCCATGTTGATTGGCAGAAGAACCTGGCCGCCCGCCTCCCCACCGGCTCCGACTTCTGGCTGGAGCTGGCCCACAACGGAAACGGAGATCTCATCGCCTCCACGCTCAACGACACTACGGAGGTCTGCGACCCTGACGAGGCTGTCTACTACGAGACCCCCGTCTCTGCCGCCAACGAGTGGATCAAGCCCCTGGGAACTGGTGAGGATGTTTGGCCCACCACCTTCACAAACTACACCTGGACCGAGACTTGCGCTGCCATCGACGACTTTGCCGACTGGTTCACCATTGCCGACAACCTCAACGAGTTTGGCCACATCTCGCACACTTTCACCCACCTGAACCTCAACAACGCCACCTACAACGACACGCGCCGCGAGATTCAGTTCAACCAGGCCTGGATGGCTCAGATGGGCATCGACAAGGCCACCAAGTACTCGCCCAACGGTCTGATCCCTCCCCAGATCACCGGTCTCTACAACGGCGACGCCATCAAGGCCTGGATGGACAACGGCATCTACTACGTCGTCGGCGACAACACCCGCCCCCAGACCCGCAACACCGCCAGCGTCTACTGGCCCCTCATCACCACCGTCGCCAACAACGGCTACGCCGGCCTCACCGTCATCCCCCGATTCTCCACCCGCATCTACTACAACTGCCACACCGCCGAGTGCGACCTCCAGGAGTGGATCGACACGTCGGCCGGCAGCGGCACCTTCGCCACCATGCTGGCCCTCGAGAAGGACTCGGTCGTGCGCAACCTGTTTGCCCTGCAGTCCGATCCCTACATGTTCCACCAGGCCAACATGTACCAGCGCGACGTCGAGACCATCACCGTCGGCACCCAGACGGGCAAGTTCTCGCTCGTGCAGTCGTGGACCGAGACGGTGCTCCAGGAGTTCGCCCGCCTGACCAACTGGCCCGTCGTCAGCCTCACCCAGGACAACCTGGCCCACTACTTCCTGGACCGCAAGACGGTCGACGACTGCAACCCCAAGCTGTCGTACAAGTTCTCGGGCTCGGGCACCATCGAGTCCGTCACCGTCTCCGCCGACGGCAACACCTGCGCCAAGCCCATCCCCGTCACCATCCCCTCGGGCTCCGTGTCGGGCGGCTCCGTCACCGCCGACGTGGTGGGCTCCGAGCCCCCGATCCAGTGGGTCACCCTCAGCGGCTCGGCCGTCACGCTGACGCTCAGCTCGCCTGTGACTCTGTAACGTTTGTTGCGTTTTTTGATTTTTTAGAGGGGGGAGTATATAAAATAATTCTTGTATATCCATGTCATCAGATTTAGCCATGAAATAGTTGTGGTTTCGACTTAATACATTTACGGACAAATTCGTCTTGGTATATGAGCTGTGAAGGTTCTGTGTGGTGATGCGTGAGTGACTTGGTCATTGGTGAATGCAATCGTAAGCGACACTAAATGAAGAGTAGCAAGGTGAAATAAAGATGTATTCATCATTTTGATTCTGATGTGAGTCGTGAGTTGTCAGTTGAATACCCAAATAACACACGGTATTCCTTCCAGTATGAACATGATGACTTTCTCAGTCGTCTATTTGGGTTCTGTGAATGGACCGGCGCTATAATAAACTAGTAAAAGCTTGTTACCATTCATCGCAGTCAGTGTAAATGAATATGAACCATATGTATCTTCCATTCGTTGTTTTTCGATGCTCCTATCTGAATAGTCACTATTTCTCATGAAGGCGTGTCTCGTTTGCCAAGGAAACTTTGCCTTGGCGTCGAATCACTTCCAAATTGTTGGAAGAAACATGCGTCTCCAGAAGACAATGGCATCAGAAAAGAAAGACTTTTCACATTTTCTAGCGGGTTTCAGAGTGACAGAGTTTATATTTCTTGGCTCGTCTTTGTTCTTGCTGGGATGTCCCCCGACCTTTTTCGCCTTGGCTTTCGACCATCGTCTGTTCGCCAATCTGGGCTCGGAAATAATCCAAGTCATCTCCACCGCCATGGCGCGCGGTCGCACGTGGACGAGGATGTCTGGTCAGAAATCCTGATGCCCATTGATGATATGACGTTGCGCACCCGGGATCGATCAGAATATCGGACCCCACAGCTCGGATAAACGGCCAAGTTGGGATAGCATTTCTCCGATCGTAGCTCAGCCCGTGCTTGCGATTGTCACTCTGCTCCGTGTACAGTTTGAAGAAGGCTCTGGACGAGCGTTTGGAAGACCTCACGATGCATCAGCGGTCGCAACGGGAATGTTGCAGTTTGCATTCGCCGCCTCGCTGCTCCACTCAACAGCCGGATTGACTGGCAATTTGCATGCTAAGGACTAGCGCAAGACCTGGTATTCATCCAAATGAACATTATTTGCTTAGAAATGACATTGGGCACAGAGGGTGGGTTGCATCGAGTGACCATTCAGCTGGTAAGCCTAAGTCGAGCTGAAAACTCTAATTGAATCCACCAAGTTCGAGGTCATCAACGATTACAGACGACATTTATATAGCATAATGCCAATATACATGTTCAAACGCAAGAGTTTGCTGCAGATTGCAGCAAGACAGTTGTGGTCTGTTTAAACTGAATAATTTCATGTGCTTAGAGGAGGATCGGTGGCGTAGATACGTTCACGGTCTCACCTCTGGTTTGCCGCTCCGCCCTATGTTGGATCAACCGCCGGCTGTAAACTTCCGAGTGAAACAGCCCTTTGGCAACCAAACTGAAACAAAAGTATACAGCCTCTAGGGTTATCCTGCGAGCCGTGGACTCATCAACGGGTTCCCTTGCCTATGGTTTAGAACCCGATGACTTCTTTTTTGAGTGCTCCTACCTGTCTTTGAGTTACGGATCTAAACATCAGAACCAGACCGGACCGGCGTTCCCAGAAGCTTTCGCCTCGCCTTGAGAGGTTTTATGTCCTTGAGCTGCGGGTTTTAGGACGAGTAGCGGGTCAAACAAGGCGGCGATTTGATCCAGCCATTGCCGTGCAGCGTTGAACCATGGAGCAAGCGGGACATGGAAACCCCGGCACCGGAATCGTCCCAACCCGACCCTAGACTTTTCGTCTTGAAGAGGAAAACAAGGCGGGGAAAAAGGAAGAAAGAACGGAGGCGTTCCCGACGACGCTTTGACGCCGTTTTGACGGCAAGGGTCGCAGGTTTAAACCTAGCGCAGGGATTGCTCACATTGGGCCTCCGACGGACTTTGCTCCGGCTTTTCACTCTGGCCTTTCTGGCGGCGCTACCCCGGCACTGCGCCGTTCAAATAAGAAAGGAAGGGCCAAAAAACTTGACACACAATTTTTTTCTTGAATTTATCAATTCCAATTTGTGAAAAGAGATGGGTCACAAAACCCGGACTCCGTGGTCGCTACGGGCTCAAGGTTGTATTTGTGTGAGAGCTAGCTAGCGAGAGGAAAAAGCAAAGAAAATCTGCAACGGTTATGATGTGACATTTGCTGACCCATTTGGCCCTGGGGCAAAGAAAAAAAGGGTCAACAGGACCGAATGGGGCTGTCATTTTTTGGGCGTCTTTCTCACGCCACATGTGTTGTTGCACACTATCAGAATGACCTCACGGCTTCTTTCGCATGTGAAACGGCCTGGCGCAGCCCTATTTACCCGGAAGCAAGGCTGCCCGTCTGCCGTTCGCGGGGCGGAGACAACGGCACTTCGGAGTCCCACTGACGTTTCATTCCAAGAGGGGCCGAATGAATGGGCCTGGTCGGATTGATGGATGGATCTGCTGGGGGGGCGCGTGTCGCATTGATTGAGACAACTTGGGGCTCTCTCGCTCTCGCAATCCATTTCTACTCGCAAAAGGCCCGTGCTGCTTGTCACCGTCATCCATCATTTTGGTCATTTTTTGACAACTGATTAAACTCCGGGCCCTGATTCCGCAAGTTGCCCCCCCTTCGCGATCTGGACCTCTATAACCCCCCCGTTTCTCACAATGGGAGAAGTCAATAAAACGCAATACTCTCGCTCAACCGCGCAGGCTGATGAACCGATGATTCCCCACGGGCGGCCCCGAATCACCCAACCCAAGTCCAGCAGCGGTTTTGCCCCATAATGTCGTACTACGTTGTCGATGGCGTTCCCGTCTTGATGCCGCCCCCGAAGGGCTACGAGGTCAACTTTGCCAATCCCACCCAGCAGCATGCCGTCTTAGCATACATCATGTTTGGCGTCTGCCTTTGCCTGTCCACGTTTTTCTTTGCGCAGTATGTCTATGTCAAGTTGTGGCTCCTTCGAAAATTTGATGTTCAGCTGGGTATGTTGCATGCATCTCGCTCGCATCGTGCTCGTTTCTAACACAAGACCAGCGTGTCTTATTGTAGGATGGAGTTTCTCGGTAGCCATACAGTCTATGGAAATTCGTGAGTACACTGCAGCGGTCCGCATTGTGTTTCGAAGAAGAAGGAATATTGATCGAGTCTAGGAAATTTCAACATTAAAATTATCGGCGTGCACATCTGGGAGATGCCAATAACCAATGCTGAAACGGCATCCTACGTGAGCACGGCAGCTTGAATTAAAAAAAATGCATTTTGGCTAATGGATATCCAGTACCTGGTCATCATACCTATCCTCACCTCCATCATGACTTGTGTTTGCAAGACGTCCTTGTGCTTATTCTACTACCACCTCTCTCCAAAGACGTGGTGGAAATGGGCCAGCGGCATGGTCTTGTTCCTCATGGCGGGCCACAACATTGCCATCTTGATAGCCATTCTTCTTGGCTGCAGACCTTTTCAGAAGAATTGGAACTCGACGCTTCCGGGCACTTGCATCAACCGACCAGCTCTCTACATTGTCACGGCCGCACTCGGAGTCTTTTCTGATCTGGTCCTCTTGATTGTCCCTGTTCCCATGATTGTGGGACTGCAGATGCCGCGGCGCCAGAAATTCGGTCTCATTGTATTTTTCGCAATCGGTTCGGCGTAAGCACCTTGGACATTGCTTATTTGTAAACCTTGCTGACGTGTGTATCGACAGGACCCTCGTCACAGCTATGATGCGACTGATTCTCCTGGTTCCCACTCTCGGTTTGGTAGACATAACGTGGAAGGTGTCTTCAACCGCTGTCGTCATGCAAGTTGCCTCCAGCGTTCAGCCTTTTCCTTTCCAAAGAGATGAACTTGGCTAACACTACCGAAACAGCCTTGCCGAGTCAAACCTTCTCGTCATATGCGCGGCTCTCCCAACACTCCGACGATTCTTCGCCCACGTCGCACCCCGAATGATTGGCGAACGAGGCTCCTCGGCTCGAAAGGGTGCCAGCGGCGAGAGCGAGTCGCAGCAGCGCTCCTTCAGGACGATAGGCGGCAGCTCTGATAATCGCAAGAGGGTGGACGAGTTTGGCATGACCATAAATGAAGACGATATATATGTCGCCACCATCACACCACCGCCAAATGATGTTGAGCGCCAAGTAGAGCCCCGACACAGCTTGGTTGGACAGGCTTTTACAAAGGATGGAGATGAGAGGAGCCACATGGCTTCAAGGGACTCGTCTCTGGATAACTTTCTATGGGACTCGAGGGTTGGAAATGATGACCTTGAATTGCAGCGTGTTATTACTCGTACAGGACAAAGCGCCGAGGAGCCCGGGCGGCCTGTGGCGATATAAGTTTGTACAACAAGCGTTTATCTTGAAATGCTGGTCAAGAATTAGCGAGTTATGATTTAAGATTAATGATTGTTATATGATTCCTAATGAATGCTATCCATTGCGTCAGAAAATACCAGGCATCATTTTGCTGCGTGAAGTTTATCACATTGACGAGGCCATGACCTGGATGCGGCCTGCCTCTCGAGCCTACGTGGAAATACCACAAATAGACCACCTAGATGGACTTGTATCATTTCACGAGATTCAGTAGGATGATTAGGATGGAGCATTTGATAGTATGCCCCCTCATCTGAATTGACTATCATTATCATTACCAAACTTGAGTGAAGGCGGGAGTGCAGGTACCCGGGATTCATTGTTTGACTGGGGTTTTGGAATTCTAACTAAATACTAATCTGACACTAGGAATAAAACTCGCCATTCCATTCCCAAAGTAACGTATGACTGGATCAACTGCGTGCCATCACGCGAGATAAAGGCAGTTGCGCACCCTAGCTGTTGTCCAGATACACCCAAGACTCAAATAAATCATTCGCTAGACTGGATTTAGCCTAAATCACTTTTGCACAGGAGCGAAAAAGAACTATCACTGACCGCTAGGAGTAGCCTCTGAGCTTGAGGAAGCTGCATCATGTTCTCGGTAAGGGTGGGCGCGAACCTCATCCAGAAGTCTGGATATAATATCGTTAAGATCATTTTTGCTGATGTCTTTTTGCTTATTTTCAAGAAACCACTCGCTGACGTTCTCGCCCTCCCGTTTCCAGAAGTGCTGCAGCATGCCAATGGATTCTTCCGCATAGGTGCCCAGGTAAGGGTTCCCGGGTCTCTCGATATTTGGAAACAGTATGTCCCAAATGGCATACCACTGGTCCGCCTGCAGAGACCCTCTGGATGCGGGCTGCTTTAGCAGATCCTGCGTGGCTGGGTTTACCCACTCAGTCCTGGGGGCTATTTCAGGGCTGCGAGCCTCGCAGCTTTGAGACTGAACGTGCTCGTCCCTCTCCGCAGATGTAACGAAACGGACGTAGCAATTTGGGCAGTAGCTTGGGTGTTGATAGTGCCGCCTGTGAAGGTGTTGCTTGATATCTCGGATGCGAGTCATCCTGCGGTTCAGGCAGTCCATATGACGCACAGGATCAAGACGGTGGAATGGACAGGCGAATATGGGTTGGTTCTTGTCTTGCTTTCCGCTACCCTCATCAATAGCCTTTTCAGACACCGCCGTCTCAGACACAGCCTGGTCTTCGATCAAGACAGGCTCCACTGCACTCATGGGAATGCCCTGTGCTTGAATTAAGCTTGGAACCGGCGAAAAGCTCCCCTGGGTTAGGCTGGGGCTAGTTTCAGGCGACGGAATTAGCGGGATAGCACCTCCGAATTGGTTCGAAAAGTGAATACTCTGTTCTAAATAAGGCGAATGGGCCAGCGAATCATGGGCCGGAAACTGGTCCATTGGTATTTCCAGACAGTTTACATTGGCACGGACATTACCCATGGTCGCATCTATTCCACTAACAATAGCTAGAAGTACGAAGAAAAGAATGAGCCCGTTTTGAATACAATACAGCTAGGAGGACATGGCCTTACCTTGTGAGCGCTCGGATGGAAAGCAGCTTGGAAAGGTACTCGGGACATCGCACACCGGCCACTCCAGCCCGGGTGCGTTTTCAACTGGATTAGGTTTGAAGCCAAGCTGGATCGGTGGCCAGCCATCTGTGGAAACCAAGTGAGCCCCTACGCCGGATATATCCAACAGAGACCCCGTGCTCTGAAAAGTGTCTCCCAACTCCATGTCAATCCCGGGGCTTTGGCTCTCGTACCATGACATGGCAACACTGTCCGGGATGCTCACGCTATTGGTGCGGCTGGCGGCTGACAAGAACACGGGCTGTTGCTGTTGGGTTCCTTGGCGAGACAGCGACGCCCTCTTCACGCTCCGCCGGCTGCTCCGCGCGACAGAGGCGGCGGCGACTTGCTGGCGGGCACTGGGCCCATCTCGCTTGAGGGATTTGGTACTGCTGCAAGGTTCACTAATTATTATCCCAATGCTGGCTGTTAGATTGTGTGGGGTTCAAAACGTACGCACGCCTCGGAGCGCTTGGGTAGGGCTCACTGGATGGCATGGCGGCTGCGATGGGACGGATGTGAGGAGCAGAGTTCTGATTTGGAGCATATTGGAATTGCGATGCGCGCAGCGGGCAGAGAGCGGGAGAAGCAAGGGCGGTAAACTAGTTTATTATCCCCAACACCCGCCGCCTGGTTCCCATGGTGTGTTGGTGCGCCTTGCTGCAGGGCGGCGGGAGCCTCACGGTTTGCCTCCCGTCCACTGAGGACAGGGTCGGTCAGGTAGTAGGGCAGGTGTTTCAACTGACCGACAGGCGATTGCGTTATTTCCTGCTGCAAGATTAGCGCCCCCCTCGTTGAATCAGCCTCATCAGATGTCTGACGCGGGCGCGCCATCCTTCTTTTTATCGCAAGCCGGTCGCTGATTCGCGGTTGCCTGGCTGCGCCCCAACGCCTTCAACCTGCGCCTCGTGGGCGATCAACGGGCTTCCAGAATGCCCCGCCAAAAGGCAGCCCGCACAAAAGGAGGCCCTCCCAATAGCCTGATGCACCGCGTTGAATTGTCGATTCAAGTCGATATCGCGGGGATCGGCTCTGCACTTTGCTACAGAGCCTTGTTCTCCCAATGCGCAAATGCCTGCATGAGGCATCTTCCTGTTTGGGGCACACGGTAGCGCTCCGCCCCTCAGGCCGCACTCTGTGGTTGAACACGGCCCCGTCTCCATATTCCCATTGCCCATTTAAATCCGCGTGAGGCGGTTAGACTCTGGTACATCGACAAGCTTGTGAATTTGCTTTGCCGCGATTATGCTCCGTATATTATGCTTTTTACTTTTGTTATTTCCAATTGCTGCATGCAAGAACAGTACCGCCCTGTGCTCCCAGACTGCTTTTCTGTCCCACGGCATAGCCCAATTACCTGCAGTTGATTCAAGAAGCGAAAGGCCTTGCACTGGGGGTTCTGCCGGCACGTTCTGCAGAGCCGCACGGCATGAAACAAGCTCGCGCACTTGCGCCGGTCGGTTGAGCTGCTTGCTGCCCGAGATGGTTTGCAGGTTTAACCACATTTCGAAGAATTGTGTCATTTTCAGTAAAAGTGGCCATTGGAGGCAGCTCCACGTGGTGGTCCCCAAGATGGTGCCCAGATCACCAAATGATGTCCAAGGTAAGTCGTTGTCATGCAGGAATTAGCTTCAAAACCATGGCGAAAAAAGACCATGATTATGACCATCAGCCAATTTACCGTGCAATTGACATTCAAGAATTACCTATGCTAACAACTTTAATTTCAGCCGTCTCAAAACGACCACGGATATCCATAATCAATCCAGCCTTGCTCATGGTTGGCAAGACGATTCTCTTGCTGGTACTATTTCTCAATGCCTTGAAAAACAGTCCAAAGCATATTGCCTTTTCAATTGTTTATTTTTTGATAACTCAATGGAAAATAATTCAGTACACTACCCTCCCTTTCTGCCTCAGCCAAATCAGGCAAAAATCACCTTCCAGAGAAACGCGAGACCGCACATCTGGACCTTTTCTCTCAGCTTCCGCAGCCCACCAAAAGAGTCCAATATCAAACCGCAAAGCCTGGAACCAGAGAAAGGCCAAGAACGTCAAAAAGAAGCGGAATGATGACGACGGCGAGCCGTCTGACCCGCAGCCCAGCGACGATGACAGCAGTAGCCTGAACGGAGAGCTCATGGCCTGCCACTTTTTCAAATTCGATCCGATAAAGCACCACGCCTGCGGAACAAAAATACTCCGAAGCTTCAGCCGCGTGAAGCAGCACCTCAAACGAGACCACGGCCTCGGAGAGCTGTTCTGCTCATCCTGCTGGGTCATGTTTGCCAGTGCAGACCTTCGCGACCAGCACGCAAACGTAAGCTGCCAGCGCGTTGCTTTTGCACTTTCCCTCCAGCGCCTCTCATTGGAAGAAATGAGCCAGCTCGAGCAGGTGCCTTTAAAGGCCGCGGCGAGGACAAAGTGGTACTGGGTCTGGGACAGATTCTTCCCGGGACACCCGCACCCCTCTTCGCCCTTCATCCAGGGGGACGTTACTAGGTTTGAGGAGCCCTTCCGTCGACTGGCTCAGCATGGACTGCGAAGGGTTCAAGCCTGCCTGCTGCTCCACAACGCGCAGATGAGTCTCCCTCAGACTTCGAGATTTATCGACGACCTCATGGTGACCATAATGTCGACTCCGCAGGTTGACCTTCCCATCCCCGACAGATCTCGCCCTCCAACTGGGCTCAGGCTGCTCCCGACGAGTGTGCAGATACTTCCAGATCCCCACCTCCCCATCCAAAACCGGCAGCAGCACTCGCTTCGCCTAGGCTCAAACGCGATGGGTGGGTTCCCTCGGCGCTTGAACGCTGTGGAGAGCACTCCGTACGTTGCTAGTGACTGGGCACGACCCGTCTCTCATGTTGCATTGCCTCAAGCTGTTGAGCAAGTTGGTGATGGCCCAGAGGCATTCCCCGGGATATCTGACACAGCCGTGGAAAACCCCGAGAGCTACCTGTCGATGCTGGATACGAATCCCATTTCATGGATCAGTATGATTGACAACGATGGTGAACATTTTTTTGATATTGATAATCCGACTAATTTCTATAATAATGGGCATATGCCATAATTCTTTTTCATGTTGCTTTAGTTACTTTAGTTTCTTTATTTTTAGACATAGCATAGACATAGACATAGACACTGGATAGCTAATGACGGGGGATCCAAAGTATAATCCTCATATACAGAGGTAATAGAGATTAAATTTTCAAGTTCCTATTCTCACAGGAACAGCTCAACGCGGCTGCCCGTGGAACAAGTAGACTTTTAATCCCTTGATACGATTGCCCCCGCACCAAACTATCAACAAACAGCTTATGCAAGATGAAAACCTGGACAAGCTTTATAAAGAATAAAGAGGCAATGGCTTTCCAACCAATTCCAACGTATGCCACTCTCTCATCAAAGCAAACACGACCATAACTAGCCAACACATCCGATGCGTTACAGACGTAATAGATTCATTAATTTTACTCGTTTCTAATCTCATGCCGCCAGGTCTACAAGTCGTGCCAAGTCTACGCCCACTCCGTGCCCCACTCATGACCAAAAACCCAAGACGCTCCTCCCCGTCCAACACCTCGTGACTATTCTCTTTGAACAAGCTGGAGCTTGGAAGCCTGCTCCACCAGGTCCTCCAGCGCCAGCCGCTTCAGGGCTTGGAAGACTTTGCCGTCCTCCCCTCCCTTGTTTTCCGACAGCCCCTTGCTCTCCAAGAAGCGCGACACGAAACGCGACCCTCTGGCGAACCAGTAGTCTTGAACGCGCGACACGGTTGGTTCGATGCCGTCGCTGAGGTACGGCGACCGCCTCAGCCGTGTCCTGGGGAAGACTATGGAGAATATGAAGCGCCACCTTGCGTCTTCGGCCATGTTTGGATCGTCCCGCCTCTTGATGTCGGATATCTTTCTCTCGTCGATGCCGTCGGGCTCTAGAAGCGTCTCGGGGTCGCACATTCTGTCTAGAATGTGCTCGTCCCGACCCCTCGGATCGGTAAATGTGCGGAAGCAGATCGGGCAGTACGGTGGTTGCCAGTGGGATTTCCGGAGGTGCTTGGTTACTTGCGTGATGGACTTGAGGCTGTGGTCCATCAGACACCTGCGGTGTGATTCAGGGTTGTACACGTAGTAGGGGCAGCAGAGTCTGAGCGGCGTGCCCAGGTTCACGGATGTTTCAAGCTCAGCTCCGGGTCCAAAGCCTTCATCGCTGTCTTCATCGTCCAGTTCCACCTCTTGAACCCTTCTCCTCAACGTCCTGGTAGTTCTGCGAGGCATCACTCGTGCCATGGCAGGGGCTGACTCGGCCGTCGAGAGCCACTGATTCATCATGGTGTAGCAGAGATGTGTCAGTTCGTTTCGCAAGCTGTGGTGCCCGGTTTCCCTGAGCAGGGCGTCATCCTCTTCCGGGCTCGGGGCTGGCCCGAGGAGCTGTTCGCCAGCGGGGACGAGATCCATATCCATATCTGTGTCGATGCTATCTGATGATTCTTCCGATTCGTCCTCATCCGGCAAGTCTATAGGCTCTGCTCGCGAGCCCCGCGTCCTTTTAGCACTGCTACCAGACTCCGCGGGCTGTTCATCTTGTGACTGCCCCGCCCAGTCCCTCTTGACGCCCATGAGAGGATAGGACGGGGGCTCGCAGCGGGTCAATTTGTTTTTGTCCAGCACCAGCTCTTCCGTCACGACTCGCGTTAATGGGTCCATGAATGGCTGTTGCTTCGGCTGGTCGTCGCGAAGGAAGTCATTGACCGCGTCTACCTTGTGGGGATCTATATCCCTGGCCATGTGGATGCTGCAAGCCGTTCCCAAACCTGCGACTCGAACCACCGACCCAGGCATAACCCTGAAATGCTGCCCATTGATTTCTTGAATCCAGATGCCGATCCTTTCCGATGTCCAAGAGTCACCGCCGCGACGACCGATTTCCAACAGGATGAAGCCGTCCGAGTTGGCCAGGCGCGACTGGATCTCGATTCCTTGGCTGCTTGTCCGAACCAGGCCATCAAAGAGCCAGTGGGTTTGCAGGTTCTTGGTGCTCGCTCGAGCAAACGCGCAAAACTCTGCCGGTGAGCGCGCCAGAAGGCCTCTAGCCACTTCTGGGCCGTTGCTGCACCAGGCAAACATGGAGCCGTCCCTGCAGTTTTGCAACACGGCTTCCTGCACGCGGAAAAAGGCAGCCTCGAGGCCCTCTCCGTACCGAGTGGACATGCCCACGCCCATGACCGGGGCGAGCGAGTACGCGATGTCCTCTTGCTGGGCGGCAGTGCGCCCCGCGCCCCAGGACAAGCGGCACGCGACAGAAAGCTCCCAGAGTCCAGCACTGTCGTGAAGCACAGACTTGGGCACCCCGGTGATGTTTTGAATGATTGACATCAGCTCGGGCGCGTTTTTGCTTCCTCTGCGGTTCCATTCGCAATCGTAAAATTCCAAAGACGGCGGGATGACCAGCTCTGGCAGTGTCCAGGCGTGCGTCCAGTACGCACACGTTGCCCACACATCTTCGTTATCCAGCTGGCCTGAGCTTGGGAGATCATCCAGGAACGCGATGCAGACGGAGGCCCCCAGCAGGCGGCGCTGAGCTCCATTGATGGCTTCATCAAGATCGGCCGAGCTGTTGGGGTCAACACAGACGGAGCGGATCCATATGTACTCATAGCCTCGCCTCTGAACCATATCACACGCTTGCACTACCGTTTTAGTAATCTGCGGCCATGCCTGGTCCTGATCCGAGCGAGGAGTCAGTCGATACGTCTCAGTATCATCCTCGTCAATGGCCTGGGCGTACGAGAGCAGGGCGTACTCCGGCGTCTTGGAATCGGGGAAGTGATACAGCTCATGGCGTCTGGTGTGGAGCAGCTTCATCTTCTAGGTGGGTGGGTGAGTGGTGAAGCAGCTCGCTGGGAGGAGTGTCAGGTTGCCAGAGCAGTGTGCTAATCGGCCACCATGAGCACGGCCCCAGGGGGGGTTATGGGGGGGCTTCTCCTCAATTTCTACAGGACGGTGCGAACCAGTCGCGATAGCCTCGTTTCCAACGGCGCGTGTCGACAGAGAAGGTTGGCAAAGGCGCACGCCCACGAAGGCAGAAATCAATTCGAAGGTGTGGGGTGGGTTGCACGCGCACACGTGTGCTTATCCGATTGAACAATCAAAAGAACCAATCACGGCCGTGTGGCGCACGATTCTCGCGTTGGTGAGTTGCAAGTTGGTTAGGGACGGCTGTGGAAAAACCCAATGCCATCACCATGACGCGAGGACGGGCGGCCTTTGTGCCTGCCGATTCACATCCGTGCATGCGGCAGGTGACAACTGACGATTGTGAATGTCCGCAAGCGCCGTGTCCACGTCCATCCAGGCAACCCGGCGCCTTGGCCGTGGGTGGCTGTCTGTCCTGTCCTGTCCCATTCAATTGGAACCCCCGTTTCCTCATTCGGCTCCTTAGACGAGCAGCCCCTAGCCTCACTTTCAATGCAGCCAGTGGGATTGGGAAATACCGTTGGCTGTTGTGCTTGGCCGAGAGTGAACACAGCCTGAATGTCTCACCCAGCCTCAACTGTGCAGCTGAATGCTGCAACCACTATTCGCTGGGGGAGTGGAACCGGCTTTTTCTTTTGCTGCAACCCCAGCCACCTTCGCAATTGCGCGGTTCCCAAAGCCCTGTGTCTTGAAATCCTGTGCCATGTTGCACTTTCTGTCTCGTTTGCCGCTTTTGGTAAACCACATTCAGTGGCAACTACGCCCGGCTGCCAAATCCCGCACCTTGATTCAATCATATATAATGCGGCTCGACCAAGACTCAATCAATCGCTCCGCACTGCTATAAGCTTGAAAGCCCTTGAAAAACTGAAACATGCGATGGGGCCAGCTAGATCGCGGGGGTTGCAGGCAACCAATAGGGAGGCTACGCTTACTGCGACCGACTTCCACGGCATCATTACTATTGGCCATCTGCACGCCACCAAAACATTGGCTGGCTCCATCGCGTATCTGAATTTTTCGACTTTATTCGGCCGTTCACCTTTCGTGTTTTGAAGTTTGAAATATCATCATTTGTATTCTGCACTACAAATATCTGCCTTGACTAAGCAAGGGTGTGCTAGCTCATCAGCCCTAAATGAGTTGAGCTACTTGTTTTCTCGCCATCATGCAGGTTCAGCTTCAAAGCACAGAGTTAACCTCTCTTAATTTCAACTCTCCCAAACTGATCTACGCCTTTCACCTTTTGTACCAAAAGACGATTGGAGGGTCTGCGACGGAGAGCTCGTAGAACAAGTACAATCCTAACTCATTTTCAGAGAACGAGGAGCAAGAACATGGGTGCTGCCATATCCAAATGACAAGTGCTCAAGATAGCTAGCTACTATTTACTGGGGCTTTATAAAAGGAGACACTGGAGGAAGAAGATGTAGAGATTTTGACGGTTAATCTTACGACGTAAAAACCCTTCACCGGGCTTGCATAACAATTATGTTACTTGATTGCAGCGTCCCTCACTTCTGCGCATTATGCTCGCTAAAATTCGGAATAAGGTGTTGATGGCCAACTTGTACCCCTTTTGGATAAAGGTTTCATCCAAGAGTGGGGTTTCCTCTAATTCTATAGTTACAGTTGCTAATCACCATTCTCATAAAAGAGTACTAGCATATAGAAGTTGGCTTTAGTCTGTAGGTTTCACCAATAGAGTGATCAAAAGGTTTCATAGTGTATGGTGCTTCTTTTTCCCGCACTCAACCGTCAGGGTCCTTGCTCTCGTTTAACGAAACTAATCCATGGAATTGGGGCAATTTGAAATCACTATAAATATTGTGTCGGTAAATCGATATTGTGCATGACAGCAAACAATAGAGTCAGCCACACAACCACGGCATTGCTGTCAATGTGGGAAGAAGCAACGATCTACCCATTATTGACCGTCACCTACTATTTGTATCTCTTTCCCCCTCGAGAAATAACCACGGCACGTTCCAAGTTGACAAATTCTCTTCCATTTGCCACTTTCAAGTTACTATCAAATCACGAGAATGTCCTGGAGACCTCATGCCACCTTGCAATGATTCCAGTATGTCTGAAGCATTACTCAAATACGATATGAAGTTTCCAACTGGCCATACTTCCACAGCAACCAGGCCAATTTTACCGTAGGTGCCTCGCCTCGTGCACACTTAGCCCCATTTGTTCCGACATCTGTGAAGAGTTTTCAACGCACAGGCCAATTAAGGCATCGACAAGAATTACATCACAACAGTCCTCCAAATCCGACATACGAGTCGCTAAGGCTGCCAACACTCCTACTTCCTGTGCCTCGGTTGGCTCGGGTTGACAGTTTGTTCCAGACCCCTTCCCAGATTTCCAAAGAGAGAATAGTGTGAGGAATATGACACCAAGCTGAAAGCTTCGGGCCATCGGCACAACACCGACATCCCAACTCATAGTATCGCGTTGGTTGCTGCTTTTTTCTCTGCCAAAAATAGGGTCTAGACCTGTTTTTATCCAATGAAGGCTGTTGAGAAGATGTGGAGGTGACTACTGAGTGGGTAGAATCAAGCATCAGAAGACCAACAGCAGCAAAAGGCTCTCGCGCAACTGGATCGATACGAGAGGCTCTACACAGGATAAAAATATCTGAAACTTTGTTTCTGCATTGCATTGCCATGACAGCGTGGCTCGACCCGCAACAGCCCAATTGACTAAGCCTTTATCGCCGATAGAGCCAACAGCCGTTGCAAATTGTGACGCTAACGAGGGCGGTGAGGCTGAAGTGGCTGCGGTGCAGCCAACAATGGGTGTACGGACCAGGTAGAACGATCGAGTATAAGACGTTCAAGATGGAAGCGATCGATGTTCAAGTCATCAATCCAATCCAAAGCACACAATCCAGAAGACGCTGCTCACCAAACACCTTTCACTCATCCATCGAAAACATGAAGGCCTTTTTCACTCTCTGTGTCGCTTTTGCCGCCCTCGCTGCGGCCCAGCCCATGGCACGTGCCGAATTGAATGAACGCGATCAATGTGTCAACAGAGGGGACGGAACCAAGGTCTGCGCGGTAGTAAGTCAAGCCCGTTGATTCTCGTGGGCGCAATTTATCTAACGGTGGGAATTTAGAACTGCAGAAACAAGGATCACGTCATGGTTTGCGACAAGAAAATCGTCAAGATCAACAAACGTGACCAATGCATCGACAGAGAGGATGGAAACAGAGTCTGCGCCGTAGTAAGTCGAATGCCATTTATTGCAATACATTCTTTCATCTGACGGCAAAAAAATTAGAACTGCAGATATACAGATGGTGTCGAGGTTTGCGACAAGGTCATCGAGGAGATAGCCAACTAGAGCGAGTTGGACTGCAACGACGAACAAGTTCGCAACAAGATAATGAAGGAAAATGAAGAAAGAAGGATCATGACACTCCTTTTGCGCTATTTATGAATCAATTGTAATTTATGCCTGGTGGCAATCTTGGACGTCACATCTATTGATGTTGAATATTATACCCTCCTTATTATATAGAGCTTTATTGGCTGAATTACGACGCAAATGGGATCCAAGCTGCTTGATCAACGACAATGGTAATATTGCTTCAACTTCAATTTCATGTATGCTTCTTTCGCTTACCCCAGCCTGAAAACATTGCAGCCCAACCACCTGGACCGGCGTGCTGAGGCTACGAACAGGGATGTACCTTGAAGCCATGGTCATGCTGCGCCTCCAAGTATGCATATTCTGTGACGTGACTCCGCAAAGAATGGCAGAACCGTCGGGAAATCCACTAACAGTTGCTTTGATGGCACTAAAAAGGTAAACAACGCGACAGGCGCTTCACTAAGATTCCCTGTCCCAGCTAGTCCGGTATATGGGTCCAACTGCAGCGACTTCCGGGATCTGCGTTTTCTGTCCAACAGACTGAGTGCTGTGAACGTACTAGATCGTTTATCGCTATAAATATTTCTGGCGGTGGCTATGAAGCTTTGCCTAATTACGCTCAAGTCTGGTCGTGCGTATCGTGGATGGCTTTCTGGAACCCTTCAGGTATGCCAGCGACGCCACGCCAAAGCACGCGCGTCCGGCCAAGGGGCTGCTAACGGCTTGGACAAAGTCATACAGAATCTTCAATTGATTACACATGCAATTCTGCTAAAGCCACTCTACCAATCGTCTAATCAAACGTCCCGCAGCCGTCCATCATGTCGCTCCCTAACGAGCGCGGGTAGCCTCGAATTCAACTCAGCTCCCGCAGAATTTATTGTCTAGGTTGGATTCCATCTGGCGCAGCAGAAAATTGACTTTACCTTTGGGGTATCTCAACGCTCTATCCTTTTGACTGCCGTAAGCCTCCACCTAGGTACCCCGCCTCTATCACCCATCCCCAAAAACACCACCAATAATACAGCTTGATACAAGTAGAAATAATATTGACCCAAATGGTATTATTAAAAACTCGTCATAAACACCATATCTTCAAATTACAGCCCTGTAGCTGGAAATGTAGCTTGCTTGGTACGTACTCGGGTGGAGGCTCACGGCAGTCGAAGGAGTAGGGTCAGGGTTAGGGTTAGGGTCATTGGTCGATCCCCAGCATATCCGTATTCCGCACACCCAACTTCACCATAATCTGACCCTTCGCATCCTTTCCCAATCCATTTCGTTATCTAGCATGGCTCACCTAGTGATATTGCCACAGAGTCTATCTAAACACTTGATAGGATAGTGGATCGAAAAAGACCAGAACATGCATCCCAGTAAATACATTCCAGCTCGCATGACGAAACAAAATGGATTAAAAGTTCCAGGATCTTGAATCATGCCTAAAAATAAATGAACTAAAAGATTATTCCTCAGCGCCAATTATCGCTAATGCAAGATGGATATCCGCTGATAGCCTGAACTCCGATGTCAACGTCAAAACATGCCGTGTCCGATGCGGCGAAACCTAGGTGGATGCACCCAGAGTATCGCCGCCCCAGTGGGCTTTCAGATGGCAGATTCTCCTCCCCTGTCTTCGCTGTGGTATTAGTGGCAAGCACGAAAAGCAGCACGTGTTTAGTGTTATTGCCAACGTTAGTGCTAATTCAAGTGCTAGTTTACCATCGCCCTACCACTGTCTCAGCTATTAGGCTCGGCTGTCCAAGCTGAGATTGTAATAAAAGTCACTTAAAAAATAAAGTAAAAAAATAATCATAAAAAGGTGAACAAGGAGCCAGCACATTTGTGGGCCTCATTTGATCAGCTACATTGATGCCCGGCTCGTCTGCAGGGTAAACCGACAACAATGAAGTGATTGACTAAGTGCGAGAGCAGAGTGTACACTTTCGTGCAAACCCCGAGTTTCGCATTCGTTCGCTATACCAAAGATCAGCCGTTGGGTTCTGACACGAGTATCATGATGAAACGAGACTCAGCCAAAGTGTGTTTGAGCTGAGGTGTCAGTACGACCGGGTTCTCAGGTAGCCGACTGGGTGTGGTTGGTAATTGTATTCACAAGATTTGAGTAGTAATGATGAGATGACGAAAACTGCAACACAGATGACCACCAGTAGGATAGCCGATTTTTATAGGCAAGCTGCAAATGTCGTACATGCTGCTTATCGGAAACTAGTAACTTGATCGGGCGACAAAGCTCCAATATAGAAATAGAGTTTTGCCCATGTCTGTCCTACAGAGCATTATTGTAATACCTTAATATAGCCCGAGATTTGCATACATGGAATCAACATGAGACTGCGTCATGAGCCATGCGTACCTAAAATTCCATTGCCTTCATTTGATAGGGTAGTGTGCTGAATATATGGATACTTGGAGGAGCTGGTCAGAGTTTCGGGCGCAATGATCTACGCAGCCCCTGTACCCCCACACAATGATCGTATTCTCTGATAGTTGATTGATGCTCTCTATACGGGGTCTAGATTTTGCCATGACTTGGCATCGTCGGGCTATATCTTAAACTCGGGCATTCCGCGCGGCAACCAGTGCTCAGCCTCTCAATTGGAGGCACCGTGTATGATGGGCCCATCGCATATGCAGCGCCCTGTGATGGTTTGAAAGTATGGAGGGAGATCAGGAGTTTCTTGTTGATCTCAATATGCAGTTGAGTTCGGACCAAAAGGATCCTAAATATATCCGGTCTTCCATATGAATTCGGTTTCTGCCGTCACAAATCTCCCATCTTTCGCTTCTTTCTTTCTAGTCATCTTTCACTACTCCCCTCTTGAATCTATCTTTCACATTCTTTCCTTAACGAGTATTCGCTCGCGCTGACTGAATGCCATGGCCAAGTGCAAGGAGCACCCATTGGACGTCGATAGTACGTATACCACGCGGCTTACGCTGCCCTATCTACAATCCACAGCGCTAATACCTTTCTTTCATTTTAACTTTGTAGTTGTTGAAGAACCTCTCAGTAGTGGGATCAAGGTTCATGGTCTTTTGATATGCTTAGCGGCCGCTGGGTGCGCTGTGGGGTGCTTGACTACATTCTATTTGATATTCCAGCACGCCAGGAACTTTACCAAGCCGGCACAACAACGACAGTTCGTCTCCTTAGCCTCTATATAATTTACAAAAGACTAACACATTACATCAGAATTATCAGAATTCTTCTCATGGTACCGATCTACTCGATAGTATGCCTCATCAGCATCGCACTGTACAGGCAACATGTGTACCTGGGTGCCATCTATGAGTTCTACGAATCTCTCGTCATTGCCGCCTTCTTCCTTCTGCTATGCCAGCTCCTGTATGGAGATATCGCGGCAATGCAAAGAGAATTCGCTACCATTCAGCCCAAGCGATGGATAATTCCCATTCGGTTTATTGTGAAATACATCGGGCGCAACAAATCAGGCCACACTCTGGACGGCGTGAAATGGTTCAATGCAAGTACTGCCTGGTCTCCCCAATAACTCCACATTATACCCTCCAATGCGCTAGTTTATGCTGGCCTTCTATAGTCGCGCATACATATACTAAATTGCCACTTGATAGATTATTTGTGTTGGAATTTCGCAATTTTGCGTCATCAAATTCCTCGGAGCCCTCCTTAAGTGCATTACCGAGGCTGCGGATGTATATTGTAAGGAGTCAACCAGTTTGCAGCACGCTAAAATCTGGGTGAGTCTTTCTTTTATTTCCGTCATATCCATTCCCATCTGGTTTGCTGACCGGAATATGCTGTTGCCCACCTAGATCATGGTTATCGAGATCTTTTCACTCTCTTCAGCCATGATGTGCCTGCTGCAATTTCATCAAGAAGTAAAAGAACGCATTGCGCAGAGCCAACCAATGCTCAAATTTCTTTCCATAAAACTAGTTATCTTGATATTTTATATGCAAACGGTACGCCGATAAAGCCTCCTAAATAAGCATCCTAAATTTAGTAGCCGCGAAACTAATTGCACGAATAGTTTATTTTTGGGATGCTGACGAAACCGGGAGGTCTTCTCAAACCGACAGCGCAAGTTTCACATCCTTCTTGGGCTGTCGGTGTCCCCAACACCCTTTTGTGTATTGAAATGGTAGTTGTGTCTATTTTCCACCTTTACGCCTTCCCTTACCATTCTTACCTTCCAGATGAGACCAAAGTGGATGAGAGAGTGGTAGATGCAAACCGAGCTCCCGAAGACGGAAATCCATTTCAAGATATGAGCGTTGCTGAGGGAAGGCCGGATAGCGCTACAAACCCGTATGGGGCGAAGCAGCCTAGTAAACGCCAGAAGTCAACAGGGGGCGCAATACTAGAGGCGTTAGCGTTCAAGGATCTGCTCCTAGGCATAAAATCAGCTCTATACTGGTTTTTTGTTTTGCGGAGGCAGCACCGCACACGGCTTCCATAATTCCCAGATGCATCATCAAATTACTGCGTTTCGGTGTGATGGACAAGTAGACCGGGCGAGTAGTATGAATACTAGCATGCATAGGAATAACTAATATCATTGGCAAAGTAATTAGACGCAGGGTTCAGCCTGCTATCTAGTCCTGCGTAGTCAATGCCTTCCCTCGTACTCGGCGTGGCGGGCCCGCGGGACCGCGGGCGCACGCGTTTAGGCTGCACGATTTGCTGCGCTAAGCTCAGTCAATCAATGCCCACCGATTTCAACCTGCACATGTCTATAAATACTTGTTTGTCAACAATCATGTCGTATTTCTTGCATCAAGCTTGGTGACACTCGTCTCTCATAATACTATAACTCAGAGGCTGGCCGAATTCTTCCGTTATCCATCCTTTTTAGCCATCCCAACATGTCGGTAAGTATTCTCCCTAAGCGACCATAGCGCCATGTTGCTAACAACAATGATGGACCCCGTCTGGGTACGTATTTATTCCTGAATTACACCAATCAATTTCGTGCCTACTTACACCTTTAAAGCGTAAAGATTGCAGACGAGTGCATCTCTTCTGCTGGCAAACTTAAATCACAGAGAGGAGCAAACAAGCCGAGATTCATCATCTTCAAAATATCCGACGATGAGAAAACGGTAGAGGTGGAGCATGTTTCATCCGAGAACGACTATCAGGTATTCCTTGACAAGCTTTCCTCAGCCTCGGGTGCAAATGACAGGGCAGCCCCTCGCTATGCCGCATACGATGTGGAATATGACCTGGGCGAGGATGGAAAGCGGTATGGCTAGAAAATAGCACCTTCAGCAGCCTTGTGAGGATGCTAACAACTCCACAGCATGAAGACAATCTTCATTTCATGGGTTCCTTCCAACGCCCCAATCAAGGTAAATGCCCTAGTCCATATATTAAAAAAAGAAAGAACCAACTCAATATCTAGGCTCGCATGCTTTACGCAAGCACCAGGGAGCAGCTAAACAAGGCTCTCAATCTTGGAGCTTCGATCCACGCCGACGATTTGGACGATATCAATTGGGACAGCTTGGTCCACGAGGTCAGCCGAGGAAGGGTATAGAGAATTTAATGATACAGGAATGTTTCTAGTAATGCCAGGCTTCTAAGATTTGGGTTGAGGAACACCAGCATATTTCTCTCTGGATAGAATCTTTTAGCAGTCCTGACTATGGGTCCTGATGATTGAGTTGCCAGTTTTTGTATTGGTTTATTTATGCAGTGACTCTTGATATTTGAGTCTCATGATGGGTAGATGGCCTATCCACTATCGCATCGCTACTAGACCTGCACCATGGGAGTATTCGAATTTTTGAGATCTTAATTTGAACAACATCAAACTGCTGGTTTAAGCGAATGCATACAGTGGATGTTTCTTGAGCACCAGAGTTATTAGACACCCATCATCCAACACTATCCCTCATTTTTAAGACCACCCATCAAACAAGCAATGGAGTGCTTAAAATGCAAACACAACCGAAGACCAAAATTGAGACTTGAGTAAATGAAGGTTGAATGCGGAACAGCCTCCTGGTATAATAGCGGTATTCTGCTGTTTCAACCACTGACTCTCACTGGCTCGGGTGATTCTCAAAGCCTGCCGATCATTGGTTGCGAGTTTTTGGTTGCATGGGGGGAATACCCCGCTGACGTGAGCAGATGCATCGCAGATTCGATGTTGGTTTTGCTAATTGCATGAAAAAGGACTTTTTTCTCCGTGATGCGTGCGCACTAGGAGTTTCTACCTGGATTATTCTTCAAACTACTCTATCTATCTATCGAATGCGCCTTAGCTCTGGCATTCGCAATCATTTCTCAGACTAAAACCTGCTGTCACAAATCATGAGCCAGAATTTTGAAAATGACTCAGAGGAGATTCGAGTTCACCCAGCCGGATGGGAATCGTCTTCAGACACTGAACGATACCCCATTTCCCCCATGGGTCATATTATGGCTAAGGCGTATGTATTGATCACTGAAGTTTTCGCCCTTCCCGAAGACTCCGATGTGAATTCTATTGTCAAAAACATGACTTCCGGTCTGGAGTTTTCCCTACCAATGTTCGCGGCCCTCGTTGGTACCCTCGAATTGGATGAAAAGAGCGGCCGAATGTGGGTCACGAAGAACAGAGACTCGACGGTTGGCCTGCATGTGAACCACTTGGCCCATGACAAAGATTTTCCGAGTTATGACGAACTAGAAGAGAAAGATGTATGATGGCTCACTTCTACAAAGATTTAACAAGGCATCAGCTAATACGGTCAGTTTCCGGCAAGCCTGATATCCTGTGGCAAAGTTCTCCCGGAATCTGTGACAGCAAAGCAGTTGAACTCACCTGTTGGAGACAACAATGAAGGAGGCCTTGTGGCAGCCGTATTTCAGCTCAACTTCATTCGTGGCGGTCTCATACTCGGCGTTGCGGTTCACCACTGTCTTTTGGATGGGCCAGGATGCGATGGCTTCTTGGCCGCCTGGGCCGAGAGGAGTGCGGCAGCTGGAACGGGAATCCCACTGGTTGCTGCAAAGGCTGCTGGGTTTGAGTTTGTAGCCAATATCAACGCACCAACGCCGGAACAGTTTGCCGAACTTTCAACCCAATTCCCAGTGGTCAAGGATGCTGGCGGCCCCATGAAGCCTCCACCTGCTGACTTCAAGATGCCGATTGTCGCTTCTTACATGTGGCATTTTCCGAAGGCGAAAGCGAAAGAGCTAAAGCTGAAGGCATCGGCCAATATGGGTAATGGCTGGATATCTACCTATGATGCTGTCTTGGCTTTGATATGGAGTCGTGTCACTCTTGCAAGGCTCGAACTGCTGCAGCTAGACTTGGATTCCGAGGCCATTCTTGTTCACGCTGTCGATACGCGGAAGATGTGGGATCCTCCAATACCCGAGCGCTCTCCCGGCGTCGGCGTCACCCCGGCGCGATGTGGACCATTCGCAATTAGGGAGATTATAAATACCGAGAATCTTTCCAAACTCGCTAGTTCGGTACGCGCTTCTATCAACGAATTGACCCCGCAGCACCTCACGGGGCTGTTACAATGGGTGGTTGGGCACCAAGATCAACGGTGGCTTGGTGTCAATATGAACCCTTTTTTGGGTCCCGACCTGGGGGCCTCTAGCTGGCAAGGCATGGCGGCATATGAAAAGCACGATTTTGGATTTGGATTGCCCAAAGCGCTCAGGCGCCCCAACCCACCATTTGATGGTTCTATCTATCTCTATCCCAGCCGCGGAAATCTCAAGCATTCAACCTTGGATGAAGGAATCGAAGTTTGCATCTCCCTGGAGGAGGGCTGTCAAATGCGCCTTGTGGAGGACGAAGTAATGCTGGGCTATGCTCAACCAAGGGGTATTTAGCAACTATATGAGGTATTGTGGCATCTCAGTGAGTTCTTGTAGCTCATCATAAGCTCAAAGGTCACCATACCGTCGTCTCCCCTGCACCAGCGGTCCACAGGTTTCTCTTCTTGTTCTCTCAGTGAAGGATCTTTGGTATCAATGCTACAGCTAGATTTCCCTAGGGTCTACTAGATAGCTCTGGTATAGATGGAGCTTAACGGCATGAGTTTACAAGATATACAGTTTTTTTCTAAACATATGTGTATTGATGTTCACGTGAAGTGACAACCGCAGGTTAATCGCACGATTCTCACATCTCAATCTCAAATTAACGGGATTATCGTGGTGGAGCCATGTCAAACCGATCACCGTTGCTTCTAGACTTGCTAACTCGAAACGTGAGGCAATTATCCGAAAATCGGATCACAAGCCTATAAGAAGCTCTCGTCAAATAAAAGCCGCACGCGAAAACGTGCAACTATTACTTGAACGAATCTGAGTTGCTACTAAGAATCATCACACCGGATGGGGACCTTCGGTGGGAAGCGACCAATAGTGGCGTGACAGGCTCCACTGCACAGAACAGCGTGGGTCTCTCGGCGAATATAGCCAATGAATGATCATTTCATACCGGGAGTTGGGGCCAATTACTTTGCCGGACCGGGTGGCAATGCAAGAGGACCGATGAACGGGAAGTGCAACAGAAGACTTGGCGAGGATGTTACGCCGCCATCTCTCTCTATATGGGAATTAGTATATATAGCGAATAAATTTCCATTTGTTTAGCCTTGATCTTCTCGAACATTTGGGAAGCTTCAGGCGAGAAGATTCGATCATAGCTGCCATCCTCCTTGACCATTTCGTCCGTCACCGTGCTCTTATTCCCCATTCTCATATCATACAGACATGGGTACTTTATCGCCAACAACCTGGCTTGGGTGTCTCCGCGCCAAGGAGTCTGCCATTGAGATTCGAATCGACAAGCATTCAGACCTGAATGTCTACACCTGCGGCTCAAGAATATCCGGATCAGCAGTCATCTCTCCTTCGTCAAATCTGTTATTCGAGACAGTCCAGGTCAGCTTTCTTGGCACAGCGACCACGCGGGTAGACGCGCTGCAACGCTGGCCACCTCTTACTGGCAATACATTCTTACAACACGACGCGGTCATCAAACCAACAAGTCTCCCCGAATCCCGAATCTTCAAGGCCGGCGAATCTTACAGTATCCCATTCAATTTTTTTATCCCTAGTCAACTGCCTCCAAGTGCATGCAGCCATCCATGCACTGGAAATGTGAGAGAGCAGCACCTGCGATTCCCACCATCATTGGGACACTGGGACAGAGACGACCAAGCACCTAATACAGCACGCATCGAGTACATGATAAAGGCCTCAATTAATCTCAAAGGCTCACACAAGCGCCCTGAAGCTCGCAGAGCGATCAGGGTGCTTCCCTTAGTACCTGAGGACGCCCCAATTTTACTTAATCCCGAGCTCAAGCGATATCGCTTGTCCCAGACCAAGAAAATCCGCACCAGTTTTATTTCATCTAGTGTCGGTTCATTAACCCTCACTACCTCTCAGTCAAATCCATTCGCGCTTTCCATTGACACTCTTGAGACATCACGATCTTTAATAAGGCTGAACTTCGAATTTTCTCCGGCAAATTCGCAGATTGTCCCTCCCGACATACATTCTGTAGCAGCTACGCTTAACTCGGAGACCTATTTTTCGATTACACCAACTCCATTCATTCCGGATCTTGAAATTTCGGTTGAGAAGCAATCATGCGCACTCGTATCATACTCTACAAATCTGGGTGTTGATCTTGAGCACCCCGAGCCTCTTGTCTGGCAGCAATCCCAATTAAGGTATGATGTCTCAAAATGGAAATGCTCGATTTTTTTTGGTTCGACTTCTAATACTATGATAGCACGACAAGCGACAAAAGTGCAGTGAAGAAAGTGGCATCATTGGCCATTCCCTTTTCTATACCCAACTCCATGAAAATGCTACTACTGCCCACATTTCATTCTTGTTTCATATCACGGACCTATACAATTCACTTCAATTTAATGATGGGATCTTTCAGCACCACAATTTCGTTGGCAATTCCTCTTCAAGTTACTGCTGTCAGAGGCACAAACGCATCTGCAGATGAATTGCCTGATTATGTGAGTCTTCCTCTTCGTCAATACCAGCCTGGATGATTTCTAATTGTATCAGGCAAAGGTATTTCCTCAAGAAAATAATACTGTTCCGCCTTATGAGTATGAAGACTAGTTAATTGTTATTAATGATCCCTAATAATTATGTATTCTTGCTATTGATATTTACAAATGAACTAAAGCTCTGCTGTCGCAGCGTACGCACTTTCAATTGGACCATTATCATTTGGTCAAACATTCTTCCTTTCTTGCCATGAACTCTATAGATCCTTCATGGAAAGGCCCTTCCACTGGGAACCATCCTCGGACAGCCAAGTTTCCTTTTTGACGTATCCGCTATAGAAGCATCAGGGAACTGCTCCATCTACGACATAGGTGTTCGTGTCGACGGTGCCATCGCCGTTCAGGTGACAGTCAATCAGCGCGAGATAGTATTGCTACAGGAGTGGGTTTAGTCAACCTTGTCCAACCCATTAAGAGAAACCGGTACTTCAGAACTTACAGTCAAATTGAATCCATATGTGTCTGTCAACTTGCTGTAGACGCCTGTATCCATCTTGTTGGGTCCATTGAAAGGCACTTCCCAAGCATCGTATAAACACTAGCAAAGAGGGAAGAGATGTCAGCATTGTCCCAATGGCGGCTCATGTATGCAAGAAGGAAAAGTAAAGAAAATAATCTCACTGTAGTAGGGTCATTGTTTGAGCAATCTGACGTCGCTTCTGGCCTGGTCAAATAAAAGCAGTAATCATTACCGTTGGCTGGAAGCCGGATACTGCCATCATTGTAGTCGCACTCGGACTCTTTCATATCCTCCTCACCGAGGAGCACATACCAGCCAGACGACAGCGCCGATCCTATAGATTGTGTCAACTGATGTGCCTTGGACAACAGCAAGTCTTCGCCACAACTCACCAAGTTGACCTCCAAATTGGACCTGGCCGACATGAAAGTTGAGTTGTCCTTGTTCTAGTCCAGCAGAATATAAGGTTCGTTGAAGAACCCGGCCGTACCGTGGCTCAAGGTGCTCAACGTTTTAATGGGCAGCGTCTCCGAGTTTCCATTCCCGGTGGCATTAGCGAGAACGCCAGAGACATAGTCTCCAGCCGCAGACAGGGGAGATGCTCCTTCGTCCTCAAACTCGAAAAGCCACCGCTTGTCGACACAATCCTCTTCACCATTCGCCAAGGAGCCTAGCATGATATCAAACCAGCCCACATAACCTACATCGTCCAAAATAGCTTGAACACCGCTAATAGACGAAGTGTCACCCTTACAGCTCTTTTGGAACAGCTTTGAGCCGCCGCTGTCCGTGTTAGTACTGCTGCCATCAAATCCTGACTGACATGGATACGGAGATGGCTCTGTTGCAACCCTTGGTTCCACCGTCCGTGGACAGTCTGATATTAGTGAGATTTATAACGACACCTTAGCTCTGTGGTATGATGGTTTGGATGGTTCCAAGATCAATTTTGGTATTGCCTACCATGGCCGCGGCTATACCTTGGAGGGTATGAATACAGAAGTGACATTGGCCTTGATGGTGGTTTGGACCGGCTAACAATACCTAGGTACTACTTGCAACACTCTTGGATGTGTCTTTACTGGACCCAGCGATGCTGGCGTATGCACCCAGACGGCTGGTGTCATGTGTCTAGTGGAAATCGAGCAACTGATTTCTGAGAAAGGATATACCCCAACCTTGTTGAGCGAGGCTGCTATGAAGCAACTGACCTGGGACGACCAGTGGATTGGCTACGATGACAGCGAGACAATTGCCTTGAAGAAGAGGTTTGCTAATAACCTCTGTTTTGGTGGTACCATGTACTGGAGTGTTGACTTCAACTCTGGCGTGGGATCTGGCTTGACACCTAGTGTCACCACCGACGGAACATGCGGCCCATCCAACGGGGGCACAATCTGCGGAAACGGATTTGGAAGCTGCTGCTCGGCTATTGGTTGGTGCAGCGACACCTCGGCATATTGCGGCTCAGGATGCCAGAGCGGAAACTGCACAGTGAGTTGACCTTTACTAGAACATATAGAGGCACTGTTGACCCGATTCCTTTACATCATATAGGTTGGTGGCATCACCACAGACGGGACTTGCGGTATCACTAACCGAAATTTCACCCGCGATGGCTGGTCTACCGGAACCTGCTGCTCAGCTCAGGGTTGGTGTGGCTCCGGAGACTCGTACTGCGGCACTGGCTCCGTGCAGGTCGTAGGCCATGAAACCAAACCAGTCGACGTACGGTTCCATGGCAATGGCGTTGAACCAGTGCAGGCACCAGTAATCCGGTACCATGGTCAGATTAATTCCATAGGTAGTGCCGAATGCTGCGCGCATCTCCTTGGAGCGTTCGAATATATGACCTCATCATCTTGAGGTGAGCAGGGAATTCATTAAGCAGATCTCATCATTCTCTCCATAATAGTTATCATTCTCCAAACCATCCCAAACTTAACTAAAAGTTAGAGTGTATGCACTCGCTATCGCATGCTCCATCAGCACAGCAAAGCCCTTCATTCCGTGTCCCCTTTCGGCAGCAAACATCGCGGTTGGGACACCTGCCGACAGTTGAGCATCCTTCTACAGGACCACCTCTAGGACAGTAGCATTTTCCGTCGTGTCCCTTGACTCCAGGTGGGCAGCACGCGCGGTTGTTAAGAGGTTCTCCGCAACCCGCGCACTCGTTCTCGGTGCATACGCCGTTGGAGCACGTCTGATCCCTTCCCCTTCCCGACTTGAAAAAGCAGCCGGCGACACAGTCGCACTTCTCGTTGGTATCTAAGCTGTGTTCCCGACAAAAGCCCTCGACGCAGTCGGCCTGGACAATTTCGTAGTCATATTTTGACGGGCTTTTCCGGTCGTAGCAGAACCTCCTGGCATTGTCATGCCCAGAGTTGACCCAAAGGTCTTTGAGCTTGTTTCCCGTGTGTACATCTGCAGGAACGGCTTCCAAACACTTTTCCTGCTCAGACTTGCCAGCGCCCGGAGGACACTGGCTTCGGTCGGGCACCGGGCAATCCGACCTGCTTTTGCAAGACGAGCCGACGGAAATGCAGACTTTGTGAGACTTGCCGCCGGTCAGGTTGTCGGCCTGCTTGAGAACTCGAACTTCTGATTTGGTAGGCGCTGTGCACCCAGCTGGAAAGAGAGGTGGTTGGACTTTTTGAGCCCCCGCGAGGAGGCTCAAGGTCAGGACGAGGAGGAACGAAATGCGAGCCATTGGAGACAGAAAGGGGGGTTTCGATGAGAATGAGCTGTTCTGACGATACTCGGGAAGGAGAAGGGGCATTAAATAGTGATGTGCGCGGTGTGGTGGATATTCACATGCGCCGATCTCGTCACTTATCCAGCTGCCAGCCGTGACAAGCGATGTCGCGCTAATTGAGCGTGCCGTGTCCCGCTAATTGACCTTGTGCGCAGTTTGATCAGCTAGCTACCCTGACGCGCCCTCATAATTGGTTGTGCCAACCTTAACCAGTTTAGTTTGTGCCGTCTCGCTGCCTTGCAATGCCTTGTCTTGCTCAACGGCTGTGCCGTGTCTCACAAGCCGGCCGGACTAACTTCAGCTTCTGTCGTGTCTCACTCTAACAGGTCGATAGTCGGGCTTAAAAGCCACAGATGCATGCAAAGAAATCCCTTTCGCTTTGATGCATAAAAGGGGTTGTGCGGCTATATTAGGGGAAATTGAGGTTATGATACAAGCTCCCGGATAGTGAGAGTCATTCGATACCTACTTTGTCCCACATGACACGCTGTATCCTCCTTCAACGATTTGCTATTCAATACTAATAAACAATGCCTATAGTCTTTTTATTTTATATTCCATTTTATTTTAAAAATAAATAAATGAAAATTTTAGTATTTTCTTTGATGTGGCTATGGTGTATTGCATGAATAAGGCGGTCAAATTAGTCACCTTTACCCATCTTGGTATCCGTCTCCAATAGTCTAAAAACTGAGTAGTATTAAAAGAGAACCCAATCCAATTGCTTATAGAATGGATAAAACAATATATTCCAAAATGCTATGTATGTCTTTTGCAGCCTTTTATGTTAGTCTCACATTATTATTGTCTCATTTTTCTTTGCCTGTATTTATGCTAGCCCTGGTGGGGATACGCTACTATATCAACTATGTCGAAAATGCCACGGTCGGACCGAAGGCCATCCTCAATTTGACACATAGTTCGGTGTGTTAGCGAGCCAGCCCCACATAAATTAGCAGTGAGATGACTAGCGTGACGTTGTTTTAACCAGCCACTCGCTTGAATGGCCCATCGAGGACATTGGCGCTGAGCATCTCGGGTCGCCGCGCCGCCATTTGACTGCAGCCCGACATGCCGAAGTCGAGCTGTAGGCAGCAAGTATTGCGGATGAAGGGACCAACTGCGCCCTCCGAAATGGAGCCGTTCAATTTAGTAAATCTCTCATTGTGAAGAGGTTCCACAGCTCTTGCATGATTGAGCCATCCTGCCTACACAGACTATTATTGACTTGCATCGTGAAGGAATAGGAACAGATGTAATTGATAGAACTCTTCTCACGGAATCTAACGGCCAACTCCTGTGTACCTATTTACGTTCTATGGCTTGCCCCAGATGGGACACAGGCAATCAATGACTGCACCATAACGCCCCCAGAAACCCTAGAGACCTGAGCTGCCATCGGATAGGCAAATGTTGACAATATCCTTGTCGCCTGCCTCGCCCATGCGACGCACGATGCCACTCGAGGTATGAACCTCAATAGAAGTCACACCAATGTGAGCGTTCCTGAAGTTCTTATCCAACACCTTCTTCGGTTGCCGGTTATCGAACTGGTGCTGGTTCCGGTGGGGCATCCTCGCGAGCTGCAGTATTGGATCAGACATGAAAATGTTATTTGTATTTAGATATACGGTCAGGAATTTCTGACTAAAATCGAAGCATATTTCACGAAGTTGGAGTTTTTGCACTATCCTAGCATAACCTCTGTCCACGTAGGACCTGGCTGGAAGCTCATCGTCAGTGCATTGGCAAATAGCGTTCCAATGCCGCGTCGCTCTGCAATTCCCTCACTCCATTCAAGAAGCATGACGCGTTTTTCGCGTGTTCCAGCAATTAGAATTATCTGAAGTGGTTCGTCGGAATCGAAAAAGGTAGATTCCTCAAACCCATCGAGCTCCATCTTGCCACAGGTTGCACCGTCCTTACCCACAAGGTCGCACATTCCATTGAAAGGATCAATGTCAGACAATTTATAGAACCCAGACATGGTCCAGAACTGCAGAAGAGGATATGATGGAACTTGTGCCGTGAATTGCCAGTTTTCGGTCGGGGCGGTACGTGTTGTTCTCACATTGATCGGGACCACTGATTTAAAGTACCCATTACTTGTCGGAGCCATATAGGGTTTCCCATAAAGGGGGCTTGAATCGGACGCTTCTGGGTCACAAACAAGGTTTGTGATTCCAGAAGGGCTCCGTTTGTACCACACGATCCATGTCTCGTTTGTCAACCAGTCGTTCAGCTTGGAGCCAAAAGGCAGCCGATGCACGATAGACCCTCGCCAGCCAGCCCAGGAATAGCTTGGAAAACCAGGTCGACGATGGGTGTGACTACCATGTCTCTCGAACTGGATAAAGGTGTCCAATGCGACCGTGGGAAGCCCCTCTAAAAATCTCGTCTGGGCTTTGTGTGATATTCTGCGCATAATGCCGCTCATTGCACGAATAATATCACTTTGATTTGTCAATGCTTTCTCTGTGAAGTAGAGAAGCATGGTGGCGAAGTCATTCAATGGCTCCTCCATATGTACAGCATCTGGGAGAAGGGATGCGACTGATGATGGCAGGTAAGTCGAGAGGAGATGGTCAACGCACGATTCAGCAAAGTCTGTGGTGGCGCAACGGAAGAATATTTTGTTGTCGACAAAGTAAAGCGCCTTGCGAGCAAGAACGTGCTCTTGAAATCTGCGTCGCCACGTTAACACCAATATTCATCTCAACGGAAAGCAAACACATACGTCCATGCTCTAGAATTATAAACAGTTGTCTTGATTAGCTTGTCTAGAGTGGTGTAAGCACCAAGAGAAATTCCGGGTTTCACCTCGAGGGTGAGTTTTGATGCCTTCCGCGTCTCTGGGTGAACCCCAGGGAGGCCAGCATTGGCATTATGTCCGCATGCCGCGATGATGGTGAACCACGACTGTTCGTATATCAGATCCATCACTTTCACGCCTTGCTGGAGATCCTGCCTGTCGTTTTGCAGTAGGCATAGGGAATCTACCCACAGGTATCGCAGCCCAAGGCTACGAACAAGGACAACGGCATCTTGCAACGTTGTCGGAAGCTGCCCAAAGTGTTTGTTGATACTTCCTTGGACGAGCAGCGCCTTTCTGTTGGCTTTTGTGAGCCGGAAGTTGTCGACACCTCCCCAGACATAGCTCAAGGCCACGTATCGCGTCAGCCCGTGGACTTCAACCAAGCATTCGTTCACAACGTCTATCAAGCGCAGAACCTGAAGCCCAGGAAATGCTTGGGAAAAGCTGATGTTGTAGTTCATTGAGCATCGGCCGGAGTGTGTATCCTCGCAGACGTCAAGCCAACGTTTGACCCTTGAGATATCTAGCTCGGGAGAGACCAAATGCTTGAGATAGAAACTGTCCACGGCCGAGGAGGTTGTGTCGGGCTTGGCGGCAAAACAAATCCAACGTTCCCCCACTCCAGTTATATAAAAGGCCCCTCGACCACCAGGCCCTGATGCACTTGCCCAAACCAAGACAACGTTCTTCGCATCGTTAGCTCGCCAGCCATTAGCGGTTCTGTACTCCTCATAGAAGCTGAGCTTGACGAGCCGACACAAAGGGCATCGCGATGTGCGAACACGAGACCAAGGTCCCAGCGAGAACTCACTCTCTTTATGAAACAAATGGTTCAATATTTCCGGGTCGAGGGGAACCTTATTGCAATATTGGCACAGGGCTTCGGGAGGCGGCATTTGAGCGATATTTCCACTAGAGCTATTGATTCTCATAGCAAGGTCCAGCTAGCTTGGGAACGAATTTTTTCGCAGTTACCTACTGGTTTCGTTATCGGTCGGATTGAGCCAAGCTTCCCGAGGCGATCAACCAATGGTGTTTCCTGATCTCAAGCTTTTGTGTTCATTTATTTAGTGTGACATGCTCCTCCGAGTGGTGTAGCACCTTGGAGGCGTCGCTGTGTGGCGAAGCACCACACAGCCACAATTGGGCCATTAGCATTAATTGGCACTCAAGTCCAATACAATCACAATCATTGACAAATATGTTCGACGGAAGGGGCTTTCTTCTTTTTTTGTTGAGGGTCTGACCAGAATCTGATTGAAAATGTTTATTTCATTTACATCCAAAACTCCCTTCTGGGAAGAATTTGTCACGCCAATTAGGGTCGGCTGTAGCACCATTATCGGTAGGGAAATGCCATGTGATGGTCAACATACTTGTCACCCCTCTAATCGCCATGTCGTGCTGGCTCAGGCTTATTTATCTGCTTAGCTTGGTTGCCTCATTTTAGCTCGAGGCACACTGAGGCCTCTGAGACATAATATGAGGTGGCTGTGGCTGTGAGGGGTCAAGTGGCTGCATTAACGCCATGTTGGACACTTTGGACCACCTGCTAGGCACCCCAGGCTCTCAAAGAGGAAATTTTAGACTTGTGCGGAAGATTAAGAGAGTTATTATGTATAGCTGTGCTTTCACCCTCGTTTTACGAATTTATTGGCACGCAGTGTGGCCCATTCCCATCATCTGCTCTCCAGTAGCATCACCCCCAAGACACGGCCAGTCACGAAATCATGGTCATGTTTCCGAACTACGATTCGCTGGAACGAACGTCTTCTCAAATCCGGCTATTGCACCTTCTACCTTTACAAAATGTTTCTATCAGTCAGATGGTCCCTGGCATAAGTGCGTTGGTATCAAGTGTACCTTCACAACTGTCACTCTCGATACCGCTCCAGCCTATGAAGCCTTATCATATACCTAGGGTGATGGTGACGCGATGGTTGAAATCCATCTCAATAGTAAAGAAGGCTTCATCCGCCCTCACTTAGCCCTTGCTTTGGCTGCCCTACGCACATCAGAACCTCGTGTGCTCTGGATTGATGCTCTCTATATTAACCAAGAGAACATCCATAAGCGAAATCACCAGGTTGGCCTAATGGGAAATATCTACTGCCAAGCGGAACAAGTCCTAGTCTGGCTTGGGTGATCCGGCTTACAATGGGATTCATCAGTGGCCAGTGCTCTCAGGATGCCCGAAAAAATCATCGCCTTTCCTCCACAGTCGAAGCTCCTACCTCCACCACCCTAACCAGGTGTTCTTCATGAATTCAAGTTCGATCAGTGGGTCAATCTATTATCAAAAGAAACGAATAGCGACAGTTATGAACAGGATTCGCATGAATCACACCGATTACATGAGTCGCACATAATCAACGAACGGCCCCGTATGAGGTCCAGACATGCAAAATATAAACGGCTAAGAGAGCGGCTTCCCTATATGCTAGAAGATTTTAACAAAGCAAAGCCAATCACCCCGTCAGAACAAAAAACACTAGAGCACCTCAAAAGGCTTGAGGCGGATCAACGAAAATTGTGGGCTGACTTGACAATATTGGAATCTCAAAAAGAATCGAGGTGAATGAAGCAGAGGAACGACTAGGACGCGACTTTCATGTTGGTCAGAAACACAATATCGAAGAGCTTAGATGGCTGGATGAGTGGGTAGAATTGCAAAGTCTAAGGGTCAGGTATCCGGATATTGATAAAGAAGACCCAAAATCTCCAAGGGGCAACAGAATTGAAAAGCCTTTGTGAGATTTTCAGCGGTTTATTGATGAGAAAACGCAGATCGGCCGAAAGTCGACTTGCATGGACCAGCTTACCAGGAAATTGTGGGAAAGCCTAATCCCAAAGATGGAACAAACAGAACAATATTTACGGCGAGAACTTTCTAATTTCCGAAAAGTGATTGGCGAATGGCAGGGACTACAGTATCCTTCAAATATTAGAGTGGGGAGGTGGAACTACCAAATAGGCGAATAGATAGCGCAATCCTACAGCCCAGGCTAAGCCGCCGTCAACTTGAACTCCGTGTCCTCCAGCTTAAAGCGTCATGGGCTTGCCTTTAGAAACTGAAGTTGATTTTGATGAGTTTGAGCTCTTTCTATGAGTTCAGTGGTATTGCATTGTTAATGCCCCTTGAAATTTGAGTATTCGCTAAATACTGCGCCATTAGCCTTTACATTTGAGTAAAAACGACCCGATTCAACATGTTCGATTCGAGCTGAAGTCTTCTCTTTGGCTCATTTCGGATATAGTTGGCCTACTACCTCGAGGTGTTGACACTCTTCTCCACTTTGAAGTCACCACACGCATCATGGGTCGTAAAGATGGGAGTGATACGATAATAATTTGTGTGGTGATTTCCGTCCATGCCATTGCGACTAAGTCATATCAATAACTAAACAAACGGGTAGAGTTGAACTCATTAAATGCTCCTTACAAGTAATCAGCGCGCTTGTCGACTCAACGCTTAGGATAAATCGAGCAGTGCTTGCAAGTATTGTTAGGGCACCAAGCAGAAAGAGACCAACCAGTCCGGTTTTGTCTCTCTTCGGCAAGGACTTTAGTGTCGGTAGCATGCCAAATGGTAATGCAAAAACTAAATGCCACAGAGCATTAGGGAGGTGGACGTCCAATAGCTATGAATACCCACCAAGAAGCTCCGAAAGGATACCAAGAGACCAGTTAATGTGCCACTGTGCTTGAGCTCCGTTGTGATCACAATTGGAGTCGTTTGTCCTTCTAAATATTAGCCACATTGCCTGAATGAAATGAGTAGGCTTGGTTACCAATTTGCCGAAATATTCGTACCGCACCAAAAAAGATCCAAGAACAGGCTTGTCAAAGATGCGCAGACATTGTAAATCCCCACACAATATAAGGAGAGCCGTAGGTTTTCCTCTGACACTGGAAATAATTCGTAATAGAATATCATCAAACTGAACCTTGGGAGGTAAAAGCCAAAGTCGAATATAATAGCATTAGCAAAGGTCCACTGGATACCGAATTAGCTTGTTGAGGAGCAATATCAGTCACAAATACTAGACTAACTTTGGCTGTACTTTCATGGTACGATAGAGCAACATAGCTCGTATGAAGAATATACACATATGTATCTTGAACAATGAGAGAGAGGAAGCACAGCAGGGCCAATATCAGGAATACTTCTGATATCCAAAGGGATGATCTCCTCATCCAAACGCGAACTGAAATCCGAGTTGCAACAACTAGAACGGATATAGAAAACAAAACCCATTCCAAAATCTGGTGAATTCAATTAGATGGATCACTCGATATAGGATGATTCGTTCAAGCGATGATTGTTGACTTACCATGTACGCCTTCAGGCTTATCATGATGGCCAAGCCTGGTCAAGGGCAGCCGAGGCTGGCAGGGCTGTCTCCGTCTAGGAAGCCAAAGGTGGGCTGACCTGAAAGGGCCACAGGCTAAATGGGCTAATTCACATGAAAAGGGGTTGCTGCGATTGCCATGACGTAATTGAATAGCCAATCTTCATCCGTAGGCACAAATACTATATGTTAGTTGTTGAGATGTCTGGGCGATTTCTTTGGGAGCAGGTTGATTCGGAGTCACATGCTGACTCAAATTTGGGATCTGTGGAAAGCTTTTAGATCCTTTGACCGAATCAAGTTAGATTGATTTACGAATACAGTTGTGTGGAAAAGTCATTTTGCAATTGGCGATTGCATGGCGTAGGCTTGAAGCTTAATTCTGCTTCTAGACCTCTGTCTCATGAATGCGATTGGCGGCAAACAGGACCGCGAATCTAGAATATCATGGCATCAAGAAAGTATGGCTAAATAGTGGATCGTGTAAAAAGCATGATTCAAGATCTGGATCGAACCGGGAATGTCGCTGATGTCTCATATCAGAGAGACATGCATTTGCTCTATCCCCCCCCAAAGATCCCGACGATGACTCATGACGCAAGTCGACAGCGAATCACAATTTGAGATGGATTACTCCCAAACTTTTGGAATACAAGATCAAGGAAGATACAAGCAGGTGGAACTAAGCTTACCTGAGGACAGGCACTAAGAACAGCCTGACGTTGGAACCAGATCGAATTTATCTCCGAGACAGCGCTCCTGTAATTCCAGCCCACCATATATTGGATTGAATTGTCTATTATTAGTGACAAATGGCTCTTCTAGGATGGCTGGATGTATTTGCGCATATTTCTTGCATACATGTAACCCAGTCGACCAAATATTAGTCTTGATCATTCATACATGTACGTCTAGTTTCAAGTATTGATGCTGCTGTTTTTCAACGAAAATACCTGGGCAGTTTAATTGTTTCCGAGGTATGATGAAACCAATGACATGCATCTATTATTTCACAAGTCTCGCATTTCAGATGCCATAGAGGTATTTCGTGAGATGAACCGCGTGACCTTGGATCGTATCAAAAGAAAAACAGAGGCCTGCTGCGCCTTCAATCAGCCCACAACGAGATTTCGAGATCGTAAATAACTCAAGTCTATAGTTTGCGTCCATGTGTCACGTTAGAGTCGCGTTTGGAGCACCACGGTCATTGCCCAAGCGTAGCATGGCCTCACGCTTGTCGCCCCGTGAGACGACAGTGCGCTTCGGTCGCTTGCTTGGCACAGACTTGGAGACATCATCGGCACAATTTCCCTCACTCGGGATTACTCACCTTTACACCTTGTAAGTGCGCTATAAAGCAAAAAGATGAAACGGCCAACGTTGGCCTCCAAGGCCGGCATTTGACTCTCAGAGGTTCCGCCAACGATGGATAAACGGATAGGTGTGCATGGTGGGCTGTGTTGTTCTTACGTCGGCGACATTGCGGTTTATTGCCGTCGCTGATTCAGCGAGGTTTGCTTAGCAGGTTGGCGACAGATCTCCAGCCGTCGATGCCGTCGGGCATTCCTAAAATGGACACGGCCACGGCGTCGGTGAGTCGTTGATGCTCACCGGTTACACGAGAATGCGCCACCCCGCAGTGTTGGCGAAAATCTCGGTTGCGTGTGTCTGCAAGCAAAGCGATTGCTGTTCCCTGTTTATAGTTTGCGGCTGATGGCTGAATCATCCTATCGACACATGATTTGCCGCCGTTTCTCGCTTGTTGCTTTTCTCATCTCATTTTTACTTTTTCATTTCCAGTATTGCTAACCGAGTGGGCGCCATAGTTCGTTCGGTATTCACGGGCACTAGGCAGATTTACCCTGGTGATCTTCGCAAGGCCGCGCGCTAAATTAGGGCTATGAAGACAATGCCGCCAGCCCGGGTGGGAAATTCATCTGCTCCTTTGTTATGCATTAGCCTCTTCCGTGCCGCTTGGCAGACATTCCAATCTTCTGGACTGTGGATCTATCCACACGGCTCGCTGCCATGTCTCATCATAAGACGCGGAGAATCCGTCCCATGAAGACAGGCCTAGTGCACGATGGCTGGGGAATCATTGAGGAGAGAGTCAGTCACACACTCCATGAATGGATTCGAGTATCAGAACTTGGAATTTTATTATCATAAGTTGTTTTCGCTAAATTAGATTGCATGCCCACCAGAATGAAATTCATGACGCTCTCAACAGAGAGCGACCATTAAAATTTTATCGTTAAGAGTATTTTATGGTTTTTTTGATGCTTTTGCTGCATTGATGATGACATCACTAGCTTTTTGTGACACCACGTACAGAGGTACGGCGATGTAAAAGCCGGGGATTTTGGGGAAGACGCTGGCGTCGACGACTCTCAAGCCTTGCGTGCCGCGCACGTTGAAGCTGGAATCAAGCACAGCCATGGGATCACCGTCGGCGCCGATAGGACAGGTGCACGAGGCGTGGTGGCCCCAAGCCTCATCCTTGAGGAACTGCTTGGCCTTCGCCTGGCTGTTGGTAGCGGGACCAGGCCAGACCTCGGAAAAGCTTCCGTCCAGAGGAATGAGGCTGCTGAATGCGTTTCGGGCAAACTGGAAGCCCTCGTAAGAGGCCTGCAGATCCTTGGCGGCCTCGCCATTGCTGTTGGTGCCGGAGTCCAAGTAGTTGAAGTTGATGATCGGCATATCCCTCGGGTCGGTCGACTTCAAGGTGACGGTGCCGGCGTTGTTTCGGCTGTGGGCCTTGAGGATGATCCAGGACCAATGCTGCGCATCAGCAATGGCATCGCTGGAGTAGCCGGGGTAGTAGCCTGTGAATTTGGCCGGCGCTCCAGAAACGAGCAGATCGGCTTCGCCATCGGCCGCTGAGGACTTGATCACAACGGCAATAGCAATGCCGTTGGTCGCGTACACGCCCCTTGTAATAGGGTCGATGCCCGACTTGTACTGGTTGAAGCACGGGTCGGGTAACGGGTTCATAAAGGTGCACTGGGAAGTGAGAAAAAAGTCGGTGTTGGTCTTGCCAATTACGGTGTTCTCGTAGCGGTCCTGCATGTTGGTGCCGACGCCGGGAAGGTCAACGACGACTGGAATGTTGAACGAGTTAAGCTCCTCCTTCGGTCCGATCCCGCTGAGTTTGAGAAGCTGCGGCGTGTTAAAGGCACCAGCGGAGATAATGACCTCGCGCTTGGCCTTGACAGTCCCGGATCCCGTTTGCTGAGCCGACCCAGAGCGAGGGTCAGCGCGGTACAGGCTTGCGCCCTCGATGTAGTCCACGCCAGTAGCACGGGGTTTGGACCCAGTGGTGTCGAATCGAATCTTGGTGACCTGTTTTTTCATGAGTATTTGCACAGGTAGGCCTCATCAAGTATGCTTACCAGTGTGTTCAGCTTGATATCGAGGACGTACTTGCGAGAGCCATCCGAGTTGGTAGCATTGGCGGTATTCAAGACGAAATCTCGGACACCGCCGCGGACCGAATTGGTCATTGACAGGGGGACCTGATATAGGCCAGGCTTGCTGGTTTGCCCAGGCGCATTGAGGTCGCGGAGCAGAATCTGGCCCAGCCCGGCGACGGTATTGAGCAAGAAGCCCAGGAGGCCTTTGCCTGCAGCAGAAGCAGCAGCAAGAATTAGAGATAGCAGCTTTTGGTCCTCGATAACCAGTGAGAGAGACGTGAGAGACAGCCCAAGCCAACCGTTGTAACCATGTCCGACGATGCTGCTGGGTAGGTACAAGTTCTTCTCAATCTTCATGAAGTAATTTCGCATGTTAGTCGGGTTCCACGAGTTATCGCCAGTGAGGGTTGCAATATTGCTCCAGTCGCTGTCTTGGGCATAGACGGAGATCAGAGCGTTGTGGCGGGAGCATCCACCCAGTGTGCCTGCACGAGGGTACAGCACACCCAGAGGTGTAGCACCGGATGGTGGGCTGGTACCGACGTAGAGGCTGCCGTCGGTGTTCTGGTAGGTCATCTTGGAGTCTCTCTGCTGCTGCGTCATGTTGGGGTAGTGGTTGACGTAGTAGTTCCATCGGGTATCTGCAAACTCGGTGGACTGGAGATGCAGAGCTGGAATCTTCTCGGTCCAGCTGTCGCCGGAGTCGCCGCCGGCATCAATCATGAGCACTTTGTAGCCGGCGATGGCGAGGTTGGCAGCCACCGGAGCTCCTCCAGGACCCGAGCCGACGACGACATAGTCGTAGTCTGTGGCCGCGTTGTAGCCATACCCGGATGCATCACGCTTGTCGGTGATGGGAGGCTGCTCTGCTGATGCCTTCCCAGGAGCGGCACTACTGGGTGGTCAGTGTCTCAAGTTCATTGCAGTCGCCCATGTTGTTACACATACTTGGATAAGGCTGAGCCTGCGAGTAGTGAAACCCAAGCGAGGACGGGCGAGACGCGCATCTTGGGTGAAATGGAGATTGCGTGCAGGAGAGAAGGAGAGTCGATCGGATGAACCCAAACCAGAGTAGGTCTCAGACCATTGAAGAAGTAGAGAAACGCCAAGACACGGACCTTCTGGCGTTCGCTCAGCTTTGCTTTTTAAAATGATCCCATCAGGCGATTGTCGGGATGGCCCAGCGCATGTGAGGGGAGGAACCGTTTACACGGTCGGAGGTATAAACAAGCAGCGAGACAGAGTTCAAATATCCAGGGCCCAGGATTGTTAAAGGCCGATGAGCCGACAAGGTGCATCCCGGAGGGATCGCATGTGAATCCTCGCAGGGCTCTAGAACGGTGATCCACGGCGTTGTCTCGAATTGAGGTCAATGTAACGGCAGAAATGGTCTTTTTGGGGGGGCATCCCTCGTGCTCGTGCCAGGTGGGTGTCATTTACTACGCACCAGCCGCCAAGCTAATTTGGTGGCGTGCTAGGGGCCCCGTCCAGGTTTCCAGCTCGGGGTTGAGCGCTGTCATGAGCTGAGCGATCTTGGCCGCATCCGCTCAAGCGTCCCCGCTCGGCGCCAGTCGGCTTGTAACACTACTGCAGATAGCTGTTCCTGCCTGAAGAACTTGGTCTGGAAGAGAGCAGCTGATGGGAGCTAGCAGCGCGTAGAATGTGCCGGGTAGAAAACCATGACATGACATTTGAAGTAGTGACGCGCGCCACCTGAAAAGCCAAAGGATTGTTTCGGATGCCTTGGTACCCGGACACGGAGGGAGCTTGCGTGACGAGTCAATAGTCATTGCGACCACTCGACGGCCCGAGTTTTCTATTTTTAAAATGGTATCTAAAGTCTTTTTGGTGTTCAAAGGAAACACAAGTAAACTCCAATATTGATGTGTCAATATCCATCCGACCGGGACTGATCCATGCCCGTGTTGTGTAACGCGCCAGAAAAATTCAAGAGGCAAGGAAATCATTAGTATAGTATTCCGGGTATCGTGTCGCTTATACATCCTCAAAATACGTCCGGTTCTGTCGTGAGGGCTGGCGTCTAACATTAGGGTGGCTGTAGTTGCCGTAGTTGCTAGAGTTCCCGCGGCTGAGCTGATGCACATGGTGCACTCGGGTCCCAAGGTTTCCGTGGTTGAAGTAATCCTCGTCGTCGTATGGCCCGCGACCACGACTGCCATATTGGCCGTGATGCACAGGGCTCGCGGGTCGCACAGGTCTCTCGGGCTGCTCAAGCAGTTCAAATCTGTCAGGTCTCTCGGGTCTCTCGGGTCTTTCAACTCTCTCAGGTCTCCCAGGCTGTTCAAATCGTCCAGGCCACTCAGGCCTTTCAGGTCTTTCAGGCCTCTCGGGTCTTACAGGCCTCTCGGGTCTTACAGGCCTGACAGGTCTTATAGGACCGCTCTGGTTCATGTCGGTGAGTTCGACCTGCGGTTCGTCCTCCTTATATTTTGGCCATTCCGATGAAACTGCAACGCCCCCGTGCGTCGAGGTCCTCGTTGAGTTTTTCAGTGTGCTCGTCATGGTCTTTGACTGTGTCGAAATATTGGCGTAACTAGATGCAGCCTTTGTTGTGCCAAATACAGTGGGGAATGCTCTAACAAGCAAGGAGCGAATGGCGGGCATGCAGGCACAGATGATGCCAACTGGAACTTCGATGGTGCTCCAGTAACCAACCTCGACGTAATCCTCTGGTTCCATGTTAGTATGAGACAGTGTCAATGTCTTGGTTTCAACTACATACGCGTTACGTTTTGGGTTGTAGCGTAAGTTGCCAGTGACTGCAGTCGGACGACACTAACGATGGTGACACTGGGAGGTAATTAGCAACTGAGCGCCTGGGCCGCAGGAAATGTGGAGCGTACAAAATGCCAACGCTAAACATGAGCAAAGCCTGTGCTCTTTTGGCAATGGACAAGTTCAGTTTCCAGAGCTCCGGGAGTGGCACAATTAGCGTGGCCAAGTCCAGAATGATCGTGACGCCGGCCGCTACCCAGCCTTGAATGTTGATGTTGTTGCACTTGGCCTCGAATTCTCCGTCCCAAGCTCTCCAGGCTCCTGCGATCGGCTTGCATTGAAAGATGGAAATAATCTCCCATACAATCAAGAAGGCAAGGTTGAAGCCAATCAAAATCCAACAAGCAATGCGTGTTCCTCGTCCTGGGAATACTCTCAGGTAGAAGAGCAAGATGGAAATTTTCGTGATCGGTAAGGCGCCTAGATAGAGAAGTTCGTCCCAGAAGAATAGCTGAATATACTCTGTTAGAATGTTTCGTCGCATCGAAACCTGTAACCAAGGTGCTTACGTAGAGAAACTTGGTGATGTCGTCAGGCTCGACAGTCCAAATGTCTTTTCCGAGCGCGATATCCGAAACTGGGAAATCCGTCAACATCTGTGCACAGGCGACTGACTAGATTTAACTTACTTGGAATCGATATCGAATTGATAGCTATCATCATGCCCTGTCAAGCCGGTTAGCGTTGCATCTAGTTGGCGCATGGCGCGATCGACCTACCACCGCGATAAGCAGAGCCCAGTCATCAGCCCCCCAGGTCTGTGAGACCAAGAAAAGTCTGGCAATCACTCTTAGGCCAAATGCCATGAGTCCCAGACCCAAAAACACTACACCAATGACCCATACTAATGCCGTGCGGTCTCGCGGTGCTACCTTGCATTGCTGCTTTGAATAACGTTGAACCACTTGGGATACGTCAGCGCGGGAAATTTTAGCTCGGTAATGGAGGGTCGCATACGCAACGATTCTCGGACGGTGCAGTTTTTGTGCAGGCAGAGGGCGATCTCCTGATTGAGCTGGACGTTGGAGCACATGCATGTGAGGTTGCCGAGCATACAGGTCGAGTCCAGGGTCAGTGTCGTGATGCAGCTCATCTGGTGGGTTGTAAGCCGGAGGGACGACTCCAAAACGCTCAAAGAGGGAACCTACGCCGCACTGGGGGACAGCACCGGGTGACACGGTGGCGACAGCCAAGACACCGACGGCCTGGAAGGCAGCCAGCAGCAAGGCCGCAAAGGTGTAGAGGCGCATTTTACCCCGGTTGCAAATGACGGTCGATCCAAAGGGAAAGCATGGAGGGAAGGGAAGCGGAGGATGGAAAAGAGTAAATATGAAGGCGGCCCCCGAAGCTGACGCAAATTATTAGCCCTGAGATGGGATCCGATCTGTTTCATCGGTCTTGGTCACACAAAGCACAGACATGGCAGATTCCAAGGCCCATCCTCATTGCGATTTGCCATGGGCCTGGCCTCTGCCTGCAGCGCTGCTTGTTTCTCTACGTAACCGAGCCAAGACACTACTATGGCCAGGGTGGGTGCCCGTTGGTCCTGGGGAACTAAGCAACGGGTAAGGAGAGGGACGTTCCGATGTCCAGGAAGAGCCGGTCGGCAGGGCATTTTCCCGGAGCGACGCCGGTTGCGACTCCACAATGCAATGCAACCCTTCTGCGCTGGCTTCTCGCGCAATCAATTAAAGCTCGCGGCGATGATTTTTACGATCCATCATCGGCAAACTCGCTACAGGGGCCTGGGTTTAGCTCAACTTCCGAGGGGTTCAGCCAAAGGGACTGAACCGTGCTCGGCGGCCCACGACTGGCCTGTGGTCGGGGGAACGTGGCTGTGAGCCCGTCCAGCCTTACTGGACGGATCCCCCTGGTGGCGAGGGAAATATAGCTGACGCAGAGAAGCATTGACGGGATGTGGGCGCTTTCAGGGGCGTGCCGGCGTCCTTCGAGAAGCTGGTTGGATGCTGGTTGACACTTCGTGTTTTCCTGCCATGGGGGGGCCCCTTCAGCTCGTGTGGGCAGTTCAATCTACCGCGCAGGCATGGGTTACGGGATGCCACGGCAAGGATCACGAGTGCCGGGCACGATAGGGTTTCTCCACAGCGCAAGGGCATGGCTTCGGATCTATGCCGGAGCGCAACGGGCAACTAACTATGCTTGATCGATATATTGACCGATGAGAGCATCAAAGAGGCCGCTACGCATCGGCGTTACTGTAGGAGAGGAGAAAAGTTATAGGTGCGGGATTGGAGTCGATTGACGACGATGCCCTATTATCCCGCAGGCTAAAATCGTATGGTGCGCCAGGGCCATTGCGCGCTCGGACAGAGCGAGACCGTGCAGCCTTCAACGCTCCATAATTAAAACAGGGGCGCCGCAGCAGATCACTTGCAGATCGATGCTCTCTCCAGCTAGCCATCTCGGCCTTGCTGCTGCTGGAGGATGGGCAGTTTCGCAGCAGGCAAACTCCATGGTCATGGCGGGGAAACGTCGCTTTGACCAGCAGAAGGGCCGAGCTCATATTCAAGGGTTCGAGGGGGGTTTTGCCCCATCATCCTTGTGAAACGTCTGTGAGGGTGGACGATGGCCTGGTGCCATGACTCGGGGCACCGTCCTGGGCCAATCAGGCGCGCGAGGATAGGCCGATTTGCCATGTTCGCCATACGAGCACGATGGAAAGCCCACGAGACGCGCCCTGGGATGCTTTTTGCCCAAAGGCCAAGGGTGGCCCAGTCGCCCAGCCAGGCAGATGCTTCCCTGAGGTCTTGGCCAAATCATAAGACGCCTTTCACTCGGACGCCAGGGTGAACCCAGAGCGTATCAGAGCTCTTGGCTGACAAAGTCCATCTTGAAACTGCGTCATGACCAAGGAGCATGGTCTAATTTCCAATCTTTTGCGATCCTAAAGTGCACACCGACCTGCAACCGCCACCAGAGTCGCGACATTCTCTCGTTTTGCCAGACTCGTTACGTTCGCTCCTTACACTCGTTGGCCCTTCGCCGCATAATGAAGTGGCATTTCATTCTTTACACGCTGCCCTGCTTGGGCAGTGGCGCCTTTGGCTTCCCCTCCTACTCGGACGATGCCATCGCCAACGGCGCCACGTCAAAACGCCATCGACACTCGTCCGGCGTTTTACATGGCGCCTCCAACAAGAGACTTCAGTATGCTCCTCGGGAATCTCCCATCACCGTCAGTGGCGACCACCAGTTCATCCCGCCAAACTTCGAGAGAGGCGACCAACGGGGGCCATGTCCCGCCCTGAATGCTCTGGCGAACCATGGCTACATCAGCCGCGATGGTGTCACAAGCCTGGTCGAGGTCTCGCAAGCTGTCGAAAATGTCTTTGGCATGGGTCCGCTGCTGGGAGGTATCCTGTCGACAATGGGTACCGTATTCGTTGGAAACCCGCTGTCCCTGCGTCCAGGGTTCTCGATTGGAGACGCATCGCCAGGATCATCGAACCTCTTGGGGAACCTGCTAGGACTGTTGGGTACGCCTCGGGGTCTGAACGGCTCACATAACATTATCGAAGGTGATGGCTCCAACACAAGGGCGGATCTCTACATGGGGGGGGATGCCTCTACCATGGTTATGTCGCAATTCGAGTCTTTCTACGCAATGTCGGAGGGTGAGGGTAACTACAACTTTGACCTGTTCATGGACAGAGCTGCGGAGCGCTTCAACGAAGCCGTTGCTTCCAATCCGAATTTCTATTACGGGCCCTTTACTGGCATGATTGCGCGAAATGCCGGCTACTTCTTCGCGTCCCGTCTATTTGCCAACTATTCCAGCGAGAACCCCTCGGACGGTCTTCTGAGTGAGTAATTCAAGTTGCCTAATGAGTACTTGGACACTAACAGCATGCAGACAAGGAGACATTGAAGTGCTTTCATGGGGTATATGGTGACGAGGGCAACTTTGTGTACAAGCGAGGTTGGGAGAGAATCCCCGAGAACTGGTACCGCATTCCCGTAGACTATGACCTAGTTCAATTCAACCTGGACCTCGTCGCCCTGGTCTTGAAGTATCCCCAGCACGGCAGGTATGTTAAAAAACCACCACAAACCATATCGCAAGGGGTATGCTAATGAGCTTTTAGTATTGGAGGTAACATGGGTGCAACCAATACCTTTGCTGGCGTCGACATGGCCAACATGACTGGTGGTCTGCTCAACGCTGGAAACATGCTCCAAGGAAACAATATGCTGTGCTTTGCGTTTGAGGGCATCAAGACGGTGGCGCCAAACTCGTTATCTAGTTTGTTCACCGCCATTGAGGGGCCTCTAAAGCTTATCACAAACACTCTCAACATGGCCATCCTCAACATGTCTTGTCCTGCGTTTAACGATCTGACGGCTGGCGGAAAGAGTTTGGATAAAGGTCTCGAGCAGACATACCCTGGCGCCAGGATGGCCAACAATGTTCTGTAAGATGCGGCGAAGCGTCATCAAATGTGCTGTTCTTAATATTAATATCTGTCGGGCCTGGGGTCGACCGAAATACAGAGCAGCATGTCCTGTACCATTACACCATAAAAGTAGAAGTGAATTTTTTCACTGTTCGAAATGAAGCTCTGGTAGCAAACTTCCGCATTTATCGCACAGTGTTATCTGCCAACTGATGAAACAATTTTATATGTGACGACTAGCGTTGTCTAATTTCATTCATATGCACAACAGTTTATGTGCCGCGAGTCAATATAACTAAGACTGAAACATTGTGCCAGAAACATGTGTTTGCTATAGGGTAGGGGTGGCACAATATACACTCAATCGCAAACATGGCGAAGTGTTTGCCTAAAAGGTATTTGAGAGTATCCAATAGGAAGAGGGGCAAGGCTGTATTTTATTTTACTTCATTCATCTATTTTTATTATTGGGATGGGGTAGGGAGCTGAGAAATTATCCGCAAAACTTTCAAGGCATTTATCGGAGATTTTAACCGTGACAGCAAAACCTAATAGAAGCCAAAAGCTTACGCCTTATTTACATTTCTGTCTCTAACATAAGGAGAACTCCATCAATCAGAAATAAAATAAAATTTAACAATTTATTAGCGTTGTGCCGTTGAACATGCCGATGACAGACTGATGAATCTGCACCGTTGTCGGAGTGAATATGGTCCATGCGTAACTTAGTCTCTTCAATAATCAGTGGAGAACAGGAGCGCGTCAGTAACGCGTCTCATTTGATCAAGGTTAATCCCCAGAGAGCAATTCCGTGCTAAGAAGAAAGATACGACGAAAGTTGAGCCCTGTACCGTGTTCCCAGCTTCTGTTCAACGGCCCGTCCATGGAAGCGGACCCTGCCGGGGGGATGCACGAAATGCCCCACACGAGCGAGTGGAACTCTCCGCCGAGGGTTAGGGCATTGCGCCATTGATATCAATCATTTGAAAGACACGAGAATCATCCAACAAAGCAATTTGGCGCAGTGGAAGCGCGGTATGTTTAGACCCATCCAAGTCCTGATGACTCACAACTAACATGCCTTAGCCGGGCTCATAACCCGGAGGTCGCACGATCGAAACGTGCAATTGCTAGGATTGCTCTCTTACGAGTCTCATTTTTTTGCCAATACTTTTTTGCTCGATATGTGACTAGAAACGAGGTGTCATTTGGTGACGCTAAACGGTCTCTGGCCATGTTGTGTCATGACTCCCTCCTTTTTTACTGGAAAGGGGACGTGGGCACTGCTCTCTCGCACTGATACCATGCATTAAATTTCTGGATGACGCACCCAAACGGGATTCAATCGATACGTAAAAAATAACGACTGTAGGGTTACTGCATCACATCTCTCAATTGGGGCCGTGTTCTGAATGTCCTGGTTACCGTTGTACGCGATCAGACAAACTCGGCACGGACCTCGCGCCGACAATTTTCGTCACGCGACGACTTGTGGGGCACCGGGATAATGGCCGAGAAGGCGCCTTGCCCAATCGGGCCGGCCCGGTCATTTGAGGGGCCTGGTGAGAGAGTCGTGCGAAGGAATAGGTACGTGCTCAACCAGTGCAACGATTGTGCTCAATTGCAAGTTGTGTTAGTTGTATAGATTTTGTGAGCTAAATACGTCGTCAACTGTACAAACTTGTCCGCGGTAGCACGGGGAATTGATGGGTCGTAACTATCCCTTTGACTGCGTTAAGGCTGCACCCACGTACCCCGCCACATTCAGTGCGGCAAAAAAAGTTATTAGCAAATGCAAAATATTTTTAAATAAGTTGGGTGATTATTAACACTAATCTAATTACATAAATGAAGCTGAGAATATTTTATATTGAAATTTCCGCTGTGTGGTTGACATAATATTTTGCCTGGTACCTAAATGCAGCCTTAACGCAGTTAAAGGGATGATGATGCCATGGTTGGATTAGTAATGAGTCAAAATTGCGGAGAAAATGCCGTTGCTCAAATGGATTTGTCTGTTTGCAAGTTGATGGCGTTTGCATGTGTTGATGAGAGCGGTTACTGATATCACACCGGAAAGAATGCCCGATCAAAAACACGCTCCCAGACGCAAGATAATACGGGCAAGAGGTGCATGTGCATCCTGCGCCAGGTCAAAGCGAAAGGTACATCAGTTGTGTCTTGCAAGGTGTCGTCTCTAATATCTTCAAGTGCGACCAAAACCGTCCCCAATGCTCAAGATGCCTAAGGTCCGGTACTGTTTGTGAACCTCAAATTTTCAAGCCGTGGAACCCACCGTGCCTATCTGAGGATGACCAGAATCTGTTGAGGTCAACTTCGGATCCCGCGGAACCAGTGAGCAATCCGGTGGGTAGGTCAAGAGGGCTCGACTGCCTTCCGGATGACCGAGGGATACAATCCTACCAGACGTGCGAACAAGCACAAATTCATGGTGACTACGCCGCATTGATTGAACTATTTGGTGGTATCGAAAGTCATTCTTTGCTGCCCGCAAACGCGAATCCATCATATTGTCCCATACCATGGCCATCAGACATGCAATTCTGCCCCAAACGCCAATTCTTGTGGCAATATTTTATCCAGTATATGGAAACGGCCTTTTTATGCTTAGATCCACTGGATGCCATGGTTACGGGGAACCTCTATAGTCCATTTTACACAATTCTACCTGCAATGGCGCTATCGAACCAATCGCTTCGCGCGACTCTCTTGGCCTTTGCTGCCCAACAATACCAGAATACCACGCAAGATGAAACGTATGGTGCAATGAAAACAGAGCTTCAGCGTCAAGGGCAGCTAAAGTTTCTTCACGATATTGTTGCTAATAAAACAGGCGAATTACTGAGTTTAGTTGCCACAGGCATATTCTTCCATTTCATTGACTCTGGGTCCCAGTACTCCTACCTGGAGCTAGCAAGGATGTCTGCTACAAAGCTGGCTTTCTCATATTCATTATCTGGGAGCCTTCGGTCCGTTGAGCATTATATGATCATGGCGCTCCTACGTATGAGTGATATCACAATCCTTTGCTCATTCCCGGCTGTAGAGCATCGACTGGATGAAGCAACATATCAGATATTAGAAATGGAGGAGGAAGAACAAGAATTGATCTCTGCAAATACGTTCCAGGGTTGGATTACACACCCAATTTATGGCTGTTCCCTCAGGCTCATCAACCCACTTCTACGCCTTGGACGGTTCCTTAAAATGCAAAGTGTTTCTGCCTTGAAGGGCTGCTACGAAGATGATATTTTTTACCTCGAGGAGTCACTCTTAAACGCGAGAGACACGGATTCGCTGGCACGTCAGCTTGGGACCGGAGACACAGACACGCTTATGCACTTTAACGAAGCTATTCACGCGGCCGCCTTCATATTGTTCTACACAAGGCTGAGGGGGTTACTATGGACAGACCAACTTATCCGGCAACAAGTAAATCTTGTTCTCGAAGAAATATCATGTATACCGGATGAGTCGCGGGTATGTTATGCGGCCCTGTTTCCACTTTTCATAGCCGGATGTGAGTCCGTCGACAACGGAATCAGGCAATCCATTATCACAAGGATTTGCAATCATAGAGGTATGAATTCATTTCGGTGCCAAGAAATATTAACTACGCTGGAGAGAATTTGGACTGTGAGAGACAAGGAACCGGGCTTGAGTTGGCCTTTCTGGGCCCACAAAGGTATGTTCACCACATGCGATGGTACATGATAGCTGAGATTTTGGTCCAGTCGAACCCCAGTACAAAGGGTGCTTTACGCTTTGATGCTCCAGTTTTCCGTCAATGGCATTTCGTTCAATGGACTTTGCTGATGACAAGCAAGAAAAAGACGAGTTGAAAGTCTTACAGAAATTCCTGATTGACTTGGATTTAATGTATCTTATTGAAAACGAGGTTGCATTTCCCTGATTTTGGACGTATTACACCCGCAAGAATGGGCTCGGCGTCTTCCCTTTTGCCATTGAGCGGCAGCGAAACCAGGTATTGGCCGAAAATAGTTGCAGCTATCGCCTTTATTTCAACTGTTGCAACACTTGAGGGTGGGCTTTGTTAGTATGATCCTGATTAGAAGGGTATTGTTATAAAGCACTTACTGTATCCCTATGCAACTCCTCGCACCGAACCCAAATGGAATCCAAGCCTCTTTCATGCACTTGAGCTTCTCTTCATCGCCCGTCTGCCATCTCTCTGGTCGAAACTTAAGGGCATCATCTCCGAAAATGTTTCTGTTCCTGTGCAAAGAGTATGGTTGCACGCCGACTAATGTTCCCGCAGGCAATTTAACCTGTCCTCCTTCAAAAGGAATGGATGCTAGACCTCCCTGCGGGGGAACCTGTCTTTGCTGAAGAGAACCGGGACCCGGCGCGAAAAGACGTAGAACCTCATAAATGCAATTGTTGAGAAAAGGGAGGCTACAAATGTCTTTTAGTGAGTGCGATATGGGCAAGGATGAAAGTTCATCCCGAAGCTGGTCCTGGTAGGCCCTGTTCTCAGGAAGTGCGAGAGCGTGAAGTAGAAAAGTAATTGTCGCCCCAGTCGTGTCCGCCCCTTGGTACGGTTAATATGATCTGGTATATAAACACTGGGTTCGAATATCTCACCGGCATTGATGTGATCAAGACATTCGCTTTTGACGTGTCCTTCCTCAAGGACTTTGCTACCGAAATCACTATGGGTCCGCATGTGCCAGATTGTTGACGCGTTTGGTTCATCCGGGACACCAAGACTTGTAACCTCGCTCATAACTTGATCAAGAGTATTCGATAGGCCGGTGTATTTCCCCAGTCGTTCGAATGCGACGTTGAGGTCCTTCGGTAAAAGAAGTCGAAAAGGCCAAACGCTCATGACGGTGCACAATGTTGGAAACCGAACAAATGGAACGGCAACGACGGAACTGCTTTGAGTCATCTCTGGTACGTGGAGATTATTTCCGTCAAGCAAAGCCAAGCTCTTTCCTAAAACCATGAATGTGATATTGTCAAGCGCAAAGTGAATGGCGAGCTGAAAGACATCCGTGGGTTGCTCCAGTTGCTCGTCGATATGGGACGTGAATTTATCGATCCGATTATGAATATAGTCAATGAGGCGGGTGTTGTTCATCACTGCTGACATTGTATAGACTTTGCTGGTATATCGTCGCCGCTCGCGATGTTGCTCACGCTGAATCGAGGAAAAAGAACAAGGATATCCATAATTGTCGAAAAGTGCGACAAATTCAGGCTTGGGAATGGTAGAATGAACGCCATAGATTGCCCGAAGGCTTGCGAGATCGTTGAAAACAACCTCGGATGGACCAACACGCACCACAGGACCGTATATACAATGGAGCTGTTCGATGTAACTGCAGCCCCTTTCCAGAAAGTATCGGCCATCAAGGGGAAGTCTCGAGAGCGCTGTAAAGAATGGACCAGGAATTTTTGACAGAGGGGAAAGAACCAGAGGCTCCAGGATGACCTTTATGAGGAGAGCAATGATAATGACTCCGATGGTGGAGATTAGGTGAGGTTGGAACAAATCGATGTTCTGCAACGCATCCATATTGGCCACCCGCTTTCGTGTCTCAGCCCTATGTTGGAAAATTGAGAATGAGGTTGATATGATGATTGGGATTTTCTTGAAGTAATCGCGCATTATATAGCTGATACTGACTGGATTACTTTTGGCTTGATAACGCTCATTGCTCGCTGCGCTATGCCCTTTTTGGAAATATTACCACCTCATCTGCGGAGTCGGAAATAGGCTGAGGTAAAGTTTCCGACAGCGTTTTTTCTTGAAGCAGGAATACTTCCGACGTCTGATAAATGTGAAGCAGAGTGATGCATGGCGGGAGAGCGGGGAACTCTTGGATTTGAATAACTGCAGTTCGTTTTCTGTCTTTAGGGACGAACCCTTTGGTTGAAAAGATGTTGAATAATGTATGTAAAGAGTGATTGGAAGAATGCATCTGGAGATTATTTGACTTGAGATTTAGCAATTTGAACAAGCGGATAATGTGATGCCATGCAATACAACCTTGAGAGCAATGCGTGAATGGTGGGTCGGCGAGGAAATGGCGATGTCTCAGTGCCTCTCTTGGTACCGGTTTCAAAATGTTTTTAACCATTGGGTTGAAGAAATCACAATTGGTACGCGGAAAATTAGTGAGATAAGGTCGTATTCTGCGACATTCTTTACAATACAACCCTTGAATGATTGTCTGTCCGGCACTTTGCTACATGGCCCAAAAGACCAAAGGCCTGAGCATTTTTGGCTAGGATAAATAAAGATAATATCTAACCAGATATTATACCCTGAAGGTAATCTCTTATGCCTTATGTAATATTATTTTTTCTTTAGAAATTAAGCTTATTTTGACTGAGCTAATATGGGCAGTGGACGTAGTGGGGAACTACCTCGTTACAATCATTCAAGGGTTGGATTGTATATTGACGTTGCAACCCGCTCCACACTGTGATGCCTAGCCCTGCATACGCATAATTAGAGACTTGCCGGGGTCTTGAGATTATAATATTAAAACCCGCTGAGTTGTATTATGCTGACGGCTAACCACTTGACTTGGGTAATGATGTTTGATACGAAAACCATATCAGCAGGTTATCGGCCTGCAAGGGCGGGTCGTGGGCGGTGGCAGAGGTTATGTGACAATTGTGGGCTGAAGCGAAGTTGGCTTACAGACGTCTGTGAATTTACAAGGCACAAATAGGAATCCGTATTTGGGGCTAGAACATAGAAAACTGACCCGCTGCCGTCCTGCAACTTTGTCCGGTCTTACCAACATCCAGCGCTGATAACGAGTTACCGAATCAGATGCTCAGGGTCGCGACTGGGTATACATGCGCAAAATGAATTACAAATTTGTGGGGTGGTGCGGCTTGGCAAATAGCCTGGTAGGCTAATCTCAACGATTTAGCGACAGGGTTACTTTATCCTCAATAGGGCCAAATGGCATATGGAAGACCCACAAAAGGATCGAGGCCTGGTTCAGCTCCCAGGATGTCCAGCGGTTCGAGCTGCATAAAATGGACGAGGGGCGCATCCTTCCCGTTGCTCCAAATCTTCTCCGCGTTTAGCCCACCACAATGTGGCTGATCGCATCGGCGTTGCTGCTTGGCCTCGCCAAAGCCGCCAATGTCACCTATGTTACAGATTTGCCCATCGCCACATCTCTCGTGAGTACCGCCTTGGCATGGGCTGATTCGACAGACACGCTAACTATCCCTCTCTCTAGGCCTCCTGTGCCTTTCAACAGGTCTCTGTACAATTCTCGCTTCAGAGCAACTCGCCCTGCCCCACCGAGGCGACCCAATTCCAATCATGTATCTGCACACAGCAGTTTAGCAACATTTCCTGGTCGATAAACGATGGAATGCAGGATCGCTGCGGCGGCACTTCAACCGGCCGCCGAGATGAGGCCTCGGCGATGCTGGTCCTGGAGGCATATTGCAATCAGGACACTACCTACACTTTCGCAACGCCAAAGTACCCGGTTACGTCCTACATCTACGAGCTGGATGCATTTAAAAGTTTAGCCTCGTGCGCTCAAAGCCCACTGCGATCAGCTGTGAATTCAGACGTGAGTTCAGCATTCCACAACGTTCTTTCTGCGTTCTAACATGCTATTAGATGGGCGGATACTTGTGTCCATCCTATCGCTCGGGGCTGGCTCCATGTGCGTGCGATAAGGAAATCCACTCCACACAGGTTACGAGCGCGATTGAGAATGCAGTTGAGGAAGCGTGCGGTAGTGGCCAAGACATCAAGGCTGCTAAGAGCGTTTTTGCGGCGTATTGTCGATTAACTTCGGGCGTTACGCCAGCTGCAGAAAGTACTGTGCTAACGGGCGAGGATGGTCAGTCAGCGAGCAGAACGTCAAACTGGCGGGCTTCTGCTCAAGAGACAGGATCTAGCAGTGCGAACGATGATGACAAGGCCAGCTTGGGTGGAATCGGTACTGGAATCATTATTGGCGTGGTAGTTGGATGTGTTGTCTTTGTCGCTGGGTTGATTGGTGTTGTGTGCCGCCTGGTAGGGAGACGTCGGAAGACCAACGCATTAAACCCGGGCACATCAGTTGCTTTACAAAACCGAGACTCTACACAGAGCAATGGAGGCTCGCCGCCTTATGATGACAGCGCTCCCCCGGTGTATGAGGCTGGAGATTTTGGTAAACAGTTCCAGAGAGAGCAGGGCCAAAACCAATAACTAAATGGCATGTAAGATGTATGATTTGTTCCTGCTTCTATCTCGCTTGCGTTTCATCTCATGATACCAAAAAACCCAAATACAAGTACTATCCCAAGTAAATGACTTTAGTGACCCCATAGCCATCGCCGCTGTACCCAAACAAATTTTCAACCTTGTATTCAGAAAAGCCATCAAATAAAAGCTGTACAGACGAATTTGAACTTGCCATCTCTTGACCTGCTCGGATGCTCTGGACCTCAATCAAACCCCCATTCGGAAACTTGAGAGTCCATTTTTTGGGATACACCGATCCCGTAGCATTGGATACGAAAACATCGTCCCAAGAAGATTCGAAATCAAAAGGCAGAACTATGTGACTGTCATCGTCAAAGCGAAAAGTTGCAATGCGGCTGTATGCGCCTCTACCGGTATCGTCGATAGCTCATATGCTTGCTTTTAAAGATGTCCCCGGGAGGACGAGTGAGAACCAAGTGTAGTTACCAGAGGTGATGCTTCCTTTGGTCCATTGCCGGTCAAACCACATGAATGAATTGTCGGGGTCGATAGTTAGATCAGTTCTATTAATGTTGAGCGTTCCCCATGTTTGACCAGCTGGGAGGCTCCATTCACCGCAGTCGCCGTCCCCTAAAGTGAAAAGACCCTGTGCTCCATTGAAGAGGATCTTGGAGGATGCACTGAACGTAAGGTTATACGGGAATCCTGGATTCTCATTTGACGCACGCATGAGAGAAATGTTGTCATCCGAAAGAGCTTCAATGAGCATTTTGCCGGCTTGCGCACGTAAAAGACCGTTGGAGGATTTCAGAGTGGCCACTTTCTCTTCAGGGTAGACGAATGACTCGTAAAAGGACGGATCGGTTACGTCAAGAACAGAACCGCGAGCAATGGAATAAGAAAGCTCCGAGTAGTACAAAACTTGGCACACGACCATGTACTGGTGATGGTTTGAAGCGGTGACAAAGGACGTAGACCAATACGAATTGGCTAAACCTTCGGCAAATTGAGAATCGCTAACATTGACGAGTGTAGGGAGTAAATCATGGAAAATCAGCTGTCAATTTGTCCGGCTTCAGAAGAAGATTGATTTTGTTTCGCCATACATTGGTGAAGGTTGTAGAAAGATCAGGTTTGAAACTGTATGCACTACAAGTAGTGAGAATGCATCCGAAGATAACACGAGACGACTTCATAGTGCATAAAAAGTTGTTGTTTTCTTTTTCTTTTTCTTTTGTGCTGACTTGGATTAGGCAAATGTCTGATGAGTATTCCAACACTCTAAGTAGACGCGAGGACTTGGTTGGGTTCTTATTTATTGACTAGATACTATACCTTCGGATGATCGGAACAAGGTGGGTAAATGAAAAACATTGGGATAAGTGCGTTTAGTTACGTCACATTAAGGGCGAAAAACGACTCGGACTGATCGACAGGCTTCTCGGGATTATGATAGACCCCGGTATGCCTAGGGTTACGGCGTAAATTGTCGATTTGCTCCACCAGTAGTGCTTATGTCGCAACTAAGCACATAGTCAACAGCCTGACCAAAGCGGCAACTATCGAGAACGCAAGGATGGGCATCCGCGTCAACACCGTAGTGCCGGGGAACATGGATACGCCGAAGATACAAAATCTTAGTGTTTCTATGGAGAAGATGGCAAAAGTAGGCTAGCCTATCCTTTTAGCTGTGGGATAGATGCACTCAGGTACCCCACCACATTAACTTAGGCAAAAAAGGGTATCAGAAAATATAATATTGGTTTAAATAAAGGAATCAATTCTCAACGACGATCTTTTTCCATAATTTAATTTAAAAAAAATACTCTATATCAAATTTTGTGTTGTGTGGTCGGTATGATACTTTGCTTAGTACCCTATTGCAGCTATCCCACAGTCAAAGGGATATGTAGGTTTGGGTTGCCGGAGGAAGTGGCAGAGCTAATCTACTTTGTACTCTTAGCGCGTAGTTAGTTCATGATAGGCTCCATCTTAGCTGTTGATAGAGCAATCACCGCGACGGGATATGGTTCGTCTGATTATTAGGGTGTGTCTAAGTAAGCGATAAAGTAATGTAAGAAAAGCAATTCAAGTTTATTGGTAAGATTTGAAAGCTAGCCCGGCATTCTTGGTCCTCGTTGCCAGCGTTGAGGGTTGTGGACGTCGGGGTGTTCCGCGACCCCGGGCCCGCCAAGTGCCAGACGCTGGGTTTCTTGACTGCCGAACCCTGGCATTTCACCTAGACCATCACGGATGGGACGTAGTGGTCCTTGTAGGTTGGGTTAGACGTCAACTGATCTCGGATGTGATCCCGACAGCCTCTGCTGAGCGGAATCAATCCGCACGGACCCCGATGAGACAAACGCGACGAGTTCAATCGACCCAGCCTTCTATCGTCAACTCTTCGACGCATTATGTCCGAGTCTGAACTCAGCTAGCATTTCTGAAGATTTCGACATTAAACGGATGAAACTTCTGCTGAATGCAGCTCTCGTCAAGAATCCCAACGATACCCTCATTTGGAGCGAAGTCGACAAAGCCGCTGCCGAGACTACCCCACCTCCACGGCCGATAGCATCATCTCTTCGGCAGACCACGTGAGCTCACAGTACTAGCAGCTTCCCCAACTGCACCGAATCCCTCTAAGATATCGATATTCCCGAATGAATCGAGGTGGAAGAAGTCGAATCCAGAGCTCTATGCCTCGATGAAAGACCTTCAGCGCCAGGCAAAGGAAGAGCCAGAAGTGAACACGCATGATACATAACACAAACACGTGCTCATAATATCAAGCAGAAGCTATGGTGTTGGCATCTGGCCAGTTCGGGATACGGTAAACCAAGGTGAAATAAATAATCGTGATTCGGTCGTTTCATCTGGCTACATCTGCATGTTATTGTTAATTATCCCCGTCGACGCAACTGCTACTCATCCTCCACTTCGTGATGGCGTTGACGAAACTTATCGAGCCTGTGGAGTGGCCTCGATACCTCCAAGCCTTATGTGAAAGCAGCCAAGTGTACGTCCGGTGGTGACTCCCTCGCGACCAATATTAATCCGTCTCAGAGAAAGCAACGATGACATTAAGGGAATACGTCGGCGCGAGATAGCGTCTATTGTGCTGCAATTTCTTTATAGTGTGCTGATAGACTGCGTGGCCTAGAATATATTGTGCACATAGTGACTTGCCTCTGTATTATTGATGGCGGTACGAATATTCGTATATGCCGGCCCACCTATTCTAGAAAGGAAGGGATTATGCGGAAGGGCCACATCCGTAAATGGGCAGCAGCGATGCTACCTAATGATGGGTTTGGTATGCCGAATACCCAGATTCCCCGCATTTGATCGGGGGCATGTCGCATTATCTCTGAGCGAAGTGCGGGGAATGCGAGTCATATGACGCGCGGTGGGTGGAACGCAGCTATTGCCGAGCGTTATCATTTCCTTGGATGGATACGAGAAACGCTTACCAAAGACTGTGAGATAAAGCGGGGGAGACATAACTGCAATTCGGATAGTCGGCAACAGACAGTTCAGCCCTCGTAGGCTATCGCTTTTGACCGTTTTCTTCTTTTTTGGGCTGCTAGTCAGGTTATTTTCTATGATGATATTTCAAACAATTGGGCATTATTTGATGTGTTTTTGATAAAGCGCAAGCGCTCAGAGATCAAACTTGGCTGTCTACAAGCTGGAGTGTTTTTAGTAGTAGCACACGCTCTTTGCTCGTAACTCATTTGTCATTTCGCGCACTGCAAGAAATACCACGGGGTTTCGCATCGCATGAATATGGGGTTTCACTAGATAAAAGTCGCTCTGCATAGAAGGCTGAATATTCTGGCATAACTGTGTGCAAATTGCTGAGAACAGTGAAACTTCATCATGAGTCTGACCATGGGTCCGATGGCAAGTCGGACCACGAGCCTGTGGTGAAGCTAGGCTCATACGATCCACAATTAGCCATCAAGAGCATTCAACGAATACTCTCATAGTCAAATATGAAGCGTAAGTGACGTTCAAGACGTTATGTCACGCCGCTAAAATACCAATAGAGCAATTAAATCCACACACGAATATGCATAACCGGGAAAAAACAAGTGGGACGGGGCAATGGGAACCTAACAACACCCAGACCAACTAAGAATATTCTCTTGACGGCACTAAAGTTAAAATATTATATTCTAGAGGTGCTGGTATGAACCCATGCCCTGCTGCTTTGTTGTGTAATAACGTGTCTTTGGGATTAATGCCACAGGCACATAAGGTTGTCAATCCAATTGGTAATTATATGACGCTAATGCGGTAAATAACTATCATTATGGCGGTATATTGAATCTCTTGGCCGTCTTGGCAATATTCTACCGCCTCACTATACAGGAGATTTTCTTGGGTGTCACTGCGAACATGGTAATATGTACGATCTTGGCATATCTTAGTGTCCACCTGGGCTGAAAGATCAACTACTAAGGATGAGTTGGATGACCCTGTGCCTTTCTTCGTTCGGTATTGACTGATGATCTTGACCGAGTGCTCGACTAGGATTTGATCTTGACCCGAAAGCGAGCAGCATTTCTGCCTGATTATCATTTCCTGCTTGCATGTGGAAATAACCCCTGCAAAGTTTACACATGCTTTTTGGTGGGACCTGGCAATACGACCCAACTTGCGAATACGCGTACATTTCCTCGCCATCGGGCCGCATCGTACAGCTTTTAGCTCATCTTATTGGACGACTGAGTGAATGTGACACAAACCGGGCAAAAATATCCGCATCGAACATTGTCTAAACCGCGTTTGCGGCCACTTTCGCTCCAACTAGACCCCGAGGCTCGGGTCCCGTATGAAATGATGGCGAGCAGTCACCCCTTTACTGCAATTGGCGCATACTATATAAGCTCATGTTCGTTTGTTTATTCGCTGAAGCCACTCTGGGATAAGCTGGCCAGTAGTAGCACCTTTCCTCGAAAGCAACATCAAGATGAGCCTGACAACCGGCCGTATTCTGGCCTTGGCTGGAGGCTTGATTTCTGGCGCTTTTGGCTTAATCGATGATCAAGTGAACGCTGACATTGATTATGGCACCTTCATGAACCCATCCGCCATTGTTCGCCCTCGGTTTCGATACTGGCTCCCAGATTCCAGCGTCGACATTGACACCGTCAAGGCAGATATTAAGGCGAATGGGCAGATCGGTGCTGGTGGGGTGGAATTCCTCCCTTTTTATGGATATGGAGGCATCATGAACACTGAACCAGCCGGTGCAAACTGGGCCGAGGGAAATTTTGGAACACCAGAGTTTCTGGCCATGTTTGAAGCCTCGCTAGAAGCACACAAAGAGAATGGCCTAAAAATGGATTTTGCCCTGGGACCAAACCAAGGTCAGGGTGTGCCAGCTAGCACAGACAATAAGGGCCTTCAGTGGGACTTGGTAAGCAAATAAACTCTAGGACTCATCGCAATGAAGCGGATGCTGACGTCAGTAGGTTCCATATACAGAGGCTGTGCCCGAAAATGGTATTTTCGAAGGCATTGTCCCAGGCTGGGGAGTTGGAGATCTCGTCGCTGTTGTTTCTGCGGAAGTTTTGTCATCCGAGAATCGCACGCTGCACTTCTCGAGTTCTTTCACTGGCACCACCAATGTCACATACGTCGACTATCTCCTCAAGTCGGGCACAATCATGGAACAAACCAAAAAGGTGAACCAAGCCACGGGTCAAGTTTCCATGTCCCTGAAGTCTACAAATGAAAGCAGCTCGTACAGACTGTTTGCCTTTTACCAAAGTTTGACTCTTCACAAGAACGTGGACTTTACTGTGACTGAAGATGGCACTATTTTTGACAATGGCTCCTATATTGTGGACCACTACTCTGGAAAAGGAGCAGACGTGGTAACTGCCTTTTGGGAAAAGTACATCCTAAGCGACAAAATAAAGAACTTGCTGACCGAAGTAGGCAATTATGGTATGTATAATATTGCAAAACCATGGATAAAATGTCACTAACGTGCATGAAGGGTGGGAGGATAGTGTTGAAATGACAAACAACATTTCCTGGTCGAACTCGCTACCGGATAGATTCGAGAGACTTATGGGGTACAGAATTCACTCAATCCTACCTTTCCTTGCCTTTGGGCAAAACAACATTGGCACTCAAGGATCAAGCCCCGGCTCATTCAAATGTTCTCTGGATAAAGAAGAAGAAGCAACCGGATATATCAACGACTTTCATGCGGTTCTGCAGGATGGCTACCGCGAATATCTTCAAACAATGGTTAACTGGACGAATGGCGTTTTGGGATTGCAACTCTCAGCCCAGCCATCGTACAACCTTCCTATGGATATGTTGGCGACCATCCCTGATGTCAACGCTCCTGAGTGCGAGAGCCTAGGCTTTGTCAATGACATCGAATATTACCGACAGTTCTCAGGCGCAGCCAATCTAGCCGGCAAGCGTGTTGTTTCCAACGAAATGGGTGCCGAGGGCCTGAAGGCCTTTCAATATCCGATTTCGAGGCTCCTTTGGTCAACCAAGAGAGCTTTCGTTGGCGGAATTAACCAGTGTGTAATCCATGGCCAAGCCTTTAGCGGTAGTTATTATGGCACGACGTGGCCGGGCTATGTCCCTTGGGGTTATATCTTCAGCGAGTCATGGAACGACAAACAGCCAGTCTGGGAACACGGTCTTTCAGACGCAATGGGATATCTCGGTAGAACCCAGCAAATATTGCAGACGGGAGTGCCCAAGGTTGATCTTGCTTTGTTCTGGAAGATATCAGCCACTACCTTCGACCAATCGTATAACACCACGGCATTGACCGAAGCTGGTAAGTATCTCAAGGCTTCCAAACAGGCTGTAGCTCACAGAAAAATAGGATGGTCATACCAGTATATATCCTCTGAAAACTTTGTATTGCCACAGGCGGTAGTCCGGGACGGCGTTCTGGCGCCCGATGGGCCAGCTTGGAAGGCTCTAATTGTACCAAGCTCGCAGAATCTGACCGTGGAAGCGGTAGAGAAACTCGCCGTGTATTCCGCAGCTGGGTTGCCAGTGATTTTAACGGATGGAAAGCCTGGGTTTTACGCGACAAACGACAGTGCTGATTCGGTTGACTTTTCATCTAAGCTTGCGGCTCTTCTGGACGAGAAAAATGTCCATCAGGCTACCTGGACAGGATTGGTTGCCGCTCTGGCTGATCTTGACATTACATCTAAAATTGCGACAAACACGGATGGTACTATCTACACTGCGTGGAGAGAATCGTCAAAGGCAGACTATGCCTTTATTTACTCTGATCTTGTGGCCTCGACTGGAGATATGACTGTCCAAACTACGAAGAAGCCTTACTGGTTCGACGCATGGACTGGCGAGCGCAGCCCAGTGCTCATCTACACCGAAGCAGAATCTGGCATTACCATTCCCCTCAACGTGGCAGCAAACCAGAGCGTCATCCTGGCCTTCTCAGATGAGCTCTCTAGCGAAATTGCCACTCCTTCATTTCATATCACAAAGGCACCGTCCAACGTCCTTGGGACTGAATTCCAAAGCGGATCTAGCATCGAAGTAAAAGTCAGCGCTTCCAACGAGACTGGAATTCTCAGCACCTCGACGGGCAAGACAACCAAGATAACCGCCGAGGACGTCCCAACCCCATTTTCTCTGAGCAAGTGGACCTTGGTCGCAGAACAGTGGAATGCTCCAGCCAACATGTCTGACCAAAATATCATTGCGGCGAAGAAGAATGCTACCTATGAGTTGAATAAGTTGCAGTCATGGCTTGAGATTCCAGAGCTTGTAAACGCTTCCGGAGTTGGATATTACACCACCACTTTCAGCTGGCCGCCTTCTGGATCGAAATCAACTGCCGAGCTTGGAGCTTTTGTGAAGATAAACAAGGTTCTCAACACGGCACGCCTGTTCATCAATGGCCAACAAGCTCCTGCCTTGGACGTGACCAATGCAGTGGTCGATGTCTCAAAGTATTTAGTAAAAGGCGAGAACAAGATTGAGATCATCGTGCCCACCGTTATGTGGAACAACTTGAGAACTATTCTCAGCAGTGTGAAGAATGCAGGGGGAACGCCGTTGCTGCTTTCGATAGGACTCCCTATAAGCCAGTTCCCAGCGGTGGATGTTGGATTGGTGGATGAGGTGGTAGTGACACCGTTTAAGAAGGTGCAGATCACAGGGTAGGATCAACTTTGGGTTGTTCACTATTGGTTGTCAACCATGTGTTGGGTGCAACCTGAGAATTTCTCGCAATTCAATTCTCGGTGAGGTAATTAAACCCATCCACCAAATTAACTTTGGTTAGATTTAATGTTACAATTTTATATCACATCACTTTTTGAATGCTAAAAGCGCAAAATTGATAAGAAAGCGGCGTAGTATTCTCTATCTAGTCATATGCCAAGGTAGTAGGTTGACTATTGATTGTGCTTGACGTAGATATCCCAGCAGGATGAATTGACATATTGAGTATCAAACCTTGAAATGAACACGTCTAAGGTAGTCGTAGTACTGATCTCAACAGCAGCAGAAACAGTCGTTGTTGCTGCTAGTAGCAGCGGTAGCTCCATTGTGAAGAGCACGGAGAAACTTTGAATCCCAAAAGATTAGCAGATACAAAAGTCCTATAGGCAGAGTTCTCTTACACCAAAGAATTCACCTCCGCGAAGGTTCATGGTTTCTTCAACTGGTTCACGTGGAACATTTTGCTCCGACATGCCAGTGGAGGGTTCCTGAAGACATTGTTATGTTAGCATCAGTCAATCTGAGCATAAAGCCGAAACTATGTTGGCTGTAGCTTTTGAGAAAAACTTACTGGCGCACTCGTGACGACGTTCGAATGAACAGCCGACTCTGAGTTGGGCAACTGCGAGGAAGAGTTCATTGTAGAAAATATGACTGAGTATATTTGAAGTTGTGTGATTGAGACTGATTTGACCATCTACCCCATCAAAGGGTTTCTTCTTCATTAAATACTACGATCGAGGTAAATCCTTACCCTTTGTTTGGGAGCGTGGCAACAGCCAAGGCAGATAGACGGTTGTCATCAGTCGTTCTAGGATGGGTGCGATTTCGACACTCATTGGCGCAGAGCACCTGTGCCACTGCGGCTGACGCACAGATGGGATATTTTAAACTGTTTTCAGCACTGACTGGATACGTCTTACACCTGCACATAAGCTGCAGTGCCTTGTGCTGTGCTCATAGCTGATAGCATGCGCTGGAGCGAAATTCGGATCACGGAGCGAGATTCGGGTCAAATTGCGAAACTCGGCCTGGAACATCATTGGAGCAAAGGACCCACCGAGCGAGTCCATTAATTTCAGCGCAGAGGTCTATGAACGAAGCGAAAACCCGATAGATAAGCGGGAAAATTCCCACACAAACATTATTTTTAGCCATGTTTGATCGGGAATGTAGTTATGAAGGAGAACAGTTGCGAAGTCCTCAAACCTCTGACATGGGGTTTGAGCGCCGTTGAAAGGATTTTTGGAGCCCACATTAATGTGTATCCATTACACTGCTGAATTATTCCACATTTAGCAATGAGTTAAGGGCTGTCAAGGCTCAGGCGCTTTACTTGGCAGGTTCAAATTAATCCGTCTCCACTATCCAACGGTGGAGTGGCAACCTGATCATTGGCCGCAGTCACCCTAGGAAATCTGGGCTGAAGGCCCGTACACAGCCCCGAAAGTCTATAATTGAGATAAGCATAAAATAATTGTGCTAGCCAATCCTATTGACAAGGTCGTATATTCAGATTGACTCTGGTTGATGTTGGCTACGCAATTGCGATTTTGACAGGAAACTCTAAAAATACAAACTCGGGGGTTGGCATTTGATGTTATTGATGTCCTTCTCTAGTTCTTGGGACTCTTTCATCCAAATATCTGGCGCCCCTTTAAACAAAGCCGATGGTACCACCTCGTACGAGCGTTACCCACCTTTGTGAAGGGCAATTGGTGTATAGCACACCAGTGGAGCGGCAATGGAAGAGAGGGAGACAGATCACTTGTGTTTTTGCCTAAATTACTGCTAAATTGACAGCTCCAATTTGATGGATAAAATTGCACGCTGCCGATGACAAAGATGAGTCTGATTACGGAACCCGTTGCGATAATTCACTTCCATGCAAAGCGCACGGACTACTGGGAGACCAGGTGAGATGATTTTATATCCTCATGGCATGTCCGCCTACTGCTGCTGATCAGTTGTTTCATTAGCTAATGAATCCATTCATGTTGGGACTGTGGCTTAACATGGCAATTTGAGTTTTTCTTGAAGCCGCTTGATCTCCTCTTCCTATCAGAATCGTGCTATGCTTTATCTGGTAGCTCAAAGCGAGGCTAATTTGCCCGAAATCAAGGAAACTTGCCGGAGTCCGCGCGTTCCGAGGGTCCCGACAACAACGTTGTCACATATCAGCTGCTCGATATCTATATTTCAGATACGTCACGGCTGGCAGTGCAATATTTTGGATTGTTTCAGGTACGCTTGGATGTCGATTTTCATGGATGTGCATGAATTTCTGTAGTCACTACATCACCTCGCCCTCCTCACGAGCTTGGTGTTCAGTCTTGCCCCAGCATCACTTTTGCGTAACACTTGGCCATACCCCCTTTTGTTAAGCCCATTCGATAGAAGCCTGAATCAGACCCGGAAAGTCGGTCTGGACTGTAAATATCCAACCCCCGCAGCATGGATGCCCGTACTCCCGATAGCCAAGAGGATCAGCTGGACCACGCCGATGACTCCAAACATGCTCAAATCTCAGTCATCCGACGAGCCGTAAGTATTTCTTCGTGTATGCTCTACAAAACATATGGCTAATCTATCATTAGTGCGATTCCTGTCGTGCACGCAAGGTATGTGGGTGGTGGTGTGTTTACGGAGCATGCGTGATGACATGAGCGCGACAATCTCATTCCAAAGTGTCTAAAGACGAGATACCTGACAGACTAACGCAAATTTTTACACGAAGATACGCTGCGATAGGAAGGTTCCATGCGCTCAGTGCGTCAACTCCAAAATAACGTGTACCCATGCTGCAAATCGACCCAAAGAGCGACGAGCCCGGATTCACGTCTCCAGCCAGTAGTGAGTAATCAGCGGCCCGAATTCCCTTGCTTCGCCATTCTGGATATGACCATATCAACACCGTCATTTCTTTTTTCCATGCCGCTAACCTTATGTAAAATAGTGAACAGAAGATTGATACGATTGACCGGCGACTTGAAGAGGTGACCCGAATGCTCCGAGAGATGAGTACTGATGCGCAAATTAAGCCCAACAAGAAAAATGGGCTTGGTTCACAAAGGCAACCGTCCCAGCGATCTATGCAAAGATCACCAGGACCATTTGACGGAGCCACACCTCTTGCATCTGATGGACCTGTGTATGAAGGTGAATCTTCTATGGATCTTCAGTCTATTTTTTCACACAAGTTCCTGGAAAATATACTACAAAACACCTCATGCCACGAGGACAATTCAGCGCTATGGGATACCGTGAATTCACTACATCATGCGATAAATGGCCTCAAGCATCAGACTGCAGTATTGGAAATACCGTATCCCATGGCCAAGTCGGTCTCACAACCGGGTCTCTCTAGCCTCCAGCTGCCGCCAATTCAAAAGACCGTCAGCGTTGTCCGCCGAGCCAGAGGTGAGCCGATATCTCTGATATGATCTAATATCAGTTTGGAGGATCTTGGGACGCGTTGGGCTGACTTGAAGGCAGGTGATCGAGAAAACATTGGCGCTTGGATGTTTGGCTTCCCCCACATCAACAACCTTTTGGATATCTGTCTCGATGTGTACTTTTCCACAGACCATTCGCTTGCCGATTTCATTATTGTAAATTCTGGTTTGATCTGTCTCTTCTGGGAAAAGGCACATTCGTTTCCGGCCGAAAAGGAGGAAAACATACAGTATGTTAAGCTATGCAGGAAAAACTTGGAAACGGCCTTGAGTAGCCTGCCGTTGTATTTACCTGCTACACCGAGAATGATAGACGCATTACTACTTGGTGTAAGTCTGCATTTATAACTTGAACTGGGACAGGTACATTAATTCGGTGATTAGGCATTTCATGCAATCGAGATTTCAAAGCCCTCTTTGTCTTGGGTTCTCACGTCAAAAGCAGCCGAGCTGTGTATGACACTTGGATATCACCGACTGTCAGCCAAGGACGGAAGAGGTGACCGAGAGTATGAGTTAAGACTCTATCTGTTTTGGTCCGTTTACTACATGGACAAGATGTTGTCACTTCGCTTGGGACGAGCCACGACAATTCCAGATTGGAGTATCGCATCGACTTTGCCTTCAGAAGACGATTTTCAAACAATACCGCACTCGGCATTTACTTGTCTATGGATCAAAACAGCGCGATGCCAGGGACAAATATATGAAAAGCTGTACAGCCCATACGCACTCAACCAATCGGAAAAGTCGAGGCAAGACCAGGTGCATACTATAGTCAAGAATATCAAAGAGATCCGGTCCTCGACAACCAAGTTTAATGTGCGTAACCTTTTCCTTCTATCTTTTTTTTCGTTTCAATATTTAACAAACTTGCAGGAAGAATGGTTTACCAAATCAACAGCCGGACAAGGAGTCGCGATGGTCGAATTTCTATTTGTTTCAGATGACGTCTTTCGCCTTTCTCTAATAACCCTAGCGCTGCGGGCAAGTCCACCTTCATCGGAGTCTTGTACCACCTTTATTCCCGAATGTGTTGAGGCTGCACGAGCGACTCTTCGGCGACACCAAGAGTGTATGGAATTGGTCCAGGGTTCTCACGACCTATTCTTTTCCACTTATTTACACTGGTGAGCAATTATCCGCCCCAAACCTGATGATTATAAAGAAAGAAAGAAAAAGCACGATTCTGATTGTTACAGGACTTTGTTGTCTGCACCGTTTGTGCCATTTATTGTCCTGTTTTGTCAGGTGATCGAAACGCACAACAGAGAGGATCTCGCCAGCCTGGAAGGGTTCATTGCATCTATAACGTCTGCTCCGACCGTGTCGGATGCTGCCGCAAGGATACATCGTCTATTCCAAGTACTATACCGACTTGCACAACAGTATATAGAGTGCCCAGTACATGCGCCAGTTGTTGACCAGACCATGGGCAACGATGAATTAAATACTTACCTCACCAGCTTGGGTCTTCTCCCTGCGAGAATGGAGCAGCAGCAGGATCTTGCGCCAGCCCTGGATGATCAAAACATATTTGAGGATGCTTTTATTGATCCCGCTCTGTCGAGGACCACCTACGGCCAACGAATGTCGAATCCTATGCTGTGGATGAGCAATACGGCACAGCTTGAGGACTGGTTTCAAAACAATCAACAAATGATGGGGCTAATAGAGGAGCCAAACCCGAGTTTCGGGTCATGATACGGCCGTTGCGTATGTGCCGGGGATTACAATCTGAACGAAAACATGGCTGATTTTATGGCTACCGAAAGTCCAAATATTTGAACCGAGTCTCGCAGGTTGGAAATAAGATCTCCATGAGTTATCGGAAATTTGGGTCCTGAGGATGGCGATTGAGCACTTAATATAGTATCCAGCGAGCTCCTCTATCCTGTATCCAATCCCGGCCTAACCGGAAATAAATCCCCCAACTTCTGTTTATGGCCGCGATTGATCATCTAAATGAACCACCATTGGTTCCTAAACGACACTAGGCTGGGGAACGCACAATGGTATCCAAAAGCTTGCCCAAAAGCCACACCGACGCACAATGCGTGCATTTGGAAGTCCTGAAAATATGGGGAAACATGCTATTCGCTCGTGAGGCTCAGCCCTTTCCCATGTAGGCAGTTGGAGTTGTGCGCTTGATTGCGCGAGCCCCCCCATGCGTCGGTGACTCGATGCGGATCGCGGGCGATGCGGCCGACGACGCAGAGCGAGTCGTCTTGCACTGAGGTCGCACGTGCGTCAGCATAGCGCGTTTCGCCCCGAATCCTCCACGCCCGCCCGCGCGACAGTAAACAAATCACGGCAGTGCTAACCTGGAAATAGCAAAATGATCGACGCAGCCATTCCTCCCGTCCCATGCCGTCGTACCCGAGATGCGGATAGGAGATCCTCGAAGTAACTTGTATAAAGACAGATGGCCCAAGCAAGGTTGGGATGAACGAAAATACAAGTCTCTGCGCCAATCAATCAAATCTCAACTCGCAAACATGAAGGTTTCTGCCCTTGTTTACTTTGCTGCTCTTGCGGCTTGCAGCCCAACTGTCTACCTCATCCGCCACGGCGAAAAGCCTTCGGACGGTGGCACTGGCCTGAGCACATTAGGAGAGGAGCGTGCTCAATGTCTGCGAAGTGTTTTTGGTGCAAGCTCGAGCTACAACATTGGATACATCATGGCTCAGGCGTACAAGTCTGGTGAGTAACCGCTGATGCTGGGTGAACGCGTCTAACAAGCTGTGTGTGATTCTGTAGATGGATCCAGGGAGAGACCCTACGAAACAGTTTTGCCTCTTACTACTGACCTCGGCCTCACTGTTGATACCTCGTGTGACCGAGATGACGAGGATTGTGTTGCTGATGTGGTCAATGCTTACACTGGCAGTGGCAACATTCTCATTTGGTACAGACCCTGTCACATTAATCTTACATTAATTCACTAATAACCAATGATAGCTGGGAACACAAGCAGCTGAACAACATCGCTGAGGCGCTGGGTGCCTCGGATGTTGATAGCTACCCTGACGACCGATATGATATGATCTGGACTGATCCTTACCCTTACTCTGAAATCACTTCGGAAACCTCTGAGAGCTGCTCTGGTCTGGATTCTTAAGCGTATTTTAGATGTGATGCGCAGTACTCTGATAGACCTAGCCACAGCTTTAGTGGCCAAATATGTGCATACCTTGGCCAAGTTCTTTATGTAGATAAATTTAACCACTATTTTGTCCATGGCAAGATGCGCGACAATGTGATTTGAGATGAGCATAGATAGTCATAAGCATTCAATTTGCCACTATCTGATTAATTTGAAATCTTAAATCTGACTAGAACGCGTATTGGTTCCAGCTTTCACGGCCGCCATCGGAAGGCGGGGTGCTTCCAATCCAAATCTTCAATCTGTTGCTGAGTCATTCCGCTGAGCTCTTCATCCACATCCAAATTCTCCTTCCTTTTATTATCTCTATTCATCCAGGCCAGGGTCAAACTGCTAGCAACCAAGATGACTCCAGAGGTGGCCAAATTCAGGCCGTTTCCGATATGGTAGTTTGGTGCATCCCAAGGCAAAAATGACCACGCAGAGATGAGGCCGCCAACATTGCCCATCATAACATTCATGCCAATCGCGGCGCTTCGGGCCGTGTCGGAAACAACGTTGGCCGAAACCTGCGCATTTGTGAGAGGGCCTAGCGCGAAACAAGATGATGCGACAAGGAAGGTAGCGCCATAGCGCACGGTGCTGTCTTCCGACGCCAAAAACATGATGTACCCGACCATGCAGAAGGGAGCGCACGCGATGAAGAAGATCTGCCGCCTATCGATGCGCCAGCTCATCAGCGGGAACACAAGTGTGAAGAAGGCTCCCACGACGTAGGGCGGAACCGTGCGGAGCTGTTGCTGCACAAGACTCTTCTGCGTGTAAATGGTTCTCACAATGGTGGGCAGGAAGAAAGCGAGGCCTTGCACGGTGATGTTGTCGAGAAGGAAGACGAAGCTGGTGCTGAGGGTGACGGGCGAGAAAATGCCCCGGAGCAACTTGGTGGTGTCAATCTTGTCGAGCACAGCGGTTGTGCCCACGCGCTCAGACTTGACGCGGGCGATGGCCAGGTCCTTCTCTTCCTGCGTCAGCCAGCGAGCCGTCTCGGGACGGTCGGTGAGGACGACAAAGGAAATCAGAGCAAGGCCAATGGTGATGATGCCTTCGATAGCAAAGATCATCTTCCAGCTGTGGAGGCTGCCGAAACTGTCAAGGCTCAGGATGGCAGAGGCCAAGAGGCCACCAAACGCGCCGGCAAGCGGGGCCATGACAATGTAGAGGCCGAGGCGGAAGACCAGCTCGGCGCGACGGTACCAACGCGATAGGTAGTAAGCGATACCAGGCAGCATTCCAGCCTCAAAAATACCAAGTATAAATCGAACGCCGGCGAGTTGGGGGATCGTATCGACAAAGGCGGTACCGAGCGAGGCGACTCCAAAGAGCAGCGTGGTCAGCGGGAGGAACCAACCTGGCCCCATCCATTTGCACATGAGATTTGCTGGGATCTCAAACAAGATGTACGAGATGTAAAAGACGGAAATGATCATGTTGTAGTCGTAGCCCTTCATGTTGAGGTCGGTATCGAGCCCGGCGATTTTGGCGTTTCCTATAGCCAAGTTAGCCCATGCATGGCTTGCATCCATATCCAGAACGCATACCGATGTTTGCGCGATCGATGAAACAGAATAGATACAGCAGGGCCACCATTGGAACAATGTACAGATCGATCTTGAGACGTAATCGGCGCTCGGCGGCGGGGTCGTACTGAACTAAGGATTCGCCATATCTACGACCACGTTAGCAAGGACGGTTGAAGCCATCCGGTGTGTGTTCCTACTTGTCTGTTGCGGTTTGACCCCGCTCTGCGGCGCTCTGGAGATTGGCATCGTTGAGAGCTTCGACCGTGTCGTGGTTGTCGATGTGTTCTGCCGCTGGCTTCGACATGGCGGCGACTGGCTTTGCAGCGGCAAGATGACCAAACTAGACAAGGCGGCTATTTGCAGGAGGCAGCTTGAACTGAACGAGCATCGTTTCCCCTTCAAAACTGGCTAAGCTATAGCCTTTTATACTTTAAACATCATCTTTTAGCTTCCATCATCTCCGGCGACGACATCTCTTGGCGATGACATCGCTTAGCACTGTCTTCTCGTCTACTGCCCTCCATGCGCAATCAAAACGAATCCGACCCTGGACAGCCAAGACGCCACGCTTACGTCCTCCGAGGTCTAGATCGACCTAAGCTGAAGGGAGCAACCTGACATGGAGGGTTTCCCCAGATAATGCCACGGTGAACGCATGCGGGGCCTCGGCGAAAATGGTATCTGGGGGAGCCCTCGGCAGGGATGAATGGGGTCGTCAGCATGGGGGGAGCGAATCTTGGGGTGCATCATGCGCGTCCTCTGATCTGGGGATTCCCCGCAGAAAAAGGGCCCCCGAGAGGAAGGGCATCTGCTCTTCCCAGACTGGATGGAGCAGCCAGCTCCATGTGGCAAATGGGCCCTCCCCCAGAAACTGTAACACTTAAGCTTAAGCGCCATTCGACCCAGCCCTCGGGGACCGGGCGCAATGAGGTCTGCGAGGCCTCAACGGCTGGGAGCGTCGGCATCCAGGACCACGGCCTTGGCGCCCTACACCAATCACGTCCATCACAGGCCGAGGAGGGCAACGCGGTATTTGCGCTGGCGCCTCCCTTAGCTCGCCCCAACCCCGCGCTCGCTAGCTCTGTCCAGCCAAGGTTCAAGGGACGTCCACCCGAATATTCGCTAAGCCGTCTTGAGACGCGACACCACCGAGTCCTGAAGCTGGTCCTCAATTCTGGGCAACAACTTTATTTTCCCCTCCTGTCCCGGCACGGCCGAGATGCTTTGCGGGGAAGCCGCCGCGCTTCATCATCGGCCATCTCATTGGCGGGAAGGAAAATGGCTCCTCCCTTGAAGGGGAATGGAGTCGTACCCCAATGTTAAGAGGGCGCATTCCCCCCGATAAATGCTGCATTTTGGCACTGACTTTAGATCAAGCCAGAGAGGAGAACCCGACACGGAAACCCCGTTGACTATTTTAATTCCAATGTGAAGCGACGCAAACAACTTTTTTTGAAATGCCATGTGGTTTATTGAATGTGTCTCCGCTTCCATAGCCTGCCATGTCTCACACATTCTTGGCCATCTTCCCAAATGCAATGTCTCACTTTTCCATTTATCGAGAGAATTCAATGTAGCCCGGGAATATTGATTTTACATTTTTAACTATAGAATTTGTCACAATTGGCAAACCTCGACGAGGGTGTTGAACCGTGACGAGATCTCCAATGGTAAAATATTACAATTTGTTTCGTGTCCAATTTCATCATTGCATTCATTCGTTCCTTTGTTGCCTCCCACCAATCCATTCAATTCATTCCGATTTAGTAAGGTCGTCTTCCGTAAATGTTTCCTGCCGGTGCGTATCGACCCACAGTGTACCAGGCACCTTTGCCATTCGAGGCAGTCGCAAGGCCAACCTTGAGCGTCGTATTCCACATGATTTGAGCTGGAGCGAGTCTTTGTTTAATTAACATAATAATATGCTGGAGGAGAAGACTTACTGTAATGTCCGTATTTCTCAAAGGGTCCATTTGGAATAATTTGGTTCTTGTAATTATCTACTTCAGCCAACCTAAACACCGTATTTGATTAGTCATTTACATCCTAACAAGAAAACTTGGAGGAAATTCCAGGATGAACCCACCATCCATTTGTGCCGACCACAATAGGCATGTTAATAGGAGCATTTGACCTGCGGATTGTTAGCAGTGTGCTCTCTCTTCGATATGGATGTGAAGTTGTACCATGCATATGCTAGGTTTTCTCCCTGTCCAGGGCGCGTGTTGGCGGCAGAGTGGGAAAAGTTGCCCGTCTTAGCCATCTGCTGGGCGTAAGCCGAGGCAGCTGCCCAAAGTGCGTCGTCCCAAATGAGCGGCTTTACGTTCTTCTTTGCACGAGCAACATTGTGTAGCCGTAACGCCTCTTTCTGGCCTGCACTCAAGGTCATGGCCCTTGGAGCAATTTGCGGCTGGTCGAGTTGAACAGGTTCTGGTTCAGGCTCGGCAAACCTCTTTCCGCCGCCGCCAATGACCTCGGGGACATCCAATTTCAGGATAATACCAGAATCGGCGGCAGGAGCTGCATTGACATTGATGGCAGACTGGATGCCGAAGAGAAGAAATGACTGGACGTATATCGTTGAGGGCAACATTTTGTTCAGCAATAGACTGCCGAGTGTAGTAGGTAGTAGTGTGTTTGTGTTGTTGATGTTTGTTTGTATGAGTTCTTAAACGAGGAGTGTCTGACTGTTTACGAGAGTATACGAGAATGCAATATTGTCGACATTATATAGATCCTTGTCTGACTTGAGCGTATTTGATTATTCTCATTTGCCTTGTTCGCAGATCCTTGGCGAACTCTAGACCTCTCGCCATGCATTGACGTTGGAATGGTCTCTGCGACTCGAGCATAACGCTCCACAAAACAGACACCACCGCTTGGTCATAGCGCCACCACACCCATCGCCACTGACTGAAATGGATGGAATGCCAGTCCAGCGCCATATTCACCATTTGGATTGCTGGCATTCTGGACGCGTAACGCTGCGGGGCTCCGCCGAAAGGAAAATCGCCATGTGTGCGAAAAACTTCATGACTCAAGATGGCTGCAGATCAAGACCAACGTCGCGTGAGCGATACCGAGCGCTGGGTTACTCACTTGAGGTTAACCAGACTGGCGGGCGAACCCGAGTCAGGATTGTGCCCAGCCTTGGCTGAATCATTTGTTCTCTTTTGGCAACTCGTAGTTTTCAGAGTGCCAGATCTTCAATTGATCTCAATTGATCTCAATGGCCGCGCGGAACTAATACTAATCAATCCATCGTCACTTAGTTTATCATATCTTAACTGTATCGCTAGATGTCCTTCCAACAAGTTCTGGGTTGATTTCAAGTAGAAAGAGGTCAGCCATGTGGAGTTCGCAGCCCAAATTCTACGACAGCCAACACCCGCCATCATCATCATGCTTAATACCACAAAGGCAATTGTGGATGAGGATCACATTCCCTTTGATTATGATGCAAAAATAATGCATCCAAATTATCTGCACGAGAGTGGATTTGTCGATGTGTTGACGACTTCACCCATACCCATAGCATCATCTTTGCTGATCCCCATGGACCCTAAACGTAATTTGAGGCACGTGGGCGCCTCCAAACAGAGAGACCTTGCAAAAATAATGCCCAGTAACAAAGAAAAGACGTATTGGTTCTGAACTAATGATGATTGTATCGCGGGAACGTTGCCGATCACAACGTTCAGCCCCTCACCGATATCGCGGAAACCAGACAACTGTTTGCCACTCATGAGGCTAGACGTATGCCAAGGGACGTGGCAGGACCCTTGGAATTATGTAAGGCATCCAGCCCTTTTAGGATTTAACTAGTCCAGCTGTGGAATAATTAAACGAGTAGGAACGTTGCGTGAACCTAAAAGAAGACGGATTGGCGAGATTAGCCCCATTCAGTGTCGACATCAGACTAGAGACAGGTTCCATTGAACCTTAGGGAAAATATTGGCGGTGCAGGCGGAATTAAAGATTGGAGCCGCGATATTTCCATCCACCCATTACGACGTTCTAGGCATCGTGGGTGTGAATGCTAACGACGGTCGAGCCAAGATGTTGGATGCCTAGGCTGCTCGTCAGCAAACTCCCCTCAGCTCAGGCTTTGTCGGCAAAGATGATGAGAATTAACTAAGAATTTTGACGTCATGAACAATGACGAAGTAGAAGATTTCTACAACAAGGAAGCACCATTTGCTCGGTTTACAAAACGTCATCATGTCTTCTCAAAAATAAAGAACCTGATCTACAATTCCATCTATGAAGCTATACTGGAAGCGTCAGAAATATTAATAGAACTCCTCATTGCCCTAGCTACTCCGCACACGCCATGGCTGAGGTAATGCACTAAGCGTAGATTTACCTCTGCACCAATCTGATTAGCCAGCTGCGGCTGAGGGTACTATATACAGAAACAACTGCTACGGTATTGCTCAAAAGCTTTTCTCAGGGCTTCCGACGGCTGACTGATCGTGACTGCAGTAGCTATTCACGCATTGGATGTCAAGGCAATAAGAAAAGCAGCACTGATGAATCCAGAATCATTTTACTTCCATCTGGTTCTTATTATTCGTGTAGAAAAATTATACTGACTTTCTTAGTAGCCATGCATGATGATATTGGCTAGCCAAGACGTGGCACACCTTCGCCACTGGTCTGACGTCTTGGCCGGAAGCGATCTTATCCGGAACCTTCTGAAGGCATTGTTTATTTCTGTCCGATCCAAAAGATTTGCGATGATTTCTGGCAAGATTATCTGAAACGTAGCTCGAGTGATGAAACTTGCATCATCCTAAAGGGATCAGCAAGGGTTGGGTCCGTGGTACCGGCGCCTGGCATCCGTATTGACGTGCACATAACATACAGGTTGAAATTTGAGGCTGCTGATGAAATTAGGTGCACAAGACGCGAAGCTTCTCAGCTATACAGACAGAATATCCATTGTCTCGAAGAACATCGATTACGCCACATATTCATTTCCGGTGTTGTACTACGCCATCCTTTGACCACCCAAGACAGAAGCCACGCGCTACCACACCATATGCCTCTCTCTAAGAACAGGATAGTGCGCCTCGGCAATGCCGATCTTTCAGAGCTTAGTGAACATTCAATACGTAGATATAGAGGTTCAGATTAGGTATACACTACCTCATAACAAGATAACGCCTCCCGTAGATCTGCTCTGAAAACGTAATAAAGGTTCATCGGCGTTCACACGAGATAACGTGATACGAACATGGGATTGGAAACAAGAAAATCTCCTTTTTATGAGATACTCAGCATTCCATCTCCGTCAAAGACCTCCGCTGTGGTCTGGTCATGGACTTGTCTAGTCTACTAATACGCCAGGCAAAGGAGTGCGCAATACGTGCGTAATCACAGGAAGCGCAATCATTTGCGTAATGGATTTTGTGTTATCACAATCTCTTGCAGCCATAATGGTCGATTCAGTTCTGGGTAGGAATGTAATGGTAATGTTGTGATGAATCTTGGATTTAGGGTAGCCCATTGATCTCAAATGTTGCCTCTTCGGGTTTGACCAGGAGCATCCTGTACATAATGCGAGAGACAGATGAATCTGAAGATAAGAAAACAAGCATAGAAAATCAGGAAATAAACCCGTTATTTGCAGCCAAACTCATTACTTTGTTGACGAACAAGGCGCCCTCGACCTTCTGGCCAAAGCTGGGTACGGAATCCATGTACAGGCAATCCCATATTTGTTTTAAGAAGCACAGTGGATTGAGATGGTGCTATTTTTACCCTTCCGAAATTCCCTCCTCTTCTTGAGGAGGATCTTCTATTCTTACCTGGAACGATGTCACTTCACACATGTCTAGGGAGCAGACGTCATACCCACGTAGCCAACAGCAAAATGTTAGGGAATACTGGTACCCAGATTTAATTCGCGCAGAAACTGGCGGGATATGAGGACTTCAGCCGGCTTTGGTAGGACGGATAGATTTAGGCGATTGGAGCTAATAGTTCCAGTACTCTTAGATGTAACATAGTCATCACTGTTTCTTTCTCGCTCCAAGCCAATTAAGTTGGAATATTTGTTTTGACTCCTTTTGACAACCTCTCATTGTCGCAACGCGCGGGCCCCGGCCCTTACAAGGGTGCCCTTGATATTTCGAGTGGAGATGTTTGCCGCATTCGGGACTAGGTCATGGCTTTAGTCCTCTTTTTATTGGGCTAATTTCGATTTCGTATTCGGGTGGGCTGGACCAGGAGTCGAGACACACTCAAGCATGATACCTTATCCCACCCACACTTAAAAGAAAATACATACATACAAGAGCAAACCTGCTACTAATCACGCTCGGGCCCTTTATAACGCGGGTTTATGGAAAATTCTTCCCCATCATATAACCGTAGGAAGCAGCCAGCGGGATTGCGTGTTTCTCACGGTGTACCGGACCGTTCGCTTAACTTGGCTCGCGCGCAGCTAATGGGCCCGATTATCCGACTAGCACAGGATCTTAGGGGTTTCTGCTGACGTGAGAGTCTGCTCTGGCAAAAGTGTCCTGTTGCTTTTAAGGTAGCTAAACCCCACCCGCGATGGTGACTTGGGCTCAGTTGCAATGGGCAGATAACAAAAAAATTCGCCCATCTCGTTCCTCACCATGGCGCCCACGGCGCTCGATTATCTGCCGAGCCTAACCAGCTTCCAGGGCATCGCAATAATTTTAGCTGCGACGTTGTTTGTCCTCTACCTTATTCAGAAGCTCTTTATCAGTGTGCCTTATCCTGCTGGCATACCAATTGTCGGGCAGCCAGCGGGCTCGCGTCGCATTAGCTTACGCACTCGGCTAAGATATTACACAGATTGTGAGGGGCTATTCAACGATGCCTACCAAAACGTCGGTGTTCATAATTATTTTATTAAGATTTTGCGACTGATGTTTCAATTTAGTATGCAAAGAAAGGCTCTCCGGTTGTAATCCCTGGCTTTGGCTTCCGCAAAGAAATAATCTTCCCACAGTCCCTTATGAAATGGGTCCTTGCACAACCAGAACAGATTTTGAGTCTTGACGATGCGCTCGTCGAAATTGACCAGGCAAAATACAGTGCAGGTGACGAGAGAGTTGTCAAAGATGGCTGGCAGGGTCTTCTTGTCAAAACTGATTTGAACAAGATCCTTGAGCACATATGCGAGGCGATGAAGGAAGAATTATACCTGGCTTTTGATGAACATTTCGGTTCTGATGCAGAAAATTGGAAGGAGATCGACCTTATACCCGCCATGCAAATAATTACAGCCCAAGCAGCAAGCCGCTTCGTTGTTGGATACCCACTCTGTGAGTGGTCCGTCGTGGTCTGGTGGGATTGAAAATACTAACATTAGGCAGGCCGTGACAAGGAATACATGAAGACTTCCATAGATCTGCACGAATGCTTCATCCTCAATGCGGGTATTACCAGCGGAACTCCAGGCATCCTAAAGCCTATCGTGGGATATCTTGCCAATTTCCGCACGCGCCATCTTTTGCATAAAATGAGAAAATGGATCCTACCTCTCTGGAAGAAGCGCCTGGCCGACTTTTGCGACTCCGGAGACAGCCATGGGAAGGAGGAACCCCAGGATCTGTTGCAAATGATGCTCCGGTTTGCTGAGCGCAATCGCCCTCATGAACTTCGCGATGACGACATCATGGTGGCTCGGGTGGCAACGGCCAACTTTGGCGCCATGCATCAGTCGCAAATGCAAATAACCAACCTCATCCTTGATGTTCTCGGCTCGGATGCGGAATTCAACACCATGTCCGTCTTGCGTGATGAATTCGACGGTGTTCTTGGAAACGACGAAAATCCTCTCTGGACAAAGAGCATGGTCAACCGGATGGTTCGCGCTGATAGTGTTATCCGCGAGACGCTTCGCCTAAACGGCTTTGGAGGTCGCGCTGTTTTCCGAAAAGTCATGACCCCCGACTTCAAGACTCCAGACGGCCACCACATCCCCAAAGGTACCATCATTTCGTTCTTGAGCAAGCCTGCGCACACAGATCCCGAGACTACAGAGGATCCACTCAAGTTTGATCCCTTCCGGTTCTCCCGGCAGCGTGAGGAAGCTGAGCGCACCAATGCGGCAGCACCGCACGTATCCATGGTTACTACCTCTCCAGAATACCTTGTCTTTGGACATGGAAAGCACGCATGCCCAGGGCGATTTCTTATTGATTTTGAGCTCAAAATGATTTTGGCATATATGCTGCGCAACTACGAGGTTGCTTTCCCTGACATGTATGACGGAAAGAGGCCACCAAATGCCTGGATGGCAGAAGCAATCTTCCCTCCGGATGGAGTCAAAATTAAGGTGAAGAGGAGAAAGAGGCTCTGAAAGGTGGGATGTAATGCAGCGTATAATAAAGACATGTTAGAGTCTGCAATCGACTATCAATCAATAAGGGAAGGAAGAATGACCTCGCGCGCGTGAACTCTTTGAACGGAATCAGTTTTGTTACATTCCTATCTAACTATGTGTTTAAAGATTTCATTTTTAAAGGAAATCTTTAAACCCCAAATGCTTTGCGAAGACCAAGCAGCGTGATGAATGTCTCACATGTTTGGACTCCCAGTGATACAACTCCAAACGGCCACAATCCTGAAAATGAGATATACTGTTTCTTGACAAAATAGAACATTAGACCACCTGTGAGAGTAAATATGACCCCTGAGAAAAGCCGTGATCGATGCAGGAACGCATATATTTTAGAGATGACTCCGGGCGTCTCTTTTTGTCCTCCAGCACACATTTGAGCGTTCAATTTAGCACCCTTCGCTAAAAGTAGCTCTGTAACCTCAAAATTGCCGCTTAATATGGCAGCCTGCAGGGCGTTACCGAATATACCATCATGCGCAAGAAAATCAGCTTCCTTCTCTAGGAGAAACCGCATGAGGCCATAATTTCGTTGCAATATGGCGGCCTGTAGAATATTGTTGAATAAAACACCGGTCCCAGTAGAATTGGTGTCTCTCTCTATAAGAAATCGCAAATGCGCCTCATTTTCTTGAAATGAGGCGCACTGCAAGGCATTGTTAAATATAGCGCCTTGCGCATTAATATTGGCACCGTTTTCTAGGAGAAGGCTCACAATTTCAGTTTTTCCATTACATGCGGCGGCCTGGAGGGCATGCTTGAATATGCCGCCTTGAGCATTGATATCAGCACCATTTTCTAGGAGAAGCATGACAATCCCCCTTTGTCCAATAAATGAGGCAACTTGAAGGGGGCTGTTGAATATACCACCTTGGTCATTGATATCAGCACCATTTTCTAGGAGAAACATTATAGTCTCCCTCTCTCCGCTGAATGAGGCGGCCTGGACGGCAGTATTGAACACCCCTCTCTGCATATTAATTCGGGCACCTCTCTCCAGTAACAATCCTATGGTCTCCGTTTGTCCTCCATATGAGGCGACGTGGAGGGCGTTCCCATAGATGCTGTCTTGTGCATTAATATTGGCACCCCGGTCGAGCAGCAACTTCACCATCTCATGGTTTCCTTCATATGCGGCAGCACATAGCGCGTTTCCGTACTTGCCGCCTTGAGTATTGACATCGGCGCCCATCTCAAGAAATATGCAAGCTATATTTTTACAACCCAAGACCGACAACAAGTAAAGGAGTCCTTCACTGGTATTTTCTTTGAACTTTTGTGCGACATTGCCTTCAATAGCTTCGCAACGCATTTTCCACCATGGAAACCATTCGTTCTGTTTCCGCAGCCAAAGCTCAATAGCCTCTCGTGCACCAAGAGTGCTGGTGGATAATGCTGCATCGGCATGGTAAAATATATAGTCCACTGCATACTCCAGAAACGGATAGCTGTTCGCCAGCTCTATTATATGAGCTTCGCTCATTAATTTGGTACTCAGTTGCTTGAGATATGACCAACAGCAAGCCCACAATCGGCCGTGGCTAACACTGATGGCGTCTGGGTCTAACCCTGGATCTAGCGTTTGTAGTCTCCTGTTTCGATGAAGGAAATCTTTGATTGATGAATGAATAAACTGTACTGGTCCCGCGTACCCCTTTCGTATTTCGATGAGGCCCTTGGATGAAGTGGTTATGCGTCGATGAATGATTTCCTTGGTAATCTTTGATCGATCCCATGGTCCTGCATATTCTGGAACCGTTCTTGCCAGCGTGGCAAAGAAAAGCTCCTCAGGCTTCAACGGGGCTCTGCTAAGTAGTACCCACTGGAGCATAAGTATTGTCTCCGCGTTGTTTCGATTGTTTTTCAGAAGAAGGTTGAATACCTCTTCAAGATCTTCCGGTGCCTTTTCAAGTGTCTCTTGCATAGCTTCAATTTGGCCCTCATCGTATGCTTTATTCAAGAGTGATATGACGATAACAACCCACATAAAAATGCCGTCTGCCTTCTCATTGATCTTAGCCTCAATATCATCATCTCGAATTCGCAACTTTTCTTCCACGTATAAAGCGATATCTTTTCTGTGGTCTTCGTTCCTATCCACAGTCAACTCAAGGGCCTTTGCTATGCTAATATGGGGATAATGGCGGCTAGAAAGGCAAATTCTCAGTGTGATGCCAGAGTTAGCGGTATCAATACTAAGCCTCTCTAGAAGTCCAATAATATCTCTGATATCATTCTCGCTGCACTCGTCTAGCGCATCGATTAGAAAGAGGACGGGTCTTGGTTTCCATTTTTTAATCACGGATAACAGGAACTCCTTCAATTGTGACTGTCGCCAAACCCAATCCTCCTTTCCATTCACTCTCTGCTCCTCGCGAAAGGTGGGAGCAAACAATTCGTACAGCGTAGCATCTTCTTTAATGAGTTGGTACACAATTGATTGCATCATGCCTTGGGGAGTCCTCTCGAGGATCTCGCCTCGAGCGTTGAAGAAGTACGAGATTATGAAGTGATCTTCGAAGATTTCCTCACAGTGGCGCAAAGTGTGCTTCATCAATGTGGACTTGCCTGCTCCTGGCTTGCCCTTGATCCACAGCACTCCATTATAAGTTGATAGGTCGATTCGATCGCGCCACTTCTGGAACTCGGCGGTTTCGTGAAACCAATCACATGTACGTGGATGAGCATCGGCTATGTCGTGTTTTCGAGCGTGGATGTTGGGGAAGCTGAGAGAGCGCAGACATGCTGTTTGTGTTAGTCGCCTCCCTTATTTTTCAAACCAAGTTTAAAGTGCCGAATATAAAGCCGAGGATGGAGATGCTCACCTTCCTTTTCCGTATCTGGGAGATCTCTGATGTCGACTACCGTGGGTTAGCGATTAACAACTCTAAGTGAACGTCTAGTATATTGTAGCTCGTACCCCCATAGTAGTTATTTTGTATACCGTTGCCAGTGTTACTAGACTGGTATCCGCTACCGAACTGACAAAATTGGGGGCCATCTCCTTGATTGTTAATTGACGCGTTTGACATCATAATTGTCGGCGGGACTGACTACGGACGTGTCCATCAGCCTGGTGCAGGGTTAACGTTGAGAGGGCTAGATCATCCAGGGATGATTTTGCGGACGGCGAAGGATATTAAGTGGTTTGCAGAGAAGAGGATGAGTAGATCGGCTGTCAGCTTGAAAACGAACATAAACCCGCACGACTGTAGTGGCGTTTTCTGAGCCACCAGGTAGGGACAGAAAACATGGGACACCAAAATCCCACAGCCGTACATTTCAATTGCTATTGCTCCTCTAAACACCATACATACACAATCTGCTACAGGATCAAAATGTAGAAATCCTATCCTCTTATACTTTCGAATCGTCTGCAATGATATTGATACTAATTTTGCCTTCATTTAAGACCCATGGGTCCGGTGAGCTCCTAGCACATTTTGGTGTCTCATTCTTTCTGTCATCCTATCCCCAACTGAGAGGCTTGACTGGCCAGCTGCCAACCGCATGGCTGTCAGATCTGAATCATCGCTCGTTGGCTGTGTATCGCTTATCTAACAGCTTGACAGTGGCCAATGAAACGCGTCTGATTCTCAGGGCCATGCATGTGACATGACAGACTGCGCGTTTGAACCCAAACAACTGCACCTAGTTTACAAAACTCCCATGTTTCTCGTATTCGTATCACAGGCTTCAAGAAGCTAATATATCCATGATTTATCAGCATATAATTCCTACATGCCACTCTCCTCAAATGACCTAAGGTTTGAAAACACGAATTAGTTGCGTCTTTTGAGACCCCCTTCATTGAGATCGCCAACCAAAATCATGCTAGCTCGATCTCATTCAAACAATTTGATGTTCAAAGTACGTCTTTTCTCACCCCTAGCCGCCTGCCATTGCTCTACTCTCGGTAGGCACTTAATAAGAACAAGGTAATTACTGTCCAGTTCTCCTGAAAGTTCCATGTAATGAATCAGAATGAGTATATTCACAAGTCAGATTTACTCTATCTTAATGTTTCAATAAGGCTGCAAGATTAATCTTCTATACGAAACCAGAGGCATATCCTGGCCATCGTGTAGTGATAGAATTAGGTGCATCGACTACATGATTGTCAGCATGTTTATACTTCGGATGTCACAAGACTACTAACCTTGTTAAGCTGTGGTTCCACGCTGACTATACTCCCAGCAGAATTCAAGTTGACAATATCCACGTCTTCACTTGTGAGCGGAATCTTGAAGCCTTCCAGCCCTCTTCCGCTCGATTCGCGGTAGTGGAACCACTCAAACTTGAGCTCGTCACCATCCGGGTCCCAGCTTTCAGATGCGTCCAGAACAATCTTGTCGCCAAACTTGTAACGAATTTCTTTGGCCGATGGACCACAGGATCCGTTCACAACAGCCACAGGCTGGTGATTGTTGTCCTCATATTTGCTGTTGATGGTCCACTGCATTCGAGCCGCAAAGTCGTACTGATAGTCCTCCCTCCATCTCCAAATGCTGGCAAAGTTGCTGAGAAACGACTTTCCATCTTGGCCCTTGACGTAGTCGACAGCATCCGAGTATACCTTATGGTTTCCCGATCCATCCATCAAGGTGTATCGACCGCCCCAGCTGCCCCATTGAGGATTTTCGACATCGCCAAGCCCGTTTTGCACAAGGGTCAAGTAAGCCGGAGTATCACCCTCCATGATAAAAGACCAGTTCAGGTAGTGAGAACCAAGTGATCCGATGCGAATGTGCTTCTGGAGCCATGCGTTGGAAACGAGAGAGCTGTCTGGTCCGCCCTGGTCGAAATGGCGGTATTCCTCTCCTGAAATGCCAATCCATGCCGGCATCACGTATTCGTTCCACCCATGGAGAGACACGATGTAGAATAATTGCGGGAAACGGTCGCGGATCCAAGGTCCAGTATCGTCTTGATCCGAGATGGAATACACTCTGAGCTTTTCCACAAACAAGCCCACGGCGTTGGCGTCGCGAGTCTGGGATACATGGTAGAGCGCTTCGGCGAGGATTGTCGCGCCACCCCAAACTGAAACCCAAAGAGGGTCATCAATCTTTGCATCATCGGCTGCCTTGATGAGCTCGGTCGCTGCCTCGCTCAGGCTGAGATCCAATGCCTGAAGCCCATACACAGCATGGCCATTGGATACTTTGCTTCGCAGGTCCTTCTCCGAAGGGTAAGGTGCCTTGGATGGGACGTTTTTGTTGAGATTCTTCACCACATCGCCGTACCCACCGATGACCGTGCGGATCGTGTCAGGGTCTGTTTTGTTGCGCTGCCAAACGGAAGTGGTTGCGGAAATGCCTCGGATGTCAATCTCGTTTGCGTAAGTCAACAGTCTAACAAGACTCATCTGATCATCCGGCTCGTTGCTCATGTCCGTCAGCACAAAAAGCCGAGGCTTGTGCTGGTACCTCGAAGTCTCGCATTTCTTTTCGTGGCTGGCTGCCGAAGACAAAGAAAAGAGTGCAATTAACGCAAAAGCCAAAAAGGCTCGAAAGGACGTTGGGCCCATATTTACGGGTTGGTTGCGGGAAGCCTGATGGTGGACTTTTTTTGCATCGTCACTTCCCACAAGCGAGAAACTCTACTCTTTATGAACCACGCAACAGCACATCTCTACGACTCCGGTGGTTGCAGTTACCAAGTATGGCAAGTCTATTCTCGATGAAAAAACCCATATCACAAGTAAAAGTTCCTGCTCTCGCAGTGGGATGCAGCCAAAACAGGAAGTTTCGGCCCGAATATCTTTGACCACTACTGTCATGAGGGCTTTTCGAAATGCGACATTTGCCATCTCTGTGACCTCACAACCGAACACCATTAGCCAATGCGCTCGGTAACAGGCCATCAACCCCATAGTTGGGTGAAAAATGCGGGGTTTCCCCGCAGTGCGAAAAACCCGTCGACATGGTAGCAGGGCAGGACGGGTCTGACTCGGGTGCGTAGGGTTGCCAGATATGGCTGCGAAGCTCGATAATGTGACCTCATGATATTGCCTTGCATAATGGACAATAGAAAAAGAGTGAGTCAAATTTAAGCTAACTATTTACGTTGCAGTGCATGCTGACCATGGTTGGATTAGTAAGCTATCGTTATATTGTCCAGATCTTCTGTAAACTCTTTAGAAAATGCCAAGAAAAACAAGAAGAATAACAAACCAAGGCTGCCTACAAAAGCTTTCGGCCCCTTCGAGTTGAGAGAAAGTTTTTTTTCTCCCCAGTAATAGAGTTCACAGTCAGATGACTGGTTGTGCAGATCCTTTGTGGGCTTGGTGACTAAAGCCCCACCAACCGGTTGAGGACTTCTCACATCGTTCATCACGTTAGACTCCATTTTATCTTTCGGCAAAGTACATGAACTCCACCTAGACTATTTACATCATGGATACAAAAATATGGGTTTGGACCTTCGTTGTTAAATTTCTCTGCAGACACTGCCACCGTTCCCCTTGCAAAGTACAACTTGCGTCGTTCATAAATCTTTTTCGCCAAGGTTTCTATTCTCTAAACATGATTGCGCCACCCTTCCACTCCTTCAACTCATCAACATTTGCTCTTCCAACTTCCACAAAACCATGTCGGCTGTAGTATTTCTCTAGGCCTTCCACGCTGATTAGCCAACTAGCCACACCTCCTTGGTCGGCCTTTTGTAAGCCATCCTCTAGTAGGAGCTTTCCCACTCCCTTGGACTGCAAGGTCGGATCAACCGCGAGAATAGATAGATACCACGCACTCCGGCGTTCCGAGGTAGTCAAGACGCCCGACTCGGCCTTTTCCATTACTCGCTTGAACACGGCTGCTTGTGTTGCATCATAATTAGCAAGAGGGAGGAAATAATCCCGGATAGATGCAATATTGTTGATGAAGTGGCCTGCCCAAGCCCCTATTTGCCAGAATTAGTTCACGAGACCAGCCACAAGTTTAGCTCATTGCTTACGCGGAGACAGGTAGCGCTCAAAGAATGAAAGGGTTTCTGCTGGTTGGTGCCACCAAGTAAACCCAACAGGTCGGCCGTCGCTGCCATCGACGACGCTGAGGGAATAGCCCGGGGTCCAGTACCGGGATTGGAATCTGCGGTGGATCCAGGTATAAAATACATCCCTGTTTGATTTGCGGTTTGGATACATGAAATCGAGAAGGGGTTGGTCGATGAATGCCGCCGTGTATATTTTGGCGACAGCATCGATATCCGCGACCGATCCAGCACGCACTCGGCCGGCTGCACCTGAAAGCCCTACTTGACTCATTCCGATTTCTTTCTATTCTTCTGTCAGCTAACTGCAATGCTGTAGATTCGAGCGAACTTGCCCACTCTACCCTATACAAACGGCCTTGTTCACAACTTGGTTAACGTTTTCTCTTAGGATTATGAAGGGCCCGAACTAGAAAATTTGGTTAAAACGGCAAGTCACCGAAAGACTGCACTGATGCCCTACCTGAACATCACGCGCCTATCAAGTGGGGTTTTGGCCGACGCCGCCAAAGTTAGTCGGGAGTGTGATTTGACATCCGGCTCAGTGTGGAGCATGACAACACACCGAAATTCTCAAGAAAAATTTGCAAGACATTCGAGTTAAAAGTTCGCCCCTGCATCTCGGTTGCGCGCTAATTCTCAGTTCCTGCCAGTCACTATCAGACAAAACCATCGGCTTGTCTTTGATCAAGGTTGGAGCTAAGATTGGGGTGGCTTTGAACCGATCGTGTGGTGGAGACGGATTCCAACTCGTCGATTACCGGTACAATGTTCATGGCTGCATACGAAAACCGGCGTCGGATAGCTCCGAACCCGATGCTCCAGTGTGGGTTTGGATGAGCTTAACTCGGCGGCCTTGTTATATGATGCACGTCGCGTGCTCACCAGCGGCAGCCTCCAGCATACATCAACCGAGATTTCTTATCGAGAAGAAATATAGTCCGTTTGGTTCTTTTTATTGTTTCTCGCAAAAAGATGGCTTGGCAGTGGAGGAGATGGCCATCCATTCTACGGCCTTCTCGTCCCTTTGATGCACTTCTACGCTTGCACTTGGAGATGCAACTCGTCAAGGCTCGCTTGCGTCAAAACGATGATCAAATTTCGCAATAAAATGTCCGCCTCGCGATATTTTGACAGTTCGCAATCCGTACTAGCCTCATCGCTTCATATGTCAGCAGACTGCATCTTCAAGCCGCCGACCCGAGGTTATTCCGAAGAAGATGCAAGAGGAGCCACTCACTAGCGACAGATGCGGTTTCGCGGCTAATAGAGGCCTGTCAAGAGGGGGAGGATCCACTGTAATTATCCGGATAGAGCACGATTCGCAGCACACGGGATCGCAGCCGGCTGGTCTCTGACCGCGGGGAACGCTCGCCGAGCCCTTATAATGGTTTGGTCGCCGCCTTGGCGAGGTCCACCGCCTCGGGGAGTCGCGGGCTTCGTTGGGTTCGTGTATTTGCTATCAAGCGCGGAGGGAATCCGCGGCGAGCACAGTGACAGCAATGGTGATGCTTTGTCAACAGCTGCAGAAACCCCTCCCTCATGACGTGATGGCACTTTACCAATGGTCTGTTGCATTTGACTAAATGTTATAAAATAGTTCGCATCCCGTGCATGAAGCGGAGGCGTCAATCCTACATCTCAAAATTACCCCTCCTTCTACTTACCATCCCAACATTCCGTCTGTGGAAGCACTGTGCTCCAACCCATCACTCCTGGATTTAAAAGAAAAATACGCAAAAGACTGAAATATGGCCCCCATCAAGGTCGGAGTCGTAGGCTATGGCTTTGCCGCCAAGAGCTTCCATCTGCCATTCATCACCGCCATTCCCGATTACGAGGTCATCGCCATCCTCCAGCGAGCAGAGGCCCCTGCAGACCCCAAGTCAGCGCCCAAGGGCTCCCACTGCACAGTCGATTTCCCAAACATCAAGCACTATAGAACATCGGAGGACTTCTTTGCCGATGCAGAGATTCAGTTTGTAGTGGTTGCCACCCACACCGACACGCATGCCCCCTTCGCCGAAAAGGCCTTGCTCGCCGGAAAGCACGGTAAGTTGACACCACCTGAATTGCGGCTCCAGGAGGGTGCATTATTGTATAGTACTAAATTACGATATCAGTCATTGCCGACAAGCCTTTTGCAAGATCTGCCGAAGAAGCCGACAAGGTGATTAAGATTGCCGAGGAAAAGGGATTGATTCTGACTTGTTTCCAAAACAGAAGATGGGTACGGCTATCTCCGACGTGGTTTTTGAAGCACATTTGGCTAACCTTGATATTTGATAGGACGGTGATTTCCAGACCTTGAGAGAACTCGTTAAAAAGGACGCGTTCGGATCAATCAAGGAAGCAGAGATCCATTACGATTTTGAGAGCCCCCCGTGGCTGTCCTATCTTCCCGCCAAGTACTCACCAGGAGAAGGACTGGCCTTTGGTCTAGGTGAATAGACCACTTACACATTCTCATCCGCCTCGGTATCTAACATGGAGTCGCAGGAACCCATAGTCTGGACCAAGCGGTTGTCTTGTTCGGGCGACCCAAGTCCGTCACCGGTTTCTTCCGCGTCCAGCGTGACGCCGAGAGCGAGGTAGAGGACTCCTTCACCGTTGTGTTGCAGTACGACGGTCCTCAAAAGGACCTCCTCGTCACTGTCAAGACCTCCGTTACCACACCTTTGTCGCAACAGCTCAAGCTTTTGGTGCGCGGTACCAAGGGTTCTTACATCAAGTTCCAGCAGAGGAGCACCTGTCCCCAGGAAGAGCAAATTGCCGAGGGCAAGAAGCCTCTGGATCCTGGTTTCGGAACTGAGCCAGAGCATCTCCGCGGCACTCTCACGACCTACGATGAGTTTGATAGCAGCTTGCAAAAGTTTGATCCCGAGACGAAGAAGTATGTCGGGAAATACCCTACAATTACCGGCCGGTGGATTGGGTTGTATGAGAATGTTGCAGCTGCTATCAATGGTACAGCTGAGCTGGAAGTCAAGGCAACACAGTCGAGGGATGCCATTCGTGTTATTGAGCTAGCAAGAGAATCACACGAGAAGGGTGTTACCGTGGCATGGAAGTAAAAACTTTTATCGGTAACAAATCCATAAGGCTCAATTAGGGTCGCATATAATAATATTCTCAAATACCTTTTCAAAAACACACCTTCAATTGCGCTAAAGTATCCGCCTGTTAAGTCGTAGCAGCTGATCGCCGAACAATAGTTTCCAAATCTGCTGCAATATTGGCATAGTGTCGTTGTAGCTCTCACGAATATCTGGTCTGAAAGATTCATTCATTGGCGCTATAGACCCGTGACTACACATGTCGCTTTCCCATGACGAAAGCTCCCGTGATGCCATACCTGGAAGCACGGTGCAGTTGGCCTTGAGGACTCAACCCGAAGAAAATCCGTTGTGTTTGGCCAGTTTGGCATTTGATCACGAAGGCCGGGTGCAACGCCGTGATTCCCCGAAAGCGGGCCCTCCGCCAAAATACACGCCATCACCTCCGCACTGGTTGGCCCCACGCTTGCCTCGATAGTAGCAGAGAGGACCTATTTCTTTTCCTTGTGGAACTTACTGCTATCTGACCACAAACCATGTGCTAATTTCGGAATAGTAGTAATTTATACTCGAAGACTCGATAGAACTTAGACAACTATCCTAGATAATGACCTAATTAAAAGTCCTGCCTTTTCTGGAATTAAGACCCGCTGGTTCCTATCCTGGGCAAGAAATTCGAGGCGTCATGCTTCAGAATAGAGTCGGCTCATTTTCTGTGATCAACTTTCAATACAACTTGGTTACATCAATCTCGGATTGACACATTACCCGACGTAACACCTCTTTGTGACTTATACGATTATTGCTTAGAAACCGCTACGCGCTCTGCATTCTTCTGCCAACATAAATCCTTTGCTCTGATTGGCTTACCATAGTTGGGAATTAGCCAGATCGTTACAAATAACTGTTTTAGTTGCATATAGTACTATGTTTTAGTGCTATGGGCAAGCAAATAAAAGTATGATTAGGTATAGAAATAGTCTTCAATAATATATTGGAAAATGCCAAAGGAATCTAGCTTAGCGATGAAGAGATATCTATTAATTGTCCCCTACTTGTATACTACTACCGCCCCTCAGGCTAGGCCAGACCGGCGCTTGGCGTGTAAAACAGATGCACTGAGGCATAAGGGATAAATGACCAAGCACATAAGGCCTTAATGACCTGAATTGATTCAATTGATTGATAAATAAGAGGTAAAAGACTCACTATAGCTAATAGAAGATAAATTGCCCTTAAATACGTGATGTGTTAACATTCCAGTCAATTGAAGGGCGGTATGACTGTTCGTGTGACCGTTCAACTTGGCGCTTAGGCCACACTATAGCTCTAAGCTGTGTTCTAACAACTACGCTTGCAACAACCAACAAGAATTATTACTTAAGTGCGTACTGCCGTTGGTGCCTAAATAATTAGACCTTTTAATTGCGATCATCTCACCGCTTTTTATAAATACTCCATTCTCCATTTTCCTCCCTTTTTTTCCTTTTTGTTTTTCTGATTTCCTATACTTTTCTTCAAACATACTACCCACATTGTTTCTCACTATTACCCACTTTTAACATCCCACCAGCATCGCACGTATATAATTCATTTGCATCACATTGTTCCTAGGCTACACATAAAAATACCAATTAGGTGGCATTTGCAAGTCAGTTCGTCCACCCTGGCGGGTTTTCCTTTGCCAAAACTAGCAGGCCCTAGAGTCAACCAGTCAACAATCAAGTCCTTCATGAAATGGCCCTGCGCAGCTCAGCCATGTCTCCGTCCTGCTTTGTGGACGCTTCTTGGGCAATGTGAACAATGCCACCACCACTTTTGCAAGGAGCATGCCGTCTCAGCGTCACACGCGTGTCTTACAATACAGGTTTGCATGGAGAAAATGAATGCTTGAGCGAGGCCGAGATATAGCTAACATGACCCCACCTTGCGACAGGACATCCACACGATCTACTTGTCTGGTGACCAGGCTAGGCTCCGAGAGCTCAATGCATCCCGACGAACGGCAGGTGAGAAGATGATCTCGGCCCTGATAGACAGCATTGACGGCGATGCCCTTCGCGAGCGCGCCTCGACTTTACGTCACGGAATGACATGTACTGTCAGTCTTCCAACAGCCAGTCAGGCGTACTTCAACGCAGACGTCGTTGGTGGACGCAACTATCATGGCTTAATCGTGTTTGAAGATGGGAAAGCCTGGCTAGCCCGGTTCCGGCTGCCTAACCACAACGCACCTCCGGTAGAGGAGAGAAACTTTGATCGACGCAGCGAATTTGCAACATATCGCTATCTCGCCGAAGCTGCCATCCCAGTTCCACGCGTTTACGATTGTGCTGATGACGAGGATCCATCCAACACTGTTGGCGCTGGATATATTCTGGTCGAAAAGCTTGCAGGGAAGCCGTTGGTTTGGCACGGGGCGGAGCAAGCACATAGGGAAAAGTTCACGCGTCAGTTGGCCGATATTTATGCCCAGCTAGAGAAGCATCCTCTGAGATCGCTTGGACGCCTGCAGCCATCATCGTCGTCGACAGGCCAACCAGAAGTCGGCCCGGCATTTTTCGACTACGACTCGAGCGGGCGCTTGGTACCATTTGGCCCGTTCGATAACTCGGACGACTACTACAAGGCCTTGATCCAGCACAAAATTCAGCTCATCAAGACGGGGGAGATTGCACCCTCTGCACCTCTCGATCAGTACATTGTCTACAGGAGTCTCCTTGACTGCCTCCCCCCAAACGAGCAAGGTCCTTTCTTCTTGCGCCATGTTGACTCTAGAGACGCCAACTTCCTGGTCGATGATGACTATAACATCACTGGCATCATAGATTGGGAACTAGCCATTGTCACGGCTAAAAGTGCGGCTTTCCAGTCACCTTTATTGCTGTATAATATAAGAGAGCTGTACCACGAAGGTCTCTCGACACCGAGCGAGGATGAAAAGCGCCTTGCTAGTATCCTTCAAGAGAAAACCAAGTCACACGAGCTCTCTACGCTGGCTGAGCAGAAGCTGCACTTTAGAGTTGATCAAGTCATCGAGACGAATCCTGAGGATCGGCAAAACTTTGCTAAGGTTTTCAGCGGATGGTGGAAGGCCACCAAGGGGGAACAAGCATTCCGTTGGGACACATGGTATAAGGAGGCGCTTGACAAGTATGGCGATGGAGGATTTACACCTTCAGCTGCATAAGATCGCATCTCGAGGTCACTTTGATAACCAGATTACGTTCACGTGCTAAAATCAACAACATTTGTCCCTCCTATTACGCGACCGCAGCCACTACCGTTTGGGCCACTGCGAAGCTGTATTATAGTAGAATATAAAGGAACCTAGCTTAAAGTCTCTTGCATCAATCCCCCGACATATTGTGGTAGAATATATCAAAAATCACACTCAAGTAGGTTCCGCGCTAAGAAAGATAGGGGCAAGATACAGTGACGGCTTTTGGTTATCATTTGTCAGATACAGAAGTTAGCGAGCACTCGGGCTTTATATTACATTTCTTTCTTTTGTTTCATCTCTGGACCTCGTGTAAATATTTGTAAAGAAACAATGAGTAACAAGGCGACTCCGATCCATTGGATTTGTCTTCTCACTCAGTGCAATGTGCCCGAGCTAACGGCCAGGCGCGCGCAAGCAATGAGGCCAATGCAGTCCTGTATCCCCATCTATTTTCAGCTCAATGAAGCTGGGCTTAGACGCGTGAGCAACTGAGGTCAACGCTCGGATATCTTGCCTCGCGCTCGATTCCCAACCACCATCCATCCACTCGCTCGCAATGCAAGGCGTTTGGTCCATCTCCGCGGTCGCAGTTAAGACTAAGATATGCATCCGTGTATACGTCTGTGCGCTGTTTGACCACCCCAGAGCTTTTTAAGCTAGGCGGAAAGGGTCCCTCCATCGTTATCATGCCAACAAATCGATGTTTTTGCATCCTCAACCAAACTGGATCCACCACCACCGTAGTTTTCTTTCATGAATACCATGCTAATCCGAAAGCGAAAAAGTAATCCACACTTTCATACATCATCAGTTCAAGTCGACTATTCGCCTCAAGCATCTATCCGCACACGACTACAATCCACTTCCAATTATTTTCACCCGGGTCCCGGCTAGAATATCTCGGATCTGGACTTTTTGATGCAATCATGATTTTTTACAAGCCAAGGAAATAATTTTATTGCGGTTGATAGTACAACTCGACCAACTCGACCTTTACGGTCCCATCATGGCGATCCCTCTCGTTTTTGATCCACCTTAACCCAATTAGTAAGTAGATGGACTAGCTTCCCGGTTACCCATGGCAACCTCTCAACGCCTTTATCCCTGTTTGGCTGGACTCTCCTTCATTCAATACCAGACTCAGACGCTCCCGAAATGGACCCCTATGGTTGGCGAGAGCGGACCCAAAAGTGGGTGACAACTACCCAGCCAGAGGGCTCCCAAGATGACAGGGCACCATGGGGAGAGCCTCAGGGTTGTCAGAAGTTCACAACGTCATCAGCAGCGAAAAAGAGAAAGAGAGTTGCGGACGGTGACTGCATTTCACCCAGATGGGATACGCCCACGCAATATCATGACTACCCACGCCCACCGCCCCTTCGTCCACCACCGACACCTTCTCTGAACCAAATATTCAGTGGCGCCCCAATTCGATGGACCACGGATTTGGTGCGCATGAAGAATCGGGTGCGATTTGAACCTTTGGCGGATTATGCCGTCACACAGTTACCCAAAGACGTTTGCTCTCTATACTGCCGGGTATATGAGCTTGCCGTTGAACGCAAAGAGGTTTTTGATTGCACTATCCGAAAAGAGATAGCAACCAAGATTGGGCGAGAACCGAAGGACGACTGGTTCACCAAACCATCCATACTGTCCCGTTCACCTGACACGACACAAGCCAAGGGATCGCATATTGCTCGTACCGAGGCTATGCTTAGATTGAAATCACTAGAGATTATCAAGCTAGCAGCCTGTCTCAGCATGAGGTATGAGGATCCTCAACCAGAATGGTGTAATACGGTGTACCGGAGTTTAGTAAACCGGTCATTTTTAGGTGATGCATCCGTCGAGTCTTTGCACCTGGGGTCTGCGAGAATTTGTGCAGCGTTTTATCCTCGAGTGTGGGGGGGTGAGGCTTTGCCCAACGATACGGCCATGGATTTTGCCTTGGCCTACGCACCTTGGGACATGTCCCCCTGTCCGAAACAAAGAGCGGTTGGTGACATTATATATAGATCGTTGTCTCGAGACTGCCCCACGAGATCAAAGGCATATCAATCCGACCAACGCCTCGCAGAGGAGGCTCATCGCCATTCATATTGCAACATCATTTTTGGAAGCGCCAGATGAAGGCAGGGCACGGCTCGCTGTATGGGCCGCCGCGTGGCACTGTCGGATGAGAGCTCTGTTTGACTCGCAAAAGTCAGGGTCGAGGAAGAGCATGCCTTTGATGGTCACGCTTCCTCTGATACATGTCGTTGAGCACGAATGGAAACTCATGTTCGCCTGCGACAGAGGCGATAAGATTGAAATCCTGCACGATATTCTAATTGGGGATACCAAAAGTATCCTTGGATTGCACAGCCTTGTGGCAGTGTTGGGGGAGCTTGCAAGATGGATTGAATCTGTATTTGCGGATTGGATACATGATAACTTGTCATCCATGTTGGGGACACAATAAGACCCCATGGCACAAATGACTAGTTGAAAATATTGCTTCGCTACGACGGCCAAGTCGGATTTGTAACGACAACTGCGGGGCGCCTGAGTGACTGAGGGTTACGTAAATAAAATATATCTAAACATTAATTTAAATAGATTGCATGTTTGATTTTTGGGCTGGAGAAAACAAGGCTACATGTTTATGTTCATCAAAGAGTTCAAAATCCCAAGATTACGGAACCAACAGGTTTAACTAGACGTGCCACTCAGCCCTGTAAAAAGAACGACAGAATATTTCACTTCCAGCTCCATCCATGCTCAGTCAATCATGAATGATAGCCATCCTGCAAAAATTGGTCTTCTTCCTGAGCCTCAAACTAACTGAGCAGGGCAAATGAACTCAATGACCACGCGCCTCACGCCCATTTACCTCGCTTTCTTTATGTGTTCGGTTAAAGGTTTCGATACAGCCACCGCTGTACATCCTTTGTTCTTTACTAAACATATGACCAATTTCTTTTGGGGGGAAACTGGAACGGGAACAAAGAAGACACCACCCACTCGAGGAACCCGATGCTCAACTAAGAATACATTACTGGCCTTTTTGTCTGAAATTCTAGGAATCTTGATCTTCAATAGTCGAGAGAGATGTGTCAGCCATAATGCATTTCATAAAATAAGCGTGTTCGAACCTGACAAAGAATTCGGCGATACAATTTACACTTATGACGCAATATGTTCGCACGTTCGTCTGGTATTCCAAGATCTGTACTCATAAACGAAATACTCCCACATACAAACACCCACTTTTGTTCATAAATTCTTTCGACCGACCGCTCATGTACAAATAGCACACAGTCCGAGCCCTCCATACCATGGCTGGATCTTTGTCTAATCATTCCATTTTAGTTTGGCTTGATACTGTTCCCAACAACACCAAGCTGATTCAACCGTTTGATTTGGACATAGAAAACCCACGTATCATCATCAATCGGACTAACAGCAATCAGAAAATCGCCATGTCGCCAGGATGCAAAAGGCAACGGCCAAATGAGCCACCTGAAATACGGCCACCAGATCCGCCTTTCATAGAAACATCTGAGGACAAATCAACAAGTGGCAAGAGCCGTGTCAAAGATCGAAAGAGCCTTTGGATATTAGATTTCCCTGTCACCTATGGGCGCATAGGTCAAGATCCTGACACCCAATTACCCGATGACATAGTAGAGCTATACAAGGACATTCAAGGCTATCGAGAAGACCGTGTCGGCATTTTCCCTTCAGAGCTCCGCAAACATATTGAGAGATTATATCCTATAGCTGCCAAATATGACCATTGGTTCCGAGAGCCTCCGTCTACGACAGCTATACAAGCGCCCGATCTCTCTAAGCCGCAGCCTTTGGAGGAGTGGATTTATTTTCATCGAATTATCGAATCAGCAAGCAAATTCGAAAACCGCTCGTTCGATGAAATGGCCTGGAACATGGAGGTGCACCTTCCGCTTCTAAAACACTCCTTTTCCAGCCACAAGACTGTGCAAGTTATCTCTTGCCGGAACGCAAAGATAATACCGACATTCTCTCCCGGTACGAGCGGGCGAGGTGGAGGAAAGGCAATCCAAAACAAGATGATAGATTTCTGCATAGCACTGTGGCTAAATGACGATACGCCATTCCGGGTCGCTGAGCGCTCTCTTGGTCCAGAGGAGCTGTCCGAGGCACTGCTCAGCGACGCTATTGCCAAGAAGGTGTGGTACCAGGATGTCAATGCCCAGTCCGTCAATCAGACCGGCTATGCGCCTTTACAATTCGCCCCCATTGCGTGCAACATAGAGACCAAGGCATCTTCGCCATCATCGCAACAATCTGGGCACTTGCAACTTTCCGTCTGGACCGCTGCGTGGTACCAGCGCATCACCACGCTAATACCCGACGAGGTTGTAAAGCATGGGGTTGTTTCACTCCCGCTATTGCACGTAGTTGGAAATGACTGGAAACTCTCGTTTGTTTGCTGGAGAGGGGATACCATCGAGATCTTGGGCGCGATACCAATTGGACACACAACATCCATTTTGGACATGTATGTGCTGGTGTCTACGCTCCGGAGGATTGGGGACTGGGTCGCCAAGGATTATCGAGATTGGATTAAAAAGGTACTTTTGCCGCAGAAAGAGAGTCGGGGAAAAACCAAGTATGAAAATGAGGAGAACTAAGTGTTGAGGTGTGGCTTGATTCCTGGATCACCCAACAGAACCTACCGTTTTTTCTCCCCTAGAAGTAAATGATTCTCTTTTAGCACATTTGCGATGTTCCTTCTTTTCCATTCTTGTTCATTGTTTAATATCGAGCTATAAAATAGGTCCACATTCACAAAAGAAGTTACTCAACGTGTGATGTCGGGTTGAGCAATCAATTCTCCGGTCAGTCAGACAGGATGACGGTGGTCGGATTTGGAAGCCCCATTTGTCACTGTTTTAGATGGTATCAAGAACTAAACCTTGTACTAACAGTATAAAATAGGCACAGGCTATTCAAATAATGCGTAGTGGTGGAACCTTGGGACGGGGAGAGTCAATGTCTCTTGAGAAAGACTTGTTAGTACAGAGTTGTGATGCTTGCTCTGCTACCATTTAAAAGCCTTACCACTGCATCGCCTTGCCCCATGTAGCCTAGGAGACCTCAAGATTCAGACAGGCTTTCTGTTCTACCGAGGGGTCCCCACTATTCCTACTCAAGTGCCCTATAAGCCAGACCAATCCAAGGAGGGTTGAGCTTGCACTCCAGAAACAGCCAATGCAACACGACCAGCTAGTTGCATGATGTCTCAAGAGTGTATGGATTTGGATTCAGGCCCCAGGGCTCAGTATTAATGAAAGCGTAGTATTCATTCAAGAAATCAACAATGTGCCAGTGTCCATTGGCCCTGGCCAGTTCAATGGCGGTTGTGAAGGCAGGTTGCGCCCCGTTATCGAGGAGCAGCTTCAGCATGTCCATCTTACCATGCTCAGCTGCCCCCTCGATTGCAGTTCGGCCCTCCTCTGGGGCTGCAGCTGCGTTGACCTCGGCTCCCAGACTCAGGAGCATTTTGACTAGAGGAAAGTTTCCGCTGATTGCGGCACCTTGCAATGCTGTGACACCGCCCAGGTTGGCCGGAGGGTCATTAACCTTTGCACCATGCTCCAAGAGAAGCTCGATGGCGCGAAAGTTTGGCTCTCTGCCCAAGGTAGCTGCTTGCAAGGCAGTCCGACCATATTGCTCGGCACCAGGGGCATGGATATCAGCACCGTTGCTCAAAAGCAGGCTTATGATTTCGGTCTGTTGCTCAAATCGCCCCGCATATAGGGGACCTATGGAGGCTGCCTGCAGAGCCGTATATCCTGCTGCATTGTGGGCTGGGATGCTGACGTCTGCGTTGTGGCGCAATAATAGTTGCACCGCTTCAAGGCTTCTGTAATAGGCGGCCACTTGCAACGGAGTCCCATGGAAAAGTGTATCAATTTCGTGCATACCCTCTGGCCGAGCTCCTGCTTGGAGCGCGAATGCCAAGCAATCGATGTCATTTTCTTGAATCAGTAATGCTAGAAGTTTGGCGGCAGTGCCATCGGGTCGATTCACTGGCGCTCCCCTAGAAAGAAGGGTTTTGAATATGGGAAGCCTGGTGGTATTTCGCATGTATCCACAGCTGGCGGCGGCTTCCAAGACAGTGTAGCCTTTTTCGGTGGCGGGCAGTGCTTTGCAGTCAGCACCGGCATCAAGCAAGCAGTCCACCATCTCAATTGTCCCTGTCTGGGCAGCAACCTGCAGGGCCGTAAGTTGATCGTCATTGTCCGCTGCAAGATCAACATTAGCCCCGCGCTTAATTAGAAACTGCACCAAGGCCAGGTTGCCAAATGATGCGGCACGTTGTAGGCAGGTTAACCCTTCTTCCCCATATCCATCAATGGGGGCCCCTGCATCAAGCAGCCAACCACAGCCAGAAATACCATTATTGACGCCCACTTCTTCAACAAGTGCAAACGAACCAACAACATTGATGTCAAACCCTGCCATGACCAGCCTCTGCCACAAACTGTAAGTTTGAAGAGCCTTCTCCTGGTCCAACAAATCATCGAGGGCTGGCAGCCTCTTGCCAGATTTCCCCAAAAGAAAGGCCATGTCGTTTCTGGCCGATCCTCCATGTTTGAGAGCCAGAAGAAGAGTGTCAGTTGCGTCCAAGCCGATGGCCATGCACGACGCTCGGTATTTGCTGGCTTCGGCATCCACGCCCCGCGACAGCAATGTTTGCACTGCGCCAACGCTGCGGGTTCGGAGGGCGAAACACAAAGCTCCTTCCAAAGTCTCCTCTTGGTTCTGGAATATGCTCCTTTCGTAGATGGCCTTTGACAAAGCATCATTACCCCGCTCCGCCGCTCTTGTCAGAAATTCCTGCAGTGTCTCAACCGTATCTGCCTTTTCTTTGATTGTATTGCATAGCTCTGGGTCAAGCTTATTCGCCCATTGTAAGATACGTACCCCCCCAATTTCCATCCCAATATTAATCCTTCTGCTCTTCCCCACTAAAACTCTCGCCGCCTCGAAATTCTCGCGCTTCAGCGTCACCATCAAGGCTTCACTTAATGCATCCTCGTTGGGTTGAGAGTCAGCTAGAATAGTGATCATCTCTGTGGATCCCTTTTCGGAAGCCAGACGAATTGGCGTTGTTTTTCCATTCTGATCCCAGCCGGGGTGATTCAATTCGCAAACATCACCACCCCGATTTATTAGAAACTCGGCTGCCAATAAGTGATTGGCTTCCACCGCGTCTAAAAGAAGCAAAGATGCCAGTCCTTCTGAAAACAATCTTTCGTCTGCTGACGAGACCATCTTGAAGGATTCGTCAGCACATGTCTGGAAAATGTTCACTCTCCTGCGTTCGCCGTTACGTCTATGCAGCAGATAGAGTTGTCCCATCAGTCGCACAGTACTATGCAAAAGAAACGGTGCATGGGGCGATGCTATCTGCATAAATTCACTCAGTTCCAACATAAAACCTTCATCTAAGATCCACAGCAGAAATTTGATGATTTGAAAATCATTCATTTCGTTATTGGAAATGAGGAAGGTCACAAGGGAAAACATTTGAAATATCGACCGCCGACTTGGACGTTCGTATAAAACCTCACTGTCATTTTGGCTTCTCTTTAAATGGTTTATTAGTGATTCGAATTGGGTCGCGGCATCGGTTAGAGCCTCCAATTTGGGGTTGATGCCAATTAGATAGGAGGACAGCCATCCACTCTCATCTCTTGGCACCATCTGTCCTTCAGGATGGCTCATGGACGATTGGGTCGTGCAAGTGGTATATGTGCTCCCATCTTTCAAGCTTGGAAAGAGATCGCGGATTTCTAGTTGACGTACGTCAGCAAACATTCGCATGCCATCTTACTTGTAAGAAATACCCGGTGAGTCCCAGAACAGTAAACCAACTTGGGGTCGCCAGTTTAAAACATTTCGACCCATTGTATTATGCCTCATGGGGTATGGAGTTGTAAAGTTGTTCAATGCATTACTTGGAAGCATGTCGGCAAGCTCCTGTCTTGGCCATAGCGATTGAAAATGTAAAGATGAACTGACAGATGCATTCTGATTCACTCCAAGCAAAGTAGTCTGCAGGTTTCCAAAGCTATCGAAGTCTGTAAATTGAAAGGATTCGATGACGCCAGTGTCCAATTGCATAACTTCGTCATCGAAAAGCAGAATATCTGACATCGTAGAGTCAGGCAAAATGTGTTCTTGCTGGGGAGTGATATTGGTAGGTTGAGCATCAGCCATGGCTGTCATGTATCCGGTGTCTAGTTCCAAAGAAAGGGCATCTTCGGGGACTCTTGCTCCAATCGTGCGAAGCTCAATACGATGTTCATTCACCGTGTTGATGCCCAAGTCTATATAAGCATGAGCCTTATCAATCTTACTAAGACAATTTCAATCTCACCGATGTTAATAAAGCTATTGCTTTGAGCATGCTTTTCATATCGCGAGAATGCCCTTTGCACACGTTCTTTCGCTAGCTGCCTACCATAAAGATAGACGGCGTACTGTATCCCTGTGGCCTGCCCTTGCCGTATTTTAGAGATGACAGCCTTCCACTCATTCTCCTGTAATTTCTTCAAACGCCCATAATGTATTTTGAGCTGTCGCTCCCTGATCCTGCGTAAGCCTTAGAATAAACTAGAGATGTTATTCATACGTAAACTGTGTTCCGTGTGCTGCGTTGAGCGCTGTAATAGTTTGCCTTGCGGTTTTGTTCTCATTGACATAGATTCGCATAATCTCTAACTCGTGTGTCTTCAAGTTGAAGGACATGATGATCTGGCTCAACCCAAGGTAGCAAAAGTAAAAAATGCAGTGTGGTGATTGGAGTGGGGCTAGACTCAACAGAAATGAGAGCTCCAAAGGTGGTGGTGCAGCATGACAAAAGTAGACGAATGTTGATGCGGAAACACTGGAGCAGGCAGCCGCTTTAAGTGTCTAGCTTTGCGGTCTAGTGGGTACGTCTGGTTGCCTGATGTGCATGTAAGAAAAGGCGGCCGTCTGGGCGCCTTACTTCCCTTTAAAACTAATAATCTCTCATAGCTCCACGTCACACCCACCAATGGCAGCAACCATGTGGGTGAGACACGCATAAAAAGCAAATGTAAAGGAAGGCGACCGTTTAATTGAGGTTGAAGAACGCTTCTCGCTGCGCCCAATAGCAATTGAGGATCTGGCGTATGGCCAAAGCTTATCATTGACTAGCAGTCATTTTTGGCAAAGATGGCCTCATGCTTCATCAATTCTTTTGAGTAATACCAAGTCCAGATGTGCCTGATACCAAACAACTCACAAGATAGCAATCAGGTTGTCAATGAATTCCATGTTTCCGGTCCTAGATACTGTTTGGTCACTATTCTGCCAAATCTTTTATGCAAGCGCCAGCCAATCGAGAGCCGGCGGGATGTTGGATTCTTTTCGCAGCAAAAAGAAAACATGTCGGGTAAGGGTATAAATTAATAATTACACTTAAGGCAGACCCGAGGACCTCATTTAACTTTTCAAGCTCATGTCTCCCTCGCATTGAACTAATGTCAGGCCTATGTCATGCGGGGAGTAGAAGCTCGCATCACCAACACTGCTGGGACGACAAATATTAATCCCTAGTCCTAAGCCATAAATATCTTACTAGTGGTCTCAATAGGGCCAGGTATCCACAAAAGCACTTGCCATTTTTCAGTCAGGAAAGGGATAAAACAGGGGATAGCTTGGAAAGAGGATGGCAGATATAGATGCTTCAGAAAACAAAGTTCAATATAATCTCAGTTGCGGCCTTTCAAGCCGCGATATCATCGGATTCATTCTACCACATGTTGAATACAAACTTCCAATCTCAAACTCTCATCATTCCTCAAGTCAGCCCGCTAAATTCCCTCAAGAACTGTGCATCGCTGTCGTCCCACGGGTGCTCCTCCACAATAGTCTTGATCAACTCCACATGCTCATCGCTTCTAGGACGAATCCTGTAGGGGAAATCTTCCGGGTGGCTAATCACCCCCGGCATGGTCTTCAGCTCGGGCACGATTTCGTTCTTGTCGTCGTCCAGCGCCTTGCTCAGGGTAAAAGTAGCCAAGAGGCGGGCCATGGTCAGGAAGAGGTTGTCCTCGGCCAGAAACCGGCCGGGGCAAATCCTGAGGCCGTAGCCAAAAACATCGTTCATCGGCTCCGGCTCGTTGCGCGGCTCCAGGAACCTCTCGGGCTCAAAGTCCATCGGGTTGGGGTACGTGGCTGGGTCGTGCAGAAACCACCAGATGGCTGGGAGCAGGTACGAGCCCTTTGGGATGCGGTAGCCCGCCACCGTCAGTTCCTCTTGGGTGACGTGGGTGGCACACATCGGCAGGATGGGAAACCAGCGGAGCGCTTCCTTGACAATGGCACTAATGTATGGCAGCTTCTCGCGGTGCTCGAACTGCGGGAGGTTTCCAAACCCGACAACCTCGTCGAGTTGTTTCTGAGCCTTCTCCTGCACTCCGGGAAACAGCACCATGGCCAGTATGAAAGCGTAAAGTGTCGATACGGTCGTTTCTGCGCCTCCGGCGTAGATTACGCTGGCCGTGTCTTTGATAGCGTCCTCGATCCCCCTGTTGAGCGTCGGGGTGCCTTTTTCCGCATCATCCGTACTGTAGAGCGAGACAAGGCCAGATGTGTAGGACGGGTAGTGGCTGCCGTTGGCCATTTTCCGGCGGACGAATTCGTACGGGATGTCCCTTGTCATGTCTGCGGTCCGCTTGGTTTCCCGAGCCACCCTTTTGAACGATGCACCGGGGAGCCAGTCTGGGACGTGCTTCAGACTGGGCACCACATCCACCATCCATGACAAGGGAACGATGGCAAGCGAAACGGCTGCCATCGTCTTCCCAACCATGCCAATCAGAGGGTCGGCTTCAAACGGCGAGAGGGAATAGCCGTATGTAAATTTGAGCACAATGGCAGCGGCTTCACTGTGCGCGACACGTCAGTTTGGCTGAATACTTCGTCTCAGAATAACCGGGGACCACTCAACGTTCTTAGATGTTCCAATATCTTATCAGGTTCATTGAGGATCCTATACAGAAATCGACGCGACTCCACCTCTTGAATCTTTTCGAATTGCCTTACGAGCGCTTTTGAGCCCACGCCCTGGTGCACCAGCTTTCGCTGCTGTTTGAAGCCTTCGCTATACGCCTGGTTGGTAAGCAGTCCTCCTAGACCGCACAGCTCGTTGGCAAACGTCAGCCTGGGCCGCGTCGCCGTTTTGGTCGACTTCTTGGTGAGAAGTTCATGAGCAGCTTTGTAGTCATGAAGCACCACCATGGTTGTGCCAAGGACGTTTAATGAGCAAACAGGTCCATATTCGTCCTTGAGCTTGGCCCAATACTCAAATTCCGGCTTGTCATCTGGGGGAAGGTCGAACAGGTTGCCCACGATTGGCAATGGCTTCGGGCCAGGTGGGAGGCCACGGCGATTCTTTTTGCTGGAGTAATGGTAGTAGAGTATGCCCAGCACAACTACAAGGGCAATTTGGTAGATGGCGGCGGAACCCATAATGAAGAGGGTGATTGGTAAAATGCTCAAACTGAACTAGAGAATCAGGATGAGGGGTTTGAGCCTCTAGTCTAGATGGGGGTACCTATTTATTTGCAACAGAAACGCTAGCAATATTAGAGTGTGCCCTTCCACTGCACTGATACATCACACATCCCTGATTCTATCCTAAGCCAAATCACTTAGATCCAATGAAACAAACGGGTCAGGGTGTCTTCGGCGCAGATCCATTCATCCCGTCCGGTGTGCTAAGGCAGCCCTGAGTTACCGCACTACCCTTTGCCCAATGAGATGTTGCCGTCTTTGTAAATCACTACTCATGATGTAGTCTTTTATGGAGTAGATACATCAGGGCTGCCTTGGCACACCGGAGGGGATGCAACACGTCACGTTGCACCATTAGTCTTATCGTGTTGTAACGCGGCACGAGCCGAGCCCACCTAGCGCAGCGCCACAACGGAGCCAAGCTCTATTGTGCATAAGATCTTACCACAAAACCCCTATTCATAATAAAATAAGGCTCTTTCAAACCCACCTTCCAAATCTTGATGTGACTGAAAACGCGCTTTGCGACACGTCCCCACGGCGTGGCTTCAGTATCCGTTCCCAAAGGAGGTCTGGGCTGTCGTCAGAGGCCGCTTGGATTACAAATTCCGCAAAATCCAACATCTCAACACCATCCGTGCCGAATCAATGGAGCCGTACCCGGCAAGTGGATCAAAAATATTGATCCGTTTCGTCTTGGCGCAGCCGGTCTGCTTAGCTTTCTGCAGCAGGTGATTGGATATTCGCTGTCACATCACTCTGACGAAGGGGTATGCCGGTGGAAACACAAATGGCTCAAGATGCAACGCTTTTGTTATCACGACGACATGGCTTTTCGACCAGAAGGGTAAAAATGAGCGAAACATCCACATTATAAGTAAACTGGATCCATTTCGTGCAAAATTCCATCTTCTCTGTTTTTCTCATCTTTATGCATGATTTCTTGATTAGGTAGACTCTGCGTCGGCTTGTCTGACAGCGTGTCGGATGCGTTCCTCTTGAGGCCAGTTGCAGGATGCATATGCACCATTTCAGCTATTCGGCCGAAACAATGCGGGGACGGGACAGTTGCATTCGCGTACAATCCGAGCAATATAATTGGATCTCTTGTACTATGGTGCCAAGTTTGTAGGGTATATGCCAGGGAAAATGCATGTGGCAAAATAATAGGCCAGAGTACTATGATCCCTAGGACAGTGCACTGCTGCAGCTCCATATCCATCTCCCGCCTGCTTCAGTGCAGGACAGAAACAAGCCGCCGCCCTGATCCTAGCCTAGGAAGATCTATTTCTGTATTTATAAATCGCGCAACTTGGCGCACCATTGTTCTCATCCAGAATCGTCACAATGAGGCCTATTCCACGCATCCATCCACTTCATTCCGTGCTCCCCTCCTCGACTTGTCTAGACAAGGCAGGGATATTTGGCAAGTAGCCAATCACATTGTTCGGTGTACATGAATTTCTATCACACGAAATATATATCGCATCCCTATAGAGAGAGTGTGCGTCCCCTTTTGTATCGATCCGGAAAGTTACGGCTGAGTAAAAATTACCCGGAAATAATTCCAGAGCTACTCGTATCGCCGAATAACACCAGCTTGCGTGTGTGTCATCGATGTCACCTTGCCAGCGGCAAAGCGGGTTTCTGAGACTCCGACAGACAGATTAGAATTGGGTTGGTTAAAAAATCACCAGACCGCTACATCAACACGTGTTCCATTTCTGTGAAATTACACTGGAGGCTGTAGCCTAACATTTACTGTACACAGATCTTTCGTCTCCCAACCTCGTATAATGACGGGTGCCTCACCGTCCAGTTGTGCCAGGCTAAAAGGACGATATGTTAAAAAAGTCGGACTCGGACAAGAACCAGTTCCCATCCAAGGGCTGCTAAAGCGATAGCTCCACCGCAGCCTCAGCTTCGCAAACATCTACTTCTATGGGCATGGAGCAGGCAGAGATGTACGCCTCGGCAATACCGAAGAGATATTTGCAGAATTCATAGGGTCGCTTGCACGATTCCACTATGCGGCTCGCGTCCTCCAGGATATCCAGCGAGGACTTGAGCAGGCCGAGATCGTTGACGTCGGAATTTGCGATGCAGTGCAAGAAGGTGATGAGATAGGGGGTGAAGGAGGAATAAATGTGAACCCTGGAACTTTTAGCATCCTTCCGACGGCAATGAAATTCCGGATAAGCTTACCAGACTGCGTAAAGAGCATACGATTCGCCTGCCAACGATTTATATCTTGCATGAATCTCGCCGTGGGCCCGCAATCCCCTATTCGCTGCGTCAAAACAAGCGTCGGTAATGACGTTGACGGACTTGGACAAGTCCACTGCCCGATGAAGAAGAGTGAGCGTCGAATAGTAAGAGACGTCAACGGGACCAAAGGTATTGTCAAAAACGGCCTTGCGGCACGCCTTGGAACTGTCAAGCCGCTTCCAAGACTCGTGCCACTCGACAAGTCTCTTGGAAAGCGTCTCGACAATGAGCTGCCTCTCGGCCTTGGTGCGCCTGCGCGACGCCGGAGAGTACAGAGCTTCGTAGATTTGAGCCTGGATCTTGGCGAAATTGATAAACATGAACAGACTAGTGTCCCAAGGTTGTCGGCCAGGGTCAGAAGTAACTTCGTGCGGTTCAACGTCAACGTCAAAATCCTGAATCATGGAGGCTCGCCCCAGACTCAGCACAAGACTCTTGTCTGAAAAGTAAACTTGCCAAAACAGACGGCGAATGCGATTTCTCTCGACAGGGGGAAAGGACTTGACCACATGCTCGCGATGGTAGCCAAGAGCGAGGCAATGTTTCGTAGCAGCGGAAGTGAGCCTCCACTGAAGAGCCAACTCTCCCTTGGTTTGTGCATTGAGCGCCTATAACTCAGTCAGCAAACGGTACAAGCTTCAGATGCATCCGACGTCAGGTGGCGGGAAAGACTCACCGCTATGTAGAGCACCAGGCAATGTTCCAGTGTAGGAATCATGTTGACTTCGTATGTTTCAATGCCAGCGTAAAAGTTGTCCGTGCAGAGCCGAAGATATTTGTTGACTTCCTCATCCAAAAAGCCCTCGAGCGGAAAGGATTTGTGTTCTTGCAAGACCACCATGATCATGCCACTCAAGAGCGAAATTTCCCCCACGCTGGCAGGCTGGATCGGGAAGTACACTTGGCGACACAGGTCCTCGAATTGCTTCAAATCAGTCATCGGATAAAAGAGAGTCAGTAATGGATCTGAGCCTGCAGGTCCGATTAGCAGTGAGGTGCAGACGGGCTTGCGTCCATGACTTGCCAGTAATTGTACGCAGCAGACGAATGACAAAATCGGACGGCGGCATTTGCCCTTGCAGCGCTCCACCCATGGGGTCCCGGGTCCAGTTTCTGGGCTGAAGCACATCATCCTTGCAGTCGAGCAGCTTACGCAAATCAGATACCTGGTCGACAACCTGTGGGGACTGGACGGCGACAAACGAGTCCAGCTCGGGAATGTCAGTCGCCAGCTGGGCCTGCTTTCTAAACGAGGAGTCGCCCTCGAGGGAGGCAATGTCTAGGCTACAAGGGCTCTGCCTGGGCGTGAAGGCAGCGGTCTCGGTGGTGGCCTTTGTTTCCCGGCCGAGAGCGTTGCTCAGCAGCTTCTCCAGGGCCGCCACCCGTCCCTGGAGCTGCTCAATGTCGGTCTCTTGTCTATCGGGAAGAAATTAATCATGGGTCTCGGAGGGCATGGAAATGAAATGGATGGATCAATCCCACGCACCTCGCTTGTGTCTCGTTTGTCACGACGCGGGCAGCATCCTTTGCGTTGCCCTGGCAGGCAATCTTTGACGTGATACAATTGGAGCATGGCACTTCTCGATTACATCTTATCTAAGCAGACGAAAAAAAAATGTCAGCGCCTATTCAAGCGCCGAGCCAGGCCCGGCCAGGCCAGGCCAGCCAAAGCCAATCATGCGGTCAAGTTCACCTTTCGAATTCGGCAATTCCGACACTGTGCCAGGGGGTTAGCGCAAGGCGCGGATAGCTGACGGGACGCGGAACAGGACTTACAGCTTTCGGCACCACGTTTGTTGCTGGACCCATTTGGACGTACCCGCCAGATTGGGCGTCTGTATCATAACGGAAAGCGGCTGGGCGAGCAAAACATACGACGGGGCCCTGATCTAGGGGTCGATTTTTTTACGGATCCGAGCGCGAAGCGTGGGAATCACGGGAACCACGCGCATTCGGCGACGAGACCCGTCCCAGTGCGGGGGCGAGTCATGGCGGCCGAATCAAGATTGGATCGTGCGCAGGCACCATCTCCATCTAGGCTGAACCAGGCCTAGCGGCGCATCGCTCGTGGACCGAGAGATCTTTTATCCAGAGGAGAGACACGTGAGGAAAAAGACGTCATGGGCTCGAGCTGGCGTTGGGACGGCGCTCCACATTCGCGTGCTTGTCATGGATGAGGGGGATTGAACAGATCCGTTGGTGGGCAGGCCATGTGTTGGCTGAGATGAGATGACAGAATGGATGAGGAGACGTTATCACAGGGGGGGCCAGATATCAGGTTATTGACCACTCGCTCGTGCACCCCCGCCACCCTCTGCACTGCAATTTTAGCATCAATAGAGAGCATCATCATAACGATGAGATTGTGGATCGCTACACTGCAATTTTAGCGCCAACAGAGAGCAGCATCTCAGCACAACAGCAACTAGATGACAGAGATGACCATGTTTCTCAAGACACAATGTACCCCAGAATATGCACTTGAGATTTAGGGGGAAATAAATAGCTCTAGTTCGTATCAGAATTAATATACACAGATAGCCTACAGAGACTTCAAAATGCGCTTCCTGTTCTCCTCCAACTGCCTACTCACGCTATGCGTGGGCAGCAACCCATCAAAGCCATGCGGAAGCCCAGGATAAACATGCGACTCCACCTCGACACCAGCTTCCAAAAACTTCTGCACGTACGCAACATTCTCCCTGACAAACAGATCAAACTGGCTCGTGTCCAAGTACAGCGGCGGCAGCCCCGCCGCATCCCCCAGACGCCCGGGGGCCGCAAGCACCGAAACCCCGTCGTCGCCGCCCGGCGGCCCGCCCAGGTACGCCGTCCACGCCGTGAGGTTGTCCTCGGCGTCCCACAGCTTGAAATCCCCCGGCACGTCCCCTGCCGTCCTGTCGTCCAGCATGGGCGACGAGAGGATCTGGTGCGCAATCGGCGGCTGGAGCCCCGCGTCCCGGGCGCGGATGGCCAGCGCGGCCGCCAGCCCGCCTCCCGCGCTCTCGCCCATGACGGCGATGCGGGCTGGGTCAACGCAGAGCGGGCCACCGCCCGAAGAAGAAGAAGAAGAGGAGGAGCGAATCCAGTTCAGGCAGGCCCAGCAGTCGTCCAGCGCAGCGGGGTAACGGTGCTCCGGGGCCAGGCGGTAGTCCACTGAAAAGGCCTGCACCCCGGTCTCGGCAACCATGTCGGCAAGGCGCTGCACGCTGATGTCGGGGCTCAGCGCAATCAGCCCGCCGCCGTGCGCGTGGATGACGGCCGCAGACGGCGCGCCGGGAAGTCCCGAGTCGTGCCTCTTGAGGTGGTAAATGGGGATCTTGTACCCGTCCGCGGACTCAATGTGCACAATCTCAAACGAGACGTTGGAGGGGATGCGCGGGGCAGCCGGAGGCATGGCATTGTAAAAGGCGCGACGGCCCTCAATGTCGTGCACTTTTGGCTTGGGGGCACTTCCCAGGCTCTGTAATAAGGGAGCCATGGCAGTAATAAACTCTTGGTCGACTTTGAGACTCATTTTGAGGGGTGAATAGGTCAGTCGATTTGATGGACTGTTTGTAATATCAATATCTATCTGTGTTGCAAGGCTGCTAAAATGCAATTTATGTTCTTTCAAGATATATGAATCAAGTCTAGTCATTCCGAAAGGTCCGGTCGAGAGCGTGGATGTCTATTCCCTTGAATTGATGCTTCAGCATTATGTGTAATGCCTACCGAATGTGCCACGGGTCGCGCGGTACACGCTCGACGCGGCGAACCAACCATAGTTAACCAAACTGAGGCCGGAACTTCGCACACATACAACTCCATTACGACTCGAGCAACAAACCAACCAATTTCCCTCGAAAAGCCTAAGCGTATGCATGCATACCGTGGAACCCGCGGTGTTGAAGCCACAAAGTTGCCAGCTCCGCAGGTATCCTGTACATTAGAATACCTGACCCCACTCCCAATACATGTTGCTTCAAAGGTAGTTCTTAAGTTAATGTACCTTTTACCAGGCACTGAGTTGGGCTCAACTTCCGTCAGATCCTAGAGCATGCGGACTATGCGATCGAGTTGCTTCTGTTCTCAAGATGGTTTATTCTCTGTATATATAGAAAGAAGAGATTCTAGGAGGTTTTGAACCAGATACCAGCAGGATCACCCTTCAACATCAACATCAGACACAATGCCCGAACAAAACTCCACGCAACACATCACCGCCGACATCATCATTGTCGGCGCCGGCTTCGGGGGCTGCTCCGCCCTCTACGAGCTGCGCAAGATGGGCTACTCGGTCAAGCTTCTCGAGGCCGGCAGCGACTTTGGCGGCGTCTGGCACTTCAACAAGTACCCCGGCGCTCGCGTCGACTCCGAGGTCCCGCTGTACCAGCTCAGCCTGCACGAGGCCTGGCGCGAATTCACCTTCCGCGAGCGCTTCCCCGGGCACGAGGAGCTGCGCAGCTACTTTTTACACATTGCAGAGGCCCTGGATCTCCGCAAGGACGCCGTCTTCAACACCCGGGTGGTCGAGGCCAAGTTCGACGCCGGGTCCAGCCGCTGGAAGTTCCGCGCGGAGAATGGGCTCTCGGCCACGGCCAAGTACGCCGTCTTTGCGACGGGCACCACCAACAAGCCCTACGTCCCCGACTTCCCTGGGCTGGACCGCTTCGCCGGTAAGGTAATCCACCCGGCAGCGTGGCCGGACAAACTCGACGTCAAGGGCAAGCGCATCGGGCTGGTCGGGCAGGGCGCGTCGGGCCTGCAGATCTTGCAGGAGCTGGCCAAGGAGGACTGCGAGCTTACCGTCTTCGTGCGGAACCCACCCACGGCGCTACCCATGGTGCAGAGGGCCGTCTCGGCCGAGGAGGCGGAGGAGCTCAAGTGCGCGTACGAGCCGCTGTTTTCGTACGCAAAGCTCCAGTCCTCGTCGGGCTACATGCACAGCAGCCCCGGGGGCACCTCGTTTCACAGCGTGACGCCCGAGGAGCGCCAGCGGCGGTACGCGGAGCTCTGGGCGCGCGGCAGCTACGCCATCCTGACGTCCAACTACCCGGAGACCACGTACGACAAGGCTGCCAATGCCGAGCTGTACCAGTACTGGGCCAATCGTGTCCGCTGCCGAATGACTGACGCTGCTAAGCGCGACATCATGGCCCCACTCGACCAGTTCCAGTGGATCGGGACCAAGCGCCCGAACCTGGAGATGGACTACTACGAGATGATTGACCAGCCCAACGTCGAGCTGGTGAGCGTCAAGGAGACGCCCATTAAGGAGTTCGTAGAGACGGGCATAGTGACGAGCGATGGTAGGATTCACGAGGTGGACCTTGTGATTGTCGCCACGGGCTACGATTCCGTGACGGGCAGCCTCTACGAAATGAACGTGACGGACAAGGATGGCGTTAAGCTCGAGCAGAGGTGGAAGGAGGGCATCCAGACGTATCTTGGCATGATGGTGTCTGGCCTGCCCAACGCCTTCATGCTCTATGGGCCGCAGGCACCGTCCGGGTTGGCCAATGGCCCGCCGTTCCTCGAGTTGCAGGTTGAGTGGCTGGTTGCCATGCTCAAGAAGCTTGGGGAGGAGCGAGTTGCCACGATTGAAGTCTCAGACAACGCAACCGCAGAGTATCGACAAAAGAATTTGGCGATATATGACCACACTCTTATGAAGGAGACGCCGTCTTGGTGGAATGGCTCAAATATCCCCGGAAAGACCAAGGAGCCGCTCTTTTGGGTTGGAGGGCTCCAAGCCTGGAGAAAGGAGAGTCTTGTTGGTCTTGAAGACTGGTCCAAGTATAGCTTGAAGCGAGAGTAGTTGGTGTAATGGTTGGAAATGGATGCAATTGAACACACAATTTTTGCACATTGGATATCATGGCGTAACTGTGTTTGTGGTGATTGTTCCGTGATAAGATTCAAGATGATGGATGATGAGTTTTGGTTTGTTCATTTTCAAACCAGAGAAGAATGTTGGTAATGTGCATCGTACGTTGGTAAGTTTGCAGAGACAAGTTTTCAACCTCCCACGACGGGGACTCTCAACACCCCGTTCATCCAGCAACACAACAGGGTCCTCAATCAGTTCATCGCATTCAGGCCTCCTTGCGACAAGAAAAAAACGGCAAGGAAGAATCTTTACGAGCAGATGATCAAGGGTTTCACGACGGTCATGGCAGTTTGAGTCGGCAAGAGGCCCAACATGCCGTAATTGCTCTACGGCACAGCATGAGGCTGCGTGGTTTCCCCTTGACATCGTCACGACCCGAAGGCTGATGCCGAAGGAGCAGCGTCAAGTTGAGGTCGGAGGGTGCCTAGCGCTGAAAGATCATGCGATTATCACAGTCCGACGGATAATCGTAATTGTGCGCGATGCTAGTCGCTGCGGATATCCGGGCCAGATGGAGAATGTGCCTGGGAGCGAGCATGGGGGGCACCTTGGCGCTGGGTGGTGCGTGGACGAGGGAAAAAAAGACACAGGGCCCTTGGGGCTGGACAGGGGAGTGGCCGAATTGGGAGGGAAAATTCCCGAAAAATTCGGGCGATAGCGACTATGCGGATATAGAATGGTTACCGTTTCTACTTGCCGCAATCCTTCCAGCCTAGTGCGACTGGCTGCTGCGACAGTGCGACCCCCTGGGCGATCCAGAAGCTGCGTGTGGGTGGCGATGCGGTCTTTGTTGAGTTTGCCGTTGTCGTAGCCGACAGGACGGGTGGGGCTCAGAACATGTGGCGCACCTCGCATTTTGCCGGGGTCGGTCTGCATCATGACGGACAGGGGGGATGGTGAGGATGGCGATGAAGATGGTGGTGAAGATGAGTGAGGAATGCTGCCATTGCGCCGGGAAAAACGGGAAAAAGAAGACGCGGAAAAGAGAAGAGGGAATGCCAGAGGGCAGTGTGCGCTGTAGACTACACACCGCCATCTGTCACCACTGCTGCTGCCGTCCTCTGCCGCGAAACACCGATGTTCCCGCCCACGCTCAGCACGAACAATGCTGTCACAGTGCTCGTCTGGCACTGGCGGCAGTTGCAGTCGGCTAGGCATGGACCCCCCCGGACTAACCCCATGCATTGGAACCAACGGCCCTTGATTGGCTGCATCTGGCCATGACGCCCCGCGCCTGCAGCTGAGATTGGGGTGGCCGATCCGAACATCGCTGCTTGGCCTTCCCCGCATCCCGGCTTCAGGCGGGGGAAATACACTTACCCGAGCGCGAAGGCGGCCGAGACTCGAGGCTCTTTGTTTCTCCAAAAAAAACCAGATCCACGAGGACTAGTCATGACAGCCATTGCCGAACCCTTTTGCCGCTATATACGTCGTACGATTGGTGCCCACATGCGGCGCACCCGGCCATGGTGCAGCGCCTGAATTCTTTACTTAAACATGACCTCCCGCGTTGCTTCCAGAATTCTTTTGCCCAGACACCACCACCACACTCACCATCCTCACCTCTTCAGCCCGCTCTCACTCCTCAGACAAAAACACACTCACACTCACCCACCAACCCCACCACCACCGTCCAAGATGGCTTCCAACGGCGCTACCCACCGCTTCGACCCCAACTTCACCGACCATGTCATTGGTCTTATGAGCCCCGAGACCAAGCCCCGCCACCGCGAGATCCTCACCTCGCTCATCAAGCACATGCACGACTTCTGCCGCGACATCGAGCTCACCCAGGAGGAGTGGGTTTTCGGTGTCAACTACGTCAACTCTCTGGGCCAGGCCTACCAGAAGAACCGCAACGAGACCTGGAGAGTGTGCGACATTTTGGGAATTGAGTCGTAAGTCTTTTCACTCTTGGACACTACAACAAAACACATGTCTAACATTTTTTCATCAGCCTCGTCGACGAAATCAACCACAAGATCGAGACCAGCGACGGCAAGGCTCCCACCTCGTCGACCATTCTCGGCCCCTTCTGGTCGCCCGAGACTCCCTTCCGCGAGCTCGGCGGCAGCGTCGTCCAGAACATGCCCAAGGACGGCCAGCTCACCTTCTTCCACGGCGTGATCCGCGACGTCGACACCGGCCTCGGCATCCCCGACGCCGTCTTCGACATGTGGCAGGCCAGCACCAACGGCAAGTACGACGTCTTCGACCCCGAGAACCAGACCCGCCACAACCTCCGCGGCAAGTTCCGCACCGACAAGGACGGCAAGTTCTTCTTCTACTGCCTCAAGCCCACCGAGTACGCCATCGACACCTCGGGCCCCTCGGCCGAGCTCCTCAAGGTCATGGGCCGCCACCCCTACCGCCCCGCCCACATCCACATGATGGTCACCCACCCCGACTACGTCGGCGTCACCGCCCAGCTCTACCCCAGCGACGACCCTTACCTCGAGACCGACACCGCCTGCGCCGTCAAGGACGACCTGCTCCTCAACTTCAAGCCCGTCGAGAACGAGCCCAAGGGCGCCACCCTCGACGTCGAGTACAACGTCCGCCTCATCTCCAAGAAGTACAAGCCCGAGTCCAAGATGCTCATGGAGAACGCCAACCAGAACAAGTTCTAAGCTTGAGCTGTATTTTTGGAAATGAAAAGAAATCCCATCCACGAAAACACATAAAAACATTGTGTGGGATAGTAGAATCCCACCACATCGAGCGATTGCCACTTATTTAGCGGAATATGCCCATTTTTTATGATAGGGTGGTTGGCTCTGTAGGAAGAAGCTTACAGGTTGACTTTGAGTTTAGCGATGATTTGCAAATAAAGAAAAAAATGATATAAACCATCTTGTGCCTGCTTGTGATACTTGATGTGATTGTTTGTGATACTTCATGTAGCTGCTTGTGATACTTCATGTGACTGTCTGTGATACTTCATTTGCCTGCTTGTGATGCTTCATGTGACTGCTCTGAATGGGATTTTCGATAGCGTCTTTTCATGCTTAAACCACAAGTAGACCCCGCATGCTCTCATAGCCATGCATACTCTCCCCATCATGCGTGCTCTCATGACCCTGCAACCTTACGGCCATGCATACTCACGACCCTGCATAATCTCATGACCCTGCCGTCATGCTACACCGCCAGCGTATAACTTAATTCGTGGATATTGACTTCAAGGGTCCCGGCGATCCTGCATTCCAAGGTTCGGATATTACTTCCCGACCCTGGCATAGCTCCCCTGATTGTGGAGTGATGCCGGAGGGCGCGTCATCGCCACGTGGGAATCACTGCTCGACAGGTACCCGGAAAATAGCGTCCCTGAGGTTCTCGCCATTCCTGCCTGAGGCCGCGCTTGGGTCGAGGTGCTTCAAGGAGCCTCAATTCCCAAACGGGTAGGCTGGCCGGATTGGATGAGGGTTCGCAGCTGGTGGATAATGGCTGGACCAATGAACAAGCGGGAATGATTCATGAGGAATCCAATAGTCTGATTCGCTGAGAGGGTCCAGCGACGGACTAGAGGCTGGCTATTGGCAATAGTTTCGGGTTTTCCGCATCTGGAAAGGGATTGAAAGGCTCGTTGCACTTTTGTCACATTTTATTTTTCTATGGTATCGGGGCTCTTAATGAATGAAAAAAGGCATTTCCCGTTTGGCAAGCTTTTGCGTCGCTTTGATAGTATAGGTTAAGTCTCCATGTAAATAAAAAAAAGGCTGAAAATAATTTATTCTTAAAATCCCCAATATGGTAGTTATATTCAATATTAATGTTTCAAAAAGGACCAACTTATTAAAAGCAACTGAAGTATTTGGTTCTTTCCTCGTGAGACTAGTTTTGACTTGAATAAATTCTTAATAGGGTAAAAGCTTGCTACTAGGCTATTTATTTCAATTTGCTAGTAATAATATTAAACGGAGAAGTTGTGTACCTAAAACCGTGCTAAAGGTTGCTCCATAACCATAGCCAGGACCAAGGGTTCATTTGAATTTATTGACCAGTGACCTAGCTAGGGATTGTACTGGGAACTTGAAATGAAGGGTTGCCTGGAGGGGAGGTTGGTGCAATTGCAAATTATCATGGGAGAACGAGTTGAAGCACAGGGCAGCTGGGAATGAAAAACTCCGAACTATAGGGCCGATAGATATGTACTACATGTCCTGGAAATCTTTGTAGGCGATATAATTTGTCGCGTTACTATTGAGATAAATGCATACATTATAACCCTTGAATGATTGTTAGGGCCCTTGTTAAAGGACTAGAGGCCTTAATATTGTTTTTTTTTTTTTTTAGCTATGTTCAATAAAATATAATACCTAAATAAATAAGTTTACCTAAAGACAATCTCTTAGGCTTTTCTTTAGGGTATTTCAGCTTTATGAATTATCATTATTTTAATAAGGCCAATTTGTGCAGTGGCTGTAGTGGGGAAGCACCTCTGTTACAATCATTCAAGGGTTGGATTGTAATTACATGAAACAAAAGAGGCCAGCAGTATAAGCAGGTCAAGCCACACCAGGCTGGGACCCCACTGTGCATTCGTCTGGTTGCCTTTTTTAAAATTTAGCTATCACGGGCATTGCCTTACATGTGGGGTTGTTGCCTGGGCGCTTACTGCGGATGGGCGAATCAGGATCTGCATGCCACGTCCAGTCGATTCTCTCTTCGTCAGCACAGCCTGGCTCCTTCTCCTCCTTCATCGTCTTCATCTTCATCATCATTTTATCGAGAACCCGTTCCCAAGCACCTCTTCCATCATGTCTGATCCTAACGACTATACAATCGGCTGGATCTGTGCCATCACCACAGAGTATGTTGCATCACAACTATTCCTCGACGAAACCCACGATGCACCGAAAAATATATCCGTAAACGATAATAACGACTATACTCTGGGGAAGATTGGGAAGCATAACGTTGTCATTGCCGTACTTCCGCTCGGCGAATATGGGATATCATCTGCAGCCGGTGTTGCGAAAGATATGCTCCATAGCTTTCCTAACATAAGAGTTGGACTTATGGTCGGCATCGGTGGTGGTGCGCCGAACGCTGACAATGATATCCGTCTCGGGGATGTCGTAGTAAGTTCTTCGAGAGATGGTAAAGGCGCGGTATTCCAATACGATTTTGGAAAGTCTGTGCAAGATCAAGAGTTCAAGGAGACGGGGTTCTTGAACTTACCCCCAACACTTCTACGAGCAGCGGTAAATGGCCTCTTGGCGAAATACGAGATCGATGGGCACAATATTCATTCATCTATATCCCAAATTCTTTCCAAAAAGCCAAAGCTCAAGAGGAAGTATGGACGGCCTTTACTTGGCTTAGATCGGTTGTATCATTCTGAAGTAGTTCATGCCCCAAATGATCCCCTAGACTGTGCAACCATCTGTGGCGATGACCCGTCAAAATTGAAATCAAGGCTAGATCGTTCTGACGACGAAGACAACCCAATGATTCATTATGGTATTATTGGTTCGTCAAATAGCCTGATGGAAAATGCCTTGATTCGGGATGCCCTTGCTGCAAAGAGAGGGATTCTTTGCTTCGAGACGGAAGCAGCTGGGTTGATGAACCATTTCCCCTTTTTGGTTATTAGAGGCATCTGTGATTACTCAGACTCACACAAGAACAAAGATTGGCAGGGATATGCTGCCATGACAGCGGCAGCGTACGCAAAAGATTTACTTCATCGCATTGCGCCGACTCAAGTTGAAGCCGAGAAAAAGATCATGGAAGCAATCTCTGGTAAGCCTGGATGATCCACAGACCACTTCCATTGAAATATATTGGCCTCTTAGAAAGCTTTCAATTGCATCTTAACGACTAACTTATAACTGGCTTAATAGGTATCTCTCAGAAAGCCGACACAATCATCCATAATCAGGAAAAGTCGGAGTTTGAACACATGCTGAACTGGCTCACTCCAGTGAACTACGGACCACAGCATAGTGACTACTTAGATAGACGACAACCAGGGACTGGCCAATGGCTTTTGGATACCGAACAATTCATCACTTGGCGTGACACCTGTGGCCAAACCTTGTTCTGTCCAGGTATGCCGGGTGTTGGTAAAACAATTATCACCTCTATTGTGGTCGATCAATTGGAGACATGGTTTCAAGATGACAGCAATATCGGCATTGCATACGTATATTGCGACTTTCGGCGTCAAGATGAGCAAACGACTCGCCAACTTTTGGCTAGCCTTCTCAAGCAATCAGCTCAAAGCCTATCCACTTTCCCGGAAGAAGTGAAGTCGCTCTACGAAAAACACCAGAAGACGCAGTCTCGGGCATCATTGGAAGAAGTTTCCAGCGCGCTCCAATCTATCGTCCAATCTTATTCCAAGATGTATATTCTTATTGATGCACTTGACGAGTGCCAAGAAGCTAAAAGGCTTTTGGCGGAGATCTTTAAATTGAAAACTACAAGTTCAGTGAACATCTTTGCAACATCGAGGTCTATACCTGAAATTGAACAGCTCTTCGATGATGGCACTTCCTTGGAAATACGTGCAACAGACCAGGATGTAGAAAGGTACATATATAGCCATATCACACGATTGCCGCTTTGTGTTCAACGGAGCCCAGAACTTCAGAAGGAGATCATGACTGAAATAGTTGGCTCTGTAAAGGGAATGTGAGTGGAATTGATATGAATATATGGATTGGATACTAATTCGGCTAGGTTTCTACTGGCTCAGCTATACCTAGAATCCCTGGTCGGTAAAACGTCCGTAAAGGCAGTCCGTAGTGCTCTCATGAAACTTCCAAGCGGAATGGATCCCTACGACGTTGCGTACGAGGCAGCAATGGACCGAATCGAAAGCCAAGTCCCAGATCACAGAGATCTCGCCAAACGGGTTTTATCATGGATTGTCTGCGCAAAAAGGCCGCTGGCTGTTGTTGAGCTCCGCCATGCTCTTGCTGTCGAAATTGACACTACCGAACTCGATGAAGACGCGCTACCAGAAATTGAGGATATGATTACGGTATGCGTGGGCCTGGTTACAATTGATCAGCACAGCAATATTATTCGGTTGGTTCACTACACAACGCAACAATACTTCAACAAAGCCCGAGCACAGTGGTTCCCAGAAGGAGAAGCAGACGCTCTTGCCACATGTCTAGGTTACATGTCCTTCAATGCATTTGATAAGATCAAACCTTACGATGATAAAGAAATTATGGAAATATTGCAATGGAATCCATTTTATAGCTATTCTGCATGCTATTGGGGTGAGCATGCCCAAGAGGTTCCATCCACTTGCTGCTACAAAGCCATTGGTTTCTTGGAATGCGACAATAAAGTCGCATTGTCAATGGAAGTTGTGAATAGGCTGAAAGATTATTATGGTTCGAGGAATTCATTTTATTCTCCTGGACAATTCTCACGAGGCATGAATGCATTACACGTGGCGACATACCTGGGGATCACAAATCTAGTCCAAATATTGCTTGATCAGGACTCTAGCGACCTCACCGATGATTTGGGCAAAACTGACCCATCATATGCTGCCGAAAGAGGACGCATGAATATTTTCGTTGATGCCGGAAAATTTAATACTGAAAACCAAAACGGAATTAGCCGGTCACCTCTTTTGCTCGCCAGAAAGGGTCAATATGAGGATGTTGTCGAATTTCCTCCTGGAATAGGAAATTTGGATCTTAATGCCAAGAATAATGACGGCCGAGCTCTATTGCTCGTAGCTGTCGATGAAGGGCATGAGGCAATAGTTGAGCTTTTGCTTGAGACAGGTAAAGTCGAGCTTAATACTGAGGATCACAATCAAGTAACGCCTTTATTATCGGCTATTGATAGAGGATATGAGGCAATAGTTAAGCTTCTGCTTGAGACAGACAAAGTCGAGCTTAACACTGATTGCGATGTAACGCCCTTATCATTGGCTATCCATAAAAGATATGAGGCAATAGTTAAGCTTTTGCTTGAGACAGGGAAAGTCGAGCTTAATCCTGAGAATGATGAGAGATTACCGCCCTTAACATTGGCTATCCATAGAGGACATGTGTGGGCGGTTAAGCTTTTGCTTGAGACAGGCAAAGTCGAGCTTAATCCTAATGATGGCCCAACACCATTATCGTTCGCTACCAGAAAAGGGAATAAGGAAATAGTGAGGCTTTTACTTGAGGCAGGAAAAGCCGAGCTTATATCCTAATAGATCTAGGCAGCTTTGCCCAGCAGGGTGAACCTTGATGTCCGCCAACATGGCAGCATTGGCAGCACATAATGTGAGGCTTCTGCCTCTGCAAACACCTTTCTCCGATGATATCTTTCTCCGGTCGTACCAAATAACTTCTCATGCATCTATAAAACTCGCATCTTCTGTAGTTTGATTCTATTTTCCCATTCCTTCTGCAACCACTTTACACTTTCACACCATCGAGTAGCAACAGCACCGTTTGGTTTCAAAGTCCTGATTCATCTGCAAAACACCCACAACACGCACTATTTTCATTCAAAATGGAGTCAATCGTTGGGCTCGCAGATCAAAAGGCGTTCTACGAGGCCACAAAACCCCTCTTGTGCACCAGGGAGATGGAGGGCTTTCTGAAGACGGATACGCTGGCTGCGATCTGCACCGTCATCAAAGACTTGATTTCTCCTGAAAATGAAACCACTGAAGGTTTAGTGGATGCATATGGCATGGAACCCTTGTCCCTCCTGGCGCTGGACATGCTGTCCAAGGGGTTGTATCGCCATCCCCGAAAGGCAGAGAAGCTCTTTGCCAATGTTCATGGCGAGCCGAGCAAGAACTCGGGCTACCGACAAAATATGAGCGACCACCAAAATGGTCAACAAAGAGGACCAGTTTCTGTGTTACCGCCGTTTCCGGTGTATTTCCCCTTCCAGGCCCAGCACAACTTGATGAAGAACCTCCAGCATACTCTGGAACGCGGCTGCTTCGTGTTTTGGCAACAAATTACGCCCAAATTCCTCATAGTCAACGGCTGGACCTGTCCCGAGGCTGTGGAACTCAGCGAGTGGATCTCCATTTTCAAGCGAGAGAAGAAGATCCACGCAGCAGCTGGCAAAAGGCCCCTGAACGGCCTGCTTCACGTAATCGTCAGCATTCGAAACACGGCCGTCCACCGGGTGCCGATAACATCCCGGGGCCTAGAGCAGTACCTGAACGACGGGGCCGAGTTCTTGAAGGTGCTGGTCTACGTTGCCCGCACCGAAGGCTTCTATTCAGTGCACCAGCACCTGGATCCGCTGATTGAGGAGCTCATTGGCACCAGGGACTTTCTCCGGCAGACACTCCAAGACAACCTGGCTTTCATCGCTCAGCAGCGAGCCATGCTTGACCGCGCGGAGCAAGATATGCTGGCGAACCAGCGTTTTGGGTATAAGGAATACCGCGACATGGCTAGGGAGGAACGCCGGAGGGCAGCGGAGCACGCCGAGAGCTCAATGGGGTGTGAAGAGGAGATGACCGCCGAGTCGGATGACCGGGCGATGGAGAGGATGTATGACCCCGAGACGCTGTCGGAGGGAGATGGAGACGAGCCCGATGAGAGTGGGGAAGAGTATGAAGAGGATGAGACGGACGACACGGCGACTGAGAGGATGTGTGAACCCGAGGTGATGTCGGAGGGAGATGGAGACGAGTCTGACGAGAGTGGGGAAGAGTTTAAGGAGGGCCAGACGGATGATGAAGAGTTTGAAGGGTTTGTAGATGTTGTGGAGTGGCTTGAAGAGGACGCAGAGGTTGAAGAGGAAGATTTTGAGGACTATTAGACTTCTATTTCCTAATTGGGCGCGGCATCAAGGTATTCATCATTCATTATTAGGTTTTGTTAGTTGCTTTCCAAAATTGTAAACTATAAATAAACGCTGACCAGGTCCATTGGAGAACACTGCCTATGCAAACTCAACCAACCGCACAGTAGTTTTTATACGAATGCAAATACGAGTGCACCACTTGTATGCCATGAGGGCGAGATTATCCACCTATCGTGCGATCCTGATGTCCGGTGGAGGGTAGTGTCTATGCAAAGTTACCAAGCCATGAAATCATTTTTTATATAAATACAGATACGAGTGCACCACCGAATAGCAGCAAGAGGAAGATTATTTACGTATTGTGAAATGCTAAATCCTGTCAAAGAATGCTACCTATGTAAAGTTAACAAATAGCAAAGCAGCGTCTATACAAATGCACATACGAGGGCGCCAGTTGGATGGCAATGCGAGAGCGAAATTATCCACGTATGGCACCATCTGATTAAGCATCCTGCCGGACGAGCCACGTGAGCGTATTCCATGGTGCGCGGACCCGGTGCGCGCGGGGGGTTGCGTGGACCAGCGTGGTGGGCAACGGAGGCTGATTCTCCGCAATTCTTTGCAGCCAGAGCAAGCCACAAATGAGGACACTCGGTCTACGTTTTTCGTCCGGTCCTTCTATTCACTCGCTTATCATCTGACAATTGCGGGACGCCACGCGAAATGAAAAGAATTATGCCCCTGGCGCGCTTCTGCAACGGGGCCCTGCCCACTTGCTATTCCCCGTTTCGCTGCTTCCTCCGGCCCCCACACCCAGCCGGAGCTATTTCCCACGAATCGCAGCGGGGCTCCGAGACGAAAGAGGTGCGGTTCCGTGATACCTCAGCCACCACGCTGCGATGGCCTCGGTGGCTCGACGGCCGTTCCCCCACGCCCATTGGCTCATGGCACTTGTTGCTGGGTAATGCCGCGAATGCCGTGCCAAGTGCGCAGGGGATGTTTCTCTGGTACCGAGATGAATTCGCCGTGATTTGAGGGGCACGCCGTGGCTGACAGCCCCCGCAGCTGTCGAACGGCCAGTCGGTACAGGGCTGTCCGTGGATAGGAAGTTGGGTGAGGGGCTGAACCGGAGGATTGGGACTGGGACTGGAAAACTACTATATAGAGAGCCATGGGAACGACAAGAAGAAAAAAAAGAAATCATCAAGCCTTCAACTCTTCAGCTTAATCCACCACCATCATCATCAAGATGAAGTCTTTCCTCGTTACCTCGTTCCTCGCGGCTCTGCTCCGCACTACTGCCGCCGCGGGAGTCACTGGTGCTGCCGAAGGCTTTGCCAAGGGCGTCACTGGCGGTGGCACAGCTACCCCCGTCTACCCTACCACCACGGCAGAGCTGGTCTCCTATCTTGGCGACAGCTCGGCGCGCGTCATCATGCTTGACCGCACCTTTGACTTCACCGGCACGGAGGGCACCACCACTGCCACAGGTTGTGCTCCCTGGGGAACTGGCTCTGCTTGCCAGCTCGCCATCAACCAGAACAGCTGGTGTGACAACGACCAGCCCAGCGCTGCCAAGGTCTCCGTCACCTACGACAATGCCGGTATCCTGGGCATCACCGTCAAGAGCAACAAGAGTCTTGTTGGTGTTGGCTCCAAGGGCATCATCAAGGGCAAGGGTCTCCGCATCGTCAGCGGTGCCAGCAACATCATCATCCAGAACATCCAGATCACGAACCTGAACCCCAGCCTGGTCTGGGGCGGTGATGCCATCACCATCAACAACTCCGACATGGTCTGGATCGACCACGTCACCACCTCCCTGATTGGCCGCCAGCACATTGTCCTCGGAACCAGCGCCTCCAACAGAGTCACCATCAGCAACTCCAAGATTGACGGCACCACCTCGTGGTCTGCCAACTGCAACACCTACCACTACTGGGGCATCTACTTTGCCGGATCCAACGATGTAAGTTACTCTACAAGCCCCCTGAAGAACCACCTAAGAATGCTAACATGAATCTTTAGCTTGTTACCTTCAAGAACAACTACATCTACCACACCTCTGGCCGTGGCCCCAAGTTGGCCGGCAACACCCTGCTCCACGCCGTCAACAACTACTGGTACGACGTCAAGGGCCACGCCTTCGAGATCGACTCTGGCTCCATGGTCCTTGCCGAGGGCAACATCTTCCAGAACGTCGATACTCCTGTCGAGTCCGGCTACGCCGGCAAGCTCTTTGGCAGCACCAGCACCTCGGCCAACACCGCCTGCCAGACCTACCTCGGCCGCAGCTGCCAGGTCAACGGTTTCGGCAGCTCCGGCACTCTGGGCGGCACCGACACCAGCTTCCTCAGCAACTTTGCCGGCAAGAACATTGCCTCGGCTTCGGCTTACTCGAGCGTTACCTCTGTTTCGACCAGCGCTGGCTTTGGCACCATTTAAAAAGACGGAGCGTGATGACGTTGATGAAAGGAGGAGGAATTTAGGCACTGTATATAACGGATTCTGATTCTTCAAGTACATAAGTTTAGAAATGATACTATATTGGGCCAAATTGAACATATTCGCCATTCAGATCAGGTTCAAATGAACATGGGCTACTCTGCTTCGGTAGTCTGGTGAATGCAAGTGAAGGTGTTGATTAATCCACTCGCTTAGATAATGTGAATGCGAGGTAAAGTAGGAAATAGTACAAATAGAAATATGCACTTGCAAAATAAACATCCGAGCAGTAGTGGACACTATTTATATTAAAAATAACTCTAACAAGAACATTAACTTTATTTAAAGGTGAAATGGATGCTAATAGTCTAATTTTAGCAAAGCACTTGCAGGGTTGATGTTAAGGAATAACAAAACTACACAAAAGCGAAAGAAAATATCAGTTCTATTTCTCATTACTATTAGTAACCTTAAGGTCCAAAATGGCCCAAGTTAACGTAATAGGCTTTACACAGCAAGGTCAAATAGTTAGGCTATAATATCCTATAGCCTTTCAAACCCCAAGCATCTCCAATAGCCTCACAACGCAGCGGATACAGCCTTCCAGAAAAAAACCTTGAATGTGACCATCAATATAAAATGCCTGCGGTTGGTTCGGTTCGGCATTTTGGTTTAAATTGGCGTTAGGGGTTTCTCTAAAAAGTCGATATAGCACGGGTTTCTTTTTTAGTTCGCACATTTGGATCGCACAGTAACGTCAGTCGCTGTTGTGCGATGGAAGCTCGCCCCATTTGTTATTATCGTTCGCCGGGGGACGGCTACCGCTGCCTATGCAGTAGAAGGCTGTGGAGAGATCAAAAAGACAACCCCAGCCACTGTGGAGTGCAAAAATTTCGACCACGCCAGGAGTCGAACCTGGAATCTTCAGAGGATCAATGTTAAGTGTCTAACCGAAATCTGACGCCTTAGCCATTAGGCCACGCGGCCGATTATATATTTGAATGCGGAACTTGCAGACGAAGGGCTCCCAAAGAGTAGGTGAATGCAATCAACTGAGCCAATCCCACAGTCACATCTGGTAAAAGACAAGATGTGAGTTCGATGAGAGGTCCCACCCCTAAAAGAAATGCTGACTTAACGGTGTAGTCAAAATAAGCAAAAAAAAAAAAGAATTGTGCCATGATGGTTGCTCAAGGTCCCATACCATGCATGCTGGGTGAGCCGTTTCTATTTCTCATACGCGTCCGAAAATGATTCCATCAACATGCGACCATAGTTGCGTTGTTGCCTCGATGGCGTGTCGGATTTTTACAGACCCCATCTGATTTGGATCCACCGATCTCTAAGATCCACTATTACACGCATGTGGGGTGACTCGAGCCTGCAAGTTGCAGTTCTCGATCGAATGGACAGCGGTCGACAAGTACCGACAACAAGCAGTGAATATGAGCGGAGTCCGACCAATCACACCCCTGAAATCAACATCGAACAGATTGCTGTCAAGGAGGAGCTTGACAACTGATGCTTGGCCCCCTGAAATGGCCCAGAACAATGGACCCTAGGGCTCATCCACTTGGTGGTACCAGAAGCTCTGATCCGATAACGCCGCCACCAGCGGAGCACATATTATTGCGATGTAATTGAACTAAGCATCTCATGCACGCATCAATAACACAAATCAAAATTTACATGTCCTTACAAGTCTTATCGTGAGCTTTAAAGTATCTAATCTTATACCATCTACCTAGGCTTCTACATGCTCTATCATTGCCTTCTCCTTGTCCTCCATGTACAGTGTAGCAGCATTGAGACCCGCCTCTCTCACCTCCAGGTATCTCTTTCGGGCGGAGCGAGCGAACAATGGTGCGTCAGCACCAAACAGAATATCCATGTCTTCCAGCGCTACACCCTTGGTTTCAGGAACAAAGAGGAATGCAAAAATGAATGCGACAACGGTGCAAGAACCAAAGAAAATGAAGGCGCCGTATGTAATGCTGTTCATCATGTAGGGAAGGCTGTACACGACAATGAACTGCGCCAGCCACTGCGTGCAGACGGCACACATCATGCCGAGGGTTCGGACTTGGTTAGGCAGAACCTCAGATGCAAAGATCCACGGAATACCATTCCAGCTGAAGGCGTAGAAGATGGCGTACAGATAAATCATGGCAAGAGCCATGCGGCTTCCTGCGTCGGACGGCGCGGAACCTTCGAAGGAGCCGGATAGGGCAGAGTAGCCAGCCAGGTAGTACATGGCCACCATGGCGCCAACCGCCCCGATCAGGAGCGGACGCCGTCGACCAAAACGATCAACAACGAAGAACATGAAGATGACTGTCGTGAACATCTTGACAAGGCCGTAAACACCAGTCGCCAGCAGTCCCACAGATGTACCCGAGAAGCCAATCGACTTGAGAATCGTTGGGCTGTAGTAGTTGATGGCGTTGATGCCCGTGAGGTTCTGCAGGAGCATGAGAAGCGCACCCATAGTGACACGCCACCTGATGCCTGGTGCACCGAGCTCCTTGAAGATTTGGAGAGTAGACCGCTTGCCGTTTCTCATCTGAATCTCGTGCGTGATGCTGGCCTGGATCTCGTTGATCTCGTTGGCGAGGTACTCGTGGTCGCTGGGTAGATTGCGGACCCAGGAAAGAACGCTTCGTGCCCTGTCGACCTTGTTGTTCGACACAAGCCAGCGCGGAGACTCTGGACAAAAGAAGGGAACCGTCATGAGGAGGATACCGGCGGGGACGAACTGGACAGCAACGGGGATGTGCCACTGCTTGTCGCCCTCGCTGGAAATGTTCTTGGATACTCCGTAGTTGACCCAGAATCCAAAGACGAGGGCGGTCTGGAGCATGATTTCGAAAATTCCCACTAGTCTTCCGCGGATGAGCACAGGACTGCATTCGGCAATGTAGATCGGGATAATGGTAGACGAGGCGCCGATTGCAAGGCCTGTGAGTACGCGACCGCCATCTGTGGGTCAATGTGTAAGCGTGTGCTGTCTTATCAAAGGGAAGCCTTTCGAACGAGTCCCTGTACTTACAAAGAAGGCCAATCTTGCCAATCATTTGCAGGATGACTCCGACAATGAATACGACAGCGGAACCCAGGATAACCGGCTTGCGACCAAACTTCTCGGCCGAGAAGAAACCGATGATGCACCCAAAGAATGCACCGCCTTGGAATGTCGACACAATGTTGGAGGACAGCGAGGCAAGGGCATTGGATGAGACATCAGTTAGCCCAAAGGCTCGCTTAAAGGAGGCCAGCTCTAGAGTTCCTCCAATAAAGGCCGAGTCATAGCCATACATGGCAGAAGCCTTGAAAGACAATCAGTCATTGGAAATACAACAAAGGATACAGGAGACTTACCCAAGCAGCAGAGAATGCCAGCAAATACGGTCGGTAACCGTAAATTTCTGCTGGAGTGTTGGACGCAGGGTCCTCGTTTACACGAAGCGGGTTTCCCATGGTGGCGAAGTGTTGGATGAAGATCCAGATGATAGAACCACGAACTTGTGCGTGCCGCCTCAACACAAAACAAGGGGATCGTAGGACAAGTGGGCAATTTATAATCCTACACAGACAGGCTTACGTATGTACGTACACGTCAATGCGATGTAACGAGGGCAGGCAATAGCGATGCGGGGAGTAGCATTGTGGGGGAAGAAGGATTGTGGAGAAGCATAACTCCGTGCGTCCTGTGCAATCAAGGAGATTTGGAGTCCAAGCTCAGATAGGATAAATATTTTAGCTCCTAGTTTTTTTGGAGAGGGATAAATTCTTTTCTTCCAGATCTATTCTTCGCACGGGTCGCTGGGATCCAGGGTTGACCACCCACCCAGGTGTTGCTGATGCGGGAATAAATTGGCTCGATGTCATTGGTAGCTAGGGCCATTTGAGGCCACGGGGGTGCCATGGGATTGCAATATTTGGAGGGATATATGGCATGTTGGGAAAAGGCGGTCGTACCACTCGGATTTAGGAGTCCTAATCGAGCTGTTTTGCGGGTGATTAACTTTGAGGCCGAGAGCAGATACCACGTTCTCACCGGCGGCGTTAGCACAAGACACGATGAGAAGCACTCACAAAACAGAAAAAAGAAGATAGTATTTGCACAACAAGATGAGAAACAATGAGACATCTCAGACACTTGAGACATTTTCTAAGCTTGTATTAAGGTAGCATGAGCGCTGTCTATTCAGTGGACCAGGGCCGCTTAATATGCTACCGTTCCCCCATATTTTAGCGACTCAAAATCCCCAGATTGCGATTTTTGGAGATGCTTCCCCGCCTGAGCCATCTCATCTTGCCACGGGGGGGTTGCGTTGCGGGGAAGCATCGTGCGGGGTGGCCAATAGATGCTCCGAGTCGTAATCCTTCGGTGGATAATGATTTTAACTCATTTTTTTTTTAAAGAAACGGATAAACGCTTTGGCTTATTACTCTACCGTGCAATCTGGGGACGGAAATGCACTGCTACGATTCCTGTCTCGGGTATAGCGGCATGCGGTGTGACGAATTGCAGAGCCCATCTTCTCCGCAATCGCTTGGTGTCTCTCCACAATCGACACTCCACACTGAGCTGATTCTGTCGTTTTCTGACAGAGATGAAAAGACGAGGGCCCCCTCGACCTGGTCAGTGCAGCTCCAGCATGATGCAAGAATCAGCTGTCAATTCTCTCACCGATTACTGCTTTTCGACATAGCCTTTGCATTCTTGCCTGCCCCCAAAACCATAACCATGTCTGACGAGTCAGCTCCTCAAGCCAGCACGCAGGTGGTGCTTTCGAAACGCTTGCTTGGCAGGACCGTTTTAATTACGGGGGCCGGTGGCGCCATAGGGCTCGAGGTGTCGGGACGTCTCCTACAAGAGGGCGCAAACCTCAGTCTCATCGACATCAACGAAGATGCTTTGAAGTCTGCCGTCTCGAAACTGCAGGAGTTTATAACGGGACGGTCAAGTGCCGAACGGATATTAACAATCGCCGCCGATGTGACTTCTGAGAGCGCCGTTGAGGACTACACGGCACAGACCGTGGCCAAGTTTGGCAGCTTGGATTGCGTCTTCCTCAACGCCGGAGTCAGTTACTCTTCAACCAGCATTTTCGATACCACTGAGGAAAGCTATGAACGTGTCATGAGAATCAATGTCAAGTCAGGTACGCGGTCTCAAATTCCATCCAAAGAAGGCATTTCTAACCTTGAGATGAACAGCATTCCTTGGAATCAAGCATTCGGCCAAGGCAATGAAGGACCTTGGAAAAGGCGGCAGCATCATTCTCACATCGTCGATTGCTGGACTACGCGGAACTCCCGGGCTCATTCTCTACTCCGGGTCGAAATTCGCCCTCCGCGGCCTTGCTCTAACAGCAGCCTCCGAACTCGGCGAATACGGTATTCGAGTCAACACAATCCACCCCAGCGGCGTCAACACACCCATGTTCAAGGCAGCCTGGAGCCCCGAAAAGCTGGAAAAGTTAAAGAAGGGCGTGCCGCTGGGCAGGTTTGCTGAAACCAGCGATATTTCTGGAGTAGTCAGCTTCCTGGCCAGCGACGACTCCAAGTTCATGACGGGAGGATTCCTGAAAATAGACGGCGGCTGCGTTAGCTTCTAATGAGTAATATCTATCGCTTCGGAGAGAACTCCCCACGGGTAAAGGCATTGCCGTAGCGCTACCCCTCTCGGCCCACATAGATAGCTCGTAGGATGCAGATAGATGTGCGGAGTAATATAAAGGAACCTGTCTGGCTCTTTGCCCCTGGGGATGCGTTGACCACAAGTGCGCGGTGATAACGCACTGACTCGTTAAATCCGACTCGTCAACATGGTGACGCCGACCTTCCCCAACAAATGGGCCGTCGCTACGGTATCTCTTGGCAAGCACCCAACCCACACGCTTGAGCGAAAATTGAACAGTGCAGCCGAGCAAGGGTTCCAGGGCATCGAGCTAGTCCACGCCGACCTTCTCGCCCACGCTAAGAGCAATGGACTTTCTCCGCTCGAGTCTGTCAGGCATGTGAAAGAGCTCTGCAGCAGCTTAGGTCTTGAGGTGCTCTCGCTTAACCCGCTCAAGAATTTCGAGGGCAATCTCAACGTCTCGTTGCAGGAGAGACTTGGTGCGGCAAAGGAGTGGATCGAGCTGGGCTTGGCAGTGGGCACAAAAATAATCCAAGTGCCGTCGCAGTTCCTCCCGCAATCCACGGGGGATGAAGCTGTTATCATTCCAGAACTGCAAGCTCTGGCCGATCTTGCAGCGGAAGATGGCATGAGCATCGCGTACGAAGCCGTGGCCTTTGCCAAGTTCAATAGTCTTTGGCAGGACAGTCTACGAATCGTCTTGGCGGTTGATCGTCCCAATTTTGGCTTGTGTTTGGACTCGTTTCATATTCACAGCCGCATTTGGGGGGATGCCACTGTTGAAGGCGGCCTGATTCCCGGTGGCGACAAGGCCCTCGAGAGTTCCATGGCCGAGTTTCTCGCAACGTGTCCCAGAGACAAGGTGCTTTACATGCAATTTTCGGATGCCGAGAAGTTTGATCCACCATTGACTCCAGACTCGCCCTTGTTCGAAGGACTGGAGGTTAAGAAGCCGCAATTGGCCTGGTCAAGGAGTGCAAGGCCATTTCCATTTGAAAAACCAGGATACTTTCCCGTTGCTGACACGGCAAAAACATGGATAGGTGACTACGGCTGGAAGGGGTGGTTCTCCATTGAGACGTTTTTGAAGGAAACCGAGTTGGAAACTAATGGACCAGAAGTTATGGCAGTTCGCGCCAGGGAATCAGTTGAGGCGCTTTACTCCAAAGTTTAAAGGGATATAATAGGAAGTTGTTAGTTCTAATCAAGGATGCAAATGTAGTTAGTTGGTCATTTATAGAGTTGACCAAAACTAACCAAACTTAGTTAGTGTTCCGGTCTGATTACCCGTACTAGCTCTGTCGGATATTTTGTTGGAATATCCACATGCCAGAACTAGAATAGTAAATTAAACTCCAATTTGGCCCCTGCTGCTAGCAATAGCTCAATAACCCCTGAATGACCTTCTTTAGTAGCTATTTGGAGTGCTGTTTGCTTATTACAACTACCAACAGCACTGAAATCAGCCCCTCCTGCTAGCAATAGCTTAATCACCTCTGGGTGGCCTCCTTCAGCAGCTGCTTGGAGTGCTGTATGTCCACAAAGAGCACTGGTAGGATTCACATCAGCCCCTGCTGCTAGTAATATCTTGACTACCTCCTCATGGCCTTTTTCAGCAGCTATATCGAGTGCTGTTTGATGGCTGTGACCACCAACAGCATTCACATCAGCCCCAGATGCTAGTAGTATCTTAACTACCTCTTGATGACCTTCCCCAGTGGCCATTTGGAGTGCTGTTTGCTGACCATATCCACCAACAGCATTCAAATCTGCTCCTGCTGCTAGCAGCATCTCCAGAACCTCTTGATAACCGAATTTAGCAGCCGCTTGGAGTGCTGTTAGTCCGCCAATGGGAGTGGCATCAACATTTACATTGGCCCCTGCCGCAAGTAGTACCTTAATGACCTCTTGGTGGCCTCTCTGAGCAGCTGCCTGGAGTGCCGTTTCTTTATCAAAATCAAAAGCAGAATTGACATCTGCACCAGCTGCTAGGAGGATTTCAACGATTGCCGGGTGTCCGTTTCGAGCGCCAAACCACAGCGGTGTTGGGGTATCAGTGTCTCTCCTCCTATCTGCGGCTTCTCCATATCTGAGGAGCGCACGTACGGCTTCTGTTATGCCAAAATATGCTGCCAAATGTATTCCTTCTATACTTGTTGGATAATTTCCATGGCTGTCTCTGAAGCGAAAAAAGAATCCCTCCTTCGTCATTAGCGCTTGGGCCGCTGCCTGAACCTTGGGTACACTCCTAAGAAAGCTAACGGCCTCCTGGCTTAATGCATCATCTTTACGAGCATGATATCCCCAGTTGCGTGCAGCGTAGTCGTACAATGGATTCGACCGTAAGCGCTCTTCTAACTCATCAAATCCACAAGGCCCCGTATTGAAAATTGAAAAAGAGAGGTACGTAACGCAAGCCTTCGTGATTGCGGATTTTGTGCTCAAAAGCCACTCGTTCTCGAATAAATAGTCTTGCGTCGTATAATGGACTAGCCGCACAATGTTGCTCTCTTGATCAACTGTTACCAGTCCAGCACAGAGAGAGACTATATCTTCAATGTGTAAAAAGTCTCCACTGTCCAGCTCAAAACTTCCATTTTTTATTGCCAAGGCGTGTTGAAGTTCTAATGTAGTAAGTTGTCGCTTTGCAAATGTGATCCACAATAGCACCTTTAATGCAAGTTCTATTTTCCCTGTTGTTTGTCCTTTGATTCGCTCTATGACTTGGTCATATGCGGCAGCTATAACCTGGATCTTTTGGCTTTCTTCTGAGCTTTGACCCTTCCTTTTGAAGGTCTTTATTGTATTCCGGATATCATTGACCGTGAACTTATCGATAAGTAAGTCAAGGTAGAGTTTGGCTAATAGAAACCTATGAATTATCAGTAAGTGCACACATCTCCCTTTATTTTGAAACTCACATTCCATCGACAGCTTCAGAGATACCTGTAGTAATATCCGCTTGAAGTTGCTGGTTGTGTTGCACAACATATGGTAGCGCCTTTATCTGGTATGTGAGATATTTTGCAATATCATTGCTCGTTGCACGGATCTCCAATGAGTTCTCTTTTTCAAAATGATTCATGATTGTAGGGATAAATCTGGAAGTTATAAATATGTTTGTTCCGCATTTCCCCTGGATTTCAAAGAGCTCTGAAAGCAGCTTCGTCCGGCATCCATCATTTTCTTGGCATTCATCAAGTGCATCAACAATGATAAATGTTCTCGAAAACATCGCTGCCACAGATTGAAGGAGCTTTATGCATGTTTCGAGAGGTGGTCGGGTTCTTCTTTTCCCATGTTCACGATAAAGGGCTTTTATACGATCTGGGATAGACGGTCGACATGCGGCCATTTGTTTCAATAGGTTCATCAGCAAGTGATCAATCCTTTGTTCAGTCTGACGGTTAAAGTTGCAGTAGAGGTATGCCATGCAGGTCTCTGGCTCATTGCGAAGATATGACTCGAGGTGATCAACCACGACCGAGGTTAAAATTGTCTTCCCTGCCCCGGGCATTCCTGGACAAAATAAGGTATGCTTGCTTGTAGCTACCCAGCTCTGGACTTCTTTTGAATCAAGAAGCCATTGGCCAGTTCCGGGTTGTCGCCTTGCAAAATAGTCACTTTGCTGTGGACCATAGTCAACTTTCGTAAGCCAATCGAGGATTTCAAGATCTTCCTGTTTGAGCAAGCTAGACTTGATATAGGCGACATCTCCTCGTGTTAGAGATGTATCTTCCTTAGCTATAGACCCTGTTAGAAATTTACCGACTTGTTGAAGAAACGACCTACTTTGCTGCACTGCGTCTAGGACATCCTTGATTGAGTCCTCTTCTGCCACCTCACTTGGTTCAACATATTGTAAAAGCTCTTTAGCAAACGCAGCTGCCACAGCTGCAGCGTGTTCTTGCCAATCTTTGCTCTTTTGAGAGTCTGCATAATCGCAGATGCCTCGAATGACGATGCAAGGGAATAAATCCATCAATCCTGCTGCTTCCATTTCGAGACACAAAACCTCTCCGCCAAGGGACTCATTTAGTCTATCACGAAACTCAGCGTCTTTTATTACTTGGTTACCGGACGCGATTAAACCATAATGAACACACACATCGTCATAACTACGACTGGAGGTGTTCGGCGTAAACATGGGGTCTTTCAGTGACTCAGTCCGAGTATACTTAGGCACCAACTTTGGCCATTTCTGGCCGAGCTCCTCTAGATACTCGGGTATCTTTGATCCAGCCATATCATGGTCGGTCTCCAAATTTGTCAAGGCTGTTAGTAGCACGCTTGGAGGATTGTTCAATGCGCCGGTTCGTTTGAACTCGCCATTCTTTTCTGCCTTGCCAAGGTCCCATTGGACTACGCCAGGATATTGACCAGTCGGTGTGCTGACCACAACGTCGCCGAGCCTCACTCTAGATGGGATGCCACCGCCGATGCCCACCATAAGACCGATTTTCATAGATGGAAAGGTGCGCACCATCTGGGTCGTACAAATGGCAGCCGCATTGTTGCCGATCTTCCCTTTCGGCAGACAAGCTATAACAACATTGTGTTGTCCAATAGCTCCAAGTGTATATGCGTTCGGGTCGTCATGCGGCTTAGGGAGATTCGGATAGATGTGGTCTAGCATTGCTTTTGCCGCCGTCTGCTCTTTTGGCAGCGCGCATACCCATCCTACGGTGAAGTCATTGTGGGTCAATTCTGGTGGTTGGGACCCACGCCTCTCCTTCTTTCTGATTGTTTCAGTGGAAGTAGAATATTCTTCTCCATCGCTTTCCCTATGTCGCTTTGACATGACTGATTTGCTCGGGGCACGTGGGCGCCGCCAGGCACAGCGGCTCAGGCTCGATGTTTGCAGGCAGGAGCCGGTGCCTCAAATACCAGTAGTATTTAAATAGGTGATGCAAAGATAAATTAGCATGCTTAGGCGATAAAAAACTAATTGGAGGAGAGAAGTTTTGTTGCGATTCTTGCAGCCTGATTGAGGCTAGATGCACAGCCTGGTTTGTGATCGGGCATCATCACGTGCACTTGCGGCCAATCATTTTGATTCTTTTCAACCCTGCATCCCGCATCTGCATTTCGCGTCACAGATTCCATGGGTTGTTCAGCGGCTAGCCGCAGCCAACAAACTGAGCCGACCAACGCTGTACAGCTGCTACACGTCCCGGCAGTGGAGCATGTGCGGTCCCCTATCCCTTTTAGTTTTCTGGAGTCGATTACTCTCTGCATCAGATACTGGCTGTCACCCCTGTAAAGGGCATGGATCTTGATGCACTAAGGTTTAATAAACATTGAAGCAAAGTTCTTCGTAAAATCCACACACACATAGTCACATTCAAGTACTTTAACAAGCAAATAGCTAGTCTTTTTTTGTACCACTTGTTCGATAAAAAAGGAGAAATTCAAGGTGATGCACTAGCCAGGTTACAAGGGCATAGAAATTGTGCTTGACAACGGCTTTTGCCGTATAAATATCCTACCAGGACTAAGGGAGCAACTCAATTGTACAGAACATGTGATTTCTTAACATATGCTGTTTCATTAAAATTCATTCCGTCCTCCTGGGGGTTTCCCAAGTCAAAGATAGGCTGTCAAACCCTGCTGGACCAGTGGCTCAGCGCCCTGGATCAATTAGGCCTAGCTTTGTCGGCGAGCACGCTTCCCCTCTTCATTTTCGTTCAATTAACAACCTTGATCACAACCAACCCTCATCACCTAGCAGTGAAAGGTTTATCCGTTTATCCCTTCCTCCTTCGTCTGAGAATTCATCTTACTCAGCCGACCATCAACCTTCTCTGTTGGTCACCACTTAGGCGTGGGTGTCAAACACCAAAGGAGGCATTTTGCAGGCAGCAGCTTATTCTACCCCACTACAGCCAGGCAACTGAACTCAGCCACTCTAGATCATCCTTCATCTCAGGATTCAGGAACGCTGATTTTAGATCAAAATTCCATGATAACTTAATAGTAACAAACTCAATTGTTCTTCAGTCTGATCATTCAAGATAAACCATGTCAGACGAGGACGTTCTCTGCGCATCCTGCGCCAAGGTGGATCTCTTTTCACTTTTTACTGGGCCGCGGTATTATCCAGGAGACGGGTACGGTTTTCGAGTGCGCGCCGAGCTTGGCACGCTGCAAGAGGTTAAAAATAACACCAAATGTCCCCTGTGCCGGCTCGTAAAGCACGATCTTTACGGACAGCATGTTGCTCACCCATGGGAATACTATGGCGAAGAGTGCAACCCCGCAAACGTCAGGTGTACTCTCCACCCCATCCGCACTGACTACGATGAAGACACGAAATACAGCGATACCAATACAAAAGACCTGGTGGCAACACGGCTCCAAGTGCACTTGCACGGGATCCCAGGCTGCTCTCGAGAAGAATCAGACTTGATACGCCGACACCACAGGGGGCCTGGCATCCAGTTGCTCTCTCCCCAGTCTGTGGACCCTGCTCGGCCGCTGCTCAATGGATTTCGCGCCACCTCGATGAAGAACAGTCTTGCGCTGCTTGCGAAGTGGATTGAATCCTGCGACGCGCACCATCACGAAACCTGCCAACATGACTGGACCTCGGCCTCTCCCTTCGAGTCCAGACCAGATGCGATTCGCGTCATTGACGTTGAGCAGCGAAGGCTCGTCGAGCGGGATTCAGCCGTGGTCAAGTACGCAGCGCTCAGCTACGTCTGGGGCCAAGACATGGAGGCGTATGCCAAACTCGCCGATGAGCTGAGGGTACACGAAGATGAATCTGGAGACGTTTCCACTTTGCTTCCACTGACCGCCCCGAAAGTCATCGAGGATGCCATCTCGGTTTGCAAGGCTCTTGCCATTCCGTACCTGTGGGTGGACCTGTACTGCATACACCAAGATGATGGCGCCAGAAAGGCCATGGAGATTAGGGCCATGGGGTATATATATCGGCACTCACGTATCACTCTTGTCGCGGGCTCTAAACATGGTCTATTGCACGCACCAGATGCGGACAACCTGGGAAGGCGCCAAACGACGGAAACCATCGGCAAGCAACAGTACGTCTCTGCGCTGCCTTCCATCAGAGAGCAGATCCAAGGCTCGGACTGGTGCACCAGAGGCTGGTGCTTTCAGGAGGGCCAGTTGGCAAGAAGAATCGCATTCTTCGGGGACTACGACGTGTCGTTTTTGTGTGGCGCTGGGCACTGGAGGGAAGGTCTTCACTGCGGACCGTATGGCCACGATGCCAATATTCCGGATATCAACCTAAAATCTGAAGGGTACTACACACTTTCCGCCATTAGCTGGCTGAGGACAGCCCAGTGGGACTTTGAAGAGTACAATTCCATCCTGCTTGCCTATTCCCAGCGCAAGCTTTCCTATGAGTCCGACAGGCTGGACGCCATATCGGGCTGTCTGAACATCCTTTCGCAGAAAAAGAGCATGCAGTTTTTCAACGGCCTGCCCTCCATCGATTTCCACTACGCCTTGCTGTGGGAGGGCGAGTATGACCGGCCGCGTGCCGGGTTTCCTAGCTGGTCGTGGGCCGGCTGGCAAGCCTTGGGACAAATGTACTTTGCCGGCCCAAAGGAGGGCAGCACCTCGGGCGCCTTGAAGCGGCTCGAAAATGGCCATTTCGGATACCAGGACGAAAACCCTCCCCAAGTTGAGCTGCAGGGTGTTTTGATTCGTTCCGGCATGGAACGACCGCACCAGCAAAACAAGTGCTCGCAGAAACTAGCGCAGCTGACGCTATCCGGCGATATTCTCACTGTCAAATCGGAGGTGGCCAAGTTTTCCATACAAGTCACGGCCGAGTCATCTGCGGATCCTGGGCCGGGAGAAAAAGGATGGGCAGAAGGACATATCCCTCCCAATTTCGAAACTGCGAACGGGCAGTATTCGGAAGACTGGGACGCGGAGACCGAATACCGCAAACCGTATGAAAGGTTTCACCTGGGTGACTCGTCCGGAAACTTGCTCAGGCACGTCATTCGCTGGTACAATCACTCGCCGCTGTGCCTTCAATTTCTCCCGTCGACTTTGCGCGGAAGCACTATCACCTGGCTTCTCCGAGATGGTATTGAGCTGATTAAAATTGCCGAGGCCAAGCTGGAGGAGGGCACTGCAGAACTGAAGCCTTTTCACCATGTTTTCTGCCTCGGGATTGACAGGACTGGATGCAACCCGGGGTGTGGGCGGAGGATGGGCATGTTTGTGATACCAAAGGAGGCATGGGATAGGGCAGGACCAGAGGAGATGACGGTCGAGTTTTCATAGGGTCAATAGGAACAACGTATACCAAAACCTGAAATTATATATCTGTTATTTTTTAGCAGAATTCTCGTTGCTTGACAAAATTCATTCAGCGCAGTCACTTTTGCTGTGCTGCGAGAAGACAATTGTATCCATCTAGACCTGCAGCATTTGGAATACTCAAGCCATCTTCAATTACCTTGTTGGGCTCAATTTAACGCATTTAACACTGGCATAAAGCAGAACCAAACATTTTAATTAGTGCTATGATTCAACTCCTGCCTCTTTCAAGAACCCGCTGCGTTCTCGCATACACCTCTCCAAACCTCCCCGGCTCGTACGGCGGAGGCGCAGCTTCGTCATCATCAGCTGCCAAGACGCCGCCCTCGGTCCTCCGCGGCGCTTCATTGGTCGTCGTCACCGTCGTCAGCTCCAACTGATCCGGTTTACCTTGCCTGGCCTTCCATTCTTTCATCTGAGCGCGCCGCCTCACCAGCGCAGCGATGACGAAGATAAGAAACGCGAAGCCCGCAAACGACCCCAGTATGGCCCCCACGATGACGCCTCGCGAGGGTCCTAGCGGATCACCGCTGCTGCTCGACGACACCCCCGTTTCCACCTGTAGCTGGGTCTGCCCCCTTGCCGCGTTGCAGTACAGGTGCAGCACCTCGGTCGCGGAACTGAGCGGGCCTTCTGCCTTGCTGCTGCTGCATCTGATGCTGATTTGCGCCGTCAGGCTCTGGGATATATAATCGGACACGTCTTGCTTGATGCACGCGCACGACGCCAAAGCTTCCGGTCCGTTGCTCGGGCACAGGTTCAACGTCATGTACATGGCTGCATAGTCCAGCGCTGTCTGCGCACAGCTCTCCAGGTCCTTGAACTCGGACATGTCGGTCATGTAGTACGTCATGTCGCCCGGGGGATCCGTCTGCACCGGCATGGAATCGGTGCCCGAGTTGAGGAGGCAGTAGCCCCGAAAAACGTCCAGCATGGATGTTACGTCGGCCTTGTTCTGGGAGCAGTACATTTCAACGGCGCTCGTCATGGCGCTGTCGACGGCCGTCGAGCGGTCGTGCTCGCACAGGCATGGCGCAAGACTGCTCCGTTGCGTCGGGCAGCCCATGTTGGTCTGGTAACACGGTCAGCCGGCCAAGAGGACCTGCTAGCGGGACTTACTCTCTGCCGCAACTCTCGCAACGCCGCGGCCTTGGCACACGGTGCCAGCTCCTGAAAGGCATCCAGCTCCTGTAGGTACAAAGTCAAGGGAGAATACGTCGCGGTGGGGAACTCCAGGCTAGCATCCTGCCTGCAGTATCCTATGAGGGCCGAGTACGCTGAGGACTGGTATTCGGTACGCGCAGGGCCGCAAGAAGAGCCGATGCCTTCTCTGACCGAGCGAGAGAGTGCGTCGAAGCCCGTGAGGCATACACACGATTGCACATCCGTTGCACCGTCGCCGCCACATGTAAATTGGTCAACGTGTGTGTTAATGGCGCTGCTGATGACGGCTCTGGGGCAGCTTGCCTGTTGAAAATAATTAGCCAAGCCTCTTTTGGTCGGGGATAATTCGGACACCGAGTGCATACCAGAGATTGGTAGAGAGGCGAGTCTGTGATGTAGTAGACATCATCTGCTCGTGCCAAGCCAAGCAGCAGTAAGGCCATCAGCCGTAGTCCATCAAGACTACTAAACATTGTCGCCGATGTTTCACGAATGCACGAGGAATGTTTCCAGAAGGACCAGCCCCTCCGTTCCTCGGCGTATCCGTTTCTTTTATTCACCTCGCATCCCCGACCACTCGGGCATGCAAGGATTGCGATGGCGCCAGCCAGCTGACCATTCGGGGGTGCCATCTTGGCCCCGACGACCCAAGTCAGCCCTGTCGGGATGGTGGGCGAGGATTAAACTTGAGAGGCAAGCTTAACGTGTCCGCTATTACCGGCTGAAAAGGCCCCCGCGTATCCAATAGGACCGCCAGTGTTATACGGAGTCAGTAGCCCGACAACACCGCTGCTGCCAAGACGCCATGTCAGCCCAACCCTCCAATGCTACGTAGATGCATCATTGTGGGCCGATTCTACTTCCAACTGTCCTCTAGCCCGCTTCTCTAGAATATATAACCGGCTCGCAGGTGAATGAACCATGCTGGATTTTATCATGTCAATGATTTTGATGAAAAAGAAGCCCTCTTGACCTACAATCCGACGCAATCCGCCCGTCATAGGGAAGTACTGCCAAGACTGTTTTCAGCTGGGGTGTTTGCCAAGACCAAGGACCTCGCTTTCGGATTCCCATTAACCCCAGTGGTGTGAAGCTTGGCCTGCAAGTAACTGTGACGTCCAGGCCCGTAAGCATCATGATGGCAGCAGTTACTTGGAATAGTGGATACAGCTCTGAACCATTGAGCTGAATGGTTCGGTTTTCATGAGGGAATCACATGCTGGGTTGTGCCAGAAAGGTCTTTATTTTTATTACCAGTATCTATCTTGAAAAGCCCAATTCTTCTCAAAGTTTTCGATTGCATTCGCTTAGTTGTTTAATTTAGGGGTAGTGACCTGGTACCTAGCCATCGGAATATCAACGCGCCGATCTGTTTCTTTAGAAACGCTATTGAACTATTCCTTGGCGATAAGGCCAAGTTGGATTAAGATGCCTGCTTCCCCGCCTCCTTCTTTTCTTTTTCCATCTTCTCCCACTCCAGCCGCCTCCTCCTCTCCTCCTCCAACGAATCCATCCGCCTCTTCAGTTCCTTGATTTCCTCCTCAACCAAAGACCTTGCCCCTGCTGCGCCCTTCGGCACCTTTGAGAGAAACTGCGTCATGTCGACAATCTCTTTGTGCACCATGTCGATTCTCTCGTCTGTATCATTACTGTCGCGAGGAGGCGCGTCCAGCGTAGCGCCCTGTCGCAGGCGATCGGCGGCCGCTTTGGAGGCAGCCAGAGCATTGGAGTAGACGGAGAGCTCTCTGCTCGCGCGAAGGACGGCGGGGTCCGTCTTGTCCGCTGCATTTTGCACCTCGTTTTCGTAGTCCGTCTTCTTCCGGGCGTGCTCCTCCTCGATGCATTGAAGCTCCCACAGCGGCAAGTCTTCTGGCTTCTGGCAGATGCCGTTCGGGCAGTGTTTCTCAGCTGCCTTCCTGGCCTGTCGGAGATTAGACGAGGCGCGATCCACGCCCCACTTGTGCTTCCAGATGCTGAAGCTCGACTTCCACAGCTCATCTTCGGTTTTGGCGTCCAGCATCTCCTTTTTCAGCTTTTCACCCTGCTCTTCGAAATACTTGACCGTGCGCTCGGCGTCAGAAACTCTCATCAGAGGCGCTTCCGCATGGTACTTGGCCGTGTTGGCACAGGCCTTCCGGGCTTGGTCGGTCTGGAAATGATCACCATGGAAGTCGTCGGGCCACCCATTTTGCCGATAGAGAGTGGCCAGGTCCATGTCGAAGTCGTCCCATTCGCGGCCGGAATTTCCTCCGCCAGGGAGAACTTTGAGCCGGCGATACCAAGAGTTGATATCTTTCAGCACATCAGGAGCAAAGCGGTTGCGCATATGCTCAAAGGCGTTCCAGTTATCACTAGAGCTCGGGTGTTTTGGTTCTGGGATGAATTCAAAAGCCAGGTCGCTGCTGGACCAATTCTCCTGGTCAATGATCCATATCATGTGTTTTCTGGCGTCGTAAATGATGACGCTCTGATGATTGCCCATAAGAGAAAGAGGCGTCATCCAAGGACGCATGTATGGGCCGTCTGCAGCGTCAAAGTCCGTTCCCTCAGGGTTTCCATAGAAGGGATCGCGTCCCTGCTCCACGTCTCCATCGTCGCGGTAATCAACGAAACGACCTCCCTGAAAAAAGTCTTGCTGCCCAGCCTTTTCCTTGTCAATGTAAGGCAAGATTGAGTACAGGCGGACAATGGAAGGATCCAGGCCAAGAGCGTCGAAGGTGGCTTGATTGTGGCTCATGTTGTGTGGACCAGTGATGATGCCGTCTAGGTCAAGGTAGCGCATTTCCGCCAGTGTCTTGTAAATGTCAAGCATGAGATCTGCCACCTCTTGCATCCTTGCCTCGTCGCTTGTCGACATGGGCAGAGAAGAGGGCCTGTCGAGAATCTCATCCTGGAGCCGGTTGACCCAGAACCTGTCGACCCAAAACATCCAAAGGCCGACGAAGCCCAGAATAAGGACAACTGCGCGCCGTACCATACGCCATTTGCGTCGCGACAGGGGCCCTATGGGTCCTGAACCTGGAAGACCCGCATCGCCGAGCTTGCCCTTTGCGAAAAGGTCAGTCTGCGCCATTGTGCTCGATGACGCCTCGCGTCAATGGCAAGACTGTAGCAGTTGCGACGCAAAATAGTCCGACGGGCGAAAAAGGAGAGGCCGTTGGTTCCGCTGACCGTTATCCTTAACATCAAGCAAATTAGGGGCGTTAGTCATCACAAGGCGCTGACGGGGACGCTAGCGCGCCGTGCCGAAGCTCGGGATCAAGCACCGAAGCATTATTGCCGGAATAAGAAATATTGACGGTGGCGGCATCGAATCCTGCGTCTCTTCTGTGCCGGTATCTAAGCTATTTACTGTGTACAGCGCCCACGAGGGGGGACTTGCCTCGGGGGAGGGTGGTTGGGGTATTTCTTCTTGTTCTTTGTTTTTACAGGCGGGGTATAACTTAGTAGGTTCAAAACGAGCCGAGGCATTTATCAGCTAGCTATGCCTCCAGGTGCGCATCACCTCGGCGCACTGCTTCCCGAAATCCTGCCACTCGAGGGCGCTCCATTTCTGGGGGTTCTCCTGGGCGTCGACAAAGTGCTTCATGGCGAGGACGGCCTGGTTGGCCCAGCGGGCGGCGGAGACGTGGCCGACGCCGGTGGCGAGGGGCGTCATGAGGACGTTTTGGACAAACTCAATGTGCTGGCGGGCGTGGCCCATCTCGACGAGGCAGTTGTGGTTGTCGATGGCGCACAGCAGGCTCCAGAGGCACTCGTAGACAATCTCGCGGTCCCAGCGCACGTCGTCGGGCATGCGCATCGTCGGGCAGAGGGCCACGCGCCGCGCGCCCCAGACGTTCTTGGAGCGGGCGTGGAAGTCGTCGGGGATCTGGACCAGCGTGCACGACCCGGGCGGCGCAAACCCGCGCCACTGCTGGTACAGCCGCTGCTGCACCACGCGCGTGAGGGCCAGGTAGTCGTCGCGGGGGGACAGCGCGCGGGAGATGGCGTCGTCAAAGGCGCCGTCCAGCCGCCCGTACGAGTTGGCCGGCGACACGATGGTGTCGAACAGCACCGACGACGGGAGCTGCGACAGCGCGCAGCTGTAGATGTGCACCTGCACCGACGCCGGCAGCTTGTGCGTGCGCCGCGCCTCCTCAAAGGCCGCCTTGAAGCTGTCCTCCATGCACAGGAGATGGATCGTCGGGAAGGGCGGCATCGTCGGTGCGGAGGAGACAGAGTGTGGTGATGTTTCCTTGCGGTTTGCTTCCAGACGTCGTCATGTAACATCCATCCGTCCATTGCCACCCGTAACCGAGCCCACTAAACCACCCTGACGGTTTTTTCTGACTGGGCGACCCCGCTAAACCCGGCCCTGATGCGCCCTGATGCGCCCTGCATATCGATAAGTGCCATGCCCAACAGAAGCTCTCCAGCAGCTCCATCCCAATCCCCATGTCTTCCCATGCTCTCCCACGTTCCAACGGGTGCTCCGTCCAATTAACTCGCAATCGGTATCCTACAGCGCCCCAACGCACTAACCCAGTCCATCCTTCGCGCACAAATGATTTGCAGCCATGCTCCCGCCTCAACCTAAAAAATCCTCCGCCCAGGAATCGCTTCCTCAGCCCCTCGCCCCCAGCGCACCACGCGCCCCCGTTAATTGGCTGCAGGGCTGAAGCTCCCCACAACGTTGCTTCATAAGGCGAAGCCCCTCCCCCTCCTTCGATTCCGCCATCCTCTCATCAACCCCTTGCGCCGGCCACGACAGCAACCTCTCCATCGCCTGCACCAGCATTATACAGGGCATCACTGTCTGCATTCCCTTTACCAGCAAGCTACCCCGCCACCACAACCCCCAGATTCATTATGGTACAGACCCAATCCTCGCCCCAGCCGCATCCCCTCCAATCCCGCTAACCATGGTCGTCACCCAGTCCGAAGCAGGTCTCCCCCCACACTGGGAGGTTCGACAGTCCCGAAGCAGGGCCATCCCCTACTACTTCAACGCGACCACCAACGAATCGCGATGGGAAGCTCCCGAGGGCACCGACACCCAGAAGCTTGACCAGTACCTCGCCGCCCACCACGGCGCCAACGCCCAGCCCGCCCAGAACTCGAACGAGCAGGTGCGCGCCGCTCATCTCCTCATCAAGCACCGAGACTCGCGCCGAGCCAGCAGCTGGAAAGAGGTAGGCCGATTCCCCCCGACGCTAGCGAGCGCCCTCGTTTAACCCTACGGCAGGACAACATTACCCGAAGCAAAGAGGAAGCCATTTCTATCCTTTCGGACTTCGAACAGAGGATCCGAGCAGGCGATGTCACCCTGGCTCAGCTTGCGCAGGATGAATCCGACTGCTCCTCGGCCCGCAAAGGCGGCGACCTAGGCTTCTTCGGCAGAGGCCAGATGCAGGCTCCTTTTGAGCACGCCGCCTTTGCCCTCAAGGTTGGCGAGATGAGCAGCATCGTGGAGACGGACAGCGGCGTGCATCTGATTGAGCGGTACGTTTTCTCCGAAATCACCACACCCCCATTCCGGTTGCTAACTTGTGGGCGCGTGTTAGAATTGGATAAGGGATAGCAGCATGAGTTGAAAACAAAAGCCCAGGCTTCTTCGGCCTTCTTTTCACCCTTGACTTGTAACCACCCCCGACGTAATTCAGGCCCACTGCCGCCCCCAGAAACGTGATCCAGTGGCTTGCGCCCACAGCCGCTCCCGAAGCCAGGACACGAGGAATGAATCGGGCTTCTCGGAGGAGTCGCATATATTGGAAATGGGTAAGATGCTCTATTAACAAACATAAGCAAGGACCATGGGACATTTCGCCTTGCCAGTGCCATTATTGTGCTATGAATATTGCTTGAATTAGCGACCGTAGCATTCCCCTCCATTAAATGCGGTGTACTTCCTATTATAACACTTCCTGCCCTCAAACGCAATCAAATAAGCCAAAATATCACCATAAGGGTCGCCAGTGTTGTCCCAATAGCAACATCAAACACAGAGCCTGAGCTGACAATAACCGTACAATCACTACCCACACAAGGCTTTGAGGTTCCGGAGGGCGTAGGCTGCGTCACACTGGTAATAACCTCAGTGCAGTTTCCGCAGATAGGACTAGGCGTAGGGGTCGTAATGACAGGAAGATCAGTTGGCGTGCCGAGACCACCTTGTCGCGTGAGGACGCTGACACCCGGCTTGGTTTTCTTATACACGTCGTAGTACTTGGTTCCGTTGACGATTGCTCCACAACCACCTGTATCTGGTGCGTTGGCCAGGCAGAAGTCCTCGCACTTGTCCTCGGATGCCGGGATAACGGTAACGGTAGAAAGACTTTCGAGGCCACACCAGCAGTAGTTGTCTCCCAGCGCAGAAAAGTTGCTATAGCGCCCGCAACGAGTCCAGCAGTCTTCATAGGTGAGCGGAGGGTTGCCAAAGGTAAATTCGGTCTTGCGGTTGACCTCGGCGCAGCCAACTCGCTCCCAGCCTTCGATTGGCGGCGGGCGTTCGACGCCAGCTGCTCTAACAGAAAGCACCATAAGTGCAGCGGCAAAGGCGGATTGGATCATCATGTTGATATTTGTAAGAAAAAGGATCAAAAAAAATAAATTAGAGAAAATTGTGGAAGTCTAATATGATAGGAGCTGAGGGTCAACTTCTGTGAGTAGCTTGAGGAGACAAATACATGAGGTGCCACCTCGCTTTATATACGTACGGCTGAATTTAGAGTCACAATTAGCAGTGCCAAGATACCGCCTTCATCCTGTGCGTTACTATTTTTCACAGCAGCTGGACCAATTGCTGGCTGGAATGCTGAGTATGCATCACGTTTAACCTTAAAGTGAACCAGTGTCTTGGGTCAGGTGGAGGCGTATACCAGCGAAAGGCTGACACGGAGGCTGAGGAATTTCAGTTCAGCTCGCTCTGCTGCAAAGCACTAGTGCTGTGGTGCTTCGCCACGACATGAGCTCGGCGTGAGTTTGACTACGAGGAGGCAAAAAACATTGTGACTGCGCGTGGGACCATTGATCTGGATGGAAAGTTACAAAAGGTTTGGGGTTTGAGTTAGAAGATTCAACTTTTTTTTTTAAAACACAGTTAAGTCACAGGTTTACCGATTTGTATAGAAGAGAAAGAATAGGCATGTATAACTAGCTCGTACATATTGCAGAGCGAGTGAAGACCATGGTGTGGCCATTTTTGGTACAGGGTAATTAATGCGATTGTGCAATCAAAATTGCTACATATGGACACGGAGTAGTTTTCTATGTCAGTTATCGCTTTCTATTTTTCTTCATCTTATTTTATGATACAAATTTACCGGAATTTACCATTAGAATTGTTGATCAAGTTGCTTGTCATCGTTTGGTAGTGCTGAAATTGATTTTAGCCAAGTCAAACTAAAAAACTGCGGTAGCAGGGCACATCCCGAAGCTTACCCGAGAGGGTCGATTTCCGAGCCTAGGAGTCATGAGCCAAAGACTATGCGTTGCGACCCTGATAGCTAAATGACACAGCTACGTGGCATAGCTGGTCGGACACGCGACAAATTAAATGGATAAATGCTAATGCCGCCGGCCTCACTTCCTCCGGCGACTGCGTGATTCCAGCCTCTGCTGGGCATTTGTGACCTAGGGCTGAAGCCGCTACTGCAAGGCGCCCCAAGCGCCGGCACCAGCTGAGCCTTGGCGGCCAAATAGTCTCCCCGGCTCGCACTCGCTCCTCTGGCGCACTAGACACGTGACTGCCTAGATGTTTAGTGGAGGAAATAGGAAAACTGAGGGGCTTTTTCGTTCTTCGCACTCGCACAGGCGGCGCTACCAAACCAATTTTGGTGCTATCGTGAGGCGCTAGCATGGGCCGTCTCTGACGATCCCCTCAACGAACATGTACGTAAAGAAAAAATAGCACGGCCGCATGGTCTATATAATTAGAATGATCCGGCTCTGTTCTAAAATGCTTTTTTGTAGATCATCATCACTTCCTACTACTTTAACTTGACCACTCGCCACACACCAATCTCTGTACTTTATAGTTCTCTCACACATCAACCATGACTGCCTCATCAAAGACTATTCTTGTGACCGGCGCCACTGGAAAGCAAGGTGGCGCTGTTATCAACCACCTCCTGGCTTCACCGGAATCTTCAAACATCAAGATTGTGGCCGTGACCCGAGACAGCTCGAGCTCCCGGGCCCAAAAGCTCGCCTCCCTCCCCAACGTTTCCGTCATTGTCGGAGATTTGTCCAACCCAGACCACATGTTCACCAAAGCCGAGCACGTCGACGCCGTCTACAGCGTGCAGATCAATTCGGACGCCGAGGAGCAGCAGGGCAAGGCGCTCATCGACTCGGCCGTCATGCACGGCGTGCAGCACTTTGTCTACTCGTCCGGCGACCGCGGCGGGCCCGAGCGATCCCCCCAAAACCCGACCTTTGTCAAGAACTTTGCTAGCAAGCACGCCATCGAGCACCACCTGGAGCAGCGAGCGGCCAAGAGCCCGCAGCGCATGACGTACACCATCCTGCGGCCCGTCACCTTCTTCGACAACCTCACGGCCGACATCCACGGCCAGGGCTTCGCCCGCATGTGGGAGCAGCTCGGCAGCAAGAAGCTGCAGTTCGTGTCGACCGGCGACATTGGCTGGTTCGCCGCCCAGAGCTTCCTCCACCCCGAAAAGTACCGGAACGCGGCCCCGACGCTGGTGGGCGATGAGCTGACGCAGCCCGAGGCCGACGCCGTCTTCAAGCAGGTCCTGGGGCGCTCCATGGCCATGGCGCCGTGTCCCATTGCGAGCGCCGTCAAGTTTGTGCTGAAAGGCACCGTCGGAGACATGTTTGCCTGGTTCGGCAAGGAGGGCTACGGCGGAAGCGTCGAGGACTGCCGCGCCGCGTATCCCGCCATGCAGGATTTCCGCGCGTGGCTGGAGGAGAACAAGGGGCGTTTTGCGAATTAGCTGAACTGTATGAGAAACGGATTATGATTGTGCATTTTAATTAGACTAGAAGCGAGAAATCTGCAATTTGTTATAATTTCTTCACTTAAAACAAGATCCGGATATTGTTTGTGAGACAGTTCTAGTGTTGTTTGTCTTTCCAAACCATTCTATTCGGCAGGGCAGATTCAATAGCGTTGAATAGGAAATGGTTTACAAAAGCAGTGAGGAAACCTCGCAATTGAAAAGACTTGGTAACAAAGCTACTGATTGAGGCGTCCAAAAGTCGGATCTGTTCGCCTATTATGCCTAATCTCTGAAGCGCCCGACTGCATACATCGAAGCTCACTCACGCCTGCTCATCCTTGGACCTATTCACAACAGAGAATGCTCTGTTGGCCTTTCCATCGAAATGTCACATTTGAAGATTTATTTCTGCGAGATATGCGCTGGCCCCATACGTTGGCTGGGTTATTTCGATGATGCTGATGCTGAGAGTGATGATGGCATTCCACTCGACGATGATTCGGTACCCTGGGACGAAATAATATCCAGTGGCGCACAACGTTTGGAGGACCTAAATCCAGATCATGAGGGCTCAACGGCACAGCCGCAGAATACTGGCTGGCTGCTGGACTGGCACGCTTTTGGGTTCAATGCCGATGTAGATCGCGCTCGCAAGTAGGTCCCAGTTGTGTCATCTCCACGCGATGCTGATCCTTAACGTCCTGCTAGGGCAATCGTCATTGTCCGGAGCCATCGCTTTTGATGACAATTGCGAATATGCGGAGCCTTGGAACTTTAATATGACAAATCCTCGAGCGAGTAGAAAATAGTCCCATAAGAAGCACCATGCAGAAATATTTTCCGCTCAAGGCCCAGAAGGCACGTGTATTTGGGCAGTGGCGGCATCCGGAATAGGCCGACTTACGCTGAACCTTCCCTGTCTGGCTTCGGCTTGGTATGTAGTCCCAAAGATGGCTATTGTACAAAGCACCGGAATGGCCCGCTACTCAGGATGAACCCTTTTCTTTCAAGATGGCTTCAAGGGCGTGGTCCTGTCCGCCTTCGATATCAATAATAAACACCTTATCGTCCGATTCTTTTGCCTTTGAGGCCAACCAAGAGAAATCATAAGAGTGAAACGCAGGGAGATTCTTTGCCATTACAACCATATTGGTTATAAAACTGGTCATCCTGGCCTAGACTTGATACATCTATTCCCAAGTTGTTAATTATAGGTTGCCTATTGCGAATATATGAATCATGTAGAATCTTCTAACTGGCTCCTTTAGAGAGTACTTGGCAAAATAATCAGGCATAAATACCAAAGACCACAAATGGTTGTCGAATCTATTAGGAAGATTAGCAACTATATACTTTTGCAGTTCTCGTTCGCCATGATCGCCGATACATACCCATTCTCTACCAATGAGTTCATTGTACTAGATGATACAAATATCTTTAATACTTCGGTAAGAGAAACTTAGTTAGTGCCAGTCTACTTAAGAAGTCTAGTAAACAAAAGGATCCAAGATAGGCAAGCTTACGTTCAATATTAACAACAAATTTTGGTCTAACTACATACGTGAAAAGACTTACTAATAAGAGGTGTTTCTGCGTCGAGCTTAGCGTCAAGGTCTTCGTATAAAATCATGCCATTTACTAGGATTATGTCGAAAACCTTCCATTTGATGAACAATGACAGAGCTGCGAGTTCGGCCATCATTATCATGGATTCGAACAACCGCTCCTAAGGTAGCCCGTAGTTCTTAAGTAGATATTTAGCAATTCCGGTAAGTTTCGCTTATTGCTCATTCGAAACAGGCGACGACCCAGAATTGTTGCGGATGGCTGTGGCGATGGCTGCAAGTTGCTGGGACCAGGATTCAACCATGTCCGCCATCTGGGCGTTACGGGGGCAGAGTTGGGTTTGACATGATGGGGAAGAATGAAATGGGATTGAGGCCAATTTGTAATGGAAGTAGTGGTGTGATTTGGTTGCGAATGAACCTCAACGAAATCTTGAAGATGGCTCACTGTCTTATAACCACCGCAGACTGTACATGTGAAGCCGAACTACGGACGTATAGCACCGAAGTTCGGGTTATGAAAGCTCGGTCTTGGTAGGCCGCTGCTATTCGTCAAATAAACCGAGAAGGGCCCCACAAGCTCGGTGATAATATTGTGGGTCTTAATTCCCGTAGTTCGGGATATTTTCCCCTGCAATGATCCTGCAGGATTCAAGTCAACCGTGCCTTGATTATTTGAGAGGAAATGTTGTAATAGGCTCAGGCTGAGCTCAGAGGCACCCTATACATTAGTGGTTCTGTTCAAAGAGACACTTTGGTTCACATCGATCTTCCACTATGCGTGCCTTCATGGATGGCTGGCACGGCCAGCTTGGATCTTACATATCATCAGGCTAGTTTTTGAAATGTTATTATATTTTTTCTATGTCTGGTATATTCTAGCCCAATTCGTTTGCCGCTTGAAGGATAATTTAAAACGCTTTGCATATGCCCGCAGTCATTTTATGATCCCTACCACAGCTACATACTAGCTGCTGATCAAAATCCTTTGAAGGTATTAAAAAACGACAAGTTTCCCTTCCCAAGGATCCTTAGATCAATTGACCGAGTCGTAGGAGTATGTATGTCTCTTAAACAAGGACCGGTTCCGACTGAAGAGGAGTGGAGACGGGTTGCGGAAATGGGTGAGAATCAAGACCACGAGCCAAATGACTCCAATTGTGGGTAGTAGCATGGGGCTCTTTTGGTATTCGTTGGCGTAGTTTGCATTCAAAGAGAGCAACGATATGAGGGCCATGGCGATACTTAAACTGATAAATATGCCTGTCCGGATAATACCCCACTTGGTCCATGGCTTGGTTCGAGCAATAATTGTTAGAAGGCACATCGTGAGGAGCGTGACGCCGCCGCAGATGTGGCCATAGTTGAACTATACGCTGGATTAGGGAATTGATCAATCTTAGGTAAGAAGTTTGACTCACCATCAACTCAAAATCATGCCAAGCTTCCTGAGTGAAGCTAACTTCATGATCCGCGTGAGAAATAGTTGAATTGCTATCTCCGAGTTCATCCGTAACGTCAATGCCATATGTTTGAAAAAATGTATTCTGCATAGATACGACCAGAATAAACATATAATAAGATACACTGTCGTGGTATGGGATATTTGGCTTGCTCTCAAACTGCACAATGGTATCGATATGCTTCGACATTTCGGGCCAGATGCTATCTGGGAGGGCGGTGATATTATTAATAGCCTCGATTGTCGTGTTCCAAGTCGTAAAGTATTTCGGTGGATATTTTGCGAAAAAGTTTCCGATCAAGTCGGTCAAGCTTTCAGCAATATCCATAGAAGTGCATTTCGCCATTCTTGCAGGATCATCGAGGATAGAATAGACCGGAAGCTTATCCATCAAGTCGAAGATCTTAGTCCACAGGATGTATTGAGTGATTCCTAAAATAAACAGGACCAACGATAGGTGGAAAATGAAGTGTAAAATGGTCCAGGCCATTTGACGATACTTTGGTAGATCAGTGGTCTTCATCCAATCGAAATATGTTAGAAAGGTGCAATAGATGATTGCAGCAGTAGTAGCAACACTGCCAACAGTGATAGAATCTGTACATCATTTGTCAGCTTGCATGATGTGCGTCATTGTATTACTCAACTCACCCCAAGAGCCAGGGCCCTTCACAATTGTGACAACATTCGTCGCCATCATCACAACGCCCTCTCCTAAGAAGAACATGGTCATTGTGCTCATGCGCTCCATCAAATGCGTTCCTTCAAGGCTAAGCACAGGAAACCGGGCCGCAAACGCGAAAGTGAGGAGAAGTTCGATGGCCCCAATGATGTACCATGCAATATACGCGAGGCTGTTTCCGTCACGAAAACGAAAAGCGATGCCGAGGTAGATACTAGCAGCGCTCAAGTTCATTCCAATCTGCAAAAGCATTGGCAGTCGACATTTCTTGTAGTTTCGAATGTGCCAGAGAATGCCAGAGTATTCAATAGCTAGGGTTAGACGTGAAACGCTGAGAATGAAGCCTAAGCCAGTTAGTCTCTTTTTACTCCAGGGGGTGAGAATGAGATGTACTCATTGTTCTCATAATCATCATATCTTGCTCATATGGCTTGAATTCATGAGCTACTACTGCAAATCCAATCATAATAGCAAAGTGAATAGCTCGGAAAAGACGCTCTTGGGTTGGTCAGAAAGGTCTGACGTAATTAAATCGTGAAACACATACCAAAAATACTATCCGTGACGAAACGGACATCGTAAACACTGACAAGTAGCCATGTTAACCAGAGGACTCTGTGAACACGAGACATTAGTATTTAATTCTAGCGCAGGTGAGTTGTAACATTACCCAAAATATCCAACGTAGGCTTTGACGCGGTTCGGACTGTTGAGGCCCTGACTCTCAGAAAAGATGGAAAAGTTGGCGGCGAAGAGAAGGTCATAGAAAATCTCCAGTAAATTCTCGCTCTCGTGCTACTGACAGTCAGTACTGAAAGATATGGGCGCACATTGCCACAAGCATACCTTGTGGAACTGTGGGCTATCACTGTTGAAGCGATCGCCGAAAAGTGCAAGATTGGGAGCGTCGCCTGATCCTCCAGCCGACAGAGGCAGAGAAGGAATCTCTTCTGTGGTTACAAGTGGACTCTTGATGAATTGAAGCTTCTCTCCCTTGGAAGTCTCCTTTGATGACTCAGAAAATCCCGTGGGCTGTGACTCAATTTTTTCGTATTCGGTGACCTGATTCTTCAAGAAGAGGGCTTCGCTCTCGTATGAGAGCCTTGGAACTTCCTCCATGGTGCCTGCCTGGTGGAGCGACCAATGTTCTGGCACAGTCGGAGAAAGGAAGTCGTATCAATGGAAATGAGCGTCTGTTGTGCGTGAAAAACAGTGGTTCCAACGTGTTTTTTTTCTCACGATCATCGCGCCATATAAAGATGCGGCTGAACAAACATCCTTTGTGGCCCCTCGCCTGCTCAGACGCCGGTCTCAGCGCTAAGCAGGATGGCTGTGGCGGAATCAGCCCTAATACTCAGGTGTGGCGCCCGATTCCCACAAAGTTTGTCAAGATGAGTTAGGATGCATTTGTGAGGGCCTGGTCAGTTCCGACCAGTTAACCTGAAATGGCATACGAAGTTGACGGATCGGAGGCACGTGGTTTGTGGCTTGGGTAGTGGGCGCCGCTACTGGGTGAGAAGGCAGCCTAAAGTTGCCGCTAGCATTGTGCTGAAATAATCGCTGGCTGTTATACGCCTTAGTCTTGTGCTATATCTGTGTCATGCACGGCGCTTGGGTTCGAGCGTGGCGCGTTCCCATTCCCCCTTGTTCATTCTAAGCCTTAGGCCAAGGCGCGAATTGTCATAGCCCGAACCCGCAAGGCGTCCTGACTCTCTAGACTACGGCTAGGCCTTTCAGCCCTAATACTTACCGTAGGATGAGGAATAGCTTATCGGGTGGTTTAAATGGATTTAGGTTCCAAAATGTTGTCTCCATTTGTTTAACGCCGAGGCTCTGAAAATGGCTGCTACCCTGGATGTTGACTGTGATGGGCAGTGATCAGCCGAAAGTTTCAAACCCCCAAAGTTGTGTATTACACCATACCGCACAATATGCATCACTTTTATAACCAACCAGCCTCTAATTTCAATAATCTTCGAAGACCGTCTCAATGACATCGTGGTTTCCAGTGCCATTGTGGAGCATGAGTGGGCGTATTTTGGCGTCAAGGGTTATTTGTCTGCGAATAACTGTTGTCCTGGTACGTTGCGCCTTGTCCGTTATAAGATTAAAGGTTTGATATGATGCCAAAATGCTCAAAACTAAATAAGTGAAACAAGAATTCTAATACGTCATTCTATAGAAGGCCAGATATGTGTGTGGAATGTGAATTTAGTAGTTACACGTGTGGGTGTCATGGCACCATGTTGGATGTCCAGAAATATTTATAGCACCTTCCAATATCCAGTACACAAGCCCTTGGAAGTAAAGACACCATCAGGATCCACAGAACGCTGGATCTTATTCGCCACTCTATTCCGTCAATTTGACTATCGCCCAGTATTCCCGGAGAAGAAAACTCACATTCGTGAAGGATTCCATTTAAGATGCGTGGATCTGCCAGTTTTTGTGTCGAAGCAGATTGTCAAAGGAAATCAGACGGATATGGTCTAGCCCTGAGCAACAGGGAGACATCTTGTCTTAGGCTCTTCGATTATATCTATGCCACAAATAAACAGGGTACTTTCGCCGTCCAAACTAGTAGAATAGAGAAAGCTGAGACGGGCTAAATGAACGAGACTCCAACGCTCCCATCTCCAAACACATCCACCAACTGTAGGTTAGCATATCAATTGATCAACATCTTCAAGCCTCATGAGCATCTTAAAGGTCCCAGAAGAATATTGGCAAATATTATGGACACAAGGCTCATGAGCAGACCTCACTAAAAATCCATTCAATTCTGGACTCCAACAGAAACAGCACTCCAACACTTACAATTTCTTTTGAGGCTTTATCTTTGCCCCTTAGTCATCCATATGTGACCCAAGAGCCCTCTTAGGTTGTATTGTAAGAATAATATTTCCTTTTCCCCACCAACGGTTTCCCTCCTCCAAGACTCAACTGACCTATATTCCCCGAATGACTTTCGTCCTCGTTGTCGGCCTCTCCTATCCATCCTGGCAACTCATCTAGGTCCCTGATTTTCCATTGGTCATTCGCCAGCCACATGGGAAATCTGCTTGCCTGTGCTGCACCGATACGCATCATGGCAAATGAATCTAGTCGATTTGTCCAGCGCGGTGTCCAGGCACTGTAAACGGACAAGATCAATAAACACCCTAGGTGGAGAAATAGAAATATAGAAACCAGTACGATGCCGCTCAGAGGTATCGTAGGGATCTGAAGGTCGGCCCCCATGTCCCATTGTAACTTGTATAGAGAATCCGAACCAAGAATGCCCCTTGAATTCGAAACCCACTCATCGATGGCTACAAATGCAGGTGCGTTGAAAGCGTTTTCAACTCTCTCCTTATTTGGAGAGCGGTCTTGCGTGTGAGCGACAAGGGCCCAAAGATAGCGTGCGACAATTTCTTGGAGGTAACGGGTGTCTTTACCGCTGAGACATTGTCCTTCATCCCTACCATCGGAAGGTTCCCTAAGGAGCCCAGAAAATGGAATAGTATCAATACACCCTTCCCATCCGTCATCACTCTGGCTGGTATAGGTTTCGGCAACTGTGTGGTGAATATCCATGTATGATCCAAGTCCAAATAGGGCTAGAACTATACTAAGCAGAGGGCCTCTGCTTAGCTGATATTTCAATATATTCGTAGCATTCATGAGCGAGTTAAGGGGTTGGTCACTGCCCTTTATCCAGCGAATACGATCACCATAATCTGATCCAGAATTGTCATTAAATTGAACTGGACAGTTTTCATCGCAATTCTCGGTAGGATCATTGGTGAGTAGCCTACCAAGCCTTTCTTGGTTTATATAATTTGGCAGTTCAAAATAGCCAAGGGTTGTGTTCAAAGTGACCTTAATATTATAGTCTCCATAACCAATAAAAGTAGGGGTGTCTTGGATGTTTCCGAGATAGACTTTGAGATAGAATTCTTCACTGAAGTCTTGTCTTGCTCTTGTAGCCTTCCAAGGAGATTTCGTGACATTAGCCGGCATGCAGATGTCAGCCCGGTATTCAAAATACTTCGTCTTGTTCTCGAAATGCAGATATAACGCCCCAGGCTTTTCAGAACAGTCCTCAGGGAATTTATCCGAGGTTATATTGTTAACCTCCGTGCTAAAGTTAAAACGAGGCGCAAATTGGCGATGAATGCCTGTATTGAAGCCAGATGGTAATTGGGCCCAAAAAGGATTATTCAAATAATCCATCACACCAAACGTATATTGGCCAGATATGTTGTTGCATGCCAAATTTGAACTGACCGAATCTGAGCCGTTACAGCCGGGCTAACTGGACCACAACCTGAATTGAGGGTCATTGTTGTTCACAGAAGATAATCTGGATCTCAATGACACAGCTGGATCTGAGTAGAACCCGTCATAAATCCGGCTTTCTAGTTTGATGACATTCGATATGTCAACCAGGCCAGGTGCGTAGTTGGTCTTGGAAGGTATCTTTATCGTCTTGTATGAGATGTAGATTCCTTGAAGTGGCGCTATCGAGGCGCCAAGTAGATGCAGTATTATCGATGCAAATAGAAAGGTAGAGCCATATTGTTTCCAACCACCAAAAATGAGGTTTGATATGAGCACAGGGTCAATCCAAGCCTTGTCGGCCAAAATCATGCTCTGTCTCAGTGTGATATCGGCGCCCTTTCTATTCCCTTGGAGGAAGGCAACAGCTGCCCAAGAGCAGACAGCTGAGGTCAAGGGAATTGTAAGCACGGAAGCCACTGACTGCATGATCTGGGCTGCTTTCATATATTGCTCGCTATTGCGCAACATCTGAGGAAAACCAGGGTACCAATAATTGGCCAAATCGTCACCTTCCTTTATAGAAACAGGATACTTTGTAATTCCGCTACCAACTGGCCTGTAGACCAAAATACACATAACCACCCAGGCAAATATGGCAATGGTCATGTAAAAAAGGGTGAAAAGTAACAAGTGCGGGGCTCGCTGAAGGGTGCCCGGTATTGGTGGTAATGGTTTGCTAGTATCCAGCTTGAGAGGAGCATTTTCCCCTTTTCTATCCTGGATCAAAAGCATGACGTCCTGTTCGTGGTAGTCTTCCATTGTGGCCGGTGATGGTGGTAATCGTTTACTAGCATTCGGCCCGAGGGGGCTATTTTCCATTTCTTCATATGTGGTCAAGGGTATCTCTTCCTGTTCGTGGCGACTTTCCATTGTGGTCGTTGCTAGAAGCAAGCCGGGCTTAGAGGCCGCGAGGGTTCACAGCGTGATCGTATTGACATGGACAACTGCCTCGGCGACAACAGCGCGGCTGCGCGGGAGACTAAATTTCCGTATGGACTCTTCAAAAACAAGGAGAGCACGTGTCGTATGCCGAAAGGACCATTCAGCTTAGCCTTGAGCTGAATAGAGGTAGTTGAGGGGATGCGCAAATGTCTGGTGAAAGTATCTAGTTCAACGGCTTGTAGTGAGTTGTTGATGGCGTGGTTTGCTGCCAAGTCGAAGGCAAGAAACAATCTTTCATATGTTGAGATGAAAGGTCCTCGTCCGAATCACAAAGTCGAGCGGGGATGATCAATTTGTCTGGTTTGATTGAAACGTTGGCTCCTTGGCATTCTCCTCAGCCACCTACCTAATAATAGACGTGGCTGCGCTCCACGATTGAATGGTTTCTGCAGCACAAATTTGATGGCGAACGGGTCCAGGAGAAATAAAAATATGAACCGAACGGAAAGGTGAAGGAATCGAAGCCAATAACAAAGAAGATACTGGAAATGTGATCCAAAAAACTTATTGTTGTGGATGGAGCAAAAGATTGCTCTCTTCATGGTGAACAAAAATTAGCACGACGTAGGAGTTGGGCACTACCCAAATCGGGTTCGATGGCCCGCTCAGCCATGAAAACAGGGATATCGCGGGACATTCCGACCTGATCTGCCTTGCTAATCCTTGGCAGCTGAATACCAGGGGGGGCCCACGTGGCCAACATAGCCAGTCAAATCCTACGTTCAAGTTGGAAAAACGGCATCATCAGAAATTCATATTATGGGTGCATTAATTGCAATCCCTAGGACTCAGAAGTTATGAAAAGGCTTTTCAGTATCATTACAACCAGGTAGCGCAAATTAGTTGTTGCTTTCAATCTCTAGTTACTTTCTGTGAATTAATTTAGGCCCCCACTAATTAGCAACCACGTCACCCTTAGTTAGCAACTACTTTTAAAGCAGACTTTAGCAGGAGGCTAATTCTTAGCCTATTACTTATTTTTATTTATGATTTAAAGTATATATTTATTTTTATTATTTAATTTATTATTTTTAGCTTAAATAAAATTATTTTGAAGTCTTTATTATTTTTATATTTACATATTGTGGTGTGGGTAAAATCTCGGAGTCAAGGATGACACAGTTAAGGTCACAAATATAGCAGCCGCTACAGTACGGTCTTCTGGTTGTAATGATGATTGATTCTAACCTAGCTAGCTGAAGGGGGCCCTTTTTGGTGTTGCAAGGAGGTCACCTGACCTCCTTGATCTCGCTTCCTGCCGCCTTTATGCTAGGCACAGCAATGGTGCCTCAGGCCCTAATGAACGGAATCCCTTGGTTATGAAATCACTGTTCCAACATATATATTAATTAAAATATTTATTAAATTTTAATTAAATTATTTAATAATTTAAATATTAATTTTATTTTTATATTTAATAAAAATATTTTTAATAAAACTTTTTAATTTTATTTATTCCTAGTCAAAAACAAGTGGGAGGCTCAACAAGCTTTTTCCAGGAGGAACAAAGCATATACAATAGCATTCAGGCAACAAGAAAACTGTAGTCTTAAGATTTGCCCTAACCAGAAGAACAATCAACTTAATCCTCTGTACAATACAACTTTAATACTCATGAGATCGGGCATAGGGTTTGCCCTAATATTCAAGATGCCTTTCCTTGCCAAGACCGTCAGTGCATTCCAACACACAACTTCATTGCCTCAATCGTGCTAAGGTCAAGGGAAAAGTCGGGTCAAATAGCTAGCTTCTAAATCAAAAGTGCTTTTCTGTTACAATCAGTAATCACAATCAAGGTTTCTACAATACAACATACTATGGATTAAGTTACTTGTTCTTTTGGTTAGGGCAAAGATTTTTACAACCAAACCTATTGTTGAACCCTGTTTGTATGCCACCTCTGTGGCCTGGTTCCTGGATCATCCGGTTGAGCCTACAGCTTGTTTTTTTTTTACTAGAAATAAATACAACATACTATATTTCTAACATACCTGGGTTGCGCAATTGGTTAGAGCACCAAAGCAGATCGCGCATTTTCCTCCAAGTCCCCCCATTTCACATCTCAAATACACCATAGCCCCGAAAGAAAATGTTATAAAATTGGAAAAGAAAATCAAAAAACGTCAGGAGTCCATGTTGTGCGCTAAAGGCTTTTTCTGTCACAGTTACGAGAACCCTTGGATGCATAGAAGCTCTTGTCTTGTCAATTGAGGGGTCTATCTAGGTCTCTTATAGCTGCAATAACAGCTAGCAGGTTGCTACGGCGGCCGTAGTGTCAACCCGACTGTGAGACCGGCTTGTGTGTGACAAGATCTGTTGTATGAATCAATCCTCGAATGACTTTGACATGGGCCGAGATGGATTCCTCCTGTTCTTTCATCCGGTCAGCTGCTTGCCGTAATAAGTTTTGGCTCTCATCAGCCTCATCAATCAATGCTTTTATCAGGCTACCTAATCCTGATGAGTGGCTCGTTGCGCTGGTATCTGGGTTTGATACTTTTTGCTGAGCTAGAAAACTCATACGGAAGAACGAAAAGAAGTCTTCAATCATGTGAAGAATAAGACGATCGTTGATCAATGAGCTCGTACTTGGCAAGGAATTCGTACGATTTTCATCTTCTGATCGGACAACATATCGCGATCCCAGTTGAGACATGGTCCCGCGGAAAAGATCCAAAATTTGAATATAACAGCCCACCAAGAGATACAACATACTGGAAAAGGCCCCAGCTACATGGAAATTGCTGTTAGAGCCTATATAGAACCATTCGAAGAGGACGGCTTACCGCTGTAATGGTCGTGCTGCTCCAAATGCCCCGTGTTGGAAAATTGGCCATCATTTTTGGGGCGTTGTGTTTGAATCTTTTCAACAAGAATGTATCTCGTCAAATCGATTATTTCGCTGGAAAACTCGACGAAGCTCCTGACGAACCGAGCTTGGAACGGCCTCGCGCTTTGCGTTTTGTTCCGTCCCAGAGCCTGTCCTTGGAAGCTTAGAATTTTGACATGCAACTGAGATAAGCGCGACAGTAAACTAGAATCAATAACCCCTAGCAATTGATTCTGATAGTTGCTGTCCAAACAGTAAACCTCTGGTGTCAAGATGTTGCGAGGCACCTCTGTGTCAATATCCTCATCTCCCGGCGTTGGAAAGCCAATGTTGCGTTTGTCAGATGAAAGCTTGGTTGGTGGAATGAAAGACTTTATCGCCTCCACGTTGGAGGTAAATTCAGAGCTTCCTATCATCGAGTCACTAGACAACTATGCAGCAGATTAGACCCGCGTACGACGTGGGGTAGAATGGCATACTCCATCTTCCGCAGGCGCTATTAAAGCCGCATCGTAACGAGGAACTTCGAAGTCGAGGACTGGAGAAAAGGAATCCGAGGAATGAAGACTCGCGTCTTCATTGTCGGCCATTGAGTGCGGCAGCTCATTCATTGGATGTGTACTGCCTGCAACGTAAACTAGAAGACGACATTAGTGCCGATAGAAATGGACGAGGGTCCGAGTGCGACAGCTCTGGGAGTGCCTACAGGATGAAGATCCCGGGAAAATGTCTTGGAAATCCTCTTGGAAATAGGCTTGCTGGCTATTGCGAAGACTGAGGCTAGTCTGGCCAGTACAAACCCATTGCTCCCCTTCAACTGTATCTTGGGTGCGTCTGGAAGCCTTGCGAGGCCGGCCGCATTGGGCTTTCTCGCTGTAGATGCATTGCTTCCTTGATTTCAGGCAGCGGGAACACGGATTGTCAATCCCGCTCTGCCTGCCTTTGACTGATGGTGTGCATCGCAGCTTTTGCCTATGGCAACGATCGCAAGCAAGTCGCTTGCTTAGAGGGGGCGGGATGTCGCTCATAATTCGTGGAGCGGTTTGCAAGTTTTACGTATGAATGAATATCTGACCAAAGTCATCGCGAATGGATTCATAACAGCGCGAAATAGCCGCCCCTACAGGTTCTATCCGTTTCTATCATGCCGACGGCCAGACCCTGAGCTAGGATTCTCGACCCACGGCACCCTTGTATCGGCAGTGATCACGGCGATTGTGCTCACCCCACTTTTTGTGGCACGGCGAACCCGTGTGTCCGAAGTAAGTAGGTAGTATTTCATCTGAAACTGATTACGCAGCTTTTGGGCTCTCCAGATACCAACTACTATGCCATCCATCCAGAGGGCGATCTAGCTGAACTTGGTAAAAATTGGTCCTACGCTAGCTCAACTTCGCTCTAGTTTTATGATAGGTCCCTGCACGTGGAGTGTCATCAATCGCCTCAGTCGTTCGAACGGAGGTGACGAATCCCGCAAACCTTAAATACGGTCACAACTAAGATGCTTGCCGACGGCAGTCCGATGACCACTTTTCCGATCCTGAATGCTATCTGCCCCACGCACGTGGCGACACCCACTCGAATCCCGCGCTAAGTTTATGCCAATGGATAAAGCATAAAGCCAATCGCCAAACATCACGCAGTTGAGATGACTGACTGGCTGAGTTGATTCTCGACTTCTCCACGATCGGTATTTCAGAAGAAGGAAGCAACATGACCACGTGTCAGCCACATGGTAAAAACCACGCAAAGCACAAATAATGTACATCAAACTACGCATATAGAAAGTGATGATCGCTCATAACTGTCATTTGCCATCGGCCCAACCCTGGCAACTCATTCCCCTACACTTTCGATTGTTGAGGCCCCGCTTTGGTTCTATAATGGCATCGCAATCACAAAATATGCGCAATGGAATCCTAGCACATCTTCGTACGCGTTACCTAATGAGAGTAGCAATGCTTCGACGAAATAATTAATGTTACCCTTTTTAGTGGATGCCAGTGTTCATGTATCTCAAACAACACCCTGCATTCTAACTGTGATTTATGGGACATGCACAGCAATTTGAACCGCCCAACCCAAAGTCCTTCTATTCCTGCTCTTCGATGACCACCACTCAAATGGAGACGTGTAGAACACAGATGAAGAACCATAAACCGAGCCGATGTGAGTGAGGTTGAGCTTTCGAATAGCACAGGTCTATAATAGCAAGAGGCATCAAATTTCGCAAGTACCAAAACAACGGCTGCAGTGCCTGCGGCTAAAAAGAATATTCATATGCAGCTGTACAATGGTTCCGAAGCGATGAATGAAGATACGGAGGACTTTGATGACTGAATGAGTGAAAAGTCTAGTGCTGCTGTCGCTTCACTGGCGCTTCTGATCTAATATAGGGCAAGAAGCGCTCTCTGACTTAATCATATGGATGAAGGGGCTAATCTGACAGTATCCGGTACATGCTTCTATTTTATTAGGCCGGAACTGACTTTTCGGTGAGTGATGAAAGTTAAGACATGGGGTATTATAATACAAAATAATCATTTTCTAAAAGAGCCAGAGACTTTTGCGATTTGGTAAATATCGCCGACTCAACTGTATTCAATATTGGGCTTCACCTCGCTTGATAACCCGTGCAACTCGTCGCCCTCGGTGGCATCTCCGGAAACAGCCACATCACCACCCCGCGAGGAACTCATAACCATTTCCAACCGGCCCTCTCTACTTACATCGCGCACCTGTATGGTCTTACTCCACGTGCCGGAACTGGTTACTCCGCCACCAATATTTTCCAACCCGATTGGTGGCTTGGACCGCAAAGCAAGAGTCATCAATTCGCCATGGCTTCCCCATGCCGAGCTCAGCCATCTGTGGGGCGAGAAGATGACTATCAAGTTGTGCAGGAGGGCAATGTAGACGTATAAAAAGAGCACCCCAAACGCCAGCTTAACACTGAGCCCGCTGTCGAGGCGGTAGGCGTAGACGTGTGTGAGCGTCTTGAACCCCATAATTGTGTCGTTGCTGGTCAGCTTGGACTTTGCCTGCTCCAAGGTCAGTTTGGATGATGTGTCATTTGTGAAAAGGATCTTATGTGCAGTCATGGAGGTCAGGGCATCTGCAAAGTACAGAGCCAGGCCAATGGGTAAGCACCTGTCCATGGGTATTCCATCTTGCAGGTTCCATTGGCAAAATTCGAAAATGCCACCATACGCCGTGTTCCACAACGCAGATTTGGAAGCCTTTGCTTCCTCTTCGGAATACCCGATCCCGATCAACCACGAGTCTTTCAGCTTGATGACATTGTCGGTGGTCGAAGTCTGCTGCAGGTATTCGAGCAGCTTATCCCGCGGAACCGGCAAGTTGGAAAAGGCCGCGGGCGGCATCATGGGGGCCCATATTTCCGCCTCGACCCAGCGCGTGTGAACGAGACACAAGTTGAAATCGAGCTTAGGCGAGTTCCCACCGGAGGTAACGTTCGAGTACAATATGGCGGCACTGATGGGGTATGGCACCTTTTCTGAGACGTCTAAAAACATTGGCCTGCCAGTCACTGACGGGCGCTCACCGTCTGTGATGTTCAGACGACTTTTTATGGCCTCGTAATCCAGCTTCAAGTTGACGTTGTCGTATATTGGGCTCTTGAAATTGAATGTAGGATCATTTGTAGCCCGTCCTTGCTGGCAGTCGACTGCCACGAGCGGCTGCTTCCATTTGTCGCCCAGTGCCATAAAGGAACTAGTCGGGTAGGACGTCATAGAAAGCTCCACGTTGTTAAAGTCACCATTGTAGCTTAGAGAAGAGCCCATTCTGCCGGCAATCTGGCCAACCGCCTCTGCGACAAAGCTTGGAGGACCAGTGGCCAATGAAACGTCATAGGATGATTGGGTGGATGAGCTGGCTGATAGCGACAAGGGGCGGAATCTGGACGGAGACCCTTGGCTCGTGATGGAGATGTTAGTCATATCCAAGCCAGCGCGAAGAGTTCGGAGAGACTCTTGTACGGCGACGAAGAGAGGCCCAAGAAACTGCTCCTGGCACCGAGGCCCGCCCACGCAGTCCCCTGTGAAAGCTCGAATGGAATGGCGAGAGTCCAGTTCCATCTCATAAGGGTTACCTGTGATGTATTGGTATGTAGCAAAAGGGTCAACCATATTGTCTTCTTCAAACCAGTACTTTCGAGGCATCATGGCTGCCGAGGAGAGCGGCGCGGGGCTGACAGAAACGAGGGAAAGAACCACTATGACTCCGACCGTGAGCGCATGGAATGTCCGATCTGTTGTTGGTTGTCCCACAGTGCCCCAGAATTCCCAGCTAAAGAGATATTCCAGCGGGGATGATAATCGAAAGGCTGACGAGATGAACCCGAGCGGCATGCCGCTGTGCTTAAGAAGGCCGTAGCGGACTCTGTGAATCAAAACGTCGGTCAGAGACATGATGATGAGGATTTCGTGTACTTTGGCCATGAAAAATAGAGCGACCAGCTCTTCCGAGGTGGGGTGAGGAGGCTGCCATCTGACCTCCATAATGTACAAGTAGAGAAGACCACCGGTGACAGTCATGGCAGGTAAATGGAGGAGGCAGAATTTGAGCAGTGCTGATGAAAAGCTGGTTTTGCACACGTCTTTGGTGTCTTCATGCGTTAACCCATCGCGCCATCTGCGGAACGTCAGAGTGTCCCAAATGCTGTATGAGCGTGGGCCATTGTTGGCGGCAATTGAACCGGGAGGCTGAGCTGTGTATTCGGAGGCAGACTCGTCCATGTGGGATTGACCCTTGTAGGACAAGTCTCGAGACTCTAAATGGTGGTAGGGCCCATGGCTCCCATAAGCACCTTTGGAGCCTACATCGAGGAACGACATGATGCCCAAAATTAGAAATAATAAAGTACGGCGGTGACCCGCTAGGCACTTTCAAGATAGGCTGGCGGCTCGTTGCTAGACTTGAAGGCTGCGCAATGGCATACACATCGTCGCGCCAAGTCCTTGGGTTTAAATTTTAGGGTCTTGGTTCGAGAACATGTCTCCCCAGAACATAACCATATTTGAAGGGCACCGGGAAAAAACCGGCGACGGCAAGATACTGGTTTTTGGATCAATATGTGGCAAAAAGGGGGCATGGTGTTTTCAAAACAGGCTGCAGAAAAAAGAAGCTTGTACCCAATCGTAGCCCTGTCTTGGCGCCCTGGGCTGGTGTTTTTCAGCTGCCAAGAAGCTATCGCAAGCCACACCCTCCGCGCCACGGGCCTAGAACCATTTTCCAGCTCCGGATGCAGGCCGCAGCAATAAATTATGAAACACTTTTGTGCAGCTTTTTACGAAATATTTATCTTGTATCTCATGTTCACCGCAAAGGATTGGTTTCATGGCAAGTGCCGCGTGAGCCCAGGCCCTTGTTTATATGTGACCATGTAACGTCGCATTGCGCCAATTATTTGGTCAAGATTTATTACTATTTATATCTCCATTTTCTCCGTGTAATGTAAATGGCTAAGCAAGCAGGGGGAAATATGCTGGGGCTGTGTCTCGTGTTTCGTATGTAGTTTACTCCTCTAGCATCCGCAAATCTTCCTCTATCTTTGCCCAAGCTTGAGGTGTCAGACTTCCCATAAGCCAGTAGTTTCCGGCATCATCCTTATTAAGCATGTAGAAGCAATTTGGCCAGCCCTGAGGCTTTGTGAGGGGCTGGTTGTAGTTCATGATCATGGTCCCGGGCGCATTGGTTCTCGATTTCGATTGGTCTCCCGGGCGGGTAACAGCCACACCGAAGTCGGCAGCATTCATCAGGTCGGCCTTGATCAAGTTGTTGAACAGGATCGGAAGGGAATCGGGAGGCCCAAACAGTAGCATCTCTCCAGGGTTTGCATCGATTTGCGGTCGGATGGTTCTGAGCCAGCTTCGGACCTGCTGTTCCGAAGTCTGCTCGACGAGGTGGCGACGGTGGCAAAGTGCGATCGGGCCAAGCTTTCCTTTGGTCAATTCCGGTTCTATAAATGCGCATGTTGTCAAGACGATGTTTTGAGCGTATACACCTTCGGCGCTGGCCAGGCGGGGAATCCTGGGTCTGCCATCCAGCAGGCCGACGGCCGCCACTGTTCGTGGCCTCGGGTCCGTTATTGCCACTGCTCGTGTGGCCCACGCGGTTAGAATGTCGCCGTCACTTATGAAGAGGCTTGTGTAGGAGTCTTTGACATATTCTTCAACTTCTTTCTTTGACTGGGTTTGAAGCCGAGCAAAGGCGTTTTTCGGGAGGAATATGGTCCGCAGTTCAGGCTTCGAATTCCACATCCTGTCCCAGAGGAATCTGAGAAAAAACACAACCTTGCCCATTCCTGTCAAGCGGTGTCTGTCCAGCGCGAAGTCTTGTTTTTTCATGTCATCATCATAATCATCTTCCACTTCGGAGAGCACATCTTCTCGGGCTCCCAATATCGGGGGCACTTCTGCCTCCTGGCCATTTATGACGAGGGTCCATGATTTCAGCAAGGCTTGAATTCCCGTTATATCCATCAGCGTGTGAGGCCATGTTATTGATACCAGCGTTGTGTCGCTGAACGATGTGATGTGTAAGGATAGCTGAGGCAGATCCAGCTGGATCATTTGGTAGATCGTTTGTGGAAATTCGGATGGAGCAAGAAAAGGGCGGAATTCGGATGAAATGGGCTGAATGGAGGCACGGTCGGTTGGCTGAGGGAATTGAGAGCCCACTGGGTGGTCTGCAATATTCGTCGTGTACAGGTCCATGCGAGAGTAGATGAATGCGGGATATTGTTCCGAAAAAGTTGTCGGAACATGAATTTCGAGCTTCCCATCTCCCTGAAACAAGTTTAGTCAATGATTCATTCCGCATCGAAACGTTAATTTTACTACCTTAAATCTTAAACGCCCCCCAAGCTTCCTCCAATTCCCAATTTGCAGGAGCTTGGTTAAAGAATCGCGCAGCATATTTGGATCAAGAACATCGTTGAATCGCATTATGAACGAGACAAAACAGTAGTTGGCCTTTGCGTTATCCAAGACGTGGACGGGATAGACGTCCATTTCCACATCGTCGCAGGGTGGTGTGTGTTCAGACATCTTTTCTGCAAAAAATTGCAACCCAAGAATATCCTTTTTCTTTAAAAGACGTGTGGGATATCTAAAAGCGATCGCGTTGTGGTCGAGGATGATGATGGGAATCTCACGCTGGATAATATGTTGTCGCAAGAATGATAGACAGGGGTTGTCGCTATTTCGGCTCTGGAAGTGGCAATGTAGGATTTGGGCTAAAAAAAGATCGATAATGACGTTGAGGTGTATTTGTTTCGGAGGCTCGATGACAATTTATACGGCCAGCGACCAAGGAATGCTACTGAAGGCGGCGACTGTTGCCGTGACTCGCATGCTGAACGATGTTTAGTTTAAAATTGGAGCGGACGCATATTAGTGCATGCAAGCAAGCGAAGCTTCTATTTGGCTTCGCTTTTAGAAAATATACATTCTTAGAGTTCATCCGGCCGAACTGTGTCTCTTGATGTTATCCAGAAAGTAGTAAGATCGGCGCCAAATACGTTCCAGCGGAGTCTCGAACATTTCCCTTACTAGCGACTGGTCATGCGACTCATCCACCTTCACAAGGAAATTTAAGCTTGTGAACAAGACCAAAATTTCATCATAAACGGAATATTTTAATGGATGAAATTCGAGATCATGCATCTTCAAGGATTATGTATTTGTGACGTCCATGGTCATAGAATCGTGGCTCTTGATTTTGTCGCACGCAGCAATCGCAACTGTTGATCCGAAATGCCGCCGATCCGAGCAGACGTGGACGAAAACAGACTCTATTCCCCACTTCACTGGGCATGGACATGTGTTGCCTGTTGCTGTAGAGGTTGAAACCAAATCACGCCGTTGACCAGCAGAAATGGTCTGCTTATAACAAAGGAATCCGCACAGACGACCGACATGAATTGTTCCCCCTACTTATTTGCTGGTTTTCACCCCTTATTTGAATTTACTTTTGCGTGCCTTATTTGAAGCTTGCTAAAAGAAGTTAAAAGACCAAGCTTGGAACCATTGCATGAAATGCAGGCATTGGGCGGGAAAGCTTTTCCAAAAGTAATTACATCACTATTTTGAAGCCAAGCCGCCGCGACCATGGCAATGGTCATCCGCTTCCGCGAAGCCAATTAAATTTGGATCCATGACCTCTATTGTTTCTCCGGTGCGAGGTAGTATCATTCCGAGGCATATGGCTTTCCCCGCTCCTAGGACCCCGCAAAGTGGCGTAGGCTTCATCGCCCATCCGTCCGATGCAACAATTTCTTGTTTCGGTCTGCGATGGTGGCACCCCACTTTTGCCGAGCGGTGGTATTCTTGGTATCTTCAGATGCGAAGGAGGACGTTTGTCCAATTTATCCTGGCTGATACTTCCCTGCCTTTAGGAACCCCGGTGCTAACATTGGTTATTTAATGCGCAATGGTCCATGGCGATCCTCTTTATCTATCACGATTTCTCATCCTTGAAAATATTCGTCTGAAGTATCACAAATCATAGGCTGCATTAACCATAGTATTTAGTTATACCAAATTTGATTTACTTCGCACTTTTCCTTCCCTATCATATAGTTTTATTAAATTTGTCAAGGTTAGTAGCGATGCAGTATATCTTGGGCCATTTTCTCCATCTTAACACAAGTTGGGAATTTGCGTTCTATTGCGATATTTCAACGCTTGCATACTAATAGTCTCTAGACTAAAAATGGGCTCAATCAATTTTGAAGTTCCCGAGAAGCACAATGCCATTGTCTACGACAAACCCGGTTCGATATCGACGAAAGTCGTGACGGTTGACACGCCAAAGCCTGGCCCCGGAGAAGTTCTGATCAGGCTGTAAGTAGACATCATGAAGTGTCAATCTGCAAAATGGAATTGCTGACAGGAACACTTTGTGATGCAGGACTCATTCTGGAGTATGTCACTCGGATTACGCTGTAATGACGAATGGCGTCAGTAACCTATGTTAAATTGTTCCTGTTTGATCGACAAGCTAATTGAAGCCTCGTCAGTGGAGATTACTTGAGCCGACCCCTGAGGGCCAAATTGGTGGACACGAAGGTGTGGGCCAAGTTGTACAGCTGGGAGCTGGGGCCGAGTCTACCGGTATTAGACTTGGAGACCGCGTTGGTGTTAAGTGGGTATCTAGTGCATGTGGCCGATGTGGTAAGTCTTCTACGATGCTTTCACCATGGAAAAAGATTGCCAGAAGCAGGTTTGCATTGGAATTCCGTCCCTCAAAACGCATGCTAAGATGACGTCTTTTTCTTTCTTTAGAGCCTTGCCTTGTGGGACAGGACGGCGTTTGTTTCAATCAAAAGGTGTCCGGATATTACACACCCGGAACGTTCCAACAGTACGTCCTCGGGCCCGCATCTTACGTGACTCCGATACCCGAAGGACTCGACTCGGCTATTGCCGCACCAATGCTGTGCGCCGGAGTGACTGTGTACTCGGCACTACTTCGCAGCCAAGCAAAGCCCGGAAACTGGGTTGTAATCTCCGGAGCTGGTGGTGGCCTTGGGCACTTGGCAACCCAGATAGCTTCCAAAGCCCTGGGCCTCCGCGTTATAGGAATCGACCACGGTAGCAAGGCCGACATCGTCAAAGAATCCGGAGCGGAACATTTTGTTGACATCACGGAACATCCCAGGGATGCCCAGATTTCAATGCACGTGAGGTCTTTAGCCGATAGTCTTGGCGCACACGCCGTCATTGTGTGCACAGCATCTAACAAGGCCTACGCACAATCGCTGAGCTTTTTACGCTTTAATGGTACAGTCGTTTGTGTTGGGTTAACAGAGGGCGAGCTGCTTCCAATTCCAGGAGCGAATCCGTCGTCCCTCATCACCCAGCAATATCGCATCGTTGGGTCTGCAGTGGGTAATCGTCATGAAGCGATTGAAGTTCTGAAATTTGTTCAGAGGGGAATCGTGAAAGCCCGCGTGGAGGTTAAAAAGATGGATGAGTTGACACAGGTATTTGAGGACATGCACGCAGGTAAGCTGCATGGAAGGGTTGTCTTGGACCTTTCTTGAGTGGGAGGATGGCAGGGAGGTTTCATATGTATGGTTCAATTTTGTCATCATAGGCTTGTTGATTTTTGACGCAAAATATATTTCCACTCTCCAAATCGTGGTGATTCATCAAGGAGATGTGAGTGGCTAGCGACTGCCATTATTTATAGAGGCATAGTTTGACTAAGAATTACATTGTCAACTACCATCAATGTCCATGAGAAAGATTGCCCATCCTTCCACTGCAGGCGAATCAAGCTGTGAGAGACGGAGAATGATAGACCCACATCCTGACGTAGTATCCCGAACTTTCCGGCGCGGTTAAGCATAGATTCATGGGTCAATGTCTTCACCGCTAGCCCCAAGGACAGGGGCTACATTCGCCCTTTTGGGGAGCTGCTCTAGGCGCCTTATCATTCGATCAAAGGTCTCGGTGTGCGCTAGACTAAAGCTTATCGTGACATGGTTACTAAGGCCAACAGCGGTGCCGAAGGTGGAGGCGGTGACTGCAGTCCCAACAGTTGATGATACGATCGGCTAGGATTCGGAACGCTTCTTTATCGCCTGGAATAAAAAAAAAATAAGCCCTTCTCTGAGCAACACTTTGCTTGCCAAGTTGCTTTTATAGTAAAATCAAATAATAACACTACTATAGGGTGCAAATAGGTAGAAAGATCACACAGGGCAACCCTGTATCTAGCTCGCTAACTCGGTTTAATACTTCTTGTTTCATTCTTGCATGGACAGGAGTCTTATTGGATTATCTCGCAAATTCGGATACAAAAACGGCTCCATAAATAATCTGAATCCACAGCACACTTTGAACGATACGTTTCCGGAAATCAAACCCAAGGGTGGATGAATTGGTACATGAGGCATGGGGGCAACATCGAGTACGAATGTGAATTAATAGATAATGAAATGTACATTCGGTTTTGTCTTTTTGATAAAATGGAATTCATTTACTGGTTAATAAATTGAGATGTGTTTAATTGATATTAGCCGAGCTTTTTCAGGCCTAGTTCATGAGATACACGATAGTGCCAGAGATTGTGGTTCGATGAGAGACAAAGGAATTGAAGTACGAGTTCATAATAATTATCTGCTCGGTCTCTTTGAAGCGCCAAATTAAGCTCAATGTCGCCATCTTGTATTTGTACGGCAAGCGCTACCACATTGCTCCAAATGACGACATATGGTGCCCTCCTGTCACCCTCCTGTCTCACTTTCGAACTCTACCTTTTGTTGGTGGCCCCCCCTCATGGGCGGGGCACAACTGAATGGTACTTTAAAAGCATAAATATATGCATGTCCGTTTTATGTTTTTTTGGGACTTGGACTTCGCATTTGAGGGCAGCCAATTATGTGCGAGGAATGTGGAGTTTTGCAAGCGACCTGCCTTTTGGCATTCCCACCAACCTCTTCCGAATATCACATACTGATCTATGGCAGCTTACAATTAGTGAATGTCGCAATGACATCTGATTCATATACTTTGACATCATTACAAGGGTGAGTAACGTGATTTTGCCATTTCAGCCCAGAACCACTATCAGGTTTAGACCTCGTCAAAGCGACAAATACCATAGCGCTCCTGCCATGTGGCTTTTCATAGTTCAGCCCCGTGCTGACAAAGAAGTCATCTCATTTGCACAGCACCAAAACCGTGGCTTTTTGGATGTGCTGACAGGGCGTTCGGAGACCTGGAACATCGACTACTCGGCACATTGAACGGCACTCGGCACCACTGGCAATCTCAGGTACGCCGTATCTGTGCCATACCAAGGTAGAGTCTACAGCCAGCAGCCATATGGAGTGAGAAGTGGCTTTTGAGAGTCAGAGGTGAGATTCTGTTTCACGATGTGACCTAGAGCTTATGAGAATGGAAAAATTGTATAAATAGGCGAGTCCTTGGCAAGACTTTTGCACATTTCCATCAACAATTGACATTTCAAAGCGCACCAAATTTATCATCTTTGCCATCTCGTCTTTTCAATATGCTTTTCTCTTTCGCTGCTGTGGCTGCCCTCCTCGGCACTGCTCAAGCCCACATTAGTGGCATCGCTGTCCCAGCTACTATCAAGCCTGGCGATACCATCAATGTGATTATCAAAAGCACTGACCCTTACCCAACCTATGATGTTGCTATTGTGTTCGGCTGGACAACTGGGAAAGAATTCCCGAACGCGATTAACAATCCCGTTGATTCTTTGTACCTTGGGCCTAGTACGTACAAGTAATAAAAATGGTCAGGCGAAAGACCTTTCATTAATCAATTGATGCAGAGGAATCCAATAAGACCCACAACTTTGAGAAGGCCCTCACCATTCCTAAGAATGTGCGCAGGGGCAACGGTCTCATCTCTGCGACCGTCTTCAGTCTGGAGAGTGGCGTTAACTACCCCGCCTGGCACAGCTTCAATGTTTCTGTTAAATTTGACAGTCACACTAGCAGGGCTTATAAGTCATCTAAGTGAGGAAATTCTCGGGACCTACACTCAGCGTTCTGGCGTCTGCTGGCCTTCACATCCTAACTGTGGATTCTGAAGGTTTAGGATAGTTATATGGCCGAGTAGTTCACCTTTGATGGAACAGATCGATGGGCTATGAAATTCAATTGGTTTACAAATCCCGTCTACGTGACGTGATATGAACATATCCTGTGATAGAGAAGCGTAGGGTATACCGTACAATCTCGCAAAATCCGACCATAGAGTGGAGCACCGTTTTAATTCCCCCCCCCACGTTTTGGCTACTAATAACAGTCACCATCAGTTCTCTGTACATTCATGTCACGGAATTGGTACGCCTACCTGGCCAATTGGGCTCAATTTATGGTTGAACAAATTATTTGTTAAATGATGGAAAGACTCAAATAGTTTGCAGCATTCTCAAACTGGCCTTGCAATGATTCTGGGGAATTCAAGAGAATGCCCGTCTGCTAGAATTTGACGACATCATCTTGTGGATCCTGTATTAATTTGAACACGACTTGTGCTTGAACTGTAAAAGGGGCGGGTAGTGAGTGAGTATCCATGTATTTTGATCTTTATACCTATGGCTACCCCTATTATACCGCTGCAAGCTTAAGCTGGATCTCTTCTCCGTTCAAGTATCTCGACAACCTTTTTATGTCCATTCTGTATTGCGACGGTGATTGGCGTATCTCCGTAATCATCTTCAAGGTTGGCATCAGCACCCGATTCCATCAATATGGCCGCAATTCGCTCATCCCCGTAATGAGATGACCAATGCAGAGGCGACCTCCCCCTGTGTGAAGTTGAGTTGACATTTATGTCCGTTCTCTGCACCAGCGCCTCGACCACTAACTGGTGTCGGTTGATTGTGGCGATCGATAAAGGCGTGTGGCCCTGGAGATTTTGCAAATCAGGATTCGTTCCCGCATCAAGAAGCCTTTTGACAGTAGACAGGTTCCCTTCTCGTGCCGCATCATACATTTGTGCAACGCGGTACCATTCGTCTGATACATGAATGAGATTATTCTTTGAAAAGAAATCGAGTATCTCCCCCCAGCCGCTTGTTGCTGCAGCCTTCACCACATCTTCTGTGATGTTGATTTTATCCGCATGCTTCTCGAGAAGCAGTTCCATTATGTAGAGAAGACCACTGAAGGCTACTGCTTGAAGTATAGACTCTGTAATTTCAACTTAGTGACCATGCTTCTTGAGTAGTAGTTCCATTAACCCGGGGTTATTGGTAAATATTGCGTCCACCAGGACATCTTCTGTGATTTTAATTTCATCTCCACGCTTTTCAAGTAGCAGCTGCATTACCCTGTGCTGATGGTTTGATGCCGCTGCCTTTATCACATCTTCTGTGATCTTGATTTCTTCGTGCTTTTTAAGCAGCTGCTGCATTGCCTCATACCCATGGTTTGATGCCACTGCCTTTACCACATCTTCTGTGATTGTGATTTTATCCATGTGCTTCTCGAAGAATAGCTCCATCACTCCCTTCCCATACTTAGTATTTGATACCGCGGCCTTAATTAGTCCTCCAGTAATTTTGAAATCATCTCCAAACTTTTCAAGAAGCAGTTCCACTACCACAGCACTCCCCTTTGATGCTACTACGTTAAGTATATCGTCTGTGATTGTAATATCGTCTCCGCGCTCCCCGAAGAATAGCACCATCATTTCATTCGCGCGGCTTATGTTTGATGCCGCAGCCTTAATCAGATCTCCAGTAATTTTGAAATCATCTCCAAACCTTTCGAGAAGCAGTTTCATTACCACAGCACTCCCCTTTGATGCTGCTGCGTGGAGTATATGCTTTGTGATCGTGCTTTCATCCCCGTGTTTCTCGAAGAAAAGCTCCATCAATTCTTTCCCACACTTAATATTTAACACTGCGGCCTCAATTAGATCTTCAGTCATTTTGATCTTATTGCCGCATTTCTCTAGGAGTAAAGCCATGGTCTTGTCCCCGTGATTTTGATTTGAGACCACCTCTTCTAGTATATCATATGTGATATTAACTTTGTCTCCGTACTTCTTGAGAAGCATTGCAATCATCTGATAACCATGACGGCTATTTGATACTGCAGTCTTAATTATATCTTCGGTAATTTTGATCTTGTCTCCACATTTCTCTAGGAGTAGAGCCATAATCGTATCCCCATGATCCCAATTTGAGGCCACCTCTTCTAGTATATCATGTGTGATGTTTACTTTATCTCCGTACTTTTCGAGAAGCATTGAAATCACCTGGTAGCCATAAATAATATTTGACATTGCCGCCTGAATCAAACCTTTTGTAATACTGATCTTTTCTCCGTGTTTCTCGAGAATAGATCTTACCACATCAGTTGAACAAGATTCGATAAGAAACAATAATGAGTATTCTGTGATTTCAATGTAGTCTTCATGCCTCTCCAGAAGCATCGCTACTACATCATCCCACCTCTGGTCATGCCATGGTGCAACTTCAAATACGTCTTTTGTGATCTTAATCTTATCCTTAAACCTTTCAAGCAGGAGATTCAACATATGTGTCTCAAATACGTCTGTAAGTAACCAGAAAAGGTCGTTTGTGATATAAAGATCTCTTGCTTGCTCGAGTATAAAAACTATTACTTTCTTTCGGTCCGAATTTTCAAAAGCAGCTGTGATGATGTGCTCTGTGACCGGGAGGTCTTCCCTCAATCTTAGTAAGCGTTTTATGGTTGCACAATCGAAGTTTCGCATTATGATTGATAATGCCTCATTGGTGATCGAAATATCGTCACGGAAGAATAGCTCGATGATATCCTTGTTATTCCCATGATTCATAACAATGACTTCTATCAGCTCATCCGTAACTGCGAAGCTGCACTGGTTTTCTAACAACAAACGCATCACGAATGCGCCATGCTTGTCGTTGGCCACTGCCGCTTTCATCAATTCTGTGGTGACTTTGATGTTACTATTCTTTTCTAAAACCAGGCGCACCATCGTTTGATCAAAATGGCGCACAATTGCTTGGAAGGCGTCATCAGTAATATGAACATCGGCTCCTTTCACAAGGTTTTCCAAGGTGACATATCCTCCCAAGCCCCCGTTGGCCGCCACCTCAACCCTGTTTAGATCGATAATCACTTCTGTCGACTGAATTTCAGCAAGCCATGGAATTCTGGCCTTTGTTGCGACCTCCCAAATATCTGCCGCTTTGTCGAGATCTGATATTCCTGCGGCCTCCCCCCACACTAGGAGAGCGGGTGAACCCGGCCTGATTATCTTCTGGATCATGCTTTTTATTCTCTCATCAACTAGATCTTCCACGCGAATATGAAGATGCCAATACAACGCTGCGTAACGAAGAAATGGATGCCTCTGGTCTTTCTCGCCCAGTTATATGTTGTAGTCGTAAAGGTCGCCTTGGAAATCCTTGAAACATAAGTACACCATACAAATACTGGCCAAATATGCCGTAGGATGTCGTCCCCTGCAAAATTCAGCGCTTGCCAGATAGTGACTGTTGATGAGGAAATCTTTGGCAGATTGGTGTATCAGAGCTACCCTGCCGTCTGCGACTTCGAGGATAACTCCAGCGGCACTTGTGACGGTATCCTCAGTTAGAGGGATCCTATATTTCCTGGTAGATTCTGCGCTTTCTGAATCATCTTGCACGGACAGGGCTTCCTCTATCTCAAGAAGCGTCAAAGGTCGCTGTGCATACACAACCCACACCAAGAGTTTCTGTTGTGCGATGTCGTCATTTTGCATAATTTGATGCATGATACCATCGTAGAGCTTCTTCAAATCTGAGGGACTATCATTGATGATTCGCTCTAGCTCTGCTTCTGACAGCAAGGTTGATGATCTCTTTAGCTTCCTAAGAACGATAGATATCCACAAGAAGGTCTTCTCAGCACTGCTCGTTAACGATTTAATTGCAGTTTCTTGAAGGGTGGTGTTCAACCGAAGGGCACTGGTTTGTTGACGAATGAATGCTTCGAGATCGTGAGGATTGGCTTTGAGGTGGATCGACAGGAACATTCCTAACTCCCGACTCAGTTCCACCGTCGGGCGGCTGGTCAAAAGCACTTTAAGGATAGGAGGGCTCTTTCTTTTTGTAGAAGTAGATGGAGCTAATCTTTGCAAGAACCCCAGGAATCTTTGCCTTGATGTTTCATCTGAGCACTCATCCATGGCATCGATCACAAGGTATATCGTGTTGAATATAGGCTCAGATAGTATCCTTTCCAACATGGCCCATAAGCTTTCTTCAGATATTGTAGAAGTTTCAATATTCGATTCTTCGGACAAGACTTGGAAGGTATCTCCAACACCAAGTAATTGTTTAATCAGAGATCTTAAAGCTGCAGTGACAGTCCGGAGATTATCATCTTGATCGTAGAAAAAGAAGTAGATTACTGTAGCTTTAAGTTTGGGATCGACAGAATAATCTTCCAGATGCCTTAACAGGAATTTGGTGAGAATAGTTTTCCCCTGGCCTGCTAAACCTTTAAGCCAAAGGATCGACGATTCCTCTTTCGTTTTCCAAGAATGAAATTTTTCATTATTTAAAAACCAGCCTAGTGTTCCGAGAGTTGGTTCGTCGACTCTGTGCTTTCTGAAGTAAGCATAGTCTGGAGCGTTGAGAGTCTCTATGTATTGCTTTTCCAATTGTGATAAATCTGATCCCGATTGTTAACATGTGTTACCAGGTTTTTGTTCCAGGCACCCACTTCGACGATGAATTGCAAAACGTTGACTGATAACTCTCGGTGCTTTATCAACCAATTTTTTTATTCTCGTTTCTATGATGAGGTAGTCTGGGCTGGATTCATCACTAAACTTGACGATGTCGGAATGGTTTGCGTCTATTGAGAGTTGATCATAAAGTTTTTCGATTGGGCCCGCATAAATAGCAGATGTATGAGGAACCATCATGACATTGGGCCCAGTTCTTTCCCAACTCGCAGTTGTCGGGTTCCACTGCGGAGGAGTGTCAACTATGTTTGTATGAAACAGGACAGCTTCAGAAGTATAACTCACTTGAACAGTTGGCGTCGTTTGCGTTTCAAATATGCATATTATTTTTGAATCATGGAGAGTGAAAGTCTTGTTGAACATCTCGTGAAGCAGACTTAAAAACCGCGATGATCCGGAAAGACTTTCCACCAAAGCAGCGTTTGCTTGTCCCTTTACCATAAACCTGAGGCTGTCTATGTCAAGACCCCTGTTTGGGACAGCGAAGAACATAACAGCATAGCAAGACATAAAAATAGCCTTGTCATCTGAATCGCCCTCTGCTGCTTGGACAAGAGCCTTTATTGGTATGTCAGATAAGAGACTGGTCGAGTCTTACAAACTTTTAATAGAAAGTAGGTAACAGAAACACTTGGCATTTACGCAAAAGAGGTTGCCTATGTCGATGACTAGAAGAAACAAATAAAATGATACTACTTACTTGTTTTACTACAAGTCCCCCAAGGCTATGCCCAATGAAAATAAGGGGCCGATTCTATAGAGTGTGAGCTCAACTATACCTAGTTGTACTGGATTTGATCCTCACCTGTGATGGGTCTCGTGTAGTTTTGATAGACTCGAGCAGTCTCTTGGACAATTCGAGAATGGATGCGTCAGATTGACTTCCCGGCAACCTTGTGTCATAGCCGTATGTCAAGATGCGTGCATTAGGAATTGATGTTCGGAGGAAATCACGTAGCCACATTTCGGGTCGGCCTTTGGATTTACACGAACCAAACGCGTGACCGGCAAGCCCGGTCACGGCAATGACGCTATAATGAATAGACTGGTCAGATCTCATTATAACAAACATATATGATTTCTGATATTCTGGTGTCCCCAGTGAAGGAGAAGACAGACTTACTCTACAGCCGTAGTTTCTTCAGGGTCAGCAAGAGGTGTAAGTCCCAAGAAGTCCAAGTCGATATTTAATCTACTGGCGTCGATGCCAATTTTGCGCTTGAGAACTGTCTCGAGCGCATCTAAATCTGGCGTTGCACGGAATGTAATGGTGGCGGTCCAGAATCGCTCCGAGAGACTGCAGGCGGCAGCTGGCGCGTATGACCAATAAAGAACATCAGGCTGGTTCGAAATGGCTGATGGTGTAACCTCCTTTGGGAGACTACGCAGAATCTCGTCGAATCGGTCTTTGGTCAGATGTCGAGGGATATTCGAGATTCGATATGTGGGGAAAGCAAGCGTATTCTTCGGCTTCTTGCCTCTCGGCTTGCCATTTGGGCGGATGATGGCCCAAAGTAAGGTAAGCGACGAGATAAGAATGAGGGCTGCGGTGAGAGCAGCAGGTTCCAGCAACGCCATTCTTTTGATCAAATCTGTGCAAAGCGTTCAAGTTGCTTGGAAAGTGAACCAGGTTGGTTTCCTGTTTAAAAGAAAAGCGGGGATCTGAGACACTCAGGCAATCAGGCAGAGAACGGGCTGTGTATCATGCCTGCAGCCAATTACCTGGTTGGGTTTGTATTAGGTTCATGGGAGTTTGATTGGGTGACGAGAAAGACACAGATGTTGAGGGCCCAGAAATGGGATCCAGAGCGGACACCGGGCTGCTGCTCAGTCAAAGTGATGAGCACCGCTGATGAAGGTTGATGAAGGTTGATGAGGGACTGGTGAATAGCTGAACCGAAGTTGAGTCAGCGAGGGAAGAGGTCATAAAGCGGCAATCCATACCCAGTCACGTGTCGCTTTTGTTTCGTCTGATAATATCGCAATATTTTGTGCGAAGAAAACCTTGCAAATCCCCGCCGGCAGAGCCATGGGCCTATCCTCACTCTTCCAAAGGCGCATACATCTCGCAGAACGGCCTTATCGTCCTTCCGATCCAAGGAATATCGGCCGAGCAGCCGAGTCTACAAAAATAAGTTTGGTCTTTTCCGCCGTGGGAAGGGGCTCAACTTCCCGAGATCTACGGCTTTGCATGTGAAGTCTTTGTGATGTCGGGCGGGGATGCTGGCGTTGGGGAAGCAATAACAATCTCTCATCTCATCTTAATAATACATTTTCCTTACTTCTCTACTCAAACCAATGATCCTCCAGTCCTCGCAAAAACTCCATATCGACGTTAATAAAGCTCTTCCACAAATCAACCTCCCTAATCCACGGCTTCGTCTGCACCGCAAACGTAACAGCCGTAACATGGTGCAGCAAATCATCCGCGTTCAACCCCATGACAATAATCAAATCACCGCGGCTCACCACGCGGTCCCCAAACTGCTTGTGGAGCGCCTCGACCCTCTTGGCAATCGAGTGGTGCGCGCTAAACTCGCTGCCCGGCATGTCCTTGGGCACAAAGTTCCACTCCCACGAGCGGCCCGCGCTGTCGAGGAAGCTGAGCCCCTGCCGGTTCTGCGGCCCCACCATGAAGGGGTAAAAGTGCGGCGCCGACCAGACGCGCAGCAGCGCGAAGCGGGCGCCCGGGTTGGAGTTGGCAAAGAGCTGCGCGAGCGGGCGCAGCTGGGGCCACTTGTCCGGGCCGACGAAGCCGCGGGGGAACTCCATCGGGAACAGGTTGAAGCGGTCGTCGTAGCTGATGAACAGGTCCTTTTTGCCCGGGCGGTGGGGCTCCTCGTTGACCGTGGCCATGCCGGAGATGACCTCGGGGTGGTTTTGCAGGTAGGCAGGCGCAATGGCGCCCGCTCGATACACTGTTGACACTGTTAGCATGTGCTCAATGTGAATGCGAATGGTGGTTGACAAACATTTGGCCACGGTGGACCGGGCTACAACAGCCCAGTCCAGAGGGTAGACCTCGGCGTAGTATCTATCCGTCTTCAGGAACTCCTTCCATTCTTTCCAAAAGGCTGGATCTCGGAACTTGAAGCTGGTCCGAGTTCTTCGATCAGGTCGCTTCTTGCTCCGTTCCAGCGGGTTGAAAAGCAGCGAGTTCCTAAACTCCTCGCACTCGCTCGTTCCAAGGAACAGCGTCACTAGCCTGGTGACGGGAGACTCGGGGAAGAACATGGCCACGGCTGCAAAGGCCTGGACCATGTCTTGGAGGATGAAGCTGTGCGGCCATGGAGCTTGGGGATCGAAGGTATAGCCGTCGTCATCAGCCCGCACCTTGAGCCAGTCCATTATCCCGATGATGAACCAGACCCAGTCAACAGGGCCGTTGTGAGGGTTTTTGAGCATGGTGGCCATCTTTTCTTGGACCAGGTAGTAGTTCTCCTTGCTTCCCGGTTCAAGGTCCCCTTCGTGGAAGGTCTCTTTAAATCCTGCAAGTATTGTAAGTCATGAGGAGTAAGAGTATGGGCTTCAAGTAACGACATCACTTACCAACCGATCGCTCTCGCTCCATGATTTGCGTAGGGTCGGTCTGGTTAATTCGCTGCTCGTATCTCATTGGCTTGTGTTTGGTGAGCAAGCCGACCCGCTGCAGGATCTCGCGCTGAGCCTTCTTGGGTTTCTCGGCACGTAATTGCGCTATGCCCGTGTTCCAGGCCCTTGGCAAAGCCCACAAGCTGTCCTCGTCGGTATCCTTGGATCTTTCCACGGCTTCGAAAGGATCCAGGCCAATATCAATCGCCTTCATTCCCTTTATTAGACTACGCATCGAGCCGGGCATGATACCGGCCTCGATGCCCGTGACGCCGTTCTTGATCTTTCGAAAGCCGCGGTTCTGCTTTTTCGGGTCATCCTCATCCGGAAACAAGACTGCATCCTCGGCAGCGTTGGCTTCGTTGTAGAACATGTACGGCGACGACGCCAAGTCGGCAACAGTTTGAGTGTTGACCTTCGTTCCTTCAACATTGAAGAGCAGGAATTCCGTTCGGTCGTCAGCAACCATGTCCCAGAGGCTACCGACCTCTTCCCCTGGCTTTATCTGACGCGTGCGCATTGTGTTTTCCTCTCTTGTCAGGGTTCGCAAGAACGGCTCCATGTGCAGATAGACATCACGGGGATGCTTGATACGCCACGCGTTGCGGAGTTCCTAGTACACCTCAGTTAGAAAATCAAACATGGGGAGGAATAAGTGACGAAACCTACCATAACCGCAGTGTTATACATCTCAATTCCATCATGGTCGGGCGCAAAGCTCCAAATGAAGATGTCATAGTAGTCTGTGAATCCGAATCGCCACTCACGCAGATGGTCAGTCATGTCAAAGTAATCCGGTCCCAGCTCCAATATGTTTTCCCACTCATTCTTGGAGGCCCTGCCTAGGCCTTGCTTTTTACGGTAGGTCCAAAGGTGCTTCTCAGGAGGTGCCGTGATGACTCTGCCCGTCTTGCCATCTCTCACCAGAACCAGGAGCTCTCCGGTCCGCATCGTCAGGTATTGCAAAAACCGCCGCGTAACCGGGTCGTTGCGCTTCATGTGGCCAACCATGATGTTTCTGGTTTCCACAATGTCGTGCTGGCGCCGGCCAAAGCTTCGGCCACCAACCTGGAAACGACGGCTGTTCTTGTGGGCTTCGAGATCCAAAAAGTAGGGGAAGAACTCCAGCTCGTGGAGTTGCTGGATGAGCCTGTTGGTGGCCCACGACGCCCAGTTGGAAGCTGGAAAGTATTGCCACAACGTGAGCAAGTTCAATTCCGAGAACTCGGCCCAGTTTCGGCAAAGCTGGATGGCGTGTTTGAGGTCGCAGTCCTTGGCTATGACGGAGAATTGGAGCCAGCCATCTCTTGTCATTGCCTTCTCGCTGGCATGGTTCCAGACGCGTTTGCCACAAATGCTAACCTTTGTGGGACGCGCTTTCGTGCCGCCCCTTGCCCTCTCTGCTTCATCATCTGCCGCCTTCTGGAGGCTGTTCATCAGCCAGCTGTCGGTGTGGAGCTTTTTATATCTCTGTTCCTCCCGGAGCATGTCTTCAAATGCCTCGTCCTCATCAGATTCATCACTTTCGTCGGTCTCGAAATCGTCAGAATCTCCCTTGTCAGCATCAGGTAGTTCTTCGTCGTCATCATCCACGGTATCCCTGCGCGCAAAATCGGCGCATGCATCTCTAACTTGTTGAAGGCTGGGCTCTTCGACCTTCAAGCAGAGATCACGCAAATCCGACTCCGTGACCTCGGCATCGTTGAGAAATTCCTCGACGCTGTTTGCTCGCAGTGCAGAAGGCAACATAGAAGCTTGAGCCAGAAGCAGACGGCAAAAAAGCAGAAGCTTAATTTCCCTCATGTCTCTCACGATGGACTCAATCTCGTCGTCAGTCATCGGTGCTGTCTTCTCGTATGTCTCATGCGGGCTTTCCATCGTGCCAACGAGCTGAGCTCCCCAATTGGCTTCGTATTTCTTCGCAACTCCTTGGCTCAGCCGCTTTCTCATCTCGGCTTCCGTCTCGATGTTCTTTTTGTCTGGCTCTTGTAGCTGTGGGTCCTTCGCGTACTTTTGACTCTTTTGCATATCTATAATCCTTTGCTGGCCTGCATGGTCTATGGCAGCCTGCGCCACAGAACTGGAGCCTGCTTTCGCCTTTCCTTTTTTCTTCGTTTTCTTGGGAGGTTCTTGCGGTTCTTCAGCTTCTGCGGGCTGCCCGGCGTTAGGTTGAGGGTCTGCCGAGGAGCCAACATCCTCCATCTCCACATCGATGACATCAATCCAGAGAAAGTGCTTGATCAAGTCAATGTATCGGTTCCTCTTGTTGTCGTCCATGTCATCGATAGGATCCCACATCTCATCATCCTCGGATACCTCGTTGGCTGACATTTCCATGCGCTCTCGATAGGCATCTTCGAGATAGGCATCTTGGCGCTTTTGCTCCTCTATTTCTCGCGCCTTGGCCAACCGAGCATTCAGCTTCTTCAAGTGGCGCTTGAACAAGGCAGCCTCCTGTTTGATCTTCTTCTGCTCCTTCTCGCGGTTCGCTTCCTCTTCTTCTTGAACCTCGCGCACCCAGGCAAACCACTTCTCTTTCTCGTACAGGACCTGTGCAGTCCTCTTCTCAAGCCTTTCCAAGGCCCGCAGCACGGTGTGGCGCTGGCTGCTGAGTTTGTCGAGATAGGCTTGATGACCGTAGTCAATCTGAAGCGGGTAGAAGTGTTTGTGGTGCAGCCTTCGTGCATCAATGACCTTTCCAATCAAGACATACTTCTTGAAAAGATGGCCGTGCACTTCTCTCAGCGTCGCCTCATCCTGTATACCTTCGAAATCATCGTTGGCAAGAGGTGGGCTGTTCTTGAGATATAAAGGCGCATCGTCGTCAAAGACATCCAAACGGGCATTTCGGTTCTTGTAGCCTGCGTAGAGGCCAAAGACTTGCTTAGAGTGGAACCAACAGAAGAGCCCGTTAGCATGCGTGGCCTTATCCTTGCATCTCTGCTCATCGGAAAGCTGCAAAGCCTGTTGAGGTGGGTTCACGCCACGATTAGCCCTGTAATGTAATTTGCACGTGAGACAAGGTCTTGTATCTTACCTGGCATCGTTCCTGATCCGCCGCCATTCTGAAAACAACCTCAATAATGGGCCTAACACTAAGCTGACCCAAGCGATCAAATTAGGAAGCTGGCTGTTTTGTCGCTCTCGCGTCGCGTCTTGTCATGGAGAATATTTTACCCCTCTTCACCACCCCACAACTGCATACTTGTCCCATTTCCTTTCTTTTTCTTCATCACGTGAATATTCCTCTCGCAAGGACCAAGCTACAAGGATATCTACGCGTCATAATTACGTTTGTCTTTCTCAAACATGATGTTACCGGCCATAGCAAATGGACGGCAATCCTCCAAATGTTGCTTTTTGCTGATTCTTGAGGTGTATCCCCAACCAGGATTTTGTGGGTCCAACCCTTTGCCGGTGTAGGCCTGCCCATATCTATGGAAAATAGCTGAGGAAATTTAGCCATTGCAGTTTATTATTGTGAAGAATTTTATTAAATGAATCAGAGACTTGGTCAAGTCTTAGCCTACAATATGAGCGAGTTGTACCATAGAACTTGTGTCTTTTTCTTTTGCTAGAAAAATCACGCTTATTCCGGATTCATCTCTAGGGTAACTTCCCCGCAAAAAGGAAAAAAAAACATATTTTCGAACAGGTCTGCCATAGTGAGAGCAGCCCAAAATATCAATTCAATTTTACTTTAACTTGTGTTGCTATTCCTCAAAACTGTCTAACATAATTAGACGTCGTTGCATAGAGCCTCAGCATCTTGGTATTTTGCCATAATATCCTTGACCTTATCAAGTGGTAGCGCCTCCACAGTCCGGCCCTTATTCCCCGTCATCGTCTCCGCCATACAGAGCGTGTTGTAAATGGCTTCCTCGGTAGCATCCGCAGCTGCTTCAAAGAGGCCATTAATAGTCTGGTCATCCACATAGTCGATATTCAACTTGCGCGGCTGAAACGGATCAAACGCCCGATCCTGCCCGGTAACTGTCTGCACAGGGATTTCATTGCCGGTAGAAAACGCCAGAAAAATATCACCGGAGGGGTTGTGCCCATATCCTCCGACCCGAGCGAGGCCGACTGTCGCGCGCTTCGCCAATCGCTGAAGCTGCGTAGGATGTAAAGGCGCATCGGTGGCAATGATGATGATGATTGAGCCGTCCTTCTTGTCCTTTGCGTCCTCGAACTCTTGCTTTCGAGCGGCCAGGACGGCATCCTTCTCAGCCTGCTCAGCGAGAATTCGCCCGACCGGAACACCAGAGATCCGCAGGTGCTTCATACGCCCGTAATTTGCCTGGACGAGAACACCCACCGTGTAGGAGTGAGCCCCGTCGGCCTTGGACCCAGGCACCAGGCGGCTGCTGGTTCCTGTGCCGCCCTTGAAGCCCTGGCAGAGCATACCGGTGCCGCCACCAACATTTCCCTCTGGCACAGGATCAGAGGACGCGTTTGTAATTCCTTCGACGACGTGATCTGGTGTGACGGCAAACTGGCTGAGGTCATTCATGTGCCCATCAAATGTCTCGGCCACGACAGGTAGAAGGAACCAATCCACTCCCTCACCACCTTGCCCATATTCCCGAATGGCGTACTTGTAAATGCCGGTGTAGCATGAGCCGACAGCAAAGCTATTAGTGATGATGATGGGGGAGTGCAGCAGACCAGTCTCTTCAATCCAGTGGCTGCCTGTCATTTCGCCAGAGCCATTGAAACGAAAGATGCCTGCGTGGCAGGCCTGATGGAACCAATTCTTGCGTGGAAGAATGGTCGTGACGCCGGTATTAACATTTCCGTCGCGGATTGTTACAGTGTGGGCCAGCACCCCGGGAACATCGGTAATACCATTTTTTGGGCCCGGCTGCCAGGTACCGAGATGAACGCCAGGGACCACATCTCGAAGACGGGCTCTGGGGCTGTTGATTGAGGGATTCGCCATTATGACAGCCCAATGTTGAATTTGATGGTGAAAATGAATTCTAAAGAAAAGCAATCATTCAGAGGTAGATGCGGAGCATAGATATACGGCATTGAAATTCAGCTATTTCTTTATGCCTTCCTTATCGAGATCTAGCTTGTGAAATGCGCTGATTATGCTGATCCTTCGCCTAGGATATTTTAGGTGAGTCACGCCGACACCCCACGTACTAATTCTTACCACATGGCGTGGTACTTTTGATTTTCACTTGATGCGTGTGGGTATGCGTCTGGCTTGCGAGGTCCAAACCGGCTAAATAAACGGTCGAATAGATTTCATTAGCAGCCAACAATGTCGTACTGTACTACGCGTCCTTGTCTACGAATGGTTCAAATCTGGCGAATTGAAGGGAATCATGCGATCTACCTGTAGAAATGCGTCTGGTAGAGCCAGAAAAAAACACCAAAAATCGAACCATTGATACGTTTGGTCAAGATCTCGCAATTGTTTCTGGACATTCTGTACAAAATTCTAGATCACTGATACGCCTGAAATGTTTCATCCTCTCCGAAACAAATTTTGTATGAAATTCGAGCGTAGTCCATTGCCTGTGCCTCCAGAGCGGGCGCCTCAAAACGATAGGCGTCGGAAAGCAACAGCCAGCAATCAACGAGCCGATTCATCATCAATCCCCATTTCTTTACCACTATTGGCCCTTCCGTAGTGCGCGGGAGTTCCGCACCCTCGATCACATAACCAAGCGATGTCAGGGAAGCCAATACAGACTTGGTAGCCTTTTGCCATTGGTCTCGCTGCGCGTACTGATGAGCAAGTAGGTACTGGTGCTCCCAAATAGCAACACGAGGAACTTCGGAAGCTGGTCGGGTGTATGTCTCGTCCAGCCTTGCTAGCACGCTCTCGACTTTGACGGTCTCCACCTTTTTTGCTGATCGAAAAAGCCTGTCGAGCTCGGCTATTAGTTGAGCTCGCCTCAAAAGGATCCTCTTGCCCGTGTCTTTCTCATCTTGGCACATGTCGCATTGGCATTCAAACCCCCAATGCTGGAAACGCTTTTGACGTTTTTCGTGGCTATTTGGCTCCGGTATCTGATACCACCATGTGAGTTCCGTGTCAGCTGGTAGATCTTGCGTTGATCGGACTATCATCATGTCACCGATGAATGAGCGCCGGGAATTGCTGTAGCATTCGTGATTGATATATGAGGCCATTGGCCAGACACCGCAAGAATGAAAAGCGTCCTCATCTGGCTTTTTGTTGATGCTATCAATCGTGGGCTTCAGGCGGTTTTCGCGAGATGTAAGGGGACATCCAAAACTATTCTGGGATATGATGCGTTCGACAAGAAAGCTGCGATGAAAAGTCAGTGCTAAGATGCTAACAAGGATCCATTTTCTTACGTGTCAACAACTGGCGCTCCATCTATCTCCGAAACATCCACTGCTTGATATGAGCCATGGTGAAGATCAGTGATGATTGAAGCCAGGGAAGGATTGCGGAACATTTTCTGGACGATCAAGCTGGTAAGTGCCGCTTGACCCCCCATCGTGACAGTGCCAGCCTCTGCATAAATCAAAACGGTCGTCCCAACGCTTCCAGAAGGCGACTCGTTGTCAACAAAGGCATGGGCAAATGCCTTTTCACATAACAACAAATCGCCAGCTTTGACCGCTTCAGTCGTAAACAGCCCACGCCCTCGCGAACCCGACTCTTTGATGGCTACAGGGCCGACGTATGTTGCATAATCTAGGTGAGGGGGCCTGAGCTTCTTTGCTTGCTGGTAAAATTGTTTAAACGAATATTTGGCATGTTCTTGCTCCAGGCATCTCTTCACTGCTCGGGCGAGTTCGGCTTTGGCAGTGGCGTTGTTTGGATACTTGAGAAGGAGTGTCTTGAACACTTCGCAAGATTCTCTGTACCTCTGAAGGCTATAAAGCGCTTGTGCCTTGCGAAATATGGCTTTCTCAGATGAAGCGGAATAAGGCTCAGCGTCCGAAAGAGCTGCGTCGAATTGCCTTGTCTTGAGAAAGGTAAGACAGCGATTCAGTTTGATGGTTTCGATCTCTTCTGCTGTTGGAGAGTGATCAAGGGCTCGTGTATAGCTATAATATCGTTCAGCTCGATCCTATGAACCATCAAACAAAAAGAAAACGACCAACCATTCTATAGCAGGGAAGTAATTGCCTTCAGTAAAGTGGTTGTTGCCTTCAGTCTTCCAGGTCTCAGCAGTCATTGGTCCCTCGACCAGAGTTAGTCGCCAGTCTTCTGGTATTCGCTCAGAATCTGTTGGAAGAATGATAACGTCGGAAATGTGGTCCACCCGGAGCCCATACTCTCCATCAGACATCAACTTCAAGAACGGCTCTTTTACAATAACCGCCGTAGCCACGTCAATAATATCCCGTGCAGTACGCTCCTCCTCGCGCTCTCTATGGTAAAGCTGCAGCATACGAACATCCTTGTTCTCATCCTCCACAATGGCCATCACTGAAGACATTCTGTCTGGAGGAGTCATTGATCTAAGCAACAAGTAGGAACCCCTGTGGTGGGTCTCGAGGAGAAGATCTTTTATCATGATCTTTTTGAGGTCAGAGAACGGTGTGATGCACGGAGGGTAGGCTGGGGGAATAAAAGATGTTTGTATCTGCCCGGCCCCGAGATCGACTCTTCCATCTCTCATCATGAGCTGAAACATGAATTTATTAGTGATTTCACTCTGGGGTTTTTTGTACGCAAACTTTCGCCCCTTGTAGGCCTGCGCATTCCGTATATTTCGTTTCTGTTGATTCAGCATTTGCATAAACTCCGGGAGATGAGATACTTCTTGGATATCCATGATTGGCGATATCCCAGGTCAATTGATGTTATAAGGTGTGATCGCTCTGCGCTGTGTTTAAATTCAAAGCAAATGAACAAGAAACCGCCGATGCGAAGACCTTTATAAACCAAGGAGCAGTCATGCTGAAGCAAAGTCGCTCCACGTGACAGCCACGCCGAACTGCTGAGATACGAAATGACAGCGTATTTTGAGATGACGGCTCGCTGAATGGGAGGCCTACCAATCACCCTCTCCTATTGGAATGGGGCAAGTGATACTCTTGGCAAGTCATAATTCTGTAATATTCGTGTAGTGCATTAGCCTGGTGAGGGAGATGATTTGGTTGGCTACTTAGCAGCGGAGGAGGGGAATGGAAGGCCTCCCGCAGAAAGGTACGTTACAGTAGTGCGAGAGGTTTGTGAACTCTGAAGGACGTACCGTGCATCTAATTACATTATACAGTAAATATCACACTGTATGTCAGCCTTGATGTGCAATTACGTCAGCCTCGAATGCCATCAACCAAGGATTTCAGGCTGCAATCCAAGTTGCGCGATTTCTTCACTGAGCGACAGTTACGGCTTCAATCAAGATGAGCGATATAATTTCGGTTACCAATCGCGCAACTAGCGTTGTTACTCTTGGGCTGCAGGTATGTGGAGGGTTAAAGTCGTACCTGGATGCGTTGGACTCAAGAAATGAAGAGGTGGAGGCGGCCAGGCGCAAAGCTGCCAACATGGGCAATTTGCTAGAAAGAGCTCGAAGCATTACAGGGAGACTACAAAAAAACCACCGAGAAGCCGCCGGGTCCATTGAATCATTTCTGGAGTCTTGCGAAATTGAAATTAAGGGGCTGAACGACTTAGTATTCACCTTGACAAACCCTGAGCAAGACCGGTCTGGTGTGCGGCAAAGGTTCAAAGATCAAACAAGAAAGTTGGCCTATCCATTCAATCGATCCGATCTTTATCGACTAGACAATCGTATTTCAAGCGTCAATAGCATTTTGCAGACAGCTTTGCAGGTTGCGGCTTTGTAAGAATGGCACCTTTCGATTTTCTTTTCTTCAGATACACTAAAAAAGACTAGAGAATTATCCATCATTGCCGAGGAGAATGTTGCAAATATCCTTAATTCCTTGAAATCCGACAACGGAAAGAATCGAGAGAGTGTGTCAAAAGACTTTTTTCTCCAATCCCAGGAAGCTATATGCCACAACACCTATCTGTCAGATGTTAGTTCGCGGAAAAACAATGGTCTCAACTTAAACGCTACTTGGGTACTAACGAAAACCCAAAGATGACAGGGGATAACAGGCTAACGCAGCTGATATCAAAACCAAGTTATTTAAAGTCCTTAGCAGACGAACAGAAAACGATCGAGGATCAAATTTCTTCATCCTCTGAAACAAGGCTGTCTTTTGCTAGAAAGCGGTGCCTGTGCCAAAAAAGGCGGTTCTGGTCAAATAAACAAAACAGCGTCGGCTTTATCTCAATGCACAATGAAGCTAGGACTGCCATGAAACATCTGCCAGAGTGTCAGTTTTCAAAACTGCAAAAAATCCAAAAGACTCGGAAAATAGCTCTGCAATACACTGGACTAGTCGGGCTATTACACACTGCCATACATTTATCCTTAAATCTGAACTATGGTGCGGGTGGCCTTGGCATCAGTCCTGGCCTCGCCATCTTTTCAGTAGTGGACCGCCAGAGAGCACCGGTGTTTCAAATAGTCCGCCTGCTACATGATGCCGTTCCACCATTTCCATCTTTAGACGATTCTGCACGTTTGTTAGCAGCAGCGGAACCGGGAGATTTATGGCTTAACTATTTTGAGTTTGCTCAGCGATGCTTGGAAAACATTGCTAGGCTGTATGATGCCAAAAAGGCCTCCCCAAATGACATTGACACCTCAGGTTGCTCAATTATGCATCCTCTGTTGCAAGTCTGGGCAAGTATAGGCTAGACCCTCCAATTATCTTATTTCTTTACTAATCGTTCATCCTAGAATTCCGCGAAAATGAGGTTCACCATTTTCTCACGCACTAAAAACATGAAGAAGAGGTTTATGGACCTTTTTTGTGAAATTGTAGATTTCCTTGTTGCTAGTGGTGTGCCCGCTATGAGGCATGATAACTATGGCCAGTGAGTATTCTCCATAATAAAGATGACTTGAGCTAAGTGGTCTCCAATTCAAGTAGCCCGATTGCGAATATCGATTTCTCTTGGCCAGGACTAGGAACAGGGACTGAATTAATCGACAAAGTCCTAGTGGCAGATCTAGATGCACCTATAGCGGCAGAAAACATAGAATGTGGTCCAAAATTATTGTGGTCTCTTCCCTCTTCCTTTCTTTCTTCGCCAAACTTTGCTGAGGGTGAGTAAAGAGATAGTCGAGGTTGAGACACCGTGTAACTAATAAGAAATAAAGCCTCCAACTGTGGCGAATTGTCCACTGCGGTTATTTCGGGAGATGAGCAGACGACTAAACGACTTATTAAGCAACATCCGTCCACCCTCCAAGAAGTTAACTGTTTTCGACAAACTCCTCTTCATCTAGCTATCGCAAATCCGAATTGTGTTCAGCTTTTGATTGACTCGGGAGAGAAATCGTTCATCAATGCCAGAGACAATATAGGCCATGCCCCAATCGACTACGCTTTGGGCCTTGGCAACACCGATTCTACTAGGATTTTACTGGAATCGGGTTGCGCTTTGAAAACGGAGTGTATATTGTGGGCCAGCTATACTACAATAACCACAAGTCTCATTGCCCATCTAAAATCTCGTCGAGATGAGTTGAAGCTTCTTGCCATCATGCATCTCCCCTCCCATGAAGCAGCATCGTTAGAACTTTTCGACAACAAAGTTTTAGATTATAATGCTTCAACCGTTGAGAAAAAGCTAAAAGAGCGCGGTGTCTTTGTTCCAGAAAGCCTTAGAATTGGAAATTCGCCCGACTCGCTCCAATCAGTATATCATTTGGATGCTATACATCATATAAATCAGAAACGTTTGGATCTATTGTGGACCTCAGGCTTCAGGGATACCAACTCTCTAGATGCTCAAGGGAATCCCCCGCTGGTTCGAGACTATCCGTCTCCTAAGTACATGTCAACATGGGTTGACAGAATTGATTGGCTAATTCGACACGGAGCTGACCTATGGATCCCCATTCATCCCTTTGAGATTTCAGATAGTAAACCGGTGTGCAAATCAATAACGCCAGCACATTTCCTCTTGGCTTCAGTTGGGAAGTATTGGTTCGGAAGAGAAAGCCAAGTTGACCCTCGGCTGACAGATCTTTTGAATGATAGGCTCCTAGCCCAGAGCCCGAAGGATGGGTGTGTTTGCAAATGCTCATTGGGTGGTTGCACGCCGTTCCTTTCATTCATGAAACTGATTGGCTGTCAGTTGCAACATGATTGGCTTTTGTTCATCTGCCGAGAAATGAACGCTGATCGTCTCCTACTCAAATCATCTGAAGGCATACAAAGGTCCGCAGTCATATTGCACCTTTATATGGACTTTTTATTCAAAATAAGACCCCAATTATCACATAAAGATCACATGGAAGCTATTCGCCTTCTCACCTTTCAGGCACTCGATCTTCGACATACGTGCTGCGACCTGAGCTATTCCTACTCCCCGGAATGGCACCTTATTTCCAGTGAAGATGCCCAGGAGATCAATAGCGAACAGGCATCGTTGCTAGAACTGCATGGTGAACTCACCTTGGAATTTTCCGACATGTTTGACTCGATCCGAGATGGCCAGGTATTTGGAATATCCTATCCCCATGAATTTTGGAATGCCTTTTGGCTGCCTAGAGTTATGCAAGTTCATCAAGAGCTAGATGATAAAAGACTGAGCAAAGAAGAAATATTGCGAGCCGAAAGCATCGGGGTTATATGGCATGGACCTGAAAATGAAATGAAAGCACAGGGCGATAAATCAAGCATAGAATGTATGAAGCGTGAGTTGGACGAGATCATGGCAGGTGTCTATTGAGCAGGGGACAAATGCCCGCAACATTCAATGACTAGAGATATTATCAGAGATAAATTGGAATTATAAGCTACAAGTCACAGATGCTCTGAGGACGTTAGGCTGTGATACATCTATCAGCATTATCACTCGCCTTTTTATGTAGCGCCGATATAGAGTTTAATCGTCCTCAATCTTTCATTGTCGCTCATTTCCTCCACATTATCACTAGATTTGAATGAGCTTTCGCTCCTAGAGTAAGGGCTAAGATCTGCACCCCCTGGGCCTCTGAGGTTTCTGTCCGATTTTACCGCTTGAACTAGTGGAATACTTTTTAGCATTTTGTAGCAACAGTATCGGTGCTTCTACCTGGCAGATGGACCGCGGCATTAGCGTATTCTCGAGAAAGATCTCAAGCATTAGTTTCACTATGGGAAATAATAGTAGCCTTCCTTAGAATAAAGGCCACGCACCTAGGACCTTATTCTCAATAAGCTGCCACTTATTCAATTATTTTATTCAGGATCCCACTCATTATTGGGTTCATCGGGCCATCATTGGTGAAACCAACTATTAGAGTAGACAAAAATGACTGTTTGCGGGATCTTTCCGTCTCGCCGCTAATGAAGCGGTGATGACAGGGGTTTCGATGTCTTATTGACTGAGACAGAAAAATGGGGAGCAGTTAAGTGGCGAATAAAAGGTGTTTGGATTAATTTGTAAATAGTATTCAACTAAATTCCATAGTTTATTGAAATCGCCCAATTCAGGTTGTCATTGCCCATCGTTGTCACAACAGGACGTAATTATCGGTTGGAAAACTGCCGATGGAGGGGCTAAGCTAGTGGAGATGTCTGGCTCGTTTAGCAGCTCGCCATAGGGGAATCCTACCGGCTGACTCTACCCGATTATGGGTCTTGGTTCCCGGCCCAAAACTCAATCAACTATGTTTTGGCGAGAAAAGCTCAAGGTGGAATCGACGGGAACACGTCCGGTTTCCCGTAGTGAATGCGGAGAATGCTCGCCCGAGTTCAAATTCTGCCGTTCATTACTTTTTTTGTTCTCAAAGAAAGGAACCTGGGAAGAATCGCCTCTGATCCGTCTTCCAAGCCAGAGAAAAAATCACAATGGCATCGTCTGAGATGCAGGAACGCCATCAATCGGGCACTGCCCAGGATGAGAAGCCCAACCTGCCCAGCGACGGCGCAGAGTCAAGACAAGAGGTGGTGGACAGCAGCGATGCCGAGAGTATCGGGGGGCAACGCGACACCATGTCCAGCAAGCGCCTTCTATTTTCAATATCCACTTTGTCCATTTGCCTCTTCGTGTCCTTTATTGACCAGACAAGCGTATCGACCGCCACACCCGCCATCGCCGGAGAACTCAACACTGGTACCTCATCGCCATGGATTGGCGCATCTTTTCTGATTGCCTCGACCGCCTTTCAGCTCATCAATGGCCGTCTGTCCGATATTTTTGGAAGAAAGAATTTGCTGCTAATTTGTCTCATTTTAATCGGGGTGGGCGATCTCGCTTGCGGTTTCTCCCAAACGGCGGAGCAATTATACGCATTTCGGTCAATTGCAGGCATCGGAGGGGGTGGTATCAACAGCCTGGTCATGATTATTGTCAGCGACATTACCACGCTTCAAAATCGAGGAACATATCAAGGTTTGAACTGGAGCACTCTAAATCGCCAGCTAAATTCTCAACTCTGACATCGCAACTAGGTCTGCTCGGTGTCATCATCGCGCTAGCAAATGGGATTGGGCCGTTTCTGGGTGGCGCCGTGGTTGACTCGTCCACATGGCGCTGGGTGTTTTGGATGATACCGATAATCACCTTGCCCACCACTGCAGTCATTTGGCTTTGCTTGCCTCTCAAGCATCGCTCTGGAGACTACATGGCCAAGATGAAGAGGATTGACTATGGTGGCATCGCACTCAACATTGCATCCACGTTGTTGGTCCTGATCCCCCTCTCTGGCGGCGGCGTCACTTATTCCTGGAGCTCCCCATTCTTTATAGCTGCTCTCACTGTCGGCGTGGTACTGGGTGTTGTCTTTGTGCTCCACCAATGGAAAATTGCGCCGCTGCCCATCATGCCACTCCGCCTATATCAGGCGCCCCATTGTTCTGCGTTGTACGCGCAGACTTTCCTGACAGGTCTAGCCTACTTTGGCAATTTCTTCTATTTGCCAATCTATTTCCAAACCATTCTCAAGTATTCAGCCCTAGAATCTGGCGCGCTGATGCTGCCTGTTGTCATTACTTCTTCATTTACATCCATTGCCTCGGGTCAGTATATGGGCTATGTGGGGAGCTATATGCACTGCGTCCTGGCTGGCTTTGCCCTTTGGACCCTGGGAAATGGGTTGACGCTCAGATTCGATGAAACTACCGGCTTGGGGCCTCTCATTGGTATTCTTGTTGTCGAAGGAGCAGGCATTGGGCTTACTCTTCAACCTACCCTTGTTGGGATGTATGCCAACAGCCGAAGCGAGGATCGCGCTGTCACAACCGGACTGCGCAACTTTATCCGAACTATCGGTGGTTCCTTTGTTCTGGTATTGTCGGGTCTCATTTTGTCCAATACACTCAGCAGTCGTCTCTCGGGGACTCCAGGCATGACAGAGACTCTAATTACTGAACTATCATCCTCGACATACGACCTTGAGAAGCTGGGCTTCTCTAAAGAGGAAAAGACGAGGATTTTGGGCGTCTACATGACCGGCCTACACTACATCTTCATATTTTACACCGCTTGCTCGGGTTTGAGCCTCTTGCTGACAGTTTTGGTTGGTAACACCAGCCTCAAGGCGCCGAAGCGCACAGAGACACCGGTAGGCGGCGCTCAAGAAATCGATGGTTCAATTCGTAATGAAACTACGGATGAAAGTGCCAATGTTAAAATGGACATCATTCGGATGGAGGAAGGAACCCAGCAGGGTCCCCAGACTACAGGCGACAGGCCAGGCAATGGTGATGAGATCTCACGATTAGGTAAATGATTCATGTAAATAGACAGCATTAGAACTATGTAAATCACAAATACATAACGCAAAAGGCTCTTTTTGTATAATATTTTGCTCCACAATGCTGTTGCGCAGCCCATCGATTGGCTTGCAGTCTCCATTCGGCCTGGCTTCCTTGATCCACGGTCCGTCCTCGGCCAACTGATGAATTGCAAGGGCCAAGCCCCTTCCCCCAATAGTGTTCCCTTATCGTCGGCCACGGGTCTCTTTGGCCCGATAATCTTAATTCCGGCCCCGCGGCTTAGCAGGCCAATCCTGAGTGGTCGATCACGACTGTGCCGTGCTGTGGATCCGAGAGATAAGATCATCGGCCAAGTTCCCAATCGGCCCAATCGGCCCCATTGGTAAGCATCTCCGCATATGGCTGATAAGTGATGGCACCGGTCTCCTACCCATCGGCTGCGGACTGGCCGTTGATAGGGAGGGTGGCCTACCAAAAATTGCCGGTTACGGCATCATAGCCACCGCAATACGAATATTTGAAGGCGGCTATTTAGCTTGTAGAGCGATGGAATTGAGGAAACAATTGAATATTCGGACTTAAATAACTAAAATTAATTTCTTTGTTAAACATCAATTATGCCTGAAGCATACGCTCCTCACCCTGACTACGGGTTCCCCCGCGACTTTAAGGGTTATGGCGAGAAGGGCCTGCAGGGTTTGAAGTGGCCCAACAACGCTAAGATTGCCGTCTCTTTCGTTATTAACTACGAAGAGGTTAGAACACCACCCCCAGCCTCTTCTGATTGGAATCTAATATTTTATCAAGGGTGGCGAACGGTCTGTTCTTCACGGTGATGGCGTGGACGAAACCAACCTTCGTGAACACCCCAGCGTCGTCAGAGTGAATGAGCGCAGCTACAATGCCGAGTCAGAGTACGAATATGGTTCAAGAGTCGGCTTCTGGCGCCTATTCAAGATGTTTAACGACCACAAGATGAAGTTTACTCTGTACGCTGTCGCTCAAGCTGTCGAGAAGCAGCCCGAGGTTGCTACTCGCTGCGTAGAGGAGGGCCATGACGTCGCGTCCCACGCATACCGCTGGGTGGACCACCACGATTGGTCAATCGAGAAGGAGAAGGAATACATCCGCAAGGGTATCACAACCCTGAAGGACATTACGGGCTACGCACCTAAGGGATGGTACTACGGTCGCCCCTCGCCACACAGCCGCACTCTGATTCCCCAGGTGTACGAGGAGATGGGCGAGGAGCTTGTGTGGGCTAGCGACACCTACGCCGACGATGTTCCTTACTGGACTGATCTTCCCATGGAACGTGAGAAGGAGAACCCCAAGGGATGCCTCATGGTGCCCTACAGCTACGACTGCAACGACTTCAAGTTCCACGTTGCTGGATCGGGCTTCCGAGACCCCAACGGCTTCCTGACCCACCTCAAGAACGCCTTTGACGTCCTGTACGAGGAGGGTGAGGCAGGAGAGCCCAAGATGATGACCATTGGTCTCCACTGCCGCATCATCGGCCGACCTGGTCGATACAAGGCCCTCAGGGAGTTCGTCGAGTACATTGAGAAGAAGGAGGGCGTGTGGGTTGCCACTAGGACAGAGATTGCTGAGGCCTTCAAGGCCCAGTTCCCCTACAAGAAGGGACAGCTGGCATAAAACATTAGTTTTAGAAATAGTTAAAATTAAGGATATCACATTAAATTTTCGTACAGCATCGTGTTTGTATTGTTTCAATTAAACTTCAATTTTATCCCACAATTTCCGAACCTTCAGTTCCAAAATGCCACTCATTCATGTTCGTAGCTTCAAAATCATCCACTTGTGGAAGATCCGGTATGGTGGTGGGCTCATAGTTGATGCCCTCTCCCAACTCTTGCGGGTCCCACGGACTATCGTGTGTGGGGGGGCACATCTCGGCGGACCCATCCCCCAGCATTTCATTCCACATGCGCCATCCCTGCCAACCTCCAGGAGCTTCTTCATCAACTTCCATGAAGGCTTCTTTGACGGCGTCTGAAACAAGTTCGCTCATGCCAGGTTTATCTTTGTTGCTGGCTGCATCCGAGTTTTGGTGGCTGCCTCGCATCTCGTTTGGTGATGAGCCGGGTGCGCAGACGGCTACTCCCGACTTTCGTCGAGGCTTCTGCTGTTCTCCAACACGTGGCATTTGCAGTTCTGACATCTTGGATGAAGAGCCTGGAAGAACTAGCGTTTTAAACAAACTGCCTGATAGTGCATCGAAGATGTCTCTATATTTCACTGCTCCAGCCCATTTCTCGCCGAAAATGGTCAGGCTTTGGGAACAGGCTTGCACTGCTTCAATCACATCGTATCCAAAGAGGGTGCGGTTGCGCCATAGACAGTAAACCAGTGTCAGACCGGCTACAAAGCAGCTGTGCAAAGATATCATGGTGTAGGTCAAGGTTCTTTGCTGGTTCAGGCGTTTGTAGGCAATGCAAACAGATGCAGCCGACCGCGCTGTAGCGATGAATCGCTCATCTGATGTGTCCAGTGTTGGCAAAAGGATCGTAAATAAAGACAGAATTGACTTTTGATATTGCCTAAAAATTGTTAGCCAGCTTTTACAACCGTTGTAGGCACATGAGATTTCGCTTCCTTACAAATTGTAAAAATCATGCGAGTCGTAGTTGGCACTCTCTGGATCATACATCCAAGTAATATTCTTGGCGTCTTTCGGTAGCTTTGGGGCAGTCTCTACCCACTGATCAAGGTCTTTTCGCATATTCGCCATCTTTTGATCCAATCTCGCGCGCTCCTCTGGTAAGCCCGAAAACAAGTCCTTGTCCACACGGAAAACGGTCCGTTGGATTCGAGATTGTATTCGCTCCAGCTTTATGATGTGGATAAATGGCTCGATATTTGACCATGAAGCTGCATTCGGCGAGCCAGGGGTGTCTTCATGGGTTAAATCTCTGAATTCTGGGCTTAGACTCGGCATCTATTCAAGTATTAGCGTCAAGGTCAGTTTCCTGCAAAATTGACACACCTGCACATCTATATCACGGTCAGCAATGGAGAATGCTCTCCCAAGAATTACGCTGGTGCCTCGATCCAATCCATAACAAGACCAAAACGCTCTGCGTCGAATCTCCAGATCGCGAGGGCTGTGACTAGTTGACCCTGGTCGGCTCTCCCGATGCAGTCCCAGCTCAATACAAAGCGAGACAGCATATCTGACTTGACTCCAGGCCCCGGCTCCATACGGCGATCTCTGTCCATGCAGACCGAGAAGAAGCAGAAATTGAGCTGTTCCAAGGTTATGCTGTTCCAGAATGTAATCCATGGGCTCTATCGCCGCTATGAGATGCTTTTCAGAGTCCACACCGCAAGGGGTTCTGGTTAGCTGCAGGAACCGAGCCGCAATCGCATAGATAAGATGCATAATGCTCCGCTGCAGGATTGTAAGGGCACCTTGGCTGTACTGGAGATCAAACAATGCCGTGTATTCTTTCCGATCAAGAAGGGGCCATCTTGTATGCAGCCGGTCAAAAAATGTCCTGAATAGTAGATGAGCCTGGTCATAGGGTGGAAATTCTGATATTAGGTCACCATGGGGAGTGACATATGTGCTCGGCGTCATATACGAATGAGGCATTCTAACTGGATGCGACTGCAGAGGTTCTGAGCCCGGGGAAAGGTTGCGTGCCCTGGAGCCCTTGAATATGGAAGTCTGAATCATTCGCGCAATTGCAGCTCCGGAACTCTCTCCGAGATAAAACGGCTCGGGCGCTGTGTCCGTTGTACCCGAGGCACGCAGCGAAAGGTAAGCGACCCCATCAACGAGAGAAGTCGTTTCCTCTGTATCCGCAGGTTCCGAGAACGAGCTCTGCCTTGACGAGTGAGAGTCTGAGCCTGGGCGACATGCGATCGTGGGGCTTGTTTGGTCACTGGTAACCTCCATCTTGGATGAGTTGGATTGGAAGTGGTCCTCTGCATACGCTGGCAAATGGGCTTCCAGGAACGCGATGCGCTCTTCCAAAGCATTTATGTACCTAGGAACAAATCAGAACTCATGCTTGGATAACGGATTGCTGAGATCTCACAGTGACTTTCCTCCAGGATACTGAGGTCGTATCGGTCGTTCGTAGATGCATGGTGTCCCCGCTCTTTCACAAGACTTGCAGACAGGATGACCACCATCGCACTGTTTCCTGAGTTAAAATGCGCGCTACACGAATAGGAATATTTGAATGCCTACCCTCTGCTTTCGTCGGTTGCAACGTTTGCAGGCTAAGGATACACGCGTCTTGCGACCCGATTGCGCAGGCTTGGGTGTGCTCTTGTTGTCACCAGACGCCAGCATGTTTGTGTCATGTGCTTGGCAGGGTCTATTCAAAAATAATTTTACAGACAATTCTTCAAAACTGATGATTACGAAAAATAAGCACGGCCAAGCAGAGTCCAGCCAGCTTTGCGTGGAGGCTTGAAAGGCAGGCGATCAACCTCGGCTTCCTTCAATGATTACTACTCCTGCATTAATATTCACAATTCACCAGACTAGAGTGAGTCATTTGGGTTCTATCGACTCAATTGATGCCAAGATGCAAGGACTTACTTTTGAGATGTTCCGCGCAGGTGGATCTAAATATTGGAACGGCTCTGGGCCAAACTGATCGAACTCAAAGCACAAGAGGGATACGAAAAACAATCAGGGTCAAGATTCTGGATACATCGGCAGTTTTGATCCGACGAATAACGGGGAATAAACCCGTGTGGCGTGAGGGGAGATAAAGAGCATCGGCACTCTTAATTGCCGGTCTTGATAAGCATAGCCCATCCTGGTAATAACTGACGCTACACTACCCCGCAAAACAGGTTTATCAATCCCCACCCGCGCAGCTCTGTAGCGCCCGCAGCCGGTCTTGGCTCCAACGGGGATGGGCTCCGTTCTCGCTATTAGGGGGGCGCTAATTGGAGGGCAATGGAACGCAGTCGGCCGGAAACCACCCGATGAGCGCGATAAGGCTGAGCAGCGACGAACTGCAGGATCTACACGGGGGACTGGTTTGCAGTAGAGAGGCCCTGGCATCTTGGGGCGTTGGGAAGCTTATGTAGAGCTGGTTACCACCGTAATTTCAAATGCGAAAAAAGAATCCCAGATTGGGCAACTTCGAAGTGAAAAATCGCCAAACATGGGTCGGTTTCGAGTTCCAACGCGCGAGGTCACGGCCCCATTCCAATCCAAGGAGGCTTTTGTCGAGTTTATCAAAGCGCCGCGAGATGTCGATGGTAACCGCAGCATGGGAAGTGCGAGATGGTCGAATAAAGATTTGGATCCTACACCGGTTGAGCACAGGACATGGACATGGTGAGGAAATCTTTCATGGTATTGGGTAGGACAGGCTCTCATGACGCATCAGGTTCAATCTGCCATTGTACTGGTTCTCGAACCAATTCAGTTTGACTGGGTGGATGACTGGTTCATCTCTCGTTGCTGTGGGACTGGTCAGTGCCTGCTTTTACAATATTTGCGTCTGGGTGTACTAATTTGTGGGACAGACATGGCAACAATCCTTCATCTCCTGTGTCCTAGGATCAGCCCTCGCTTCCGTTATTGTTGTATGCATGGCCAGACCGGGTGCCAAGTATCACATTGGATAGTGCGTAGACCTTTTATTCGGTGTTTGCTGTCCCTTAATATTGCTATGCTAACAATGATGTCTCAGTCCTGTCCTTTGTCGATCTAGTATGGGAATGTACGGATCATTCTTCTTCATCTTTATCCGAGCTATTGTATGCATCATCTGGTACGGGTATGTATACCACAATTTCGAGAAACCCGTGAGCACACTTAGTAACAGGCTATAAACAGAATCCAAACCTACTACGGAGCATCGATTTTATCCGTCATGTTGAGATGCATCTTTGGAAGCTCTTGGGTGAATCTTCACAACTCTTTGGCTGCCAGCGCCGACGTTTCATCCAAGCTCCTCTTGTCATTCTTCATTGTTTGGATTCTTGAATTCCCATTCGTACGTTTTCCCCCTCCCACGATATAGCTGCATGAACAGCCAGCACTGACTATTCGTAGATGTGGGTTCACCCGGGACACATCCACTACATCTTTACAGTGAAAGGATTCACGATGCCCATTGCTGCCTTTGCTATCTTTGGGTGGTGCATGGCGAATGGCGGCGGGCTCAAGTCAATGGAGATGGCATCCACTGTTGGCGAAGCAACTGCAGCGACCACGCCGCTCGGGTGGAGTGTCATGTCCGGAATCAACGTCATTATGGGTGGATTGTCACCGATGTTGATCAACCAACCCGACTTGGCTCGATACTGCCAGAAGCCCCGAGACGCCGGATGGCTTCAGGGCGTAAGCGTTTTCGTCACATCCGTCATTGTATTTTTCCTCGGTCTTGCGTCGACAACTTCAATCCAGGGAGTGTGGGGAGAGGCCTATTGGAACATTTGGGATCTGCTAGATGCCATTCTCGATCACCATTGGACACCCGGTGCCCGAGCAGGCATCTTCTTTCTTGGCCTTGCCTTCCTCTTGGGTGTGTTTACAACCAACTTCGGAGCCAACTCGATTCCTTTTGGTGCCGACATGACGGGATTGTTCCCCCGGTGGTTGACCATCAGACGAGGCCAAGTGCTCTGCGCTATTCTTGGAATTGCTGTTGTTCCCTGGAAGCTCATTGCCAACGCCTCTGCATTCCTATCCTTCTTAGGCAGCTACAACATTTTCATGGCCCCTTTGTGTGCCATTATCATTGTCGATTACGCATTTGTCCGGAAGGGCAACATTCATGTCCCGTCTATCTATGATGGAAGCAAACGTGGGCTTTACTACCACTGGTCGGGCGTCAACTGGGTGGCAGCTATCTCGTGGGTCTTGGGCACAACCATGGGACTCCCAGGACTCATTGGACAGTACCAGCCTCAAGTCCTAACCAACGCCTCCAGGTACATGTATATGATGGGCTGGATTCTGACCTTTGTGACTGCTGCCATTATCTACCTTATTGGCTCTCTATTCATCAAGTACAAGGTCTTCCCAGAGGGTCGAGAGTCGACTCCTCTAGAGTGGGAATGGTTGGCCAACGAAGGTCGTGAGGGCTTCTTCGAAGGCGAGCATGAAGAAAGAGGTTCAATCTCTGCTCCTTCGACACCACCGGCACTAGATCAGGATGAGGTTCAGGTGGACGATAAAAAAGGATTGGCGTAGATAGATAATTGACCCTTCAAGGTGTTGCTAAATATTTGACGGCATTGCTAACTAATTGATGGATTGCGATAATTTGCCCCTCCTGCATAATTCGAAAAAAATGTTTTGCTGATTGATTCTCCTCTTCTTGACCTCTAGATCAGTTACTTCATGTGCATAAATTCTCCCGGCACCACAATTGGGATAAAATGACTCGGGGCTCGCCAGCCCTTCTCTTTCCCAGTCTCGCTTGGGCGTTGTCCTGCTGCCCAGGAAGCCGCTTCCCAGCCGTCGCTGTAACAGGAAATTTCTCCAAAAAGCTTGTGACGAACATATTTCGCATTCATATCGGCACCTTGATAGAAGATCCAAATGCTTCCTTTCGCAATAATGGGGTAGGGCTGGCAGCCCTCGGCGGCAAGAGGAAGAGGTGTGCCAGTTGGCTGGGGAGTTTCTTCCCTTCGACTCTCTATGTGTGTTGGCTCTGGCTCTGGTTCCTGAGCAGATAGCAACAAACGCGACGAGAGGGACCATCTAGAGCGCGTAGAGGCACTGCTATCATTAACTGGCGCCGCTGCCCGCGGTTGCTGAACCGTCATGGTAGAGAAGCACTCAGTCCTGCTGACAAATTCAACAAACGAACCCGACCCAGCATATTTCATCCGAGCATAGCATAGAACTCCGTTGTCGAAATAGAACACAAATAGGTATTTGCCATAGTCCACGTCAACCACAATTGGTGCAATATTGGAAATGTGCAAGGGCAGCTCAAAAGTCTGCACTTGCCATCGGAAACCCCGATCCTCATTGGCATCCTTAGTTGCAGTGGTTTCTGCAAGGACCATGCGCTCATCCATCCTGTGCAGGGACAGGATATTCTTGGTCTTGTCTTTGTTTTGGCACAGACTTGCCAAGAGGAGGTACCTAATGCTATTACCCACTCCACATATGTGGACCGGGATGTTGGAGGCTTGGGGAGGCCATGAGCTGACGTGGGAGGGATGAGGCTTGATGGCGGTGACAATAGTTTGCTCCGTTTCCTTATAAGAGTCCTGAATGTTGACCGGCGAGAATGAGTTGCGGCTGTGTGTTTCGGTGCGGTATTTGACATCAATATCGCCATCTTCATTGTTCATGGCAATCGCATTGATGATGCCATAGCCGCGCTCCCCATAATCACGGGAGCCATCTGGTCTGATAAGTCCGATAGGCGACAGATGCTTTGCGTCAGACAGCCCTGCCGGTGCTCCCTGGAAAAGCTTCTCCAGGGGTTGGATCTGAGTCAAGTGGAGACCGGGGCCCCATCGCGTAAATTCCAAATCAACATTCTCGTTAACCACTGGAGTATACATGAGAATCGAGCTCGAGGGGCTGGAATAGGCAAGCCGAGGCGGAAGACGGACTGCATGCCCAGCGGCCTCCGGGCTTGGTTCAGGAAATCTGTCAAAGACTACAGATGGAACTGGGAGAGTTTTGGGCTGAGCGTTTTTTAGAGGACAATCCAAAGTCCAAAATTGGGTCTGAGGAGATGTGTTCTGAGGCCCATTTTCCCACTGGAGTAGAACAATGGTTTGGGGGGATTCATAGTGGCTCTTGGAGGAGATACCCATTTTGTGTAGGATTTGCTTGTTGGTTGGTATGCAAGTCAATAATAGGAAGCTTGGCTGCAGATAGTGTGGGGGAAATTTGAGGAATAAATAATGATGATTCAAAGTGATATGTGGCTTTTCTGTTCAAATGAGTCGATAAACCAAGCAGGCAGCAATCATGTCAGAACGTGTCCGCTGCAATTTGGCGATGCCTGGTTGGCATAAGCCATCGTTGATGCAACAACGGTCTAGCTCAATCGAAAAGAGGCTTAGCCCGCAGGCCTATTGTGGCTTAGCCACTGATGCCTGAGGAAGCGAGATTACATCGCAATTCTGTTGCACTAGTTTGTGCTAGAGATATGCATCGCTAGCATGACCGTGCACTGTCGTTACGCTACCCTGCAGTCATGATAGCATCATGAGGATGTAGCACAACCCATTGACATTCGTCAACAAAGTTCTTACGAGGTTTATGTCATAATTAACTAAAAACACCAAATATTTTAGAAATGCACTGTTGCCACAAAGAATTTGGTGGGAGAATTCTTAATAATGAGGGGGGGATAAACATGTGTCATTCTTTCCCAAGATTTACAATTTGAGATGCATCTTCGCAATGGTGAGCTCAGATAAAAATGATAACATCGCATTCATCGGCACTTTTAAGCCTGTCTCTATTCTCGCAGCAGCATTTATTTAGTCAAACCGTTTAATTTTTGTAATATAGTTTGAACTATCTTCGAAGAAACGAGTCTTCGGAGAGACAATTGATTAGTGATCTGCGTTCTTGAGTTTCCTTCCCGTCGGGCCAGACCCACAAACAACCGAAAAGACATGTCTGTGCACTCAACATCAATCTCCACTTACGACCGCGTTTCTTTGAGCTGCCCATTTACATCTCCTTCGGCATTCTGCCGTGGGTGGCAGCCATCTTTGGCTTCTGAGGTGCTTAATTAGGAGATTGGATGACCAGGGGTGGAAAAACGATTGCGTCTTTGGCTGCTGCACACCTGCAGCACAAAACCTGTGGCCTGGTATTAAGAGGCAGATACGGTTTAGTGTTGGGATTGAGTTTCCACTTTAATCACAAGAAACATAAGTTTAAAGATTATGCAAATGAGATGTTAATTAATATCTTAATAATAACTCTATTTATTGAAGTGAATTGGGTTACAAATGAAAGTATCTGCGCGTGGCTTACAGACCTGTATGGGAGCCAGTTGGGTGCATATTCTTCCTCCGAGTTTTATGGTCCTCCTCACAATTTCATAGCTATTTATTGAGCATTCTGCTCTTCGCTCGAATAGCAGAACCATACTTGAAAAGAAGCCATGGGATCGGAAGCAGCGCCAGAGACGAAAACGCAAACACACTTCCAGCCCAATGCACACCAAGATTCTCAAACATCTGGATGGTGAAAAGAGGAAAGACGGCCCCTAGAGTATATCGCAAAATACCATTTGCCGCAAGGGCTGCACAACGTTAGCGCTAGACCAATATTGATTACGATGCTACTTTACCTGATGCTGCGCCCTGTGCTCCGTAAAAGTCAACCATGTAGACAATTATGGATAACTATCATTCAAATTAGCTGGATTGATGAGAAAAGGAAGGATGAAAGACTGACGAATAAAGAAAAGGCGCCGATTCCAAACGGGATACCAGCAGCCACCAAAGCTTCCCAGCGGCCTCCCTCATGAGCCTCCCACGAGTACCTATTTTCCAAGTCAGCCACACTCTCAGAGACCTCATTCAGAAACGTACCAAAACAAACCAATCGGTAAAAAGACGCTTCCAACAAATGCCGAGTAAAGTCTGTGCTCGGGATCTGCAACGCCAGTTGGGCTTGCCTTGCGCGCCCTGGCATAGAGGGTGTGATCAAAGACGCTGTAGATAACCATGGCCAAAAGATACCCGATGATTACACTGATAAACGAAAGGCCGACTTCTCGAAGGTTGAAGCCGTAAAAGCGTTGAAGAGTATAGGAAGCACTGGAAAAGTAGCTGAAGATCATGGCATACGCGAATGCAGCATAAATCGCTAGCGAGAAGACGACAACCTCGGTGAAGAGCATTTTGGTTGGGCGAACCAAGGCGCTCCCGGCGATGTCGTATATACGCTTGAAAGTGACTGGGCCCTTTGAGCTCGACTCATTTCGCAGGATCCAGACCTTGGAGGTCTCCTTCATCGAGAGACACGCGATCCAGATCGGCGCTCCCACCATCAGGATCAAATATTGGGTCCAGCGCCAGTCGTAGTCTTGGTCTTTTAGAATGTATGCTCCCGCAAGCGGTCCCAGCGTAGGTCCCAGGAACGGGCTCAGGATGAACAGCAACGACGCATCGGCGCCCGTCTTGTCCAAGCGCCAGATGTCGGCGATAGATCCGGCGCCAATGGCGACACCGGCGGATCCTAGCGTCCCGGCAAAGAACCGACACACCAAAAGCGAAGCGAGGTTGTTCGATGCAGAGGCACCGCCGATGAAGGCCAGTAGACACGTGCTGGTGATCACGTAGATCCATTTTCGACCAACCACCTCGGAGAACGGGGCAATAAATAGCGGGCCTAGCGCGATGCCGAAGGTGTAGAGTGTTAGCGGCAAAGTAGATACAGTTCGTGAGATTCCAAACTCCTTCATGAACAAGGCGGTTGCGGGGACCGTGACCGAGGTTCCAAAAGTGCTGCGAACTGTTAGCTTGAGTTGAGCGGTTTGCATTGGGATTGGATTTCGTACATCAAAAAAGCCAAAACACCAGGGACTATCGTGTGGAATAGCTTTGACGCTTGACCCCAGTTTTGAGGGTTTCTTGACTCTCGTGGATCATCCCATGCGATGGTCTCGCCCGTCTCAATGTCCATGGCATCGATGTTTGATGGTGGCTTTGGAGCCTCTTTTGCTGGAGTGTCCACCTCGGGTGCCGCTATGGTCGAAGTGGGTGTATTGAAAGAATCCATTGTCACCAATCCCAGATAGACTGTTCCAATGGAAATCAGATGAAATAGCGAAGAGGCGTAATTACAGCCAATATGATTTTGACAAAACAAACGTCTATGGTTAGTGACAGAATAGTACTGAAAATTCCTTGCAGGTTTAAAAGTCCTTAACCTGAATAGAGATTTTATTCCAAGCCAGCTTCTGCTCCTCGCGGTCTTCGCGTGTCCGAGAGACCATCTGTTCTTGAGACCGACGACGGAGTAAATGATAATTTGGATGATAAATTTAGCAGTATGTACTGAATCTCTCGGGAACAAGTGGGTTCAAGTGGAATCAGTAATCATGTCGGCATTATCAGGTAATGCGCCCGGTTCCAAGAAAAAGTCCGACGGACTCTAGTGAAAGCACAAATCATGTTGCGCTATTCCTCCCGCTTCAACCACACATGTGGTCGGTTTTACACCACTTCGGGTTTAGTCTAATCCCATAACTGACCAGAAGCAATGCAGGAGGGCGTCTTTGAGAATATAATTGCATGGCATCACCAAAAGCAGGATTTGCGACATTGTAGCGGCATGTGTGAACTGTTTTACCCCGCCATCCGATGAGTCGACCCAATGCTATCCCCTTTTCGATGAAAGGCAATCGTTAATTCTGACCGATCTGATTACCCAAATGGCTATCGAATTCCGACAACCGATTCAAAACCCCACAACTGACATTCTAGTTTCTCAATACTATTAGGCACGAGGCTCTATTACACATTCATGCAAGGCTCCTCAGCAGGAATTGACATGATGCTTGTGATGAGACTCTCAAACAACTCGGCCACCCCCTCGTTCTGCTTTGCCGATGTGACCCAATAGTCCCCCCGCAGCTCAATCATTTCTTCCGTCGGCTGCTCAATCGATTCCTCAACGGGTGGCGCCTCCTTCACGTCTTCTTTATGACCGCATATGCGAATGAAGCGTAATAAACTCTGCATCTTGGTAGGTTGTGCCACTTCCTCGGTGCGCTTAGGCGGATGGGGATTGACGATGTGGAGAGCTCGGTAGCAAAGGTTCGGCCACGGGCTAGCACATCCTCGCATCGTTGAATAGTCTCGGGATGATCCATTTTGGTCGCGGACACAGCCATGAACATGGGCCTTTTGCGCGTGGCGAGTGCAGGTGCGCTCACGTTTTGCCAATTCTTGCGCATATTGTCCAGGCTCTCAGGCACGTTCGGGTCGTAGCAGAGCACCACGGCGTCTGCACCCTCGCGCATACGCCTTAGGTAACCACCGGCTTTATCTCGTTCAATTATATCGATATCCCAAAGTCTTACCATGGCTCTCACAACGAGGCCATTGAACTCCACCATCTTCCTCTCTATTGGAAGCATGCAATACTGGTTATAGAAATCTTCGTCAAACCAGCCTCTGCAGTACTGTGTGAGGTCCGGTCAGCTTGAAGTAAACGGGCATTCGCGGCCAAAATCCATCGTCGAACAAACCATAGAGGCTCCAGTTGTGACTTAAGCGCAGTGCCAATGATTCTTTGCTTGTCAAGCCATCGCCAATCAGCAATATCGTACTGGTTCGATCGGCTCTCAGGGATCGATCAGACAGGTTCTTCACCAGCGGTGGGTTGGCCATAATTGAGACGAACGAAATATAGCAAGAATTGCTGCACTTTGACGGTGACAATCGTGTGCATAATGACAACGTCACTGCAAGGAACACCCTGTATGCTAGGCACCAACACAACGCTCTCTATATTATTACGCACTCATAGATACATTGAAATCTAATAAATCATGGCTCTTAAGGGTAGTCGACCTGAATCTTGTACTTTCCTCCACTCTGCGACAGCAAAGTAACCTTGATTCCCCATCCCGGCACGTCGTACGACTTCACACGATCCATAGAGAGCGTGGCATCGTTGAGTTCTCCACCGTTGCCGCACCCGCCCGACGACGGAGTTGCGTCGAGAACGCGAAGGGGGCCTCCGCCCGTGGTTATCGTCGTGTCGACCGTGTACAGCAAAACTCCGGGTGCGCAGACATCGCTGTCCAAGCCCTGGGCAACACGGACCTCTGCCACCAACGCCGTTGTCTCGCTCTTGGCAACCACGAGGGCCTTGATGCCATCCGCGCCCTCGAGAGGCGAGAGAGTGTGCTGGCTGGTGCCGCGCTTCGCGACGCACTCGACGTTCTTGTCCGAGATCCAGCCCATGCGCCACTGGTCCCAGGCGAAGAAATCCGGACCAGGGCCGCTGATCAAGCCCATGATGCTCCAGCCGCCGACGTAGTACTCGGTGCTGAGGCCGCCGGCATACGGGTAGTAGTCGGGCAAGCACATGGTATGGCCCGTCTCGTGGTTCAGCGCCTTGTAACCCCAAGTCTCGAACGGGTCCACGCCAAAAGTAACGGTCCTCTGGGCGACGTAGACGCCTCCCCTCGTGTTGATGCGGCCGTTGTACGCCATGGAGCGGACGAGGAACTGGCCCGCGGCGCGGGTGGGGACCACGTAGAGAACCTCGGTTTGCTCGGGCGCGGATCCGGCGTGCTTGGCCATGTACGCATCCAGGGCGTCCTGGATGTAGGCCTGGTGCTGCTCCGAGGTGAGGCCACTCTCCCAGCCGTAGGAGGCGGCGGGCGAAGGCATGCGGTAGTACTGCGTGGTGTCGGCGGTGACGTCGAGATTGAGAGCGCCGTTGCTGGCCTCCTTGTACCACTTGACGGCGTCGGGCACCAGGAAGTCGCGGAGGTTCTTGGGCGGGTCGTTGGCCGGGGCCTGTGCGTCGGAGAAGTCGACAAAGATCATGGTGGCCTTGAGGTCGCCCGTGCTGGGGACGCAGTCGCCATTGTAGTTGAAGCCGACGCTCAGAAAGACGTCGTTGCGGGCGGGCAGCTTGCAGCTTTCAACAGAGGTGCTGCTGGAGGGGGAAGCGGAGCTGCTTGTCGATGATGTTTTGCTTGTGCTCGACGAATGAGTGGTAGTTTTGGATGAATGGGTGGTGCTGGTCCCAAAGCTTTTGGTGCTAATTCTGGTGCTGGAATGGATAATGCTGGTCTTGGAAGGAATTGTGCTAGTCTGAAGGTGTGTGCTGGCGCTTTGTGGTGGTGGATAACAAGCGGCACCTGCAACGGATGCCGCTTGCCAGAGAAGCAGCGACAAAGCTGTAATTCCAAGCATGGTGAAGAGGTCTAGAGAGCAAGACTCGATGAGGATATGAGATGTTTAGAAATTGCCGGTGGCGGGACATGGCTATTAATATGTCTTCCATCTTGCCCATGCTCTTGGTGGCGCATCACGACGCTGCTAGATCGCCGCTAAAACCTCAGCCGTTGTGCTGTGTTGGAGTCGTAGCAGCGCCCGAGCTTGAGACACAGGGAACTGCCCTGCACTGTGGCTGTGTCCGGCGTGCACGCAGCCCAATGGAAGCTCGCCGAGTGGATTCCAGCCGTGTCTTTCAATTCGAGCGCTGAAGCCCGGCACTTGCCCGCCCGCTTATTCACTCAGGACCGCGCCAAGCTTTCTCGTATCCCGCTTCAGCCACAGCCACGGCACCACGCCATAGGATAGGGCCAGCTGGCTCGCTTGAAGGCTGCGCTGCATTAGCTGCTGGAGTCGCCGTTTGGTGGACACTCCGCTTACAGCTAGTTATGCATGTTTTCTTGCTTTGGTTAGAGATATTATTCTATCTTGGTCTTTCAGGCCTCCTTGCCATACTAGCTCTCAGTTTTGACTTCTAGATCAATTCTCGTAGAGCCCACAAATTATGAGTTGATTAAATTTCTTTTGATTGAAGTTTGATTAAAAATTAAATACGATGCATTATTTTTTATAACTAACCGACCCAAGTTGATCTTCAACTATCTTTATAAAAAACTAAACAACCAGTTGGACGTGTGACGCATTCAAACCCAACCTGCTGCTGTTCATCTCGACATCTTCATCCACGTTTTCCTGTCCTTCATCCACCACGCCCATCAGAGGCGGCGCCAGCAGGTCGCTATCCCAATCAGAATGCATCTCCCAGTCGGAGCCCGCAGACCCGCGCGAGCTCCGCAATATAGACGGAATTCTCGACATGATGCGCCCCGCTGCTCTGAACCGCTGCAACGAGCTCGCCCGCGATCCTTGCGATGACCAAGACGATCGGCCCATGGGCTTCGTGAAGGCCGAGTTGCCCTGGAGCGCGCTGAAGAAGACCTGGCGCGCTCGTAATGATGCCGTGGACCCTGACGCGATGCTGGAAGCGCGCTCCGAGGAAATCTCCATCAAGATGCTCGGAATTCTCTCCGATATACTGATGGTCGTTCGCTTCATCATGTCCTCAAAATTCTGGTCATAGTAGAACTCGGGGTTATCCATGAACAAGTCTGGCATATCCGTCTCTACCTTAGGCGTTGAGGGGATCGGCGTCTCTGTGCGTATATGGCGCATCAGTTCTGTCGTGGTCCTCAGATGCTCCAGCAACTCGGCTTGCACCTGCTGCACAAATTTGTTCTTGCGCCTCATTGGGGTCGCCCACGAGTGGTGTCTGCAAAAGTGACTCGCAAACTGGCCAGTGGCACCTGTTGGCGAGTCCTCGTTGTCGGAAATAATTTTATCAATCGCCTCGAGGCAGCATGGAATGTCGACCGAAGGCGGCCGATCTCGCTGTATGCCAAGATCGTCATCTCGTGGCCTGTGCAGCTTGTCGCGCGGCGATGGCACAAAAAACCGAGACTCGTCGGTGATCATCCTGCAGATGATCATCAAAAATTGAGTAATGGAAACGCCAGCTAGCAAGTCTTCTTTGAGCCACATAGGCGCGTCGTCTGCCGCTGGGGGATAAATTTGCAGGTCGTGCCACAGCTGTGCAAACAACTGGCTGCTATAAGCCCACAGAACCATATTGTTCCATTTGATCCTCCACCGGCTGACAGAGGTGGGATCCGCACCAATTTTTCGAATGTCTTTCAACGTACCGTGATCGCCTGTAGATCCGTTCATTTGCAGAAGGCGCTTTTTGCACCACGACAGACAAGACGCAATAACAACGGGTAGGTTGCCGCCTAGCGCATCAAGAAGATGGCTAGGGATCGAAGGGTTCTGGCCATCTTCTGAAAGATGCTGGAGTGTCCAAAGATCGATGGGATCCCCTTGAGAAGAGTGCACCGGCATATAATTATCCATGAAGTTCCGGGCCTTGTCCAGGTGTTCCTGGACTTCGCTTGCCGTGTTGTAATGGTAGGAATAGATTTGGGCTAAATATCTGTGAAAAAGGAATGACTCTTGGGGGGCCATTGCATCGGGGGAGGCCTGGCTGTTTTCTTCAGCCTGGTTCAAGTCGAGGGGATCGTAGCTGGTTTTCAACTCGGATTCCAGCATGACACATGCCACTTTGCGTGTGCTCCTTGACCTAGCGGTCCTGGCTAGGTCTAGTATCCTGCATCTCCTCTCCTTGCTGGAAGATGTTTTTTCTTGGAAAGGAACCGATGTTTTGGCGTAGCGGCGAAATGCTCTCTTGAAAAGATAACAACTATCCAGGAACTCTGCGCACAATTTGTCCATGTCGGTCGCGGAGCTCGGTGAGGAGTCTGGGGTGGCTGTGCTCGTTGAGTCTTCTGGGCTGTCCAATGTCGCGATGGGAAACGGCCTCGACGTATCGATGCGAGCCAAGTCAATTATCGGAGGCGTCGAAATTGCCGAAGTAGCATCTAAATCCTGAACAATTTCTACTGTGCCATCATCGACATCAGCCATCATCTGTCTGTATCGCTTCGCTGGGCGGCTAGACGACAAGGGGCGGGTGTTGGAGTAATTAAGGTCGGCCTCGTTCGCCGTACTGCCCGTGCTCCTCGGCCTTTTGCTGGCCTCTGAATGGGAGTAAGAGTCCTCCGATAAGGGTGTCTCGGGTGAATCTTGAGCGGGTTGACTTTGGTGCAGGAGTGGAATTTGACTTGTCGCAGATGCACCCGCAGCTTGAGCTTTTTTGCGGGGTTGCTTTGAGAAGCCCCATCTGTTGGTGGCCTTGGAGAATTGATCTGGTCTTGGTTTTCGCATGTCAGCATCCATGTATGGAGAAACTATGGCCTTCACTAGCCCACTTACGATATCAAGAACCCATAAACATCCTTTAGTTGTCGGATTATCTCTTTGCGGCTTAGATTCCGAACCATGTACATCTCTCGGATCCTTTCTTTGTAGAGATCCATTTGATCATTCGAAACCGCTGTGGCCCGGGAAGTCGGTCCATGTTTCCAGGTAAGATTCGAATGCTCATTTTTCGGGACCATTCTAGTCTTGTTTAAATGGGAAAGGCACAGGATTAATACAGCCAATAGAGAAAAGCGAGTCGTCAACCACAAAAATGGCAAGGACTATCGTGCATTGGTACAGAATAATCTATCTGTAGAAGCAAGCAATCAAGTGTGACAGCACCAAATGCAGGTGGGATGACGCTAGGACAGGGATATTCATATACGCATCAAGTCGACAAGGCATATGGTTCGCATGTTGATCGACCGTGTAGGCAACGAACCGAGTGCGCCCCGTGGCTGTACCGTTGCTTCAGTCTCCACTGTCACTGCTGGCTTTATTGGATGACGAGTCAGCCAATTTGAATCTGACGACATGCTGTGCCCAATCACGAGGAGACAATCAGGCTTGGGCGCTTACCCTTGCGCACTAATCCTAGAACGGAAATTCCAACGTTTTGTCGCCTTATACTTTTTTGTTGAAGCGAGCCGAATCTGCCCACCGTGTCTGCAACGACAAGTAATATGCCTAATTGATATGCGTGTTTGAGACATGAAAATAAACTGAAGCTAATCCAAATACGGAAAATCCAATCCTTCGCCACCGCCTTTTCTTTTGCAGAGTGCTCTCGACCTGCAAGCTATGGACAGCAATGTTAGACGGATGAAACTGAGGGTCATACCCTCGGAAGGTCTCAATTCCGGCCAAAGGGGTAATTTCCCCTTCCAAGGTAGGTACCGACAAGGGCCTTGCGTGTGACGTGCCGATGTGCGCTGTCGCCTTGGAATACAGTATTGGATTTCCCGTTTTGGGAAGTTCCAAAGACTACCACCTGCGTCATTGACCACTTCCATTGAGATTCAGACTCACACCGAGAAGATGAAGCCAAATGTTTGTTTACGTACGTCTTTTTAGAATGTTTTGGTCTAGATGCTTAGCTTAGTATTCAATATTTAAACTCACATTATTCCAAGCCATTTCATCTCCATTACATTGCTTTCAAAAAAGAATTTGACAACAATTTAAGTCGAGTCTTCCCGTCTACTTAAAATCATACACTTTTTTTGTCTCCGTCGAATATACAATGGCCTTGGATCCTGTAAAATACGCACAGAAAAAGAATGCAGAGAACATTCTTGCACACGTGGGAGCATGGGCTAACAACCACCCGTCAAAGCCGAAGACTGTATGAATAATCCAGTATCTTGACACAATATGCTAATTGCAAGCCAGACACCGCCTCCCAAACCCCAACCTCAAGTCTATACGAAAGCCTGAGGTGCATCCTGCAGTACTCAGAAAGAGAAGAGGGGACATACGACGGTTGCACACCAACCTTGGCATTGATCTTGATCAAAATTCTCTTTTTCCGTCCTGCAGTGGCTAATTCTTAAGAAGGTTGAGCCTTTATCTCAAGCCTCAACTGAGTATCCCATTCAAATACAGAAAGAGGTTACATAATATGTGGAAAGGAACAAAGACCTGAATTAAATTAGCACATGGTCGTTGGAAGGTGAAGATATTATGATATTGGGCATCAGTTTGGACGATACAGGCGATCGACATTAATACGATGGGCAGATCATATAGATTGGCTTCATCACTAAGGAAATTCATCATAAAATGAAACGGAAATTTTGGGTTTACCAGGAGAGAGGACTTTCGCCAGTAGCATAAGTTTGTTCACTGTGACGTGATTGCCATCGCAAATTTCTTGAGGCATCTAAAGAGGTGATGCCCGCGGCCAACATATCCGCTAATGGTGCAAATATCACAAATAAAATTTCAAGTCACTAGACCAAACAATGCTTCGTTTGCTAGATCGGCTACGCAGTCTAGTAGGTCGGTCGCGGTCGTAGCATCAATGAATCATGCCCAGAAAGTCGGTTCCCAGAGCTACAGCTAAGCAGCATGGCCAGACAGTAATACTCTTTGGACTTGGCATAGTTCATGCCATCGTTCCAACAACAATCACAATCAAGAACTTGCATCTTCCAAACTCCCTCGATTGCGAAACTTCAATCGGAGACCTTGCCGAGAATATTTTTCTGCTCACTACACCCTTCCCACCATCAAATCATTTCACTTCTCTGCTGATCTCGATATCCTTTGGGCAGCTTGGCCTGGAGTCCGCCAAAAAGCCGTCGATGCTCAAGCCCATAGCTCTGCCCCCTCCTAGTCGTGTCTATCGCATTACCCGTCGTCTCACTCAGCGAGGAAAACTTGAGGCAGGTTTACGAGAGTAGGTAGCTTTGAGGGACCAGAACGTTGTGGACTTTGTTTTTAGACTGTTGCATAAATTTTTTATGGTGAATACTTTCAACGGCAGCTAAATCCTTGAGTAGATGTGTTTGATATTTCCATGCGCATGCATTGGCATGAACGAGTACCTGACACCCAATGATCCACATTCTGACTACTATGCGCCTCACGCACCAGAAAAATACGGCGCTCAAGAAATGTCACCAGCCACGCATCCGAAAAAAAAAAAGAAAAAAAAACCAAGCCTTCAAAAAAAATTGAAGGCAGTATTAAGTACTAACGTCTTGAACCGATATGACAAGTCATAATATATCCTCTTTATTTTGTTTCTATTACGCTGCTTCATGCCATTGGAAACGGATCGACTCTCAGCCACGTGTTCGGCGCCACATGCACTAGCCTCATGCACGTTGTCGCAGCCCAATCTCATGCCAAAAAAAACCACATCCAAAATTCCAAAAACTTGACCATCACCATTCTTCCACATCCTCAAACCACAATGGCGCGCTTCACTCTCTCAGTCTTGACCGTCGGCATACCTCTGGGCATCAACAGCGTCATGACGCTGCAGGATCCGCTCAGCGCCTACGCCCGCTACGGCATCGCCCCGCCCGCGAAATCTGGCCCGTCCCCGTTCCTCTACGCAAAGACGGCCCGAGATGCGGCTCTGGGCCTGATATCTCTGGGGCTCAAGTTCCAGGGCAACGAAAGCGCCGCAAAGCTCGTCTTGGTTGTCACAGGCCTGGTGGGTCTGGCCGACGGATACATTGTGTATATGGTCGGTGGAGAGAAGCAGCGGGACAAGGCCTTGGGCCACTGGCTTCCTAGCGCTGCCATAATATTGGGCGCCCTTCTCTTTTAGAACACTCCAGTTCATGTCGGACTTTTGGGGCGGATGGGCTCTGGCTTAGGAGGCTCATGATACTTTGCTCTAATGTATCCTTTCTCTTTGGTTTGAACTGGGAATATCCTCTACATTCTATCCGGTGGTGGAGTGTTTACCACACAATGAATCACGAAGTCAAGGCGTTATGGGATAAATGGGGAAGAAGATGGTTCCTAGCTTAGCACGGTAGATCAGCAGCGCAATGGGGCCAGCCACCAATGATGTGGCGATGGAGGATTTCCTGCCCATCTACGGCACCCTCATGCCATGAGTTGCCGTCGTCTCTCCGAAGTGGCTTTAATCAATTCTTGTAATGCTCTTCCGTCTGCCATCTTTGTGTCCCTGCTTGGATTTAATACAAGCGTCCCCTCGTGTTGATTCGAGTTTTGCCGTTCGTGCTCTCCTAAGCGCTCTATTAGGTTCACATTACCATTTCCGAACTGCAGGACTCCGCTATCCGGATTCGCATAGACCCAGGGCGACGGGTTCATGCAGATATCGAATGCGATATAACGGAGAAATGATCTGATTGGTGCCGAATCTCTAGCCTCACTGCTGGCGGCTGAGACCATATTTCCTCGTTTTAGCACAATGTCTTTCATGAAATTGGGCGATAATCTTAATGCTAGACCCTAAGCTTGTGTGATAATGAATCCCGTTGCAGACATACATGATCTCAAGAACAGGTCGCACATATTGTGGTTGTCACCGTGACCCAAGGGGATGAATCTAGCCAGGTTCCAGAAAGGTTTAGTGCCATAGCCTGACTCTGTCACAACTCGATCTCTGTACGAAGCAACCTCACAGCTTTAGACCAAGCCAGAATTTTGGATGTTGCTATCAGAACCGAGCCAGCGTGCTTCTCTAATTGGCGAGCTTATCAAGTGAGCTTATCAGTAAAAGCCGGGGCGTTATTGCCGGGTAGCGCGCATTTTTGGCCGTCCGTCGGCCTCCCCTCCTGAACTCCACTATCGGTTGGAAACGAGCCGATAGCAACCCAGATTGCAAAACATGGCAGCTTCTCAAAAGTGGATACACCGAATGCGAGTGCTATTAAGAGGCCTAGTGCAGGCAAACAATCAGAGCCATGCAAAATTAACTGATTCCAGAGCGTAAATTCTGATTGGTATTCCGTTACTTGTGATGAAAATGGAACCATACCGATTGACTGCAACCGAGGTCGTCGCCCAGATCAAGGATGGCACGCTTACAGTGGAGCAATATGCTCGATCGCTACTCAGCCGAATTCAGGAGCGGGACTCTGTGGTGAAGGCTTGGGCGTACATCAATGCCGACCACGTCATTGAGCAAGCAAAGAAACTGGATCAGGTTCCAGCCGAGGCAAGAGGACCTCTCCACGGCGTTGCTGTGGGCGTGAAGGATGTGATCTATACCAAAGGTGTGACCTCAGACAAAGCACTGGCTCCAGCCGGTCGGGCTAATCTTAATAGATATGCCGACACAATTCAACTCAAGTATTTATGAAAATGATGCTCCCCAGGTTGATGCAGCGTCAATCATCGTCCTCCGCAAGGCTGGAGCCCTCATTCTCGGCAAAACAACTACTACCGAATTTGCAGCGATAACACAGGGACCCAAGACGACAAATCCACATGATTCCGGCAGAACACCTGGTGGCTCATCATCTGGATCCGGAGCTGCCGTCGCGGATTTCCAGGTTCCCATCGGCCTTGGGACTCAGACGGGAGGCAGCACCATCCGACCCGGTTCCTTTAATGGCATTTACGCAATGAAGCCGACTTGGAATGCCATCTCGCGCGAAGGCCAAAAGATATACTCGCTCATTCTCGACACCCTGGGGCTCTATGCACGAAGCGTGGATGATTTGGAGCTGCTCGCCGACGTGTTCGCGCTGAAGGATGACCAGCCCGCCGACGACTTCACCGTCAAGGGTGCCAAGTTTGCCATCTGCAAGACGATGATCTGGCCGCAGGTTGGTGACGGAACGGCAGCGGCCATGGCCAAGGCAAAGGAGCTCCTCGAGGCCCAGGGCGCCGAGGTTGAAGAGATTGAGCTGCCAGAGTCGGTGCTGGATCTGCCCAAGTGGCACGCGACCATAATGTCCACCGACGCGCGCACGGCCTTTTTCCCGGATTACTGCTACGCCAAAGAGCAAATCGCGGACCAGCTCGCTGGGCACGTGGAAAACCGGACAAATATTTCCCGGGCAGCAGAGCTCGAGGCCTCCGACAGCATTGCCGCCGCACGACCCGTTGTGGACAAGATTCTGAAGAAGTATGCCGCAGTGATTGTACCCAGCGTACCGGATGAAGCTCCAGAGGGCATCGAGTCTACTGGAAGCGCCAGCTTCAACATTATCTGGACTGTAAGTGTTTTCATTATTAATTATAAACCTCACCTGTCTAAAATTTGCGCAACAGGCCCTTCACACTCCCGTGGTCAATGTGCCAGGTTTCACGGGTAAAAACGGTCTTCCTATCGGCCTGTCTCTAGTCGCAGCTCGGTATCACGATAGACACTTGTTAGCAGTCAGCAAGAAGGTGGGAGAAGTTTTTGAGTTGCAAGGAGGCTGGAAGTCAAAGTTGTGAGATAATAAGGATAGCAAGTTGTATTGCTTAGCACTTCTGAGTCTACCCTGTAGAGTGAACTGATTAAGGTCGAATTCAGTTCTATACCAAACGACAATAGAGTAGCTAAAGACCCATGATTTCTAGGTTTCTAGTAATTGCAGTAAAAACAAGACTTTTACATGAGATAAAAATCACTTAAAACGTTGCACTATCTTCTGATTCTATTAATAGTTTGTAATAGCACGCGTTGAGTGTTCACTGAAAAGCAAACTGAGACTGGAAATCAAGACTAGAGAATGACAAAACTTTTTCAACGCGACAACTAGACCAAGTGTCAAATCTGGTCTTCGTATTGGAATTTTTACGCACATCAGGCAATACGTGCTTTCGATTTCAAATTAGGGCACGCAAGAATTCCCAAATTGGAGCATTCTCAGCTCCGGTCGGAATACTAGGCCGAATTGCTGCCGATCATCACCCGCTTATCCCGGTGAAATGGGGCTGTGTTTGACATTTGCTGTGCATCCATTCGTGCAGCTTGGTGTTGGATGGCATTTCCAGCCAATTAATCACTTTGCTGGTGTGGCAGATTACGGTGAAGCAACGGCTTCCCGTCATCCATGAGTGGTCACAGACATCAGGGCGTCGCGTGGCCCGCGCCATTCGTCCCCACCTCGGTTCACGATTCATGTGGTGGAATTTTTCCCGGAGCTGCAGGCACCGGGTCCAGCAAGCGCGTTCTAAATGAAGCTTGAAACCTTGGCTCCGGATATATCTTTTTTGTTTGCTCAAAGAACTAAATGAAGTAGAGTAAATAATATGGGCTTATATGGGTTTTAGGGAGATTTTAGCTAGGTATATCTCAAACATGCATTTCAACGTAGGAGGTCGCTTGAGGCCTCATTCAGACTGCTGAACCTGCACACTGAAATCAAGGGAGGCCATCTGAATAAACATTCCGGAGGCTTTCCGGTTGCCGATCCAGACGGAGAGCGGTCGAGATAGCCGAGCCAGGAGCAGGGAACCTGCAAAAATACCGAAGGAAGAACGCCCCATGGGCATGTAACAGGGGAAAGACCCATTTGCACTCCCAATAGGGATCATCACCGATTACAGATCGCTTCGCTTATTCCATTATCCCAGAGATCGACCGAATTTTGTCACTTTTGTTTCATGTTCCCCACAGCAGCTGAGCTCCATCCTTCGCTATTTTCGACCTCGTCGATCGCGTTGGTGGGATGCACCCCCCCACAACGGTTTCAACGATCTCGTATCAGGTACTACGGGGAGCTTTTTTGAAGGGTGCCACGTAATCCCCGCGGCTAGCAGGACCTCGCATCGAAGAATTAGCGTGGGTTATGGCAGTTAACGTGCCGTGCTCCTTGAGCACTGACAGCGTTTTACGGTAGCCCCGCAGACGAAACTCACTAAGCTTAGATAGGTACAGCCCAACAAGGCGGGAATACAGGCCTTGGCTGGGGGAATCAATGGTACGGCTCGAGCCGATCAACCCGTCTGGTTCGAGCAGGGCATTTCGGCGATTGCGTAAGTCACCTGAACCCCAGAACATGGGTCGATAACCATAACTCTATCAAAGCTACGACACGGACCATCTATCGTGGCAAGGGTAGGAGGATAGGACTGTTGAGAGCCGAGTTCAAGACTTCGAGTCAGTGTGCAAGATGCCTTCATGATTTACTATATAACTAGAGGTCATGGTCACCTTGAAGATTCCGTTTTGTATCATCACTCGCTCACATCTTCAACACTCTCCCATCTCCTGCCTTCGTTTTACCTTTTCCCTTCTCTCGCTTTCCATTGCTTTAATATCTTCACTCGCTCAAAATGCGTTCTACTATTGCTACTGGCGCCACCACGATGCTGGCCATCTCGTCGGTGCATGCAAAGCTCTCCGCATCGGACCTCAACGTCAAGCTCGGCGATGCCGCTGACCTGTCCAGCGATGCTTACCAGCTTGCTGATGGGCTCGATGCTTCCACCGCTGGCGCCGATGGAAAGGTGAGTTTTCTGACAAAGGCTCACGGTTCGGGCCGCAACTGACACAGGCATAGAAACTCGTCGAGGACCTCAGCAAAATAATTGATGTTGTTACCACGATTTCCGATGACCTTGGGGACAAGGAGCTGAAGCGCTCTTACGGCTATGGAAGCGGATCTGGATCCTCTTCTGGTTCATCCTCTGGGTCTTCCAGTGGATACGAAAAAGCTGGTGGTTCTGTCGGAGCATCTGCTGGTCTTAATATCGGAGGCTCTATCGGCGGCCATGTCGGTGGCTCCGTTGGTGGCTCCGCTGGTGTTTCTGCTGGAGGTTCCGGCTCCTCTTCCGGCGGGTCGTCTGGATCTGGATACAGCACTACTGGTGGTTCTTCCAGTGGTTACGGATCATCTGGAGGCTCTGGCTATAAGCGTGTCAAGCGTACATTTGGCTGGCTTTTCGGCGGCAACTCAGGCCTCGGCAGCATTGGCGGATCTGGTGGCTATGGCAGCTCTAGCGGATCCGGTGGATATGGAAGCTCCGGTGGATCTTCCAGTGGTTATGGAGGTGCTTCTGGCGGCACTTCTGGTGGAGTGTCTGGTGGCGCCTCTGGCGATGCTTCTGGTGGTGCTTCTGGTGGTATTAGTGGAGGCCTAGGTGGTTCTGCTGGAAGCTCTGGAAGTGGTTCTGGCAGTTCTGGCTATGGCTCAGGCGGATCTTCCAGCGGCTCCACGGGCGGTTCTGCTAGTGGTTCTGCTGGTGGCTCTGCTAGTGGTTCTATTGGAGGCTCTGCTGGAGGCTCTGCCGGTGGTTCCGCTGGTGGTTCCGCTGGTGGTTCCGGGTCTTCTTCAGGAGGCTCTTCTGGATCCGGATCTGAATATGGCTCTGGCAACTCTACTGGCAGTGCTGGTGGTTCTGCTAGCGGCTCTACTGGTGGCTCGGCCGGTGGCTCTGCCAGCGGTTCTGCTGGCGGGTCCATTGGTGGTTCTATTGGTGGCTCTGCTGGTGGTTCCGCTAGTGGTTCCGCTGGAGGCTCTGCGGGAGGCTCTGCCAGTGGCTCTGCTGGTGGCTCTGCTGGTGGCTCTGCCAGTGGTTCTGCGGGAGGTTCTGCCAGTGGCTCTGCTGGTGGCTCTACCGATAGCTCAGGCAGTGGATCTGGTTCTTCTGGAGACTCCTCTGGATCAGGATACAGCCCTGCCGGTGGATCCTCTAGCGGTTCTACCGGCGATGACTCCAATGGATCTACCGATAGCAGTGGCGGCGATTCCGACTCATCGTCTGGCGGCTCTTCTGGATCTGATTACGGCTCTGGTTCTTCCACCGGCTCCACAGGTGGCTCTTCGAGCGGTTCCACTGATAGCTCGGGCAGTGATTCCGGCTCATCTAGCGGCTCTACCGGTGGATCTACTGGAAGCTCTGGCTCTGGATCTTCCGGAGATTCCTCTGGATACAGCCCAGCTGGTGGCGACTCTTCTAGTGGTTCATCTGGATCTGACTCTGGCACTGGTGACTCTTCCAGTGGATCGACTGATAGCTCGGGTGATGACTCAGACTCTGGCTCTAGCGACTCTGGATCCGGATATAGCTCTGGCGGCTCCTCAACTGGCTCCGGCTCCTCTTCCAGCGGCTCATCTTATAAGCGTTCCGAGTATGACAGCGACGAAACTTGCAGCGAGTTTGAGACGGTAAATATACTTTGACTAATATCTGCGACATCATGCTAACATCTTTCCCTAGTTCATTGAGAATGCCATCAAGACCGCCGGCGCCATCAGCGCTCATGTCAAGGTCATCTCCAATGCCGGACTCACAGCTGAGCTCAAGACGATCGTCACTTCTACTAAGGACTGCGTTGACGAGTTTGGACCCAAGTTTTTCGCAGCTGCACCTTCTTGCAAGTCAACTGGGCAGCACAGCCTCGAGCAGGCTGACAAGGCTTTCAAGGCTTGCCTGACTAGCCTGAACTAAGTAATTGGAGTTGAAAATAATGATATCCTGAAAGTGGTAATCAATTATTCTACGAAATTTGGGGCGCAGTTGGACGGCGAAATTGGATGAATCACGTTCCTTAAAAAAGGCATATCGGAAGCCACTCATTCACTCCTTAGATTTATATACTCGGATAGAAACCCCACAATGTCAAAGCGGACACCTCAATTTGTCCGACAATACTTTCATTTTCTTTCGTTCCCAACCACATAGCACCTCTCTAAAATCAATAAATCAATAAGACTCCGTCCCTTCATGATACAGTTTGTTAACAGAGCCATGATCCATCGTACCACAGAGCATCTAAGAAAATATACTCGACCAAAGACTGCTCACTTTGATTCAGTATTTAATATTCCTGTGACGGACTCGGACTCGCTGCATGCAAGAGCTGATCATTTGAAAACGAAGGAGAGTGTCTCCTCCATTCAATGTCTAGTTGAGGGCAGTCCGATATGTATTTCGGCTGAGGGAAATTACACTAGCACCCAAGCGACTACCATATAGGGGCGCTCGAGTAAAGTCAAGCTGTCAAGGACTTGTGAAGTGAGATGAAGGAATAAGAATTGAAGGTGAAGGTAGGTTTGTAAGTAAACACCTAGCTTAACTTGAATGTAATGTATGAGAAATGAAAAATCCCGATGAGTCTTTTACTCTTAAAACTTGGGACGTGCGTGAAGGAGGTGAAAATCCCTGAGTTGCTAACTAACTAAGCAGAAAGCCCTCTTGATACTACAAAAAGTTCTATATGAGTAAATTCCAAAACACACATCATCAAAATAATCCTTACAACATTGTACCCATTTTCCAATTAAATCCAAGTGTCTGCAAGGAAAGTTGGTGAGTGTAAATTTTGATCAACCCATACATACAACTTTAGCGGTCGGACTTCCAACGCACCCCCCAGCTACACAGCCGCTTCAACGCCTGTAATCTTCCGTAGTATAGTGGTCAGTATGCAAGCTTGTCACGCTTGAGACCCGGGTTCAATTCCCGGCGGGAGAGATCCGCCCCAGGTACTAAAAGTGCCTGGTTATTTTTTTAGTCCCCACTTGACATCGCCAGAGCGAGATCCAACTCTCTGCTACGGTAAGATTACGAAAAGTCCGCACTTCTCCACTAATGCAAAACCGTGAACGAACCCCATGGTCGAATCGCACCACCTCCTTTTGAAAAATAGCAAAGGCAATTTTTTTCCCTATCTAGACTATCATTCAATTAAATTAGACTATCTTTATGTCTATAGCATCGCATCTACCTTTCCTCCACAGCTGCATGCTCATGTATCTCCTTGTGTTTATTCAAAGTCCACTGATGCAATCCTTTCCATGCGCGCCCATTTGTCCACTTTACAATCCGTTCATAATCTTTGCATTGGTGGATTCCATGGCTTGTTTCTGCACCAAACAGATTGTTTTCATCCACCATTGCCGAGAGGGTGACATCTGTGTTGCAAGTCAATGCTTGACGGACATAGTTCAAGCAGTGGTGCACGTGCTGCTCTTGACTGGCATCCATGCCGTGGATAAATTGCTTCCGAATTGTGAACTATTCCGAGCCATCAGATGTTGGACTTTGGTCGCGTGCAACCTTCGAGCATCGAGACGGTAGGAAACGTACCAGGCAATGTAAGCTGTGGAAAACATCCATTTGGTAAACCAGTTCCCCAGGCGTGTCTGGCGTAGCGGCGCTCGGGGGTAGCTTATGCTCAGCCGCCCATGCCTCTGGGATGCTGATGATGCCATGGCCTGGGTGTGTTAGATCGCCTGCTTGAGCTTCCTCCATCAATCAGCTTGCAATCTTACTTACTCTTGATCATGTCTTCCCAATTCTCCCCAAAGGTTCCAGGGACTCCGTGGGTCTCATTTGTGTAGTCCCATATCTTGTTCGTCTGGTGCAATAACGCGTCTTTGCCAGTAAGGCTTCTGTATTTTGATTTTTTAGGTGTCCAGGGTGATACTCACATTCATCCACCTCCTTCTCAGTGCCATTTTTTATCTTGTTGAAGATGACGAATCCGCCGACAAAGAATATGATGTTTGCCAATTGCAGGAGTAGAATACATACCAAAAGGCTCGGTCTCCGAAGGCCGCGCTTTGGTTCATGCTTCTCGTAGGCTTGGTTGGGGGTCATGTCGCTATTGGGAAGAGGTACATAGCCTTGCATTCTCGGCATCGCAAACACATTAGGCTAGTATCCAGACAAAAGATAAATGTAAAAAGTGTTATAGGTAACATGGCCGACAGAGAAGAAATGTTTTGGTTGCCCAGGAACCCTATCCTTTAGCCCCTGATCTTCGGCCCGAGTGTGCGTGTGATGGAGTATTCTGGTCATGTGCGACGCTGAAACAGTTTCCAGAGTTCCAGTTCATTCTTTCCAAATAATTGGCCGGAGAAATTTGCTCACACCGTGATGTCACGACGTATCACTCGATGTCTCAGTAGATCACGAATTATCACCAACCATTCTCAGAGCTTGTATAGCCATAAACTTGGCATAGGTTTAGTCGTATGAGGTTAATTGTGACAGCAATTCTAGGTCCTAGCTGGGGGGGTTGAGGCATTGTCAGGAATTCACACCAGAGCAGTTTTGAAGATCCCACAGAGGCCTCCGGACATCCAGCCGATGAATACCCAGGTTTCATCACGTTTAGCCATTAGAATATATCAATGAGTTTACCCAAAGCTGTTCCAATCACGAATATTCCCGCATCAACTTCATCAAATACCTTGGAAATCCTATATAGAATCATTCCGCCCTAAAGTTTAAAATATCCATTTCCCCAGCTACCTCAACATCAGCCTCACTAAGAGCCGTTCATCCAGCACTTGAGAAAGCAAGGCTGTCCAAGAGGCGATATTAAAGCTTCTAGAACGTCTTACGGAATTTATCACTTCATTTCTCGTGATAAAGATGACGCGTCCATCGGCCATATCTCGGCTCTATGATCGGGAACTGATAGTGAGGTGTGCCAGCACTATCACAAGAAGCCAAGCAACGGCATCTCTTCATACCAAATCTCTTCATACAATTTTATCTGCCGTGATGCTTTCTGTATCGAAAAAAATTCAAGGTAGAAACGAGGCGAGGCAGTCGTGACACATTTCCTTCCACCAATTCACGGAATACGAGCCCCATTAGACGAGTGACTCGTTAGGACCATGATGTCTTCAATTCAAAATATGATCTATGAGATGAATAGACAGCTCAAGACGGAGTATAAGAAGTCTTCTTCGGGCCAATTCTCTCATTCCCACTCCTGCTCACCAAACATTCACCACCTTCTACTTTTTATAAGTGTCTCTGGAAGCCAAAGCATCCCAGGATGAAAGCCAATACCGCCTCAGTCATTTTCGGTCTTGTTAGCGGTGCCTTGGCCGCTCCGCTTGCAGCTGATGGGCCTGCACCCGACCTGGCCGCGCGAGAGGTACAGGCTGGCAATCAGAATACCGTTGATGCCCGGGAAGCCGATATCATTCCCGACTTGGAGAAAGAAGCCTTCAATGCTGTGGTAGAGACATTATTGGATCCCTACGGTCTTAGCGATCTCATGAAGAGAAACCGAGATCCGGACTTTAATGAGCAGATGGAGGATCTCCAAATTGAAGCCAGCCCGTATTTTGACGATGTCGAACAGGCAGTCGAACCAGTTTTGGACGATATCGAAAAGGAAGGTAAACCGATTTTGCAGAGTCTCGAAAAGGAAGCCAAACCGGTTTTGGAGGCCTTCGCCATGAATGAACCTCCACAGCCGCGACCCCAGGGTGATGGCGGTCTCCTAAAGAGAGACGATGACATCGCTTCTCTGTTGGGTTGGACAGATGAGGATACACTGCGAGAGGTCTATAAGGTCCTTGGCCTCAGTTCACCAGGGAAATCATCTACTGGTCTTGGTTTCAGAGATCTTTCGAAGAGGAACGATGATATCAACTCTTTTGAGAATATGCTGCTGAAAGAGTTTTACAAGGAATTTGGTCTTGGTTCTCTTCTTAAGAAGCGATCCAATAATGACAACAATCTTCCCAAGAGAGAGGATGACATCGCTTCTCTGCTGGGTTGGACAGATGAGGATACACTGCGAGAGGTCTATAAGGTCCTTGGCCTCGGTGCACCAGGGAAATCATCTACTGGTCTTGGTTTAAGAGATCTTTCGAAGAGGAACGATGATACCGACTCTGATGAGGATACCAACTCTAATGAGGATACCAACTCTACTGAGGATACCGACTATGATGAGGTACTGAACGACCTTGCCAGCGAATTTGGTCTCAGTGATCTTCTTGAGAAGCGATCCAGCGATATCAATAGCAGGAATGCTCTTGAGCCTCGTCTCTTGCGCGGCCTTCTGGGCAACAACAACAACAACAATAACAACAACAACTACGATGACGACGACGACTACTACCGCTACAACAATAGGTTCCGATCTGGTGGTAATCGCAACAGTGGCCTAGTGGGCGGCCTGGTGGGCGGTCTACTAGGCAACAACAACAACAACAACAACAATAGGTTCCGACCTGGTAATAATCGTAACAATGGCCTGCTGGGCGGCGTGCTGGGCAACGGTATAAATCTGGTACTTGGTGGCGGTAAAAATAGCTCGCTAAACACACCTTTGCGCAAAGAGGGCGAGAAGTCTAGTCTCAGCGAAGCGCCCAAAAAGCAATCCAACGATACCAATGGCAAGAATACCCCGGAGCCTCGTAACTTGGGGCTGATCGGCGGCAGCGGTGGTACCGAAGGGTCGCGACCTGCTAACAGTGGCCTGTGGGGCGGCAGGGCACGACCTGGTAATGCGAACAGTGGCGCGCTGGGCGGCTTTCTTGGCCACCTGCCGGTTTTTGGCAGCACCCTGGGAGGCAAGAATCGTGGCGGCATAATTTTCGTCGCTGGTGATGGCAGTTCCAGTCCCAAGGGCCAATGAACGCTATCAGATGCTCTTCCGAGTCCCCCGACCACTCGGAAGCTTCAAGCATCTCGGCTCACCTTCATTCTCAACAAAATCAACCACGGCAAATCTCCATTCCGAAGACATGGTTGCTGGCATCCAAACATAAGGTGACAACTAGACACTCAGTTGGTCACTTGGGAGCCTTTGGAACTCTTCGCGGATCATTTCCTTGTGTCAATGTCAATTTCATAGTACGGGTAAAAGGGTGGCCCTGTAGCGGGATCCCCGATTTCATAACAGATTGTGCAGACATGTTCCAAAAACTTTTTATTTTCTTTATCTAGGGCTGCATGGAAAGACTACTGCAAAACGTGGCTTTTCTTAACAGCTTAAGCTTTATCTACTCGTTTCGAAACCAATGGTGTACTATCTTATCTTAAGCACCTTAAATTGTGAGAGTGATGCGCGTGGGATAACATGTTAGAGAAGGAGAAGAAAATGAAGTTCAATTCTGCTTATTTGCTCCAAAATGCAAAATACGAGCATGGAGAAGCGTGATAGTGGCCGAAAAACGAGCCTCCATCTATCAGCCACATATATGTAGTTTGGAGCCAAATCTAGCCATGAAACAATGCTTTCCCGTTCAGGGTGCTGAATTCTGTTGCCAGTGCCGAGAACATGGAAAATGAAGGGCGTGGCCAATCAGTAAAGCGCCCGTCTCCGCATCGCAGCCTCTTCGTATAAACGTAGATGTCATTGGTTGGAAAGGCATAAACAACAATCAACAATCAATTTACGATTTGTCAGCGCCTTCCAACCGAGTAAATTCCAATCGCGGAGACACTCTCGGCGTTTTCTCCACTTTTCCTTATCCACGCTGGCTCACTACAAGAGCGTGCCCAACGTCATCGTGGTGGGCAAGATTTGATCATTCAAAAGCCTCAACATCTCTTACTTGTATTCTACTTTGTACTTTCTTCATCTTTGAAAATACCACACGCACGACCATGTCACTGCAAGGAAAAGTCACCCTCCTCGTGAGTTTCTCTCCAATGGCCTCGATATGGTGGAAATCTGGGGAATAACTGTTATGCAGACAGGCGCCTCCATGGGCATTGGGGCAGTAATTGCCACCTCTCTCGCAAAGCAAGGGTCGCATCTCATCTTGATTTCCCGATCAGAAGTAAGTTCTCAAAATTATGCTTACCGATGCATGCATCCACCAGTGTCTGGTAACATGAACCCCGCAATCGCTAACTCGTTTCGCACTAGCAAAAACTTGGGGAGCTCGTGACCAAGATCAAGTCAGAGCACCCTCAAAATAAAGTCATTTATCGAGCCGTTGATATCGGGGATTACCAAGCCGTAGATGCTGCGGTAGCCTCTGCCATTCAAGAAGTGGGCGATATTGACATCTTGATCAACAATGTGCGGCCCAATTCATCCCCCCCAACTTGTATCCACAGCTAACGCAACATCCTCAGGCTGGCTTGGCGCTTGGAGCTCCAGCTCCGTTTCCAGAACTGCAAATCTCAGATATTGTGACCATGAACAACACAAACATCAACGGAATGATGTTTATGACCCATTCGGTCTTGAACAAATCAATGATGGCTCGTAAAGCTGGAACCATTTTGAACATCACATCGGTTACAGGGCTCGAAGTTCCCCCTTTCTCGGGAGAGGCCGTCTACCATGCCAACAAGGCGTGCCAAGAAGCGTTTTCCAACTCCCTCCGAAATGAGCTAAGCGGGACCAACATCCGAGTTCTTGTGCTCCGCCCCGGCTGCGTGGCAACAAATTTCCATCTCCAAAGAGTTGGAAATGACAAGGAGATGTACGAGGGCTTTTTCGAAGGCTATGAGTAAGTTACAGACGGCGCTTTGGTCAAGATGGTATAGCTTATTTCTCATATTTAGGCCCCTTATTGCAGATGATATTGCACAGGCTGCTGTATACATGCTTCAGCAGCCGCTGCATATGTCCGTCAAGGCTATGGACGTTGTGCCCACAGGTAAGTCCCGTTGACGAATCTCCTAATTCTCACGCTGACGACCTCAGCTCAACGGTCACTGAATGTTTTTGACCGAACTTGGAATGAGAGGAACAAATAAAATATTCACAAAAGTCTTGGTAATTTGTGAGAGAAGATGCTTGACGAACTCAGACTGGTCCGTTTGGGGTGTGGCCTGGGCGGACACGTACACTTAAAAATGGGCTTATTGTGGGTATTTCCAAAAGCCAAAGAACAAATTCACAGGCTTTTCTAAGCCATAACAAATTATTATTAAGATGAATCAGAAAATGAACAAATCTATGTAACACGATTGAGCTCAATTATGATGTCATAAAAGACAATTTAACTTTGCCGCATTCAAAACGATGATTTTGGTGCAGCAGGCTTCTTTTGACCCACGGCCACAGCATTTTCGCCAGGTTGTAGTGTAAAAGAAAAGAGACCAAGCATTCATCTCATTGTATTAATACGAGGAGGGGCAGTATCAACTTCCCCCTCAAATGTAGACATCTGATAGGACACAATCCTCATCGAGAAGCCCCACTCTGGCGGGATCCGGCCCGAAACCCCGGTCGCAGGAGCTTGGAGATGTGAACCGCATAAGAGAATCCCACAACAAATCCTCCTTTTCAAGTTGATTTTCTTGCGCATCCTCACATTTCCTTTGATACAGACCCAGTAGCAATATGGAATCAGAAAAGGCTAACTCGAAGGGCGGTCAACAAGAGTATGGCGATGACTTCACGTATCCTGAAGGTGGCTTCAAAGCTTGGGGCGTCGTGTTCGGGTCATTCTGCATCATGATGTCCGTGTTCGGCGTCATCAATTCATCAGCGGTATTCGAGTCATACTTCCGCCAACATCAGCTCAAGAACAAAACAGAGGCCGATATCAGCTGGATCTTCTCTCTCTACTTGTTCACCGTGTATTTCGTCGGCATACTGGCGGGGCCCATCTTTGATCGGTTTGGTCACCGCATGCTTTTAGTTTCTGGAGGGCTTATCATGGCTATAAGCCCGATGCTTCTAAGTCTGAGTTCAGGTGAGCCGTTTCGATCTTGAATGGAGGTGTCGCCTGCTAACGACTGTAGAATACTACCAAATAATCTTGACATTTTCCATCCTGAGTGGCATTGGCGGTGCCTTGGTAAACTCACCTGGGTTCGGTGCCATCAGTCACTACTTCAACAAACGTCGCGGTTTCGCAATGGGTATTGCCGCCACAGCGGGCTCCATCGGCGGTATCATCTTTCCCTTCCTGCTGCAAGCGACTCTCCCCACAATTGGCTTTGCTTGGAGCATGCGAATTCTTGGGTTCATTATGCTGCTTCTTGCAATACTTTTCAACATCTTTGTTGATACTCGCCTCCCTCCTAGTGCCAGGCCAGAGTCCATTTGGCCCGACGTACGAGCATTTCGAGACCCCAAGTTTTCCCTGTGCTGCGCAGGCATATTTTTCATGGAGTATGGAGTTTTGATCCCTCTCACCTACATTGTTTCGTATGCAACAAGCCATGGGCAAGATCTAGAGAAGACTTATAAATTACCAGCCCTTCTCAATGCAGGAAGTGTGCTCGGCCGAGTTATCCCCGGTCTCCTTTCCGACAAATTGGGAAGGTTCAATGTGCTCATCCTCACTGTCGGGACTTGCATGCTTTCAATTTTCGCACTATGGCTCCCCGCGGGGAATTCGGAGCCATTGTTGATCATATTCACTCTCGTTCTTGGCTTTGCCAGTGGTGGAAATGTGAGCTTGATACCTGTTTGCATTGGTCAGTTGTGCGAGGTTTGCGACTATGGGCGATATTTGTCAACCGCCATGATAGCGGCTAGTTTCGGGACATTGACCGGCATACCAATTGGCGGGGCAATCCTTGGATACAAAGGCAACTTTGGTTGGGAAGGTCTGATTCTATTTTCCGGTCTGTCCTATGCAGCTTCGGTCCTCTGTTATATCGGTGCAAGGATCCTGGCAGTTGGATGGAATCCCAAAACTATGTATTAGATGCAAACCATTCTAAGCATTCGGATGCACATGTATCTGTCAATCACGTTTCGGCACCCTTGGGTTGGTAAAAGCCCGTCACGAAAATGGCTAAAAGTCCAGTGACACAGTAGCCCAAAGACTAAAGTTAATCTTTTCGTTCAAGTGCACAATATGCTAGATGGTAGATATATCATTCTACCAGGATATGAAACTAAGTAGATGAAATTTTAATCTTCGGTGAAGACACTCTTTGCACCATCATCAATCTTAGCCCAGGTATCGACCAGAAACTCCTCTGGCTGAGTGAACTTAACATCCGGCAGCAATTGGTTCCATGCATCATTAGGAGCCTTCAAGTTGTCCGCAGAGATTCCCAACATGAAAGCGCAAAACATGGGGGCGGCGAAATTTTCCCGAATTTCCACCGGGACACTTGGGTGAGCAAACTTGGGGACCCAGGAGGACTTTAATTCCTTGTTCTCGAGGTCTTTGACCTTGAGCTTCTCCACATTGAACGGGCCGCCTATATCCAAGAGGTTAATACAGATCTCATATATAGCCACACCTTGAGATGCAGTTATATAATGACTTACGAATCTTTTCTCCGAGTGCAATAATGTCAGATATGGTCACATCTGCGCCTTTGATGCCGCCGAAAACAGGCCACTCTCCCTCATACTCCACAGCTCGGGCTACAACCTTGGCGAGGTCCTGAGCAGTCGTGAGGGTAATAGTGGCATTCTCGCCTCCCTCAGGTAGGATTGCCCGGCGGTTGTAAAAGTCTATGGTAAGCTCAAAGATTTCGACGTGCTTGCACGAGTTGTACGGGAAGGTAAGATAGTTGGTGAAGAGGCCAGGAATGAACAGACAATACTCAAGAACCTGATAAAGTTAACCGTGAACACGATGCAAGTCCAGATATCCAAACACTTACCTTCCTATCTTTGTTCAGATCCGCGAGGTATTTTCGGGTATCATCCTTGTAGGAATACCAAAACGAGTGCTCGAAGTGACCTCTATACACAGTGTGTGAGAATGAGCATTGGGCAAGTCAGCACTTGAGTTACTTACGAAGCCCACTCGCTAGGAGCGAATCGCTTCACACCAGCCTGTACCGAGGCATCGATAAGCCTCCGCTGCCTCGTGGGCTTCTCGCTAGAACTTTCGTCGACGAATGAGAGGACGGTTTCCACCCCTTGGAGGGCCTGGATAAGCTCCTCGGTGTCATCGTACGACACCTTGAGCCACTTCACGCCAGGGCCAATTGGGGTTTCCGGGGCATCCTTAACATGTTAGTTGTCAAAATGCCAAGGGAGCAAGCACCGCGGCTTGAGTGGGGGGGCCAACCTTTCGAGACAAGACTAGAATGTCATGCTTCTTGGCAGCAATAAGGCCATCGATAATCTCTCGTCCGACGTCTAGAAGTTGTTAGCAAGTAAGAGATGAAATATTGGCATTCTCGAAGCACATACTTCCGGATCCTCCAGCGACTGCGATTTTGACCATTTTGAATGATGTAGAAGGAATTGGGCTTTGTGTGGCAAGGTTTGGAGTATGTGTGCTAAGAGGATGATGAATCGATTGCAGATGAAGATTGGAAACAAAGAAAGCCATTAAGCTTTTATAGATGAATTATAAGGCTGATACGGAATTTGCATCGGTGTTTGCGGTCCAAGTCTCAGCACACCAATGGCTTCCGCCGCCGCCCCGGACATGAAGATGCGGCGGTTTGAATGGCGCCACCAAAACACAGCCCAATACTGGAGCAAGTTCATTTCTGCAACGCCATTATCGGATCACCAAGATGATATCAACTATTAGACATAGAACAGCAAATAAATCATTCCATCTATTCATCCTCTCTACCAGCTTTTGCAATCACGCAGCGCATCCCAGCATGGTACCGTCAGCCGAAACATGCGGGGCCAATGATGCGCCGTGTTTATTCCCTACCAGCTGACGGTGGATTTTAGTGCAAGTTGTTACCCGCCGACGCCCCGGAGATTAAGCAGGTAGGATTACTAATACCGCCGGCGCGACGGCGGTCGAAGGAGCATCACGAGTCACGGGCTGTCTCCCCTGACGGCGGAACTGGCCCTCACTGCTGCCGGATGCACCCCCAGAGCTCTAATCATGGAGCAACCAGCCTCTCCCAATCAAAGCTACGCCGTAGCTCCGGCTCCCAAGCGCCGGAGGCTCCGCAAGGGCACGTCCAGCTGCTGGGAGTGCAAGCGGCGCAAGGCGCGGTGCACTTTCACTGGGCCTGGGAATGTCGCCTGCTGCGATGGTTGCAAGCGCCGGGGCACGCAGTGTATCAGCCAGGACCTTCCCGACGAGCCAGCTCCTACTGGATCTAATCGCCATCTTGTCGATAGGCTAGGTCATGTCGAAGCCCTCGTTGGTCAGCTCGTCAAAGCGGCGCATGGCACGAACCCTTTACATCACAACATGTCCGCATCAGCAACACCGTCACCTTCATCGCAACAGTCCAATATGACTATAAATTCAGAATCTGTGGCAGTCGAGCCTCTCGGGGCGGATGCAGCCTCAGCAGTCCCAGAATACATCTCAGTGCCTCCTCCCAATTGCCCCAGCCAAGGGACCTCCTCAGTGAGGCCGACCCAATTCCAGATCCGTTTGTAGATGCTCAACTAACAGCAGCAGGCCTACAATGAGAGCGATGGTTCTGCAGAAGCTTCGCATGACAGCGGGACGGTTCTCTCAGCAGCAGGTTTCCTTGCGGAGAAAGATGCGCCGTCATATTCCAGCAGACATGATTACCTGTGCAGAGAGCTTCTCGCTTTGTGGCCCTCACAGGCTGACTTTAAAATCATCCTAAGTGTTCCCGTTGAGACATCTGCCGTCGTTCGGTGCGTCACATTTTCCCAGCCCACGGGCTCGGCAGAATTGGTAATACCATTGGCCAAGACGCTATTGCAATTACCGCCTCCACAATCACACCCCGTCTTGGTTGCGCGAAAGCTTCTCATCTTGGTCACACTGCTCCAAGGCATGCCGTCATCGTCGGTGACCCACCTCAAACATCTCAGCACCAGCCGCGACGACATGATGGCACGCATGGTGAAGGGTGCGCACGATTTAGTCACCTGCAACGACGACCTAGTTGCGTCGGTCGAAGGCATCGAATGCATCATGCTGGAGGCCCTGTATGAAAACTACTGCGGAAACTTTCGCCGCTCGTGGCTTGCTGCCCGCCGCGCTGTGACGATTGCGGAAATGCTCGGTCTTCACCGGGGCGTCAAGCCTCCCACATTGAACGGGGCGCCTTTCAAACCCGAGTACATGTGGTTTCGCCTGGTTCAGCTCGACCGCTACTTATCTATGATGATGGGTCTGCCGCAGACATCGCTCGACGAGTCGTTTGCCCAGCCGGAGCTCATGGAGGAATGCTCTGGGCCCGAGCGCATGCACCGTCTCAACTGCGTGGCTGCAGGACGTCTCCTGCGACGCACGCCTGCGGAAATGCATGATCCGACAGTCACCAAGGAAATCGACAAGCTGCTCGAACAAGCCTCAGCCTCGTTACCGGCAAAGTGGTGGGTCACTCCCAACCTATCAACCTGCGAAGGGAAAATGGATACGCTTCGCGAGACGCTCCGATTCAATGACCAATTCATGCACTATCACATGCTTGTTCAACTGCACCTTCCATATTTATTGCAGTCCGACCCAGGGCGCGACTATCAGTACAACCGAATGACGGCCATTGCCGCAAGCCGTGAGATTCTCTCCAGATTTGCCACATTCCGCACATTCCATTCCGCGGGGTATTACTGCCGGGGCGTAGATTTTCTAGCCTTCATTGCCAGCACCGCATTGTGTATCGGACACATAAAAGATCAAAACAGCGACGAGAAGGGGGACGGTGGCTTCTATTTTCTAGCTCACCAGCGATTGTGCGACCGAGGGCTGCTCGAAACTATCCACCACAGCATGATGGACATAGCCCGTCGAAGCGGCGATGCCATATCCACGACAGTGGCCACGCTTATTGAGCGTTTATTAGCAATTGAGAAAGACGTTGCTGCCGGAGGGCATTACACGGTGACCTCTTTTCCCGAGTCGAGAAAAGACGATGGGCCCGGGTGTACTGTGAAGCTCGGCAGCGACGAAACCGTCTTGAACATATGTCTGCCTTATATATGGTCCATCAAGATTGAGCGTATACCTCAGCAGACGCCGTTACCGGCAGTGTTGAGCCGGTACCAAATGGTTCATGGGCACAACAATGCTGGGGGAATCCATGGAAGCTCGCGCTCTTTACTCAACGAACAGTCGTTTGGTGTAGATGAGGTCATTTTTCAAGACGTAGATTTGTCGATATTTGATACCTTTATCTAGGAATATCAACTTGAGTATGAGCCCACAGAACCGGCCATTCAAAGATGTACATTGTCCCTCAATAACCATACACATCATGGACTCGAGTTTACAATGAACGAAAACCCAGTATGATTGAGACTGGATGCATGGTCTTGTACTCTGAGCAAGTTCTTGTACTTTGGGCAAGTTTAATTAAATATCCAAGGTCCAGGCAACAAGTCTTCTGAAGCATCTGCTAGCTTGACAAATTGCGATGGGAAGAAAGTTGTGAGCAAAAAATACAAATTCACATGCAAAGGTTTGGAGAAAATGTTTGAAAACTAATTAGATCTTGAATTGATATTAATATTATATATACTCGGAAGAGTAAGTACCAGTACGCGTTATTCCTAATAGAGAGCGGATGTTGAGTAGAGTAAAGAATGCGAGGCAGCGAAACTTGCTGCCGGACTTTTGACTCCCACAACCATCACGGGTCATACGCTTTCATAAAACAAACTATCTACCACATTTGCATGGTGTATTTACCAGAACCAACCCTTGTGGCTCTTGCGGCCCTTCTCGCCGTAGGTGCTGGAGGAGCCAGAGTTGGAACCGGTGCCGTAGTTGGAACCAGAGCCAGAGCTGGAAGATCCAGAGCCGTAGTTGGAGCCAGAGGAGCCAGAGCTGGAACCGGAGCCGTAGTCAGAGCCAGAGCCCGAAGAACCGGAGCCAGTGCTGGAGCTGCCACCACCGGGGCTGTAGCCACCGTTGCTGCCGCTGGATCCAGAGGAAGAACCAGAGCCGTAGTCGGAGCCGGAGCCAGAGTTGGATCCAGAGTTGGAGCCAGAGCCGTAGTCAGAACCAGATCCAGAAGAGCCGGAGCCGGAGCCGGAGGAGCCGGAGCCGTAGTCAGAGCCAGAGCCGGAAGAACCAGAACCAGAAGAACCGGAGCCGGAGGAGCCGCCGTAGCCATAGCCACCGCTGCTGCCACCGCTGCTGCCGCCAGGCTTGGAGCAGGTCTTGTCAGCGCTGTTGTAGGTCTGGCTCTTCTTGTTGCAGACGCAGGCCTGCTTCCACCAGATGTACGAGGCCTCGCTGCCGCAGTCCCACTCGCAGGAGTAGCCAGACCAGGTCTTGCCGGAGGGGCAGGCGCAGGACTTGCTGCTGTCAGAGTAGGTCATGCCGGTCTTGGAGCAGGAGCAGTACTTGAGGCGGGCGTTGTAGGTGGCGTCGCTGCCGCAGTCGTTGACGCAGACGCCGTTGTTGCGGACCATGCCGGAGGCGCACTTGGGGACGCAAGAGCCGCCGACGACTTCCTTGTCAGCGGGGCAGGCGCACTGGTTGCCGGAGAGGACGTAGCCCTTGGAGGCGTTGCTGCAGACACAGTTGCCCGAGTAGTCACGGGCGGTGCCGGGAGCGCAGACGGGGACACAGGCCTTGTTGACCTCCTCGGTGCCGGAAGCGCAGCCGCACTTGCCGCCGATCAGAGAGTAGCCCTTGGAAGCGTTGTTGCAGACGCAGTTTCCAGAGTAGTCGCGGGTGGTGCCGGCAGCACACTGGGGCACGCAAGCCTTGTTGACCTCGTCCATGTTGCTGGGGCAAGCACACTTGCCGCCAGACAAGACGTAGCCAGCAGAGGCGTTGGAGCAGACACACTTGCCGGAGTAATCGCGAGTGGTACCAGAGGCACACTGGGGAACACAGGCCTTGTTGACCTCGTCCATGTTAGAGGGGCAGGCACACTTGCCGCCAGACAGAACATAGCCAGCGGAGGCGTTGGGGCAAGCACACTTGCCAGAGTAATCGCGGGTAGTACCAGAAGCACACTGAGGAACGCAGGCCTTGTTCACTTCATCCATGTTGGAAGGGCAGGCGCACTTGCCTCCGGAAAGGACGTAACCAGCGGAGGCGTTGGAGCAGACGCACTTTCCGTTGTAGTCGCGGGTGGTGCCGGAGGCGCACTGGGGAACACAGGCCTTGTTCACTTCGTCCATGTTGCTGGGGCAGGCGCACTTACCTCCGGAAAGGACGTAGCCAGCGGAAGCGTTGGAGCAGACGCAGTTGCCAGAGTAGTCGCGGACGGTGCCAGCGGCGCAGACGGGGACGCAGGCCTTGCCGACCTCCTCCTTTCCAGCAGGGCAAGCGCACTTGTTGCCGGAAAGAACATATCCGGCAGCAGCGTTGTTGCAGACGCAAGCGCCGTTAACACGGTTGGTACCGCCGGTGCACTTGGGAACGCAAGCCTTGTCGACCTCATCCATGTTAGAAGGGCAGGCGCACTTGCCACCAGAGAGGACATATCCAGCAGCGGAGTTGTTGCAGACGCAGTTGCCAGAGTAGTCGCGAGAAGTTCCGTCAGCGCACTTGGGAACGCAAGCCTTGTTGACCTCATCGGTGGTGGAAGGACAGGCACACTTGCCTCCGGAGAGGACGTAGCCAGCAGCCGAGTTGTTGCACACACAGTTACCGTTGTAATCGCGGGTGGTGCCATCAGCACATTTGGGGACACAAGAGCCGCTGATCTCGTCCATAGTGGTAGGGCAGGCGCACTTGTTGTTGGTGAAGACGTAGCCGGCAGCGGCGTTGGTGCACACGCAGCCGCTGCTGGTGTATTTGGTTCCGGTAGGACAGGAGCTGACACAAGCACCATAGTCCTCACGGGTGCCGGAGGGGCACACACAGGCCGTCTTGGCCGTGTTCAGGACGTAACCCTTGGTAGCATCGCAGGTTACGGGTTTGTTGTAGTCGCGGGCGTTGAGAGCGGCATCGGGCTGGGCGTTGGCAGCCGCAAGCACCGAGCCGAATGCCACGAGGGCATTCAGCGTGAAATGTTTGAAAAGCATAGCGAAAGATTCCCGTGAAGGGGTAGGGGTGAGGGGGGTGGAACGAAAGGATAGGGTTTGCAACCCAAAAAACCAAAGAAGGACTGGAGTAGGATGGGAGAGATCGGTGTGTGAGTCTCTTGCCTGGAGATTCTAGGATTTCGAGGGCGACGACCCGACAATTTAAGCAAAATCCAACCCGATGCCAGGCCAGGAGAAGGGGTCGCGATGCTCACACCATGTCCCGTCTAGCTCCGATACAAGTCGGTGCTTCGACCAGGCCCCAGCAGCACATGGCAGGCTAGAGACGAGGGACCTGAAGCCATCGCGATCTAGACCTTGCCAGGTGCAGGATAGCATGTTTCCACGAGGGCGGCGCCATGATTGGCTCGCAGCCCGACCACAGCGGCGGCGCCAATGAAGCAAGCGTTAGGACCAAGCCACACTCTGCACCATCCGGTGTGGCCTCTCCAATTCGACAATGAATCAGTCGATAGGAGACGGGGACAAACTGCCACACTCGCGGAAAATTTAGATTGTGCCAAATCAAAACGCCCATGCACATGCAAGCTGAATGCAGCCATCAAATTACATCATTTAGACGTATTCAGCCAAGCCCGTTCGTTCATTGTTTGTTCATGGCTCTTCTAGCTGCCGTGTCGTGTAGTGTATTGTAGCCAGGCACTCGTCTCCTTGTCCGCACGACACTCCACTCGCCCGTCCATCCCCTCCCTTCTCCTTCTTGGCATGCCAACGGCATTCTCGGGAGCCAAGAGTCTAGAATATGCACCACACAGCGGGCACCACGGGGAACCATGCTCCTCTCGCGCAGCATACAGGCATTGTCCCCCTCAGGGATTGCCGGCGACTGCATCTGCCCTAAATGTGGGCGTCCGAGAGTGCCGACATCCGAGCCCCACCACAGCTCCAGGAGGCTAAAATCAGCTCGCCGCCTTGCTCTGATACAGCCATTCAAAAGTCTACGGCCATCCTGCGCTAACACCGGCACCGCTTGCGTTGTAGCGCCAGCGCCACAGGTAATCGGAAGGCCAAAGTAGTCAGGGGGGGCCGCCGGAAGACTGGACTGGCGGGAGACTGGAGTGTGCAGGATGAGATGCAAATACGCGAGGATCCAATCAAGCAGCGCAATCGCTCGAGACCAAAAATAAAAAATAAACTGTCATGTAAATTTAAAAAATGCAAAATTGAAGCTTCAATGAACGAAATGATTCCCACCTCTCTTCTCCTTCCTCCTCCTCATCGAAGCGGGGACCGCCCCCCCCCCCCAAGAAGCTCACTTTCAAGCTTGGGTTGCTTAAATTATGGACTAAGATATCCATCCGCTCGATCCGGGGTTCCGAACTTCAAAAGGACCTGCACCAAGTCAGGTCGTTCCGGAAAGTGGGTTGCCACCGTGTGCCGTCCTATTTTGGCAACAGGCCTGGAGCCAAAAAAGAAGCACCAGCGAGAAGTAGAAAGGGCGGACGTGCCCGCCTCAGGGCGGGATCCCCTGACTAAAACTAAGCCAGACCTGCGCGCGAACAAAAGAGAGAGCCACCGGTAGATGGGTGTTAATTTTAAATTGGACACGGCAACTGCGGTGTGGCGTCCGATGGCCTTGGGCGCTAGCTGGGTCGTCCGTCCATGGGACTAACTTGCTCTTGATGGAATACAGATTTGTGCCCCTTCTGCAAAGCACATTGTTCAAAGATCGACAACCGACCGACCGTCCGACCCGTCCATTTGCTTCCCCACGGACCCCAATACCCCGGATTGGCCAAGAAGGCCAAGCCGGCCAAAACTGGGTGCTCGCTGCAATGGCCCCAACGTCTCGTCTTGTCTCGCCTTTGTCCCGTAAACTTTGTCTGCCAAGTCCAGAACAAAAGCCCATATAAACTGCTGATCTGATCCCCAAGCGCCGCGGTCAAGGGCCCCCTCAGTTGAGGTGGCCGCCCCGACCGTCGAGATTGGGATGGCCCGTTTAGCGGCACTTAGGCGGCCAGCTCCCTCTCAGCAAGACATGGATGCGGGCTCCGGAGGTCGAGAGCGGTCCAACATCAAGGTTCACAAGCCAGCAGATGAGGGGGGGGGACCCGCCAGTGTGGGCGCGAAAGAAGCTACAGCTCCATGGCACGGTCTCGACAGGACGGATCACCAGGCTCGCTCTGCCTCAGGTCGACCTGTGGCTCCCACTTTCCCGCTGCTGCACGGCCGGAGCACACACGGCTCGGCACTCAGGTGCGCGATAATTGTCGAGAGTCGGTCGGTGCCCAACCTCTTCCCGTCTGCTGAATCGAGGCGGTGCAGCGGACGGCAAGCATTGCTGAATGAAGAACATGGTCTGGCTTATGGGCGAGTCCAGGTGCAGTCATGCCTTGGACTCGAGCTGAAGGAGATTCCGCCGCTCCTTCAGCTAGATCGGGCGTCCTAAATAAGCATGTTTAATAACTTTACGGACAATTAGTAAACTAGTGATATTGCTATGGATGCTCGGCTTGGTGTGCGCAAGTTTGAAAAAAAGTCCGAAGTAAAACATGGTACTCAGTTATTGTCCGGAGATTCATACTAAGATCGACATATTATTTGTGAGAAATGACTAGATGTAGATGGCGATCGTCGGGTTAGTCCATACATGCAGGTTTCATGCTTGATGTCACTGAAACGGAAGCGTTGTAGCTAAACTACGGAGCTTTTTTGCAGCTACCCTAAATCGGGTTTGAACACAACCATTTTCTACAAATCGTATTTTTACGAGTAAATATTTTTATTTAATTGCGTAAGTTGAATCTAGCTTTTTCTTTGATCATATTGCACGTATTTGTAGATAAAAATCAGTTGGTTGGGTTTTGTGATGGATGAGATCTGTTAAGCATGGAGAGATTGAAATACCATCAGCTTCTTCTGCATCATATCCAGGAGGTGGGGTATGTGCTGTCTTATCTATTGGTGAAATTTACAACCAATCAGAGCACTGTGATCAGGGGCAACGCATAAAAGACCCCACAATGCACAAATAAAACACAACGCACGCACCAAGTAGATGTGTAATACATAACTTACTTTCACAGTAAATGATTCTTGATTTGTGGAATGCCATACTCGTTTCATCTTAACAAATGCATTCAACAAACTCCGATATACACTATACAAGTATACGCTCTAAGGCTTCGACATCACTGTGCATCGTGTTAGTAATATGCCTTCATCGTTGGCCTGTTACACCGCCATTAGTTGGTAGTATAAAGTAAGAGTTGGTCATGGAATCGAACGATTGGATCGAGGGCACCGAGATAGGCCGTGACATGTCGGCTTTGACTGCGCGTTGTTGACTCATGGAGGGGTTATTGCGGGTTTCCTCGGGCGCTCTCATAACAGTAACTGAAAAAGGGAGCCCCACGTTGTCCATCTAAGCCCATTTTGGTGTCGGCCAAGCAAGTTAAGCCGGACCCAAGCGACTCGAAGCCGACGTCGGACGCAACCCGTGGTCGACGAGAGGACCATCATGTGAATCAAATAAAGTTTTTAACATAGTTGCATACAATGAATGTTATTATAGGAAAGGCCAGACGCCTACTCTGCGGGTTTGTTCATACATAGCACGCAACCATGGCGAGCACGGCGACTGAGCAGGATGGCTCCGTTCGACGGGTGAATGACTCTGCTCCCTCTTTGCCGATGCCACCGGTCGAGCTGGAAATAGCAGAGGCGACGCAGTCGGATCAAGAGACTGCAATTTTTGGTTCAACCGAGCCAACACCACCAGATGGCGGCTATGGCTGGGTGTGTACGCTCAGTGTGTTTCTCATCAACGCCCACACATGGGGGATCAACAGTGTATGTGCCCCAAAAACACCCCATCTGTACCCATATAGGCCTGGCTAATGTGTAAAAAAAGTCGTGGGCTGTCATCATGGCCCATCTATCCTCGCACTCTCACCGCATCAGCGGATCCCATCTGGAATTCGCCCTGATTGGCGGTCTGTCCATCTCCCAGGCCCTCCTGATGTCGCCCATCGTCACCAGCCTGCGCAAGCACATTGGTCCCCGCTGGAACCTGGCCATCGGGACCGCGTTGATTTGCACGTCTCTTTTGACCTCGTCGTTTGCCACCAAGACGTGGCACCTCTTCCTGTCGCAGGGCCTCTGCTTCGGCTGGGGCATGAGCTTTACCTACATCACCGCGTCCGCCCTCCTGCCGTCGTGGTTCTCGACGCGACGGAGCCTGGCCGTCGGAATTTCCACGGCCGGCGCGGGCATTGGCGGGCTGGCGTACAGTCTGGTTGCCAACAGAGCGCTAGAGGCCTTTGGTCTCGCGTGGACGTACCGCATCCTCGCCCTCTGCAGCCTCATCGCGAACTCGGTCTCGTCGCTTCTGCTTAAAGAGTGCGGCGGGAAGAGGTATGCTCTTGCTGGGGAAGCAAGGTTTAGCCCGCGGGACTTTGGCCGCATCGAGGTGCTGCTCATCATGTTCTGGGGCATCGTCACCGAGTTTGGGTACATTGCGCTGCTCTACTCCATCCCCAGCTACGCGACGTCCATCGGGCTCACCCCGACCCAAGGCTCGCTGGCAAACGCCCTCCTGAACCTCGGCATGGGCATTGGGCGCCCGCTGGTGGGACACTTTAGCGACGTTTTCGGTCGCATCAACATTGCAATGACAACCACGGCCTTTTGCGCCCTCTTGTGCTTTGCCGTGTGGATCCCGGCCCAGTCCTTTGCGGGCTTGGCCGTATTCTCGCTTCTCGCAGGAGCCGTCTGCGGCACCTTCTGGTCCACCGTGACACCGGTGCTCGGAGAAGTGGTCGGCATCAAGAAGCTTGCCAATGCGTTCACGGTTGTGTGCTTGGCCCTTGTTTTACCCACGACGTTTGCGGAGTCGGCTGCCATAAACCTTCTCGCCAAGAACGAGGCCGGCGGCGGCAGCTTCGTGAAGGCGCAGATATTTGTTGGCGCCACCTTCCTGGCTGGCACATTGAGCCTCTGGCTGCTGAGGTGCTGGAAGATATTTGGAGCGGAGCGAGAGGCCCAAGGTGAGGATTTGACGGCGATGAGATCGAGGCACTCTCTGGGTTGGCTCAACCCGCGACTCTTTTTTCGCCTCTGGAATGTTTAAATGGATAGATATGTAAAACTCGGGGTTTTAGACTTAGATGCGAACGTGGCAAAGATAGAAAAGAATTAATACAGGTGGTTTGTCTCGAAACGGTTCCATCGGTTGTCTCACTGTGTTTGCGCATCAAAGGGCATACCGCTACTTTTCACATGCTTTCATTCAAAACTTGAATTAGTTTGCAGCGCATTGGTATATTGTGGTATCAATTGATAAATTGACCAAAGACATGTGATATATCTTGCCGAGAAAGGTTTCATGCTGCACCGCTATTGGCTAATTTTATTGCGACCTTATCTAAGTTAAAGTACTTCCCGTTTGCTTCGGTCAGCGCTTTGATCTGCCGCATGCATACTTCCATTGGTTAGCTGGAACCTTTATCGAAGATCAAACAACGAGATAAATGATAATTGTATTGAGAAAGAGATAGGGTTTGAAACTGATCTTGTCCCGATTGGAATGTCAGCCTGGCAGGAATTTTCACATGAGAGTGAAACAAGTCCGGAAATGGCAACGAATTGGATATTTATTGCGTGATTGCGCCCTCTTGGCTAACAGACCATTCAAACACAGCTTTCAGGCATCATCCATCCTTTGGCTTTTCAACCTGGGTACTGCCCTTCACGCAAGAAACTTCAATTCTTTCGCCATTCTTGACTGTTACGACGTCATTTATAATCAATAAGTGAAGCAACAATGAAGCCAGCTACCTTGATCACCCTTTGCATTGGTGGCGTTCTCGCCGGTCCTATGAAGCGACAGGATCAGACATGCCCGGTAAGCAATGCCCCCCTGGTCCTATCCATGCAATCCGATGTGCTAACGCAGATTTCACGCCACAGGTCAACATGCAATGGAACGAATGTGGAACTGCATGCCCTCCCACCTGCGCTAGCCTCTTGAACGCTGCCGCGACCCTGGTCTGCACCATGCAATGTGTCGTGGGCTGTCAATGCATTGGAGGTTTCGTCATCAGCTCTGTAAGTCGTCAAAGTCAATGGCCCAAGGGATACTTGTTAAGCTGACCTCACCTCGCCTCAGGGTGGACAATGCATCAATCAAACCCAGTGCGACGCCCCCATCGCCCCGCCCTCTGATGGTAGCAATTCTCTCGGCGCTTCATTCCCCTTCTTGGCTACCTCTTTCCCCTCCTTGTTTGGCCCATCCAAATGAGGAATCTCACTGGATATAAACTCATAGACACTTAATTTTAATCGATCTAATACAATATCTATCAACCGAATTCCTTTCACTGCTTGACCCGGACTACTGTTTTCGCTGGATTATCTTGATGTATTTTTGATGTTCATTCTGTAACCGAAAATGAGAAGGGTGATTGCTCATTGGATCTTTTCATATGAGTAACAAGACACCAGGCTGCGCACTTCATGGTCATCAAAATACCAATTCTACTCCGCCATCATTCGCCACCTCAACAATTTAGCAACTTGAAATTTCATTCGTCAAGCATATGGCAATCAGGTACGTTTCTCATGCGTATGAAAATGTTGATTCTTGAGACTCGGTTCAATTTGGTTGGAAGAAGATGTACAACACATTATTTATAGTTTTACTTGAGACTGCAAAATCACTTGAGCCGAATTGGAAACACCTTTCTGCGGGTTCAACAAGAAATCTTTCACATTAAAACATTTGCCATTATTAAGCTATATCTTGTACAAGCTATGCAAAGCGGTCATCAACTCATTCATAATACCAGAACGCCCCGTCTACTGCAGATTCCATCCCAATGCAATTTCCGAATTAAACAAAGATGGAAAGCAGTAAACTAGTAGATTCCAGCAACGACCATACCGGCGACGGCAGCGGCGGCAACGACCATGCCGGTCTCACGGGGAGCGGCGTTGGCGGCTGCGGTGCTGGCGGCACTGCCGGTCTGAGTTGCGGTGCTGTCGGCGGCGTTGGAGCCAGACTTTGGGGCGGCGGTTGCGCCGCTTGCGTCGAGCCAGTTCATTGAGGAGCAGAAGGTGACCGAGGCGGAGAGGGAGCTGAGCTGGCCCTTGACCTCTGAGACGTCGGAGCACGCGGAGAGGACGTCGGAGACCTCGCTCTGGTAGCTCATGCGCCAGCTGGAGTACTCGCTGGCCCAGGACGTGTACTCATCGGCCATGGAGCCGGTGATGCCGGGAATGTCGCATTGGGCAGTGTAGGTGGCAAGCTGGGTCTGCGAGAGCAGGTATGATTCCAATGAGCCGGTGGGGGTGGGGACATCGGTGACGGCTGAGAGAGCGTCCATGAGGGCGGAAGAGCACGCCTTGACGCCACGGTCCTCGAGGACAGCGGCGGAAGCAGAAGCCGTCATGGCGGCGAGAAGAACGGAAAGGTGAGCGAACTGCATTGTGGCGAGTTGTGGTGGTTGGTTGTGGAGAGAAGAGAGGTAGTAGACAAAAGCTCTTTGTGAGTGATGTTGCTGCGATACTGGATATGCGACGAACAGGAGAATGCGCGGGGGGATAACCTCTCTACTTAAGCACCTCTCTTCAGCTCAGCCTTACCCTTGCAATTGCTTAAAAGCGCATGGAAACCGCATCTCAATGATTGGACGTGAGTCACCGGCCAAGGGGGATACTGCCCCGTCAATTCCCCAAGGCTGGATAAGCCCAGGGTTCGGATTCTGCCGAGTCGGAGCCCTGCTGAACATCACCAGCTGGGGAAAGACTCTGTCGAGAAAACGCCGATAGGGCCTCGAAATGCGTGGGTAGCCTCTTGGCATCTGGGCGCAATTTTGTTCGGCGCTTGAACGGGATTGGTCGCGGACGGGGACGGTTAACCGTTTCGGCACCGCGGGACGGGGCAACGCCCCCAAAGCGGGCGGTGGGCCACTTGGAAGGATTCGTTCAATCTATAGCAGGCCCATTATCAGGCAACGCTGCCACCTCACGTGTGGGCAGGGAAGCCGGCGAGTGATCATTCTCGGCTGGCCGTTATGGACAGGGAATGTTCCCATTCATTGTCAGCCCAGGGCTACCCCCCGGACAGCTGTAAGCGCTAACAAATACGGACCTGGGGTCCCCCCCTTTTTTTTTTCTTCTCCCTCCCTCTTGGATGGATGTTGCTGGTTCTGGGCACAGCCTCGCAGAGCAGAAAGAACATGAAGAGAAGGCCCAAATAGGAAGTGGCCGAGACTTGGGCCATTTAGGCAATTGCAGCAACGTGATGCTACGTTAACACATGTGGTTGCAGCGGATGCTTCTAATTTAAAACTATAAGCTTGTTCAAAGCCAGAAGGTTGATTCTGCAACCCAATGGCGATGTGCGTACAATGCAGTGGTGGTGTTCTGGTAATACGAAAATCTTACCCTGGGCTGGGGCTGAAATCGTTGCGCCGATGAAGCGCCACCGATTTTTTTATGGTTGAGATGTGGGTATTCCAGGCTGGCGGTGCTAACGGCTTTGCCTGAGAGTGGGTCGAATCCCTGACGGCGCATGCTGCACGATGCAACATGGCCATGGGGGGCAGTGAAAGTTTAAGAGTCACTAATGCGATCAACTTGGTTATTGAGAGGATATCCAGCGAGGCGTTGAAAATATCGCATGTGCCAGCTGGCATATCGTAACTCGACAAAGTTAGTTTGACCGTCGATCATCTTGCTGCCAAGGCAGATTGTGTGGTTCTTGGGCTTCTTGACAGAGCGGTGTATTATGCTCAGCCCGCATGATGGAGAAACTTAACAAAGAACCTTGTTCACAATAGGGCTGAGGCAGCCTCTTGCTTGATGTCATAACAACAAAGGCGATGATCCTTCTGGCTGAGGCCAACACTTCTTTTGCGGAGTCTGTTCACTGAGATGATCTCACACAAGGCTTAACGGTGATTCCTCGGGTGTTTGGCGATGCGGCTATTTGTCTCAGGTCTGTTTTTAAGTCGAGTTGCTGGATGGTTATGTGCCGGTTGAAATATGATGCAGCTAGCTATGTACGACTGAGCTGTATATCCCTAGCTTGTCAGCCGGAATGCTTGCTGGAATGTGCGCGGGGCTTTTGCAATAAATAGCGACGCCTTAGACATGTGATGGTCTGAGTCTAGACTGGAATAGTTTGAGATGTTCCCGTCGAACTAGCCCGGCGCAAACATTATCTTGCGAGCTAGTTCGTCTTCGGACAAATACGCTGCACTTCGGAGCTGAGCAGCTCCCTGAAGTGGAGCTTAACCGATCGACAACTGATCTGGGCCGCTTCATAGTCACTTGTGTAGGTTTTCGAAGCTGAGTTAAATTCAGGTAATGTGTTAAGGATGTCAAACTCCTGTGGTAGTGCGATGGATGCTCCCTTGAACGTTGGTGGTACGTATCCTTGCCACGCGGGAACAACGTGCGTGGTAGTACAGAGGAAAAGTCGTCCAAGCTTTGTCGAATCAAATGCCATGTTGTGTATTATTTCCCCCCATTTTTTGGCTGCCCTGTTTCAATACTTCAGAATTGAGGGCACTTTAAGCATCTGTTAGCAGCTTGCCAAGACAGCCGAATCGAGATCTAACGTGGCCATCCGCACTACTAATGGGGTGGCGTTTGCTATGGCATGTAAGGTTTGAGCTCAGCTCTTCACAACCTTTGCATCACGACCGGCTCAGAGCATATTTATGGCTGCTCGTGGCCGGCCCAACGGATGAATCGTACCGTCTTAAAAAGCTTTATATGATGCATAACCCGTCTCACATTTCTTTATACTCTGTGTAGTGCTTGAGATTTTCAATAACCAAAAATGACGAGCGGCAAATACTTGAAGTACTCGTTGGCGCTGTGGGCGGCATTTGCCGTCTTCGGACTTCACATAGTCACTGCCAAGCCATTGCCATCAACAGAGGAGCGCAGTCTTGATGGGAAAACCCGCTACCGAAGCGTTCTATCGCCGACAGAAATTACCAGACGAGGCGTGAATTGGAGGCCACAGCCGGGCGACACCTGGCAAATCGTGCTACAAAATCCCGTCAAGATGACTCCCAACAGTTTTTCACCGGATGTCAAGATTTGGAACATCGACATGTACGACAACGATGTCTCAACAATCAGGGCGATTCAAAAGGCGGGCAAAAAGGTCATTTGCTACTTCAGCGCCGGATCGTGGGAGGACTGGCGAGACGACGCAGGTCAATTTCTGCCGACTGATCTTGGAAGCGTCATGGACGGCTGGCCGGATGAGCGGTGGCTTAATATCCGCAGCCCGAATGTGCGAAATATCATGAGGAAGCGCATTGCCTTTGCCGCTTCAAAAGGATGCAATGCGTTGGATCCCGACAATATTGATGGATATGTAAGTTTTCTCTCGCCTCTCCTTTTACATCCGCAGTGATTGTCTCTTGACTGGTTGTTCAAGAATGTTCGAGAATTTGGAAGCTGATTCATCAACTAGTCCAATGTGAATGGTCTTGGTCTGACCCAGGCTGATTCCATAAACTACATTAAATTCCTGTCCCAAACCGCCGCCTCTTTCGGCATGGGAATCGGCCTCAAGAATTCGGCAGAAATAATCACGAGCGTGCTCAACGACGTCATCTTTGCGACCGTGGAGCAGTGCGCCCAATACTCAGAGTGCCCCTTGTTCACACCCTTTATCAAGGCCGGGAAGCCTGTTTTCGAAATCGAATACCCCAACGGAGCGGGCAAACCCCTCCCAAACCCGACAGTGAACAGGATCTGCCCTGGAAAGACAAACTCGCAAGGAAACCAGGGCTTCAGTATCATTATGAAGAGGATGAGCCTCGACGGGTGGGCTCAGTTCTGCGGATCGACGCAGACCTTTTCAACGGCGACAGTTTCACATTGAGGAAATGGTGGCGATAAAAAAACGTTGGATGGGTTCATGTGATAATGACATTATCAGATATTCTGATTATAATGCTAATTCTAATACTAATTCTAATAATACCCGCTCATATATCCAATGTGATAAATGTGTGTATAAAGAGGTCATAAGTCATCAAGTAATGCAAAAACGCTTTCCAGAAATCACACCATTTTTGGGTTACAGAAGGGCAAAAGCAGCACAAATCACCGCCATCATCGTAGCGACAAAGTTCAGCTTGCCAAAGATGCTGCCTGCACCGCTGTCATCATCCGAGCTTCCACCAGCGCTGTTGCCATTGCCGTCAACGCCCTTGCCGTTTCGAATGCTGTCGCGGCTTTCGTTGAAGCAGGGCTGCCACGTGTCCCAGGCCTTGAGGAAGAGCTCCAGTCCTTGCTCGAGAGGGCTAGTCTTTTCGATGCTCCCGCGCAGGTACGCGGTTGTGGCCATGTCTTCGGCGTGAACGGCGCCAGCATACAATAGTCCAAACACATCAGTGCCATCGGGAAGCTCGTTGCACTTGGCAACACTTTTCGTCAGAGTTCGCTGGGGGGCACCGGACTTGGATTCCTCGCTCGACACCGAGAAGGACCTCCAGGGATCGAACTCGCCGTTGGTGAACATGACGTTGCTGGCCTTCATGTTCCAGCCTCCCAGCTCGAGGATGTGGCTGTTGTTGATCTGCGAAGGGAAATCCAACTGGGAAAAGGCCGAAAAGATTCCCTGCTGCACCTGGAGGGTGCGCACGTCCTCCACGCTGTAGTACTTGCTGACGACCTGGTACGGGTTGCTCTGGTTGGAGCCCTGGAAGAAGCCAAGCTCGTCGATCGTCTGCCAGGACCAGCTGCGGCCGTCCACGGTTTCGGTGAAGGAGACGCTGGGCGGCAGGGTCGCGCCAAACTTCATCAGAGCGTCGTTGGCGTATGCGTAGCCGTAGACGAACGCGCACAGGGCAAGGAGCCCGCCGTCGTTTCCGTTGGAAGCGGCAATGCCCTTCTCGGTAGGCTTGCCGCTGTTGGGGGTGTCTAGGATGGCCTGGACCTGGGCATTGATGGTCTCGGCCGAGTTGATGTTGCTGATGAAGGTTTCCACGTCGAAAGTCTCCATGAAGTCGCAGAGCGCCTGGACGGTGTGGATGGGACCGAAGCCTTGGTAGGATGCGCCAAAGGTGAGCCCGGTGACCAAGAGAGCACCGATGGTGAAGGTGTCGTACGAAAAGGCCGTCTGAAGATCCTTATCAGTAGACAGAAGGTAGGTAAATGCTTGGACCTGCTGGACCTGCGCCTTGGTGCCCGAGGTCATGACATCGTCGACATATTTGATGACGGCTTCGATGTCGTTGGTGCAGTTCTGCGGCAGAGATCGCACCAAGGGGTTGTAGTAAATTGAACCATCAGACTGGGCCTCAACTGGAGCGCTGGATGCCCACGAGGCGTAGATGATTTCCGGGTGTGTCACTCGTAGCCAGGAGGCGCGCATGCCGGGGTAAGATCCACCCATAGAAATCCAAGGGGTGTGGTAAGGGTCCAGGTTTTCGGTGCTTTGAACGTTGTCGTTGAGGCGAAGTTCGGTCTTGTTGAAGTTGTTGGCAAAGTAGGCCACATCCTCGATTGCTTGTTCCACGGTCAAATACTTGTAGCCCTCTGCGCCATCGATGGGTAGACCACTCTCGTCGTCAATGTCCACGGGTCGGCTGTACCCGTAGTACCGATGCTCCCAACCAATGACCAATCCATTGAGCTTTTTCGCCAGCTCTATCGGGGCGCTGGTGAGGTTGAAGCCACCGATGAACTCGGCGGCCACGCCGGGCGAGACACCAGACTCGCCAAAGTCGTACAGAATCACGGGCCCTCCCGTCTTGTAGTAGGTGTCGTTGACAAAGTAGCGGTTAGAATACTTCTTGGTGTTTGACGTGTCGAAGTGGTCGACGGGTATTGACATGTTGTACGTTGGTACATCTGGGTACACTGGCGAGTTTGCGTCGCGCTTTTGCACGGGCCGGTAGTTGAGCTTGACTCCGAGCGCCGCCTGCGCAAACATTAGCCCGTAGGCTAGCAGCGACGTCGTCTTCATGGTTTCCTTGGTTGATCCTGTCGCCACCCACTTTGCACAAGACTGCAAAAGATATCCACTCTGCGGTGGGAAAAACAATAGGGACAATGGCCGGCGGAGAGAGGTCTCAGCTGGGAGAATGGCTACGGTGGTGCATCAAACGTATCAAGGGCCCCAAGGGCCTTTTATTAGGCATCCCCGGCTCAGCCTCCTGCTAGCGGTTTTGTTTATGTTGGGCCGCTGTATATGCCCATGCAGCTCGGGGTCCCCCCAGTCCTGCCGCCGTCTCGTATTAGTGGACATCACATGGCCTCGGGCGCTAGGCTTTCAATGCCTTTAGCTACCAGCCAGCGCAATTCAGGGATGTTTTAGCCGCGGATCCTCTTGGCAGCGCCGCGGGCTGTCAGTTAGCGCTGAGCGAAGAGCTTGCAGCCACCATGAAAATGGAGAGCGCGTAGAGGCAGCAGGCTGTGCGAGTTCCACAGTGGTGGCCAATTGATTTTGGGCAGCGAAAAGACTCGCGTAGCCCGTTACGGCGAGTCAGCAGGAGCTAGAGTGTCTCAACCCAACGGTTTTTTTCTCTTCTCAATGTGCATAATCTTCTAGAACCTAGGCTGATATTGAGTATATGAAGCGAACCCATGGGGAAAGCAATTTGCACTCAATCAGAGACGAGCCATGGTAGGTGTCACCAGCGGGAAGAGCTTGGGGCAGGTTTCTGGAGGCATTGGTGGTTGTAGACTCAGGGGAGTGGCCCACTGCAATTCTGGACCGTCTTTTTGGCTAAACGCTAGCGCTGATCAGGCAGCCTGATCCCAGTCAAACCCGTCGCCCCTGGTCCTTTCGACTTCAGCTTCACAATGCCTGTACTCGTTCGCTGACAGGGACAATCAGCCCTACGATGCTTCCTGTGACTCGAAAAAAGGCCCTGTTGCCCGGCACCCGCATCCATCCGCTTACGCTTGGCATTCAGAGATGGGGAATAATTACATGTAGCGTGATAGGGATGAGCGGTTTTAATAGCGCGCGCCTATTATAGCCTTTTGAGCGCGTATTCGCGGGCCGCACGGGTGGTAGAGATCCAGGTTCCATTCTGCATCTCTTGCTTTGGAAACATTTGCCCGCATTCCAGCTGCCAGCGGTTATGAACCTTCGCAGCAATTTCCAACGTTCAATTGAGCGCTGTCGGGGGGATGCTTGCGCGGCGGGGGCTGGCCGGAGTCCGGACGCACTAGCGCATGCGCTGTCTCGGTTGCTAGTCATTTCATTGGCGCCAAGCCAGCCACCCAGTCGCCCTAGTCAGGGAAGCTGAATTGTTTTTTGAGTGTGGCGGCGGCTGTTCCGGAGACCTGATTGAGCCCGGCCCAGAAGAGCCTGACACTCTTGTATGCTGTGGAACGCCGGCTAGGACGAACCTGGGTGGCCTGACAGGAGCAGTGACGACGTGGTTTGGCCACTGGTGGTTCAAGGCTCGGGCTAGTCGACGGATATTGAATCATGCTATTCATTCGGAGAAGGGACGAAGCCACTTCCAGCGCTACCACGTCATACTCTGCGTGTACACATGACTAATGAACGCAAAATTTTGACAGCCTCTTCGAGGTCTTCAATCGTCTTGTTAAGCCCTTCTCAGTTGATGATTGAGCGTGACTCGCCAGCGGTTGCAAGCAGTCCGCCATCATCTCATCCCGTTGCAATACCCATGCTTCCAAAAAGATGTGCAGGGGACTCATGGGTCCCGGGAGGAGACAATGGCCGATGGCCTGATGATACACGTTGTCCATGAATCTCTTGGATACCACCTTGTGGATAAGAGTGGAGGATATCATATATGCCCTCTGCAGTTTGCTGTGAGCTCTGGTTGGTTACAACCCGTGTCATGGCTGTCTCATTCCTCGCCATCAAGAAGATGCATGCGGACTAGGGGCTATGCAACAGCAATAGTCATCATAGCACTGTCTATCCTTCTGATTCGGTGGATGTAGGGTCTCTCAGCTGTATAGGATATGTCTTGTTGCTTTCGAGGCGAGACGGTTGAGCATGTTCATTTGCCTCACACCCCGACGTGTTGTGGTACCATGTACAAAGTTCCAACCAAGACAGCTGTCTAGCCGATAGAGAGGCTTGGCAGGAGACAAGGCTGGCCTTCAAACCTACGGCGTCAATACATGAGATAAGGGTACACAGCAAAAAGATTCCATGTCCACGTATTTTCATCTAAAACATGAGAATTCATGACTCTTGCACCTTTGTTCAAATGGAACAATAGGCAATTACTCGGCAGGTGTTGGGAGTCAAATCTCCCCAACCATGTACAATGACAGATGGGTCGAAGTCAAATTTATGACGAGCAGATGGAATATTGTGGGTAAGCACGTAGCTGATGAACTTTTAATACTACAAATCAAGTTGGATTTTGCTTGTTTATCGTGCCCTTAAGCCTTGAGGCTGGAGAGCAAATGTAAGTGACTATCCCGCCTGTGACCGCCCCAGGCGTGTATGGTCATTACACCATCTTACATAATAAAGCTAATCTGGCTAAAGAGGCCAAAATCTAAAAAGAGGCGGGTAAAAAGGGAACTCTCGTACCTCGGGTACAGCACGTGACTTCGGGAAGCGGTGGACCGCGTATTTGGCGACTGGAGAATATTGAGGCTTGACTAGGGACATGATAGGTCCTTGAAAGATGCTGTTTTGATATCAGAGCGACTCAATTTGATGTGTTTTTGGGAATATCGGCAATGAAGCATGGCAACACCCCGACGACGGACAGTGGACGGATCCTGCTGGCAATGCAAGCAGCGCCGCGTCAAATGCGACCTTGGAAAATTGTCTTGCCGCCGTTGCATCCTAACGGGAGCGAAATGCAGCTATGATCGAGTTGTTCTCCGCTGGCGGGCGACGCCAAGCACCAGCGTGCCGCAGAACAGTCAGCCACCATCTGCGGGGCTTTGCCCGGATGGCAGCTCACTGGCAATTAACGACAGAAGGGCCATTGACTACTTCGAGGGCCGGCTTTGGCCCCTGATATACACCTCTCGAAAGATATATAGCCCACCAATATCCATGGCTCTGAAGTTTAATCCCGTGCTGGAGACCATGTGTTCCTTTGCTGACTCTCATCGCGCCCTTCACGACACCGTCCGCTCCAGCAGCGCTTTGGAGATTAGGCGCCAGAGGTGCCTTTCATCTATCAGCGCATGCATCAGCAGGAAAGATGATGACTCCTTGCTTCGCTCGCTCCTGGTTGCTGTCCTTCTCCTCTATCTCCTAGATGGCTTTGTTGACTGCACCAAGCAGCATGCAGCGACGCGCTGCCACTACCAAGGTGCGCTGGCAATCGTGGACTCCCTTGGAGGCTTCAGCTCCATCTGGGCGGCAGCAGGGACCGAGACGGCCCTTCTTCTCTCTGAGCTTGCCACCACGGACTTGACAGACGCACTGCTCCGAGGCAGGAAGCCATCCTTCCCGGCCTCCATCTGGCCAGCAATGGCTTCCGGTGCGGTGTGGTGGGATGCCGCCGCAAGCTCTGAGACGACGTCTCTGGCATCCGTATTTGCCACATTAGCTGACATGTGCTTTTGCTTCCACGACCTCGACGGACAAGAAGTCCCCAAAGAGCGCCTGGGCAACTTCCAGCGCAGCTTGCAGCCCTCGTACGCAACTTTGGACTACGAAGAGACATACCCACTGTTGGGTAGATTTGGAACAGCCACGCTCTCATCTGATGCATCGCGTTTCGAGGGATTAGCCATTCACTCGCAATTGCTGTGTCAAGCGTTTCAGCACGCTGGCCTAATCTATTTATACCGAGTGATCCACAACCTACCAACTGAAGATGTCTTGGTTCAGCAACATGTCTATGGCTGCCTGAGCCGCATACAGAGCATGGATACTGGTTCCAAAGTGCACAATTGCACGGTATTTCCACTTTATGTCGCCGGCGCTCATTCTCTGGATGAAAGGCAGAGGCGATCTATACTACAAACGCTGGACTTGATTTACTCAAATCTCAGATTCGAATCGGTCCTCTTAGTCCGCAAGAATTTGGAGTCCATCTGGAATGATACTGGTAGAGGGGCTTCCTGGGGTGATGTTTTTCAAAATCGACTGGGGGCAGAGCTGGTCTTATAGGCCGCTTTTCTTTCCGTTATACATGTGTTAAATGTACTATTTTGTCTGGGACCTGTCTCAAGAACGCTTCGGTGCCTGCTAAGACAGTTTTGTGTTGAATAGTTTGGGATTTCTTAGTGGGGCCACTCTGAGGTTCCAGGCCCCCGTCAAGTAATGCCACTTGTACCTTCGCACAATGAATTGAATATATGTCTAGAAAATTCTCACGTTACTATATAATTCGTTGGTGCTAGAAGATTTCTGACACGGGTCAGTTCAATGGGGAACTAGTCCTGGTAGATCCTCTGATGGACAAGGATAAAGCCGCAGCCGTATAGAAACCCACAAACATGTCATGGCCTCTGCTGTCTAGGCTAGTTTTTCAAGGGATAGTTATCTCTTTAGGCTGTATGTGGTAGTAAGAACAAGCATCTATCTTTTACTGCTTTGAAGCTTAAGCGTGCTTGGGCTTTTGCTTCCAATGCCTTTACATATGACGTAGAGTATGAAGAAATTCTGATTCAAATAAAACTACACATGACAGAAGGTTATGATGCAAAGGTCAGAAATCGTGATTTTCATTCTCAAAGAAATGTCTGCATAGGTTCACCCAATATACGGCATCCCTGTATCTGCCCCCTCATGACAAATCGTCACATTTTCTGGAAGAAACCTTGGTCGTCTCTAACTTTCCCAGACCAATGTGATGGTTTAAAAGTCGGCAAATCGCAGCCGAAATCACTCATCTAGCTGATCTAGATGAGGCACATACTTGCTCGTCGCGAAGTACATGCGAATCCTTTCGCCATAGAGGTACATTGGAATACCCCCCAGGCTTACAAAGCCCAGTAGTGCAGCATAAACCCCAAAGCTGATCTGGAAATTTGTGCCCTCAACGAAGGGAACTATGCCATCTGAGGTTTGGTTAGTTGCGACATGTCCGACGGGGTTCCGCTTCAGATATAAAAGGCCATCTTACAACTTAGACTAAATAAACCCAAGTCTCGGGTTGCACAAAGAACCGTCAACTTTCCCAGGCCATGCTGATTACTAACAGATCCGGCAAAATACATTGCTAAAAGTGTTTTGATATGTCAGAAGTGAGCTATTTTGAAGCTCGCACCTCACTTACCTGTGAGTTGCAAGCCAAAGAAAAAAGCAGCCATGATTAAGAAATCTATATAGAGCATTTAGCAGATTCCTTTCTCCTATAAAATCTATGATCACTCACAATTGAATACCAAAGCAAACCAGTGGGGCGCGTGCCCATCCGTCAATGCCTGCGCTGTGGCGCCGAAGCCAGCAAAACCAGCAACACCTATGCGTATTTTAGCGTCGGGAACATGCTCAGGTCATTGTCATCAGTTACGAACCAGTTATGACGATGAGGGGAATAATAAATAATCGATCCTCCAGTTTTCTTTTTAAGATGAGTCAGTAAACATGGTGTCACTACAAACTGCTTCAGATGCTTACGTGTTACCACCCCTGCGCCTCGCCATGTAGAGGATGCTCCAGTCAGAGGCTATGCCGGCACCAATTCCAATCAAAGCCTGGTAGATAATTTAGCCAGAGATATTAAAAGCATAGACAATTGACTACGTACAGTTGGCACTGAGACGAAATTGATAAAGGATATATTCCTTTCTGCCCAATTCCAGGGAGGCGACTGGAGTAGCTAGAGGGAAATAATTAGTTGACTCATAAAGCAATGCTTTCCTGAGAGCATTTGGCATTTCTTACTGTAGCGTAGTAAGTTCCGGCAGCACTAAACCCACTAAAAAGAACAATTTGGACAACACCAAGCCTATTGTTCAGGTCAATTAGCGTATATTCAAAAGAGCAGCTTCTTTGCTATTAATATACCCCGCAGTAGACTTACCACCAAGTAATAGGATTGATGATTGCTGCAAGAAGTCACTTGCTTGCCTCTAGAACACTATAGCGGTGCTTGCTATCGTTATCTGCGAATGGGTCTAGAATAATAGCAGGGATTCGTTTGCCTCCAAGTGATCTCTTCCACTCTGGGTAGTCATGGGTGCTTATCTGTTCTGTAGAATCGGAGTAGTCGCGACGGTAGCTGTAATCTTGTTAGGATAGGCGCGGCAAGCGATAGGTCACGCCGTAAAGTCTACGTACATTGCTTCTGGCATCAGAAACCATACACCAACCAAACAGACTACGCTACCGATAAGGAAAAATACGTAAACCCTGAATATGGATTAGTAGATGAGTTGAAGCTTCCCTTGGCGGCCAGTTCGAACTCACCATCGCAAGTCGGCGCGATTGGCGACTGGAAGCAACGTTGGTCAGACATGTAAGCTTAAACTTGAAACTGGAAATTGAATTCCTTACTCCAGGCGACAGCGATACATAAAAGGCAGTTAAGTCCCTAATTGAGAACATTAGCAAGTTTACAAATCACTAACATGCTGTACAGGAATAGACATACGCCCGCAACGCTGTTGATAATTGCCATGTATATCCCGCGCTCATGACTGCAGATATCTTAGCACCAGCGAGGGTAATAATAATGCATCGACTACCTACACAAAGGTAAAGCTCTCTATCATCACATAGTTCACTACCTCGAGTTAGAACATGGCACTTTTACAACCTCTTACGCTGTAGGCAACCTACAAGCATCGCTAGGAAACACCCCCAATCCATTCAGAATACGGCTAGCAAGGTATTGGTTGAATATTTGTGGGTTGATGACTCCAAGGACGTTTGACACGACACATATAATGAGAGAAATTAGAGCCGTCGGCCTCATACCCCAGCACAAGCTGGTCAGGAAAAAGATAATATCTGCAGGAGCGACTATGGGTGAGCTAATGGTAAATAACAGGTTGATATCGGACAAGGGTCGATCGGAAAACTCTTCGGAAAGTATTGGAATGATGGCACCTGTGATTGATGTTAGCTTTGAGTAAGAAGTCTGCCCTGTATCGAGAACCCACTGAGAAACTGCTGCGAGGCCAATGATAGAGCATACCACCAGCAGATGAGCGCTAAAACCGCCATCTTTCGAGTCGAAGACCAGTTCAGGGGGTCTTGTAAACTTGGGCTTGGGGTTGGAGCTAGGAGGACGTGGCCTTGGCTGTCCGTAACCTGTATCAGAGTGATCAGAATTATACCGACAAGGGAAGAAAGAGCCAAAATGTTTTGTATCAGGCGACATACCCGGACACCATCATGTTTCCCTTTCTCGTTCAAGACATGAGCCTGCACGGGAAGACCAAGATCCCCAGTGCTGATGTTGCGGACTTCTCCAGTCTGGGGAATGGGATAGGGCTCTCTGCCTTCTTTGGTGTCTGTACTGATCCCCATGGCGTTATCAGGCCTGGCAACACAATATTCCCGTCAACTGGCTTGCCGTTGTGTCCCTTTTTACAAGCCTGTGGACGCTGGCCTCTCAGATGGGATTTAAATATCTTAGATCCATGACGGGAATCAGAATTGATCATTTACACGTAAGCCACGGCACGCTGCAAACCCTTCCAGTATAACCGTACGCCGTTGAAGATAGCACAGTCTCACTCCCCCACCGGCCGGAAAGGGCTCCGGTGGGCGGGCTTGAATATGCGGGGTAAAGCTAAACTAAAAGAGAAACATCTTGGTCCATTACCCCAACTTTGCAACCGAGCCGCAGATGGAATCATGTTATGACCAACAGGATAACAATGAATGTCCTGCTCTCCGTTTCTCCACCCCTATAATATTTTTACCTCATATCTAATAGGTGCAATCTTCATGCCGCCGCTTACTGCCGGTGCCTTCAGAACTGGCAGGAGTCCGAGCCTCAATCGTGCATTTGGTATTAATGCTTACGCAGTGTAGCATTGCCTTCCCATGAGCAAGGAACTATCGTCTAAATAGGTAAAAAGGATGACAAACGGCAATTAATTTACCAGTTCAGTAAGTGGCCCCGCACCACCTAGCGCAATCTGCTACCCACCCTTAATTTGATCAATGCTGTACCTGATGCTCTACGAAATAATGCAGCTATTCATCCTGTTGCTAGCCGATGGGTGTGTGACGACGTGCATTGGTGATCGCGTGAATAGTCTCGCTGTTGCCCGGAGGTCGAGAGATTTGGACCCGAAGCGTCCGGTTCTGGGGAGTCTATGACAGCCTGTGTCTGGCCTTTACTATTCAGATATTGGGAGGCTTTGAGACCATGGTTTACTCAATCTTTGCATCATCATCAGACAAAGTATCACCAGACAAAATTCGCATGTCACTGTTTTGCAATGGTAAAATATTTAGTTTGAAAGTCTTCCAATATCATGCTAGCAGAGAGAGCTTCCCCTGGTTAACTTGGACATACCCATGTTGTTCTATTTCACTCGACAGGCTCATCCAGCTCCAAAAGAGCCTCCGGTCGCGTACACGCCCCGCACTTGATCAACTGCAAGGGGTTGAACAGCTCCCTGAAATGTTTGATCAACCCGTCCTCCATTTCGAATGACATGAGATAGTACGGTTGCTTGTAAGGTCTCTTCACGCCACCCAGATCGTAGATTCCATCCACAACTGCCTCCACGAAGAACCTGTTGGGGTCCGCGGTAGGCAAGTAGTTGATATCGTAAACCCCTCCACTGAAGCTTTTCGTATTGAATTCGAAGTTCTTGGCAAGTTCTGCCTTCCCTTCCCAGCGCATGGGCGTTTCATTATCGTCCTTGAAGATGGTGAGAAATGTTGCAAATGTAAGCTCCTTGGTCCCATCCTCGGCGTAGAAGTCAATGCCTGTAAGAGCAGGAGTCTCCAGATAGCCCTTGATGGCGTTGAGGTTCTTCTCCCGAAGCTGGGCAGTCTCGTTGGCTTCTCCTGCAAAAATGACCATGGTGAGAGAGAAGAGGGTTTGAAGACGAAGAAGGTATAGATGATTCAATTGATGTGAATAACTAACTACCCGCAAGAGGTGATGCTGTTGGCTCGAGCTACTTCAGAATGTTTGTTGGAACATTAATATACTGTCGAGGACTGCACCAGACCATAGAGCGTCGGCGGACGGGTGGAGGGCAAGGTCTAGATGGTTACCGAATGCAGCAGGCCCCGCAGTTCTGGGGGAATAAGCAGGTCTTGGCAAAAGAAAGCCACCTAAAGATAACACTTGACTATCAGAATACCTATTTTGGAAAAGCGAAGATTGCCGTGTGCTTGAAGGTAGGGCGTGGGGCGAAGGAGTTTGGTCCCCATGCTGTTGTTCGGTGGGCGGAATGCAGACTCGGAACTCTAGAACCAATATTACTCGAGGTAGGATCCCACGCTATTACGAACCGGGAAATTGGATATGTAGTAGACACTCCAAAGGACGCCTCAATGATGACGGTCGTCCTCGCTACCCCGCACAACATGGAGCGCTAAAGTAGGATATTTGCTGATCGGGCGGGGGATATTGACAGGGCTAAGTGCTTTAATCTAACGTAAATCAATGTTAGACTACCTAGTTGGTCGGAGCGGATCCAAAATAGAGCAGTAGATGCGTTTCTCACCTGACCGCGGCCAGGCGAGCTCGCCTAAAATGGAAATTAAATGGCCCCTCCACTTCCCGGTCCGAGTTATCCGAACCAGTTTCATAACCGCAACATGCATGAAGTGGGCGGGGCAGAACTGAATATCCGTGTCGCAATAGTGGTGCCATACTGTGTGTTTCGTAGCTTGACATGAAGAGTTCTGAGGACAAGTTCCCGAGGGCTTGTTCTCTGGCCTGGCAGTATATAATCTGCATGCCATGTAGTGAGATCAGGTCTGCAGGATTCACCACCAGAATTGGTGTTATAGCAGGTTGTTTTGAAACTACGACCCGAACGTCTTACTGTCCAGTCTGATTCCGCAATCTCTCTCTCGGACACAATATGGGTTCCATTGATCAAGCATGTAAATTGCGAGTTGCTGTCGTGGGAGTCGGCATGGCTGGCGTTGCAGCTGGCTTAAATATAGTCAAGTACGCAGAATCCTACTTTCCATGATGAGATGCCACTTGGCTAAACGAGATTAGACTTCCGAATGTGGATATTCAACTCTACGAACGTTCACAAGACCACCGACTAGCTGGAGCGTATGTGCTCCCCAGTTGATGCCTACGCCGATAGTTAATTACTGATGCGCAATGAACTGACATTTCAAATAGTTGGCTTGGTGTCACACCTTCCGCCCAAAGGCAACTTATCGAGTGGTGTGATGATACAGAACTGGAGAGGATTTTGACCCGGAGATACAATGGCTTTACGGCCGTAAATTGGCAGAATGGCGAAATTCTTTCTCGACCAAAGCAAGTAAAAGGCAAAGACCTAACTGAACAGGAGAAGTGGGACCTGATGGAAATATCGAACGTTATTCGCTCCGATCTTCACCAGACAACGCTGAAGCTTCTCCCGCCAGGAGTGGTGCAAACAGGAAAAAAGGCTTTGGCACTGGATGTTTCAGGTGAATCCGTAAAGCTGAGGTTTGAAGACGGCTCGGAAGCTGTCGCTGATGTAGTTATCGCGGCTGACGGAATCAACTCTGTGCGCAACCCCTCTCTTATTGACGAAGCTCTCTTGGATTCTAACCAATTAGAAAATTCGCAAATTCTTCCACCCTGATATTCAGGTAAACTATCTGTAAGATGTTGATTTGAATTTTCAGCGGCTCCATGTGCTAATCAACGAAGTGGCCACATTGGCTACATCGGCAGTTGGAAAGCGGACGAGATAAGGCAGGCGATTCCTGAAATTCCCGATGATGAAGACATTGTAATGTGCTACGGCAACTGCATGGTCTTCATGGGTTATGTGGTGAGTTCAGCCGACATTGAAAGTTTTTGGCGTCTCTGCTTACTTTATCAGGGACAAGGATACTACTCACTTGAAGCAGTCGTTCCTGAAAAATACAGCGACGTCAGCACCGTTCGATGGAACACACACGCGACCGTAGATCAATGTGTGTCGCTGTGGCAATTGTGCTTGACTGATTGATGCTAACTCGACGATAGTAAACCACCTCATCGACTACTTCAAGGACTGGAATCCCCTAGTCAAGAAGTTCCTCCAATTCGCCATTGAGAAGGAAATGAAAGTTTTGCTACTGCGTAACGACCACCTTGTCAAATTATGGAATGCGCCGTGCTAATAATGAAACAGCAAGGTGTAGGTGTGAATGGTTGGAAACCCTTACCTCCGCGGATCGTGTTGCATACATTGGAGATGCGGCCCACCGTGGGCTTGTCCCTCCGATTGTTCTTTTGCTCTTGCTAACCCTGGCCTCGTAGCTACTGGTGGTGCATTTAGTTCCGGTACCTCTTTCGCCTATGAGGATGCTAAAACCGTATCCTTGGCTCTTAGCCACGCGTATCAGACGCATCATGGCCAATGGACTTCAGAGACGGTCAAGGACGCCTGTGAGTGCTTCATCCTCCGCATTCCGATTTTCGTTTACTAACCGTTTCAGTGAGAATCTACAACAAAATACGTGGCTCTCACTACAAGAAGGTGCTTCCACAACTGGTCGAATTTGAGAAGGACTGGGAAGGGGATCTGCAGAATATGGCGGTCCATATGGCTGAGGGGAACTTCAGTTGGATCACTGATCATGATGCTGATGAGGCATTTAGTAACTGGGTAAAGGATCATTCAAACTGATGCCTTCAGAAAGACACAAAGTGGAGGGTCCTATAGTAAAGAAGGTTAAGATACGAATAAGTGCCAATGTATTGTTAATATCACTTTTCCCTCTCTAGACTAAGTGTAAGCCTTAGTAAACATTTATCTCCTAGTCTATTAGAGGAGGGCAAGATATAACCATGAATTTTTCGAGTTGCAATGTATCATAATTAAGTGACACAGAAACTTTGGTAAACTCTGGTTCATATTTAAGGGTGGGAATGGGGCATCTTGGTTGAAGAGTAGTGACCGAAACTGCAATAAATGATATTTATCCTCCAGAATTTCGGCAAGAGAATGGGCTGCAATCTGCTCCTCAAATGCTACTTCTTCTTCATCCTTCTTAACCCACAATATATCCCTGGTTGAATAATAGAGAGCCACATCAAAATAATCTACATTAATCTCAATTTCATATTCAGCTGCGAGCTCTCTGACGGCCGCATAGCATCGGAAGCATGAATGCACCTCACTAGCCCGCATTGCCTCAAAGCGTGCAGGGGTATTATTCAATAAGTTGCTGTCATTGCTTTCATAAGGTGTCTGAAAATGCGTTGTCCATATTTGGAGGCGAGATAGGCCATTGCCCTGCTTTTGACCTAATCTAGTGTAGCTTGTGCAGGGGGGGCTACATCGTACCTGTAGGACATGCGTCAAGGGTCCCAAATGATTGACTGCACCTACTCTTCTGCTAGGTCTCGTGCAGTTTCTCAGCACGGCTACCCGGCATCCCAGTACCCCGCAACAAGAGGTCTTGTACCTGGCTCAGTGATCCTTCACATTCCGACCGGCACGGAACCCCACCACCGATCAGTATCGAGTTCGTTATTGGCAGTGGTACTTACAGCAGTAATCAATGCAAATCAACGATTGAGTCAATTGACAAGACAACTTCATGCCTCAGGGTACAGTGATTAATCGATAAGCCAGGCAGGACAGACAAGCATCGGAGGTAATGCTGATATTGGTCAATGCACAATTGGATTTATCAGCAGATGTCTGCAACAGCTTAACCGTGTATTATCTCATTAATTTTATTTAGTATGACTGTCCTGATATTAATTTGTTACCCCTCAATTGTCATACACACATATATTTGTATTGAATGCACTTTTGATTTTGTAATATAGAAAGCTTTCTTATTACTTCTGGGCTTTTTAGCTAGTACTACGTACAGCGGCTACTACGCTTACCAATCCTCCTAGTTCTGTACCTCCATCCGTATATATGCCCTATTAACCTATTCTCTGATTTTTATTATTTAATTATTATAGTAGGGCTTATATATTTCTTAAGTAAAGTCTTTTTGCTTATTAGTGCTTTTATTTAGTTAATAGGTGTAGGAATTATAGATGGCTATTATTGTATTTAATGTTTTTTTTTATTTTTTAATAAAGATTTTTTTTATTTATTAAGATAATTAAGGAATAATATAAATAACTTAAATTTAATAAATTATATTTAATTAAAAAAAATAAATTTAAGAATTTTAATTTTTAGAATTTTAAATAAAAATATATTTTTAAAATAAATATAATATTAATATATATTATTTATTATATAAATATAAAAAATATTTATAATATAAGATATATAAAGCTATATAAATTATTTAATTATTATATATTTAATTAATATTATATTATTAAATAATATAGATTATATATTAAAATTAATTAATTTTAATAAAAAAGATTATTTAAAATAATAAAAAATTAATTTTTTTTTAATTATTAAATATAAAGTTTAAGAAAATTAAGTTATTTATTTTTTTAGTTAAAGCAAAAAGATTTTTATAACTAAATCTATTATTAAACCTTATTTATATGCTATTAGAAATATAGTATTTCTATATGCATCCAGCTCCAGCCTGTACGGCGAGTAGATAAAAAAAAAAGTGATTTTATGGCCCAAATACCTATTATGCTATATATGTAAGGTTTATTAAAATCTTGGTTCAATAGAAACTTTAAGGTAAAAACTTTAGTGCCTAGAAAGATATTTCTAAAACCTTATCAAGACCTAATAAAAGAGCCCCTCCCTACTTACCCCGCCAACTTGGCCTAATTTAATCTACCACAAAAAAATAATTATACAAAAAAATAGTACTTATATACTATGGCTTTCCAAACTATTTATTGTATATTGCCTAGCAGAGATATTGTGAATCCTTTCCTTATTCAGTAGTATGTACACGGGCTTCTATGTGCCCCTAAGGATATTAGCCCCAAGCTATACGTTAAGGGGTTGAAGGCGATAGGCCTGCTTAGGTAGGTAGGGGAGAATAAACTGCCGGGGTTCTCGTCTAAAGATACCCCTCTCTCTCTCATAGTTCGCCTCCAGCTGATAATTAGAAATATAGTATATTGTATTATAGAAATTTAAAAGAATTAAACAAGTATTTAACTCAAGGGAGATATAGATAACCTCTATTCCTTGAGTTTATACCTAATTATATAAGTAAGCTTACTACCTATAAGACATTTCCAATACCTTTCCTTAAGTAAAGCTAGGTAATTAGTAAAGTAATATTAATTTTATTACCTTTATTAAAAACCTTTTTTATAAGAAAAAAATAGCAATTATTTATTTATTTATAGTAATCTTTAATATAATTATTATAATTTTTTTCTTTTATATTTATTTATTATATTCTAATTTCTTTAATTTACTTTTTTAGTTCTTTAATTAATAAGGCTTTTATTTTAAGATTAATTAGATTTTTTTTTTATAAGATTTATTTTATTAATATTATTTTATTATTAATTAATTTTTATATTTTATAATATTTAATTTAAATATATTTAATCTTTTTATAGAATTTTATATTTTTAGTAAGTATATTTATTTTATTATTATTAATATATAATAAAATCAATTTTTGGTCTTTATAGATTTTCTTAATTAAGCTATTTAAATAAACTACTTTTAATTTAGTACTATATAGGCTAAGATATTTTAACTTAGTATTAGAGGTAGTAACTAAGGGTTATTTTTTGTTTTTTTAGTTAATTATCTTTTTTATAATTTTGAAAATATAATATTTAATTAACTTTAAATTATTAGAATTTTTAGCCTATTTTATATTAAAGAATCTAATAATCTTTAATTTAAATTTTCTATTAAAGACTAATATATAGTTAATAGTATATTTAATATATCTTAGAACCCTTTTTACTATAAATAAATATTTAATTATAGATTTTAATATAAACTAATTTAGCTTTATAACTAAGTAAACTAAGTTAATTTAAGTTTTAATTATATAAAATATAAGGATTTTAATAATTTATTAATATAATTATATAAGTTTATATATATAAAATTTATTATTTTTTTTTATAAGATATAATTTTTTAAAGATATTTATAGATATATATTATAGTTTTATATTTATAAAATTAAATATCTTTAATAATTACTTAAAGTATAATTATTAAAATAATATAATAGTTTTTTTCTATTAATTTTAGATAATTAAGATTCTAAGGAAATAATATATTAGTCTTAGATTAGTTATTTTAAACTATTTCTTAAGTTTTTTTTTTACTAGATTAATAATATTAATTTTTAGTCTAAAAAACAAAAAATTATCTATATAAATATAAATAATTATATTTTCCTTAATAAATACTACTTTATTAAACTAAGATTATTTAAAGCCTATCTTAATAAATACTTATAAAAGTATTTTAAACTAAATCTAAGGTACTTATTTTAGACTATAAAAGGCCTTAAAAAACTTATATACTTTACTTTCTTATTTAAATTTATAAAATATTTTTATATAGATTTCTATATTAATCTTTCTATAAAAAAATACTATCTTAATATCTATTTATTCAATCTCTTAATTAAAAACAATAATAATAGCAAAGAATAGTCTATATATTTTTTAGTATATAATAGATATAAATATTTCTTTATAGTTAATTCTATATTCTTACTTAAAGCTTTTTATTATCTATTAAGCTTTATAATACTTAATATTTCCTATTAGCCCTAGTTTTATTTTAAATATCTATTTACTAAATAGTATATACTATACTTTTTTTTTGTCTATAATAATAAATAAGCTATTTTTAATAAATAAATTATATTTTTTAATTATAATAATTTTTTATTTTAGCTAAAAATATAAGTTTTAAGCCTACTTTAATATCTTAAATTTATTATCTTATAGACCTTCTTAAATAATTATAATATATACTTAAATATTTAGTTTCTTAGATTATAAACTTTCTAATAAATTTTTTAATATTTTCTTAAATATACTTAATTTATATAGAATCTTATTTTCTATTTTTATTTATAGTTATTTTATTAAAGCTATATTTATATTTATTTAATATATAATTAAGTCTATTTAGGAATTATTCTAGTAATTCTTTAAGGTTATTAATTATAATATAATCTAGAAATTAAATCTAATAGATTTCTTATATATCCCCTTCTTAAGCTATACTATAAGCTTTTTAATTGTTAATAGTATATATAGTTTAAATTACTAAAAGTAATTAAATTACTCTAAGAAAAGAATTTCTTCTATAATAAATAATATTAGTAAATTTATACTTTTTTAAGGGAATTTATATTTATATTAGCTATTTAAGTATATATTTTTATTAAAAATAATCTTTTTAATTTATTTAATTTATTTAATAATAAGATTTTAAAGTTAGTAGATATTTTTAGTCTTATATTTAATAAGGAAGTATAACTATATTTAATTATTTAGTTTCTTTAGGTACTTTACTTTAAATATAAGTTTATAAGCTTTATACCTAAGTTTTTTAAAGTATATAATTAATAATTTTAAGTTACTCTAGGCTTTAATTAGGATTATTTCCCTTAGTATACTATAGGGAAATTATTTTTATAGGTATATTATTATATATAATACTTTTTCCTATAGTTCTTTTAGTAATTTACTATTATAAAATATTATTTTTATTTTATTTTAAATTATTTAATATACTTATTTAATAAGGTTTTAGTTTAGTTAATAAAAAATAATAAATTTTATTTAAATATTTTTATAATAAAAGAAATTAAGTAGAATTTTATTTTTAAATTTACTATTATTATTAAGTTAATATTCTTTAATTATTATATATATATAATTCTTAATTATCTTTATATTAGCTTTAATAAGCCCTTTAGCTTATACTTTTTCTTTAAGTAAATATATATATAATTTCTTAGTAAGATTATTAATAATAAAGAGATAATATACCTTACTTAATAGAGTCTTTAGTATTATAGGGCTACTTAGGTTGATTATTTATTTTTACTTTTAATTTAGTATTTTATAGGTAATAGTTTATGTTTTATTAGCTTTTCCTTTTCTATATATATATATTATATAAGGCCCTAGATCTATATTTATAATTAAAATATTATAATTTTTAGTAAGCTATTTATAGTTATTATAATTAAAATAATCTAGGCAAATATAGAGTATATATAGGAATATTACTTTAGTAATATTATTTATAATAAATATAGTAAAATATTAGCTTACTTTAGGTATATTTTAATATTATATAATCTTTACTTAAGAGTAATTAAGATATTTAAATTTTCTATATATAATACCTTATATAATAAGTATATCTTTATATTTAATAAAGGCTATTTTATGATCTTAAGTATATATAAAGCCTTGTTTTTTGGTAATTATATTAATTAATAATAGATTAATTATTATTAATAGTATATATAATATTTATATAAAATAAATAAATTTAGTATTATTAATTTACTAGATAATAATAGGGACCTTTCTAAAGCTAAGTACTATAATTCCTTGGCCTATATTATTTATTAAAATAAGATTCTTAAATATTATATATTTTAAGTATATATATTTATTATAATATATATAGTATTTAAAAGTATTATTAAATATTTAGTTTAAATAATAAATATTTAATTTATTTTTTTTTATTTATATAATATATATAATATTTTTATTAACTATAATTATATAGTAATTTAGAGTACCCTTTGGCTAGGCTAAGAGGGCTTTTATATTATTTATATTAATATTTTATAGTATATTTACTTCTATATTATATATTATTATAGGTTTTTTATTTTTTTATTATATATAATAATCTTAATTATTATAATTTACTTTATTTAGTAGTTAATTATAGATTAAGTAGGTCTTCTAGAAAGGGCTATTATAATTATCTAGCTTTAAGAGTTTTGCTTATTTAATATAATTATTTTATCTAAAGTTTCTAGATTATTTATTATTTTTTTAAGTATTATTAGGCTAATTATTATTATTTAAGTAATTATTTATTTTAACTAAATATATTATTTCTAAAATAGCTATTAAGACTATAAATATAAAGATCTTTTATTTATTTTTATAATATTATTATTTATTTTTAGCTTATATTATTAACTAAGTAAAGCTTAGTAGATTATCTTTTCTAATTTTAATTATTTTATAGTTTTAATATAAAATATTTTAAAAAGTAGAAAATATATTACTAAGATTAGTAAAAAACTAAAGCTAATAGAGTTCCTCGGGAACTTACTAGCTTAATTATATATACTTAATTATATAAAGCCTTTTAATAAGTATTTATATATATTCTTTTATATCTTTATAGGATTATAAAGTATTTAATATTAAATTACTAATTATATTACTAAGGATATTTATACTATATTATTAATTGTTTTTTTAGAATATTAGGTAAGTATTTTATACTTTTTTAATATTTTTAATTTTTTTGATTATAAAATTTAAGTATTAATCCTTTATTTTAGCTAAGAGGTTATTATTTATATAATTTTAATAAGTACTTTAGTAAATAAAATAATTTTATTCTTTTATAGAATAATTTTCTTTTAGTCTTATAGATTATTTTTAAGTACTATTTAAAATCTATATTATATATTCTACTAAAGCTATATTTTTAATATTTTTATTCTATTTAGCCTAATTTTTAGCTCCTTTAAATTATAAAATAATATTATAGCTTAATCTAATTCCATATACTTTTACTACTCTATTTTATACCTTATAATTAAATTTATTTAATTATAATTACTTTTTTAATTTTTAATTATTTTTTTATTAATTATTTATAATTATAGATATTTAAATTAGATTTAAAAGTAAATATTAATTTAAAGTAAATAAGATTATATTAGGATAATTATTTATTTAGTACTAAAATATTATAAATATTTATAAATATATTATTTTATTACTAAAGAACTTAGTAAATTTAGTTAAATTAAATAATTATTCTTCCTTAAAGGTTTTTATTAAGTATTAATTAATCTTATAACTATAATAAAATTATTCTAGATATTAAAGTCCTTCTAAGAATATAATAATAGCTTTTTCCTATATATATTATACCTTCTTATTAATAATAGGGATTTTATTAATAATAGTATTTTATTAATTTTAATATTTTTTTAAATTTATAAATAAAGATCTAAGGGAAACTAAGGAAAAGGATAAAAAACTAAGAAATTAATATATATTTATTTATTATTATATAATCTTTAGAAAAATAATAATAAAAATAATATTTTCTAGCTTAAGGCTAATAAATATATATAATTTAATACTAAAAATTAAATTACTTAAGAAGCTAAATATAGTCAATAATATTTTTTAATAATTTATAGTAATCTAAATATTATAGAAAATATCCAAGCTTATAATCTATTAGAAATATAATATATTATATTATAAAAGTCTAAAAGAACTAAATAAGTATTTAACTCAAGGAAGATATAGATAATCTCTATCCCTTGAGTTTATGCCTGATTATATAAGTAAGCTTGCTATCCATGAGATATTTCCAATATATGCTACCTCTATGGCCTGGTTCCTAGATCATCTGGTTGAGCCTATAGCTTGTTTTTTTTTTACTAGAAATAAATGACTGTCCTGATAGAGACGAGACTTTATCTCTTGCTTGATTCTGTGATGCCGGCAAAATGGTTGGCCTCTTCAAACTGCATTTGCATTATTTGCCTCAAAGTCTACCTGAGCTTGACTGCCAGGCGCTACATATCCTGCAATCACGTGAGGTAGGACAGAAAGCATCACATACCCTATCTCAGAGTGACGTAGCAATGTCCTCCTTTGGGGGTCAATGAGAAGTAATTCACCAGTTCCATGTCGGCATCGCTCGTCTCTTTGCTGATGCGCGCTCCTCTGCACTTCCTAAAAAAGATGGTTGTAGCTAACCTTATCTGCATCTTTGCTAGGTGGACTCCAAGACACACTCGAGAGCCCGCACCGAACGGATGGTATGCGGCTTTTTGAGCACGGGTAAATCTTTCTAGATCGAATCGGTCTATGTCAAAACTAAATTTGACAATGACATTAGCATTATTTTCCCATTACGAGCCACCTCGTCGAACATCCACGTGAGACATAAATGAAACTCCAGAATGAATACATACCTTAAAAGGCTCTCCCAGATATTCGGGTCGCGGTGCAAGGTGTATGCTTGAGTCTCTACAATTGTGCCTTCTGGCAAGTAGTGGCCAGACAGAGTCGCACCGCCTTTGGGCACAGTCCTTGGCAATGCTGCAGCGGCTGGGCCGTAGAGTCTTAGAGTTTCGTCTATAACTCTGTTCAAAACGACCAAGCTTTCAAGCTGGCTGTCGGTGAAGTCTTCTGGCAGTTGAGAAACTTCCTCTTCGAGTCTTTTTTGAACATGCGCATGCTTCAAAACAGCCCATACAATGTACGTCAGGGTGAGACTCGTTGTTTCAGACCCAGCAATGATGAGATTTGCTGCTTCCAGCTGAACTGCCCGGTGGCAGAGAGACTCATTCTTCTCAGCTTTGGCGAGAATTTGGGCGAATAAATTTGAACCATTGCCTGAGCCCCTTTCCATGTGTGCCACGGCAATCTTGCCATACTCAAGGACTTCGTTGTCGGCGTTCAAGATTCTTTGAATTGTTTTGGACGGAATCCATCCGAGAAGAGCATGGAGCCAAGGCGCTTCAGCGCGCACGCCGCCTGAAAATGCGGACATCTGGATAGCGTCGATGTATTCTGTTGTCCGTCCCTTCTCAAGCATGTGAAAGGATTCTCCAAAAGAAAGAGCCGCAATGATATCGGTGGCAAGGAGCTGCCACCATTTGAATACATCTGCCTTTCCGCTTTGTCCATCTGCAAGAATCTTGTCGACGGCGACATTGATACGTTCTCTCACGTGAGGCTCCCAGTGTCATCTCAGAGACGTGTTGCTAAAGGCGCGAGAAAAGAGCTTCCGACGCTGCGAGTGCTGCGTCTTGTCAGTCATGGCAAAAATGCCGGGCTCTTCTCCTCTACCTCCACTGGTCATATCGAGATACCAATCGGCTTTATGGAACCCGCTGCCAATGCCATGGATGATCGTGAACGATTCAAGATCGGCCACAGCAACGCGACCTGGCCCGACGCGAACCACCGAACCATATTTGCGATGCAAGTCGTCAACATAAAAAACTCCTCTCCCCTTCAAAAGATTAAACTTGAGCCCCCAGTGGCTGATCTTGGAGTGCCATGTTCTGGGTAGTCTTGCGACCGGTGTTCGAAGTGAGCTTATTAGTTTCTGGAGCTTGTTAACACCCAGCTGCAAAAAGATTCAGTTTTGGTGATTACTCACGTGTGCATGGAAGACCAAAAGAGTGCAGGGTAGAACGGTAAGAAGTAAATTCATGGTCCGAGTGGTATGTCTAAAGATTCTTTATGGAAAGTGTAGCACGTCTGCGTAACCGACGCCTGGGTGCTGCTATGTCCGGTGAGCAAATAATATTTGGTGGATTCACCTTCATGCTTAGTCTTGGGAATACTCCCAGCTTTTGTATCTCACTTGGACATGGTTAACAGCGACGGTTGGGCAGTATGCTGTGCGGGACTGGTTGAATTTGACGTATGGTAGGGGTTTGGGACCAACGGCAAGTGGCGGATACTGCTGTCAACGCACAGTACCACAAATGATTACCAATGGTAGAAATCACAAATGCGACGTCCCATCGAAAGCGGGGGCTGCTGTCTACCGAGGGGGCTCACCTGAAGCCATAATATCGCAATTTGGAACATGGTGGTGTGGTGGCCAGAATTCTTGCTTGATTTAGTAAGGCTAAGGCGCCAATCATTATTTGATGTGAAGGCGTGTTGCAATCCGAAATTTTGCCTCTTCCAGAATGGCGAGGAATTCGGCTCCGAGTTTTCGGCTTGACTCAACCCGTCTCTCATAGCTTTTCAAACATTCGACCTCATCGGGTGAAGCTTGCGACCCGAGAATTATTTTAATAATTATTCTGGAATATTGGCCACGACGGTGGAGTATCTGGGTTGCGTATCGCGTACAAAGCTCCTGGCCACGCGGAAAGGAAATTCTTGTTATGTTCTCTAGCAATGGCAATTTCCCCGAACTCTGGCCACTTGCAGCGACAAACTAGAGAAGCAGAAAGTACTGCCCGATATTCTCTTCACAAAGTTGGTCAATTTAATGGAGCCGATCGGTGCTAGTCATCAAGAATTGATGGTGGACATGACTCAGTGGCCTAAATAGGGGTGTTGTTAGACAGCATCGGTGAAGAGCTAACAAAGATAATTTCGTAAAGGAAATCGAATTTTGAAATATGGGATGGCTATGACTTTGGAGAAATCTCAACATCTCCAGGGCGTCAAGTGGCCGGCCTCCCGCATATGATGACGATGCTACGTCTGATGGAGACATGATTGGTACACTGGTTGTTGTGTCAACCCTGGATCGCATGATTGGTACTTGTCATTTTCATCTTCATATCGGAAGATTTACGAAATTATGACAATATTATCCGCAAAGATCGGCAATGCGATATCATTATTCATAATTTTATGGTTTTTCGATTTCCCGTGGTCAGCGTCGTGTGAATTCCTGAAGGGACGGCTCAATTGCGCGTGCAGATGTTTTTACGTACCAAAACATATAAATGTACCCATTTTACCCCTCTCCATCACCAGTTGTTTACTTTCAGCCTGGTGTTGACGATTTGTGTTGCGATGCATTGAGCCACCAGCTCATCGTACATGAAGCCACCCCACTTGGGTCTGCATCCTGGCGAATGGCGCATGACTCGGTGAACGCTTTGCCTCACACGTGATTAACGCCATCCAACCGTTTGCCATGACAACAATTGAGGCGTTGGGCATGAACTAGTGAAACCTAGAATTTCCAACACTTTGCAACGTCTCCCGCAAACATGGCCCTGACATTCCCACCCGTTGAAGATATCGACCCAGATGGCGACACCCTGATTACCATATGTTACCCCGCCGCCCCCAGCTCGGCCGGCGAAGACACTAGCCCGGAGGAGACCAGCGAGGACGAGTCAGGGTCACCGACAATGACCATGAACCTCCTGACAAACGGCGACGAGGAGATGCAGAACGAAGGTTGGCGCTGTATTCCACGCTGGAACGGGTTGGTGCTAACACCGGACAGAAGAATGCGCTGAAGAGGACTCGGAGGGCGAGCTCTGCCTCAAGGTTTCCATGAAGCACCTCAAGGTGGCGTCACGACGGGCCAGAGCCATGTTTTCCGGCGGCTACCGCGAAGCCCAGCCATCAGACATCGATGGCATGTTTCACTGGAACCTTGAGCCGATATTTGACCGGGAAGCATTCAAGCTGGTCATGAAGATTATTCATTTAAAGACGCAGGAGCTGCCTGACAACGTGTCCCTGAAGATGATGGCCAACATCGCCGCTGTGGTAGACGACTTGCAGTGCCACGACGCCGTCTGGTTTTTCACAAAGATCTGGATTAGCCGGTTGGGCGAATCGCTACCTACTGTGGTGAATGAGGACCTGCTTCGTTGGATATTGATCGGGTCCGTCTTTCGCAACGCCGAACTGTTCAAATCCTCAACACGGGTGGCGATTTTCCGCAGTAAAGGGGTTCTTCAAACAGATCTTCCCATTTACCCAGATATCTTAGGTGAGTGAGTAAAACGAATAGTCGATGCAAGTGCTAATCAAAGCAGAGGCCATTGAGCAAAAGAGGCAAGACTTCCTTGAGAGTTTAATCGACCAGCTCCACGACCTTCTCGAACGCCTGTTCCTTGGCGAGGGTTGCGACGACCCCGCATGCCGAGCCATGATGATGGGGGGACTAATGCAGCGGATGAAGCAGGAGAAGCTCTTCCCTCGCCCCTCAGAACCATTCCACGGCCACGAACTATCCACAACAATAGCAACCGTGCGAGGGTTCCAGTCCGCCACAGCATACCTGCCATGGAGGCACGGCGTAGAGGGCCAAAGCGAAGACGTTTGGAAAATCAGGAGCAACAGCAGCAACCAGAACGCCAAGAAGATTAAGATTTGCGACTCGGACGAAAGCGAGGAGGACGTTGAGATCAGCTATACCCCCAAGTACGTCGGCTCACACGAGTGCAACGTGCAGAAGCTTTTGAGGCCCGGGATCAAGATTTTAGAGGGTCAGATAGAGGGTCTGGAACTTTCTACGCAGAGAACCCAGATGGGGTGACCAGTGGTTGCCCTCGAGTATATGTCTAATTACTAGTAGATTTTGGTGACACATGAGAATTAGAACAGATTAAATACAGAAGGTAGCGTGTTATTGGCTTCTAGTTTTTGGATTGCTAGAGTTTGTCTTGTTCGTGTTGGGTGTCTTGGATAAATTTACTTCTGCTCGCACCCATGATATTATGTCCTGGTTGATGAAAAGTATTCAAAGGGAAACAATTATTCGTATTCATCGTTGACTGAAAGTGGGTAGCTATGCAGCAAACTTGCCTAGATGCAAATACAGCCGCCATGCGATGATGCATGATTGAACCTTCAACTCAATGCTCTCGAGCCGTTGTGTTCTTCTCATTAAGCCTGTCGGGGCTCCAACACGAGATTCAATTCTGGGCATGCAAGCGTGAAGCCATCCGCCAACCCACCAACAAATGCTTCGGGGGTCTGGTCTGGAGCAAATCGGATGTTGTACTTGTGCACGATCTGGCTGATGACATAGCGAACCTCCATGAGACCAAGCTGCTTTCCGACACAAGAGTATTTTCCTAAATATTAAACATTGTAAGCATCGCATCTTAGAAATTTCAGCCGCGATGAAAGCTTACCGATGGAGAATGGGGCGAATACTGATGCATTCTTGACCAGCTCTGGCTTTGTGGTCCATCTCTCTGGGATGAAGTCGTTTGGGCGAACAAAACATCTCGCGTCTAGTTCAAATGACGTGAGTAAAGATCCTTCACCTAGTACTTGGAAAATAAATCTCACCTCGGTTCAGCGTGTATGAAGGGACCTGGACAATGGTATTCCCCGGGATGTAAGTATCATCGATCTGTAGGCCCTTCTCTGGCGTAATCCTCTGCACTCCCGATGGGATGGCTGGGTAAAGTCGAATCGCTTCATCGACAACGGCTTGGAAGTATGTGAGTTTGGATAGAGCCGTGTTGTCGGGCTCCTCATTCTTTGCAAAATATTCATCAACCTCCTTCTGCAGTTCTTTGTATGCCTCGGGATGCCGCGCCAGCTGGAACAGAATGGAAGTCATTGTTGCCGAGGTGGTGTCGCTAAAGAACATGTAAGAGTCAGCGCTCTATTTAATTGGGGACATCAGGTTCATACCTTCCAGCTACCACGATAAGGTGAGCATCTCCCATGAGGTTCATCTCATGCTGCTTGGTGGGGCTTGGGAGCTCCTTGAAAGGTGCCAGAACCCAAGAGAAGACATCGGGAAGATCTGGTTCGTTCTGCGCCTTGTCAGCCAGCGCGAAACGGGTTCTTCTGGAAGGGCGGCTTACCTCGATTCTCTGCTTGACGTGTTTCTCGAGCCAATTCATAAACTGCTTGATTTGAGTGTTCAATATCGGGATGTTTTTAATCAGGAGATAGGCCCAAGGCGTTCGGCCAAATTGTGTGCCCCAGAGCGTAGACTTTTGCGTGAGTTCCATGTAGTAGTGCTTGACGCCATCCTTGAGCATGTTGAAGCTGTTGCCGAATGCAAGATCTCCCATGACGTCGAATCCGAAAAAGTCTAGCCAGAGCGAGATGTCGACTGGCTTTCCGGCTCGCTCCTCCATCTGGTTCATCAACTGCCGAGTGTACTTGGCGATTCTGGGCTCATAGTCTCTGAGAGCTAGTTTGCATATAAGCACATATTCTCAAACAGTCGTTGATCGACAACTCCGATTTTACCTTTGGCGTTGAATCCCTTGTCCCAAATCCTTCGTCGGTAAGCGTGTTCTTGTTTATCTCGTGTGGCGTGAAGCGAAATCATGGGCTGAAACACGTTATACCACGGCCCCTTTAAGCATGGAGAAGTGTTTGAATGGAGAGCCAGCACAGCACTGGGGCTCGCAATCGACAGCTCGTTTGGTCCTGCGAAAGCGCTTTAGCACGCGTGTTCCCGCGATCGGATGACTGCGCAGTTTCCATACCGATTCTCAGGATGTCACCGTAGGTTTCGTGTAGAGCCTGGACTTCCTTGAACAAGTGAAACTTTTTCATCGACACCGAAACTCCGTAGAACGAAGACAGGCGAGCTGCAAATGGTCCCGGGAATTGGCCTAGAGGATGCCAAAAGGCTCTGTAGACCAGCATACTGGAGTAGATGCCACCAGCAAAAGCCAGGAAGAGCTTTGAGGCGGCGAAAACGCCCTCCCATGGCTCCTCCGGCCCGGGCGGTAAGTAGTAGACGAAGCCGGAGACGAGGCTTGCATAGGACAGCGCAAAGGCGATGACTATCTGGTTGGAGTAAATGTCCCACTCGCCGCGTCGAAAAAATCCGAGGTGGAGCAAGACTCCGACCGCGAACGCGGCCGCCGGAACCTGGGGGTTTTGCGGATCAAACTGCTGTAGTAGCGCTTCCATTTTCGTGCTGTTGTCGTTGGAAAATGAAACTTTTGACAGTTGTAGAAATTCGGTGGGGTATTTGTATTATCGAAAAAGACTTATTGAATTGGACTGGGCTAAAGCCTGACCCATGAATCGGGATCGGCGGATTAGCCGAGGTGGAAAAGTCATTATAATGGTTCGATCATTGCAAAAGCCAATCTATGCCATGGTGTGGGAGAGATGAGGCGTGAATCGTCGGAGGGTGTGTGATCCCGGTCAGCGGCGGCGGTCGCTTGGATGCGAATGGTTACAGGTAAAATAAAATTAAAAAAAAGACATTTGTCCTCTTTTTTTTTTCCGTTTCTTTGTAAAATCATTTTATCCTGCTTTCTAATCCATTCAAGATGATTAGATTTGGCGTTTTTCCCCGGATTCTGGGATAAACTTGGCATGGCACGCGCTACTCCCCGTTGATGCTAGTTGGCACTCTTACCCCGCGCCAGCACAGGAGATTAATTGCGACATGCCGAGGGCCAACTGCCAGAAACATACTAAAACATGAGGTTTTTCAGGGTCACGTTGACTTGATTGGCGCACTATTTGTGGCCAAACAACCGAGCGCACATGGCTCACCCGTTGAAGATGTTGAAAAGGGAAGTGATACCGAGAGACCCCCCGCGACTCCTGTGAGATCGACGGCACAACGGCACCGATGATAAGAGCTCGGGACAAAATTTTTGGCTTCTTCGTCTTTACGAAGACCTTAAAGATCATCTTTGCTGTTGTTGAATTTGCATCCGGTACGGTCCGTTCATCGCTGACAGCATGGTGGCAGATGCGGGCTTCAGAGTTTGTCTAGGGTCGGCGCGGGGAAACGGCCGCCCCATGATCAAGGGGAACCTAAATTGAACGAAAATCAGCTTGGCCGCATTGGCATTCGTATTGTGATAAAGGCCAAGGGGCCATGTTCTTTCTCGGTTTGCAAGATCACGTTGAGCGCGGTAGCCTGCACGTAGGGATCAAGCAAAGAAGCAAAGGAGAATGCCTACAGCACCCTAAATTTAAAATATATTGGTTTCTAATCAAGGCACATCATGAAATCGACATGAACAATTTCTTATCTATATGAAGCGCTACTGCATTTCTCTGATACCTTTTTGTACCCCGGTGATTGTGCCAGGCAACACGAGTGCAGGCTTCCCTTATTCAAAGTGATAAGAAATGCCATGTTGAATGTTTAGTTTTTTTTTTTCATTTTTATCTTTTCTTTTTAGCTTCGTTCCCTCTGCGTCAGTTTAGGGTTAAATATTATAGGCGAATGAGAGGAGTGCTGTTGCGCTAGAGTCTCCTGTCTGGGAGTGACATGATATGTGGGACTTTTTCACGTCTCACTCTCACCAGGACGCACCGCCCACGGGGTGGTGGCTGACGAAAATCCGCCCTACCCTACCCTACAGCTGTTTCGTCTGGACTAGCTTCAAGGTCGATGCGCGACCTCGCAGCCCTTGCACTAGGATTATTGCCTTGTACATTCTCAGCTTTAAACGTAAGGCCCTAGCCTAGACCTAGCAGCAAATTACTTTGCCCTCGTCAGTGCAGTCGTCATTCGTGTAGCAACTCAGCTCAGCAGAGTTAGACCACATTGTCTTTTGAGCGGCACTTTCTTACCAATGGCAACCAACGCCTTGTCACAGACAGTCCAGAGCCTAGCTTTTCTAGAAGCACGAGCGGCACTCTTTTCGCCGACCTGTTACTCCGCCTCAATGCTAAGACGGATGAGTGGGGGGGGGGGGGGGGGGGGGGGGGGGGGGCAGACTAATCGCGGACGGAGGAAAAGCAGGACCGACGCCGATGCGTTCGCGCCGGACCTCGTTGCTCGCAGTCGCTCAGCCACAGACTCATACAACGCGTGCTGCTGCCCCGTCAGAGGGTTGAAGGACCTGTCCAAATGGGCTAGGCTGCATTTGGGAACCGGGGAGGGGTCGGTGGCTTGTTCATCCGACTGTTTTTCTCTTGCAGGTCCGCGATGATGGCAAAGACGAGGCACGTTTCAACATGTCAATTTAGCGTCATCGTCTTTGTCTTTACAGAAACGAGGCTACCTACCGGCTGCGACCGAAATTTAGGCGCGGACGGGGATGGAGGACGAGGATGGAGGACGGGGATGAAGGAAGGGGACTGACTACTGTCCGACGTGAGCTTGGTTCAGGTTCGAGATGCATGGCAGTATCCTTTTCTTCTCACACCCCCCACCAAGGCAACGCCACACCACCAGCCCCACGGGCAATCTGGAGATTTGGCGTCATGGTCCACCCTGGTCAACTTGGCACCGTCCTTGAGATCCCCCAAAATAGCCTACTTTAAACATTGAGATTCGGCCCTGTGCAAGCGCAACATGTCACCGGGATTTCTTCTTGGCTGGATGAAGGCCAAGGTGTTGGGTTGCGATATTTCACTTTGGTCACTGGTTGGGCATTCGCATCGACATGTCGAATCGCTCATTAGTCGGATTGATAAACCCGTTGTCGCGTTTGCGTAAAAGTACATGATTTTCCTCATCTACACCTCGGGTCTGTAGTCCCCATTACCTCCAGCTGGTGCATCCCCAACTGGCTAGCTCTTTTGATTTTGCTTGTACAGATCCAGTTTCTTCAAGTCGGCTTCCATCTCGCTTTCGAGTTGCATGAGGTCGACATCTGCGCCCTTGGCGTTGACGCTTCTCGGCCGTTGCATCAGTCGGTATTGAATGGATGAGGTGTTGTGAATGAAGCGAGCCAGCATTGGGCTATCGGTATTTTGGCTAGATGCCCATGTTAGAACTGGTAGAAGAAGGTGCAAATGCGAGCATGTGATGGGTGGTCTTGTGCGTACAGGTTGTGGGACTGGGCATTAGAGGAGGATGAAGATGACGATGCCATTGTTATATTGTGCATGCGTGTGATGTTGTGTGTCCGTGTTGTGTTGTATGTGTGTGTGATGTTGTGTGTATGTGTGCGTTGTGCGGGTGTGTGATGGCGTCAACATGAATGATTCTCTCATTAGAGTAGAATAGAGGAGTGAACAATGACAGAGAAGAAGAGATTATCTGCAATGGGCCTGGAGATGGATTATGATGGATAGGGGGCCCGATTGAGTCTTTATACAAGTAGCTGTCGGGGCTACATGAGTATGGAACAAACCTTCATCCACCCAGTGGTATGGATGGATAGGCTCAAAAATACCGGCACTGGCTGGCCCATCTGGGTATGCGACTGGGAAGGTCATCGTAGATTCTCTCGCTTTGGGAGACGTAGGTGGAATCCGCCAAGCCAAGGCCCATGTTGTGGGCAGTAGACAGGACAGGGGGTGGGGTGTCACCAAGCAGACCGGCCCATCCGCGCTCTCTCATGCTTGCAGGCCAAAAGCCATCAAGATGCGTCCTGCCCTGAGCAAAGGCACTGTACCCCGTCCTGTGTTGGGCTGCGGAGACAGGCTGCCAACCATGGCCAGGGAGGGGAGGGGAGGAGGCTAGTCAATTAGAGCACCTTGTGCCATGGCCATGTCTTCCTGGATGGTCCCGCGAGGACGGAGGCGACGGCAAGGGTGCGGCGGCCCAGGCTTGGGGTCCCCGAGTCCCGGTCAGACTGGGGGTCTGGGGGGTGGGTGGGAGAGCCTGCATCCGAGTCTCGAGGTACGTACCAAACGGGTTCAACGCCCCACCGATCGAGTTCAAAGAAGGGGAGCAAATAGATACGTACCTGTGCTTAACAACCAGCGACCATCCACCCGCAGCTTCTGGCATGTCGTACATGCATGCAATCCGTACTCGTCCGTGACACAGTGCGGTGCGGCGGGCTAGCGAAGGCTCAGCTTGGGTGGGCCAGGTGCCTGGTTGGCTGCCTCGTGAGGCATCTGGGGCGCACACCCCTAACCCGCTGCCCAAAAGCTTGACGGGAGTGTCCTGGGGGAGGGAAGTAGAAAAATTCTCCGCAAAGAGCGGGTGGACGACAGCGGAGAGCAACCTGTCCCCGGGAGCTCGTACAGTACTGTAGTTCTCTCGACGTTTTGAGATGACTCGGTGGAGGCGGCAGGAAAGCCAAGCCAAAAGTCGCGGCAGCACCATTGTTTGATGCACGCACAACGACTGCTGCACTTTGGCTGACTGGCACGAACGCACTGCGAGACCCCGTCACGTTATCGGCCCCCCGACGCATCCCAAGGGCGCCAGAAGGCGGCTGCACAACCTGCAGGGCGGAGGAGACGAGCAGATAATGGGATCTAGTCTATTCTGTTTTATTTACTCCTTTTATCTAGCTCTCTCTGTACAGTCTCCAGTAACAGAATGTATGGGCGTCGGGATGCAGCCAGAGGTTGTGCTGAGGGTACAGTCCAGTGCATGGGTGCATTGATGTGTCTGGTGGCGCGATGGGGGAAGAGAGAAAATAGAGATACCAACTATCCCGACATACCGTGGTGATCAAACTGCTCTGTGCCCCCAGTCGCCCGGTAGGGTCGCCGGCAGCCGCTTTGGAGTCCAGCAACGTCAGGGATGGACACTCGCGGTTTTGTCAAGAATTAGACGCTACTTTGACAATGTGCTGCCAGGGCGGCGTTGAGAAGATCAAACTCGCAACGGCAAGGGGGGGGGGGACCAAGCATCGTTGTCTGCTTGTTGCTCCGATGCCAAAGGCCCACGCTCACGCCCCCAGCCCTTCCAAACCCGTATACGCCCCCGCCTGGCGGCACACCTCCATGACTCCTCTGCACCGTTGCGCGGGCCACCTTTTTTCTGTTTTTTTTCCCTTCCCAATACAGGGTACAGTGACTTTCCTCTAGCCCCCTTGCGCTAAGCTCCTTGATCAGTTTGGTGATGGTTGTTTTGTACTTTGTGATTGTGCGATGGGCAAATTTTCTCATCCGGATTTCAAGATGAGCCGAGAAACGCTCAAATCTGACTCTTTGAAAAAAAGAAAAATTAAATTAAATTAAATTAAAAATTAAAAAGAGCCTAGGCGGCCATAGAAATTGGAAAGTGATACACACTGCTTGTTGGACAACGTGATCGTTATCCCCTCTGGCAGACATGTCGTCCTTTTTTTTTTTTTCAGAAAAACTTGGCTGGCCTCAGCCGCTCGGCTTGTCGCAAAAGGCTTAAAACCGATCCCGACATCTAGCTCATCATCAAGATGGAACAGGCGGGAATCCCGATGGCAGGAGAGCGGGCTTCAAGGATGAATGAATGCAGGGACGGCAATGTCAATCTCCTCCAGGCTCTTGGGGGGGTTGACATGGGGGTGCCAAGGCTGGAAAGGTGCAGTGGTGGCAGAGGAGAGAAGAGAGAGAGATATCTTGGGCATGGCTTGAGGTGACAAAGATTTGTGCGGAACGGGAGCAGTGGACTGGGGGTCTGCTAATTCGAGAAAGACGACGTTGGTAAGTGACTGTCTGTGTGCCATGATGGCGACTTCTTGCTCCAGCACACAGCTCGCTTCTGGGGCGGCGCGAGTGCCACCCTCCCCCCTCTCACCCTCACCGGGCCCGCCTACTGATCCTAACTCCCAGGAAGGGGGGCGCGCCTCGAGGACATTCCAAGGATGGGGCGTCGTCGCCCGCGGCCCTGGACTGACGAGCGACGAGAGGTGTCAACGAGGGCGCCCTCTCGCCTCTCGCCCTCACACGCGCAGCTCTTGAGGGTGGGTGTGTGGGTGCTGCTATCGTGGCGCTGCCCCTCGTCACTGCTGGATCCCAGGTGCCCGCCCTCCCAAAACTCCCATGGACACAGCTTGGACGGGTGTGTGGATCCTCGCTGGCTGCTCTTGGATGCACAGTGCGCTCCCTCCCCCAGTCCACGGCCGCCGACTCAGTGTCGGTCCTGATCGCTCTCGCGCGCCGCCCTCCCACACCCACAGCTCTCGGGGCAGGGCGTGTGAGTGTTGGTTGTCCTGTCCCCTTCGCCCAACGCCCCCGGCGCGGCGCGCAGACGCTGACCCCCCTGGCAGAGCATTCGTTGACGCTCGTCGAAGGCAACAACCTCGCATCTACATGCTTCTTCCCAAGACCGACCCATGTGCGTCAACGGCACCCTCGCTCGTCGGTCCTGAGCCTCGGGGGTGGCCCTGTCGCTCGTCATTCATCAATGGATCCCACGCGCGGACCCACCCTTGCCTGCACACGGGGCTCCTTGGGACTGTGGCTGCCCCTCTGTTCTCACACACACTCGCTCTCTCGCTCACAGCCCTGGGCCTGGTGCTGCTCCCACAGCTCCCGCGCTCACCCACGCGGCTTCTGGACGCGGTCGCGGCGTAACCCTCACCCTTTTACCCTTCCCGGTGCCCCCCCCCCCCCCCCCCCCCCCCCGGTGGTACCCCCGCAGAGCCATGTACTAGGGTATGGGGTGCGCCTAGTACCACAGTGTCTCTCAAGAAGTCAAATGCAAATGGACTAGGACGGGGAAAACCCATGAGCCAACATCTCTAAAGCCATGCTGGGACTGCCCCGGCCGACGTGAGAAGGATGCTTGTCGGCAGACCTGGACCACTAGCCCAGCTCGAGAAGGTACCTGTTGCCGGCAGAGAGCCACCCGAGCTCTGGCTTCTGCGTCTGCAATGCGCGACCCACGTAGATGACGCTCACACCCCGGCCCTTTTTGTACTTGGGTCGGCAGGCTGACTCTTCTTGATAAGAAAAAAAAAAGCGTTTTTTATTGAACACGGGCCACCGCTCGATGGTCTGCTCTGCCTGAGCCAAACAACCAATTACAGTCGCACATTGTTTGGGTGCGAAAGCGACGATGTCAGTGATTGGTTGAGCCAAGACAGTCCTCTGGCTCGGTTGAGAATAATCCCAACGGCCTTTTCCTGGGACACGCATCCGACTGGCTGATCATCCCAATGCACGCTTCGACTTGCGAGCTTAACTTTTTCCACCCATGCTCGGGGGCAATGACGTTAGTGCCCGGGACCGCTAGCGGCGATCATCCGCCGCAAAGTCAAAACCACCACCTCGGCCGAGAGCGAGATGGTGTGGAAACTATTCAGTTGTGGCAAACCTGACAACACTTGGTTCATCAATAAAATGAATCTAGACTCGAATAAAACCCAACTGCTTGAAATTGGAGAGTCACCGCAAGTCCCCAAATGTCGCCCCTGCCTAAACGGCAATTTTTCCATGAAAAGCCTATCTAGTCTCTGTGACTTGATAGAATTGGATGTCTTCGTCGCGTTAAGCCCCTGTACGAATATATTTGGAACGGGCGAGATATCATAAATGAATGCAGCAAGCATAAGTGGAATACTCTTTGGGCCAAACAGTTGCAATTTAGGGACTCTTTGCAGTAATATTTGAATATAATATAAATGCTGAGGATAACCTGCAGTAGATGATGACCTTGTAGAGTGGGCTTGGTGGGCAGAGCCTTCAGGGTGCGATCCATGTCCGACAAATTGGGAGGTCCGCTGGAAAGAGTCTTTGATGCATATTGAGAATAGCTCAAGGGGCTGAGTGATACTTAGGTGTAATTAGAAGACTTTGGAGAATGAAGAGGGGGAATGTGCAATGGGGACGCAGTTGTGCCTTGATAGGAGAAACGGCAAAGGACGATAACCAGCAACACCATTGGAAAATTTGGTGTTAGTTGCTAAGTTTGAGCATGTCAAGCTTGTCCATGACGGAGTAGCTGTGAGTGAAGGAAAAGAAATATAAAAAATAAGAAGATACAAGCGATGCCCAAACTGCTGACTAGACAACTTGTATCGACTGTCAGCTGGATAAGGTCCGAAGCGGATTTTTTCCCGCAGTGGATAATGCATCTCAGTTCCTGCACTCTCGTGGGCCAGGGCCAACGCTGCCAAGGTTGTGAGTTCCGGTCCGGTTTTGGACCTGGTCACGCAAGAGGAAAACCGGAGTAGCAGGGCTGCGACCGGGTGCCGCCTTGGTTAGGAGTAGCAGAGCTGGTTTGCTCTGCAATGCGGGAAACAGAGGAAGCCACTGCTAAAGGACTTAGAAGTGCTTGATTTTGTGGGAAGCCCAAGTTCAATGGTGTTTTAAAACGTCAGCATCTTCTTAGCTTACTAGTGGAGCGCGTCATGAAAGAACAAGATGATTCCAACCCTCAAGTCTTACCCATTGCAGCTGGAAGGAAGAAAATGAAATGGTGACACAGCTTAAAAATGTTCAGAAATACTCCTTCAAAGTGCTTGGGTCAATAATATATTTGTGTCTGGTCATACCAAAAAGATATCATCTTGAAAAGCGAATAAACTTAATCAGCTAAATCAAGGTGCCTAAAGCAAAGCTTCATTTTGAACTATTGGGGACAGACGTCACCGTGACACGGCTTAGTGCAATGGTACACGCCACTAGCTTTATGCCAGCCATTCTGTCCACAAAGTCTTTGAAACTTATGCTCGTGATAAGTCCCAAGCCACAAACAATTATTAGAACTGTAAGCATCACCCTTGCGACACATTGCTATGTCATTAGTGCCCTTGTTCCTAAGATCAAAACAATCGCATCTTTCTTCCATTAGCTCTGTCGCATTTCCACGCGAAAGCCGGCCGCTCTCAAAACAACCTTTTTGATCATCAAATTCGGGGTGCTTGGGACATTCGTATTGATTGTTCGCATAACAAAGTGGATGCTTATCACCAGTCTTCTGTGGGCAAGCCGGAAGCTTAGGGGCCTTTGCGTATCTTTCTGCCATTTGCTGACAAACATTGGCCTTGTCTCTTTGAGTTCTGTACCGTCTTTGAGCTCTTTCGACCGGAGACCTCTGATCTTCTGGTAGAGTAGCTTTCCACTTTTCACATGCTTCTGTCTTGTTTGCAGGGTTCCCGTATGCAAGTTCTTCGAGAGGCGTACGGCTTGGTGCCCAGCTTGATACCCCTAAGCCCGCAAGTGTAGCGAGTAGGATAATTGTAATCTTCATCTTGTCGGGAGTAGTTGGTTTTTCTTTCTCTTTCTTCTTTTTTGATTTGGTAACTTTGAAATTATGATTGATATGGTTCGGATGATTGTTGAGAAGCTTGAGAAGTTAAAGGACAGGAAGTGCCGCCCGGAAGGTGCCTCTTATAGTTGGGTCGGCCCCTTGTGAGGGCGGCAGCAGCCAGTGGCAGAGGTCTCCGGAAAGAGCAATTGAAACCCAGTAGTGGTAGGATATCTGTGCAGTGCCATTTTGCGATGTGTCCTTTTGTGATGTGACATGTTGTGACGCAACATGTTGGGATGTGCCTTGCTTCGTGATTTCTTGCCACCACTGTTAGAAGGCGACCAACGCACAATGGCTAATTTAGTATAGCCATACGTTCTGTGAGAATAATACCTGTCGCGTCTTTCTTTATTGAGTGTGTGGCGTGTTTTATAAGAGGATGGTGAGTTGCTGGACTTGTCCCAGCGGGTAGTGGCTGTACTGTCGTGGTCTGGTTGCCGACGAGGACGAAGGTGGGCTCTCGAAGTTCACCAACACCCCAGTTTAGAAACCAACTTCGTTACTTGTAACCCTATAGATTTGATTTACGGGCAGAATCCACGGATCGATAGCTGGTTTTAATAGAGATAGATTATGCTAAGAAAAGTGATCATACCGACCTGATCAACGTACTATGACCTGAAAAGCAATTGACTAGACAGGAATAGCACTTTCGGCTTAAGCTCGCTGTGCGTTCACATTTCCTTCATCAAAGCACGGCTAGCCGATACCAGTCCCGGCATTTGAGCGCACTCCAATGAAAATAATTGGCGTTAAGAGTGTCTCAGCAAGTGCCCACTGCGTGACCCAACAAGACAAGACGAACCGGCTGCCGTGTCTCAAAGGATCGCCCTAGTCGGCCTCCTTCGGTGTAGTTGTGACTATTGATCGTAGATTAAGACACGGGAAGAGTTAGTGCGCTACATAGCTGAACGACCACCACCAGGGCCCATATTTACACATGCGGGGGCACAAATTGGCCAAAAGTTGGTGAGCACATGATGAGCAAAATGATCTTTGTGGTTTGAGTTTTACACAGATTGTGAAGATTATGCTTACTGAAATCTGATTGTCACAAGAATGAATATTCGATGATGCTGAATGGAGCGGTAGGTAGTGAATAAGTTAGAGAGGCATCAAAGGCGAACTAAAGTCTATCAATATATTATTTGAGGAGAGATAAAATATGCCAAAAGCAACTTTGCCTTGGCGGTTTGATGGTTCTGTGCTGTGGCCTTGTGAGTGATGGATGTTCATGTCTTGCAGTGCCAACGGGTATTGGCTATTGGCATTTTACGCCTTTCGCCAAATTCTCGTCCCAGTGAGGCTTTTAGGGTGATGAATTCTCCAAACCAGAAGACCAAAAAAGGCCAGTGGCCCCTGTTGAGTGTATCTTGTAGCACTCGGTCCAGCAATCCACAAGAGCTCCCAAGTCGTAATGGATCGGATCAAGACATAGTACCCCCGACGCTTCTGCCACAGCCGAGCAGGCGTTGCGCGCAGCCGCATTGACCAGAGTGCTGGTGCCTTGGCTAGAGAGCTTTTCAGGAAATAGGAGGCGACTCAAATCACTTCGACAGTTAGATAGCGAGGGGAAGAATTCAATGAACCATTGTCTGGAGGTCAACCAACTTCATTTCAGGGCTATTAATAAGCTATCATTACATATAGAGTGTAATAAAGAAGGATCATGTCTCCAAGAGATATTGTCTGGCTATAAATAATTTTCCAGCAGCGATTAGGTTTGGTCAAAATATTCACATAATTTAAGACTCTTGGCTCAACCCATGCTTTCGGCCCAGAATCGACGTACTGTGGCTGCTAGTTCTGTCGCCCTTGCTAAGTAAGAGAAGAATAATTAGTTTTGTATCCGTGCAACTCAAAGACCTTTTGCTCATCATACCCCGGAAGAATATTGCCTGGGTGCAATACGTTGAACAGTAAAACGGTAATAATCATCAGTGCTGCGTCAAAAACATAAAGATAGACCTCGTTTGACAATAGCGGGCCATCATTCCCCATGGCATACTCGGCGACTCTGAACACGGATCGAACCATGATCAAACCACTTGTTATATAGAGGACCCAAAGAAGTCGCCTCCAAGGGACGTTGGCTGAAGAGTTACCGGTGGGAGGTAATGCGTTGATGCGATAGTGAAAGACGCCAATGACGAGGATAAAGACGCCGAAAAAGACAATCTGAATGGCGAGACCGGCAATGATGATGTTTTCGCCCAACTTGACGTCGCTCAGGGATTTAGCACGGGAGAGCACGGCGCCACCTTGAACAATGTTAGCGGGCCAGTATTTTTCTAAGTCCTGGAGAATGCTCACCTCCGCCCTGGGTTAGGAAGGACAGAACATCGCCCAGAACGAAAATCTTGGTCAACCATTTCGTGGGAATAGGAGAGAGGTCTTGGGCGCTGAGGAACAAGATGAGACGGCCGAGGACTATGTAGACCGAAGCAGCAAGCAGGGCCGGACCAAGCAAAAGAGTAAGGCTCTGGATGGTGTATGAGCTTGTCTTCCAGTTGGGCGTCTCAGTAGCTGAGAGCGCACGGCCTATGTATACGATGATTTCAACTGCAGCAGAGATGGGGGTCAATTCTCGGGGACAGCTCATAGTTGAGAGTGAAACTTACGGACGATGCCGATGAGGAAGGGGACGAAATAGTAAGCGCGAAGTTTGATGATTTGGTAGATGTGCACAAGCGATGCCAGGCCAAACAGGGCAGTGAATATGCAGGCAGCTGGCAGCGAGGGATCATAGTGATAGAAGACGAATTCGCCCGGCTCTTCAGTCGTCTGATTGGTGGAACTCATGATTGGTGGTTACGCTAAGAGTCGATGCCGAGTGTCGTTGCTGTGAGATGGATGCAAAGGCAACTTTTGTAGATGATTTTGTTATGCCAAAGCCATGTTTGCGAGTCTTTATAGACATGATGATGGACATGAAAGCGTGGCGATGAGACTGCTGTGCGTTGCATGGAATCCTTGTCGAGCCTATTCATCCCTAGAGCTCGTATTGTGGCTTGGCACAAGTCGGGACTGTGCGCACCCTGGAGACCATTACTAAAGCAAAGGAGGTGGTCAGGTTTAAGTAGATGGCGTATCTCGGATTCAGAGCCCCACGCAATTGGCCCTCTTTCCCACCCCAGAGCCCGAATCACCATCAATATGGCCAGGATTGGACACAAGAAATCACGCAACGGCTGTACTCGCTGCAAACAGAGAAAGATTAAGGTACACCCATGCATGGCTCCTCAGCAGAGATAAACTAATGCGCCCGCAGTGCGATGAAGGACGCCCCTGCAGTGCTTGCATCAGGTGTGACATTCGCTGTAGCTTGAATCCACCGACTCCCACAGATGATACATTGTCAGCTAGTTCGAACCTGAGTGTAGATGAGAAGACACCCAGTGCGCTATCCGAAAGAAGCTCAACGCCAGAAGTGTTCCCACACGTGCTCAATATTGCTGCAGGGCCTAGGTTTGAGCCACGGCCAGAGTGGACAGCCGACCTGGGCCTCATGTGCCACTACACGTCTTGTACATCGGGCACCTTGCCGGGAGCAAGCTGCTCTGTGTGGGAAGTGGATGTGCCCCGGGACGCAATGGAGCACCCGTTCCTGATGCACCAGATCCTCGCCGTGTCCGCCTTTCACCTCGCCAGCCTAAAGACGGCTCAGGCGCAGACGCACCGCTCGCGGGCCTTTCAGCACCAACACCACGCCATCCGCGGCATCATGGCCGAGGTGTCGCGCGTCACACCCGAGAACTGCCACGCGCTCTTCGCCGCCTCGTCGATGCTCTTCATCGGCGCCTTTGCCGCGTGCGCCACCGCCACGGATGCGTGCCCCCGGCTGGACGTCTGCGACATGCTGGGCGAGTTCATGGCGTGCGATGCGGAGCGCGAGAGCACGCCGCTGCTGCGCGCTCTGCTGGAGCGGCTGTCTCGCATCAACAGAGGTTTCGACCAGGATACGCTCGACTGCGAAACCAAGACGCTGGTCTGGGAGGCGGCCATGGGCCTGGAGGAATGCGTGCGGAGGGCTTCCACGGCGGCTCCCGAGCTCAACGTCGCCATCGTCTGGCCCATGACGCTCGAGGATGCGTTTCTGGACCTTGTCCGTGCCCGCAACCCGGCGGCCCTGTCGGTCGTGGCACACTACTGCACGGTGTTGCAGGCTGCGGAGTCGCAGTTCTGGTTCATGGAGAGGTGGGGATGCGGGCTCATGGCGGCAGTGGGCAAGTCCGTGCCAAATTTGGAATCCTATGAAGCTCTCTGTTGCAACTTGGTAAAGTGAGATGCAAACGACCGCGTTCTCGATTGACGCCATCTCCGCATTATGATTCCGCCCCTACGCAACCTCCGCAGTCCATGAGTTTCATGCTAAATTAGTCCGCAAGTTTATGTGTATTCAGTGGGGGCCATTTCTGCCGCAAACATGCTTCTAGTATGTGGCAAGCATTGTAAGATAATTTTAGAATATAACGTGTACAAAGGTTTTAATGGTTATGTGACATTCAACGGCCAAAGCTCTTCCTGATCAAATTCTGAAAACTATCGTTTCCACCCATCTCCTGTCAAAATCCGCATCGAGTGGGGACTCTCAGCACGGAGCACAGCATCTAGATTTTGCCTCATCAGCGAGGGACCAATCACAGCAGCGGTAGAATCCGAATCCGAGAATCGACTAGGATCAAGCAACCCCACGATCTGCAATGAAAGCAACTCAAATCATGGTCCACTCCGACGTCACGGTAATAAAGGCCGAGTTATCAAAACACCAGACTCGAATCAAATATGTAGGTATATAGAAACAGATCTCATATCCCTTTTACCTCACTGTCAAACCCATCCTTTTTTCCACCTCCTTTCCATTTCACCTTCATCACAATGGCAACAACAATGCAGGCTTGGCAATACACATCCATCAAGGGCACCTTGGAGAATTCCCTTGTCCTCAACAAGAGCGCCACGCCGCCTGATGCAGCAGCACTGCCCCGGGGCCACGTCCTCGTCGAAGTCATCACCGCGGGAGTCAACCCCGTCGAGTACAAGCTGCCGGAGCTCCCCGTGTTTGGGAGGTTCATGGTGCAGCCCCCGGCCAGCCCCGGGCTCGACTTCTGCGGCCGTGTGCGCGCCAAGCACACCGACGACGAAACAGTATTTGAAGAGGGGCAGCTGGTATTCGGGGCGCTGAGCATCACGTCCAAGTTCCCCAAGTTCGGATCCCTCGGCCAGCTCCTCGTCGCACCCTGCTCGCAGATGGCGGCTCTCCCACCCGGCGTCGCGCCCGACGACGCCGCGGGCGTGGGCACAGCCGCGCTCACGGCGTTCCAGTCCCTGCCGCAGAACCTGATACAGCGCGGATCGCGGGTCTTCATCAACGGCGGCAGCGGCGGCGTGGGTTCCTTTACCGTCCAGTTCGCGAAAGCCCTCGGGGCCAGGGTCACGACGTCGTGCTCCACGGCCAACGTCAAGCTCTGCCGCAGCCTCGGCGCGGATGAGGTCATCGACTACCGGCTGGTCGATGTTGTCGAGGAGCTGAAGAGCAAGGGCCGCATCTTTGATCTCGTCATTGACAACGCCGGCATCCCCAGCGGGCTGTACGAGCAGAGCCGCCACTTTCTGAAGCCCGACGGCATGTTCTTGCAGGTGGCCATGCAAACCTCCGTGCTGGTAGTTCTGCGCAGGAATTTCTTGCCGTCTTGTCCGGGTGGTGGCCAGAGGCGCTACCAGCTCGTGAGGGTCAAGATTGAACGCAAGGACTTAGAGAAGATTGGCCAGTGGATCGCCCAGGCAAAGGTTCGAGTCTTGATTGATGAAAAGCTCGAGTGGGAGGACGCTCCGAAAGCATACGAGAAGCTCAGAAAGGGGCGTACAACGGGCAAGATTGTGGTTCATGTTGGTAGTGCTTAATTTGTTGGTTTTAATGCACTAGATGGGATATTATTGTAAGATTTTTTGTATGATACATTTGCCTTGTTTATTCAGATTCTAAACCTATTAAACTTGCATATCCTTCTTGTCCTTCCCACCCCAGCCCAAGCACTCAGCCAAAGGCACATCCCATTACATCAACACGCAACACGAGTTTTGTCTCTTTGCTTGTTCTGGTTCCGTGTCAGCCTCGGTGCACTAACTTTACGAAGTGGAGTAGACTTGTTGTCAAACTCAGGAAGCGCAACTCACGGTAGAACATCTTGGTCTGGGCGCTCAGCCCCTCGCTTTTGGCCACAAGGTCGTCAATCTTTTCACCTCGCTGCAGAACGCTCTCAATAGTCTTGTGGACAATGATTTTTGTCTCATCCAATTCTTTTTGAATCTTCACGATCCTTTGTGCTTGTTGGGGATCTTGATACTTGGACAGGTATTCCTTCAATTCAGAAAATTCCAACGTTGGATTTCCCGTGGCCCAAGTACATTGGGGGTGCTTTGTTAGAAACTTATCAACACTGGAGACACTGGTCAGCCTTTCTACCTCTTTCTAGGGCCGTGTCCTCAACATACACCTCAGAGAGAAGAGAGTGCGCGGCTAGGCTGGGATATTCGGCATCGGAAATGACTCTTGATACAACGTAAGCTTATTCAATAAATCTGTACAAAGGCCGAGTTTTGAACTTGACCACTCACACGCCACAGATTTCCTCACTGCTTCCGAGAGTATGACACGTGTAGTCATGCTCTTCAACATCCTGGCGTTGCCCAGGCCGCGTGCTCTCTGCTACCGTTTTGGAGAATACGGACATTATTTCAGCATAGCTATTCGGGCCACGCGTTACACAGTGCTCAAAAGGACAAGGGGCCTGGTTGCAAAAACCTACTTGTTTCTTGTGAAGCGCGAGTATGTCGATAGCTCCTTTTCACAAACAAGCTCCACCGGTGGCCCATTTTGGTTGCGGACAATCTAATTCAGACGTCAATTTCAATGATTCGATCTAGACAGTGCCAAGAAGCCGTTTACCCCAATGTAAAACAATTTCATGGCTTTTAGATTGGTGGGGTGGGGTATCCGATGGTTGTTTTGCAGCTGCAGATGGCCTTATTCTGCTTCTTTGGAGCTTCGTTGTTATCCTTGGAAAATGGTCAGAGTGAAAATTAGCCGGCTTCTGTTGAGAATCAACACTAAAAACCCAGGGAAGTGGCAGAATCACCTGCAATTCTCTACTTCAACTCCTTACTAATTATTTGATTTCGGATTCGGATGCGTTAACCAATCACTAGCTAGCTCGTGGTCGGAAGAAGGCTATACATGGACTTGGAATAAGCAGGGATCCCATCCACCACCAGGCGCCGCAGACATGTCCAGCGCACTAAGACGGTCCTGATCCATCTTTGCATACGCCCCGTGTCTGTATACGGCGGCCCATGTTACTCTTAATACGCGGTTAACCTAGTGGGCCCGTGAATCCAAGACATATTTACTATTTGGGAATACGAGCTCCGCTTGAATCTCCGCAGGTGGGGTCATGGAGGCGAAGGAGATGGTTAGTAGAGTGAGATTAGGAGGAATCTTATCAGACACAATGTTCAAATTTTGCTAGCATGTTGCTATGCCAAGGAACTTCATGCAGAGTTGACTTCTTCAGACAGGATAAAGTGAGACCAGTTCAGTCCTCCACCCCCTCCGCCACGTCCTTATCTACGCACGAGCCCTGAGTTCAAACGCCAACTATCATCTCACAAATGGATTATGATGATCGGTGGGGTGGATTTCGGCCCGACTCCCAGGCCACTTAATCTGTATGCAATAAAATGTCCTAGAGGAATCCGGTGCAACTCCCACGTTCGCAAATTCGTTCTCATAGACAAGAGATGATGATCTAATAAGAATTCAAACTAATCCTTTACTACCGCCACAGGATCAGTACTCGAACGGGAGACCTAAGTTGGAAAATGAACCTGGCCCAGCTTCCTCTACACCGGCAACTCGCCCATCTCCGCTCCGTTCTTTCCACCAACGAGACGCTCATCACTGTTCTCACACGTGCGGCGACACTCAATCTGCCAAACTGGTATCTTGCAGCCGGTGCCGTGTCTCAAACCATTTGGAATGCGGTCTCTGGCCTGTCCCCTCAGACCGGTATTGATGATTATGACCTTGTGTATTTCGACCCGTCGGACCTCTCATACGAAGCTGAGGACAAGGTTATCCAAGCGGGCAAATCGCTCTTCCAAGACTTGCCCGTCGAGGTTGAGATCCGAAATCAGGCGCGTGTCCATCTCTGGTTCGGTCAGAAGCATGGAATATCCTGCCCTCCTCATCAGAGTGTCGAGGATGGAATTGATTCATGGATATCCACAAGTGCCATGATCGGTGTTAGAGTGGAGAAGGACGGAGAATGGAGCATATATGCACCTCGGGGATTATCGGACTTTTTTGCGATGCGAGTAAGTCCTACTACAGTATTAGGCACTAAAGAGGTTTATGACAAAAAGGCCAAAAGATGGCTGAGTATTTGGAGTCAATTAACTATCGTACCTTGGCCTAATAATACTTGATAAAGATTAATATTATCATTTATGCCTAGTTTACGCGGTTAAAACTAGTAAAATACTTAGTTAATTAAATTAATGAAGTGCATATGCGCCTTGGGGATTATAAAACTTTTTTGCAATGCGAATGTATTGATGCTGAGAGGTCCCTTGGATAATTTGATTGTGTTGTGACCTGAGTACGGACCCGTGGCTCTACGGGCCGCCTCCCCCAAGATGGTTGTGACTAACCATTGTATCTCGTATGGTTGCTTTATGTGTGCAAGGGTCATAACATTCGTCTAATAAATACAATTATACCTAGCCTGCTTAACTTATTTTGGAAACATACCTGTAAGCGATATAGCTATCTCCAATCAACGTTATTTGTTGGTCGGGGCTGATTCCTGTGGTACGACACCGCCAGACTATAGCTGCATCGTCCAGGCACTGAAACATCTAAGAAGACAGTCTAGGCCGTTGCCTCCGTTGGGCTGAATGTGAAATTTTCCTGTTAATACCGCAAGTGCGACCCCAGATGCGACCGGAGAAGGCTTAGATAGGGCGAAGACGTATGCATCTACTATCCGAATTATCGGGTAAAAACGCTCCCCGCTGTGAGAGGTTGGCAGTCGACCAACTCCACAACTCCAGCCTGCACAAAGAATCCTGGCGCCAATACCCAAACTTCAATTGGTTCAAACACTTTGCCTGCCAGGAACAACCTTAGCGCCAGCGGTTAATGGAACTGCCTCGCAGGAGCTGGGGTCTATCGAGTCTTGAAATTTCGAACACTTATCGAGCTGAAATGCAGGCAGTGTTGGTTGCATTGGGTGTTCAATGGCCTCCTTGCTGTGTTCTGATTCTTTTCAAGATGGAATTACCTACCCGGAGTATTGATGGATCGATGCATGCACAACCCTTGTCCTCGCTAAATCAGTGAGTAGTCCGTGTTTCTCGACCCTGAAACTGCATCCAATACGCGGGATAGCAGCCTGCGACGCCTGTATTTCAATTCTGTGCTTATTGGAGAATCTTAGCGCCGCGGACTCGCGAAGATCAATTCTGAAACAAATTGACGCCAGCGGAGGAACAATGTACCAACAACAGGCTGCTCCATCGCTCCAAACATATTTTCTGTCCCACGTCATTTCGAGTAACGCGTAACGAGCATACCATCCAACATTTAAATCATGTAGCCGACCCAGTTGACGTACAGTTTACTTCGAGTTGCCCTTTCCCAGCCACCACAGAACCATCAATAAAATGTCACACAATATTTTCGACCAAGAGAATGCAATCACCCCATCAGAGCTCTACCATGAGCTATCTTTGGTTAATAAACCCCGGTGCATTCGGGCATTTCATCTTTCCCAAGCCCCCTACAAACATTCGTGGTCATCATCTCCCGACCACAGTGGGGAGCTAAAAGGCACACTGAAAATTGTGGATCTGAACGATTGCCCACAATTCACTGCCCTGTCTTATGTCTGGGGCTCTGGTTCGCTCGGCGATCACTTCATAACATGCAACAACTGCCGTATCCCGATCACAACAAACTGCCAACAGGCCCTGAGCGCTATCCGAGAAACAGAAGGAGAGGTTTGCATTTGGGTTGATGCCATATGCATCAATCAGGAGGATGACGTGGAAAAGAGCTTCCAAATCCCGTTGATGCAAGAAATTTACACCTGGGCTACTGCCGTATTCATTTGGCTAGGGCCCAGCACTCCAGAGAAATCCAGTGCCATGCAAGCGTTGACCGGTATGGCAAAAAGCCGGGTATATAATGGTCCGATCCCATGGCACAACGGGAAAGAAGCAGTAGAAATGGACCGTCCTACATTACAGGGCTGGTGGAAATATTTTCGGCCCTTCACCTACTGTAAGTTTCCGATGATACTTGTGTATAGTTTTTTCCCCAGTTTACTTGTATTTCTGCGGCTAACAATGTTCAATTTAAGTCCGGGAAAATATCCCCGAAGCTCGCAAGAGAGAGCTCGGTGCTCTCTTGAACACTGATTGGCTCCAGCGAGCGTGGACTTTCCAAGAAGTTGCTCTGGCCTCCGCTCCCGTCATCTTGTGCGGAAACCAAAAGCTATATTGGAAAGATCTCTTCAAAAGCTTTGAATTTATTTCCGACGGTGCCGGGGCTTTTGATCCCGATGAGGACGACAATGACCGCAGTTGGAAACGCGCGAAAAGAGTGGCTGACTCAAACGAGTTCCCTAAATGGGAAGCCCTACTGCGAGTTTGGATCAGCATGTCTAGGCCTACTACCTGGAATGGAAGAAGGTATCGAATTTTGCCACCAAAAATCTCAGACGAACTCTCTTGCTCAGCCTCTCAGTACATGGCTATGTTTGACAAAGGAGCCTTGAAGAAATTAGCTGGCTTCACATGGATCTTGGTCGCGATTGTGTTGCTTCTTGTTTTCTGTATTTCTTGCGGCATTACATCGATACCGAACTTACAGAAAAAGCACCGGGGTGTCTTTGCCTTCTCTATTGCCGTGGCAGTCATTACTGCAATATTGTCATTTTTTGCCATTATTATTGCCTGGTTGTTTCCTCGAGACCACAACGACGACGAGGATTACTATACCAATACTCTCCAAATGAATCGAACCCAGATTGTTGGCCTGATGCGAGCGATTCGGCATCGCAACGCGAGTTTTCCCAAAGATCGAGTTTTTGCCCTCGATGGTGTCCTTCGACAGCTAGGCTGCACGCCCCCAACCCCAGATCACTCAAAGTCAATGGCCCAATTGTACCGCGAACTTACGACCGCTCTGATATCCTGGGATCCGGCTTTCGTCAACATACTCATAGACTCTGGAACACCCATCGATGGCACGCCGAGTTGGGTACCCGACTTTCATACCATTCAACATAGAACCTGGTTACCCTCGTCATGTGCCTATGACTTTTTGAACAAAAACATGTGGCCAATAGGTGAATTGAATATTGATATTCGCGGAAATGTGATGATGCTTGATGGCGTCTACCAAGGGACGCTTTCATTATTAGTAACATCATTCCCACATATCGACAAGGAGGATGAAAGACTCACACCAGAGTTGGAGGCCCAGATTTTCGACGTCTCATATTTCCTCCTTCATTGGTTTTCGATGTTGCCAGGGGGGCCACATGTTTCTGCAGAACATGATTCCCTAGCTGAGAATATATTTGACGTTTTCTATGCCTCAAAGGATGGTCGGAAACGCCACAAAAGGTCTTGGGATGCGTTTATGACACTCTACCGTATCCTCGGGGATGAGTTCTATTTCGCTTGCAAAAATGGAACCGACATATACGCGGCCGCTCAAGGTGCGTTCATTCACATTGCAGGCCAAACGTCTCTAGTGGCCTTTATAAGACGGTTGTCGAATCGTCTCTCGGGAAAGCGAGGCTTTTTCATATCCGAACACGGCCTCTTTGGGAGTGGGCCAGATCATGCGAAAAAGGATGACTTGATTTTCGTCCTCAAGGGCATATCAGTGCCTATGATACTTCGACATGCTGAAAATGCCCCGGGAAGCTATAGGGTAGTAGGCCCAGCCTGGATTCCATCATGGGAGGATCTTCGCTGTGATAGCTTAAAAGCAAAAGGCTTTGATTGGCAAACTATAACATTAGTCTAACTATTTTTGATAACACGCAAAATAGATTTCTACCTTAGTCTAGAAATCAAATAATATTGCGGTATCTACTCGTCGCAACAATCTGCGAGAAGTTCTCGACCTCTCCGTCGGTGTGAATCAGGAACATCAGATCGTTTGGAAATCCAGGTCAAGTGTAGAGAGGAAACAAAAAAGAACTAGGATCAGATCTTTTATTCGGGGCTAAAGGAAGCAATAAACCTTCCTCTTTTTAAGTATTTACTAAGAAGCATTAGTTACAAATATATATTTCATTTAGTAAATGTTTGTCATAGGCACTGTTCTATTATGAATCATCTTTTTCTATGCTAAATTATTGAGTAATATAAGAGTCATAGTATAATCACAACCAACCAGTCTTAAATGATGTATCTAGCGTAACTCCATTAGTGCTGATCTACCGGGTGAACCTTCCATTTCTAACTAGATAAATCTAAGCTCTTTTTCACCATGCCAAAGGCCACTTTTAGGAACATATGCGTTGATACGGGATTCTCCTTCAATCTGCCCAACCACTCGCCCTTATCCTTTCATTGTCGGCTCATATTAGAGGGGAATTGGTTCGGAAGAAATAAGCAAATGCTGCTGGTTGATATGGGAAGTGGAGAAAGGCGGGAAGTAATATGAGGGATGGAAAACTGTGAGGAGTAAAGTCGCAAGCGCCATCATCCTATGTATCGATCAGTCTTAGATGCAAGCAATGATACTATTTGGCGTTAGAACTTACATTCCGTCCAATACAAGGAACTCTTTTTCAATACGCATAAGATGGTTTCCCCAACCACCAGCCAGCTCGGGTATTCTGTAAATGCAACGGATAAGAATGAGGAAATATGCAATGACGAGAACTATGGCGAAAGTCTTGAGTTTCTCGCGTGATACTGTGCCGCTAGCCTTGCTGATATCGTACTGGCTTTTGCCTAATGACTGCTGCGATTGGCCTCCCCTTTGGCTTCGGTATCTGTAGATATAGAGAGCAAGCAAGCCGCCACAAAAGCCCATTGTAACGACCTGGAAGACAATGCCAGCAACCATTATATGATTCCCGACTTCCGCAGTGTCTTGATTGCCGCTACCTGACCCCGCAGACGCCACTCCACCACCAATAGCTTGAATGATAATCGATCCAGCATCGCAACCGACGAATATCCAAGGGTAGAGGCTAGCTCTGAGAGGAGAGTATTGCGGTCCACAATATATGACGAAATGTTTTAACGTGAGATAGATGGAGGCTGCGATAAAACAGGGCCCGACTATGAGGAAAAGCATTTGTATGATGAAGCCACCTGACGACCAGGGGTTGTTATGCAAGACCAAGCGACCAACATACCCAAGCACTTCGAAGAGAGTGCCAGTAGCAAGAACCGAGGTGTAAGACCATTGCTTATTGCGGAACCCAAGATAGATTTGGGCAATGAATAGAAATAAGAAGAGCAGGAGAAAGAACAAATTGCCACCAAGATTCGGATAATAACCGTATGTGGTGTACTCCACAGGACACTCTGCAGTAACCTTCGTACAATTCGAAGTATCCACAGTAGTCTGCGCCAAAACATCGGCTAAGTGACTGACAAGGATGACAATGAGTGAGGTCCTTATTGACATGGCGAACAGTTGAAGCGGCTGTGCAATGAGAGGGTAGTTTCATAAAAGGAATATTGAAAGAAGATGTTTTAGGACGCAATAAGAAAGAACTATCGCATCGGGGGGGGCATACCTACCTGTTTATATCACAACTGATTTGACCGAACAAATAGCTTGTTTACTTTGTGTGTTAATACCGTGGCTTGGTGACTATCTCGTACCAGATGCGAGTATAAATCGTAGCCCCACTCGATGCGGAAGTAGCGGGTGGCAGCGGCGCCAGGCTTAATTTGGCAGCTGCTTTCGTATCCGGCTCCGAGTTAGAACAGAGTGGAACTTTGAGTTTGCGCATTTGGTTTGCCTGAACCCCTGCGACTCTGTATTGGGCGTCCTAGACTACATTCTAGCCTAAAATTCGGGCTCTTGCGACTTCGTGTGGTTCTTTGTCACATTGACGGCTGGGGCAAAAGTGAATTGATACTCCATTCATGCATACTGTAGTGCTGGCTTATATCCAGTTTGACATTCTTTGCTTGGTTAGACGCTACTCGTAGGCGTAGTGTTAGCCACTGGTCCCCCACGGCGTTGGTTGACACAAGGCAAAAAACAATGATAGTGTGTATAATGATTCTCCTGTCCAGCCTCTTGACAGTGACCAAAGTGTATGTTTATTATTGCCAAAATTGTGTAAAAGGATGGGCACCGGCCCAGTCACGCTCATTAAAAATCCATAAAGGTTCCCTAGATATGCTAAAGGCAAAAAGAAATATATTATATAACATGCGCTTTCGGCCACTCCAAGTACTCTACCAACTCAGGAAGATCTCTCAAACAGTGCTCAATATCGGCAAGCAGATATTTGCTCCAGCCATGAAGAAACCAAAAGTTCCGATCTGCTATCCCCAAAATTGGCGTAAAGTAAGCGAGGATTAATAACGCGTGAGGTTCTAGCTGTTTCATATCAGAAATGAAGGCATCTGAAAGATTGTATGGCCATAAAACTACATTTCCAAGTTCCACATTGATGCCTGCCAACGCAACATGCACAGCCGTTATACGTAAGTAATGAACTGCTTCCTCGGCGTCCTTAAGATATGTAACATCCATGCCACTTCGTAGAAAGGCATCAAGGCGGTCAATCGCTTCGAATGTATCGGTTGGTAGCGGCGAATGGTCAAGTGAAGGCAGCCTAAGTCTGAATTAATACTAACTCTTGATGTATTTCCAGGTGCCGTTGGACAACAGACGGAATTTTGAGAGGGTCATCATCTCCAGTGAGCCAGCTGGTTCTTACGAGTGGGTATAGATCCGACAGAAGAAATAGGTCGAAAAGCGGCTCGGTAACGACTCGCAAGCCTCGACACACAAAGAATAGCTCCAGCGTTGTCTGGATAGGATCCTGTATAATGTGCCTGGGGGAGCGTGTGACTGGTAGAGCGCACATATAGACAATGAGAATCAAGGAAAAACAGAATACTGGTTTGCAGTTATCATCTGTAACAGCCAATAAGTTTTTCCTAAACTCATCTTGTCCATGCGTATAGTGATATGCCGCCAGCGTCAAATATTTTTCCGCTTTATCGCGCAGTAGATAAGCCTTGTGAAGAGCAGAGATCGCCATAATGCCATGCTTGATGAAGGGATGATTGTAACCTTCTTGGGGTATAGCGTTCTTCCACACACCGCGCAAGTCATCTTGAAGGCCCATAGTTGACCATGTAGCGGTGCAATAATGGTGCATCAGCTCAAAGTCATGATGCCGCAAATCCAACAGCTTAGCGTCAAAAGACTGATGTGCTGTCGGTAGAAAGCTGGTATTGGTAACATCTGGAATCGCAGACTTTTGCCCCTGGGAAGCGCTCTCATCGCCGCTGCAGAAACTTAGAGTCCCGGGGCCATTTTTAGATTGTGAGGCATTTGCATTGCTTCTTCGGCCATCAGTAAGGAACGCCAGGCGCTTCTTGCTTTGTCCGCAGGTCGGGCACGCCGATAAATCCGGGTGTGAGAAACTACACTGGGAATCATAACGTGTGCAGTTGAAACATGATGGACGCCTTTCATCGCACTGCAGAAAGTGGTCAATAGTGAAAAAAGAAAAAAGCCAAGAGGTGATGTCGGATGTCAACAACCTTCACTTTTCGGAGTTTGCATTGCTGACACCCTGTTCGGGTTTTGGTATGTCTTCGCCGCGACGTCATTGCCCCAACTGGCCAAGCAGCGACCTTGAAGTGCGAATGACTGTGAAACGCAGCCCATAAATTGAGTTAGACAAAAAGGAGGAAGTTTTCAAACGTGAGTGAAATCCGAGAAGAGCGAAATTCAGGCTCCACAACGCTACGTGTTAGTTCCTAATCATGGAAATGCCGGTGGGGCCGGCGCACACAGTCTAAGGAAGGGTCTGATCACACACCTGGAAGTGTAGCCGAGTTAAGTATAGTCTGTGAACTCTATCAAGGGGCAAGTGATGGACGCTAAGAATGATAGTGGGGCCGATGAATAGCCCGGAACGTGGAGGATGCATTAATCTATACATGCTAATGGCGGTTATAATTAGCACAAAGCTCCTAGAATTAAACCAGTAGGAGTAAATTCCATTTGAGAAATAGCTGTATATCTCAAGGTAAGTCTTGGCTTAAAAATTCATTTATTAATAATAGATCATATCCCCTGTGTAACGCACTGCCGTTACAGTAGGTAAAGGGCTGCGAAAGGCGTTATATATAGGTGTGTGCCACAGGGTATTCGCAGTGACTGCGATTACTCTGCTAGATCTTTTGCCGCAGCGATCAGTGGGGACTGTTGTAGTGACTGATCTATTGAAACGCCCACGAATGGCGCTGTGGTTGTTACATCCTGTCTCATAGAACAATTCGCAAAATGTCATCTAGGGCCTTGCAAAATCGGAGACTCCTCTTTTTTCCACGCCTTATCTTGTCACGCAGGATGAGTTCTCAGATTTGGACATTCGGTTACCACACAAATTACGATGCTGTCAAGAATTTAGTTCCGATTGAGCTGGAACTGGCAGGTGAGCCTCTTATTACTCTCGGTCTACCCAAATATGCGTTCAGCCCTCTTGGGGCATATCACCTCTCTAACCTTGGGGTCGGCAAACCGTGCTGTTGGATGGATAAAACCTCCCTGTTCTAGTCACCGCTCTCATACCTATAGTAACACGGCCGTGGATTTCAACTCTGGGCATCGGAAACACGCGATCAGCTACCATGAGGCCATTTCTGCAATCGACAACCCTCTGAGAGCCGACGTATTGGCGCGGTCCAATATTTCGTCCGATGCCAAGTTTAAGCTTTGTGCTTACAAATCCGGCGTGCCTTGAACAAGACTATGGCACATCGGGTGCCCTCTTAACAGTAGAAGCTTATCCAGCTTGGCGGCTGTGTCACCAACTCCAGAAGCGCTGGCTACAATAGCAATTTTCTTCATGTTCTTCGCTCTCGCTTTCGGTGTCGGAGCTTCGGGTGAAGAGAAACCCAGCTTTATCTCACTATTCAACTGTAGATATTATAAATGAGCGGACTTGGAGAAATGAAAACACGTCGGAATTACCAAAACGGAAGTCCCGCTCTCGTTTTTCGTCCGCCAAGGAAGCGGGGCGCGGAGTGTCAGCCACCCATGTTGGAACAACAGGGGGCCTAAACAAACAAAGACTCCACGCGAAGTCGTCCCAAACTAAGACACAAGAAGCAGTGCTAGCTCCAGCTATGGGGGTTAGACTGCTGTCGGGCCGGGCGGATGGAGCTTGGCTCCCAATCGCGGCCAGAGAGCGTCTCTACCGCGACACCCTCATCACTCCGATAAAGCTCCAAGATTGAGGACTTTACACATCATTGGCAAGCGATATGGGTACAGCAAGAAAAGAGTACAAGGTCAACTACATTATTCGAATTGACAAAATGAGCCGTACAAGTTTGAGATATAGATTTCGGCCGAACGGGTTTATGGGAGCAGCTTTGCCTCTCGCAGCCGATCGAATGCTAATACGAAACCTTCGCCAGGCCCCAGCGTCTCCCGGAACCCAATCTCACGGGACGCACTGAGATCGTAGTCAATCCGGATCGGCAGCAGAAAAGAGGTCTGGAGACTGTCCCACTGCATGTCTTCCAGGGCATTCTGCCTAAGACCGTGCTCTTGGACCCAGGCTGGCCACGAGTCTCTTTGGGTCATCAACCATTCAATGCTACACACCTCCTCCTCCTCCTCTTCCTCCTGCTCCCCATTCTTCGCTAAAGGTCCGACTCCTTCAAGGTCAAAGTATTTGCACAGGACCGGCCACGTCTGTTCCCACGACACCGGTTCGCCATCTCCGATATTGAAGGCGCGTCCTTTGATCTTTTCCTTGAGCAGTGAAACGTGGATGTGGAAATGGGCAACCAAGTCTTGGAAGGATTCGGTGCGAAGTGCTGTCCAGGAAGCAGGGGCTCCGGGGAACACACACCTAGCCCCAGTACCTCTCACAGAACGGTAATAGGAAAGTAAAAGTCCAAGGCACTGCGAGATATTCATCGCGTTGTGATGAGGAACAAAGCCTGGCTATTGACAGAATATTAGCCGAGTGGGGAAGATGCGGAAACACAGAGAGCCGGAAAGAGAATTCAATGGAACATTTTAGAAGTAAACACACCAGATACGAAGGCCTGATCTCAGACCATCCCCAAGACTTGTTTGCAGCGTATCTAGCTACAACATCGTACTGCGCATAGTAGAAGATGTCCGAGGCGTACGGCTCCGGCATGCGAGGGAGGTCCTCTTTCCAAGGGGCGGGGGGCCATCCAGGCCCAACTGTACCGTAGCCCTACAAACATGTTAGAAATAGACTATTAGATCCGAGTGATTTTCTTGCCTTCCCGCCTGTTTGCAACACAAAGAACTCCATCTTCAAGCACACTTCGTCCAGCGCGATTAGAGCATTCTCGACAATCATTGCGTTCACCGTAACAACGTCCTTTGGGCTTCCACCGTGACCAGTGTACGCTAGCAACAGCTGTTAGATTGGTTGCGGCACTAAGCGCCGAGGGCCCCCAGCTTCTACTCACCAACGAAGTATACATGGGTGACATCGCCAATACCTGGAACGGATCCCAGTTTCTGCTTAGTTTGGTCCCCATCGGTCAAGTCCAACCCTGTAACTATCTCTAGTCGCGGGTCATCAGGAAGTCGTGCTGCTTCCCTGGACAATGGCCGATGGCTCAAGCCGATGACACGAGAAAAGGCCTCTCTCGATGGGAAAGAGAGACATTCACGCATCAACGCCCAGCCGGACTAAGCCGAGTTATTAGAGAGCCTCATGGTCAACATCAGTCGAACTTGACATACAATTCCAGAGGCCCCAAAGATCAGGGCTACTTTTTCAGTGCTCGGAGACATCGTGGTGGTTGTGGAGGCGAAAGCTAGGACAGGATCTGACTGAACGACTGGAAGATGGTTCAAGAATAGGAATGGAAATCTACAATGGAACACGGAGAGAAGGGCCAATTCTAAACGCTTTAAATCATGCAACTACGGTCTCACTTCGGGATATCGGAGACAAAGACCACACCGGCTCTATATTTTAGCTTGCGGGGTTTGTTTAAGCTCGCTTGGCTCTGCGGCTGGGTGGTTCCAAATCCTTGACCCCCCACATCAGCCTTATCAATCAACCCAATCTCCGCCAGTCGCAATATCAGAAAGATACCCAGCTGTAATGCATTCCCTTGTAAACAGGGATCAGATATGTTCAGTGTAACATCAGCAGAAAAACATGTCAAAGGTTAGATGGTTAAGAGCAGTGGCAATAAAAAATCTGCAACTCACACTACATAAACATGAAGAACGGCATCCTGCTGTTTCAAAGTGTGATCATCATAATGCTGAGAACCTCTCACTTATTGCACGTCTAGATACATACCCTGCATTGTTATGATTCCTGTTGGCCAGATTTTTATTGTTGCTTCTCGAGACGCATCGCTCACCTCAGTTGCTCACCCAAGTCACGCGACTTGGTGTGGTAGCTCACCTAAGTCGTCAACTGCAGACCACTTGGGCGAGCAAAATCCGCATTCTTCTACTATTCACACGGGAATAACACAATTTCTTAAGTCTTTTATATTCGTAATGGGAGTAATATGCATATAACTGAACAAGCCATTAATCATAACTCTTGAATGGATTGTTCAAGATGGCTCCCACTTTGGAGACGCTTCGTTTGAGGGCACATTGGCCCATCTCATATTTCAACCGGCTTGCACTCTAGTATCGGAATCTAGCCTGTGCGAGACCGGCTTTTCAAAATCCAGCTTTATCAACTGCAACAGAGCTCAGCAGAGTTTTAACGATATTCCGCGACCGTCAGCATGCGTGGAGAAGACACAAGGCTTCTTGTAGAGAATACAGAAGCCAGCGCAAAGATCTACCTCTCCTGGTTGGTTAGAAAGTAAACCCAGATGCTTGGCAGAGTGTTCTTGTTTCGATTCCTAGCTTGCAGCAGAGCTGTCATAAATATTAGGTTGGGATTTCCATATAACACCGCACGATTTCATCCGCCACCCTCTGGCAAAGCAGAGCAATGGCTCTATCAGAGTACTTTTGCACAAAGGGCATCAAGAGCGAACGGGCCTCAAGGGTATGGTCAACATGCAGCTCCCACTTCTCCACCTCGCCGGGCATGGTGCCGGGAGACGATTCAAAGCTGGCAGGCGACGCGCCGTCCTGGCATCGGCGAACGGACCAATCTGCCCACGTAACGATTCCCGTGGGAGCGACGCCGCGCGTGCGCATGCCGCTGGGCGTGTTCTGGAAAACGGCTGGCCATTGGTGGACGCGGCTCAAGCCGGGGAGCATGTGAATGGTGGCGCGGATGCTGTAGGTGCGCACAGTCTCGTCCCACGGGCCGAAGAAGGGGTCGCCAGCAATCAGGCCAGGCTCAGTGGGGATCTCGTCGAAGCCCACAACGTCGGGAATCTGGCTCAGAGATGGCATGTAAGTCTGCAAAAGCTCTAGTGCGAAGCGGGGCGGCACATTGCTGGGAAGTGAAGCCGCCACGGATATGTAGCACCGTGATCGCATCGCCAGCTATTTCCTGTCCCCGAGGGGAGGTCAGACACAGCAGTCCGCTCCTCTCCAATTTGGCATCCACCAAAAAAACACGCGCTCTCGCACTCTACCTCGCTAGCAGGTGGGCGACCTTCTGGAAAGCCGATTCATGCGCGATTTTGCCCTCTCCAGCGCGCTGGGCTAAGTCCCAAGGTTCCTCCCTTCCAGTTCCAGGTCGTCTGAAACCGACCCAGCGGGCTCTCTCTGAATCGTCGAAACCACCCCCGTGAGCTCTTGAAACAAGGGTTAGGCGTTAGGAGGCGTGAGCACTACACGACAGATGCAGCTGCGACTTTTCTGTGAATTTCATAGGACGGGTTTTCCACCAATTCACGTGACATTGTGAGATTTTTCTCAGCTAAAGAGGAGTAAAGGAAGGGAGAAAATCTGCGGCTGTCTTGGGGAGGGCAGACACTATTCTTGTTAAGGATGCGGTCCTTGACGAAGGCACATCCCTTCGCCCACGACTAAGTATTAGCCGACTGCTCCACATTCTAAATTGGTCTCTTTCCGCCCAATCAGCAAGACGGTTGAAGACGGTTAATGGAACTCTAAAACACGGCTGCACCAGCCGTGCGAGGAAGCGCCCGCCACCCGAAGAGTAGTGTCCCGGGGTTTTTTTTTCCACCACTGGAATCCGCCAATTTCGGTTCTTGTCCAATATCGTTGCGCCGCCACGGTCGCAAGGCTGTGCGGCGGTGCGGTGCCACGCGATACGATGCGATGCGATGCGATGGGGACCCTTGGGTTAGATAATCAATAATGGTGGGTTTTTCAACACCTATATTCAAGTCTTGATATATGTACAAGAAAAGTTGCCCCAATCTTAATCCTACTCTAGTCAATTGACCCGGGGTCTCTGTTGGTATCATGAAAGCGTCTTTGGCTCATTAAAAAAAATGAAAGAAGAAGAAGAAAAAAAAGGAAGGAAGGAAAAAAATCTCAGCTCAGTCCCATCTAGGTCCGGTGCCTCCGGGGTGATGCGAGGGACCTCCTCCGTGCAGGTGCAGGCCGTGGTGCTCTACCGGGGGAGGCGGTCCAGCATGGGATGGACTGAGAGGGACGTTTGGTCCCTGGAATCCGTATCCCAGCAGAGGAACAGGCTGTCTGCGAGTTTGGTGACCAGGCGGGGGAGGGGCTGATACGCCGCGATGCCGTCGATAGTGTCCCGGGGAATAAGGAGGTGGCGGAGTTGGGGGCGGAGAGTGTCTTAGATGCTGGAGCTCGGGACCGGGACCGCAGCGAGACGAAGCCTCCGCCAATTGCTGGCCGTACGCACCCGGAGTATAGGGCGGTGGCGGCGGAGGCGGCGGGTAGTGCGCTGTCTGAGGAGGAGGAGCGGGCGGTTGATGGCGGGGAGGTTCGTCGTGATGGTCGAGGAATCCGTTGCTGTTGCGCGCTCGGTCGACGAGCGGCCCGTTGAAGCCCTGCGAGCTGTGAGGGCGGTGGTGAGGTCTCCGCCCGTGGTGTCCGGCATGCTCGTGAGGCCCGTTGTTGTTGTTTCGCGCTCCCTCAATCAGCGGTACCACGAGGGTCGGCGCAGGAACATGGCGATGGCTCAGCTGGCGGTGCTGTCGAAACAACAAAAACCCGTTAGTCGGAAGCTCTGGCAATACGTGTCGGAAGAGATGGAACAAACCGGATGGCCACCACTAAGTAAGCCCTGCATTATCATTTATAAGGTTGTCGTGGGTGCTCTCTGCGAACTCCAAGGTTCTCGTTCTCGGTAGGTGATCCGTTGGGACGAATACGAGAGGTTTTTTCTGGCCAGCGATCCAGATGGAGGGGATGCCGTCGTCTTTAATATCACGACGCTCCCGAGTCCCGAGCCCAAAGTTACTGCGCAGCGCAGCCCCCGGCTGTTGAAGCCACCCATTGCGTCATGCATTGGCCATTGCACGGCCACTGCGCTCTCCACAAAATGGAGGTGGACGCGTCAAAGCTAAGCCCCTTGTGGCCGCGCCCCTGTGGCTCGGTATCGCGTGGTAATTTGATTAGCTTGGCACACTGCCAATTCGGCTGCTCGGCCAGGCCGATCTTGTGAGTAAATAAAGTCCCGACACCAAAAAGGCAAGGAGTGCTTGCCCGGCAAGAGAACTCAATTGATTGCAGCTCTTGCGATCGTCGACTCCGATTCAGGACAAGTCGACATTTGAAACGGGAGCGGGATATTAGTTGACCGAGTCAAGTGACTGAGCCACAGCTGACAGCTTTTTGTTTTTGTTTTTGTTTTGTTTTGTTCGTATTTTGTTTCTTCTAATCAAAACCTGGAATGCCCTGGGTTGTCGCGCTTGCCGTCCTTGGCTGACAAAATCCAATGCCCGGTTGCGAGGTGGTACAATTTATTTGCGCTATTTGTTTGTGTTTCTCATAGAGCTCTAATCTTCGGTTGCCGTAGAAGCCTATCAAAGCGTGAGGGCTGGCTATAGGGTAGGTATTGAAGCCGAACTTCTTCATGTGATTTTCGGCCATACCAGTTTATTATAAAAGGCGATTCGGAAATGAATACCTATGACGACTTTTATTTTCTGTTTTGGGCATTGTTGTGGTCAGGAAACGGTCAAGAAGCGGCATTTTACGAAGCTAGATAATGTGTCCACGTAATGAGGTTGAGCAGGTCTTGGCTCACACGTCTAGACCATGCCGATCCCGAAGCCCCACCGGTCGAGGCGGAAAGCTGTTGGCTGTTAGCAATCTAGGCGTCTTCCATTATTTTTGCGGACTCTGATGATGAGTGTGTCAACCTTGAAGATGCACTTGCAAGGCTGATTCTTTAAGCAGTAAGACATTTGCCTTGCTATTCTCTAGAACGAGACCTGATGTGCAAAGCTCCCAAGACAAGTACGGATATACAGCATCTTTTTTGGCCATCAGAATATCGCATCAGAGTATCGAATCACTTCGCCATATTACGCGTAACAACACACGAATACACCATACACCACCTCCAGCTCCCAGTGCTCCACCGCGGGGCCAAGCTCCTCGATGGTTCCCGCAGCCCTATCATCATTGCCGAAAGGTACGCTGACAGTTCCCCACTCGCTGTGGAGGATGTGCGGCTCCTCGGCGCGGTAAGAACAGGTGCACATGAAGGCGGCCAGGGTATTTCGTCATGGCTCCATTTCAAATGGGGGAAACAAGGCACGACTGGCTTTCGACCAACAGGCGGGGGGTGGTTCAATAGAGCCACGACCTTTTAAGAGCTATGGCCGCAGTTGGCATCTGCCGCCCAAGCTTCATAATTGCGGGAATAAGAACGATGGGATGTTGTCGCTCGCTCATTCCCAAGAAGCACACCAACAAGGGATTTGCGAGGCGAGCGGTGCAGGGCGAGACTAGGCAGGGATGCCCGCTCAAGCTAGCACGCTTTTCGTGAGGCATCACCAACGAACGCCGTGAAAAGCACCTCATTAGCCGTGCTTCAGTGGGGCTGCGACCAACAACAGTTTTCAAGCTGGACAAAGCAGCGTGCGCTCATGCAGCAACTTGACCTCAAGTTTCCAACGGTAATTTTTTTTTTTAATTTCATTGTACAAAATCCTTTTCTTGGCATAGTTCTATGTTTTGCCCTCGACAAAGGTTGTAGTTGTATTTTACGTCCTCCTGACCACGATAACGCTATTAATAGAGTTTAGTCGCCCTGCCAAAATCCTGCCAAAATCCCTGCCATGGTTCGGCGGCTAGGCGTTGCCTCAACCAACACAGCACAAGGAACTCATGACTATGAGCAACGGCAGGTCTGTGCCAGGTGCTCTAAGCGCCCATGGGATCATTCATTGTTGGTTGCGCTGCTTGCCCTGCCGGCGTGACTTCTTCTTTGGGGACCGTGCTGCCGCCGTTGATGATAAAATGTCGCCTTGGTCCACCATTCAGGACCGGTGTGTGCGTGAGGGAGGTTGTCTGCCATTTTTTTTAATGCTTTGCGTTGTAAATATTTTGCCATGAATATAAATCGCCTGCCCACAGAGTTGCTCGACAATATTTTGAGCTTCCTTTATCCGGAAGTCCATGGCGGGGGCGATGGCTGGGATTCACTGCCACCCGACCCACCAGTCCATCTCCATAGGGCGCGCCTGGTATGCCGGGGATGGAACATCTTGGCCTCGAAACACGCCTTTCGCAGCGTCCAACTCATACCTTCTAAAAAGGGACTAGAGGCCTGGAATGACTTGATGGATACTGGGGTGCTCGCTTGCATGGCTCGGCGCGTGACGGTCTGCAGCATGCCTAATCACGAGAGCACCGACTTCCAAGACTTTTACAAATGGAAAGACGACAAACACCCCGAATTTTCGAATGGCTTATCCCGGATGGCAGAGTTGCCCGAAATTCAAGAGATTGGCGTCCGGTTCTCGGCAAAGTGCGAAGGCCCTTGTTTGGACTTGGAGGGCAACGTATCCTATGCAACCATGACAGATGTAGAGTGCATTACATCCCGCAAAAAGGTGCTAGAGGCCGTCTTCGAAGCCATAAAATCGCGTTCTGTTCGAGCAAACTCGAGAAAGATTCGCTCCCTCCGACTTGAGAATCTGCAGAATGCCCCGTTGCCCGAGTTCACATCGTCGCAACTCTTCAAGTCTGTTACCAAAGACCTGAACCAGCTTCATTTGCAGGTGGCCGTGGAGCGCAATGAGACATGCCCAGACCACGATGCGTTTAACACCGAGCGCAGGACGTTCGAACCTTATATGCACAAGCACTGGCTGTCTCCTCTAGCAGACCAGCTCACCACGCTGACGCTGTATTTTCGGGAAAACTGGGGCACCATGCCGGGCGTCTTTGATGGCAAGGGGCTTTTGTTTCCGCACCTCAAGACGCTTCGCCTGGGAGCCTTTGTCATTTCACACAATGATCACTTTGACTGGGTCCTATCCCAGCCTTCGCTGCAGTCTCTGCGGCTAGACTACTGCCACATTGCTTCGTTTTTCAGATTCTGGCGGCATTCCCTGCCCATGTGGAACTTTCCAACGCACGACTGGGAGAGGCTTGTCGGAAGAGGTTCATTCGATGCCCAAGAGGGCAACGTCGTCGCGTACTACTATCCGGGCACCTGGGAATCCGTATTCACCAACATTCGCACCAGGCTTCCCCTTCTTACCGATTTTCAATTCCATGTCGAAGAGCACCCCTGCGATTCGAACAATTTCAACCACACGGGGGCTTTGCCAACTGGACTATCTCCAAAACGATACATGGCGTTTGACATCTTATATTCAAGGCCGTGGGGGGAGGCGGACGACTGCGGCCGCCTAGGGTTTGAGGATTATTTCACAGACGCTAAAGATGCTGTTAATGCTTTGAAATTGCCCACCGGGTGGGATAGAATGGGAGATGATGCTTCTTCAGTGGGGCAAGGGCTGAACCGCCACAAAGCGACTGAGATTGGAGATGGGCGGGCGCTTGAGGCGCTGCTCCGTGAGACTTGGAAGCGACGTTGTTGAGTTGGCGTATTGGCCAGGCTTCAGTACAATGTAACATCACTAATATGTATGTAAAATGATTTCCCATGACCCCATAATCTAATTTCGGCATTTGATTTTCGTGATGTGGCTATACGACATCCCATGCAGTAGTGTTGAGTGGATTCACGGTCTCGATTGCCCTGCCAGAGTTTAAATCGCTGCGGTCCGCGGTTGTTTACTTGGCTTATTCGCCTGTTCCGTCGAATGCAGCTATTCTACCCGATAGTTCGACGAGCTAGCAGCGGTGCTGCGCTGCAGGGCTAGCCTTGCAAAGTCAATTACAATTGCTCCCATAAGCACCCGCCGCGGGCCCTGCCAAGCTGGGGTCGGCCTAATTGATGTCCCGAGTCGATCTGGGCAACTGAGGCGCAGGGCGCATCGCTCGCAGGACCCCATCAGACAGCTCGGTTGCCGGCAGCGCTTCCCCACACTGCGACCAGTGGGGACTCGATGCGCTTGGGATATTTTTCGGTTGCCCTATCCGAGGCGCTATGTGATGCGGGCTGTGTAGCACTTTGCCCAAGAGATTGGGATGCTTGGCGCAGTTCTGGCGAGCACCCCGGCCTGGGCAAAACTTTGCGCGACGTGTTTTCGGTCGTCTGGGCCCAATCACCCCCCCAAGGAGGCCTCACGAGTCGAGGATTTGCGCGTTTGGCGAGGCAGCGTGGCTGTCTCAATTGCGTTTGAGCAGCGCACACGACGTTGCAGTGTTTCCCCCTGTTCGGTTTCGGCTGGCGCCGAGACTTGGCTTGTTTGAGGGCCGGGATGACATGTACCACGGCCATCAAGTGTATAAAACCAGACGGAAACGACAACAAGAATCAAGTTTGAAAAAACATCAACAGTCTTCTCTCTTCATTCATACACACTCTTCAACTAAGAATTCTCACCTTCAGTTTCCTTTTCATACATTCATAATGCATCCCTCCACAGTATACTGCTTGGCTGCTCTGCCCGTCGTCCTCGCCCAGTACGGCAACAGCGGCTCATCGACCACAGCCACGCAGGCAGCTTCGTCGGCCACTTCTTCATCATCCATCGACGGCGTGCACGTTGTCAAGGTCGGCAACGGCGGCCTCACCTTTGATCCCGAGGAGATCACCGCCGCCGTGGGCGAGGTTGTCGAGTTCCACTTCTACCCCATGGCGCACTCTGTCGCGCAGAGCAACTTCAGCAGCCCCTGCCAGCCAATCAACGGCACAGGAAATAGCACCGGGTTTTTCAGCGGCCCTGTCAAGGTCTCGAGCGGGGTCAGCGACACCGTCTTCAGCCTGACCATTGAGGACACGAACCCCAAGTGGTTCTACTGCGCTACTGGTCAGCACTGCCAAAACGGCATGGTTGGTGTCATCAATGCCCCGTAAGTTTTAATCTTCGTTGATAAAAAAAGATTTGGCATGTTTACTGATATTTGTCTAGTACGAGCGGACAGAACACTATTAAGAAGTATGCTGCGGCTGCTGCCGAGGCGTCGAGCAATGTTGCTCCCAGCTCGACCGGTGGCGGTACTCTTGGAAAGGCTGCCACAGCCGCCCCTACTTCGGCTGCTAGCTCAACGCAGTCAGCCGGCTCTAGCGCAGGAGTCCCGGCCGTCGGGGATATTCGATGGGGCCTCATGGCTTTGGGCACTACAGTGGCAGCGTTTGTTGGAGGTCTCATGCTCTAGGTTGTGGCTGTCTACATGCATCAGCTGGTAGCGTTGGAGGGAAAGGGGCGGCGGGTCGGTAATATAGCATTATTTCTGTGAACTCCATCAACATTTGCGGGCAACACTGGGGGGCTTATAGAGGTTTGCGGGATGAGATTATTTCCATGAGTTTTGTTAAAATCCAATTGATTTATATATCTTATATTATGGAACGCAATGAAGAGACCAGTGTGTAATGAGTGCCGATGTAACCATTTGGGAAGGGGGTTGTCACATTATCAGCTTAGCTAAACGCCAAAAAAAAAATAAAAAAATCCAAGTTTGGGAGAAGCAGCTGGCCTCGACTAGGAGTGAAACACTCAGAGTATTGAGTGATATTGATTCCATCCAATTTAAATTAGTCGCTTGAATTGCGCGTATCTGTGCCGCTCGTAATATTTAAAGCGCGGTCCATATTTGCATGTAGATTTGCTAAAATTGCCGTTGCTTATCATTGCGTTCGTATTCCCACTACCCTTGGTCGGGTGGACCGCCAGGCCAATGGGTAGATATTATTTGGGCCTATGAAATACGTTGCTACATCTGATGGGGATGCATTGCCCATTTCCCACACCTCATGCTCTTATACAAAGAAGCCTCATGTTCACGCTGGATCTAGATGTGGTGCCCTTAGCCCCCGACCAATGCTACAGGCCGCAGGGGTTAGCAATGTGCACTGAATGAGTGTTGGGGAAAGGCCCTTCTGGTAGGTTTGACTTGGTTAGTCGTTCTTTTGATTGGGCTTATCTGGTGCACCGGTCAAGAAAAAGATTGAGAAGGGAGTAGAATACCTCGAATCAGACTAAAGTCAGTATGAGACCGGAGTATTGCTACATACGGTACTCATGCAGTGTACACTTTTAACCCAAAGTGGCCTGCTACTACTGCGTATGGGCACGGAAAGTGAGACATGCCGGAGCACTGCAAATTTAGTCCTTCGGAAGTAGCTAGACCACGTAGCCTGATGTGCCTTCATTAGCCTCGTTGGCGCCTACACACGATCGCCTAACCAAAAACCGAGAAGAAAATTTCCATAGTTGCTGAAATTTAGCTTCAAATGATAGATATTCGGTGCATGTGAGATCCCAACAAATACTTGAATAAATTGATATCATTTTGATGCAATGCTTGTAGAGCGACGATGCCATCGCTTGTTGCCTGGACGCTTTAGGCGTAAAGGACAGGGAGCAGTTGTGCAGAGTGTATGATAACCGCCAGGAAATAGGTCCTCGGTTTACCCCAAGGTCTTGAGCTTATCGGCATCATAATTGGAGTTCCCATTTGAGCAGGTATGTGCCAATTTGTATAACCTCAATCTGCCACTTTCTACCTAATGTGCGACTCAGCCTATCTAAACATGATTTCATTGCTTGACTGGCGCAATGCGCGTTACTGTTGGACGTCTCGGCTAGGCCTGACTTGCTACTCTTATTGTTCTGTCGAGAAAGTATTTATCAAGAGTTAACACTGCGAAAATCATCGTCTTCTTTCTCCCATGCTTCCTCATCCGTCTGTGCCCGCTTGAGTAACGTCACAAATGTGGCTTGAATGGATTCGTGATTCTTTTTCACGTATATAACACACACAGGCAGCCATATAAACAACAAGAAAGCGGCGACTAGACAGAAGAAAGATACGCTATTGACCTTAAGAGGATGCGGGATGGCTGTAGGTTGCATAGACAAGATGGCAGCTGCCAAGGCAATAGGCGTGGCAAGCTGGACCCGAAAAAATAACAAAAATATTAGTAAAATAGAATTAGATGATATTGAGAAAAGGAACCTACGCCAAGCATAATGAAACTCGTCGTCTGTGCCCATGAGTTCTTTCGGCTTTGATCTATCGCGTTCACATGCCCGTCGTGGTTGAGATGAAACGTCAACTACACTAACCGTGAGCAGAGGACATTGTACTCTCAGCATGGGAACTTACTTTCCCCTCATATTCCTCGCATCTTTGGAGCACGTAGTGTAGGTCCTTCAGACACTTTTCCAAAACCCGAAAGTGGAATTTGATATCCAAGAGCAGCTTGGAAGTGCCCTCTGATATGTTGGTGAACACGTCGTCTGAGCAACAGGATTTCCAATCATCAAGTGTTGAATTTAGTGTGCGCGTCATTCTATCCACACACTTTCTTGTTTGCACGATTGATTTGTAGGACTTTCTCACCCTGGCGCTGTCTTGTACACTCGGGGAGTATGGATCGTTTCCGGTAATAGGGCATGAATCAACCTAGAACTTCCGAATTAGATTGCAAAATAATCACGGAGGGTTTTGAAATCTCAGGAGTGAATATCACATACATAGGTCTCAACCTTCTTCTCCATTTGGGTCACCAGATGATACCATTCATCCTTGTATTGGTGCAAGCGAGGTTCAAGAACGAAAAGGAAATATTCGCCAGGTGTTAAGTCTGAGGCAGGTACATGGCTTTGCCCACCAGTCAGAGGATCGACGTGCATGAATCCCTTGCTTGCCTCCCTATCCTCCTCATACCTTTGGAGGGTCTCTCCTTGGTGATTCTCATAGTATGTATCGAGAAAACAATATGCTGTCCACTTTAACTCGTTATCTCCGGTAATAAGAACGCTCATCTGGGCTTCACATATGCAGTCAATTTCCAAAGGAGGAGCAGATTTAGTTGGTCTGACAAGATAACTCAGATCAATGACTTCTCTTAATGGACTGCCCTTTTCAGTCTCCCGATCATCTTTTGGTCGTTGGTGACGAGGCATCGTGCGGAAAGCGTAATATGGAAGGTCGAAAGCCAGTTGAAAGCTCGGAAACGTACGAGTCTACAGAGGGTTAATGTTAGGTGCTAAGTGTGGCAGCTAGGAGGGGTCGCACTGGAGGCAATCCTCCAATAAAGCTTTTGAAGGCCAGATGCCTATAGAAGGTTTGTCTCAAGCTTTTGGTCTGCTCAAGCGTAGCACTAGATATGATGGCTGCTATAGACCATTTATCGAGGTTCGTTATGAATCTTGAAGAATTATTAGTATAAAGGCATAACGAGGGGGCTGCGGAATCACCCACATTACGAGGCGACTAGAATGTTGGGTATAAAAGTTTCCAACAGCTTGGAATAACTGACGGTCATTCCCTGAACCTGTCATCACCTCGTTCCCTACGCCCTTCAATACCTGGCTACTGTTTTAGAATATGTCCAACTTCAAGATCCCGTAGAAGTACTTACTTCTTCTAACACAAGCCGAATCTCCTGCACGTTAAGAGGCCCAAATGGGAAATAGGTACTTTCTCCTCTCTCATCACACCTCCAGTGATCTATTATGCCCGCATATGAGGTAGGGATATTGCAGAGTTGACCTTTCAGTTGATAAAGAGTATCCCCAACTTCTAACTTCTGAGAGGCAGCTCCACGTTCAGATTGCTGGGGAGCATCCCCGCGGCAAAATGCCCTGACACAATCCAAGGACGGTGAAGGCCGATCATAGCTCATGGAGTCGGTCATGAAAAATTCTATGAGCTCTTTTTGTGTGTTGCCTGAATCTATGCCGATTTGGATGTAAGGAATACATGCATATTGCGGAGGAGTTGGGAGGCGAGGCTTGAGCTGAACATCGTTTTGACACCCTTGAGATTTCCGCTGTTCACCCTTTTCACATTTTTTCTACGCAGGTTTCTCCCATAAACATTTCTCTTCCAAGGTCTGGCACCCTCCATTATGGAAATCGAATGACGGAAGAGAATGGTTTCTAACGGTAGAACGGATCGTGTACTCAAATACGGACCTCAAAATAGTCGTAAGAAGTCAGAGTGAAGTCTAGGAGGAATATTTGTGGCACCGCCGAGGACCCTGGAAAATAAATGGAGCAAACCCCCTTCTGTTTCGATCGAGATAAGCCAATGAATGAAAATGAGGATAGTGATGCAGCTTACGGGAAAATCGTAGATAAAGTGTTTTTTATTTTCGGGTGATGGGACCAGCGGAGGCTCAAAGGGCCCAAGAAGAGAGTGCTCGGGGATGTAACCAAAAAAACCAGGTTGGGACTGCTTTGAGCTAGCCCCAAAGTTGGCTGGCAGGGAAAATGCACAAGGCTCCGACCAACACCCCTCATTCATCAACAAATAAAATCCCCGGCTGGTCTCCGCTCTCAAGCATGTGTATTTACATGGACATAACCAACCGCCGTGTATGACGTGGCGGCTCATGATACGCCAAGCACCACTCACGCCAGAGTTGAGGCATGCCAATTTAAGCGCCCATCGTTTTGGGGCTGAGTTTACGACTCATCGTCAGGAAAAGCGCTTATCTTGCACACCAATCAGGCGTACGGCTATAGTCTGCAATTCAACCCGATTGGCCCGCCACTGACGCCCAGAGCCACACCGCTCCACAACTTATGCAAGTTGTGCTGCCCGCAAGGCTGCCTTGCCGCCTTGATTCTCACTTTTACTCATCAGAAAGGATCATAGAATGTCTCTAGACTACCCTAATGTGATCATGAAGTGGAGTAAAATAGGTTTTCAAGGAGTGATTGTGAGGCCTTTGAGCTAGTCATAATCCAGTAGATACAGAATCTAATTCTTAACGCAACCAAATTTGGAGGATTCCGAAGCAATCGGGCCCCATCAGTTTACTACAAACCCATTAGGACAGAGGTATGTTGATATGTTCTCAATTGTTTTAAGTTCCAATAGTATTAATTATGCTTCATTGTTCTTCTAATTTGTAATTAAAGTTTCTTCCTGATATTTCCAACCACCCCCGGGCCACCCAGAACCAAGGCTACCCTTCTCGTCATTTTTTGGTCTTGTGGGTTCTTGCATGCACTTTTATCCGACTGGTTCATTGATGGTGCGTTCTCGCCTGAGTCGATTTCGACAGCCCCGATGACGCCACCAACCGACTTTGCATCCACGTCGTGACCCTGCTCCTTCAGCTGCATGCCAATAAGCGCCATGGATTCTGCATCCAGTTGATCCGTCCACGTTGGCCGTGAGTAGAGGAACCCCATTAGTACGAACAGCCCTAATACCTGAAGCCCGAGAAGCATAGACACTACTATGATCCCCGTCTCACTTTTCTTCGGCTTCACAATACTGTATCCTGGAGAGGTGTATATTGCCCGACCTCCATAATCTTCTCCTGTTCCTGCCGTTATGCTGAGCAGTGCCTCGTTGGCAAAAAACATGCCGACTTCCAGAAGCATCTTGGCATTTTCTGGCGTGTCAAATATCATCATGAACCCGCCAATAAGTCTGGGAAGAAGATCGGCATCATAGGTCGATTCCGACATGCAGGCATCCGTTTGTGGTATGTACGAGCCGGTCGCCGCAAAGAATGGAATGCTCGCATTTTGACAGGTTTGTTGGTAAAGCGATGCGCTGTCATTTGACGACGCGCTGGCAGCGGCGAAAAAGAAGCTAGTGTTTCCAAATATCGCCAAAGCCGCTGTCATGAGAGGCCCAGGCGTTTTGAGCGAAGAGGAGCTGGATGCATAGGGCCATGAAGGAGTGCCATCAACCAAAGACTCCCTGTGGTTATTTATTAGCAAAAGGACTTTCCTTTAATCAAGAATTACTTACTCGGCAGCAGGGTAATGCCCGTAGCCCCCCTGCGCTGTATTGTAATCGGGGCTGTAGTCGTTGTAGTTGTCTCTGAACTCGTCGAGTGTTGGCCAAGTGTCTAGAAGTGACCCTTGGGTGTAGTTGTTCTGGTAGTTCCCCAGCTCAAACCACCCGCGCCTTGATGTGGCATCGCAGCGCATGGTGTAGTTTTGTATCTGCCCAGTACCTAAACTAGCCTCCGCACCCCAAGCTTTTACGTCCAGCCAGATGCGTTCCGTAACCTCTTGCTTATCTCGGGTCCTGTTCCATGGAACTTTGGCAAAGCTTCCCTCTGCGCAAACAGACACATTCACTACTTGGCTACTGTAATGCATTGTGAACGGCCTTTTTCCAGAGCACGAATCTGGATAGTCGTCGACCCGCTCGCACTGTGCCGTTGAATCCATTCTGACAGCATGCTCTCGCATGACGCCGGTAGTAGTCTCGTCGAGAACGGAGGAAACAAAGTATGGCCTGTCGGCGAAGGCTAAAGAATGTTCGAGAGTAGTTTGATAAAAGAATTCCATCGAGTTCTTGGTAGCCGCTGTGGTTTTGCTGGAACCAGGCGACCCAGCGTCCCACAGCTGCAGCAGAGTCTCCGAGAAGGAAAAGCCAATGATTTTATCTCCTGCCGCTTGTACAACTGCGTTGAGAGGGGCTTTGGAGAGATACGCTGGCTCTGCATCGAATCCAACGATCTGAAAGTCTTCTGGTTCCTTGTTGCAACTTTGATCGAACGAGGCCTGACCAGCAACCTGATCGTGACATGTAAATATTAGCTTGGTCTCTCGCTGGACTAGGATAGCCTCCAAAGCGGGTTGGATTGCAGCTAGTGGGTTCTCGTCAGTGGATGAATAGGCTCAAGCTGTTACGAGAACGAAAAGGGGACGGGGGAATTGTGGCGATGCTCTAGGAGAGACGTACTGATGGCAACAAGACAGGCAGCAAGCAGGAGATACGGTGAATATGCTGTCGGCTTCTTGGAGAAACAACCGTTCAACAAAGTAGGCATGTCGCTCCATCCTCTGTCGGCCAGCGCAAACATTTGTTGCAGATTGGTTTGCTGTGATTCGCTGCGACGTTGAAGATAGGCAACTGTGCCCTGGGCCAGGAGAGCCGACACAATAGGCACGCAGAGCACCGACGCTATTTTCTGCATTGCGTCAATGGCAACGGCCCATCGCTCCATTTCTCGGATGTCGGCCATGGTATAGTCTCCTGATTGATTGATGTAAGAAGACTTCGTCATTGGACGATACATTGTGACGCAAGTAAAGGCCCAGGGTACAAGGAGAAGAGGTAGATAAATGCATAGCATCCATATCGCTCGTTTTCTATATCGGAGGCCATGGTCGTAACCAAGCTTCGATAGATTTGAGACCGGCGCTGCGGCTGTAGTCTTGTCGTCTTTCGATGGGGCTTCGGACGGTTCACGCGACGGAGCCAGCAAAGAGACTTGAGCGCTATGGGATTGATTGGAAAGATTGTGTCGACCCCGGACGTCTTGGAGTTCCGTTTCTTTCATGATGCCCTGGACTGTTCAAGCAGAATAGAAATGGTGAATACGCGGAAGGTGAGGTGATTAAAGACATGGCATTTAAACCAGTGCATAAAATCAGCCGCCCGGCTACACGGCCTGATCCATGTTATGATTGAAAGACCAGCTGAACCTGTGCCTTGCTGGGGTGGGTACTAGGCTGACTGTTAGCATGGGTGTCGATTACTGCTTTCCCCCATTAGAGGCGTAGCAACTATACCATTATCCATCTACTAACCTAATCAGGAATTCAATTCAACCACGTCACTAGGGTTTTTCCTTATCACATTTAGCCATGCCGAATGCCGATAATGCTTCAGAGTTTTGAGATTTGCACCGAGAGGCAGCAATGAGTTGTATTTAAAGTCCCAGATGCCATCGATCACTTGTTGACACCAGGATACAGTATCGCGCTTTCTATATTGTCTTATTTAGGGCTTGAAATCCAAAAATAGTTATCAACGTAGCTGTGAATTGAGTGGTATTTTCTTCCGAGCGCACACCCCATTGTAAAGTTATTGTTGGCGACACTAGATTATGTCTACTACCTGATGCTTATAGTGGAGACTTGGTTCTGGCTTGGGAGACTTTTTTATAAGCATTAGAGACTGAAAGAAAGATTTTGGGTATCTAATCTTTCTGGCAATGATGGACCGCTTAAACAGCCCCCGGCCACTAATGCTACAGCGCAAATACCAATTGTCATAGCGTCTATTTTTGGCGTTTATTTGGCGACCCTAGTTCCACAAGACAGCAAATCTCCAATAGGCTGTGATTAATTATAAATTAATTCGTGCAGCTAGGTACCTGGTCGCAGAGAATGTTTTGGCACACAATGGTAGGTTTTTGGAATTTATCATAGAAGTTCGCCAAATGAAGCCGTGGGATTGAGAAAATTTTGTCCATCGCAAAGATGAGTCTCCCGCCTCGGCTTAAGCGGCACAAGACGAGAAGAGCATTGCCGATGTGCCGCGTTTCAGCGGGTTTGCTTACACATCAGGCTTGACATGCCAAGCCATCAATCAAAATACAACACTCATTGTCTCGCCATCCAATGAGGTCATTGATTCCTCTCTCTGGTTGGGCCGCCGTCAAAGTGGAGCCGAGGCAAATAAATACGCCATCACCAACGTACTCATCACCTGACTACTGGCCCCCCGCGCGTGACAATAAATGCTCGACGAGAAATATATCGTCGCCGGCATTGTCCGGATTGAATGCACATGAGGCTCTGGCTCATCAGCACTCGCCGCCGCTTCTCTGTGATAGCCCTATTAAACATCCGTGCATCGAAACTAAGCCCACCATGGATACTCTCCCGCCCGAGCTGATATCCCAAATTGTCTCGTATCTCATAGAGGCGAGAGAGTTTGGATGGGAAGAAATGTCGTTTGGCGTATATCCTCGCGTCGCCGAGTACGCCACTATTTCCCGTCAATGGCAGAGTGCCATCGAAGCCATTACTTTTCGTCGCCTGTCATTAAACTACGACAGGCTTGTCGCAGCAGAAGCGAAAGGCTATCTTACCCCGGCCCGCCTTGCGCATACGCGCTGCGTCCTATTTGATTTCACATTTCCGCATTTATGGGCTCCCGAGCCAACTAATCCTGAAGAACGAAACAGACAGTTCGTCTTCAACAGGAGCTCGGAGCTGCTGTTCAATCTGCTCGGCCGACTTCCACAATACGAAAAGCCCTTGGTCTCTTTGATTTGCACCAAATCGGGCTACTTCCAGGGTCTCCCTTCTATGCAATCCGAGATATTTAGAAAAGGCGACAGTGAGCATCTGGAACTATCCTCAGAATGGGACCGACACGTCAAAAATACATCCGCTATTTACAAGTTTGAGGCTACCCTGTGGTCATCAGAATACCCCGTTGCACCAAATTCACTCAACTTGATGGCTAGCAAGATGACAAAATTGGAGCAGGTCAAGTGGTGGCTGAGAGATGAGCACGAAAGGAACGCTGCCTCGGTGCGCCAAAGAACAAGTAGGTCCTAAACTGACAGATGAATTCACTGCAGTCGTTCGTCCCTGTGACTGATGTGTGGTTGTAGTGTTTGCAGAGACCTTGGAAAAACTACCAAGATCGATAAAAGGCTTTAATTTTGAATATTCTCGACCCCTCCCCGGGACCGAGTCCCGCCGTTCGATAAGCCTCATGCCTCCCAACGCCCCAAGAGATTTGCTAAGTGAGGCCTTCCGCAAATTTACCCAAAGAGATGGACTTGAGATGTGTGAGATTCATGGCAGCTTGGATAGTACAATTCTGTGGCCCCAATCGACAGATTCCGGCGACAATTCGTCTTGGCCCACTTTGGAGCACCTTCGCATTAGTTTGGATGAGATATTACCTTGTGGTCAAAGCATCGGGGTCTCGCTCGACGACGGCAAACCTTACTTTGGACCCGAAAATATGCGCTATTTGAGCGGCGAAGAATCAACCTACGACCAGGCCATCCTAAATCAGTTTGCTCTGGCTGCAGCATGGGGCGCTCGCCATATGCCGAATATGAAGAATTTAAAAGTTGTCTGTGAAGGCTGGGCAGATATGGGCATCGGGTTTAGAATTCCAGCTGCGGGGGAGCCTTGCCTTGAATTTACAGGGAAGCCGATCCTGCTACAACCCAGCGAAGAGACCCTGGACGCTTGGAGCGAGACTGTAAAGGCGCATGGCCTTGAGTGGAATATACGAATAGGACATTGACTTGTGGTCTGAGAGAATGAGTTGAAGGAATTCTTGTCTTAGCGGTTTTTAAGCATCTACTTAGCGATGAATTTACTCCTGATTGATTTTAGACACCCAAGTTTTCCAACCTGTTAGCAGGTGCTCCCAAGGTTGTTTCCATGGTGAGATGGGAAGTGGAATTTGGGCCATTTGACACGTTATAGAGGCTATTACCACGCAGTTAAGCGGCTACTCAAAGGTCACAAGGTCAATTGGCATGGATGATGATGAGCGGTAGGTGGCGTGGCTGGCTTTAGGGTACGAATGCGGTTGGGAGGGGAGGTTGCCGAGCTGTTGTAGCGGATCAGGAAATTTAAAGCCAACAATAAGGGTGTTGAAAGCAGGATACCGCTGTATTTTGCTACTTTAAAAGGCTTGGAAAGCATCGTAAATATCTACTGAGAGCTTCCTATCACAAGGTTGATCGTCATGGGGCTGTTAGTTGGTTGTCATGGACAACGCCATCTAAACTATGATTGGCCGCCGCCTTGCATTGCATTGAAAGCAAAGGACAAGAAATAGCTTAAATCATGCATCACTCTAATTTTTACTATAAAAAGCACCTGCTTCTCAAGCACCGAGCGTCACGCGCAATTCGTTGAATCGCGAGCTGGTCTGAGGGGAAATTGTGGGCCTTCTGACACGATCCGGTTATTTTGCCTTGGAAGCGGATGAATGATCGGCTGGGCGGATTGATGACATCGTGTGAGAAAAGAGGGGAAGTGAAGGAGTTGAACAAGTGTCTTGCAGCTTCATGAACGCCTGGCTCGATTTTTTTCCAGAGGCACTGTGCGATTCCCTTCATCGAACGCTTCATGATGCGACTCCCCACTGTTTCTGCGCTGGTGTTGCAGTGGGCTGCGGTGCTGGTCGCAGCGGGCCAAGCACCCCAATTCCACAACTCTGCCCGCCATGCCGCCGCTGACCCTTACGTCTTCTACGACTCCAAGAGCGGTCAATACTATGCGTATTCCACTGAAGGCGCCGACTCTGGAAGCAATTTCGCCATCTACAGCAGCCCGGACTTGTCCACTTGGCACAAGCAGCCGGGCGGGGTGCTGAAAGCTTGCTACGATGGTGATATGAACCGCATTGCGGGCGGCCAGGCCTGCTGGGCCCGCGATTGGTTTTGGGCGCCGGAGACGTACTACAATGAAAAGACGGGATGGTACTTTTTCTTCTTTGCTGGCCGACTGCGCGAAGACTTGACCAAGGACTACTTCCGCTACTCTGCGTTCGAGGAGCCCTCCAAGCTGGGCGTGGCTGTATCCCGCTCGCCCACGGGTCCGTTCAAGGAGATTGAGTCAAAGCCCATTGGCTACTATCCGTTCGATCCCGACTATCACGATGTCAATCTCATCATGGACGACAAGCAATTGCTGCCTCCGCACAGTCTCAGCAAGGGCCAGACCGCGCCAAAAGGCACCTTTATTCCCACCATTGATGCAAACATCTTCTTCGACAAGGATGGCCGCATCTATCTGTACACTTCTCGGAATGCGTACCGCAATTGGAACTGGGACGAGACCTTGGGCAAGTACATTGAGGAATCCAACATTATTGTGGTCGAGCTCGAGCGCGACTGGTGGGATGACCCGACCGCGTCGATCATGCCCGAGGTCGTCTCTTCTCAGATAAACGTGCACGTCGAGGATGCGCCAAGCCTTCCTGCGAATATCAGTTCATACAATGGAACCGGCGAGATTGGCAACCCGCCACGCAAGGATGGCTGGAAGACGGTTATTTCCTACGCCGCGGATCCGCAGGAGTGGGAGAACTTCCACGTCAACGACTACCAGAAATACAACGGCACGCGCAAAGACCGGCGCTGGTCCGAAGGGAGCACGACGATTCGCAGATCCGGCGTCAACGGCAAGCCGGTGTACCTGCTCACCTACAGCGCCAACAACTATGAAGCATCCAACTACGGCGTGGGCTTTGCGACGGCCGAGTCCCCGTTCGGCCCTTTTCACAAATCGTCTCGCAACCCCATCTTGTCTCAGGATCCGGATGCCGAGATCCCTATCTATTCCACCGGCCACGGCAGCATTGTCTCATCGCCCCCGCGCAAGAGCAGTGAAAAGGTGGGCGCGCAGGAGGTCACTCTGCAAACTCCAGAAGGAGCCGAGCTGTTTTACGTCCATCATGCTCGTAACGAGACCACGCGCGATCGGTCTATTTACACCACTAGATTGAATCTCAATGAATCGAGCATTTATGTGGGCTCTAATGATGCCCTCAGCACGCACTTGACATCGCTCGATCAACCATTGCCAAAGTGGACGTATCCGATTCAAATCAAAGCCAGTTGCTATGGAAAAAGGTATTTTGTCCAGGTTGTATCGAAACCTGGTGCTCCGTTCGATTTGACCGAAGGCACCAACAGGATTGTCGCTTTGCCTGGAACCAAGGAAGCGACGTCTGTCGAGCAAGATGCAACATCGGAGGGATCGTTTGTTCTCAAATTCGACGAGAATAGGATCAAGACCCTGGCTTATCAGAGATTGAGCGTAAACGGCAGTTGGTCGACGGTTGCTACGAAGCGGGTCACATGTACATAGTTTGGCGACGCCATATCGGGATGCCCGAGACAGGCCAAGGTCTCGATGTGCAACGAAGAGTGGGATGCCCAGACCTTGGTGGGTTGCAAGGCCGAGACAGGTGTAGAGGGCGATCATATGAATAAGACTTGCAACGTTCGCTGTGAAACATGGGGCGACTTGTGTACTCGTGGACCCTAGGCACTAGCTAATGCCTGATCTGGCTACCGAATAAAAAGCGAAGCGGATCCCCTCATTCGGTCTTATTTCTTTAGGCTGTGATCACATACATGCGGGCTCGGGTTCTTGGATCCCACGCCTCCGGATCGTCGTAAAGCATAAACCGGAGCTAATAAATTGGGCCCTGGCTCTTTTTTTTTGCGTGGCCGCGAAGCACGGAAGACCACCCCATTGGCTCCTCCGGGTTGGCCCTGCGTGTCCCCGGTAGCCTTGCACCAATGAAGACCCGCAGGACATTTTTCGCGGTGATGATATCATCTCAGCTCGCCATCACGAAACCAAACTCGGTTAATCCTGACTGGCTCAGCACCCGCGTTTGGACGGCAGTTGGAGCTTGACTTCAAAGTTGTCCGTTTTGGGAAGGCGAGATAGAATAGCTCAGCCATCGGATGATGAAAAAGAGCGCCAAGATGTTGAATCAAGAAATCTAGAGTTCGATAGATACCGGTGGGAGCCGAGCATTGCGCGTAGCTTAAGACGCCACCATTATGGAATAGAAAATAAGGTAGCGGCCCTCAAAAATTCAATGCGGAGAGCCTCGGGATTGGCCTCTTGATCAAAACGGCGAATCGAAGGTTACCCAAATGCAATCTCGCTAGTTTTAAGTAACAAGGGCTTTCGTGAAACCCCATCGATTGGTTCCAGAACACCAGGTCTGGGTTCATGACGCCATCATGCCAAGAATAGGCCCATCTGCACCACGCGAGGCTATCTCATGTCTTGGATGTTCAGTGGGGCCGAGCAAGGTCAAACTTTTGGGGAAACGATGAAACTAAACCGAGACTAGAAGCTGCACCGTTTGTCGTTTCTGTGGGAGAACCGAAGCGTAATGCCACCAGCGCTGGGCGAATGGCAGCGGCAATTGTGTCATCCTCGGCATGTTTCGCGTCGAAGTGGGATGCGAAGCGCTTTGGCCCTGGCTGGCTTTCCTGATACATATATGGGGGATTGGGCGGAGGCTCCAAGGGATTCGAGGGAAAAAAGGACTCCAGTCTTGTCTGACCCTCTTTCCCCTTCGACGCGTCCATCGCCCGCAGCCATGGTGTTCGCCAATCTCTTCGGAGGCAATGGCTCCAAGTCGGAATCGACGCTTCAGCCCGACACCGAGGCAAGCGACTCAGAGCCGTCCATTATTCACGATGGAGGTCTTGCGTATACCCGTGTTGTGGGAGGAAACGGCTCAAAGGCGACGTACCAGGAGGCTGTCGGTGCACCTGTCGAGGCTAATTCCCCGTTGGGATATCACGTGAATTGGGTGACCGTGATATTCCTCAATATCAACATGTAAGGCGAAGAGAATGGGCATATTGGGATGAAGCTGACCGAGAATAGGATGGTGGGAACGGGTATCTTTTCAACGCGTGAGTAAAGTCTTATGCTCGCTTTTACTACTGCTAACGCACTATATAGCCGCTAGTATTCTGAACCGAGCTGGGTCTGTTGGTCTGGCCCTGATTATTTGGGTCATTGGTTTCCTCATGGCTGCTGCCGGTTTTAGCGTCTACCTCGAACTGGCCAGCTATTTCCCCAATCGCAGCGGCTCCGAAGTCGTCTACCTCGAGCAGGCCTATCCCAGACCGAAGCACTTTTTCCCGGTGACATTCGCCATTCAATCGGTGCTGCTCTCATTCAGCAGTAGCAATGCCGTTGTTTTGTCTCGCTATCTGTGGAGAATGACCGATACGACCCCCAGCGAGTGGCAAATGCGCGGTGTTGCCATTGCCGCGTATACATTGGCTGTCATTTTCGTCATTGCTCACAACAAGTACTCGCTTTGGTTGTCCAACTTTATCGGTGTGCTCAAGCTCCTGACACTTGTATTGTGAGTGCAAGATTCCCTACAGTGGAGCGTACAGTACTAACCTCCGAGCAGCATCAGCATCTCTGGTTTCGTTGTGCTGGGCGGCCACGTCGATCGAGTTCCCGACCCACAGGCCAACTTCCGCAACGCATTCGACGGAGAAACACCCAACGGAAACGATCTTGCCAGTGCGTTTGTCAGCATCGTCTTCTCATACGCAGGCTACTACAACGCGTTCAACGTGGTCAACGAGATCAAGAACCCGATTCCTACTCTCAAGAGAAACGGCACCATTTCTCTGCTTGTTGTAGCTATTTTGTACATGCTGTGCAACATTGCCTATTTTGCCACGGTTCCCAAGGACGAGTTCAAAGGTATGGCCCAATTCCTCTGTATGAGGGCGTTTGCTAATAGCTTCTCAAGGGGCGAGCGAGATTGCGGCTTCTATTTTCTTCACCAAGCTGTTCGGAGACAGCAAATCCGCCGCCAACGTCCTCAACTTCCTGGTGCTGCTGAGCGCGTTCGGTAATCTTCTTGCCGTCTTGATTGGTTCCTCGCGAATGCTGCGAGAAATTGGAAGGTAATATTTCGAACCCAGAGTCGCGTCTATAAATCAAGAAACTAACACCTTCTAGACAAGGAGTTTTGCCCTGGACCAACTTTTGGGTGTCGACAAAGCCTTTCGGCACACCTCTGGGTCCCTACCTGTTGAAATGGGTCTTGACCTTTATCATGATTGTCGCGCCCCCGGCTGGAGACGCTTTCACTTTCGGTAATTGCAAATTAACCACTGATCACTCTTCACCTGCTAACCTTGCCAAGTCGTGAGTCTCAACACGTACCCATCGGCCATTTTCAACCTGGCCATGGCCCTCGGCGTGTACGTCATCCGAAGGCGCCGCAAGCGCTCGGGGCTCGGCCGCAGCGAATTCAAGGCCTGGCACGTCACCGTCATCTTCTACAACCTCATCCAGGTCTTCATCCTCGCGATGCCCTGGTGGCCGCCGAAGGGAGGTGCCTATGCCGGAGACGTCAGCTTCTGGTACGCCACGTACTGCGTGGTTGGCATCGGAATGTAAGTTGTTCCCGACCGCCGAGACTTTTTTTTTTTACCCGCCCGCTGACTTATTCTGTCCCAGTCTTATTGTGTGTGGCCTATACTACGTTTTGTGGATGTTCTGGCTCCCCAAGTGGAGAGGATACGAGATTCGAAGCGAGATTGCAGACATTGACGACAACGGCGCCAACGCTCACCGTCTTGTCAAGGTGCCAAAGGCGGACCTGGCCAAGTGGGATGAGGAGCACGATGAGGCTGGAAATCTCCGGCAGCGAAATGTGGTCGTCTCGGAAGAGGTGGAGTTCAAGGCATGAGCGGATGTGCGCGAGATTAGCTTTCTTCATGCCAAGGCCAGCCAATCACCTCCCAGCTTGAACGAGGCCATTGGACTCCCAGGGCGCATGCTCGAGCATGCCATTGTATATATTTTTCGGTTTTAAAACACGATAATACCAAAGTTTGATCATGCCATCCATCGCAGCCAATGGCGCTGTGCGCATAGTGAGCTTACCACCGCGCCGGCAGCACCAAAGGCCCGAGGCTCATCGCCGAGGTCGTTGGCGCGGGTGCCGTGGAACGAATAGGGTAATTAGTAGCCGGCCGACCCGACTCACTATCTTTGCCAATGGCCTGGTCGTACTCGGAAGTGCATTCGTAATCTGGCCAGTGCTCTAGAAGGGTCCTTTATGGACGATCCGGTTGAGCCGCGCTGGGCAAATTAAGGTTCGGCTACTAGCCCGGTATAAAATTGTACTTGGTGACGAACCCGAATTCACCGTCCGGAAGCAAAAAACCAAATCAGATCCGAATAAAAAATACCATCATGAATGTCATAGTCACCGGTTCGACCGGTCTTGTAGGTGGCGCCGTCATCCGCGAGTGCATCGCGAACCCAGTCATCTCGCACGCGTTTGTGCTCTCGCGGAAGAAACTCCCCGACCGCATTACGGGGCACCCCAAGGTGACAGTCATCATGCATGGTGACTTCTCTACCTACCCCCCCGAATTACTGCAGAAACTTTCCGAATGCGAAGCCTGCATATGGTGCGTTGTAGCACAAAAAAGCGAGTGGTGCGTTGAAACGCAAGGCTGACTCACATTCTTGCTGTCAGGGCGATCGGTGGGCGGGCATCACAGTTTCCCGACCTGGCGACATTTCGAAAAGTTTCCATAGACTACACCCTAAACGCCGCCAAAGCATTCATGGAACATCTAGTACCACAGCTGCCGCAAAACCGGAGGTTCCGGTTCGTTTTTTGCAGCGGGAAATACGCCGAGTGGGATCAGGAAAAGTCGCTGAAGTTCATGGCCGACACGCGACAGGTCAAGGTTTGTATTCCCCAATGCATTTCGAACCAGCGTTTTGATTGGCGCTAAACTCGCATTTCAGGGGCAAGTCGAAAAACAGCTGTGTGAACTCGCAGATAACAAAGACAATCGTCTGGATGTGTTTTGCGCGCGGCCAAGCGGGATAGTGCCATCAGATATACACATCCTGGGGAAATTAACTGGAAAGCTGTTCGACACAATCAAGGCTCAGGACCTGGCCAAAGCTCTCGTTCACCTTGCGCTGGATGGGGGGAAGAATCAGATTGTCGAGTGCGATGAGTTGATGCGGATTCGGTAATGGCCACGGTGAGCCATTTGTTGTCATGACCTCTAACGTTGTATCAGCTTGCTCTTCTAATTCTTTATACTTCTTCTTACATATTGGGATAGAAATAGAAATAATACCCAGGTTATTATGCGAATCAATATCATTTCATTTCACCTCATGTCTTCTTCCTTCATTGAAGCGCTCATAAGAAGTCGGGTCAAGGACATGGGCTTGGGCAAGAGCTAGACGCATGGCGCAGATTAGCAACTCACAAGTGATTTGAGCTCAATTTATAACCAAACTAATTTCAAAGACACTTATCTAGTTTATATATACTGGGTCAAGCGCGCAGAGTGGCTGAGTTCACCTGATCGGCAATCTGGCAGCTGAGCGGGTCCATCTCAAATCCTGGACACTGACCTCGAAAGCAGGCTAACGATAACTGGTCGCCTGATCGTATTGTCGGCAACCTGCCATCGGCAATATGACCCAGGCCCAATTGCCGACAAGCACTGATCAGCGACATCCTCTATCCTATCTGGTGATGGAAGGGATCCGGGCCCATCGGTTGCTAATTAAACAGGGCGGGGTTGCCCGGTATTTATCGCATAGCATACTGCAATTGACACCCCGAGATTATAAAGCTGTTGTGCGCCCTGCAGCCGTGAGCCATCCAATACCCAACGCTATGCAATCGTCGTGATGAAGCACCACGTCACCGCCAGCGCCCTTGCTCTGGCCATTGGGGCACTTGCCGGCCCAACTGTCAAAGTGCAAAATGGCACCTATGAGGGCCTCTCACTGCCCGAGGCCAAGCAAGAGCATTTCCTGGGAATGCCATTCGCGCAACCTCCAGTTGGCGATTTGCGATTCCGAGGCCCGCAGCACCTGAACAGCACTTGGGCTGGCAAAAGGAACGCCACTGAATTTGGCGATGCATGCATGCAATATGTGGTAAGCGCTCAGGTTGCTGATTTATGTGGAGGGTTTGGAACTAAGGACTCAGGCGCCTCCTGGTGTTGTGCCCATGTCTGAGGACTGCCTCACCATCAACGTCTTTCGGCCAACGGTCCAAAGTGCAAAGAGACTCCCAGTTGCAGTTTGGATATACGGGTGCGTTCAGACGATCACATCAGACACTTTCAGATCTAATAACCTTTTAGTGGAGGCCTCTACTCTGGCGTGTCTGCCAGCTACAACATGACCAATTTTGTCAAGCAATCCGTTGCGGCCGGAAAGCCCATCATCACGGTTTCCATGAATTATCGCCTGAGTGCCTTTGGGTTCCTTTGGGGTTCTGAGGAGCTCAACTCCACTGGCTCGGCTAACAACGGTCTCCGCGACCAGCGCTTGGCGCTTCAATGGATCCGGGAAAACATCGAGGCCTTTGGGGGCGACCCTGAGAAAGTCACCATCTTTGGAGAGAGCGCCGGTGGCCTTTCAGTTGGAAAACAGCTGATTGCGTATGGCGGTCGCAATGACAAATTGTTCCGAGGCGCTATCCTGCAAAGCGGCGGCATGGTCGAAAAGTGGCCTTACAACATTATCGACTCGGCCGCTTACATGAAGGACCTGTACCAGAACCTGACCGTCACCACTGGGTGCGAGGGTGAGTCATCGGAACTCGAGTGCCTGCGAGCTTTACCCGTGGAAACACTTTCCAAGGCACTTAATGTCAGCGACACACCAGTATTTTCCGGAACGGGGCTCGGGCCCTGGTTGACGGTCGTTGATGGCGACTTCCTGCAGGACGGCCCGTCCGAGAGTCTGTTGAAGGGGCACTTTAACAAGGTCCCCATCATGTACACCACTACAATAGACGAGGCCACCGTATTTGGGTTTACTGACCCAGTGGACACCGACGCCGAGTTCCGAGCTTTTGTTGCTGCCGGAGGTCCCGACGAGGCGACTGTCTCGGTCATTGAGACTTTGTATCCCAATGTCAACGCCCTAGGCCTCCCAGCCGGCTACACGCCGCCCGATAATGACACTCTCGGGCTTCAGTATAAGCGCGTGGTTGCGTATCACACCGATGCGGTGGAGACAACCTCTCGGCGATTCACCGTCGATACCTGGGCAGCTCACGGTGGCACCGTGTACTCGGGGAGGATTAATGTTCTCGACCCGGACACCGCCGCCTACCTCGGCTCTCATCATGCGGTTGACAATAACTATGTTTTCAATACCATCGATACTGAAAACAAGGCACTTCAGGAGCTGTCCAAGTTGATGAGTCGAACATGGGCGTCCTTTGTCAGCGACTTGGATCCCAACTACCACGGACGTAAGTTTCACGCCTCGAAGCATCAGATAGCTGCTAACCAACTACTTCTAGTCAAGGGATACCCACAGTGGCCCCTTCGAAACACAACCACCTCGGCCGAGGTTGGGAAGAACTTTGTGTTTAACGGTGATGGAGCGAATAGTACAAAGTCTTATGTTGAGTCAGACGATTATCGTTTGGCCCAGACCATGTACATTCAAAGTATTTTGCAAAGCCAGCTATATTATTAGTTATTTTATATAGGCACATGCCGTGGAACATATGGTTTATTCATAAAATCATATCCTATTCAATTGAAGGTGACATGATATCACCGCTATGGCAATACTATTTGAACGAACGATTCTCTATTAAGGAGAAAAGTGAAACTCTTCTGGTACGGCCAGGGCCAACTTCGCTTTTACATCTGCGGGGTTAGAGCTTGTGGCAACAGTCACTTCATGTTCGCCAGCTTCAACGCTCCATTCTTGTTTTGTTGCGTCACCAGCCTCGTTCCAGTATGCAATCTCACTGCGACCAAATGAAATCGTGACCTGCTTGATCTCGCCAGGCTGCAGGTGTACCTTGTCGAATCCTACCAAGGCCTTAGGTGGCCTTCCCTTGTCCGATGGAGATTTTGGTGGCGCAACGTAGGCTTGCACAATTTCTGATCCCGCCTTGGAGCCAGTGTTCTTCACATTGACAGAAACAACGACGGCATCGTCGTTCGTCGTCGAGGCATTGATTTGCCCCGAGATGGTGGCATCACTGAGCTCAAAGGTAGTGTAGCTCAAGCCGTGTCCAAATGGGAACAGTGGCTCCTTTTCAGTGCCGTAATGCTTGTCAAAGTGACGGTAGCCGACGTTTACTCCCTCGACATACTCGACTTGCAAGCTATCATAGCTATCAAGTCCAAAGTTGCCATAGCATGCAGTATGCTCGTACTTCTTGGGCCATGAAACCGGCAGCTTTCCGCTTGGGTTTGTCTCTCCCAAGAGAACATCCAAAATGGAGTTGCCGCTCTCTTGGCCGGCATACCATGCCTGGAGAACAGCGGGGACCTTTTCCAGCCAGGGAAGCTCCACGGCTACTCCGGTAGTATTGACAACGATGGTGTTGGAGTTGACATTGGCAACACCGGAGATCAGCGCGTCCTGAGAACCATCGGCAGGAAGCCTCATGGTGGCCATATCCTGACCCTCAGTCTCCCACTGGGTCGTGTTTCCGACGAAGCAAATAGCAATGTCGGCCTCCTTGGCGAGCGCGACAGCTTCGGCCAGTAAATCAGTCTCCATCTCGGCCTGTGCGACAAAGCCCAGGTGAGCTCCAAGCCAGTCGTCTACCAAGTGAAGATCCGACCTTTTAATGGGCGGGATAATGGTTTCGACAAGAATTTCGTAGGTTTTGGACTTGTCAAATGAAAATTGGAACTGATGCTCCTTCTGTACACCAAGGAGAAACTCCATCGAATCCTTGGTCTGCTCCGGTTGCTCGTACACAAGCGACCAATTCACGAACAGCTTGGACGGTCCGAGACTGGAAAAGCTGAGGTAGTGTTCGCCAGTCTCAGGTGGAGTGTAAGTAGATCGGAATCGGGCGGATTGTGCCCCCTTGGCGTCCTCATCCATTATGCTAACAAGATTCCCGCTAGGGAAGTTCTTGATGTTCATAGGGGTTCCAGAATAGTCCTTTGACTTGAATAACTGGCCCGTAAATCCTGTTTCGCCGTTTGAATCAACGAGACCGGCCTGGAGGTCAGGGTAGGTGCGGAAGATGTGAGCACCTAAACGCCACATCGATTGTTAGCAGATTGGACCCTAAAATGGCGAGGTTTGCTTACCCTTTGAACTGGTAATCTCAATGTCAGATCCTAGTCGCTCCTTGAACGCATCATAAGGGTTCACTTTATAATGGCAGTTCAGGGAGGCGCTGCCACCGCCATGAGCAGCTGCATACTTTGCCAATGGGCCCAGCAGAGCTATCTTGCGGATCTTCTTAGGTTCTAGAGGAAGGATTTCTCGCTCGTTCTTTAGGAGAACGATTCCTTCACTTCCAGCTTCACGGATCAAGGCCCGATGCTCCGGCAGGTCCACGGCACTTTCAGGCACAGATTCCTTTCGGTCAGTAAATTTACCAGTGCGCTTTAAAAGTGCAAGTAGTGCGAAGATGGACTTGTCCACCTCCTCAACTTTAAGCGAGCCATCTTCAACCGCTTTAACGAGACGGTCTACATGTCGGTGGTATGGCGGGCCAGGCATTTCGAGGTCAAGACTGAGTGGGTTGGTTAGTTGCGTCTGTGCTTACAACACCTGGAAATGCTTACCCGTGCTTGACACTGTCCACGCAATTGGAGACAGCACCCCAATCACTCATGACGAGGCCATCAAATCCCCATTGGTTTCGGAGAATGTCTTGGAGAAAAGTTGATTGGGCGTCAATGTGAGCTCCGTTCACCTTGGGATAGCTTGTCATGATGCACCAAGGGTCAGCTCGCTTGACGACCAGTTCGAATGGCTTGAGATAAATTTCTCTGTCCCTGCGGATTAGAATTTGTAAACAAGGCAAATTTTGATTTGCACTCACCGAAGCGCCCGTTCTGAAATGGTTTCATTGACAGTAAAACGCCTTGTGTCTTGCTCATTCGCAGCATAATGCTTCACCGTGGCAGCCACTCTTTCGCTCTGCAGGCCCTTGACGTATTCAGTCGCTAACAGCCCAGACAACAGAGGATCTTCCGAAAACGACTCAAAGTTCCTGCCACCCAAAGGCGACCTGTGAGGACAAACAGTAGGTCCCAAAAGCACATATGCGCCCTTTGTCTGACATTCTTGGCCCAGTGCTTTTCCCACGCGCCGGGTAATGTCTCTATTGAAGGAGGCGGCAATGGAGACACAGGCTGGGAAGCAAGCGGCGGTCGTACCGTTGAAGAAATCGGCACCGCGTGCACCATTTGGGCCGTCACTGACCTGTTTGTTTCATCATATAAGTTTCAACCCTGGTACAAAATAACACCCTGGCCTGCATGGGGAAGAGTTCTCGCGGCAACTGACCTTCAAGGCTGGAATATCCAGACGCTCAACGGCATGAGTTTCCCATGTGTTACGACCGGCAAGCATTGCCAGCTTCTCTTCCAAGCTGAGCTTGGACAAGAGAGCCCGGAGCTCTGCATCTGTTGGTTGGCCCATTGTGGCTGCTGCACAGAGTATGGGCTAAGCTAATTGGAACCGGGAGCTGGGCACCCCTGGCGTGAAACAAGTCGGGGCAATTAACAGCGAGCAAAGAAACGAGCAATAAAGTTCCCCGCGCCAAAGATGGGGATCGATATTTATACCGCTACTTGCCAAGCAATCATGATGCGAGAGATCCGGCCATGATGGCTTGAGGCTCCGGACCGGCCTTTCGGGTCAATTCCCAAAGCAATGGCACCGTCGACAGCGGCCTGCTCCGCGAGTAAGTGGACCTCGGTCACACGCCATTGTCAACAGGATGCTTGAATCAAGGAGTCGTACCAGAGTGGGCCTTTTAGAAGGCCCAGCCGTGCTCGACATGGGTGGATTCAGAGTTAGATGATACCCTGGGGCCCCACGAACGAGCTGAAGAACCCCAGACGGAGAATCCACGGAGAATCCTGCGATGCCTTGACTCGACCGGACCACGTCCCGATCCATCTCCACAGCACCATGACGAACGCACCCAACCTTGAATGGGGTTTCTCCAGCCTTTCTCCGGCCTTTTCGCATCCTAAATGACGGGCCGTAGCGTTGCAATTGGTCGCAAACTTGCCGACGACGCTTAAACTACGGCTGCGACCCCCGGAATATTGAACTAGAGCTGGGGCCCACGCAAACGTCTCCACCAGGTTCCCCAGATTGTGGGATGTCGAGCGAGAGGAGAGTTAGGGAGCGAGCAGGCGCACGGTTGTCGTTTACGACGCGGGATCATACCGCGTTGTAATAATGCCAAGGACTCAAAATACATAAAGAGAACAACATGGACGCTGGACGCGAGATGGCCGTCCAGGCCTTTGGCTCGCCCATCAACCTTCATCTGCTCCATCGGCAAAAAACACCTTGTTCCTCACTGATCTGCGTTACCAACTCTTGGGACCTCAGTTGCATCTTCACACGTCGCCATGGTGGACAAAAAGGGTGCAGTTGTCGGGGGACACGATCTCGAGGCCGATTCTCGGCCAGAGATGGCCGTGTCCCATTTGACTGCGCGGTTCGAGGCGCGAGAGCAATCTCTCACGAGAATGCAGTCCATCAAGGAAAACAGAAAACCCATTGCATGGTGTAGGTGTTTCCCCACGGTTCAAGTTGCGGTATTAGGCTAATCGCGCTCAAGGCATGTACATGTTCTTCCTCTGTATTACATGGGGGTATGATGGTCTCGCCGGTGGAGTAGTCGTGTCCATCGCGGAGTTCCGGAAAGACTTTGGAACCCTGTACCAGGGTGCTTATGTAGTCAATGCCAATTGGCAGCTTGGCTGGTCAGCCGCCACCATTTCCGGTAAGAGGATGCATTTCCCATTGAAACCCACCACACATCATCCCAGCTAACCATTGACCACCACCCCCCAGGTCTCATCTTTGGCGGTCTCATCACGGGCTTCACCGTCAACAAATGGGGTCGGCGGTCCAGCATTGCCGGAGCCTACCTGCTTAGCATTGCGGGCACGTTCCTCCAGGTATTCGCCAAGACCCCAGCCCACTTCTGGGGTGGGAAGCTGCTCACTGGTCTGCCCATGGGATGCTTTACCACGGTGGCTCCCACATATGCCTCCGAGGTCGCGCCGCTGTCAATCCGAGGTGCCATTACTTCCGGTGTCAACTTTTCCATCGTTGTGGGCCAATTGATCGGATACGGTGTGATGCGAGAGGCCTCAAAGTACCCCGACAGCCGCGCTTACAAAGTCTTGTTTGCCACGCAATGGGGATTCGCCGTCGTTGGCCTCGTTTTTCTACCGTGGTTCCCCGAGTAAGTGACGTGCACTAAAATCGTAAAGGAGAAATTATGTCTGACGTGGATTGCCAATTTCAGATCTCCCTACTGGCTTATGGCGCATGGCCAGGCTGACAAGGCTCGTGCCAACGTTGTAAAGCTTCATGATGACGATTATGATGTTGATGGCCACATGGCAGACATTCATGAATCGCTTGCTCGCCTAAACCAGAACAACGACTCACAGGGTTCAATGCTGGAGTGTCTGTCGAGGAAGCAGATCAGCCGCACGTTTACCTGCGTTATCATGGTCTTCATTCAGACTTGCAGTGGCAACGCCTGGGTTGTCGGTTACATGTCTTGTAGGTTTTCACACTAGTTCCACGCAAGCGGTTGCAAGACTAACACGGGGCTAGATTTCATGGAACTCGCCGGCATGGCTACATCCAAGGCTTTCGATACTAGTGTTGGACTTTGCGGCCTAATGGTGGTTGGCAACATGTGCGGCTGGTTCTTTGTCAAATGGCTAGGTCGTCGAGGAACAGCACTCTGGGGTACGGCAATTCTCGCCGTGACGCTGCTGTTCATCGGTATTCTGGCCGTCATTGACAAGCCTGGAGCCATTTGGGGACAGGTTGTTTTCATGGCCGTATGGTCGTTCAGTAAGTTTCCCTCCAAGCAAAATGCAGACAAAACGCAGCAGCTTACATTTCGCAGCATACCAAGCAACAATTGGAGCCGCCGCATGGCCCATTACTGCCGAGAACGCAACATCTCGACTGCGCGCCCCCACTCAGGCCATATCGACCATGGTGAATGGTCTGTCCTCGTCCATCTGGACCTTTGCGCTTCCATATGCAATCAACCCTGACGAGGGCAACATGGGCGGCAAGATTGCCTTCATCTTTGGCTCATGTCTTGTTGTTGCAACTGCTGTCGTTTACTTTGTCATACCCGAAACAGCCAAGCGCACGTACACTGAGATTGACGAGCTCTGGGGGCGGGGTATCCCGCCCCGCAAGTTTGGTGCCACCCAGATTATGACCGTTGAGGAGATGGAGGATAAGCATGAGGTGGAGGTCAAGCACGAGGCATGATCAACCACTGCGCGGGGCAACAGAACCAAGACACCAAGACAGTGGCATAGGTTGACGCAGGATGTTTATTGCAGAGATTTAATCACAATAGTAATGAAATGTGATCCTTATTTTGCCAAATTGATTGCCTCGCCGTGTTCCGTGAACTGCATCCACCCTAGAGCCAAGTAACCATTGCGCAACCCATTGAACCACCACGCTTTTAGGCGACTAATCCCGCGATCTACAATGACTCTCCCGATCGAAACCACCCATCCCACGGGTTTGTCAGGGGTATAACGGCCGGCATTGCGGAAAGGCTGTACATTTCCGGATACAAGACGCTAACGGATTAAGTTCAGGCTGCGGGGCCCAACGCCGCACAACGTTGAGTGACCCCCCAAAATAAGCCGAGGTTAAATTGTAGACGCGTGTCGTGCCAGCTAGCTGTGGTGGTGATTTGTTGTGTAGTGCACTTCTCGATACGCTGACCGAGAGGAGAGCAGCCAGCAATTGACAGGAAGCGACCACGGCGACAACCCCTGACCACAACCCTGCAGAGCTACCCCAATCCCCGCTAGCTTCCATTAATGTCGCAGAGCTCCAGAAAGGGTCGTCCAATTTCTCGGCGGGCCTGCGACCTGTGCCGCGAGCGCAAAACACAAGTGAGTTGAAGTGTTTTTGAAGTCGACGCGTCCTCGGCCGTTTGGTCGCGTGCGTCGCAGCCCCCCTGAGAAAAGCATGCAGTTCTAATCGTTTCTCCCTTGCGCGCAACAGTGTCTCTTTAATGATTCCACTGAGACCCAGTGCCAAAAGTGCGTCCAGGTCGGCGCTCCTTGCACCTTTCTTAGTGCCCGCAAGCCACGCGGGCCCCCGAGCAGGTAAAGACGCCCACCACACCGCCGAAGCAGTAGTAACCCTGGCCCTGACATTGCCTCGTCGTATATCACAGACGTGTCACAGAAGCCCGCCAACGTGCCACTCTCTCAGCCGAGTCGGGTGCCCAGAGCAGCCCGCTCGAGTTGCCAGCCGTCCAGCTGACTATTGCTCATTTCTTGCCCCATCAAGTTTTTCACACCGTCATTGAGGACTTTTTCGAGCGCATCTATCCTCTTGTGCCCCTCGTCGATGCTTCCGTGTTTAGGCGGCGCTTTGAGCAGCGCCACTATGATGTTGATGCCGCCTTCTTTCGCCTTTGCGTATCCGTGTGTGCATTGACGGTTGCATCTATCCGGCGGAAGCAAGCAGCTTATGGGCACTCGTGGTATTCGAGCGTCGAGGATATTGTCGACAAGGCGGTTCAGCTTATATTGCTCAGCCGCATTGTTCACGATGCCCAGTGGCAGAACCATCCGACCATCAATGGCATGATTGTCTCAACCATACTCGCCCTAGCTAACCATTACGCCGGACGGACGGTAGCTGGCTGGGGGTTTACGAGCGAAGCTATCCAGTTCTTCCGGGCTTTGGAGCTCGACAAGACGGATTCCTACGGCCAACTCGGCACCGCGGATGCAGAGCTTAGCAAGCGAACGTCGTGGATTCTCTTTATGCTTCAAGCGCAAGTGTCCCTTTATTCTAAACGCTTAGATCACTATGCTTTAGTTCTGTCTCTTAACAAGGCTTTTTACTGACAACTAGCAGGCATGATAGAATATCACACCTGGTACCACATACTGGATTGTCGTATAGTCCATCGCACATCGTTTGGGACTTCCTGATGCCGCGAGAGCTATTCAACGAGGAAGTTCTCGACGAAACTTGGAGTCAATCATCCGATACTACAATTTCCGACTACTCACCTACCCTCATATCCGGTTTCGTTGGACTCATCAAAGTCTTTCTTTCAATTGTTGATATTCTTCACAAGCTTTTCCCTGGAGCACCCCAGGCTTATAGCCTCGCGTACCAACTGAGTGTGCCCCGATTATCCTACGCCGAGCTTTACGACAGCTCATCGCCCGGGGCTAGCTCATCTGATATGCAAACCTTGCTGCAAGGTATCGAAAGGCTGAAAGCGGTTTTGCTCAATTTGCCACCTCACCTGAGCCTTTCTCACCACACACAGTCGGAAACTGGTATGGGGGTGGATGATACCAGTGGAGGGTATTTGTCAGCACAGTTTAGCATTATGCGGGCAAATATCCACATCACAGACCTGTATCTTCAATCAATGATATTGGAGATGTGCTTGGTTGAGCTTACAAAGCAAGGATATGGATCACCTCAAAATACTAATGTGTCGTTGCCACCTGGCGGAGATATAGCTGACACAAGCCAATATTCCATTCGTGATCGGCTCTGGACAATGAAGGAAGGTGTTGCTGAGGAGCTGCTCAAGGTTCTCCGGTCATGCTCGTATTGGAGCCTTGAATCGAATGGTCTATCTATGGTATGACGGACCTGTTGAATTTCCCCGCATCCTAACGCCCAGAAATCAAAGCAGCGTAGCCGCTAACATGTCCTAAACAGGTGCAAAAGATAAGAGAAATTGCTGCCACTCTGCTTCAAGGGAGTGAAGAGTTTCGTGTTTCGGAGGAGGTAAAATCGCGAATGCGGAACTATATTGCTCAGTTCGTGGAGGTTCTATCAATCATAGACTGTACCACGAACGATCCAAATAGAAGTCAATAACCACCAGGAGATGGATAGCTTGGATATGGTGGGGCGCGATGGTTTACCTGCTCGAGCGATGATGCACGATGTCGGCATGATTTTGGTACGGAAAGCAAGGCTCGGGTGGTATCCTCAGCATCGGCATAGAGTCGATAATCGCTGTGGTTATTCTGCTCGACTCTGTAGTGACAAAGACGAACAGTATATAAAAATAAAATAAACAAGCATAAATGAAACCTACTTTGGGACAGCTTTACCTTTTAGATTTGTGCGCATACTAAATCGCCGCGCATTGACGGAAATATCAGGGCAATTGGGCATCCCCGCTCCAATGTACTGGCCCAGCTCGAAATCGAAAGCCAGGTCCTGGATCAAACAGTTGACAGAGGTAGACATGTTCGTGCCATATGACATGTGGTGTTTGTACTTTAGAACGTTCACAGCATTGTCAGTCAACCTTCTCTGTAGTTTCATGGTACTGCGTCTTGGCTCGTGCAAAACGCCGGGGACCCGGAAGTCAATCGAGACGCTTATTTCTAATAAACTCGAATTAATGGTCTGCAACTGAGTCAGATTTTGACTGAAAATTTCCTTATTCCCTTGGGTTCGTATCCACTTAGCGCGGATCTGGTAGGGCCGATCCCAAAGAAGCAAGTCAATGGTAGGAGGCCCACTTGGAATTCAACAAGAGTTAGTTGACCAAAACTATTACTGCACTAAAAGGGGCCGTGGTTTTACTTGTTCCTGAATTCCGGGCTAAAAGAGATATTGATCTCCGCAAGAGGGGCGACGCGGTAGTGGAATGGAGGAATTGAACCGGAGCTTACTTTACAAACGACTGTTTAATTCGACACTAGACTGAGTCAGTCGCATCGAAGCAACTATTGTAAACCACCAAACCATCCAAATATCGACAGAGGTTATGAATGAAATAAATTAATACTTTTGCCTACAGGGTCACTGGCGCATTTGACGGAAAAGGGTACATTCCCACTCACCTTGCATTCAGTATTTCTCCGTGCGTGTGACTCGTTGCCCACTTAGATGATTTGAAGCGTGCATTGACAAATGTCGACCAGCTACCACCATGGCGCTAGAAAATCGATAGCCTCTGCATGAGTCTGCACTAGCTGCATCCGCCAGATCTGTTCGAGCTATTAGGGGGACATTGAGAGATGAGAAAAACTACACATGTAAGGCTGGTGGATATGCGCTTCATCTCTCATTTTGTGACAACCAAACACACTCGTTTCTACACCTAAAGCTATGTTTGCGCCGTACGTGTTGGCCTCTTCAGCATGGCTTTTGGGCACTGCCCTTGCTGCCTGTGGTACAATGGGATGCGATTCCGTCATTCCGCTGTATCTGGGGAGTTACGCAGGCGCAGGTCAATCGCCTGCGTGCGTATTTGACAAAAACAGCAATGCCCTCCTGGAACTCAAATATGTTGTCTGGTAAGTCTTTCCAAACCCATCATGAGGGGTGGGTGGAACTGACAGCCGTTGTGTAGCCCATGCAAAGCTGGAATGGAGCAGGCGAGTGTAAAATTTCAATATGAGGGCCAGGGCGCCTCAATAACAGGGCCCATTGGTGGCGCAACCTCCCTGCCAGCCTCGCAGGTTAAAACCCTTACAAGAACCTACTCCATTACGCCTGGATTGGTTGTGGATGGCGGCGGAGTGGTTGTTGTTCATGAAAACACGGTTTCTCTAGCCCCAGACTTTTCTTCGATAGCATCTACATCCGTTTCTTTCACCGTCACCAAGCTGCAGACAGTCAGCGTCGGCACGACTACAACTGTAAGCGACACGACTAGGACCACTAGTACTGTGCGTATCGCCGATATCCGGACTACGAATTGGCCTCCGCAGGTCACAGAAAGCTCGCGATGTGTAACTGGGACAAGAACCGAGACCGAGACGGATATCGTTACTTCAACCTCCACCTCGACTCCCAATTCTGTCTTCAGCACAATCACAGTGACCCAGACTCGGGCTGACACGTCTACTACAACCGAGACGACAAGCATCTCGCAAGAAACATCGATTAGTCGCTGCACTACGGGGACATTGACAGAGACTGCCTCAGCAAGCACCACATCGATTACGACAATTGTCACCCCGAGTCCTTCGACATCAATCAAGTCTGTAAGGAAGGATGTAACCATTACAAAGTATTACACAGAGACCATCAAGTCAAAACCAAAGACGGTTACAATTGCGGCAAAGAAGACAACCAACACGAAATACGCACCAGTCAAGACGATTACTCGAATGCATACCGCGACACCGCCTCCAAGAACTATTACAACGACTATTGTGTCCTCATCCACCATTTCGAGACTCTGTGTGGTCGCTGATGAACCGAGACGTAGGGTTGGCAAGCGTGTTCTGACTTCTACCACATTGCCTCCCGTAGTTGTGGAACCAAGCTGTGACGCGACGAGCGTAAAGACAGTCACAACCGGTCCCGTTGTGGTCATTTCGGAGACCCAAACTCTTACCGATTTCAGGACGGTTACTGTTACAGAGTTTACCGCAATTCCATTCGACCCGGCGACAACTACGACTTGTAGTTATGATAGCGATGTTGTAACGTCAACTTCGACAACCACGTCAACCAGCACCGTGGAAGCCTCCACTCCTACATCGGTTATCACCACAACCTCTACTCGCTTTGAGACATCTACTCAGACTGAGACATCTACCATCGCTCCTACGCCTCTGACTACTACTGTCTGCTCAAATGTTGCAACCACTGTCACAAGCACCCCGATCAGAACCGTGACAATCCAGTCTTATGCTAGTCGACAAACAATAACCTCAACGACCGTTCGCAGCTACACCCATACTGTCTCTAGCAAGAACACGATTAGTGTAGCGCCGCACCCTGCCACTGTCACTTTTACCCAGCATCCCCAGTGTCCCACGACCACGGTTCACCCGACAAAGATTGTCGAAGTTACCAAAACGATTCCATGCAAGTACATCACCAAGACGACAACCATTGTTGTCAAGGAGACCAAGTACCCCAACAAGCACCCGCCCATGTGTGCTGGTGCATTGGCTGCCCGTTAAAAGCAATGATTGGGAAAGTTAGAAACTAGACAAGAGGTGGAAATATTACACTTACCTTTCTGTGCGTTTCTAAATTAAGATGAGGATAGAAACTCTTATTAATGGGAACAAAATCACATTTTAAACTAAAATTATTCTAATAATGAGGCAGGTAGTATTATTCAAGGCTCCTTGGTCGAGACTATCAATGAAATAATAAATGAGAGGCTACCAAACTGAGGCTAAGTGAAAAATATGCCAGATAATTATTTATCCTTCCAGCTGATAAAGCCCCCCTAGAATCAGCCGTTGTAGACGTAGCCGTTGGTTGAAAACTTTTTGAATTTCCCGAACCCCCATTGTGTGTCGCTGTTATGACAGCCTACGTATCGTGAATTAGTATCTGTCTCTGGAATTAACCGACCTCTGCGCCTGGGCAAGCTCACCTCTGTATTATCAAGAACTGCAGCTGCAGATGCGCAATACTGGAATTCCCAAATTTCCGACGTTATCGGGGTTTTTCCGAGACACATTGAGCTTCCGTCAATGAAACAGCCAGAGGCCAGTGAAATAATGGATGGCTGACAGCGACAGCTGGTGATGTCTGCCGCCTTGCTATACGAGGATGAGCAGTCAGAAGTAGCCTGCGTTAACTGCACGCAAGTTGTTTCGGCATCCTGGCAAGCTTGTTGATCCAACGTCCTTGTGGGTTCAGGCACGGATGGCGTAGTAATACCAGTAACATATTTGGAGCAGGCATCATTCCAGTTGTAGATCCACTCATCTACCGAACTGTCCATGGAGTCAGACAAGGAGCATTGCCTGAATTCGCCCTTGCATCTTGAAAAAAAAAAAAAAAAAAGGTTAGTCTATGTAGAAGTCATCATCGGGTTCAGCACAAGCTTACCCTTCGTAGGCATTCAATAGCTCCTGCGTGCAAAAGCAGTCAATGGTTGCCTGCTTGGAAAGATCTTGACAGCTTTTCTCGATGCTGAGCGCCTTGTTACAGTTCGGGGAACCCGAGATATCCCCAATACACTTGCTTATATCGAGGTTCTGTGCATAGCACCCGGTCAAGGTGGCCATAAGAGCTGCGGAAGCAGCAGCAAGTTGAAATTGGAAGCGCATTGTGAGATGGATTATCGGGAGAATTGGCTGGCCCACGATCCCGGGCTCTGGGCGTTTGTCAAAACGGTTATATACGACTTGCCTGGGACAAACCCTAAATAAATGGTTGGAGGCGGGGAAAGCTAAGATATGGTCTAGAACCGGCACATGACAGCCCTATGACTCGGCTAAGGCGAGCGATAGCGCAGGAATGAGGGGATTGACCAATCCGGAGCAAAAAGCATGATTTTGGCGCGACATCTACTTGCTCAAGCTTCGGGTTAAGGCAAAAAAAGCTCGCAGCCGCACGAACTCGACCACCTTAGCCTGATTCAGCTTTCCCGTTTGCGTTAAGCAAGGCATTCTCGATTCTGCCCAACAGTTGGCCTAACAACATTCAAATAGCTGGGTGTCTAAGGATGGATGGACTTTCTTTGACTCGAATCGCGATGCGTGCTGTTCTCTCAAATCTCTAGAGCTTCACCTACCCATCATTGACCATGACCACAAACTCCCTGGGGTGGCTGTCCCATGCCATCCGCTGGCCCTCTCTGCTGGCTTTCGGCACTCTTGTCATTGCTCTCGCCGTCACAATAATTGGGCTGATGATCAAATCTTCTACTGGAAACGGATTCGTCACTATCCCCGCAACAAGCCTGAATGTGACTGCGACGGTTGGTGACCAAAGAGATCCTGTCCAGCTCAACGTGTCTTGGGATCTGGGTGTCCTCTGGACCACAGTACCCAGTTTTGTCTTTACCCTAATCAGCGCCTACTGGGCTTGGATAGCCGGAGCCATCTCTGACCGCCAACCATATGTCGAGCTGCGCAGGGAGCAAGGAGCCGACGCCAAAGGCTCGATCCTGTTGGACTACCGGCTTTTCCCTTCCATCTGGCGATGGTGGGTGGCATTTCGCCAATCCCACAAGGCAGTCGGCGCAACAACCTTGCTAGCTGTCCTTCTCAGTTACATCGTGGTGCCCTTTGCCGCACGTCTATTTGCGACAAAAGTCGTGCCCATATCAGAGGCGATGCCTGTTACGTACAACATGACGTACAACGGCTCCAACATGAATGCGGATATTGATTGGCGACCTGCTATAGACATCACCGGAGCTACATTGCTATATGGCGCAACGAATCTTGTTTGGACTGATAGCCAGGCTGCCTACCGGCCGTTCTCTGTCGATTCCAAGATCGCGGCAGGGGCAGAAGTAGAGGCCGAGTCCACGTCAAACTCTGTCCATCTCAACTGTCAATTCATAAGCGATTATAAAATGACATTCGGGGCAGGTGACTCGGGTGGAGGAGTGATCCGAGTCAGCGGAAGTGACAGAGGTTGCAACTTTCAGCAAAAGTTCGCAGTTGGCCAATCGCAGCAAGTATACTTGACCACCACGGCACAGACTGACTGCTCGTTGCAAGCAGACTACAGTCGCTTTGTCTTTACTGTTGGAAAATATTCTTCGTCTTCAAACACCAAGATTGATGACGTCAGCGTCATCTCTTGCATACCTCAGTATCGCCAAGTCGACGGCATATTGAAGGTTTCATCATTGGCTTCATCTCCAACCGTGCGCGCATTCACCGAAACTGGGACGCCAAACTCTCGTCGCCCGTACAAGTGGATACTATTTGAACGGGGCGTCATTGGCCCTGTTACTGTCAACTCGCGCGCAAAATGGTCGACGACAGATTTGGGAAACCTGATGCTATATAATGCCAAGATCTTACAGCCTTCGGATCCCTTTACAGCAGACAATTTGTTAAAATCCATTATACAAGTATTTAGCGCTGTCTATCTGAACGCGGTTGCGATTCACGGCTTCAACCCCACCCCAGCCGAGGTTCAAGATGGAATAGGCCACATCCCTACAACTCGGCTATTTGTCGTGGTCTGGGTAGCATCCATCATCATCGTTTTTCTATTTATATCTCTCTGTTCCGTCATTCACATCTTCTTCTACGTCCGGAAGAACCCAAGCATTTTGACTGAAGAACCCACGGGGTTGTTTTCAGCGGCTGCCATTCTGGATAGCAGTGACCTTCTTGGCGTTGCCTCCAGGATGTGGAGGGAGCCTGGATTTGATGGAAAGGCTCTCGAGAGAAGTAAGACCATGACGGAGGTAAATGGCAAGAATTGGGTGGCAAAGAGGGACGAGACGCGTAATAGATGGGTGATTGGAACTACCCAAATGACAACATCTAAGGCAGCAGCCACGGATAGTGCATAGGAGCTCAAGAATATGAATAAAACATTTATTTTTGCGTTCCATGATTTTGACCATACTAGAGGCACTAAACTAAAAGCAAGCTAGGTGCCAAAGTATTACTATATCATCACACGGGACATAGGCGTCCTTAAATCTTAATCATTTGTCAAGCTCCTACTGTGAAAAACGGATTCACAAATCAAATTAGGGCGAATATTGGTGTGTAATCATTTGCATGCTTTTAACAACTCTTCTAGTGGCGCCGTCTTGTCTAAATACTGGTTCGAAAGTCGCTCCATTTCACATTCCTCATCCTCCCTTACTCGGAATCAAACGGCCTCCGACCGCAGACGGCCCTGAAGCGAAAGAATGCGTGATAGTTACAGGATCGAATCTCTCGTCGGAGCTGCGCGCAATACACCCTGACGTCATCCATTTTCCAATCCAAAAGTTGGCTCGCCATGTACATGACATAACCTTCAAAATCCTGCTCTAGGGCCGCTTGGACATATTTACCGATTTGACGCATCCTGATATCTTTGGGCCATACACCAACGGGGATCTGTATACGTCAGTCAGTACGGTTTGTTTACCAAGTGACGCCACTCATACCTTTCGGTTTTCAATGCGAATGTCCACAAAGCCAGCCTCCTCCATACCTTTCCTTTGCAAATCATCTTCCAGAATCGTAAAAGGTTGGCCCAGCTTCTTCCCGCCCTCGATGAAGAATTTGCCCCACTCATGCAGAGCAGATGTGTCTGTCACGGTACCATCATCGCTCTCCATCATGGCCGAGGCTTCTTGGCTTTCTACCCAACCACCAGGTCGACACACCTTGAAGGCCTCTTTAAATAAAGCAGACCAGTCTCTTACACTTCCGACAAGATAACGCATGTGGATGTAGTCCATGGAACCGTGTTTGAAAGACCATTCTTTTGTTAAATCCTCAATATGGCTATCTGATATCAGTTTTGTGCACCAACAAAAAGCCGCCACGAGACTCACAATGACAAGTTAGGTGGAACCCATGATGGTTGGATGGGTGAGATGTCTGTCCCAATAACGGTTGTAGTGGGGAAATTATCGGCAAAATCACTATTTCAGGACTGTGAGTGATTGAGAATCAGGGATGCGGGTGCGACTTTATACATTGCCCAGATACCTTTGAGACTGATGTCAGCTTATTCTGTATGGCAGGAAAATGATTCTACAACCCACCTGTTCCTGTTCCAATATCAAGAACTGTCTAGACACTACGTTAGCGATGCTCGACTACGGTTGCAATTTACATACCTCGACCTTGTCCTTCAAAGGAGCTAAATGAAGCTTTTCATCGATAGTAAGGGTCAAAAAGTGATGACTAAAAAGTCAGAATATGCAGCTTCCAGGGCATGTTGAACCTACACAATGTCCATGGACTCATTTTGCTTATCATCGTTGGATGCCCTGTCAAAATCAGTATGCAGCCTGCAGCATGCGGCCCGCAGGCCTGTCAGACCATACCAGTACTGGGTTTCGATCCTGTCGGAATGAAAGGTCCGGCCGTGAATTGTTCGGTACTCGAGAATGCTGGATGCGATGGATGCTGTGGACTCGTCCTCACCGAGTGCGGAATCGGCATCGTTGCCGTTACCGGTGATGCCGCCCTAAAAAAAAATTCCAGACCGCTTAGCTCAAGGTCCTCCTGCGATGCGGGATGGGTGGTGTTACTGAGACTAGCCGCTCCCAGTGCTCAACGGAACGGAGCTCGGCGGTCGGAGCCGGAAGACTAGTCGTGATCTCAGCCGGGGCCGCGGCCTCTTGCTCGTCTCCTCCCATGTCTCGATTTTTTTTTCTTACTGTGGTAGACTTTTTTTTACAGGGAAGCAAAGGGAACAGAAATAATCTTCAACCCCGCCGCAGCAAAACGTCGGTCTCAACGAGTTCCCAAATACGTAGACCCTGGTCGCCCTAGAAATTACAAATCAGACCACATGAGCGACTAGATATGTGCCGTGCGGCAGGGGTTGAGCGCCTCGCGCAGCGCCATCATAAATGATAGGCGGATCAACGTGGGACGGATCCAATGATTGCTTCTCAGCAGGGGGCCAGCATGAATGGCACTTTTCTTCTTGTGGGGAGGTGATGTCATGAGTGAACCAGTCAAGACGAAGAGGGTGTCTTGAATCAAACGTCCTATCATGATTGCTTTTTTGTTTCGCCCCGGAGACTTGTTTTGGTGAGGGTATCCACATGCTTGAGTCCTGACCCCGTCCTCTGCGGTGCTCTGCGAGAGACGAAATCGGGTCTGGAGGGCCAAAATTTTCAACTCGGTGAGGAAAATCTGCAGCTAGAGCGGGCCGAGCCTCGAACTCTAATGGGAGGGCTAATGCAATTAGTCCAGAGTCCTGGTTTGATCAACACTTGTCCAGTGTCACCAGTGGGCAAACGATACGCTTTGCAACCCTACTAGCCTCTCGCACCGGTCATGGTGGCTGGCTCTGACCCCCACGGCCATCCACCTTGGAACATGCCTGAGACTTCGACCACGGAAGGAAATTTTTTCGTCCCCGTTCATAAACTCTGAATTAGTCTGCAACTTGAACATAATGTGGATGCTGCATGGGCCATACGTTTATGTCCCATAATTTGAGCGCGATTTGCTCACATCCAGATCCCAACCAATCCGTATCCGTGATTCCTGCGCCAGCTCGAGAAATTGACCAATAAAGCAGACACTCAACGACTCCATAAACCGTGGCAAGTTGCTTTTCATACAGCCAATGGCCGGTCTGTACTGTGCATAGACAACACACAGTATCCACACACCTCAGGCCAAATTGTGCATTTGAGCGTTTGAGAAGGGTAGCACTCGTTGAAGTTGTGTGAATCAAATCCATTCATGAGTGTCCAATGTTCTCAGGTGGTTTATGATGTCTCCGCACGCACCGAAAAAGCACATATAAATGCTAGCCAGCGTTCTTCTCCCAACACTTGCAATCTCCTTGAGACCTGCAATATTTGTGGGTCTCCCGCACATCACGTGAGAAAACTTCAGTACATTCAGAGACAGCCACTTTAGCAGTGAGTAGATGTACTAGTGAAAGTATCCTCTACTTTGATTGGTTAGATGTAGACCCACACGTGATATAGGTCTCAAGGAGATTTGTTCCCCCACCAAGACCTCAGCCTCAACATCAGCCGAATATCTCCCCACGCATGTTCAGCTGCACAGCCACAAAATCTGGATGGCCAATTATGCGTCAAGCAAGTGCATAATTACCACCCTCACCCCCAGTGGAATACGAGGCAGGGTGCCCAAACAGTGCTCAGTCTGGTGATATGAGAAATAGGCCCGAGGAATGTGTTTTATGGTAGATCCTACCTTCTGTCTATATTTAGAAACGGCTTGCTCGATGTGCCCCTTGTCACTCGCCCAGCCATTCAATACTCTCTCCACCCGCCATATTTCCGTAGCATCCGACTTGCTACCCTACAGGCTCAACAACGCAAAACGACCATGACTAGACCCAGCTCATCCACAAGGTCTCAGTACCCCTCACATGGCGTTCCAAGAGTAGAAAACGAGGCTCCAGGGTCCGTTGGTCTTTATATGGCAGCCATCATCATTGGCCTGCTGCTCCGAACCAGCCTCTGCACAGATGATCTAAAGAAGCTGATGCGCCATAGCCACTTCGTGAGGCTGTAGAAAATCCCGCCTTCCTCAACTTCCCCTCTCGTCGTCTACCTTGCTTCATCATGATTCTTGTTGTATTGGTACACTCGGACTTATCATTATTATGAGAGCTCTTACTTACGTGCCTTGGGCTCGCCATATTTGAACGCTCTAGAGCATGTCTCAGTTTAAACTGTACGCCAAATATGCCGATAATTCATGGCTTTTCGAGTTCGTTTCCATCATGCTCAGTTGTGGCTCGATGATTGGACTGTGCGATATCTTGGCTGTTTACAATGAACGCGATGTGCCCACATTCGGCGTGCTTGAGGACTGGGGTCTCACACTGAATACGGTCGTGTCGATCCTGGCCAACGTCTCCATTTTTTCCGCTACCGCTGCCGTCACTTCCTGCATCGGCCAGCTGAAGTGGCTTTCATTCGCCCAGGCTTCCCGATCACTGGGTGATTTTGAAACATACGATGAGGCGAGCCGAGGCTTCGTGGGGAGTATCCAGTTGCTATGGAAGCTCCGCTTGAATTCAGCCGCCTCGCTCGGGGCTCTTCTCGTCATCGTGCAGCTCGTCATGGCGCCGCTCGCACAACAGTCGGTCCAGACTAGTATTCGAGCAGTTCCCCTACCAGAAGGCCGCGCCTCAATTCCCCGGGCGACGACTTGGAACCGTTTATTAGAGGGGCCCATCTCAAACAGATTTCTATCGAATATTAACTACTCGATTCCTCTCGGTAGAAGGGTGCAATTCTTGGAGGTCTCATTACCAATTCGGATCTTACCGTCAACAATACTGATCCGTCATGTTCGAGCGGCAACTGTACTTTTTCTGATTACTCCTCACTGGCCATCTGCTCGGACGCGGCTGATGTGACGGCTCATATTGAGGACCATACTTCGAAACAGAATGCGACGCGGAAAATTTGCATCCCAGATGGCCATTGCCTCACTCTGGATAATGATCTCGTCAAGGCCAATATTACATCGGCTGCCCCAGATAGCGACTTTTACCGAGAACTTGATCCATATGATGGCCTATCTCTGGGAGAACTGAATTTTACATCCATTGCCTTCAAAAACCACACCAGCCGAATCGCAGATGGATTTGTCATATACCAAAAGAAGGATACAGCCGATGACGAGTACGAATTTTCTGCCGTTGAATTTATACTTGAATGGTGTATACCTACTTTCAAGACCAATGTGACAAATGGCACCGCTACCACCTTTCTACAGCCTCACCCCTTTATTGATTTCCAAATCGATCCCGGCTATGGGACACTCTCAAGAACTGCCATGGAAGTGGTATATACAGTGGACCTCCGCGCGCACTATGCACTGCAGCGTTACATGGGCATACTCTTGTCTGGCGCCATCATCTTGAATGGGGAGAGCGAAAAGGCGAGGCAAATCTCCGACAACTCAGATGAGGCTCTAGTAATAGCTAGGGCATTGGGTGTTCCGGGCCTCAATCGAGAAGATTACGACCCGGAAAGCGGTATAGCTACGTTTGGTACTGTGCTCAGAAACGTAGCGACAAGTATGACAAATTATATTAGGACTGAGTCGGTGGACTCTATGCAAACGGGGACGGTTCACGTCCAACGCAGCTTCGTTGCGGTACGGTGGAGCTGGGTAGTGGCCCCCATTGCTTTTGTTGCCCTCAGCACTATGTTCTTCATCGCAGTAGTAGTAAAAGGGGGCCACCACAGGTCAATAGGCCTTCCTTTATGGAAATCGAACTCCATGGCTGCTCTTCGAATACTCGATGCCCCGCTACGTTCTGCTATAGGCCCGCTGGAACTAGTCAGCTCTCTTGAAGACGAACAGACCCAGCTCTGTGCTAGGCTTGTTCGGGACGATGACGGCTAGGCTCTTACTCAAGAAAAGGCATCGAATGACCAGGGCTTTGTGCCGTTGAGCTCAGAGGAGCAGCCTTTGGACGAAGCGGCATCCGGTGTCACATCGATCACACTTCGAGTATCAGAGAGCGATGCATCGACCACTTCACGGCACAGCCAGAGCGATAAGGATTATGAGACTGTAATCAAGAGGCCGGCTATGATGAGGAGAAAATCTATCTGAGCTGCCAGAAGATGTAATTCTGGTCAAAGTAACTGAGAATATTGCTCAGGGCAAACTAGAAAGCTATTCTCGAAGGTTGGTCTAATCATTATCTAGGCTGAGGGGATTGAAAGGCATTCACATTTTGTCCCTATGCATGATTGGAAACGCCTCCAGCGTCAATTATGCACGAGCCTTAGCTCGCCGAGCGCGCATCTCAGCTGCAACGCCGTCTCTATTATAAATCTCAGCTACAGATGGGTGTTTCATCACAATTTGAGCCCAAGAGTAGAACTTTGGAGCCCTTTCTTCAAGGCCAACTAACATGGTTTTCGGGAGTGGCGCATTGTCGACAGTTGGTAGTGTAAATATGCGTATGATAAAGGAAGCGATCAAAACCTGCAGGTTCTGTTAGTCATTCAAGATCAAAGCCATACTTTGAGAGGTTTGTGAGATGTCTCGGAAAAGCAAAGCATACCTCAGCCATAGTCAACTTGTCACTGCCTCCAAAGAATGGTTTAGCGTCGTGTAGGAGAGGTTCGATCTCCTTGGACACCGCCTCAACATACTCCTCGCCAAGCTTATCCGCATCTTCGTCGGTTCTCGCCTCTATAGCCGGGTAATAGTACTTGTTGGCTTTTGAGAAGTATGTATCGACGAAGGAGGCAATTCGCTCGCGCGCGAGGGCACTCTCAGCATTTCCAGTACGCGGCGTCAAGTGGGTTCCTGGAACCGAGTCCGCCAGAAACTGTGCGATGATAGCCGACTCACGAATGATGTGGTCTCCATACGCTAATGAGGGGACCTGGCCGCGGGGGTTGATCTTGAGATACTCGGATGTGCGCGGCACACTGTAGTCAATGGCTTCTTCATCGAATGGGAGACTCAGTTCAGCCAGAGCAATGTGGACTCGATGGGCCCCTAGGAATGTTTATTAGCGACGTGCAGTAGAGATCTCCAGACCTTTGACCTGTATGGAAAGGACGTACATGGACAGTTGCGGTTGGTGTACAATTTAATACGTGTTGCAGCAGTCATGGCTGATATTGCTTGCCCCCGAAGCCTTCTCAAAAACTTGACATGCTACTTTTGGCATGAGTAAGTTTGAAGCTCAGCAGTAAGCTATTATAGCGACCGGCAGTTCAAATTGAATTTGAGCTCGCTCTCAGAGAATAGGGCTAGAGCCAATTGGATGCTAATTGGAAGACTATCTCCAAAGGGCCCGCATTTGATCGGTATCGGCTTGCTCCGACGGTGTTTTTTATTTCCCGAGCGGTACAATACAGCCCTTGAATAATTATTAGCTTGATATTTTGGTGCATGGGGCTCCTGCGAAAAGATAACAGATTTTATTACTTTTAGGAAAAATAAATAAATATGATGCCTAAATAAATATAGTTAGCTAAAGATAACCTAGGTCTTTTTAGGCCTATTTTCCTTTAGACATTTGTAATTGTTTAGCCAGGATTAATGCTGTGTAGCAGGTGCAGTGGAGAAGTACTTCTGTTACAATTATTCAAAGATTGGATTGCACTTAGGTGGCGTCGGGGTTATCCGATGGGTGATAATGGAAAAGTCACAGATAACAGGTTTTATCAATCCGGGTTATCACTTGTTCTTGATTGGTCAACAGAAATATTTGAGTTCGCAAGCTAGTCGGAATTCTGAATTGAAAACCTCATGTGGCTGAAGGATTGGTTGGAAAAACTGCTTTCTTGCGCATGCCCTACATGAAATAAACTACTTCTATTGCTGAAGTGTCGTGGTGTCATTCCCCCCCACCGTCTGACGAGGAAAAACTAGTGCCAAGTTTGCTGAATCGCGGAGGAAAGTCGATTCGGTCTAATTCTCATTCTCCGATAAGATGATTTGACACACCGTTGTTGATAACGATAAGTAAAAGCCAATCTTGGATTCTCACTTCGCAAATCTCCGACGGGTGAAGCCGATCATCACATGAAGTTCGAATGAGTAGTTGCATGATGCAGAAAAGCCCCCATTTCGAAAATTTACACAAATAGGCGTATGTGAAATCGATCAAGACTGTGGTATGAATCACAGAAAATTGGCATCCAGTGCTAGACCCTTCATCAGAGAATATCACTTTCAATTTCTGCATAACCGCGTTCAGCGTCAAAGGCACATGCACCATGCAACGTTTTCACCTGACAGCCACTGGCCTCAATCTCAATTATCTCCCCCAGTACATTGCCCAACGACACGGCTTCTTCCGTGAGCAAGGGCTTGAGTTCACAGAAACGATCCCTACACCCTGGGATGGTGTCCTTGACGCCCTGGCAGATGGCTCAGCCGATATGGCTCTTGGCGGCATCTGGGTGCCGGCCATGTACCGCGACAGGGTGCAGCACTACACAGTTTTCGCGCAGATCGCAAATCGTTCGCCCCTTGCTTTGGTGAAACGCGGCCCCAGCGAAGGGTTCAATCTGACCGATGTGGCTGGGAGTACCGTTCTGATGAAATCAGGCGGCGGAGCTAGCGTTGGTCTCTTTTTCAAGATGCTTCTGCGCGAAAATGGAATCGATGCCAGATCCGTTGATTACATCCAAGATCTTGATGGGGTCATGCTGGGGAACTTGTTCCAAGGGGGCATGGGTGACTACTTTGTGACCGACAATCTCTCGGCTCGAGCTATGGCTGAGAGCAATCCCAATGTTACTGTCGCAATGGAGATGGTCTCTCAAGGCGATGTTCCGTGGAGCGTGTATTACCGGGAGACTGCAACCATTACCCCGGAAGTTCTTGATAAGCAGAGACGATTCTGCATTGCTCTTGCTAAAGGCATCGACTGGGTGCTTCAGACTGACCCTGAGTCGTACCGAGATGAGCTAGCGGAGCTTTTCCCCAACGTCCCGGTCGATACGGCTGTCGCTGTAACCAACCAATTCCGCCACAATGGCATGTGGACCACGACCGTCATCCCACGCGAGGGATATGAGCGATGGCAGAAAGGGCTTGCCGATGCACGCCTGGTCAAGGAGCCGCTTCCCTATGAGACCTTGGTCAATGATGCGCCCGCAACTGCTGCACAAAATGGAGCGCCAATTCCTGCCAAGACGGTGGGTGTTTTGCCCATAGCAACAAAGGAGGTGCCTGTAGTTGTTTAGTCTAGATAGATGAGAAACATTATGGCTCGCTAGAAATGACAATGCCGCTATTTACTCCACACTCTAGGTTCCATTTGTGGTCATGCTTACAAAGCTTGACTTTCTGATTCTACTGAAGTGCCCATAACTCGTAGAACTGCAAGGTTTAGGTACTTTGCGCATCTAAGAAGAACCCATGTAAGCTTTTTAACAGAGATGAATAAATGCACAAGAATAATCCTCCCACGTCTTCTCCAAAAATGGAAAGGTAGAGCCTATAATGAATTGATCAATGGGTACGGATATCCTAAACAGGAAAATAGAGAAGCTCTACGATCGTGTACGGAAGGAGAATATTGTCGGGCTGTGTGATGATGCTTTCAACTGAACAGTATATTGAATCAAAAACTATAGTCACCTAAATCCATACATTGCAAATCTGGCCATTGTGCAGCAGAACTGAGCATTTCACCAAATGCAAAGTTGCCGGTTGATATCATAGCTGAGATGTTACCACTACCTTCATATGGGGCCATTGCAGTCTCACGGGACGGCTGTAGTTGCTGAAGCAATTCTTTCACCTGATTCTCAAACATTAGTCGATTTTGTTGCGTCTTTTCTGCATCATATGTCACCAGCCAGTCGACTGTTGCTGAAGAGAGAGTATCGAATGCGTCTCGACAACCTGCGGCTCCGGGAAAAGTCTCAGAAATGGCAGAAAGTGTTGAAGCGCAAGACTGGAGCACCGATATGTTATGGCCAATGGAATACTGATCCCTTATCTCTTTTGAGTGCCAAATACAATATATAATTGCCAGCCCAGCTGTGAAAAGATGATATGTTGACTTCCACAGGACATCTATCTTTCCATCACGCTGGAGTGTTTTGATGCTTGCAATCAGTTTGCACGAGGCCTCAAAGGAAATCAATAAGTCTTCCATGGACATGTGTGGGATTGCGGAATTAGGTCGATGAAGTAAAAGCGTCGAGTTGTTGTAGACAAAGTCCCAATAAGCCTGGCAAGCGAAAATGGAAGAAGGGTGAGCTTTGTTAAGATCTGGAATCGTTGTGTACCACTCTTGTAAGCGAGGGCGTATGTCCTGGACCCAGGCAGCATAGTTTGCCCTTGGGTAGGCTATCTTCATAGACCACGATTGACTGTGTTGCACGTGAACAATCTCGGACTCTAACTTTGACATGCTGAATAAATGATTGTGAGCTCGTTGGCTGTGGATGTCATATGAATCCGGCTGGTGGCCTAGAACCCCACGGGATGCCGCCCATGGATTTGGAAGCTGCACACGGGTGCTTTCGTCGATGATGCCAAAAGGCCGACTGAGTGGTATACACAGGGAACGATCAAAATGGTAAGTTGAATACCATAGACGCCTGCGATCATGAAGTACATCTGGGTCCATATGCAGACACTGTTCGTCAGTTTCCCAGTGCAGGCCGATGTCAATGCACAGGCGCATGGCAGTGCCGACCAAGTGCCACAAGCTCCCATGAGAAGGGCACAATGCCACAAATTGAGTCAATAATAGTATAGAGCGTAGTGTTTCGACATCGCTTTTTGAGTAAGTGATGACTTTTTCGACCCAACCAATGGCGGACCGAAAGCAACCTTCGCTCTGGGTGGGTCGGGCCCCCGATGGATTGGGAATATCACACAGTGCAATAGCGAAGATCATGTAAGTCGTAAAAATATCTCTTTCGCTCACCGCATCGCCCGAGTGCATTGAGCGATATGCACTCTCAAGAGCTTTCTCAACATGGGCTCGTGTTATGATTGGCAGGTGAGGCTTGCGATATTCAAAGTACACATCAACCAAGTGGTTTGAGACATGCCGCGGCGGAAAAGAAGCCTCAGCTGCCTCCATAGATGAAGAGGGCTCGTATGCGTGGCGTTTGGAAAGCAGAGGCGAGGGCAGGGCGTCGACATGGATTGCTGCCATGACCAGCCTCGCAAGGGTGATGCCCCCACTTTGTCCGAGAAATCGAGGCTGCCTTGATGGCTCTGTCACGACATCTTTGACGCTGTTGACGATGTCCTCAAAGTGATTCGAGCTAGCGTGAGAGGCCGTGGGACTGACGGTGTCAAGGTTGACAGGTGCAGTGCTTGCTGGGGAGCTGGATTCGAGCGAGAGGGTATTGGCGGGGTTGGCTGGTGTGGCTTGAAGCTGTGCTCGCAACCCTTCGTTCTCTTGGCTCAACTTCTTAACCTGTGCCTCTAGATTGGACACGTAGTTACGGGGTAGCTACAAGGGCATCAGATTCGTTCGACGGCCAAGGTTCATTGCACTGACCTCGGCTTGCTTTCCTGGATGATAGGTCAGACACGAGGCCTGTGCGCTTTCGCAATTGGAGCAGCTCGGCACCTTCAGATCACACTGCGGGTTCAGCCGATAATCAGCGATGTCTACTTTCTGCCCAGACCAGCACACTCATTACTTTCTGCTTTCGCCGACGACACCTACGTGTCTGATTAGTCTTCAATCAACTCAGTGATCGCGATCCACTGACCTTTGGCATGCAGATACCCCCCGCAAAATCCTCTGAGAGGAGCGCAACGGCGAATGCATTGGCGATGTGGTGATTTCGGACTTCGAACTTTAGCGCAGAAGTGGAGTTGATCCTGAAAAGAGTTGTAACGGCACTGCGGGGGCTTCGACCTGATAAAAGGACCGTCGGCGATAGCCGACTGCGCGGGGTTATATCTCTTAACCCTGGGTTCTTATCGACTTTGCAGTTCGTCTTCAAATGAAGTAAGAAAAAGAAACCGACACGGAGCGATATGTCCTACGTTGAATCCTGTTGCTCTATCACACCTTCTCGTCAATTAGCTCCAATCTAGCCCAATTTCAAACCTTGAGCTCAAAGCAATCATTTCTTCTGCTGATTTTACCATCTGCCAGATCATCCTTATCATTTCTTGACGATTGCGAATAACGAGCTAATGTTCGTAAGTGCGCCGCTAACTACATCGGCTTCCCCCGATTGCCCCACTCTTATCGATTGTTCTCTTATCTTGGGAATCATGCTCCAAGAGACATGTTTGCTTTTGATAGTGGAAGCTGAGTGTTCTGCGATACTGTATGGGTGATAGCAAATAGGCACGCGACTCGAAGCCATTTCAAGTCTTCAAGTATCATGCATTTCTTCTGTTGAAACATCATCTGCACTCGGACCACCACCCCACAATCCGAATCTTCCCAAGTGAACACTATGGAGCCTGCACTCAAAACAGAATCGGAGACGAATTCTCCAGTGGACGCCAAGAAACCTATCGTTGACATTTCAGAGGGATCCAGCACGAGCATATATATTGACCCCGAGAAGGAAGCTGCAGCTCTGAAAAAGTTCGATACATATGTTCTGCCGGTCTCTGTCATCTTTCTGGTCCTTTCTACTCTAGATCGAAATAACGTGAGTAATATTCTTGTACCAGTCAACCTTCGGTTGCATTAATAGTCAAAAAGCTTGGCAATGCTCGTGTCTTTGGCTTCGACGAAGATATCGGACTCTCCGGACGCCAGTTTGGCAATATCAATACCCTGTCGAGTGTCTGCACTATTGTATTCGAGCTTCCCTGGGTTCTGGCTGTCAGAAAGTTTGGAGCGAATAGATCGGTCGGAACGGCATTCATTTTGTGGAGCTTCTGCACACTTGGGACTGCATTCATTCACACTTATGGTCAAGCTATCGCCGTCCGCATGCTTTTGAATGCCGCCGAAGCGGGCCTCGCTCAAAGCTTTGCCTACCTATTTTCCACCATTTATCCTCGTGAGACGGCAGGAAAGCGCATCATGACAACTAATCTTGCTCAGTGCATTTCGGGCGCTTTTGGCGGCTTGTTTGCTTATGCTGTGCAGACTATGGGCACGCAGAGAGGGCTTGCGGCCTGGAGATGGCTATTCATCGTCGAGTTCTGTATCACCATGGTTATTGGCAGTATCGGGTGGATCTTCATCCCCCATTCTGCGGAGACGGCATGGTTCTTGAGTGCAGAAGAAAAAGAAACCATGCGCCTGAAGAAGCAGCGAGATTTCATGCATAGAGGAGAATCCAAGTTCGAACGAAAGTGGATCAAAATTGCGCTCACAGACCCATTTGTTTGGCTGCTTGGTGTGGCTTTCTTCACTTCATCTGTTGCAATCAACGGATTTGGCGTCTTTCTACCGACTATTATCTCCGGCCTTGGGTGAGTTCCGCAATTGAGAACAGGTTGAATGGATTTCTAACTGTCTCCACTCAGATACGCATCCTTGTCTGTCAACTATATGACTATTCCGGTCTATGTTCTTGGGGCCATTTCTCTTATCATCCAAGTCTATTACTCTGATAAACTTAGGCAGCGAGGACTGTTTATTATCGCATGCTGTCTTCCAGTCTCGGTTGGATATCTCATCTGCGTAGGGACGGCGAATTCTGGTGCTGGCTACGCTGGAATGTTCATCCTCGTACTAGGTACGTAAACCTTTTATCTTTCTCATCACCATCATCTAACCATTGAATAGGGCTTTATCCCATTTCAACCTTGGCTGTAACTTGGATTTCTACCAATCTATCGCCTGATTCCAAGCGAGCTATTGGTATGCCAGTGGCGTACTCGATTGCGAACGTGTCTGCACTGGTATCATCACAACTATATCCTGACCAGCAAGGTCCGCGGTACATCCCTGGCAATGCTATCTCGGCTGGCTTATCAGTTGTCGCTGCCGTTCTGTATGGTGCATGTTACTTGCTATTGAGGCGCAGAAATGCAAAGAAATCCAAGCTTATCTCTGAAGGAGCAACCTCGAATGGCTTAGAAGGAGATATGAGTCTTGAATCTATGTACATATTGTGAACCGCAAAGTATTTGAACCACGGGTACAAGCAGGTAGGGGTAGCCTCTATATTATTGTCGTGGCGGTAAGGCTTAGTCAGAATCAGGAATTGTCTCCATTACCAGACTTATAATCGTCGCTTTAACTGATGCCTCAGTCCTGTCACCCTTTTCGTCACCCATTTGCTTTCTGGGGCTGAATTTCCGCTCAGTTTAGCTTACGGTCTTCAGAGCCTGGTGGTCGGGGACCATTGATGGGGAATGGAAAGCGGCGTGGTATGTCGGGATCAACCGGAGGGAGCCTGCCCATCAGCCACAATGGTTATAGTGATAGCCCGCTTGGCTGTATGGTCTTCTCCAAGGATGAGGGAAAGATGACCTTGCCATCAAGTCCAATGGGTTTGTAGTGGCCTCCTTGAACGTAAGGTCCTGGAATGCCAACATCGAGGAAGGCTTCTTTAGTAAACCCCCCCCATACCCTGTTGAAAGTTGGGCATATTAGTGTGGCGTTTGCAGTCGTGCTATAAAACCTTTCACAGTCCCCAAGACTGTTCAGATCTGACCTGATGAATTGTGAGTCTTGAAAACGCTTCCTGGTCCATTTCACCATATCCACCATTGTTCGCTTGGACGACTGAGTTCGAGCTGCCTCTTGCTGGCATATACCTTATGTCAGACCCAGCAGGTGGAATTGCATATCCAGCAGGCGCGGGTGGCATTGGATAACCTGCAGGTACAAGAGGTACCGAGTATCCAGCAGGTACGAGCGGCATTGGATATCCAGAGGGCGAGACTGGATACTCAGCCGACGCACCTGAATATCCACTCGGTATAACTGAATCATCGGCAATTGGAGCTGATATATACATATTCACCGTTGTAATAAGCATCTCCAGCATCTGCATACTTCCCTCTGTGATGAAATATGTCTCGTCCTGGCCGAACTCTAAACACCTTTGGCGCTGTTCTTCTGATATATCTTGAAGCGCAGATTGGAGTGTGCTAATGGCCGTATGGCCCTCATAGTTCTTGACTTGTGGGTCTGCCCCTAGATCCAACAAAAGCTGAAGCGATGCTTGGATCGCATCCAATTTGTCATCATATCGCCCACGTAACCATTTGGCGATGGTTTCTACGTGAGAAGTGTAAAGATGTAGAGGAGTTTTCCCCTCTTCGCACATGGTATTGAGGGTGGTTTGACCATGGCGCAGCATTAATTCGATTGCTTCAGAGCCCCGGAACAAATTGGAAAACCCCACACCATATGAAACGCAATGAAGGGGTGTTTGACCTTTGCGATTCCTCTTGGTTGCATCGACACCGTTGCGTAGAAGAAGACGCACCCTTGCATTGTAATCACCGGCGTCTGATTTGAAAACGCTACACAACACATTGCATCCAATGGAATTGGTGGCGTTGATGTCGAAAGACGAAATTTGTAAAAGCCGATGAAGGATTTGTTCAAACTTGTAGTCATCATCAAGTAAGCAGGCAGCATGCAGCATGTCCCAATATCCAGTGCGCACGTGCCACTCGGAAAGAAAAATGAAGGCAAGGTCTAGGTGATTACGACGGGCTGCCATTTCGATGGGATACCCCTCATAACCATGCCCACCATAATGATTTGCATCCCAACCACAGTCCTCAATCAGGAAGCGACATGCTTCTTCATTTCCAGAAGCAGCAGCCACGGAAAGAGGGTGGTACTCTCTATTCTCCGATTCAATCTTAAGCCACTGTTTCCCCCCCTTCGTTGCCGCCATCATCCGCAACACGTCCCTCCCGAGCCAGCGGATGGCATCTATAAAAGGCCCGGGGTGCGTCTCGCTTTTCAGACCTGGGTTTGCGCCAGCATCAAGCAGAATTTTGACAATGTCTTTGTGTATGTTATTGCAGGCAACAATAAGTGGAGTCTCAGAGCACCACGTTTCGTTGACGTGGCCGCGAAAACCAAGTCGATGTTGTAGATGCCTTCGCCCGAGGCACCACGTTACCAGGTTGGGGAGACCTAAACGACAAGCCATGAATAACACTGGGATTGGGCTGAAGATGCCGACAGGATACCACTTGCTTCGTATCTCTGATCGTTTCCCAAAGAATTGCTCATTGCCCTTGACCATCGAATCCACATCTTCCAACTCTCTAAAGTGATGAACCCATGCAGAAAGCGCATAGCTGCCAAGAGGTGAGTCCGCAAGAGTTGTGTTCGTGAAGGGTGCTCTGTCAACTAATCCAGGCCTCGATAGGTACTTGATTAGATGATCGCATACCGCTGCATTTGCAGTCTGCATTTGCCCTTCCGGACGAATCTTATTGAGGTAGTCTTTGGCGCTTTGATGGATGAAGGTTGCTTCGAGTTGCCAATAGTTCGGGGCGTCTGTAGCATAGACTGGAAGTGCATCTGTATCATTAGAATCCGAATTGCTGTTCCCCCTTGGAAGCCCATTCTCATTCCGAGCTATGTGAAGAAGATGTCCGCATGATTCAATCAACGATATGCACACCCGCTCACGGCTGATACGCCCCATAGGTTGTACATTGATTGCTGAGCATAGCTCTGGCACCCGTAAAGGGCGTGCAGCGACCATGATCCAGTCCAACATCTTGAGAACCATAGTCTTTTTGGCGGGGTCTATTTGTGAGAGTAGCCTTGCGTAGACTGTATCGAGTCCCTGTGGCAGTGATTGTAGCGATGTTTCAATCTCGCCAATGGATTTCTTCTCAAGATCTTGCGCCATGAAGCTTACCCAGAGAAATGAGCCTTCGGACTTTTGATGAAACTGTTGTTCAATATAATTCTGTAGCTCGAATCCTAGATGCTTCTTTCTGGCCAACTCAAAAGCTTGTTGTGATATAAACCGTTGAATATCCTTTTGTCCAGCTGCCATCATGTCCAACTTGATCTGTTTGAATGAGGACAGAGATTGAGGTATACACTCTGGGTATCGTCTGCTGACACATACAAGCTTGAGCTTAGTATAAGATATCCTCCGCTCGCTAAGCCCCTTCAATTTGTGTAGAAGGCTCGGTAGCGACTTTTCGCATTCGTCCAGGGCATCGATAACACAATAGACGGTTGTTGCATTGATTCTTTCAATCATATCTTCAAAGAATCTCCACAATACATTTAGTGAGGATTCTTGGAATAGAGTGGACTTCTGAATCTTCCACTGCGATAACAAGTCGCTAATGAGATCCCTCTGAGATGCAATCAATTGATACATTAACCCTCGTAGGATATTCACTGCTGTATTTCGAGAATCCTTTTTGTTATCACAAAAGAAATAAAGCACCCTAGCATTATTATACTGGGCCAAATGCTGCAAGTGTTTGGAAAGATAAACGGAAATGTAAGTCTTGCCCGCGCCTGGCGGCGCAGAGATCCATAGTAGATGAGGGGAATCCCGCTCCCAGCTTTGGTATTCTGGCGTTGATGTGATCCATTCACAGGTTCCGGGGCAAATGTTCCCTTTTGCGTCAAGAATGTCATCTCGATCTTTCAGCGGGTCAGTTATAAATAGGTCCCGCAGGCACTTGTCTTCATCGGAATCATTCGAGCTGAAATTTTGTATATCTGATCGCATTAAGCGCTGTTGATTTCTGGGATTTCGTTACGGTCTATCCGGTTAAAGTGCACTTCATCAACTTACAGGTTCGCAAGCTCGATTTGCAACGAAAGACTCGATTTGACCCGCTCCAGTTCCTCAAATAACTTGTGTATCTCAGGCTCTTTGGTCTGCCCAATAATGGATCTCCACGTCTTTCTACCAAATGGGTCATTTGGCGCGAATCCGATTGAATTGAGCTCTTGACAGAGCTTCTGAGCGGTGTTCTCGCAGCGTTCGAGGATCCCAGCTATTTCCCTGGTCTGAAGCTCTGGACAGTCTTTGATATAGGCAAGTATGCCTTCTAGATCATTTACTTCGTTGAATCGTTGGATAATTTCTTCGGGGGTATCTTGGATGCGATCATAAATGTCCTTGCAGCCCTGGAAGGTTTTAAGGGCCAACCCAGCAAGCTGGGCTGCCGTAGCGACAAGTCCGAGTACCTCGGCCATGCTGTGTTTCTTCGGGCTACCCTTGGTCACAAGGAGGCCATCAATGGGACCAAAGTTGTAAGAGCAACTGCAATAGAGCGTTCGTGATATGCCTGCATGGAACACACCTGGAGGAAGCGTGAAAAAGAGGAGTTGGTGCCGAAAGAAGAGAAATCACGTGCCCGCAATGGTGCGACACGTGCGCACAAGATCAATTTTCAGCTGCTGGGCATTCAGCCTGACCATGCAGCTAGTGGTTTTAGATAATACGCTACTCGGCATGATTGGAGGCTACCCCCAAGCCACAGCACGATTTGGGAAACAAGGCTAACGGGTGGCGAAGTGGGTCGCTGAAAAGGAGAGGAAAAAGCAAATCAACATTATGCGGCGTGATATTTGCTTTTACCTAGGATGGTTCAGAGGAATTCCCTGAGTGACGCCGAATCGTGCAGTGCATGTTCAATCAAATACTGGCCTCTGGACCAAGGATGCAGGAAAGCATCTGACATATCAACTAAACGCTAGCCATATCGGAGAGGTATTCGCGATGTTTTATTGATGGAATCACAAGTCTGTATGAAGTGTTTCGCTTTGGTCCAAGAACTATTTGGTACCAAGAAGGATTCTTTTGACTGTTTTTTGAAGCTTGTTGCTACCTTTCATCATTTCTGCTCCTCTCTTCTCCTTTGGTACGTATTTCTATATACACCTGGCTCCCTTGAGTACCACGAGAAGAGAAAGAGGATGTTTGGTGGCCTAGGAATCCTCATGCTGTGCAGAGAATGTGTCTTTGAACCCTGGTTCCTCTAAGTACCACCGCTCTTTAACCCTTCCACGGATATGCATCCTCAAGACTAGCCGATCTGACTAAAACAGAACCCCAAGCCGGCTTTCTATGTGACTTCGCTATGTCTCTGCAATTGCCAATCTGGGTTAACTCTCCTCTGGGCACCTGCTGTGCTCACTTGACGAGCTTCAGGTACGTTTTTAGCGAGAGGGTAGCCAACGGCCTTAGGGGTCCCGGGTAGAGGAGGATTATAAGGCTACACTAAACGCGTCGAGATGCACAGGATTGGTTCGGTTAAGCTGTTGGGCGTGCAAGGATAGGGCATCGCTCAACTCACTCAAACAATTTTACCTTACGCCTCGAATTTAAATGCAAATGGAACTCACGGAGCAATCGCTGTGTTCGTCGCTAACAGCATGCGTAGAACTCCTAGACATATAATCGTCTTAAAACAAGGTAGTCATTGATGAAGGTGGCTGCAATAGAGTCCGAGTGTGACAACATTTGTCACGAGATTCACCAAAAGGATTCCGACGTATGCGCCACTTCTTCGCGACTTGGTCGTCGCGATCTGTAAAGAAAGAGTCCCGCGCGAATATATCGAGGGCCGTCCGGACACTAGATACATGTTATTGAGGGAAATATAAACCTAACTGCTTCCCAGTATCTAAACTACTGTGATGGTCTTCATTGTGCTCTGGGCAGGGATGCTTTGCTTCTACGTAGATACCGTGAGCCTTTGGCCGAGACGCGTGTCACAACCAAGACTAACTCGTCAAAGTGCCCTTTGAACGGAACGAGCACCAAGAACAGTTCATCCCACATCATTCCATCTTCCAGGAGTTTCAAACTCGCAGCAGTAACGCAGGAAGACGCGTAATCCTTGTAAAATTAGATAAGCTAGCCAATGTAACCATAGCTACGACATGGGTCGTGACAGCAGGCGGCGGCCTAAAGATTACTCTGATACTCTTCCTGATTGAAACGAACTTCAATGCATATGAAAACACAGTACAAAATAATTTTCTTCTTTTATGTTAATAAAGAATTACCATATGCAAACTAAATACCTCATAACTCCCTTTATAAAACGGAACAAGTAGGTAATGTTACAATTTCTATTTTACTTGATATTCGTGGAAAATAATTTCGCCGAAATACTCCACCGGGGGCTCCCTCGCCGCGATCTAAAACACATGGTTCTTTCCGTACTCCAATGATTTGGGGAATATTTGTCGCCGAAATATAATGTACGCGGTCTTTAATATGTCGTTTCAGAATTTTTGAGAAATCACCCGAGAGGAATCTGCTTGCCTTTCTCGCGAAAAGTGTAAGACCAATGCAACCCCCAAATCACCTGCGAATGACGAGAAATTTTGTTTCTGGCTTCCTCACAACCACTGGTGGTTAATCCATACGCGCCTTTTTTCATTCATTTCTTCAATCCCAACTTTACCATGTTCTTTAGTCGTGTGCTCGCTCTGGCAGCGGGCTCAAGCCTCTCTTTCTCGTTTATTGTCAGCGGCGCAGTTTGCAACCCACGCTCTTCCTCCTCATCTTCCTCGGCCGTCACACCCACATCTGTGATAAAGTCTCCAGCGCAAGCTCTGAGTTCATCTACGGAAATAGCCACTGTAGAGGTTTCCTCGGTATCATCGGCCTCGAAGACAAGCATCGTACAAGCTGCCGCATCTACTGCGGCCACCGATTCCACCACAAGCAGTGGTACCAAGTACATGGTCGTTTTTGGGGATTCTTATTCATCCACTGGGTTTTGGATAACGAACGGGTATCCTTCCTCGAGCGCGCCTATGGGAAATGGTGGGTCCACGACAAGTGGAGGCCTAAACTGGGCCGGTATGGTGACAGAAACCTACAACACCTCCCTGGTCTTGACATACGACTTTGCCGTCTACGGCGCGACTGTTGACACTAGTCTCGTTAGAGGCTCCACCCCGGACGTGAAAGATCAAGTTGGCTATTTTAACCAATACCTGGCCAGTAAGCCGGACTACGCACCGTGGACGTCAGATAACCTACTCGTCGCGGTCTGGATCGGTATCAATGATGTGGGCAATCCGTGGTGGGATGGGGTCAAGTCGCCCATCGACTCGGTGATGGACGAATACTTTCAGCTATTGCAAAACTTGACTGACACGGGTGTGACCCATTTCGCACTATTGACTGTCCCGCCTTTCAATAACGCGCCTGATTTCCTTGATCAGAGCCAGGCATCACTGACCAACCTTGTCTCCAACATCACAGCCTACAATGATGCTCTGAATACACGCCTTGATACCTTCAAGACAGCCAATAGCGGAGTAACAGCTCAAGTTGTAGACACGAAAGCTTCGTTCACAACTGCCCTGAATAACCCTACTACATACGGAGCAACTGATGCGACATGTTCTAACACCGATGGAACTACTTGCCTTTGGTATGACGGATATCACGCTGGGCAAGCTATTCACAAGTTAGTTGCGCAGGCTTTCGTCAGCGCATTAACGGGATCTTTCTTCTGATATGAGATGGAATATGTTGTATTTTAGGAATCTATGCAAGGCTTTTCTATAACCATCTCAATATTTAGGCTAAAGGAGAAGCTGGATAAAGATTCAGTGACGGGGGAATAAATCAAAAACCACATGGCTATCTCCATTCCTATCTTACTCATCTTTTTCTCTAAAAGGAAAGACACCTCCTCAGACCCTCGTTTCATTCCCAACCTCTGCGAGCCCCATATTCCGCTGAAAAGACAGCTTAGTCCTGCAGTCGCGCCTCCGTATTTCGGTCAAAAGACAAAGCAGAGGCGTGCAATGAGTCTAAACCTTAGCCCGAATTTCTTTTACTCCAGCGAACCTTTTAATAATTCGAATGCTATAATGCAGCTACAGGTCTAACTGACCATGTTTATTATCCTTTATCACTAACTGAAGTTTTACTTTACTTCTGAGGAAGGGTTAGGGTTATGGCTAGGGTTATATATTACGATTAGGTAAACTTTTTGCAGACCCACTGTTGAAGGTAAATCTGTCTCTTGCTCACCCATAGATGGTCGATGCCTTAGATGAGCTGCCGTGTTGGTCGCGCGACCATAGCATCACCTATTTGGCCTCGATGGGTAAGAAGGAGCCTTCTAGTCGCATCTTAGCGCACATTTCTACTTTTACGCTATTAGAGAACTCTGAAAACGCATCAGTTGCGAGTCGGGAAAACAATGCTAATCCGAGCTATCAATTTTCTGAACACCCTCACTACTTCCGTCTCTTCCTTCCCCGAGATAAGGGGTTTGAGCCCAGACGTAAAATGCATGAATAAAGGTAGACCACCAAATTCACTAGAGGTTTCCTGGTCATTTGGGGCTTACTGGGCTGGGTTTTAGGGCCCGCGGGTTTGTCCAAATGACACGGCAAACCACACACAGCCAGAGCCATAGACTGATCGCTCCAGGCACCGCGATTGTGTTACTACAGGCGACTCTAGCTCATGATTGAAGTCATAGAGAAGCTTGCAGTGCATGGGTCAATATTTCAATGGGTATGAAGGTGACGGCCACTTTCGGCAGCGGCAGCAGCAGCTCTGGTGGATTTGAGAAAGGTGGAGCCTGTAAAAAATATTGTGTTTATCCAACAAGTCCTACGGGAGTCAATCCTTTGCCGACAGCACAGCAACTGTATCTACTTGAGCACTGGCCAGACTAGGTTAACCTTAACGGCCTTGCAATATCGATTATGAGAATTATGTGCCATTTTCGCCCACCTATTTCCCCGCTCCGTGCGACAATTTGACGAGATCTGTCTGGGACTTGTCAGCCCTAAGCCGTCCTTGGCCAAACGTGGATGACTATGATTGGCGTATCATGAGGCATGATGATGTGCATCAATGACGACCAACAGGCCGTGTAGCTGAAAGGCATGGCGATATTTTGAATGGTAAATATGCGGGCCTTTCGTCGGAACGGACTGTATGTGACATGCCCCTAATATAAATATGTCTAGCTTTCCCTTCCACCTGAGATTTAGAGTACGAACAATCTGCCAAGGCTAGGGAGGAGCCCTGTCACGGATTCTTTGCACTGTGCTCAATTTTGAGCACCAGCGACAAGTTGTTTCTTTTTAAAAACTCGGCCTTGCGCACGCGATTCTTGCACTTCTCATTTTTGGAACTTTCGCCATGATCCTGCCCATCTAGGCAGGCAAATCTGCAGGATTTGACACCCGAGGGAGCTTGTCAAATTGTATTTAAATCACAAGCTGCGTCATGTTCCAAGTTTAGCAGGCTTTAGTTTGTGATGATGGGCGTCACTCCGTGCACTGCCGGCCCTGGTCGGGAATGATTGACGACAGATCTTGTCCACGCGGCATCTAATTGGCTCAAGTCCGGCAGCGGCTGGCGCATTCATGCTATCTTTAGCGAACCATTCGTGCGGAGTCAGCGCAAAGTGGCCTCCCATAATGCGACTCCAATGTCAGCGGCCGACGTCTCAGAGTGTGACTTCCGACACTCCCGAGCACATGCCGGAATTGACCTCGACACTATGTCTTAGTAGAGAAACGGCAGCGCTGCTCCCACTGGTGCTGCCGTTGCACAGCCTCGCACCTTTGGCAACATTTCCAAGTATTTTCGTCGCGCTGCCTTGATCTGACAATTTGGGTTTATCCCAATCACACAAAATGCATTGTAGAAAGCCACCGAACCCGACATCCCTTCGATGCTTATGCTGAATCAATAGCATCGCGACACGTTCGATTATAGCCTCCATTGTTTCAAGTCCACGCTCATTTCGATTCCGCTGTCCACCATTCGACAAATATCATCAAAGATATCATCCAAGGTGTCCAAAATGGGTCTCTTCCGCCTTTCAGTCGGCTTATTCGTGCTTGCCACCACCTCTGTTGCGAGCGAGCATTTCGTTCTGCAACACAAAGCAGTGGTTAACGACCTTTCTAGCTGCGGCGATGCGGATACCCTGAGCAATTGCCTATCAGACCTTCCAGATAATCAAGAGCAAGCCGTGATCAACTGTTTTACATCGGCTGGATGCAGCTCCGAGGATGCGAGAGTTGAGGTGACTTTTCTTGTCAAGCGTTTTGGGGAGTTTCCGGTGGTCCGAAAGATCCAAAACCGTGCTACGTCCACGGACGACTCGGACAAGAAGGACACCAAGTCGGACGATTCCAAAGACACTTCAACCGCCGATGATAAATCCAAGAGCGATACGAAAACCGAAAAGGAATCTTCCACCAAGCATACATCCGATGACGCGACGACGACGACCGATGCGAAGACGACTGAGACATCCGATAAGTCCACTAGCGCGTCATCGCGGACTTCGTCGACCATTGCTTCATCTACAACCGGTTCCTCCTCGAACGGTGTCATGACAGGAACCGAATGCTTCACAACCCATACGAAGTCGACTGAATATTGCCAGCTCCACACCACAGGCGGGCGGACTGAATCGAAGAGTTGCACCAAGGGTAAAGCGTCCTCGAGCCAGTGTGGGCCGAACTTGATATGCACCACCAATTCGGGTGGCGATGATATATGCATGAAGCATCAGGACATACAAACCGAGGGGATCGTTATCGGTGTCATCATGGGTTTGGCTAGCGTTGGGGTTTTGGGGGGTACTTTCTTTGCATGCCTAAAGGGGTCCAGAAAGCAAAAGATGGCCGAGCAACTTGTCAAGGCCAAGGATAGCAGCACGGCATCGCTGATTCCCAAGTAAATTGCATTTTTCTTTCATTGTCAAGGCGGTCATGGTGGGATATCGTTAACCACTCATTTTGTTACATGTTTGGTGTTAAAGGGGGAAATCTTGCGAGTTATATGAGCATTTACAACACTGTCTTTCGTGTTGTCGCAACAATGTTTCTTGCATTACGTCAAGCCAAATACATTACAAGGCATTCATCATCACGTATTGGACCTCGTTTCTTTCATTGCCATGCATATCCTGCACATATTGCAGACGAACTTGCCGTTATCATTTAGCATTCCTGATTAACTCAGTGTCATAACTATCTAGACAAAGCCTAGCCTCATAATCTATTGCCCAGTACTAAAACTGTGCTAAGTGTCTTAATACACGTAAAATACCGTAGTCTCATCGTCACTAGCCCTCAACTGCTTGTTTCGTCGGATCATAATGACCTTTGCGAGCCACGCCAAAGCAGCAGTCGCAACGCTAAAAGCCGCGCTACTAGCCATGGCAGTGACGTAGCGGGGCTCGTCGCTCGATGGCCACAAGTATGGGGTCCAGATGAAGCTGATGTTCATGATCATGGTGACCATGCTGATGGCAACGGCCTTCTTCTCCTTAGTTTGACCACACACACTTCCACACCAGCCCAGAATCAAACTGTTGACGCCATAAGTGCCAATAGTGAAGATGCACATCGACACATAGCGACCAGCAGTGCTCATCGTTGCAGCTGCAGCGGCAAATCCAACGACAGCGACGGCCTTTGAGACGGTAATGTGCCAGGTTCTCTCGTTGAACTTGCCAGATGACCAAGAGACAAGAATGGTGACTGCTCCTGCAACAAGGTAAGGGGGGCATGTCAGGACAAGGGTAATAGTTGTGTTGAAGCCCAAGGTTTTGACAACGGTTGGGAACTGTAACCTGGTGTTAGCAAATGTCTCGAGGTGTTCTTGGTGAAGTGCTTACAAAGTTCTTGAAGCCGTTGGCAGCAAGATGCATGTGGGCCATGACGCAGAAGATCCACACCATGGGATCCTTCATGGCCTGCTTGAGACCATTCCAGGTGCTTGTCTCGCCCTTGTTACCAACGGTGTCGAGCTCCATTCGGTTGTATGCCAGGTCTCGCTCCTCCTGGGTCAACCACCAGGTGGTCAAGGGGAAATCTGGCAGCAAGAAGAAACCCACAACAGCAATCAGAAACGTAACAGCACCCTGGAGGATGAAGAGCCATTTCCAACCAGCAATACCGGCAGCACCATCCATACCATGGAAGATGCCCGCTGCGATGAGGCCGGCAAAAGCCGTGGCGAGGATGTTACCAGTGTAGAGAATCGCGATGCGCGTGGCAACCTCCTTGCGGGTGTAGAAGATGGACAGGAGGTAAACAGCACCAGGGTAGTAGGGCGCCTCTGTGAGTCCCAAGAAGAAACGAGTGAGAAGAAGACCCTTGAAGTCCTTTGCGACAGCTGTGAGTGCGCTCACTACAGCCCAAAGCATCATCATGATGCCCTTTTTAAAAATCCGTTAGCTTCTTGGTGATTCTGAAAAGAGCGTGCGAAGGCGAACGAACCATGTAGCGACTAGGTCGTGTGCGGGTGAGGAACATGTTGGAAGGAATTTGGCCAAGAATGTAGCCCACAAACAGGATGGAAACGCAGGTTTGGTACTCTGGGGGTTATCAGTGTCAGCCAATGTATGGTCTCTCCATGGTCGTGATTTCTTCATACCGGTTCCTGAAAGTTTCAGGTCCTCCTCGAGGTCGTTCAAACGGGCCAAGGCAATGGCATTTCGATCGAGGTAGTTGAGCCAGTACATGCTCCAGAGCATTGGCTGCAAACGAGGCATTAGTAATGATTCAAGCAGTATGCAATCTCAAGACAAGGACGCACCATGATCCATCGGTCTAGCTTTTTGACGAGAGCAATTTCTTTGGGATCTGTCTTCTCGTGGGCACCCGAGTAATCGATCTTGTCGACCTTGGGAATGGGCTTTTCGGGGTGATCATCCTCAAAGATTTGAGGCTCACCCTGCTCGGCCTTGCTGGAGTCCATGGTGACAGAAGAGAAGATGGCGATGCTGGATCAAACCAAGAAGATACAAGATGAAGCTGAACCCGGATGTCCTGATCCGTGATCTGCGGGATGAGCAAACGACGGATTCGCCAACGACCTTATATGGACGCTGAATTTTCGTGCCAAGGCCAGCACCCCAACCTGTCTCCATCGTGAGATTTGGGATTGACTTTTTTCTCGTACTAGCTGCGATAGCGAAAATAACGCGTTAGCCTTTCTCGTTCGCATCTCCGCATGCCAAGAAGACACTCCGTACGGACCCGACTGAGGCGAGGCACCAAGTCTTCATAAGCAGCTAGCGGCATTACGCGACATGACAAAACAGGACTCGAGCCTCGAGGGCATCTCGGCCCTTGGAGGGGAGAGCACTAAATATGCCGGGATCACCGCCGCTACGTCTCATCGGCGAGCCATGGCGAAGATTTTACGGCGCCGCCTGTCAGCCGCGAGACGGGGAAAGGGTCTGTTGGCCCAGCGCACGCGAAGGATTGACGTTTTAACCTTTTAATTAGCTCGTGGGTCTCCCCCGCGTGCTATCGTCGAACAGGAAGGTCGCCAAGTCCCGCGCCAACGGTGATTGGCGTGTGCGTCTGGGGTTTATCTCACCTCCTGAATCTTGGCGTTGGGGACAGATGCGGGGAAGTCGTGATTCGGCAGCCCTTTGAGGCGAAAGCGAGGCCTCGTGCAGGGTTCACGGTTGCATCCCCAGCCATTTCCCCGTGTCACGTTAGGCCCCGGCTGAGCGTCGGTGAGGTCTAGAATCTGACCAAGCGGCGTTGGCGCCAAGTAGCCTCAACCCTAATTCCACGCTCGCTGTGCCCAACCGCTGCGCACTCATTGGCCCAGATAATCGACAGAAGAGGCCAAGACTTGTGTTTTACGTCATTCTCATGCTTTTCCGTCGGCCGCCCCATCGGGCCTTTTCGATATTTTTTGATATCCGTTCTTGAAGGTGCCAACAATTTGGACGCAACCACGAGTCAGTGCTGATCTCGGGGACATTTTATCGCAGAATGACGCACGTGAACAATGCCATAAAAAATGCCCCTCGCCAACTCCAAATCCCACAAATCTGATCATCACTCACAAGCAGCAAATAGAAGCTCAATGATATCTTCAGAATTGCTTTGAGTTGCATATGAGAGTGGGGTTCCGCTGAACTCATCTTCGGCATCAATATTCGCTTTTCCAGTTTTCAGCAAGACTTTTACCAACTGTGAGTTTTCTTTCAAAACAGCCCATATAAGTGGAGTGCGGCCCCTGGAGTCCCTGGAGTTGATGTCGACACTCTTAGATTGAAGGAGCAGCTCGACGACCATTACATGGCCTCGAATTACTGCCCAAGAAAGGGCAGACCGACCATCAATATCCTTGTGGTTATTATTTAGATTTTCTTTCTCAAGCAAAAGCTTGATGATAGCCACACGATTGGTGATAGAAGCCCATAAAAGCGCAGTACGACCCTTAGCATCCGTTGAATTCACGTCGACTTCATTATGCTGAAGCAAAACTTCAACAGCCGATGTATATCCTTCCTTTGCTGCATAAAATATTGCAGCTTGTCTTGGGTTATCTTTTGAGTTGACATGAATATCGCGGATCTTTAGTATCGATTGATCCGAGGCCAGTAACACTTGGACCACATCAAGATTAATATTTTCCATCGCCATTGACATAGCGGTTTTGCCATCTCTGTTCGTTGAATTAACGGAGATTCTGCCCGAGTCAACTAGCAATTTCGCAATCGATTTAGAACCCCGACGGACGGCCGCAAACCAAGGTGAGACTCCTATCTCATCTTCGAGCTCAACATCTACTCTGTCATCCTCCAGCAACTCTTTCACAATTTCTTCTTGAGCATGTGCAGCTGCGTACCAAAACGCTGTCCTGCCACGAGAATCTTGTAAATTAGGGTCCAATAACTCCTTGATTGATGACAACCCAGCTCGGAAGCCGGTTGACGCACAAAAGTGCAATCCAGTGGCTCCTACAAAAGGATATGCATCATTCAAATCCACCCATGATGCCTTTGTTCCAGATCTAGGTCTTGAAAATAGGCGCAAGTGGCTAATATATCGTAGACTTGTTTCGACAAGAGTTTGTGACAATAGAAAACGTGTAGTTAAGTCCAACTGTTTTCCAGATAGCTCAACGTGGCTAAACCAATACCTTGCCGCATAGTGATAAAAGCAATCCTTGATAAAGTACTGTGTGGTGGCGGTCCTGGTTTTTTTAGATTGAGGTTCATACACATCGAACAATAAATATGTCAAACATCTGGCCGCGAGTTCGTAATTAGCATCTGGAAACCAGCAATCTTGAGTCCTCTGAAAGTATTCTTTGGTTGTGTAGTGAACTAGTCGGACTACTGAGCTTTCCTTCTCGAGCACAACCAGGCCAGCGCAAACAGAAATGAGTGTTTCGATTTCGGATAGGTTCTCTGGATCCAGCACCTTCGACTCAAGTTCTATCCCCAGAGCTATCCGAAGTTCGTTGGCGGAGAGTTGTCTTTTTGCGTGAATTACCCATGAGAGAACACGCTCTGCAATATCCTTATGGTCCTTTGCTTGGCTTTGGATTCGCCGCATAGCGGTTTCATATACATAGTCATATGCATCGGACCCTTTTGGTATCGCTTCCATGTACTTTCGAACTGCTTTGATAGAGGGCTTCCTACTCACGCCATCAAGATATAATTTCGCAAGTAAGAACCTAAATATCTTAGTACTCGTGGTTTTATACTGCAAGATCCAAGTTACGTACATTCCCTTGACTGTGTCCAAGATTTCTGCTTTGATCTCATCCCAAAATTTATTTGCTGTGTGAATGAATTTCGGAAGATGGAGCTTGCGATTATCCAGGTATGTATGCAAGTCCTTGGCGGTGGCAGATATCTGCAATGTTGTCGCTTCACTCAACTGGTCGGTAATGCTGGAGGTGAATCTAGAGGTAATGAGGAAATTGGTATTGTGATCTTTTTGGAGTTTGCGTAATTCCGACAAAAAGTTCGTTCGGCAGCCTTCAAAATCTTGGCATTCATCAAGTGCATCTATGACAATGAAAGTCTTGGAGTACATTGATACTACTGAATGAAGAGCATCAATATGTTCTTCGACAGCCGGTCTAGTCTGAAATTTTCGGTGATGTTCGTAGAGGCTCGTTACAACATCCGGAAGCGATGTCTGTGCTGCAGCAAGTTGCCTTAACAGGGTTGAAGCCAAGAACAACAGCGTCTGCTCATCCTGAGCCTGGAAGTTGAAATAGATATATGCTATTGCATGCCCACTTTTCGAATCTAGCGACTGTTTGCGGACTAAATCATCAACCACAATCGAGGCAAGAATTGTTTTTCCTGCTCCCGGGATCCCAGGACAGAATAAGGTGTCATGGTCCTTTTCAAGCCAACTTCTGTATTCCAGAGAGCCTAAAAACCATTCGCCAGTTCCAGGCTCTCGTCTATTGAAGTTATCGCTTTGCCTAGCACCATGATCAGTTTTGTTGAGCCAGTTTAAAACTGCTAGACGCTGTTCGTCTTGGTGATTTGACTCGATCCTTTTCACCACTTCTCCTGTAGCTAATAATGCATCGTAGGCTATGGTTTGGTCAAATCTGTGCCTTCATTGTCGAGCAAGGGCATGGCTTACTATTTTGAAGCAGTTCAGCAATTCGCCTTTCATCCTCAATCCTGTTGACCGGAATCCGCAATAGAATCTCCTTCGCATATGCTGCAGCTGCCATAGCTGCATAGCCATGCCATATTTGATTTGCGTGTGAATCTGCATAGTCGCAGATACCTCGAATAACTAGACACGGAAAGTGATTCACTAACCCAGCTGCTTCCATTTCAAAACATAGGATATCTTTCTCAATGGCCAATTTATCGCGAATGGTGGCGTCTCTCATTAACTGACTACCAGAGGCGATTGTACCATAATGCAAGGTCGGGTTGTCATCCTCATCTGTCCGATCTCTCCGCTGTATTAAGACTGTGCGGTCACCAATGCAGTCCGGTTCGCAGCTTGCACCTTCACGAGCACAATGGATGGAATGGCTTCGGAAAAGTCTATCACTTGCTGCCTCTGGTCGGCGGTACCGTTTTCGTAACTTAGGGTATTTCTCCAAGGCTTTATCTATCGCCTTTTCGATGCAGTGTCCTTCTAGCTCATATTGAGATCGAAGTCCACTAACAGCAGCGCGAAGCAGTAATGGTGGCTGGTTTAGAATTCCAGTCGTCTCAAATCGCTGTTCTTGAATCGTCTTTCCAAAATCGTACTGAAAAACACTGCCTCTACCCTCGCGAGTTGTACTGACAACAATGTCACCAAGGCGAATGTCATGGCTCTGGCTTGGGGCGCCACCGCCGATTCCCACCATCAACCCGATTCGTATGTTTGGGAAGGTGTGCAGCATGTCTCTCGCAGTTGCAGCCGCCGATGACGAGCCATATTCACCGTCTGGTAAGGTTGCAATGGCAACATTGTGTTGCCCAATTCGGCCCAGCGTATAGTCGTTGTTATCGTTCGCGGATATATAGTCGGGTCCGCTGTGCCTTTCGTCGAGGAAAGATTCTGCCGCAACGCGTTCGGTGCTATTTGCGCAGATCCAGCCAACTATATACTCGGCGGGGTTGGACATGATTGTATCGGGGCTCTGGTGCGTGCGCGTACAATGTACTCGAGCGATCGGTAGACGATACTATGGCTCAATCTCGTCATATGAGGGGAACAAATTCGGCTGTCGTTTATTGGGCTTTAGCCCAAGCCTCGTGCAGCTGACTCAGCTTGGTTGCTCCCATAAGCAGCCACCCTCGAGGCTGGGTAGACCCGCAGCCTTGTTGTCAGCATTGGCCAATGGCGGCTCCTTGGAACAACCTTCCCATCCTAGCATGGGTCAGGATTCGTACAATCGAACCCTTGAATGATTGGGACGGAGGTATTTCTCTTCCGTGGCCAAGTATAACATCAATCTTGGCTAAAATAATTACCTTTGAATAAAAATAATACTAAATATAGAACCTAAGAGATTTTCTTTTAGGTAAATAAATTTCTTTAGGTATTATTATTTATTTATCTTAGCTAAAAAAAAAAAAAATAAGAAAATAAAAATGGTTAGAGCTGTGGTCTTTTATAAGGACCCCATGTTGTAAAATGTCGCACTAACCAGTCTGCTTCGAGCAAGTGGCTAGCTGGCCAGGTTTTGGTTGAAAGTATCATGCTATGGGTGAGAGAAGACCGGTCCAAGCTCCCATCCCGCCTATACATATGCTTGAGACGGTCGCAGATGCCGGTTGTTTAAGGGCCGGCATCTGCCATTGGCTCAATCAGCCCTCTTGAGCCACCATACCAAAAGACCCAAGCACGTTCACAGGACTCTAATAGCGCACAAAATCTTCGATCAAAAGGTTTCAGTGTCATTGACAGGGTATGTTGAGTTAAGAACAAAAGAATTCTAAATAAATACATGTGCCGTGTGCTATTAAGAAAGTATGTCGTTTCATCGTATTCAAAGTATTTCAATCGACCATTAAAAGTTTATCCCCGCTTGTTGAAAAGGAAGTCCCTGAGGTTTTGTATACATCGTCGTAAGTAATTCAATGCTCGCTTGAACCACGCAATATCCCTCTCTGGCTAGAGTGGCGAGAAACGTTCTCGAGATCGTCGCCCAAGTTTGCATAGCCTTTGCCTCTCTTTTCTGGCTCAATATATTCAGATACAATGACTTGTTTGGTCTGGACGATTCCATTAAAGGCACTCTGGCGCCTTGTACTCATCATGTATGAGTTGCGGTCTTGCGTCCCAACTCTTGTTGCTGACACATAAGACCCATCGCCGTACCAATATCGCTCTCCAGTACCCCTCGATCGTGATTCAGATTTTGCTTTTCGTTGCAGATTCCAGAGGCCGTAGAGGGTAGGCGCGTTGACTACCAGGGCGGCGGCAAGTAGTTCGGTGCTTGCCCATGTCGTTCGGTTAACTTGGCTGTTCTTGTTCGAGGCATTGATTGGAAGTCGAATCATTGTGATAGCAATGATGAAGATTCCAAATGTGAATAGGATCATTAGTTGCATCTTGCGTCGCCAAGGCGTTTTGAGGGAAATGACAAGCGGGATCGGGAGAGCGAGCAGCATCGCATCAGTCACAATATTCAGAACACCAACGACGACAAGCTGCATCTGGGCTGCTGCGCAGGGGCCTATCCTTTGTCAGCTGGAGTGGATCAGAAAAGCTCTCAAGGGGTGGTAGCATACCTGGATCAGGTACAACCTGCCAGTAGAGATGAATTGGGTTGCACTCGCTGAATGTCGTTACCTGGGTTGCGACATATGTACCAAAAAAGACAACCAAGTAGGACCAGATAACCGCCTTCTCCCACTTTAGGTTTAGTAAAAGACGACGATACACGTCTAATAAAACCAACTTCTGCAACCAGAGACTATTTCGTAAATTCGTTAGCCACTGTCATTTGGTAACCACCATGACTAGCATGTGTGCAAGGATAGTGGGCTGATACTTGACAATACCAAGCCTAGGCAATACTTACTAGGAGTTGTAAAAGACTCGGTTTGCAATTGACAATTTGCTCCCAACCTGGCGCTGGTAGATGTTCTTGGCCGTGAAAACAAAGGTCTTTCGAAGGGCCGGCGTCATGTTGTTGGTGCCCCATGTAAGAACCACGTGAATCAAGCCAAGTCTCACTAGTGCACAGAAAGCTGCTGCCATCGTCAAGTAATCTCCAAGGTTGAAGGGCTGCTTGGCGACCTTTCTCCAAATCAACCTGATTCCCATGATGAGAAGCGCCAGGCAGCTGAAGAGCCAGTGTATCATTAACGTGGGATCTTCCATGATTGAGGGCCTTGGACGCCGCCGTCCAGCATCACCGAATAGTCCAAACAGTACACGGGAGAGACGACTTGGAGAGGGGGGTGCCAGTTACGGGGTTTTAAGAATTATCACGTTCATTTCCGTCAACGTCAATCTCGGCCCAAAACGGGCACTGGCTCTGGCGCGCGAGCTGCCAGCCCGCAAGAGACAGCGTGGGGTTCATCCTTAGCAAAGCGTAAACAGCCCGCTAGCAGGGGGAGTCAGGGCAAGGATGAAGCCTGTAACTTGCTCGATGTGCCCAGCGACCATGTCCGTTTGGTGCTCCGATGGACGGTATTTCTCTCACCAAACAGCCGCGCCACGAGGCGATCCCACGGCGAATGCGAAACGATTTACCGTCCAAGGCTGCGACTCGGCGGCAAAGTCTGGAGAAGTTCCCAAACTCGGCATTCGAATGTGTCAAGAGGCGACCCATTCCCAGCCCAAAGAGGTGGTGTGCCCCTGATTGACGCAATGCCAGTGGTCCAGGCTTCGGCGATCTTGCCCTGGAATTGTGTGTTCGTCCAAAAAAGTTCCACTGAGGGATAAATGTTCCTTTTCTACACTGGGGCCGATCTTCATGAGTTCATACTACTTTAAGTTAAACCCTTGAATGTCATAGCCGCACTATCCTCAAGGCAGAAAGGCCTGTGCCGTACAAAAACGTGGCGGCAATGCCTTCGGGGGAAACGGCCTCGACAGTGACAGGTTCGTAAGCGGTCAAGATCTGCGGCGCCCTCTGTCCACCGCTCAATCAAGACCGCGGCCGATTACTCACAGACGCAAACCTCGGCCATGCTGTGGATCAAGCGGCCCCTGCCCTGCCTCAAGGGTCGCACAATCGATGGAGCCTTCACGTGGCATGGTGGATGAAGCGTTCTCTGTCAAAAACGGGATATGATTTCTTTTTTCCCACGCGAGATCCATTTCAAAGGGGATTCCAAAGCGATCTGATAATGCAAAATGACGGAGCCATGGAGAAGAAAAGATGAAATGCCGGCGAACTATGAGCAGCAGTGGGGCATTATCACCGAGTGCAGGGATTCCGGAATCCGGAGCATCTCCTAAAATGGGTATTCGTAGTGCCGGTACGCGGAAACGAGAATGGGGGTCAAGGACGTCCAAGAGAAGCCTCTTCCTTTTTGTTCACGCTGCTCCGTGGCGGGAAAATCAATGAACTAACTCTCTGATGGATGAATTCTCCGACCGTCGGGGAATTAGTTTCGTCATAATCATCATACTAAGACCTATTCCCATGACCGAACGGCGATCCGTAAACATCGCGGAGGCACAGCCCCACGGGTCCACCCGTCATTAAAGCAAAATGTGGTGCTGGGGGTATCCCTCTGCTCTATCCCTTTGCTCTGTGCTGCGAGCACTGCTTGACTGACCTCTTTGCTTTTCCGTTCCGCTTATCGGGAGCTGAACTCTAAGGCCGTCCCGTCGTACCATTTCCTTTTCTCCTTTCCCATCACCATTCCAAATGCATCTGTGTAAGCTCACTATTGCCGCCGCCGCACTGCTGTGCCAGGCGTCGGCTGCCCCCAGCGAGTGCGATGACGGCGTCTCTGGGTTCGACGAGGTGCCCTATACGCGTTCCTACTTTTACGCGGGAGGCGCGTACGTTGATGATGGCTCTGGCGGTCACATCTTCAAGGACCAGATGTACGTTGAGAAGCTGGCCCCAATCACTGGTGTGACGCGGGATGTGCCGATTGTCTTCATTCACGGGCAGGCGCAGACGGGCACGGTAAGATTTCACATCGCATCACATTGATGGTGTCCCCCTGTCCCAAGGCAGACTTTGCTAACATTCCGCAAGAACTTCCTAAACAAGCCCGACGGTGGTCGAGGCTGGGCGTCGCGCTTCATCCAGCAAGGCTATGAGCTGTACATAGTCGACCAGACGCTCCGTGGTCGTTCCGCCTGGCAGCCGGCCTTCGGCGCCGCAAAGCCGTCGACTTATTCCGCCGAGGTCATCCAGCAGCGTTTCACCGCCGGCCAGGATTATATGCTCTGGCCTCAGGCGTCCAATCACACTCAATGGCCCGGCACGGGCAAAATGGGAGATGCCGTCTTTGATGCCTTTTATAGCTCCAACGTCGAGTTCATCAACAACGCCACGTACCAGCAAGCTACAGTGCAGAATGCCGGTGCTGCTCTCCTCGACAAGATTGGCAAGCCCGTGGTGCTTGTCGGCCACAGCCAGGGTGGTATCATGCCCATTGTCATCGCAGATGCCCGTCCCAAGCTCACCAAGGCTCTGATCCTCCTCGAGCCCACTGGGCCACCTTTCCGAGAGGCTGTCTTCAGCAACACATCCTCCCGCGCATGGGGTCTTACTGATATCCCTCTCACATATTCGCCTGCCGTAACTGATCCCTCCACCGACCTTGTGCAGCAGACATCGCCTGCCCGTGGTGATGGTTACGTCGAATGCGTGTTGCAGGCCGAGGATCCCAGCCCTCGTCAGCTCGCCAATTTAGCCAGCAAGCCTATCCTCCTTGTCACTTCAGAATCCTCCTACCACGTGCCCTACGACTATTGCACCGTTGACTTTCTGAAGCAGGCAGGTTGCCTCAAGACAGAACATCTTGAACTCGGTGAAGCAGGCATCCATGGAAATGGCCACATGTTCTTCATGGAGAAGAACAGTGACGTCATCCAAAGCGAGCTTCATGACTGGATTAAGGCGCTATGAGGCCTGAAGAATAAAAGGTTCGGCACTCGACTCACCAGTGAGTTCACCATCGTATATAATTCTATCGTCAGCATGTGTAGAATAAGTACATGCATATTCTGCCATTAATAAATAATTCACCACGACTCGAAACTTTGTTACCCTTAGTTCCGGATTCTATTATGCAGAAAATAGGCCTTGTAGCAGTGAACCTTGCTAGGCTATCGGCACGAAAAATACGATGTAAACTAAGACAGTATCAACATTTCAATTGACCCCACAGATCTCAGAGTCCCCTCACCGCATATTATCATATCGGGACGGCCCCCAAATAGCACCAAACATCTGACAGATCGCTATCGGAAATACCCCAGCCTCAGAGATTCTTAGCGAGATCAATCACAAGTACCGCACCCCACTGCATATTACCGTGGAAATTCCAGGCTCGCATTTTCCTGGCCCATCGTGGATCCTTTTCGTATTCTGCCCTAAGACATGGATAACCGTGCTTTGGCCATATATTTCAGCCAGGGTCAAGACTCAAGCGTAAGCTCATTTGAACAGAAGCGACCAGCAAGGGATCAGTCACATGGCAGCGGGCGAGTAGTAGACGAGATAATGGTCAAATTTCTAATCTCACCAAACACACGAAATCTAGACCATCGTGTGCCCACATGGCAGACTAACCACAACCAGACTCCAGCTTCAGTTCGGGATGGCCGAACTAGACTAACAACTGTCAGAGCTTTTTGTAAATGCTACCTGGATACAAAAAGTGCATCTTTCGCTTGTCAACTATGGCGAATCCTCCTAGGGGCTTGGGCCACTCATTCATTTACGAGCCGAACCGAGACACTTGCGTTGATGTAACTCTTTAACCTCCTCATCCAGTCCAGATACGGGTCCCTCAACCGGAATTCCCGGCGCGACGTCATTGATCGCAAGGGGATTAATCTTGTTTCGCAGCACCCCGAATTCCTTCAACCAGGATTGATACTGAGCCGTAGACGACACGTAGATGATGCGGCCGAGCCCGCAGTACGCATGAGCAGCCGCACACATGGGACAATGCTCGCCGGACGTGTACATGGTTGTTTGAGCGCGCTCTTCGCGGCTGAGATTCTCTTGCGCCCAAAGAGCCAGGGTGAATTCGGGGTGCAAAGTAGCGTCAGCTTTGCCATCGCCGTTTTTGCCCGTCCTGACGCGATTACGATCCTGCTGCAGAATGTTTCCCTCTGCATCCACCAAGACAGAGCCAAACGGGTCGTCTCCTGCGTCAAGCGCTTCTCGCGCAAGGCTAACGCAGAGTTTCAACACATCGGTATTCCAGGGTTCAGGCATGGCGTATTGAGTTCAAGAGACAAGGAAACCTACTTGGATTGCGCGGGGAATGCCCAGTACGCGAAGTTGAATTTGCACTTTGCAATGGACAATACTTGGCCGTGATTGGCTGTTGTCCTCACCTTCTACAAAGGGCAAGGATCGTCGCCCACACATCCCGCGGATGACGTACGGGCGTCCAAACACGAAGAAAATGCAAAAGCAAATGCTCAAAGGAAAATAAAATCAAGCTAAATATTACCAATTTGATGACTAGGTTTGGGAACTAGTTTCAGGTCCTAAACGTTTCGAATCTGTCATAGCAAAAGTGTGAGCGGTTGGTCCGTGTGTTTATGATTTTCTTTCATCTCGATCTAACGCTCATTTTTACCAGGTGGGTGCGAAAACCTTCCTAAGCAGTCTTAATATCAGATAGAAAACAATAGAAAGAGACTAATACACAATTGAAATACCAAACTACACCCATGTATTACACTAGAACAATTGTGTGCAGATGGATTGATACTCATCGATGAAGTTGCGCTGTAGGGTAAGTACCTCCTCGGAGCAATTCCGCACTGAGGGGCCAAGGGCGGAACGCACCTCACACAGCGTCGTATCGTTTGGGATATCAACCCTTGGCATTCTATACCACATGAGAAGACTCCATCATTTGAAGGTGAGAGCCGAGGTGAGATTGGGGTAGCATGTCGGTTGGCTCGGGATGCATTTCCCCAGGATACCGTCTCTTAAAACGCGGAGAGAGATGAGAGGGGCAATGGCTGAACGCACTCTTTCTTTACAATACCAAGTTTGCAATCATTTACAATTCGCATCATGACTACGGACGAAAAACCACTAGTGCTCTGCACAAAGAACCCGGAAGGAATCACCACTATCACCATCAATCGTCCCGACTCTCGGAATGCTGTCAATCACAAAACATCCCTCTTGCTAGCTGATGCTTTCACCTCGTTTGAGGCAGACGACTCTCAACTGGTGTGCATCTTCACTGGCATGGGCAATTTTTGCGCCGGTTATGACTTGCACGAAGTAGCTCAGAACACGGCCGATCATTCCCTCGCTAAGCCGGTTGACAAGGTGAATGGCAACCTTGGCCCAATGGGGCCGTCCAGAATGGTCTTTACGAAGCCTGTCATTGTCGCAGTGTCAGGACATGCTGTTGCTGGCGGGCTGGAGCTATCTCTTTTGGGCGATATTCGCGTCGCTGATACCACCGCTGTTTTCGGCGTTTTTTGTCGCCGATTTGGTGTTCCGCTCATCGATGGAGGCACGATCCGACTACAAAAGATTATCGGCATGGGTAGAGCCATGGATATGATTCTAACTGGACGCCCGGTGAGTGCCGATGAGGCACTTTCATTTGGACTGGTAAATCGTGTGGTTGAAAAGGGATCTGCTCTTGATGCCGCCATGGAGATTACGAGAGGGCTGCTACGGTTTCCGCAAAAGTGCATGAGAGCGGATAAAGCATCCGCACATTACAGCGCGTATGAAGCGACTAGTATGGAGGATGCACTGAGATTTGAATTTGAAAACGGTAGTCGTGTGATCAAGGAAGAAAGTGTTCCTGGAGCTGCAAGATTTTCGAAAGGTGAAGGCAGGAAGGGATCATTTGGACAAGGCAAACTTTAGCAAAGGAGCATACGAAATGGTCGTTTACGGAAATGGTTGCTATATTCACTCTCTAGTCTATATTGTGTAAAAGTTCAAGTGGTGTTTGGGCTGAAGTCGAAGATAATAAATAAATGCATCCGTGTTATTGATCAATCGGCAGTATAAACGGCCACATCAGAGCCACCTTCGCAAATGTGATAAAGCACATGTATTTCAAGTTGTAATAAGTCCAAAATGAACTACTCTATAAAAATATAGCCATTATATCATAATGGATACACGTTTAGTACACATTCCAATGCATATTCTCGCTGTTCTTCTGGCATACTCTCCACTAAGGGTTAGGGTTAGGGTTAGGGGTATTCTGCCTCTGATTATGTATCTCCACTTCACATTGGAATAAATACGGCAGACATAGCTGTTGGTAATTATAACCTATATTCTTGAGCTTCATCTCTTGGAAATATTACCCTTCCAACCTTTTAATCCACAAATCCTTGCATTTTTGTAGTTTTCGTAGAAGTGGCCTAACCTGCACCATCTTTTTTGCTTTTGACTAGCCTGGCTGCGGCATAATGCACGAGCGTTCTCCTAGTCATAATTTGATCCAGTGTCAGCTGACACGTGAAGGTAAAACTGTTGCCGCTACTGAACAATCTGGTCAGTAGGTACATTTGCCCTTTATTTTGAATCTTGTTTTGTGTCCTGCGTTTCGCTGCCGTAGGAATATTTTGAGCTATGTTTTCCCATTCTTGAAATTCTGTAGCGGCTACGTATTTCTGCCAGCCTGACTCCTTTTGCTTTCTTTTTCTTTCCTGCAAATTCGTAATCGTTTTCCAAGTGTCTGCAGATTAATAGCCACAGATGGATCCTTGAGAGAATGGTGGCTCATTCTTCCGATGGACGGAGAAAGCCGGGATGCTATTCAACTATGAGCCAATAATTGAGCCTGAAATCCATCGTTATAGAGGAGTTTACAAATAAAATGTTTCAACAGTTAGAAAGAAGACTTTTTCTCCGGGTTAACCGAAGAAGGACGGCCCGATTGCAGTGCCCCATCATCCATCATCGGAGGTGGTGTCTCCGTGAACGGCACCGGAAAATAGTGCACCCGCAAATGTTGGACTCTCGCAGATGGTTTTTATGAGATGTCTCAACAAAAGTTGTGCATTTGTGCATTAATATGAGAACTGGTCATGTGCTGGCACGGGTGCTTCGCCATGATCCTATAGCCCTAGGTGGATCGTCACGTTGATGAAATCTCGGACCGACCGGGTCACGCGGAAAATGAAGGCCGGTTCGAGGCTCCTCAAGCCCAACCCCCATTTTGCAGGATTCGGCCTTGATGTCCCGGAACTCGATTTTTCTGGTCCCCATATGGAGTGCGACCCCACGGCCGAAAAAGATTCTGTCGACCTTGAGGACTGGGCAATTTTGGGCCCATTGTTGAATTAGGGCTCGATCTAGCGAATCACGACCTCCACAAGAGCTGGCAAGTAGAATCCGGGGAAGTGGGCCAGGTCGAGCTCAATCCCCGCTCTCGGACGAGTCGTGGATACTATTTGTCATGCATTGCCTTGGAGACAAGACACGGACTCTGTCTTAACTCGCTCTAGGCCGTGTCGGACACGTAGCAACGTGGAGATGGCCATGGCTGTGATTGGCCGAAGAGAAAAGAGGCTCTGTGAGCAGCAGGCGTTGCCAAGAGTGAAGAACCTGTCTTGAGGCTTGAAGATAGGATATATGGCGACAAACGATGAAATAAAAACTATGCGACTGATGCTCGCCGAATAGAACAAAATTATGCCAGGGATGAATATTTTCTGGCTTACTTATCCTAGCCTGTTATTGGTGGCTTGGTGGAGCCTGGACTGATCATGTGGGAATGGCGCTGAAGCACGCCAAAAGGCAAAGGAAACTATTACCCCCATTTTACCCTCACAAAACTCCCAGCTCCTCACCACATCCAATCGCGCCACCATGGCCCGGAGCCTGCGCAGAATGAGCCAGGCCGCGTGGTCAATCTGTAATTTCACGGGGGTAATAATAACGTAAATGCTGTCAGAGCATTGCAAATCCATTCTCCCGAAATCGGAATGAAATGGTTATAAGAAGATCGGGTTGATCGGTGTAGAGAGGACGCTGGAATCAACCAAAAACTCAGCAGAAACCACCATAGTCGCTCTCCAGTCCAGAATGCCCACCGCAGTCCAAGTGAGTCACCAGGAGCCCCGAGAGAAGCCATCGACTCAATACCCTCTTCGCCATAGGTTTCCTCTGCTCCCCCGGTCTTGCGACTCGCCGTAATCGAATTCGAAACACCTGCAGAACACGTCTTTGTCAAGCACGGAACCTACGGCGACATTGCCGTCAAGCTTCTTCGTCGCACTCTCACATCTGCCATCGATCCCACGCCGCTATTGAAGGTTACAAAGGTCAACGTGCTCGAGGGCGATGGGTGGCCTGATGTTGCCGACATAGATGCTGTGCTGGTGACTGGAAGCAGTAAGGTTCTTGGCGCGCATAGAGGGATTGGACTAATCATTCTCGCCTAGAGTACACCGCCACCGAGAATGATCCCTGGGTGCCATCGTTGATTGCCTTCATCCAGCAGACCTACAAAGCAGAGAAACCGCTGGCCGGAATCTGCTATGGTCATCAAATAATTGCCCGAGCTCTTGGGGGAAGAACCTGTCGAAACCCGAAAGGGTGGGAGGTGTCGGTTTGTCAGGTAGACATGACACCCCAAGGAGCTGAACTCTTCGGTGCCAGCAGTGTGGTAAGAAAATACGTGTGGAATAGCAACAGCAGTAATGTTGACCACGTCTAGAAAATCTGCGAGGTGCACAGGGACGCGGTGATCGTGCCACCGCCGAATGCCCAAATCATTGGATCAAGCGCGCTCTGCGACGCCCAGGTGATGTACCAACCTGGTAGAATCTTGGGGTTCCAAGGTCACCCAGAATTTGACAAGTTCATCACAGAATCTTTTATCCAGCAGAGACTGGAAGAAGGCATCCTTGACCAACGAATTTACGAGGATGCGATGTTGAGAATTGAGGAAAAGCACGATGGAGAAATGTTAGCCGTTGCTATGTGTAAGTTCTTTTTAGGCGCAAAAATCTAGATTTTGATAAGATTCGAAAAAAAAAAATACAAAATTCAATAATTTTTCAAAAAGAAGAAGGGTTGGTTGGCATTCCTGATCCAGGGCGTTCCCCATCACCTCCTTTGATTACCCTTGTATGCTGTAATTGGAGGATTAAAATGGGGAAACCCCTGTATTCCTCGGCCTGCCGTTTTTAGTAGTCCCTCATATTGCATGTAATGACGTCATATGGAGAGCGAAATGGGCTTGGCAAAGGCGTGTTGAGTTTTGTGGAGATCCCTTGACTTTGAATCGGCGAGTAGCATGCCCAATGTAGGAAGATCGTCGCGATGGTTGGTCGCCAACACAACACCGCAAATCTGACATTTAGGAGTACATCAGGCAAAGTCAACTTGGCATATTCATCATTATGCGCCACCAAATAAGGCTAAAATAAGCTCGGATGCAAGGGGGAAATAAATATGCCCTGTTTTATCCAAAATATTCGCCCTCCCCACCGCTTGCAGATTTCAACATCCTTGGATTGAACAATTTTGATTGTACAGAATTCGCGACAATCTTTCCATCTACCATGCGCTTTCAAAAGCTGATCGGTCTATTTGGCGTCGTAGCTGCAAATTCCGAATCTCAATATGCTGCCCCAGCTTTATGGGATGGTAGTTGCTACTATCCCACAGCTGATGCCGATTTCCAGCTAAGCTCTTATCTTGGACGTTGGTATCAGATCGCCGGGACGCTCGCCCCATTCACCGCCGGTTGCAAATGTATATTTGCGCAGTATCAGTTAAATGTTTGTAATTCTACTACTCGAAATGTCTGTTGAAAAGTTCTGACTTTAGTAGGATAATGGTACAGTCCAAGTAAACAATACCTGCCAAAGGGGAGACAGGGCATCAAGTATTCTGGGAACAGCAGCCCCGGCAAATTCCATCTACGGAACGTCGGGAGTGTTTCGCGTCCAGTTTCCAGGCCAGCCTGAGCCGGATTGCCCCGGTCCTAATTACATTGTGCAAGGTAAGAATGGATACTTGTACGAGACATGTGGTTCTCTTTGCGCATTATCTGACTCAATCCTAGAATATGACAATGATTTTGCCCTTGTCCAAACCAACAATTTCACCACCTTGTTTATACTCAGCAGGGAGCAGCACGTGGAGGATAATGTGATTGAGGTAACCGCTTGAACTGCCATGCCGTCACGGAGATAGCTAATTTTGGATAGGCTTGGATTCAAAAGGCTGGGTTGCTAGGATCCAATCTCAACAATGTTGCCAGAACTGACCAGACGGACTGCTATTTTACATAGCGCGATCGGTCATAAAATCATCTATCGGTTTACCATTGGCACATGGTGATAAGGACTTGAAGATGGGGTCAAAACGTCAACTGGTCCTCGGCAGTGCGGGGATAAATCGGCACCGCCGGAAGACATTAGGCTTCCAGGCTAGATAATTAATTGGCATCAGAAACGTGTCAAATTAGCAAGGTCGTGATTATCATAATTGTGAAGCGAGATGTACCTAAATAGGATTCCTTTTGCGAACAAGGTCGATGTTTCGTCATGATCAATATTGCATCAATCGCTTTGTTTGATCCAATGTCAATCCGCATACCGCATCAAATTGGCGAGAAATTTAACGTGAATTGAGCTGAATAACGCACCAATATGGCCTTTTTGACCTTTCTATTTCTTTCAAAATTCAGACGAACCATGATGAGCTAGAGCAGTTAGCAAAAGGCTGAGAGCCGTCGGATTTCTTCCCCGACATTGCCCCGATTGAATGGGAATCTAGCGCTCTGTCTGCATCCTAATTCGCTCTGAATTTCGGAGTATGACATTGAGGGGAAGATATGCGGGGTAAGATATGGGGTATGGGGGAGGATCGTGCGTTCCGATCAAGCCGAGGATTTTCATGAACCAATCGGCAGCAGGGTAATCTCAATTGGTATGATGAACAGTAGGCCTAGACTTTGTTCATATACATGTGTAAATATAAATCCTGATTTATTGTCTTTTATCCCGTGTATTGCTTGTACTTCATGCTACCAATTTGCCACCGAGCGAACGACATTTCACCATGGGGACTAGCATAACAACACTTGGGACTGCGGCTGCTGCTGTTCAATCGCGACTGCCATTGTCAGGTTTTGTTGTCACAATTCTATGCACAGTGAGTATTTTATATCTTCGATATTCTTGGCGCTCGGTGAGGCATCGCATGCTTGGCGTAATGATGGATTGAGATGTGTGGCTGACTCTGTAGATATTTTGGCTTGCGACCCGCCTATTATTTTCTAAAATACGCGATATCCCTGGACCATTATGGGCGAGACTGACCCCATTCTGGCTCGTATCCCAATGCCGTAGAGCCCAGCGATCGAATGCAGTAATGGAATTGCACAAGCAGTTTGGTGACTTTGTTCGCATCGCTCCGAACCACATCTCCATCAACACCCCCGAGGCAGTCACGCAAATATATGGTCACAAAACTGGCTTCACAAAAAGCGAATTTTATGATGCCTTCTTGCAGGTCACACCCGTCGTCTTCAATTCGAGAGAAGTCGCTGTTCACTCAAGGAAGCGGAAGTATATAAATGCTGCCTTTTCTGCTCGTGCCTTGGCGGATTTTGAACCATCCATGGATGCAGAAATTGTACAATGGAAGCGCAAGCTGATGGATATACTGGGTGATTCCCCCCAAGCAGATTTAGACTTCGGGGTGTGGAGTGAGTGTCTACGTCCCCATACTAAAGATGGACTACTGAGAATATAATAGCAAACTACCTTGCTTTTGACGTCATTGGAAGCTTTGGCTTTGGTAGATCTTTTGGGTTTGTTGAAAGGGGAATCGATCCATATAATCTGATCAAGACCATTGACATCAGAGGCGAGGTTCTCAATGCTCTTGGGGCTGTACCTCCTAGCCTTAGGCCCTTCATGAAGTACCACCCGTTTGATTCATTTTGGAGCTCTGGGTTGCGAGCCACCACTAACCTTGAGAGGATTGGAAGAGAAGCATATTGCCAACGCAAAGATTCTCACGAAGATCGCAAAGATTTACTCAGTCATTTGTTTGCAGCAAAAGACCCTGATACAAAACAGCCTATCAATGAAGAAGAAATAGTCGCCGAATCAATCAGCTTCATCGTGGGCGGAAGCGACACCACGAGTAGCACAATGAGCAATTTTATAGATCTCGTGTCTCGCGATCTTACCTTGCAGGCACGGCTCCAGGTGGAAATCGACGAGAAATTCCCAGGAAAACCCGAAGATGATTGGGTCCCTTCGGAGAAAGAAGTTGGCGAGTGCTCATTTCTCCTCGCCGTCTTGCGCGAAGTCATGCGTTTCCGACCGACGAGCTCGACGGGATTGGATCGTGTAACGCCAAAAGGAGGACGAGTGATAGCAGGGAAATTTATTCCCGAGAAGGTGATCCAGACTTCAAACTAAAAAGAAAAAGTCTCGGGCTAATAGTTACGAAAGACTATCGTTAGTGTGCCGACAGTTGGTGTCATGATGGACCCACGGGTCTTCGACTCGCCTGCGACTTTTAACCCTGATAGATGGCTAGCGCCAGATGCTGGGAAGCTTTTGGACAATTTCTTCCCATTTTCAACTGGACCAAGGGCTTGTATTGGCAGAAAGTAAGCCTCAAATGGAATCTTATTCTTAGCTGAATAACTGACATGATGTTTTAGCTTTGCTTGGATGGAAATATTAAAAGCCATGGTTGTTGTCTTCAAGCACTTCGAGGTGCGAAGATTGAACAAGGAACCGACGATAATCAGAGAGGGATTTTTCAACAAGACAACCGAGTGTCGTGTGGAGATTCGAAAACGTAGTTTCTAGTCCTTTGGTCTTTGTCAATACAGAAGTACGGCGGTTTGCAAGATAGTCTAGCACTGACATAACTTCGAATACTCAATGGGCAGGCTATCAATAGCTAAAGACTCAACATCGATGAGACTTGGCTTTTGGAGACAACCATCAAGCTGCCAATGTAGCTTCTTTCCAGGGGACCTATTTTGGATGATTTTTACTGCAAGGTAGTGTCAAATATCTGTCTGGTTGGCTTGTCCATCAATAGACTCTTCCTTTATTATCTAAAAACGCCTTTTTGTGTGCGGACTCCAAATGACAATGATTAGGCTGGTTAGGAAAAAAAAGGATTGCGCCTTCTAGAATAATGCCTCGGCGTTTGACCCAAAGTTGATGAAAAAAAAAAGCAGCAACAGGAACAAGGCGTTGTGAAGGCAGATTGATTGACTGCGTCAAAAACGGCGGTGACACTTATTAGTAAGTGGACCTCCTAGGTTACATTATTCAACCTGAAGCATGAAGGCTGATGCAGCTAAGCCAATGCAGAAAATGGCGGGGTTGGCAGGTTGCGCCACCTGATCATAGTCTTGCATGATGCGTTGCCGGCCACTAATTGAGACAAGCCCGTCCGTCCCTGGGTCGTAATTAGAGGCTTTTGAAGATACTGTGTCACCTTTGTCAATGAGAAATTATCAACTGACCCCTCTTTTCTAGATGCAAAGACGGAATTTAACTTGTTTTGTTCTCTTTGTCAAGTAGCTTATCAATGCATGATCTTTGCGTTGCAATACTCATTTGTCCAGCCTGGTCCCCACCACACCAGCGAATGTCATCATGCATAACGCAAGATGCCTTTCCAATCAAATGATGACACAACTGGCGCGTGATGCTGCAATGTTGCCTCGATGAGGCTTAAAATCACGGGACACTACTGACCCCTCTTTCGCCTTGAGGCTCCTTGTTCAGCCCAGAGCCGGTTGATTGCCCTGCCCCGCTGTTTTCTCTCCCCATCCCTCTTTACGCGCGTGGGTTCAATATCGCGTCACTGAGCGCTACACAAAAAGCACTGCCTTGATTGATAGCGCTCAGCATTTTCCAATTTTAAGACTCGGCTCTATCACCTTATTTCGTGTTCCATATTAAGTGGATTCTTGCTTTGCGCAAACGTATCAACGTACAGGCTCCCCGCCGAAGCATGTCTAAAGCCATATTTAAGCTATGACTTGGACGTATGATTCATTTCCCGAGTATTGTTTGAGGCAAGATGACCTCTTGGACTACTTGAAGAGAGAGTTTCCCCTTTATCAGAGTGAAATTTCGGTCACGGTGAGTAGCTGTCAGCCCCCAGCACTAAATAACTTTGCCTAGCTGACAGGCTAACTCGACCTAGAAAGCTGGTTCGGATTACAGCCTCTATCTCCCATCCAAATTGACACCAGTGCGTATTCATTTCTGCCTTGTGAGCCTGGCTAAACCGAAACTTTTTCGTCGTAGGACCAACGAAACCACATTCAACACTACATTTGCTACTTACCTTCGCTGGGCTGACACGTACATGGAAAGTTGATTGGGCATGATTTAGCAACAAGGCCCATGTGGCGATTTTAGTTGGCGGCGCCTTCGGCTGGACGCCTGGTCCGCAATTTATCTACGGTCAGCGTGGATAAGGCCCGCCCGTCAGGTGTATTTCTCGTGCGGGGATCAATTTGCAACAGTAGGAGGCTAGCCTAAACGATACGTAGCCTCCCCTCTTGGATGATATATTGATATTTATACAGGGTCATTATTTTTTGCACCCCGTTGATGAAGCTACTTTGAGAATTGATCCACTTTGGTCTTGGCCCCCAGCCAACTCAACCTGAGGTGTTGCACTTTGCCCAGAGCTGACCGCAGTAATTGAGACATTAATTGCCTTTTCTACGAGAGTGAGGCGGTCGATAAGGCAAATATCAACCGCAAGAAAACAACAGAAAACAATTGCGCCACGACAGGAGGTTTGTCAAGCCTACCCTACCTAATTATTTTCGCACATCGCCTATATCAACTGATCTGACCTCTTCTTTAATTTTGTTTTCTCAGATGTTGACCCGCAATTTACTTAAACAAAACCCCAGAGGCAGCTTGTTTGCCGTAGCGCTTACGACCACCCCCACTACGTCAAAATGAGCAAAGCTCAAAATGAAAGTGCCGCATTTTCGGAATCCATAGCCCAAGCTCGGAACTATCCTGTGAATCTAGTACGAACAAATGAGTTCCCTTACAAGCTTGAGAAATACCAAAGTATTCTTTGGCATGATAAAGAATTATTCTATCCATTGCATCATTTGATTATCATTAGGGATTTGGCCACGTCTCAGAATGGTCAGTTGTACAGTGCAGTAGTAGAATAAGCTTTATGAAGCTAACTAAAGGATGTAATGCAGTTGCGTATACTGATAACAAGATCAATGATATGGAACAGCTTCAAAATACCGTCGGCAGCGACTCCCCAGATCCGTGTCGAAGATTCATGTAAGTGTTTCCAAGGCACACAGTTCGCCTTGATAGCAAAATGATTTAACTTAAAATACCAGCTTTCTTCGGTCTGCAAACTCACGGCGACCGCTTCTTTGCACGCCAGAACAGCTTACCTATCTTTTTACCCACCATCAGATTATGCCATCATTCCTAGATTTTGTTTTTACATTTAGGGCACGAGAAAAGCCACATTCTTTCACATCTTTCCGTTATGAAAACTACTTGAGCCCTCTGGATGAGCAACCCGAGATGAATCAAATCGGCCGTTCCGGTATCCAAATCCAACATTGTTTCAATTTGCTCGGTATAGAAGAGAATGAGAGGAATAAGGGCGAATGGCTGCAACGTCAGATTGCCTCGTATCATTCATTTGACCTTATTCAACATCGTGCCTTGTGGGTCATAATCAAAGGCAATAATGTAATGCAAGAACGGATTACTTCTGCGACATCAAACACTAAAAATAAGCAACGAATGTCCTTGGATAACGTACAAGATTCTTTTGCTCAAACCCTCAAGGATCTAATTTTGCTATTACAATGGTCTGTTGAGAATTGGGATCATTACCTTCAATCTATCGAATCCGACTATAGACACTTTTCAGGCATCACCAAACAGGCTCCGATTGAGGAATGGGTCGGAAATATTCCTGCTAACATAAGTGCTAATAGAACCACCACATTGTCGATCAAGACACCAACAAGGCAGAACACGATTGACTCTGAAGCCGAATTCCCAAAGGACAATTTCTTGCGCAGGCTATCTACAATCTCCACCAGAATGAATACTGGGTTAGCATTTGCCAGAAGCAACAGCATGAATCACCGGAGCCCCAAAGATGGGTCCTTGACTCCGAAGGCAAAAGAGTTTGGACTGGACGAATTGTTATCCTTTGACCAACTTCAAAAGCTAAGCCGACTTGACAAGCAACTCGATGAAGCCATTTCGATCATTGATCAAAACAAGAGAGTCTTGGCCGATATTAAAACCTACTATACCGATCTTGTGAATTCGGCTTCGTTTGAGTTTCACATGCCAGATAGTCATGCTCTTGAGCGTTGCAAAGAGTCTACTTCAGACTTCATCCACAAAGTTAGCAGGTTAGAAGGAGACCTAGACAATTATCAAGTGAATATTAAAACAACTTTGCGTAGTGTGGAGAAAATGGGAGTGTTGGTATGTTTCTATGCTTATCCCCTACATCATACAAATGAATAACACTCAATAGTTCAACAATATTCTCCAATACCACAATAATCGCACGGCGGAATATTTTGCGAATTCCTCAGAGAAATCAACAAACATGATGCGGGTTTGGACAAAGGACATGCACCAAAAGACCATCTCCATGCATTTAATTACTGTGTTTACTCTCATATTCCTGCCCGGAACTTTTGTTGCTGTATGTTTGTGATAAAAAATCTGCTGAACTCTTTAAATCGTGCTAACAATGAATTAGACCATATTCAGCAGTGGTATTCTTAGTTTTGGGGACGATGATAGTGCCGGTATTGGTCCAAATATGGGAGATTGGAGGCTTAGAATGGCTGCCCTGAAACTATTTTTGGCCATCTGCCTCCCACTTATGGCGCTCATGATTTTTGGGTGGTGTGCCATGTATTGGATTGCTAGGATCAGGAGGGCCAGGTCAGGAAGCCCGGAGGCTTCGCTTGAGGAGGGAGTATTTAAAGAGAAGGAAACTAAAATAACATAAAATTGCACATGGATGCCGGATTGTGGTTGTGGGATTATTTCAGAGAATATTGGTGAAAAGGCAGTTGCTATTAAGTGATGCCTTTTCAGGTCTCGCATCTTTGTTTGCTCATTTGATGGAAAACTAAAATAAACTACGATGGGCTCTCAATCACCATTTAAGCGAACCATCCCATCGAGACTGTACGAGGTTGCTAATAATGCGCAAGAAATGCATGGGCCGCGATCCATGCGCTCCGCTGGCGTAGGGGTTAATGAGCCGCATTAATTACATGTTCAACACTGAAGCGAGTCAAGGCGGACTTCCATGTGTCCGAAGATGGTATAGGTTTATTTGCCTTCTCTGCAATCAGTTACGGTTCTGGTTAGGCAACCGGTGTGGCGGCCCTTTTGGGATTGATGCGTTTTTGTTCATCCAATCAACCGGCCAAAACAAGAATTGCTGACCACACACACGACATAGCTACAGCATATCTGTAGTGTTCATGGCGTTTTTCATCTGCAATAGAGAATTGTGATAGCGCTAGCAAGGCCGCCTAGGTGCCTTTGGATGCCTCACAACTGCCTTACCGAATTCCCGCAAGGCAATTTATCCACCATCGCTTGTGGCACTATGAAATATCACTTCATTTCTCGCTGCCTTCCCCGCTTCGCCTTTCTTCATCAGCATAGCCCACCATTCTTTGGTGTCCTCATTTAACTGATCGTACCAATCTCTGTTTAAGCAGCTTATAGTTGCTGTCTGTGCTTCTTGTCTGGCCTCACCGCCTCAGTGCGACTTCAATATCGCCTCTCATCGTTCTTCTTTTTCCATCGTCTAGTTAGGCAATCCTTTTCCAAAAAGCCGCCACTCATGATAGCCCACGAATCTGCGTAGATTTGAGGGAAGATCTGTGTCTTAGTTGTATTAGTTAACCGTGAATACTCGCCACCCCTCCTGCTCTCGCCTGGCTACCCCGGTCGAGATACCCGACACCAACTCGCCTGCGCTATATCACTCTGCTTCATTTTGATCATGGAACATCGAACCCACACTATACGTGTCGCCGACGACCTTGGAAGGTTGATGAAGCAATACAGTGGTCGGGATGGGACAGATGGTCAAGAGCCAGAGTACATCCCGTACGCTGCTCTGAAGGAGTTTTGGCCTGTTTCCAAAATAACACAAATCCTAAATGGGTACCAGCAATCGCCCATACAGAGTCCAGAGACCATCGTCAAGCACTTTTTGCGGGTGTTTTCCCTTCTTGTCTTCCTAAATCATGTCCCTTACCTTGAGCTTTTCATGAAGGACAATCTCAGAGATGACAAATTTCCCATGGAAGAACTCACCCTCTCTTCTATTGTCGCGCCTGCCGGTCTTCGACTGTTGAATGATATAAAGAAATGGCAGTGGGCCTTCTTTCCCGTCATATTTGACCCAGACGAACTCTATGGTCAGAATCTGAGCCCTCAGTGTATATTACCGATCTGTAAGGAGGAGGAGATAGTGCAGGGAAATTTAGTCACAGTGACTAAAATTAAAACGAGCTTGAACGAGGTAATTCAACCTAACAATGCCTCCCTCTCAGCTTTCTAACTCGACAACAGAACCCGCTCGTACGAAAAACATACAGGCACACAGACCACGCTCTTGATCAATACCAAAGGGAGAGGTCAGCTTTTCGCAGCTTGCGAAGCCATCCGTCGAAGCACATTGTGGCCAATTATGGCTCTTTTACACAAACCCGCACGGACGGAACGAAGACTCATAACCTCATCCTGGAATACGCAAATGGTGGAAACTTGGAGGACTTCTACAATTCCGCGCGCACACCTAGGACGCTCGAGGAGGTTGCTAAATTCTGGAGTGCATTTATCGGAATATTTGACGGTTTGTATCATCTTCATATCTGTCGCAAGGAACCTCAAGACCAAGCATATCAAGGGTGAGCAGACTTAATATGACTTGCACTACAGGTAGCTAACCATACCACCCAGTATCCATCAAGATGTCAAGCCTCAAAACATTCTGGTTGCGAAAAACTCCACAACTGATATCTTTGACATCACCCTCAAGATCACAGATTTTGGCCACAGCCACACCATCCAGATGGATGAGAGCTATGCCTATCCACTTGGTGTGGACTCTCACGGTTGCATAACATATGGTATAGTGAACCATCGTGAATACTTTATTTGAAGCATGGCGCTAATTATGGATATAGGTGCTCCAGAATGTAGCCACCATGCTAGGTACTCTCAACTCGGACGAAACCATATCACCACCGAAGCCGATATCTTCTCTATGGGCTGTATCATGAGTGAGGCTGCATCGTGGCTGCAGAATGGTACAGCGGGCTGCAAAGAGTACCAAGAACTTCGATGTGCTGAAACCAAGACGATCAAGGCATTCGACGGAAGCGGCCATGATGGCTGTTTCCACAACGGTGTTGAACCACTGGAGGCCGTGGGGCGAATGCATAGATCCATCAGCGATTCTATTCATCCCTTTGACACAATTACTCCTCAAATTCTGGCTCTCGTTGACGAGAAAATGCTAGTCCGAAAAGAATGGAGACTAACTGCCAAGGAGCTTCACGACAAACTGTCTCGGATTATTCAAGATGCCAACATGCCCTGGTCGCCAATCACACCGCTAACCAATCAATTCGAGTTACAGAACCAAGTTACAATGCATACACTGGAAGGTGGAACGGGAGATATAGCTCAGCCTAGTCCTGTGTGTTACCCCAACCACCCTCAGGCTTCTCCTCCCCGAAGGGAAACAGTGATCAATGGTCCTTTCATAAACGGTACGACGGCTGGCCCGTCTGCCATCCCCCAATCTTTGCCAGCGAACTTGCCTCCGCCCGTGCCGATGTTGTCGTTGGAGCAGGCTAAAGCGTATCATAGAGATACGAAGAATAAGCAACCCATTGAGAGTGGTATTGAACGGGTCATATCGATGTTAAAACATAACCTCAACGACCGAGACCACATCTTCTTTATCGATGCTTCTGCAACCATGTATACTCACTTTGATGAGATCTATGCTGCATTTCAGGCTTTTGCTTATATTGCAAAGCTTATCGATACGAATGGAGTCGAGCTTTACACATCGTCTGATCCGACCAAGAGCCACAAGAGTAGCACTACAACTCTACTAAAGCGCCTCAGGGCCCAAACATGGGACCAGATCGCCTTCGAGGACAAGTTTGGCAAGTTCATTGATAGGATTGTCATTCCTCGTTTACATTCAAAAAAGGGCGAATTCTTATCTATGTTTGTGCGTAAACCGCTCAACATTCTCGTCTTTACCGATGGAAAGTGGGGTAAAGGCAGTGACAAGGCTGCTGGTGTGGAAAATCCTATCACCAGGGTCATCGAAGCGCTAAAGAGCAAGGGAATAGGTCGGACACAAGTGGCGATACAGTTCATCCGTTTTGGGCATGATGACGAGGGCATAAAGTATTTGGCCTACCTTGATAACTTGGGCAAAGACGTTAGCTGGTAAGTCTTACCTCTAAATTCTCATGTGATACGTGACTGACTTTGCTCAAAGTGATTTCGTGGACACAAAGCCAATTAATGGAAATGTCTATGAAATGTTTGTTGGGGCTTTGGAACCTGAGATTGATGGTTTGGATGAAAACTGAGCCGGGCTAAGCTTACCCACGCTTTGCGCCATGCTTTTTTCTAAAAGAAAAAGCAACAGAAAAAGAAACCGAGAGTAAAAAGCGAAGAAAAATATACCTAATATAATGCATCTTAGAGACAGCATCTTGTACGAATTTATCGGATACATTCCAGTAAGAAGGCCCTACCGAAACGAGTAGACAGAATATAATTATCAAAACGCATGGTTCAGAACCATCCAGGGCTTTTCTAATATTTGTGATCAAGAGGGAAAAGGGAGTAGTCTGGAGAGGCTACTGAGTTAATATTTTAGCTTTAATAATTCCATCGACACAAAAGGCCGCTTCATTTTAAGTACCAAGAACCTGTATGTGTGATGTGACCACTTTTCGGTCAGTTCCATGCTAGTTAAATTGCCAAAACAAGAGGAAATGGTGAGCTTTTGGCTCCTCTATTGTTGTACGATGCAACCAGTCTATTTAGCCAGAATCGGTGGATGAATGTCCAACTAGAGACCTCTTACAGCTCATGAGTCCAAAAATATTTTTCTTCGGTGACTTACAACCTCTCACTTCGTCTGTTCCTCAGCCAATTCCGCCCCAGTACCATAATCTCGCGGAGGAGGTAACTCGATTAGACCCCGCCTCATCTTAGTCCTGGCCTGCAGAGCTTTAAGCAGCGAATATACTATGCTCAGAGTAGGGGCCGGAACTCCAAGTCGTTGGGCTTCTCTGAGTGGCTCGCCGACGATTGTTTCATATTCTATGTAGTTGTCCTAAAATAGACGGTCGGGTTAGTAATCTGTGGTTGCGACCAGGCAAATACACTTGCCTTTTCAATATCCTGCTGGGTGCTGGGCCTAAAGTAGGCGTTGATGGCATCCCCAGCAAGAGATATTTCTTCTTGATCTGGTGCCAATTTCACGCCAGCGGCGCGAGCGATCATTTTGATTTCCATCATTATCGGTAGAATTAGCTCGTTGATCGGCGATACCGCGAGTCTCAGTTTAGACGTGTCCAGACCAGTAATGGCGCAAAGGGAGTTGTATGATGCGTTGTACACCAGCTTGCGCCATCGCATATACGCCACATTTTCATCGTACTCGCAATCAACTTTACCGCTGGCACGATAAATTCCTGAAAAGGCCTTCGCTGCTTCTTGCTCGCTCTCTATCGGCAATCTTTCGTTCCGAAAAGCCCCAATGATCAACGTGTCGTGGTCTTGATGGAATACTACTCCTGATGAAACTTCTGTCGAGTTCATCCTAGCAATTCCGGAGATGCAAATATTCTCCGGAAATGCTTCAATTATCGGCTTTTCTATACCGAGCCCATTCTGAACGAGGACAATGCTGGTGTGGGCTGAGGTCACAGCCGGTGCAATGATCTCCGCAACTGTAGGAGGAATATCTGGGAGGTTCTTTGTGCAGACCACAATGTAATCAAAGGGAGCGCCAGTGGGGTTGGAGGTACCATCCGCAGTTGGCACAACCTGGCTGACTTTTATGTTTTTAGTTCTATCCCAACACGTGGCAATTGCGGCTTACAATAAGTGGGCTTCCAAGAAGGAATATCGCCATGATCGCAAGACCATATTTTAAACCCTTTTTCGTTGACAGATGCGTAATTGGATCGCAACACTCCCGTAACAGTTGCGCGGCCTCCAGCTTCAAGGTTGTACGCTGTCATAGTTCCGATTCCACCAAAACCGACCACAAGAATGTTGGCCTTCTGTGTAGTATCCATTGTGGCGTTGAAAATCAGCAAATGCAACCCTATATGACGCGCAGGTGTGCTGGTTGGTCTGGTAATCTCAAACCAATGGAAAGTTGATGCTTGAGCGAAATACTGTATTTAAATCAAAATTTAGACGAATTGATAAGAACTGATAAGACAACCGCTGGACTTGGGCATGAAGAGATACGGATTCAATCATCATATTTGGGTTAGTTGATGAGAATCTCCTCTTTTGAAAACCCCTCATTTTGATAAGGTAGTAGCCGAGATAAGATAAGTTGCTGGATGACTGGGATTAATTATCGTGATCATTGTACGAGGTGGGGCACAAGAACTGGTGCTTACTGCTTCGGCATGAAAACAACATCCGATGGAACTTTCATTCAGGTAATAGTCATGTGGATTCATGCTTAGTCAACGGCGCCTTCGCCTTGTGGTTGTCCCCTTTCAGATTAGCGAGAGTCGTCAACGTTTCTCTTCTCGCATACACATACGCTCACAACCTACAAACTTCAAAAGCGCCGTGATTATGCTAAACAACTGGCTCGTCTTTTATATTTCATACTCCTGCGCCAGCCCTATTAGCAGAGAATGGAGGGGAATGTGAGATGATTATCAGGGATTTGGATCTCCACACCCACTTCATTAGGTCTTTCAAAAGCTACGAGAAAGATGCATGATCCTTCTTCCCTTTCTTCTTAACACATCTCCATTTGATACATTCCATGAACTGATGTTTGATTCCATTAAGCTCTCTGGTGGATCCGCAGACAACTGCTGCAAGAGCTTTCAAGAAGCTGCGAACAGAGGGCATCATGAGTTTGAGCATTATACTTTCTCATCAAATTTTGCACCCAAAGAGCGACTGGAAGCTTACCATAGCCGTACAAAATTTTGCCGACTCTCTGAGTTTCGACTTTGACATAGTGGCCCCCACTGGCGCATATTTCTAGGAAAACTATATCGATCAGTCCTCCGCATTCTTTCACATACATGACGAGGAAACGTAGAGATTAGATCCCTGGCGAGGTTTTGAAACCGGGTTGGAACCCTCAAGACTTATAACATCGAAAACCACGACAATGAATTGACCAGTACGACAGTCTGGCCTCTGGTTGAATGGGATGTGACACTTCCGGAGCAAACGCCTCATTAGGCGGCCAACTCGAATCAGCCAAGGAGATGAAGGTCGCAGATCGATCGTCACCCAATATTCGCTTTAGTGCCTCCCTGGGTCTAGCAGTGTTATTTCACAAGGCATACTCGCACCAAACCAAAAGAGGTGCTGCTGATTGCTGATGATCATCTACAACACCATTATTTTGTTGATCGCTTGAAGGGTCTCTTCATCAAAGATCGGAATGCGATTGCTATAGAACTAACATTGTGCCTAAGATCATCCCTTGTTGAGTTTATTCATCGCCTTGGCGTGCTCATAAACGAGCGGCTTTGCCTCTGCATCGTCCAGGTATATCGTAAACCCATCATTGTGGTTTCGCCCATACGAATATCCAGAATACCCATACTGCCAATACATATCAGGTATCTTTTTTTCCACGTGGATTCTTTGCCATTCTCCAAGAACTTCCACTCTTGTCTCATTCCTCATCGTACCGAGATACTCCAGCCGTGCCTCTGGCGTGAGCCACCCATATTCCTCATGGACCACCGGCTTTCCAATCTTCTCACCTGATGCGGCATGGTCTCGAATCCATTGGTTCGACCACTGCACTGTTTTACTCCACCAGTCGGGATACGTGTGAAACACGCCAAAGTCGATGTTTGGCAACGACAGTTCGTGATCAAAGTCGCCACCATCGCTGCCATTATAGGCCCAATCATCTGACTCGCGATTGAAGCCGCCTTCACCTCCCCAGGTTACGAGATGATGTGGGTCAAGGCTCTTCACGTATGCACTCATCTCCTGAATCCACTCAGATAGAAGCTCCGGGGTGCAATTTTCGCTGCGAGGAAGGTTTCGGACTCCATCAGCACCGCAGCGCGGCTCATTGGCTAGCTCCCAGGCCATGATAGTCGGCGAGTTCTTGTAACGCGTGACCATGGTTTTGACATAGCGTTTGAAGGCCTCTTTGATCTGAGGTAGTCGGTAAAACTATACAGAGCAGTTAGCTTACATGCGGTACAATAGTGTAACGTACACACATCATCATGATACTTTCCACCAAGGTTGACCGTGTAAACATCCATGCCGCCGTAATCGGCCCAGTTGTTGGTCAGGGTGACAATCAACTTCATGCCCACCTTAGTCGCCGCATTAACAACCTTGTCGAACGCAGTAACGTCAATTTTCGCTTTACCCTTATCCCACGTTTGAAAGTAGACACCAGTCTCACCAGCACCCTCTCCGCCATATTGTGGAAGGCCATTGGGATCGGTACTGGCATTTCTATCGCTAAATCCCCACGTTCGAAAAACATTCAGTCCAGCTTTTTGAGCTGCTCTCAAGCCCTTTTCTACATCTTCCTGGGTCTAGTCCATAATTAGTGCTGCTCAAAGATTTGATTGAGATGTAGTAGCAAACATACTCCCTTAAATGGAAGATAGTAGGCATTCGAGCCGGCAAAGTAGAAATCCTTCCCCTTCAATTTGAATTTCTGCTTTTGAACAGTTACATAATCCTTCGGGGCATCTCTAACTCGCTGGGGGTGTGCTTCCACTCCCAGGAGGAGCACTGGAAGCCACAATAGGAAGCTGAACTTGAGCTGCATCTGGCTGTACTGAGTGTTCCGACGAGATATACAACACCTGAGCAGATTCAGATGAACTTAAAAGTTGAAAACTTCACAGTGGACTATTTATGCATACTCTTACCAGCTGTAATTTAGTAGTTCGTGTACCTTGGATAAAGTTCAACCGCTGATCTTTCTCTACTAAACGAATGCGGAACATAACTCTCCGCTATTCTTTAGGTATGGTTTATGTAGTAGCTTTAGTATTTGTATCCACCAGGACGGAATGCGGGCCGTCGGTCATTTCTTCGCATGGGCTGGGGTGATGTGATGATGTGTTGCCAAGGTGCGGGGTTCACTGGGGTTAAGTCACCGGAATAACGGAAATTACCCGTTGAGAATGGCTTCGGGCCGCTTCCACCGACAAACCCTGCAGTTTTTTCTATTTGAGACTTGGTCATAAATATTATTTCTTTAATCAGTAAGTTCTACGAATACAACTAGTGCATGATGAGGAGTGCCAAGCCATCATGCTAAAATCGCAGTTGATTTGTCTTTGGCTTGACTAATAGTCTCCAGCCAGGGGGCAATTCGGTAAAATTATCACCCAAGTACACATAAAGCCCTCATTTACATCATAAAAGGTTCACAATGCTTGAATCGCGCACCAATAATTAAGGTTATTCTAATATGACAAAAGCAGGTTTTAAGCGAATTGTAGACCCGTATTTCTCTCTTTGATATTACAGGGTTAGGGTTAGGGTTATGTTTAAGCCTCTTGATGAGCTATATCAAGCGAGAAAAATCTAGACGAATAAAACTCGATTTGTGGTACAAATCTGGAGCTGGGGTAGAAGGAGTGAGAACAGAAGCCAACGAGGAGAAGTAGGACAAAATGAATTCTGCTGGGTAGTGCTCACTAAATTGCTTTCGGATGAATAAGTAGACAATATCATCGGAAGCAGTCTAGCTACGTGTAGCCACCTATTTAAGCTCAACCATTTTCCAACTTTCACCACAGTGTCCCCCATCAAAACAATCCGAGTAATTGACGGTATCCTTGGGTATCATCTTGTAAACTGACAGGGTAAAATAACAATTTGGAACTTGGTCCCACAGCATCTTGTTCATATCGATGAGCTGATTGGTTCCACCTTTCAGAACGCAATCAAGAATAGAGTTGTAAAAAAGCACCCAGTTTCCAAGTCTGTATTTCGCCATGCTGCTGTAAACACCTTCTTCGACACTCTTGTAAACATCTCCAGTACTCTTTCTGGTAATAGAAAAGCAGTACTTTTGATTGTCCCGAAATTTCAGCCACTGCCGACCGGTTGCGTAGCCACAGGATTCTCATGTGCGGACTTTATCTGTTGCAACTAGGTTGACACCCATCGGACTTGATGAACTACTGCTCTTTTTATGGCATTGTAATAAATCTAGCAAGGAAACCTAGCGACAACGGCCTAAACATTCTCTCCACGAGACACCAACGATGACGATCTATGTAAGCTCAGTTTCTAGTATTATGTATGGTCGCTAAAAGACAGTTCGAATATGGCATCCGATACTCGCAATTTATTTTATCCATTCCTATTCAAATATTTAAACCGCTGCTGTCTTATCTTGCAATTATCGAAAAATAAAAATTGGACGAGTCGCCACTTCACCAAACATGCCCGAAAATGTTTGAACTCATATTGCGCCAAGGTTATGATTATTGATTATATCATCCATGATGTTCTGACATACGATCTGGTGTATTCTCTCCGTCCTCGGAATGACCCAACGCATAAAAAGACGATTGGTCTCAAATACTGCTTCTTCGCACAGTTCCCATTCTTCCGATGTGTTGTCGGGTGAATCATTACTAGAAGGGGACCCAGCTCGTGGCTGAACAGTCCACTTTGCCCAAAGAGTAATAAATTTTGGAGAAAAGAACGACGGGGTGATAGGAGTCGTAACGCGAAAACGTAGCCCATCCGGGGTCTTTTGACTAACAGCCAGACAGGCTAAGCGTTTGAGAGCACCTGGAACAAGGTGCAAGGCCACACGGACGTAGAATGCGCGATTGGTGGTGTCAAAAGGTCCAAAGAACGTATCGTTGATAACAGATTCTGGTTCTGGTGGGATCTCATACCAGCTATGGAATGACTCGATGTGATCCAAAATTGGGCCGGTTGTCTGAAGATACGTAAGGACAGAGTGGGGTGGTATATTGTGTGGTATTGGAACAGTGACTGTAAAGCGATGCTGAGACCACATTTGGAATTTAGTGTCTGCGAATATTTCGCCCGTTGTCAGCGATTGGGCGATGCAACTGAAGCAGGCTCGGCCGCCTCGATCCTTGCGGTGTTGGGATTCGTTGACGAATTGTAACGTTGATGGCTAGGGTGTGTGAGTGGTCAAAAAGCGGTCATGATGCAAAATTCGTCTAAAAATCTGGGTTGCTGTAGATACGATTGGTATAGGAGAAACCGGTATCGCCATCACCCTGATAATTCCAAATACTTTCAGACTTAGCCTAAATGGGATAGGATGGTTGTGGAGCGGCTTAACTTCCATTGGCCAGCCGACTCCATCAATTTTAAATTTGAAAAGGACGGCACAAGGTGAACTGGGTGTATGGGGAAATTTGCCCCGAGTCTCCTTGCGGAGCCGCAAATATAATAACCCGCGCCGCAGTGGCAAGTCGGTCCGTGTGAGGTCACATGTCTACGGACATGAAGATACATTGTGCCCCCGAGTGGCTGACGGGATTACCGAGACTCCAAATTGGGCATGATTTCCGAATAACTAGATCTCCCTAAAAGTAGGGATACCCTTTACTGAATCCCTCAATGTGAGATCAGTTAAACCAACAAATCACATTTTGTCATATGACCAAAGTTCACACGCCTCACAGTCCGTAACTAACTACAGCCAACCACAAACAAGCACACATCAGACGTCCGATATCCTATTCAAAAATGGATTGGAATAATATTTAGTTTTATTCAAATAGGTGTTCTCATAACAATCCTTTGCAAATCTAACTGGCCTGACTGGGAAGCTAACTTACCCACTGTAACGTTACTTACCCTACATAATGCTGTTTAACAAATACAACAATATAACCTATTACTCGTTTTGGTTGTTTCTTTACGTAAAGAAGCCTCTTAACTAGCACTTTGAAGACAATAAATTTGTAGAGGTGAGGGATGAGCCAATGCAGGTAGAAGGAATGTTTTTGGCCAGGTGCACTTTTATCGCTTCTCAAATGCAAGATTTTGGAGCGTCAGGAGAACCAGCATCCCGGTTTCTGGTAAAATTGGTCAGCACTTAACCTTGGAAACTAACCATGCACCTTGATACTGCTGCAGCGCAGGATGGCATAAAACATAAACAAATATGCATTCAAGGCCTAAATTAAGCCTATTGTTGTCCTAGGCTAGTACAGCGGTTGTCATACGGCGTATGGTAGAGATAAGAGGAAATGCGCGACTTGGACGATCTGATGTTGCTAATTTTGATACAGGTTCAGTGCTCGATACATGCCCAAGACCCCAAACTCACTAGTCTTCCCGAGGGCTCAAAATCCGGCCGCGTCATGAGGCAGGGGCTATTAGACGACTAGGGATTCTTTCGCCTAGAATCATTAAGACAAAATTTAAGGTGATATTCTATACGCCGTCGCGAACGCCTTTCTCGACAAAAGCCCATAGGTTTTATCATCACCAGTAATGGACAAGACTATTCGAGGGATTGTCGGGCACAAGGACAATTCTCGAGGCTAAAGAATAGGCGAACCACTCAAACTCAGGGGCAAGCGGGTCGCGTCTGTTGGGCCGCCAAGCGAGCAAGGGGGTACGGAAAAAGCATCATCCGGCTTGCAGCTGAATTCGTCAATAAATTTAGACGATCCTATTGGTTTTTTCGAGCCTGTCTTGGCGTAATGTGCGCCATGCGCTGTCTTTTTGAAAGTGTTGTTGGCTGCGCATTTAGGGCACAGATCCAGTTACCGCACACAAAACATGCATGCATGTTTGTGCAGCTCTAATTGAGTTTAAGTGCTGATACATAATTAAGATACAAAAGCTTATACCACGCACTGCCAACCTGTAGCCTGTAGTTCGCAAATGAGCCAGGTTCCAAAATCGCCCATCAACTCAACTGTATAACCAGTCTTTGTAATATTCCAGACGAGACTGGCGTTTAGGTCTGAATTATGTACATTAGTTCAGACATTATACTTCCTTAATTGCTCACTTATTCACTATGGCATATCTCCTTGTAAAAAGACACCTACCTGTTTATGGGTGTGGGGCTGTTCATGCAACCCTAGCCACGAGTTGTGAGGGGTAAAAGGAGCGAGTTGTCCAGTTCCGTCCCCTGTTTCCTCTTTTGATTTTTTTTGCAGCTTTGCAACCCGAAAATCTGTTAATTATTTGCGCAAAGTCCCACGACGACGATGTCTCAGAACCCCGCAAATCCCAATGTGGTCGACCCGGCCCCTCAGCCGGAACTAGTTCCAGCACTAGACCTAGAAGTAAAAGCTGAATAGCAAACATTTGGTGGCATTGCAAGTCTGACCTGCTGCTAGGGCGAGGAAGATCAAACGGATACTGATTCTGCTGTGGGGGATGATGCGTGAGTGAATGCCCAAAGACAATGATGCAGTCGGATTGACATGTTTCTTTCTGTTTTTCTTTTACAGTGCAAGCTCCACAGCTTCCGTCTCGTCCAGCATCCTCGAGTATCGCACCATCAAGGGGCGGACATACCACAGCGAACGTCACGACAAGGATTACTTCACGCCCAACGACGAGCGACAGAGCGAGTCTGTTGACATTAGGTCGGTCGGCCCCACATTAGAATACGTCTTTTTTTTCAATATTGATAATTTTTTGCATTAGCCACCACTCGCTCACTCTGCTCCTCAATGGAAAGCTCTTCCTCGCTCCTATTGGCAAAGATGTCGGGGTAGGTTGAGCTGAGAGAACTATGTCTAATTTGCGCTGACACCTGTATAAAATAGAGAGTTCTTGATGTCGGCACCGGAACAGGTACAATCTCCAGGTTGCTTGAAGTGAATAGATCAATCACTGACATTTTCTTGGCCGATATGAACAGGCATCTGGGCCATGTGAGAAGCATATCTGATTCTCCTGGCTGCAGTATTCTAACGCCCCCCTAGTGATTTTGCAGACGAACATCCCCAGGCTGAGGTTATCGGCTCCGACCTATCTCCAACCCAACCGACGTGGCTTCCTCCAAATTTGAGCTTTGAACTAGATGACGCAACGAAGGAATGGACCTGGAAAGATAACCACTTCGATTTTATCCATATCCGATATCTTTTTGGTGCTATCAAAGACTGGGGCGAGCTATTTAAACAAGCATATCGCTGTTGTGCTCCTGGTGGCTGGGTTCAATCGGGCGAAGCTGACGTGGAGATCCGTAGTGATGACGGTACTACAGACGACGTACCCGTGTTGAAGACATGGGCACGGATCTACGGAGAGGGTGGGGATAAGTTGGGAATCCCATTTTATGTACAGCGGCAAGAGTTGCAGGAGAAGGGCCTTCGAGAAGCTGGATTTACGGATATCAAAACTGTGGATTATAAGGCAAGTGCTCTCTGTATTTTCCTTTCCCCGGAACCACGAACTCATCGCTAACTTGACATGTTTAGCTCCCTGTAGGCGGTTGGCCCAAGGATGAGAACCTTGCAGAGGTAGGTCGATACGTCAACCTGACTTTGGAGAATGACATTGAAGGTTTGTCCTCCCTCCTGCCCATCAGGCCATCTTGTAACTGTAATCATAGGATACACCCTCTTGCTATGGCACAATGTTCTGAATTGGCCAGCGGACGAGTACCAGGTTTTCTTGATGGAGATGCGTCAAAAGGTACTTCGCAACAAGAAGATTCATGGATATATGATGGTTCGCTATGTGTATGGCCGTAAGCCGGAGTAGGCTCAGGGTCACTTGTCTGTCGGTCATGTATCTCAGCGTTGGCTGGTCAAGAATTCGATATTAATTACAGTCCGAAGTTTTGTGATTTCATTTGTAATATCCTAGTAGGCATTTACATAGGTCTCTTAATTTGTGTATGACACGCCTTGCTCATCACAGCTTCGGCGTGGCAATGAGCGTGCCGGAGGTATGCGTTCGAGCTGACCGGCGTGGATAAGACAGGGAAGCCATATTAACGAGGGGGTAACTTTCTTTTCGACTCACAAGGGCAAACTTTGTATTGAAAGAGGATTAAATTAGCTGGCCTTTTGATCAGAACAAAAAGACTTTCAACACAAAAGGTATTTATTACTGGAACCTAACCCTTCCATATGCCATGAAGAACGTCCCCGAGACTGCCTATCTATCATCTCCCCCAGCGTGTTGAGTCGCCCGAGTCTGATAATACGGACCGATTTGGCCCTCAACAATATGACCAGCTCCGATTGGTGGCGTGGTGGGAATGTGTGCGTAGTGCCGAGAGTCGGCATGAGCAGGGCAAGGCCAACAATAGTTTCATGGACATCAATTTTGTATCTGAGCACATGCGATGGGGGCTATTATTTTTAGACATTCTAAAAATTTGAAAAGGAGAGTTTGGTCTAAATCAAGAGCAGACTTTTGCTTCATATTAGTACGAAGACTTATTAATCCCTCTTCCAACCCGCGGGGATAGTGTCCTTATAATAGCTATCCAATGCGTCTTTCACCGTGACTGGTTTAATATCGGGGAACGCATCGTTCAGAAGTGGGCTATACTGTCTCATTCCCATCAATCCGGTGCCCATGAAGTATTGAATGGCAGATGGAAGTCTCTCAGCCATCTTCTTGGGCCAGTACTGATAAAGGACCTCCCAGCCATCAAGTTGCTTGAATCGAGTGATATCGCCCGACTTTAAGTCTTCGAGATCGTTATACACCCGTTCAAACTTTTCGCCTACACGAAAAAAAAAACAGTAGTTAGTCTCAAGATAATAAATCAAGTCTAATAGTAAGGGCTTACCAGATACTTTTTCAGCAAGACTAACAAATTCATTCCAGGTAAGCTCGTCACCCGAAATGAATATGCGAGTAGGCCAATGGGGAAGGGAAAGGCTTGCAGCCACAAATTTGGCGACATCCAGATTGTGGGTGAATGTACAGGGAACGTTTCCATCTCCGGGGATGATTGCTTTCTTAGCGTCAAGGTCAACAACATATTTTCCGGGTGTCAGAAAAGTGGGCATTTTGCTTGAAAAGTAATAATCCAAGAAAAATCCGTTATGGATTCTTGTCCACTCAATCGATTTGGTCATCATCAAGGCCTTTTCGCTTTCGAGCTTGTAGCCGCCACTGAAGAGGATGTTTGCCATTCTGGAAGCCATATTAGCGCAAAAAAATGGATCATGGTTGCAACACACTTACTCCTCGTCGTACGGAATGTCGTATGTGCTAGGGATAAATCGCTTGGTTACAGAAGAAGCCTCTGCAGCATTGACCAGGTTCAACTGCGCCGCACCGATACCCTCGGTGATGAAAACATTTGAGATCAGAGTGTGGATTTTCTCAGCCTCCAAAACCTCCGTGATGGTTGCGACAGTCTCATAGTTGACAGCCACAACCTTGACGCCCAACTTCTCGGCCAGGGCTTCGTCGGCTTTCCTACTGAGGATTTTGACTGTGTAGAGATCGGGGGACTTCCTAAGTTCGTGGACAATGGCTAGGCCCATTCCCCGAGTTCCTCCAGCAATAGCAACAATAGTACTCATTTTTGAGCGATAAAGGTCAAAATTATTGAAAAGACGAAGTCGAGAGGAGTGAGAGAAGATGCCTTGGATGTTGTGTTTTTAGCCATTGAGCAGCGAAGCCGAGATATTATACAGCTTTTCGTACGGCATTTGACAATTCGGATAGCTTCCGATTAGTAATTCTCAGGGATTTCCTATCACTTGCTCAAACGTCAGCATACTGACGTAAATGAATCTAAGCTATGGTCACGCTGCCATGTGAAACCATTCGCTCCATCTGGGTCCTTTCTCGACGAGGTTAGTACCTACACCACTTCAAAGCGCTACTGCTCAACAAACTGGACCCAACGATCCACAACAGCTATCGTTTAAGGATAGGGCATGTCTCGAGATTTCCTTGGCAATCCTTGGCGACCGGAGTCTAAATGGCGACCCGCTCCGGAAGTTACGTAAACTAGCTGGTGGAACCATCGATCGCCGCATTCTCGCACTCGACTATACGAAATTATCACCCGAAAATTCTCCAAATTGATACCTACTACCAGGTGTCAACTGTTGGCGCATGAAATGGCGGTCGTCTGTGCTGTCATTATTGCAATTTTACGGTCGGAACCCGAGGACCCCGAGGATCCGCAGCCAAAACGTATCCTTTACGAATAAAGCGGTGAGATAAGTCCGAAAATGTACAAGGATACAAACATTTTTCTCAGTAGGAGAGCTAGTCAAAAATCTGGCCCAAGATCTAAATCAAGAAGGCATCACCATCGTGTCCGACACAACCTTTGGATCCATATTTCAATATCCCTTTACTGCTACAAATGTACGTTGAAGAATGATTCTGCTCATAATTTCCCAATGCGAGACTTACAACAATATGAGGGAAAGTCGAGCGGACAAATGCTTTCCTTAAGCAAGATAAATATCGACGTACTCGGTCAGAATCCATATTTCCGTAGCCACGTCCTTCTAACGGCGCTTAATGAGCAAAAACATGCCGGTTTGACACATGAACCACAAGTTTCTTTGTTTCCACTCCTGATGTAGTTGAAGAGGCCTTGTCTATTAACACCTATCAGCTCCAAATCTGTCAATCGTGGAAGAATGACTGGCACACACGACCCTAGTTCTCTGAAAATACGGGATCCAATTAAGAAATTGTGCACTAAATATTGAGCCCGGTTGACAATTTTCATTTTTTACGCCAAGCACAAGTTCCTGGTCAACCCAAGCATGCATCAAAATTATTATGAGACACTATCCATTCCAAGGGCCCAGCGGGTTCCGAGGCCTTTGCCTGTTGACGTATCTGCCCATCTTATCCCCCAGCCCGTCATTATCATAGTCGTCTCCATCCCTGAATCTTTCGCCTCTAGGGTATTGAATGGACGTATGTCTGACCTTTCTGAAACCCCGTAACACCTCGAGAGCTTGGTCCCAACCGCCAGTGAGGAGCCAGCCATATTGCCATTCAAAGCGCTTGAGAGTAACCCGTAGTGATGCAACGATTACCCTGAGATCATCCATAGTAGCAGGCTGATTTTCTAATACCATGTCGGCTAGCCGTGGCCATGGTTGCTCAATTGGCAAAATATCAGAAATGCTAACATTAGGTGGTTCAGAAAAACACGGGTACCTATCAAAGCGGATATAGAGCTTCTCCAGGGCGGGCGCGCTGAAGAAGGGCCGGGTAAGGGAGCACAAAGCAAGCATTTCATCTTTGGGGCGATCATTATTCTCAGCTAGAGACCCTTTACGTGCCCAGCCGTCAACGGTTAATCTCAGTTCCGTTGCTTTCGAGACAAGATCGCTCACTCCCAACCTTTGATCAAACGTCAGCCCCATAGGACGGAGATCCGCAGGGGCATTCAAGTCCATCCGTAATGAGCGAGGCCGTATCCCGCATTTGCCGAGTTGACAGCATAGCTCTCCCAACATTTCAAATGTTGGGGCAGTAGTGTAGGCAGTGGTAAATGTACCACACCACTGGGATGGCAAGATGCAAGCGTTGAAATGCTCCAACGTATCCTTCCCAAACCCTAGGTCTTGGAAGTCTGATTCCTCAAGTTCCTCTGATTCATGCCATGGATCGTCCAGGAAAACCAGCTCTTCAAGATTTGGGAGTTTGCACAAAGCAGCACATAGCCTGCTAATATGCTTGTCATCTTTGCGAACCTCTTCCTGATCGGCGCAACGTTCCTTATAAAAGGCATGAATTCGCATGGCAAGCTTCTGGAATGGATTTGCCGATGATTCATCCAACCCCTTCTTGGAAATTTCCACCAACTGTTGCTCATTGATCACTGCCCATAGTTGTTGCCCAAGTGCATCCCTTTGTACGCCGTCTCCAGGGTGGCGCATGGAATAATTCATGCGATCGAGTGTCTCGAGTTGCTTGAACAAAACTGTATCGCAATTGTCCATAAAAAGAGCCATGTCGCTAGCCAACTTTACATCGTAGTACGATAGAATGATAGTGACGCGAGCACGGGACCTGTTGAGAGTAGGACTGTCGCAAAATTCCTCAAGCTCCGCCAAAGAGTCAGAGGTCACACGAGCGACAATTCTGGTGATCAGATGCGAAGAAGCAGTATCATTGAATCGTTTAGACACAAGACGGCAGTCCCGGATAGAGTGCTGCCAGCCGACGTAAGAGAAGATCTTGTCCAGTATTTCGTTTGGGAGCGTTTCGATATTCTTGGTTGGTTCTGCCATGGTGATGGGGACGTTGACGCCAGCAGCAACATGTATAAACGACTGCAACAGAGGCGACACAAGGGTAATGGGAAACACTACGTTTTATATGTACCCGATGCCAAGGAGCTGAGGGTAGATTGAGGACCGCGGCTACGTCGCAATTCAGCCCAAGGTCATGACTGGACAGCAACCACTAGACTCAAGCCAAGTGTAAGAGCTAGCGACGCAAGAAAATGAGAAGCTTCTGTGCGGCTGAGACTTGGCCCCGTTAGTGGCTCCACAACACAAAAACCGCGACCTTTGGTGGAAAGAAACGTAGCAGCCAAGACAATAGTGGGAAGTATGGCGCACCAACCGGCAGAAGGACCAGTCAATAGTAATAAGTGACAGAATAAGTCAGAAACCAAACCAAGCTATGCCGGCTGATGCTGATTGGCGATTTGTGTCGAGGCCTTCTGCGCCCCTTCTGTCTAGGCCCTTGGCGGGCATAGCGAGACATGACACAGCCCAGCTACCTAGCCAAATGCCATATAGTTGAGACAAACGTACTAAGATCGCTGAGACCCTTTGATGTTGAGACCGAATTTGGATGCTGCGACCATGTTGGTCAAAAACGTTGCCAGACACCGGGCATACCCTCAACCTACCTGATTGGAGTTTCGAAGTCCTAAGTCGAGAGCGATGCGCAATTATTTAAAAATTAACGGCATTTTTGGTTAAAGCACTGCTAATTACTATGTGAGTTGTAGGAATTACTTAGTTGCATAAAAAGATTAAATTCATTCCATGGCCGGCGGGGCTAAAGCTCCAGCGGAGAACTACATTCAGCGACTCAAAACTCTCTCTGCCCCGCCAGGGAATAGTTTAGTATAGTCAGCATTGTTTTATATTACCGAATCCGACTTCCATACTACTCTGCCATTAGATGAATTATTTATACGCCACATCTTGACCATCTTAGGAGTCTGAGAGAGAACCACTCCTACATTAGTAAATTGGGCTTTGCCAAAATAGTTACGCCGATACCCCAAGCCCTCCTTCGTAATTGGTGTAGCAAAGCTAGTACCAGCGATGGAAGAGAGGACGTTAAATGAGGATGGCAAGCTTGAAGTAGTTATATTTATGCTGTCTGTCTGTATTCAACACCGCGCCCGTGTGGAAGCATAGCTGATATCGTAGGGGTTAGGGTTAGGGTTAGGGTCGTTAAACGCTCATCCGAATTTCGATCACTTCTTTGCGATTAAAATGTAGAATCGGTGTTGAACTGCGTATCGCAGCTTCATTGCAGATGCCAGCCGTACTTGGATTCATTCTAAGCTCAAACCCCATGTGGTTCCCTCCTGGTGGTATTAGACGTGTTTCCACAAAACCACAATTTGGGCTCAAAGGCGGGGAAGTGTGGCGCAGCTGGGCTGATTTTGTGATGTGCGGAGAGCGAATACGGACAACGAGGCTGTGCAGAGAGAAGCTGAGTTCCCCTCACCATACAGCAAAAAGGCCTCAGAATGAGTCTAGATTATAAGAACTGTGGGTTTCCGTTGGTGCATCCTTTAGTCTGTTAGATGGCTTGCATCCACAGCTCGTGTGGAGTACGGCATTAGCTGAATAGGACCAACAGTTGTCCCACAACGGTTCCATCCACTCCCCAGATGATCTCCCCGTGCCTGTACACCCACCCGGATCCCGAAAGAGTCAAGCACCTGGCGCGCCATGATGCGGCGAGGCTGTTCCCCTACCACCGTGACTTCTACGGCCTGGCCTCTGGGCTGTACGGCCCCGGGAGCTACTACTGCTGGCACCTCCTCATCGCCTCCGTCGTCGCCAATTGGGTCTTTGCGCCCCGGGGTGCCGACGGGGTCAGGCGGCCCAGAATCTCGGGTCACCTGTTGGCCATGGTTACATCGTCGGCATTTGCCGCCACGGACGTGGTAATGCAGTCGATGGAGCTATGGGGGAGGCCGTGTTTTGTCTGCGCTTCCCTGCCGTCGATCTCGACGTTTGGGGACAGACGCGTGAGACGCAAATCGACTTTGACAGCGTCCCACCCGAGGTGCTCAGCCTCGGGCAGCGCGCCGTTAGAATTACGGGGCCGTTGACTATCTGTTATACCTATGCCACCATTTGTCTGATATTGATCTTATCCTTTTCCGACGCGTTGGATTTTGTTACACCCACGTTGTGGGCCAAAAGGCTTCTGTATGCTGCTTGCGCGTACCTTTGCTTGGCTCTTACTATGTTCCATATACCCCTCGGGGAATTTTCAGTGGCCGTCTTCATGGTCTTGTACGAGGGTATGATGCTTGTTGCGTTCATCATGTTTTTCGGGCTACCCGCCCTGGGAGTCTTGACCTATCTCGACGCCTTTGGCATCTTGGTCTGCGCACTGTTTAACCGTTGATTCACCACAGCTGTCTGGATTATCAAGGTGATGGGCTACGGACTGCTGCCCGCGGCAATGGTGGCCGCGTTAGTGTTCACCATTTTCCAAAATGAATTCATCCTAGTTCCAGATCTCGGCATCGGCTTGGCGGAGCGGGACCAGCTTGCGGCGCTGCTGGTGGGCATCGCGTCACTCGCCGTGACGCTTTACCACTTTTGGACCCGCTGGAAAGCTTCTAAGGCGATGTCTCATTGTGAATTATGGAAGGATGTCAAGCATTTAGTGGCGACGGAGTAAAGTGAAGGATGTTATCTCATTTTCACGTCATAATTTTGGTCTTTTCTTGTTAGCCCAACATCACCGCGGAATTCACAACACAAATGTGTGGGTGAAAAAAATTTGTATCACATCGTCCAATGAGCTGACATGCACGTACGCGCGTAACGATGAATCAATTGTTACACAAGTGAGACACAGCTGAACTTAGAGGGCGCCAATCAGCCCTTCTTGGCTTAGGGAAGGTTTGCAACAACGCATCCTGACGCCAGCCAACATTAGAGCAGATGCAAAGTATGACAAATGACACACTGGGCATGGAAGCAACTTAGTTTTTCGGGCATCTGGTCTATTAGACGACAAAAACGGGACACACAGTGTCCAAATCGGGGACAAGGGCCAAAAAGTACGGACCAACATTTGGTGTTCCGAGAGAGCCGCTAAAGCTTTTCAATGTAACCCTCCCTAGGTTTGTCACATGCACCATGTCCTGACTTTGCTGAGCTAGACTCCAGGGTCAGTTCGCGCCGCCTAGGCATGGAGCGATAACCGGCTATTTTGAATGCTTTTTTTTCCCCTCTTTGGCTACGCGAGCTTTTTCAACGGACAAGGCAGCTTTGCTGCCGAAATTAAAGCGGCCGACCACAAAGGGTCCCAGGCAGGGGTTGGCGAGAGGAAACCCACCGAATACCCCCCATGGGGCTAGTCCGTGGCCTGTATCTCATCGAGGTAATCTGTATTGAGCGGTTCGTCAGCTTGAGCACCTGACCGCACAATGTTGCCCAATCGAAGCAGGCAATCGTAGTCATCAGACCCGCCCTCGTTGACCATCAGCCAACAACATCAAGCTCAATATGCAGGGGTGTGTTGCTGCTCTCTCTCCATCTTTTCCTTTGTGTGGGCCATGCAGTTGCTTTCTCCCCGGATCTCCAACTCCCCGTCTTTTGACTGAAACATCTCAAGCCTAAACACTGGAGCTGATCTCTTTCCTTTGACACATCTTTGGAGAGCTGCAGCCTGCAGGGGATTTCCTGCTTTCTCCAGCGCAGATCCGGGTCTCTCGGTTCCTTAGAGATTAGACACGCCTTCGCCGCGACGGGCTCTGCGAAAAAATGTCTTCCTCACTCAGCAGCGCTAATGGGGCCACCATCACCACCGGCCCCGCCTCGGTTGCTGCCACGGTATCGTCTGCGATTGCCTCAACCACGGCTGGGAACAGGGCCACTCCTCAAGGAGGCATCATTGAGGGAGCCAACCCTTCCGTCTACAACCCCAAGGACCCAATCACTCTGTTCATCATCCAGGTTCGTGTTCGCATTTTTTCAACACATTGCTCATCCGAGGCTGACATCGGCACTCACAGGCTGGCTTGATCATCATCGTCTGCCACTTGCTGCACTGGCCCCTTTCCAAGCTTCGTCAGCCTAGGGTCATTGCTGAAGTGATCGGCGGCATTGTACTGGGTCCCTCGGTAATGGGCCATATTCCCGGCTTCAAAGCGGCCATTTTCCCCACAGAATCAATCCCCAATTTGACACTAGTTGCCAACATCGGTCTCGTCCTCTACCTCTTCCTCATCGGTCTGGAAACTGATGTCCGCTTTCTGATGAGCCACTGGCGGGTAGCTGTCTCCGTTGCCTTTACTGGCATTGCGTTGCCTTTTGCTCTGGGATGTGCAGTCGCCTGGGGTCTGTACAATGAATTCAACAATGACGAAGGCACTGTGCACATTAGATTCAGTGTGTACATGCTGTTTATTGGTATCGCTATTGCGATTACGGTATTAACCCATTTGTTTCCTATCTTTTTGGGTTGCTTCTAACGCCGGCGGCTCGCAGGCTTTCCCCGTTCTGTGCCGTATTCTGACTGAGCTTAAACTCCTGGACACGTCAGTTGGTGTCATTACCCTATCTGCCGGTGTTGCAAACGATGTAGTTGGTAAGTTATTTATGTTACGTAGAAATACCTTAAGCTTACCTATCTAGGATGGATTCTTCTCGCCCTTTGTGTTGCCCTCGTCAATGCTGGCGATGGCCTCACAGCGCTCTGGATCCTGTTGGTTTGTGTGGGATACATGCTATTCCTTATTTACCTTGTCAAGCCGACCCTGACTTTTATCATCCGCAAAAGTGGCAGTCTTGAGAATGGTCCGTCGCAAAGCATCATCTCACTTATTCTTCTCTGCGCTTTGACATCGGCATTCTTTACTGGAATCATTGGAGTTCATCCTATTTTCGGTGGCTTCATGTTTGGTCTCATTGTTCCGCGCGAGAATGGGTTCCCCATTAAGGTGACAGAGAAGCTCGAGGATTTCATTGGTGCCCTGTTCTTGCCACTCTACTTCACACTTTCTGGACTCAACACCAATCTGGGTCTCTTGGATACTGGAAAGACTTGGGGTTACGTGTTTGCCGTTACCTTTACTGCCTTTTTCAGTAAGTTTATCGGTGCATCTCTCGGTGCACGAGCGAATGGCCTGGTTTGGAGAGAATCTTTCAGTATTGGTGTCTTGATGAGTTGTAAGGGTCTTGTGGAGTTGATCGTCTTGGTAAGCTATATCTACCTTTGAGCGCTGCATATAAATGCTAATCTGTCACTAGAACATTGGCCTCCAAGCCAAGATTCTTAGCACTCGGACATTCACCATCTTTGTTGTCATGGCCCTGATTACTACATTCGCCACGACCCCTCTTGCGCTCGCGCTGTACCCAACCTGGTACCAAAAGAAGCTCGAGGCCTGGAAGCGTGGTGAAATCGATTGGGATACCGGCAAGCCAATTGATGGTGGTTCTGGAGGAGCCATCACTCAACTACCAAACGAAAAGCTGGAACGTCTGCTTGTTTTCCTCAGACTAGATACGATGCCATCCACTTTGCGTCTTCTTTTGCTCTTTGGCAAGCCTTTCGCGTCGGATAGCAGCGATAAGGATTCCGACGGCGATGGTAGCCACGGAAACGAGAAGGATGCTGTGAGAACTGGAGTTGAAGAGACTCAGCGAGCAACCAGAGTCTATGGAATTCGTCTTACTGCGCTTACAGATCGTGACTCCTCAGTCATGACTGTCGCCCAAACGGGCGAGAGCAGTCGATATGACCCCCTCATTAACACGTTCAAGACTGCTGGGCAACTCAACAACATTGCTGTTTCTGGAGAAGCAACAGTGATGCCCGAAGGCCACTTTGCTGAGGCCCTCGTCTCCAAGTCAGAAAACATGTCATCAGATCTTCTTCTGGTTCCCTGGGGCAGCACTGGCACCGTCGGCGACTCTCCAGCCGGCCAGCCCTGCACTGTCAAGGAGCGGGTTGAATCCCCCTACGCAGCCTTTGTCAAGTCTATCCTCCAGGCCACCCAGCGCAACGTTGCCGTTTTCCTTCCCAAGGATGCCGACATGGAGAAAGCTGCTTCTCAAGCCAAGGATCGACTGAAGCTGTCTCGCTCGTACTCCTTTACCCAGACCTACAACGAATTCCCCAACGCCGCCGTTGTCAAGAGGCGGAACCACGTCTTCCTACCATTCTTTGGGGGCGCCGATGACAAGCTAGCCCTTGCCCTTGTCCTCCAGCTTTGCGAGCGCCACGATGTGACATGCACCATCACACAGATCACCCACTCGACAAACGAGACAGCCGACGAGTCAATCGCCGCGCTCATCCCTGCCAAGCTGGCGTCACGCGTCACTGTGAACAGCTCATTTGTCGGGAATGAGATGGAGGGAGCCCTGGAGCTCATCTCGTCGGAGCTCGCCAATAGCACCAACGCCGGAAAGTACAACTTGGTCGTGCTTGGCCGTCGCGGTTCTGCTGTCATGGATGAAGGCAAGGCTGGTAGGGGAGTCTCTACCCAGGCCAAAGAAGCTCTTGGTGTGTTGGGAGGCCACTACGCTGCGAGCGACTTGCAGGCAGATTTGTTAGTTGTGCAGGCTAAATCTTAGGTGACCATGTTGATATTGCTTGAAGATTGAATATGCGGGTCAAGGTTGCTGAATTTGGTAATAACTAGTCTAAGTAAGACCATAAATACTATGCACTATGCAACTACCAGGCATCGGCTCTTTTGAGTCAAACAACAACGACCATGTCTCATTCACACATGTCGCAACCCAAATCCTAGCTCCTTTCATATGCTTCAGTATCCCCTTCCAAGTCTGCACGTATTATTCTGATGCAACATGTCTCGACTTTGCTTTTTGTTCTCATTATCCGACGATTTTCCGGTGGGGGGGATTCGGTAGCGTGTTCTGGCAAACCGTGCAGAGAGTGCCTTCAGCGTCCAGCATCACCATGTCTGGAATTGCCCTGGGGCCGGGCCACGGTGGCCTTGGCTCCAAGCCTCTAGCGCCGATCGAAAAACTCCCCGTGCTCATTCTCGAGCTTTTTTGTGAATACCTAGTGCAGCCCGATTCCCCCAGGCAAGATCTGGCGGCCTTCTCACTTGCATCCACGCCATGCGCTGCAGGCGCCGCCAGATTTCGGCAGCGGCGCCTCCACCTTCGGATATCTGGGCCTATGAGGCTTCTGGCAGACCTTCAATGCATCAGCAAAGAGCAGCTTCGCCACCTCCGCCAGATAAAGCTCACAGGGGCCATGCTCGGAAACTCAAACGGATCTGGCCGCACGATTAGCAGGAGGAGTAGTGGTTGGAGCCTTGCTGAAAAAGCCCGCGAGTCTAATCATCGGTTAGAGCTTTGGGGCGACTTTTGTCAACTCCCAGAGTATCCTGAAGACGTTGCCACGCTCGATCCTTTCAGTCGGCCCCTCGATGACCAGAATAAGCAGCGCTTGGATGATGCGTGGCGCCCATTGTCCGATTTCATTGTGAAGCTGTACTCCTTGACGGACATGGTATATTCCTGCTCGGAACAATTCCCTCGTTGCATACTGGACACTTTGCATGAGAAGTTGCCCGATACCCGTCTTCACGTCCACACTTTCAGCCTTCGCAGCTTGTATCACACAGACTCCATGAACAATATTGATCCCGACGAATTCAAGTTGGCCACATCACCCAGTCTCTATGGCGTTGCTTCAATATACTACCCGTATGATTCCCGCAATAACCCAGGCTTTGACAGGGAAGCCTTGCAATCCATGGTCGCAGGGTCGAGTCCTAATCTAAAATCACTCGCTGTGTGGTGTCGTTCACCAAGATGCAGGAGACGCGGTGGGCGTCGTATTTTTGCTCAAAGATCTCCATGGACAGGCTTTCTTGGGCAAGGCACTCCAGAGCGGCAATCGTCCAAGGGATCCCTTGAGAATCTTGTTTGCGACGGGTATCTACCGACGAAGTGGCTGCACTACACTCGCCCTGAAGAGCTGGCCACCCTTAATATATGTACAGAAACCAGCGAAACTGAAATCGGGCGCTTGATTCAGGTTTGCCAAAACATTGGCTTGAAGAAGCTTCATTCGTTGAAATTCTGTCTCCGTTCCCAGCAACACCGGTCTCTTTCCGACGATGAAGATGACACGATAGGCTCCCTTTTTCGGAGCTTACCGCCCTTGAAATCAGTGGATTTGGAGGGCGCCCTTGACTTGAACACCTTGAACGCCATCGTGGACTGCCACGGAGGCTCTTTGCAAAATTTGAGATTCTACCCGGAATTCGCAAGAGAATATGATGACCACATCGACAGGTTTGAACTTGGCTCTCACGAAGTCAAAAAGATTGCGAGGAAATGCCGAGAGATTACTCATCTTGAGCTGTGCATTCCCCGAAGTCAAGGAGACAAGGAGGAAGTTGCCATTTACCGTGCCTTGGGTCGTTTGCCTCAACTTAGGCGATTGGAATTGTACCTGGATTGCTTCAGAACCTATATTGTATATCCTGGAGACGAAATGCCCGAGGAAGCAGTGTCGCTGGGTGGGATACCGCTTCCTGTTGAAGATTTTCGAGAAATGTTGGCAAACGCTGCTGTTGACTCGGACCTCGCTCGGAATATCTTTCACACAATAAATTATGAGGGCAGCTGTATAGAATACCTCGCCATCCGGCCCTGCAACTTGGGCATCATCTGGCCTAATACTGTGGATGAGACTACGCAGGATATCCTCGACTGGATCGGTCAGTCTTGGGTCTGCACTCAACGACAAGAAGGTGGAGAGGTTGCCATTCACAACATTGATGGGCATGAAAGGGGTCTTGGCACGATCCTGGAATCAGATTTTGATGGGCACGACGATATGAGGGAGGCGTGGACGTATATATGGCCAGGCCCTGCAGGGGATAGGAGAGAGGCTTGGAGTAGTATGCTTCTTGATACGTGATATCGGCCATTTAAGGTTACCATTACGGCCATTTACGGGGTTTTCTCCGCGGTACTCCTTTGTACGCCCTACCCAAGAATTTCTCCCCTGTTTTTTTCCCTCCAACATCTTGTTACTAGGAGAAGCATCTTTATTTGTTTATATCTACTTCTTCTAAAGGTTGTAATTAACATTCAGCTTTTTAGAATAAAAAACAAAGTCTTTGGGTATCTCAGATTTAATATTAATTCTATGGCGATTTCTCTCCTCCTAGTTCTAATGCTGTCTGAAGGTCATTTTCCCACTCTTGGTATTTCACTAGGAAATAGTCCTTGGCTCCATGATCAAGTAACATTTGCGAGATGATCCGATAAGAACCTGATCGTTCTGCCACGTATAATGGAGTTACTCCCTGTGCCTTCATGTTGGCATCGGCACCACCTTCGAGGAGCAGTTGTGCAATGTTCCGGTAATCGTATTTGATCGCTATCATGAGTGGTGGCCACCCTTCGGATTTGCAAATATTTGGATCCGCACCGCAATTGAGCAATACTTCAACCTCCCGGTGACTTCCTTTTTGGGAAGCTTCATAAAGAGGTGTTTGTCCAAGATCGTCCTTTGCATTTACATCCGCGCCGCCTTCGATGAGAATTCGTAGAATCTCAGCATAGTGATAGGTTACTGCTACAAACAGCAGCGGTTTCCCCCTAACTTTTTTATTTGGATCTGCTGAGTAAGAAAGAAGCGTTTTGACAACTTGAGCTTTGCCGCTTCGTATTGCTGCGTAGAGCGGTGGCTTTCCCTGCGCATCCATTGCGTTTGGATCGGCGCCTGCCACGACCAAATATTTGGTAAGCACTGGCGCAATATGCAAAATTGTTTCCCCCTTGTTGTCTCGAGCATTGAGGTCAGCCCCTGCGTCGATCAAAATACGTGTGCAATTTGCCAACCTCTGAGGGTTCCGGCGCTGGGAAATTGCGTGTTGAAGGTAATGAAGTGGTGTTCTGCCACATTCAGTCTTTGTGTTGGGATCCACATTCTGTTCTAAAAGCAGACGAAGAACTTCGTCGCAGGCGCAAGATGCGGCTAAATGAATTGCCTCGCGCCCTTGTTCATCCCGAGTTTCCAATGGAACTGTAGCGACCAAGGATTTAATCGCTTCAAGCGATGTTGGAAAGTCTGGCCTGTACGCCGCGATTGCCGCGTGTAGAATAGGCCCATAGATTGAAGAAACGCCAATATATACCTTGTGCGCAATGAACAACTGAAGTGCATCAAGATGGTATCTTCTAACGGCGTAATGTGCGCAGTCAGACCAGTCGAACTTTCCAAGCCCCCCAGCCCATTCGACGTATCGTATGATTATGACCAAATAATCCAGTCGTGCGCTTTCCATGGCATACTGTATGGCTTCACACATACTCAGGTGGTAATGATAATGATCGAATTGCCTTTGGAACACAACCGATGCCAAAAACAGAGCGCGCAATGAAGTGCCCCGGTTCGCGTCGATAGCTAGTTCCACTGCTGTAGAGTTGCATCTATCAACATTGTCTGAAGCATTGGGGGCGCGGAAAAATATGTCTGCGCCACCAGCCACCAGCGTTTTTATAGCATCAATATGACCAGAAAATGCTGCATTTTGCAGGGCCGTCCTCCCAGCCGCTGAGCAGTGATCTATATGGACGCGCTGCGTTGCTAGGATCTTCTGGATAATGGGAACGTCACCCCGACTTGCAGCAGATCGCAAGTGCTCCCCTAATGCCTCTGTATTTTGTTTCACCAGCGACTCTTCAGAGCCAACAATAAAAGTTTGGCGTTCAAAATCATCCCTGTCGATGATGTTGAAAGTGTCGTCTTGGCTTGCTGCGTTTGAGGTTGCATCCAAATCTTTAGACGTAGAGGGGCCATCTGTGACATGAAGAGAAGCTGCATTTATCCATACGTCATTTCGTAAAACCTGGCTCCGCTGGGCTGCTGAAGTCGATCCGATTGTAGCCATAGATTTCGCTGGCTGCATCACATCCATCTCTCGGGAAATGTTGTTACTCGCATGTTCACTAGTTGGCCCAAAAAAACCAGCTCTTGGCGCCTCAGCCACCATTTCAACCGATGATTCCGAGGGGCTCGCAGGTGCAAAAGAGAAGCCAAACGGCAGTTGTAATTCAGTGTCCTGTGTCTGTATAATGGGGCGAGCCGTCATAGTTGCCGCCGAATCGTGTTGAGTGAACCATTGCCTAGCATCCCAGGTAGAGATAGAAGTGCTGTCAAATGATGCACTAGTCTCCAGATTCCTGTGTTTCTTCACGTTTAATTCCAGTACGTTGGTTAGCCATGGTTGACTGTCAGGGCTCGTGTCAGGGCTCGGGCCTTGGATCGTCTCGGCCTCGGGAGTCCTGGTATCTTTTGGTGTGCTTGGGGGGCTTTGATAGTCCGAAGGTGTCTTGTAGTCTATGCATGGAGGAGTTTCGCCCTCCAAATCGGCGTCCGACATTCCTATGCGATGCTGAAACCCGGTCCGCTGGATCCAACGATCAATTTTTTCGATCGGAACTTGGCGTTGATTGACGAAAAACTTGGTTGGCTTGTTGTGTATCTCATTTCTTCTTTTCCGAATACGGACCAGGTTGCGCATGTCAGTGCTGGAGACATGTTTCTGCAATCCCCATCGCTTGAATGCGGATTTGTATTGTCTGTTTCTGTGTTCCTGTCAGGATGACTTTTATGAGAGACAAGGTGTCGCATACGTGGCTTTGAATTGATACTGCGTTTCCATGATGATCATGACCTCGGGAAGGTCACGATCCTCGTCCCAATACAATTTTGTGATCGCATTGCGTCTGTTTTCCAAGTCTTGAACGCGATTGACTTTGGTGGTTTGGGCGCCCGAATGAATGTCTTGATCAAGGTCCATTGAGATTGAGTTGTACGGTGGAGATAAAAGAAGTGGTGTATGGGGACACTTTCCCGACATGATAGACAGAAGGGATGGAAATATTAGTGTTTATGTAGGCGCTTTTGCTGAGGATGTCAGATGAGGCACCGAATGATGCAAAAGGACTTCTCACTGGCGCTGAGACGAAAGCAAGGCAGGGTGGGTCATGTTCGTTTGTTCTGACCCAATAAAAAGCGGCGATATCAAGGTGGCGATGCCAGTCCTTGTTGGTTGCCTCACTCCGCCACCTTGCACGTGTTGTCAGACGGGTCAGAGTCCTTCGCCGCGTACCAATTGGATGTCGCTCTTTCATATACACCACTCCATCCCGATTGAAAACCAGGATGCATGCCAATAAAAATTGAGCTCAGGAAAAAGGTCAAGTGTCTCTAAGAATAAATGATAAATTTGAAATTACGATATACTCTATGAATGGCACATTCCGAATCTTATCCAGCTCTAATCACATGATGCATCCTCCCGAAACATAATGACTGCTCAAAATTCGTTACCGCATCGCATTACCAAGGCAAAACCTTGCCATCGTGACCTTGGAAGGTACCGCTATTAGTCTTGGTGGAGTTGAAAATGCGATCAACGACGCCAGAGACACTTTCTTCCACAGAGATCGCCCCCAACTTCTTCGGGTCAACACCCACACCACCAAAAGTATCATCAGCCATCTCGGTCAGAACCAGACCAGGGTGAAAGATGAGCGTGGTGAGCCAATCCTCTTCCAGATGAACCTTGCGCAGGAACCAGTTCAAGGCAGCCTTGCTGGCTCCGTAGGGACTCATGATGCGAGGCATGCCTTGGATCATTTCCAGCCCCGAGATGGATCCGATGAAGGAGGATATGGCCACAAATTTGGGAGTCTCGGCCTTGCTGGCCTTGAGAAGCGGGGTGGTCGCCTGGAGGAGGACCAGGGGACCAATCGTGTTGACCTTGAAGTGATCCTCGATCGATTTTGAAGATGTTTCCAGAACAGTCTTGCCATCGTTGAAAATTCCGGCATTTGAAATGACAATGTCGATGTGGTCGATGCCGTGAGTTTGCTGGAGAGTGGCGACTGCATCATCTGCATCCGTCTCGCTTGTGGAGTCGATCTTGACAACAATCAACTTTGAGGATGCGCTTTTAGGTAGAGAAGCCAGAGCCTGGGTAGTTTCTGCATGAATGTTGCGCACCGCGGCAATGACGGTTGTAGATGGCTTTTGCAAAAAGGTGGCGGTAAGGCCCTTGCCGATGCCGCGGTTGGCGCCGGTGATGAGGATGGTCTGGTTCGATGCCATGTTGATTGATTGAGTCTTGAACTTTGTTGATTGAAAAGTGAGTAATGCGAGTGGATTGGAGAGTTGGTGAGTGTAGTTTTGATCTGATTCAACTTTTCATTTCGGTCGTTGTACAGAACTTATATACTCTTCTCTCGCTGTCTCATAATTATCCAAATCAAGCAGCCAGAACATACGTTTGCCATGTCCAGCTTTGTAATGGCTATTTCTCTTCGTGTCATTGCCCCGGTGTCTCCTCAAAATTCTGCAGGTCGCTGCGCAATGCAACCGGCTCGATTTGCAAAAATTCCCGGCGGCTCTAAGCTGCAAAATCGCTTAGAGGCAGAGCTGTGGCGCCAATTCCCTCCTAGCACAGCGACGGCTTCCTCTATGCCTAAACCCGGGCATACGCATGCCCTACGCTACCAAAAATTTGTAATACGAATTTCATCACATTTCCGACAAGGCGATTAATAATCCGCCTGCAAGGGCCCATTGTTAGCGGCTCGTGAGTAGTCCGATATTAGCGCGGGGGCTATGCAGGGTCCGGTTACACCGATTCCAGACATGGCTTGAAAGGTAGCAAAGTTCAACTAGCAGCACCAAATAAATTTTGAAGAGTCTGAGATCGAATCAAACATTGAGCTATAGATAGAATAGTTTTAATTCTCCGAATGTTAAAATTCGATGAATTATTTGCCCGTCAAAACGTATGGGATGGCTAAAACAACGAAGGCGACTGGCTGGGAAGGGAAATGGGTGAGTGCGACCTTGTTTTGTTTCGTTTTAACCAACTTCCCAAAATGACCATAAAATGTATTTTTAGACACTAATAAGATAAAATGTGGTCATTCGTTATTGTATTTCATTAGATCGTTATCTGGCACAAATCCAATGCAGGCGCTTTGATGGCCCCAATCACCCTATACTCCTTCAGCCTTTAGTCAAGGTCTTCAAAGGTTCACATCTCTATTTGCGATATGCCCTCCCTGATCAATTGTATATGAATCAAATATTCTAATAAAATTCCTGGTCCCTAAAATTGTCGCTTTGAGGAAATGTAATGTTAACCTTGTACCCAGGACCCAAAACCCTGTCATTGTCCTCTCCAACATGAGCGCGGACAACCACATCCCCGACCACTAACTCATGAACTGTTTCCGGCTTGTCTAAAACTTCCATTCCACCTTTGTCGATGTACCTGAGGCGAACCATTTTACCAATTTCCTTTTCAAGTCTTTGCCATCGGGTTTCCGAGAATAGGCGTATCCACACACCCCTCGGAGATGTTGGTTTGAAGCCACAGGCGATATAAAAGTTATCTGTAGCCCTGTCCGTCTTATTCGCGGGCCCACCAACAAGACTCGGGAAAACTTTGACGTAGCCCTCGAATGACGATTGCCCAAACGTGAGAAACTGGACATTCGGAGCGTCCCACTGCCCCAACGGTACTGGAGCCTGGATAGCATGCCTCAGGTCTCGTACACTTTCCGAGCGGAAGCGAATAGCGTTGAGCAGCGATGCATCAAGCTTGGGCCTCAAATCGGGCGGGATGATAGAAAGAATACAGACATCTTCAGTTACTGTATAGACTTGGTGATTCGGACCTTGATCATTCATCAAGCGCCAATTTCTGAGCCTCACGAAAAGCCCTGGTCCTACCTTGCGGAGAAATATCTCGCATTCTGACCCAGTCTGGCGAGAATGTGCACAAGCCAAGGGAAGGCTGTAGATTCCAATGCGTCCCCCTTTCTCGGGTGGACTCTGATCTAACTCACGCACATTGAGCTCCATTTGTTTGAATTGGAGACCAGCATTCGTCAACTCGAAAGCGCGCTGGGAAATGACACCTGTTTCCACAAAGGCAACACCGGTGCAGGGAGCGAACTCAACAGGTGACCGTGCGAGAAGCTCTTTATACTGAAATTGCGGAGACAAGATTCTGCCCTGAGCGTCCTGATCCAACCCTCCTGCTTTCGGATGCCAGAATATCGAAAGGTCGTTTGACCGTCGGATAATCTCTTCTTGAAGCCTCAGGAATGCCTTGTCACCTTCTCCATATAAAGTGGACATATTGATGTCTAATATTCCAAGAAGACAGTAGGCGATGTCTTCTTTTCTAGTTGTGGCTCTGTTCGCTGCCCAGGACATCCTCCGTGCAACAGGGACAGTATGTAGAGGGCGCGTTCCGTCGAGGATGCTGTCAGGGATGCCTGTAATGCTGGCAAGGGCTTCCTTCAACCTAGTTTTTGATCCGAGAAAGTTCCATTCCCCGTCATAAAATCTCAGATCCTTTGGTGCAATGAGTTCCTGAAGGCACCAACCACGGGTGAACCAGCGACACTTGCGGAGAGCTGCGTCCTGGTCACCGTCTGGAGGGAGATCTGACAGGAAGACGTAGCAGGTGATAGCGTCTTCGTACCACTTGTACATGGAATTGATGGCTTCGTTCAACTCGGCACTACTTGATTTGTCGATGCAGCAAGTGTCGATCCAAGCATAACGGAAGCCGTGGCCGTTGACCTTTCTGCACGTCTCGATGATCTTGCGGTAGCCAAGCTTTCTTTTGGCCGGGTGCTCGGGATCGCTGGCAATGGCGATCATTTCGTAGAGATCGATTTCCTCATCGGGCACCCAGGTATGCGACAGGATTGTATATTCCGGAACATCCCCAGTGAAGACCTTGAGCCTCATGGTGGTGGTGTCGAGAAGCCTAATAGACATGGTGCCGACTGTTCGCCGAAGCGGGCATCAGCTTTGTCGTGCTAGATGAATAGCTTAGGGGTATTTCTCCCTTCTGCCAGCCAATGGGTAGGCTTGATGATTGTGCGTGTCCTGGACAAGGCTTCCCTTGATGGGATGATTTCGATTGAGTGAGATGCGGGGAAGTACGACCTTACCCTGGTCATCTGAGCCGCCACCGCGACGTCAGCGTCAGATGCGAGTGTGCGCGAGCGTTAGATGCTGATGATTTTTTGCTCCGATCTTGGTTCGCCAGTCATATCTCTAAATTATGGGTATAGCATCTTATTGGAGACGCTTGCATTGGCTCATGCCGACTGGTTCAGGTGCAGGATCTGAATCGATGACCTAAGCGCTCTCACCAACCTCTAGTGGCCGCGCTCGCAACGCGTTTGGTGGGGCTGGTCCCCCAACGGCACGAACACACGTGATCAAACAAATGCAATCGTCTCATGCCCACCAACATCGCATTAGGTGTGAATCTCCTCATGCTTTTTGCATCAGACACGAGACTAATTCAGGTGAATGGATTGACGTCACTATTTCAAGTGTCAATACCATCTCGAATAACCTATTTGACCAGGCCATCCCAATGCGATGAAGCTTATCAAAGAGTTCACGATCCTCTATGCCAGGCAGGGTCAGTTGTGTCAGTGCCCCTTCGTTTGCTAGAGTGGCAGATAGGTGCGTTATCACATGGATAAATAATGAGCATTCCGACGCACGGTTCCAGAGTAATGGGCTTGGCAAATTTGTTCCGATCTTTACCCTGCATATCCCCATCAAAGTTAGCCTTTCTGAATGTCCGACGGGACGAAAATGGCCGAGCGGACGGCAATCGTGCCGCGAATTAAGAAACACGAAACTGTGCCTTAATGAGCCTAGAAAGGTAGTCGTCGCCTGTTGTTGAGCATAAAACGTGGACGCAAGGTTTCTTGGCGCTGTCTAGGCCATGTGCAGTCGGAGTTTCGCAATGGCTAGCGAGATACAACGATACAGCAAATCAGCGCCCACAATTGTGATCTTGGGGTGGAACTATGAGCAAATACCGAGGGAGTGGGGGCGGGCGCGTGGGCGAGAGTGCGGGCGAGAGTGCGGGCAGCCGAGAACCGACCAACAAAGTGGACCTGATACGATAACTCACCAATGATGAGACACCGGGATGAGTTGGTTGACTATGCATGGCTGGCACTATAGAAGCATAGAATGTCTTGGGCTGCCAGCGTTGTAACCCGCCTTGCAGGGCTCGTTTCCGCTCAGCCCCTTACACATATGCCACCAATCTCCGCTCTCTGTCTGGGATCACCAAGCCTCGTTCCAATCAACGAAAACAATCCACGCCTAGAAATCCGCAACTGCGCACCGTAGTGGAGAGAACATGTGCGGAAACACGTTGGCTGTGGAGCATCATGGCCACTATGCAGATCTCAAATTACGTCGAGCTGCTTCGCATTGCAGTTTGAGCCCGGGACATCAACACCACGGGTCGTAACAACATACCGAGAGTGGATAATTCTTCTACCTACGCCTATAAAGCATTCTCATTGGCATGATGGATGATGGGTTTCGGACCAATCGTCATTCCACGACTCTCATCGCATTGCATTCCACAAGATGGCGGAATCCAAGTTCAAGGTTCTCATTGTTGGCGGTAGCGTCGCCGGCCTCTCTCTAGCCAACATGCTCGAGAGAGTCGGGATCGACTATCTCGTTTTGGAATCCTACCATCAGATTGCCCCTCAAGTCGGTGCTAGCATTGGTCTACAACCCAATGGCCTACGTATTCTGGATCAACTTGGATGTTCCGACAGCCTCATCTCGATAGTCGATAAGCCTCTACGGACTGCTTGGACCCGGCACGGCGACGGCTCTATCATTGCCGTACACGATGAGGTCGATACGTTGATTGGAGAACGGTGAGTTCTAATCCTGCCGGATCACGGAACTGTGGATTGACATTTAGCGTCTTCGGTTAGACATGGCTACCCCACCATCTTCATTGATCGGCAGATGCTTCTCCAGGGGCTCTATGACAACCTCAAATCTAAGGACCGTGTCCTCACTAAGAAAAAGGTGACAAAGATTGAGACGTTGGATAGCCACGTTGAGGTCACTACGGAATCTGGCGAAACCTTCCTCGGCGATATGGTTATCGGAGCAGATGGTATCTACAGCAATGTTCGTAGCGAAATGTGGCGCCTCGCTAAGAAAGCCGCGCCGACACACTTCCCTGCGGATGAATGGTCAAGTATGTTGTGAAAGATATTCGGGCATCAGTGAAACAAGGAGCTGACATTTGAGCCAGCCGTTCCTTGCGATTACAAGTGCATTTTTGGAATTTCTCACCCTCTCAAGACAATGTCCGAACCAGGAATCCATTACACTCTCAACCGCGGATGGTCGTACTTGATCATTAGTGGTCCTGGAGGAAGAATCTACTGGTTCCTGCTCAAAAAACTTCCTCAGACCACATACGGAAATGGCATTCCCAGGTACTCGAAAAAGGACGAAGAGGAACTGGCCGCGCTGCACGCTTCGGATGCCATCAATACCGAGACCACGTTCGGTGACCTCTATGCTGCCAAGACCAGTTCAGTTTTGACCCCACTGCATGAGCACGTGTTCAGCAAATGGTACTACAACCGTATCACTACCGTTGGAGATTCTGCTCATAAGGTAATCTCATCTCAGTCATGATCCTATTTTCTTTTAGTAGTGAGGTGTACTAACCATTTATTCACTTCTAGTTCGAACCCATTTCGGGTCATGGTGGCAACAGCGCCATTGAGACGGCTGCCACCCTCACTAACCATCTATTCGCTAAACTCGGGAAGAAGAACTCACTTAGCACACGCGACCTCGAAGAAATTTTCGAAAAGGTTCAGGCCGAGCGATTCGATCGTGTTACGGAACTAGTCAAGGTTTCCCATCGTCGCCAGCAGAATGATGCTTTGGAGACGCCGCTGTATGAGGCCATGGCAACGATTTTGCCCAAGGTTCTGCCTCAGGAGTCAGCCTTTCAAGCTTTAACAACTGCATTCACAGCATCTGCCCGATTGGAGATGCTGCCGGTTCCCTACCACGCTCGTACCGTTCCATTCGACGATGAGCTTCCCGCTAAGCCACTCAAGTCGACCTGGATTCCCACGAGCATTGGGCTCGCCGCCCAGTTTGGGTTGTACTGGCTTTCAGGCGCCGCGTTGAAGCCCTTGTCGATTCCAAGCCAGTTCATTGACTCGCCGCTTAGAAAAGAGTACACTGGTATACAGGGGGTTGATGGGCTTCTCTCCGCTCTCGTGTCTGTTTTTGGTGCAGCCATTTCACCTTCCACTCCAGTGTACAGGGCCCAAATTGCGTATTTCATGCCAATTATTGGCTTGGCAAGCCTTGATTGGACAATTGAAGGCAACAGAAGGGGAAGCAAGTGTTCGCTCATTGCATGGTCAGTGTCGCTCTTGATTTCACGTCTCATCACCCATCTCACGAAGCCGCTAACCAATTGACAGGCCCAGTATTTACAGTGCCATTTACCAAATCTTAGGCATTGGTCGCATCGCCCCGCTTTACAATATCGCGAGCACGTTGACGTCCGTTACCACTTCCTCTCTCAGTACTACAGCTGGCCGAGAAGTCGCCCCGGAGGTTTCTGAGGCACTCTTGCCCAGTTTCGCTGCAGGGTTCGTTCTACCAACGATCCTGATGTTTAACCCTCTAAAGAACACGGAAACGTGGCAAAAATATGTTGCCCTTTGGCAGCCTTCTCCAGTTTACATTGGACTTCTCACAACAGGTCTCGCGAAGCTCTACGCCAGCAAGCAAGCCAAGGATGCGAACGAGCCTAAGCAAGAAAAGGAGACGAGCGCTAAGCGCCGACGTCAGAAGAGTGTGAACAAGCTAAAGCAAGTATACGCCGTCAGCTTCGGCACCGCCACTCTGTTCCATCTTTACTCTGTATATCAAATCTGGAAGTCGCCAGAGCTGTCGGTCGCGAAGATATTTGGCCAGCTCATCAACCCATTTGAGCCATCCAACCAGCCCCAGGGAGAAGGCATTTTCAACTTTCTGAAGTGGGACCTCTTCCTTAGCAGCACTTCAATGGCGATTCAAGGGCTCTACCGGATTTTTGAATTGCGAAAGCTCGGCTACATTACAACCAGCAAGGCACTGAAGGCCGCGGCCCTGGCTTCGGTTGGCCACTTTGTTGTTGGTCCAGCTGCCACTCAAATTGGTATTGCGGGATGGAAGGAGAATGAGATCAGCAAATTGATTGGATAAATAGATGTTTGTGCTGAAAAAGTTGGATGTACAGTAGAGAATTTGGCCATCGCTTTCGACTTAGACTATTTTATTTTATTTTGGCAGTGGTCAGGTTGAAACGAAATTGAATAATAACCCATTTCATGCGGAGTCATAAATGGTGAGCGAACATTTGAATTAAGGCACCCAATCGGTTGACGCGAGAGGATGGCGGGGTTTGGTGTCAACTGTGTTCAATCGATCACAAAGTCTAAAAACATGGCGATCTGTAGCTCTCACACATGACAAATTCCCATGTTAATTAATAGGAAACCCGTCTCGCCAAAGCAAAAGAGGCTTAACTTGGCTCTACTTATGACGCCGTCCGTCTTTTCTGCCGCGTTAGACCGCCTGGACTTTGGCAATGCTCCGTGTGGGATCCCTGCTTGGTGCGGCGGACTCTAACCCGTGGCTGGGAAATTATCTCGTATTATTGCCGTAATTGATTGAGTCTTTGACGCGAATCCATCGCGCTCGTCTGCGGACATCTTTCCCCATCGAACTGAGGGCCGCCGACGGTTGGTTGCAACGAGGCCCCTGTCCCGCGGTCATCACCATGTCTTGTAAGTCGACGCCAAAGCCCATCTACAGCTGCCGCGTATGCGACCGCTCCTTCAAGCGGCCCGACCATCTGGCCAGGCATGAGCGGGCACACAGCAACACTCGCCCGTTCCGCTGTAGCCTGTGTAGCAGGACTTTTGGCCGGCGCGATATCCTGCTACGCCACGCCAGCCATGTCCACGGCATAACGAAGCACAGCGAGGATGTCCAGGCCGAGCAGCGCCGCAGCTCCAGCGTCGATGCACCCTCGTCAAGCACTTCCGAGTCTCTGCCCGAGCCTGGCGAATATCAGGAAGAGACTAATGCAGCTGTCGCATGGGCTGAGGAACAGGTTGAGTCAGCGGCCACCTACTCGGCAGCCGATGCGGAACAGAGCCGCATTGCGCTGGCGTCTCTTGGCGAATCGGAGCTCAATCATTTTCTCGATTGCCTGCCCACCATCAGCTCATATGCCGGCCTAGCTCAGATGGTTCAGTATGGACTGCCAATCAAGACACGCACGATGCCTTCGGCCGCCAACTGGCCAGTAGTCAACGATCCCGGCCTTCCCGAGATCCTCAGACAGGGGTTGGGGCATGCTCCAACCCGCTTTAGCATGCTATCCAGCTCTATACACGGGATGCCGCCGTTTCAGCAGCCAGCTCTCTCGTCGATGCGCATGCCTTCTCCCACAAAGCCTCCCCCTCCGCCTACTCCCGGCTCCTCCATCACCAAATCCACCTATGATCACCTCTTGAAAGCCCACAATGATCATTATACAGCTCTCCACCCCATGTTTCACTATCCCACCATGGACCTCTCTTTTGAGACTTTTTCCAGCGAAAAGCCACAGAGAACCTGCACGCAAAAGGCATGCGGCCAGTGGATGCGCAAGCCGAACCGGACGCTCGTGATATCCATTTTGGCGCTAGGCGCCGTGGTCGACCACAAACGGGATTTGGCTCTTGATCTATATACACAGACCAGAAAAGAAATTCTAAGTTGGCTGACCAAGATTAAGCGAGTGGATTCTGGAGAATCCCTTCCGCTCGATCTCTTTCAAGCATTTCTCAACTACATTTCCTTTGGCCTCAGTTTTGGAGACAAGGCCATGGAGCAGCTCACGGTCGGCCACACTGTGTCCCTGAGGGGATTGGTTAGCCTGGCAGGATTTGAAAAGCCAAAGTGCATACCCCCTCTAAGAGTACATCTAACATGTCCGAATTGCCAAGCTAAAGCCCCAGTCGATTGGCTTGCATGGATCACGGCCGAGGAGCGAAAAAGAACCTTCTTCTCTTATTTCTCCCTCATGAGCTCAGCCCTCACGTACCTGGATTCGGTACCCACGATGGATTGGCGCGAGGTTCAGCACGAACTGCCATGCAGTGAAGAACTGTGGCTGGAAGTAAATCCATCAACCTGGAGATCAATGCTCGAAAAGGAACCCCCGACGCCATTATTTCGTACAGCCGTTCAATCCTTGTTTCCCACCAGCGTCAACGGTCAATACGTCCCCAATCAGAGCTTCATCCAGAGCTCTGTCGGCCGCGATCTCCATGAGAGAAAAGAACGACCTGTGGATCGTTTTTCTAGTTTCCTTCTCATCACAGCCTTGCATCGAGAGGCATTTCACCAGAGAACGGAGGGTACGATTGATGGAGAGGCAATGCAAGCGGCACTGCTCCGGTGGCAAACTCTATGGCCAAGTTTTCCAACAGCAGAGGACGCCAAGGCCACCAATACCTTGTTCAGCTGCAGCATCGCCATGTTTGACAACACTCAGCTTCTGCTGCACGTAGACGTGGGCGAGGCAAGATCGGCATTGGTGTCTCGAGATTACGGAAAGTTCTGTGTAACCTTCTCAAGTCTGGATCTTCGCCTGGACAGCGATGGAACGGGGTGTTCATTGTCGAGCGCTCGTGATGATTGGCACCAGACTTTCGAAATATTCTTTGATTCAGCTAGACGGTCGGCATTCCGCCACATCGCGCGCTACTCAGTTAACGCCCTGGAAATTGCCTTCCGGTGCAACCCTCGGCCAAATCCCGCTAACCCGGGGCTCAGCATGTCACTGCATACAGGCATTGCTGTGTTTTATTGCATCCACCTACTAAGCAGCTGGATGTGTTTCTTTGCAAACTGCCTGAATAGACGACTCTATACAACTCGGCTTAGTATAGCCCAAAATAATCAGGACCTTGAAGACGTCAAGCTCATCGAAGACATCTTGGTATTCGCTAGAAATCGCAAGGTTCAATTCAACGCTACATTCAGCGTTCCAGAATCCCCAGATGCCCTTAACGAAAAGAATGTCGGCCGCTTGGCTCGGGATATGCTCAGCTTACTCTCACATATTTTCAGTCAATGTCTGACTATGCCAGGTATGTCTATGACCCCGTACTATATTGACTCGATGTATGAATCTAACTAACTTAAACCTGTAGCTTTTTCACACCTGGGAGAAGGGTTAAAAGTGCGGTCTTCCATTATATCGAATTGGGTCAAAAATGAAATGGTCAAGGGGACAGACACTAAGAGAGCGAAAGAGCAAGAATAACGAGCGGTAGCCGAGAACTATTAAAAAGTTCCAACTGCGCCAGAAAATATGTATTGAATAGAGAGATGCTTCAGGAGCATTGCTATCGGAGCACGTCACTAGTGGGGATGTGGATTTGGAAACAAACAGACTATCCATACTTTGGCCAGTGGCCATTATAAAAGTAAAAAAAAAGAAATGGCAGCATAGAATACAATAGTGCTCGGAATTATAACTAAATAAATTCAAAGAAACCCGTATTGACTACTCAAATCTCGCGGCAGTCGGCCGGATGCATGAGTGCTTTGTGATGACGACCGCGCTCCTCCAGCTCGTCCCACCATGGTAGCTGCTTGAATCTCGCGTACCAGTTTTTGAGATCCTTCAGCCTTTCATCCTCGAACATGTCAAACGCGTAACCAAGTTCCAAATACCTTGCCCCGCCAGCGAGCATGACATCAACCAAACCAGGATGCTGGAGCCCAGGTGTCAGCCACCCATCCGTCTCTAGGCTTTTGGCTGCCCAGTCTTGCGTTTTGATCAATGCCCTGACCATGCAATCCTTTGCAATCCTTGCCACCGCAAGACTGCGATCCTCGTTCCGCATACCAGACCAGCTGGTCGTGACAGGCGCTGCGTTCTTGATGTAGTAGTTGAAATCATTGAAGGCTTGGTAAACTGTTGCTTGGATGTCGTTCATGAGCGCTCGGTCCATAACGTTGGCGCTTGTCATGGCGGGCCTTTCCAAATAGAGCTCCTCAAAGAAGAGTCGGATGGAAACACTCTCGTGGATCCAACGAGGCGTTCCTTGTTCTGCGTCTACCACTCTGAGGCAGGGAGAGCTTTTCCCAGGTGGTTTGGGGTCCGCCAAGTCTTTATCTTCAATCGACTTGCCGTTGAAGAAGCTCAGTCTGATCTTGAGTCTTGGATCATTTGTGTGTCCTTCGAAGAGTTGCTGTGGGGATTCGACGATGCCTTTGATGAGCAAGTAGTACACAATCTGTTTGGGGAAGAAGCCCTCCGCCCATAAGAAAAGTGTGAGATCCAAACCTGCATTCATCTTTTCTTTTTCTTTTGCTCTCGAGGATTGAGTTTTCGATTTGAAGCTGCTTTGGTGCGACAACCTGTTGAGAAGACCGTTCTTTGGTTCCTATATAGCGAGGTTCATAAGTCGCCGAGCCCCTTACCAATGTCTCCGAGCTGTCCCCATGTGAGGCTAGAATACGCAAAGATCGACTAGTGGTGGCGCTAACAGATTGAATGTCGCCGGATTTGTCAGGGACTACTTTCTTTTCTATCAGACCTGGTATGTGATTCAGCGATTGTATGGAGATCGTGGTCTAGGCCAAGATGCACGATAAAATCGATGTCAGAGAAATATGGATGCCAGCAGGGGGTTGTTGTAATTCTTTCTTTTTGGAAGCGGCTAGCTCATCATCCACTAGCGCCACCGCACCATAACTGAGCAGCTAATCACACCAAGCTGAGCCTAAATTGGCTTTTGTCAACCATGCACCTTCAAAACATTAATCAGTAGGAGAGTGTCGATTCTATGATGCCCCTTGCCAAATCATCATGAAGTTCGTCTACCCAAAGTATAGATTTTAATGATAATCTAACCTGGTTCCATGACTTGAGTTTCAATGTTATAAGAATCTTGGCCAGAGTACGGTGTGACCAAGTCTTCTTACACTTGGCTGCCGATATAGCAGCGATGATATGCAACCAGAGAAGCATATGGACTGGTATTTTGCTATCACCGCACTGAATTACTGAAAGGTCTTCTGTGAGACGTCGAGAGGGGTATTCATAATGCGTATGGACACCAGGCCATTGCAGAAAGAGACTGCTCGCAAATACCAGCAAGCCAAGGACAAGTATCTCATTCGGCCCTCCTTCGGTTAACGCGATGTGAAGCAGACGATAGTGAATTGATTTCATCGCCTGTTCATATATTTCAGTGTCGATGTGCAGTTTGCACTGACCTGCAATGTTTGCTGCCCGCGCAGCAGCAGAGAGATCATGCCATACAAGGCGAAGGTGATCATCTAAATGGTCAAAAAAATCGTCGAGACAGAGGGCAGTTGGAATTATATGGTCACTTTCATCATATTTACCAGATACTAGTTTCCTTTGGGGGGCAATGTACAAATCCCACGATAAATCATTAGAAAAGAAGACAGGCCGATGGCCTCTATAAAGTGACACTCCGAGATCAGCTCTGTACAAAGTTAGTATAAAGACGGCAATCTTGAGTAGAAATTTCAACACACCGGCATATCTTTGCTTGCAGTCTTCTACTGTCGTTGAAGGCTCGCAAACCACCCCTGAGAACCACAATCTTCTTCAGACCCTCGAGATGGTTCTGTGCTGTGCAGATATCTCCAGAGGCAATTGAGACCATTATCAAGCCAGTTATTGTCAAAATTGTAGAATCAGAAATTGCAAAATCATTTTGGCTGCCATCCACCCTGTTCCGGAGAATATTCAACGTTTTCACAAGATGAGCAAGAGCATCTGAGTTATTCCACTCTCTGCCGTGAATGTGGTCTTGATACACCCTTGTTATATAAAGAGTGAAATGAAGACATGCAGGGTCATTCCAAACCGGGTCAAATGATAGCCTATCAGAGTTGCTATCCGCTGCACCATGAACAAGGGGAATTATCCCATGCTTAACTGTGCAGTAGGCGGTTAGCGATTTACTGTGGGAGCAACAAGTCTACGTGAGGATGCTCTTACGATTCCATGAGATTTCGAGAAATTCAGGGCCGATCTCTGACAGTAGTGGAGCCAAGTAAAGGTCATCTTTGACTTGGCGGCAGGGTGTGTTGTCTCTGGAATAGCCATCGGCACTGTCTGGTAGCCCGGCACTAATCCAAGGCGGTGGTCGTTGGGGTAGCTTCTTTCGGTTTTTGCCACGCATGACATGACTTCGGATCAATCGCCGCTTTTCATCGAGTGATCTATCGGCTGGGGTGGTAATAATGAAAGCTGATACATTGTTGGATCTTGCCAATGCCGGCATTGTGACCGTGGTGGAGGGCCACCAAGTATGCCCTGATTGGAGTGATGAGAACAGGGCTATCCAGGGTGTACCTGAAGTAAGATAAATCTAACCAAGTGCCAAGAGATGATTAACAACTCCAATTTGAATAGATTTGAGATTGGTGGCAGTTCGGCGGGATTGAAAAGAGGAAGTAAGCAGGACCTCCTGGAGGAAGGCGCTCGGGCCAGAATGCCAAGACAAGATTGACTTCTATATGCGGTTTAGCGGCCACGATCCTGATTTTTGTTCGCCAATCATAACCCCCTTGATTGGCGCCATCGTGGATCAAGCAGAAAGACGGACGACCTGAATATTGATCAAAGGTCGAACAAGAAAGGCACTTAATTACTCAATGATCCAAAATAATGATAGTCTGTCTGACTATTTAAGACATGGGTATTCCCTTTGCCAATCTAGGAATACTCTTCTTCGCAATAAGCTCATTGTCTTCATTCCATATCTTGAGTCCCAACTCCGCCATGTCAGCGTCCTTTGATCTTGGCCCCCCTAAGGATAGCCCGGGGCTATTATTCCTAAAATCGCAATTCTGCTCCTCTCCTCAATGGCCGCCTATCCATACGGATCTCGCCGGAAAAGTTGCCTTGGTTACTGGTGCAACCAGTGGCCTGGGGCTTGAGGCTTGTCGCCAGCTTCTGGACTTTGGGTTATCAGGGTTGATAATGGCCGTGAGATCGACAGAAAAAGGAGCCAATGTTGCTTCTGATTTTGGTACCAAATACCCCAAAGCCAATATTCAGGTCTGGCATCTCGAAATGGAGTCTTACGACTCTGTTCGGGCCCTTGCCCATCGAGCCGAGACAGAGACGCCGCGTTTAGACATTGCTATCCTCAACGCAGGGATGCAGACAGCTAATTTCACCATCATCCCCAGCACTGGCCATGAAAAATACATTCAAGTCAATTATCTATCTACCATGTTACTTGGCATTCTTCTCCTCCCAACTCTCAAACAGAAGTCTCTTCCAGGCTCTCCGGGGCGATTGACGATTGTGAGCTCGGGCACAGCACGCGGTGCAAAAGTTTCTGTGCCCCTTGACACAGCAGTGCTATCTGCTCTAGATGACAAATCTCGGGGCTGGGACCCAGTTGAGCGCTATGCCGTCAGCAAGTTGCTGGGCCACTTTTTTGTCTTGAACCTAGTTCGCTATGTCGATACTGAGGACGTCATTGTCAACTTGGCTGATCCCGGGCTCGTCAAGAATACAGCACTTCAGGGGTTCGCACCACCGCTTGTAGCTGCATTTTTCTACTGCTTCAAGGCCATCTTTGGCAGAAAGTTGCCTGTTGGTGCATCTACGTATGTTGACGCCGCTGTGGTAAAGGGAAAGGAGTCACATGGCTGCTATATATCCAACTGGACTATTTCATCGTGAGTCTAGCTTTCCAACAGATATTTTTTCATTGTAATGAATGCATCAGAAGAATCCATACTAACATCTACGATTTTGAACAGATTCGCTGCGTTTTTGTACTCCTCTGAGGGAGAGTCTATTCGAGAACGGTTATGGAAAGAAACTATGGGAGAGTTTGAGAAGTTTAAAGTGCAAGACATACTGGGCATGCCAAAGACAGAATGAGTTGGTTTGGTGATACTATATTCTCTTATTCAAAATATTCATTTCCCTTCATAAGTCGGCTCCTTCATTCGTACTGCCATCTGAAAATAGCCATGCTATTTAAAGTCCCCATCTTTCGGGACCAAAACATTCTGAGATATTTAGCCACTGTCTGGTTGACATTGAAGGATGAAAGATTCTACTAGACGCATCTAAACGGCGCAGTTCAACTGATAGCTCAGGTACCGCGCGTCTCCACTGAGGCATTCTCCCAAGCTGACGCTGTGGTCACCGAGGCTGCAGACTGCATCGGTGTAGATGTGCACTAAAGACTTCTGTTAATACTTTTTCAATAAACTTCTGCTTGCAATAACTTACGGTCACATCCAAACGGATTATACTCGAATAGAATGGATCCCACGACTTCATCATCATTGAAAGTCTTGCACTTATTCACATCAGTATCGTAGACGCCCAGCTCTCCCAAGTTTGACTCCACGCAGTCAGGTTTCGTGTAGAGCCGAAGTTGGGCGTATCTAGTCACACCGGCAGCTGCAGACACAGCGCTTGCCGCAATTGCGGCCGTAGATGCAAGGATGGTAGCGAAGTGCATATTGAAGATGTTGGAAAGTGAGAGTGATGGGGTTTTGAGAAGTTGTGAGCGGATTCTAAAGGTTGCGGATGATATTTCGCAGAAGTATCGGGAGACCATGCATTCATTAAATACACTGCCATGGACAGAATTCCTCCAGCCAGCAACCTGCATGCCGGTTTTGAACACGAGATTGCCTATTTGGGAACGGTTCTTTTGCAAGATGGGTCATTCAATTATATCCCTGCCTCAGTTAGATCAAAGGAGCCTTTTTAAAACCCGTATGTTATTCAAGCCGCGCTCACCAAGCCGCGCCGTAGGGCTATGCACATTTCCCCAAATTCATGTACCTAATAACAACTTACGATATAAGATTCCTAAATAATAAAAGATTTATACGGGGATATTCATCTGGCCGGCTGTCACCCAAAACAAAACTTTTAGCTTGCTGCCTTGGACAGTGAACACCCACATGGTCACACTTGCTTGCTTTTCCATATTTCATGGAGGTGACTGCGAAGCTCGGGTGGGACAATTACCTAGGTAACCGTACACGAGGTAAACTCGCCGCGATGCATAAGCGCAGCTAAAAATACGAAATACGACATCATAGGGTAACATCAGCTTCGATTGCATTCATGTAGGGCTGTTAAGGCTGACATTGGCCCCTGCGGACCGATCGCTGTAGCCTAAGTCTCGTATACCCAACATGTAGAAAATTAACTGGGCTTAGAATGAAAGAGCCGAGGTGTTTGTAGACATTCATGAGACATCTAAATATTCACATTTGTTCACATCTGAGAGGTTACATCACAATTTGGTCTTCCACAAGAGTTGCAAGCAATATTTCGGTTCTGGGGTCGGATTGACATGTAGTAATTACCAGTGCATTGCTTTATATCTATCTATTTATTTTTGCCTGGGTGCTGTAATGCTGTCAACATGTGGATAGAATCCTCCCGCTCATTGCGTCTAGAGCTTTCCAACTCTGGGCTTTTTGGTCGCCTTAATCTCCTGCTTCACGGCCAAATCCGTCAGGATTTCCTCGCTACCGCCTCCAACAACCATGACCCGGACATCCCGGCTGATCTGCTCAATGCGAGCGCCCCGGCCATTTTTGGAGTAGCCCAGCCCACCCATGACCTGCTGTGCCTCTCGGTTGACCATTTCAAGAGTTTGGCCAGCCAGCACTTTCAGGTTGGCAAACTGGCCGCCCAGCTGAGCGTCGAACCCTTCCCGCCTGGAGTGTTCGGCAATGGAGACCAACTGCTCCATCCACGAATACGCGGCCTCGACATGGCGTCCCATGGTGCTAAATTTGGCGCGAATAACTTGGTTTTCAATCAGCTTCTTGCCGAACGTCTCTCGCCTCTCGGCGTGGTCGAATGCATCCCGTATGCAAACACGAGCCATGCGCAGACCTGTGCATGCCAGCCAGAGTCGTTCGTGATTAAAGTCTGAGATGCATTAGCGCGCAGCCCAAGAATACGAGTGCGTTAAACTGACTGTTCATGATAATAGGGAATCCCTTGTTTTCCTCGCCCAGCAGATATGAAACGGGGACCTCGACATTGTCGAATTCAATGTATGTAGATCCTAGGAAGAAATGCAATCAGCATGATGGTACTGCCAGATGTCAACCGTTGCACCAACTTACCACTGGCATGAACTCCAGAGTTATCAATCTTCTTGCAAGTGACACCGGGTGCATTCAATGGGATAATGAGGGCTGAGATTCCAGCAATTCCCTCCCCACCAGTCCTCACAGCTGCCGTGCAATAGTCGGCGAAAATACCATTGGTGATCCACTTCTTGGCACCATTTACAATGTACTTGGAGCCTTGGCTTTCGGCAGTCGTCGTGATGCCTGCTACATCCGAGCCCGCTGGAAATAACAAAGGGAATTAATCAGCTCGTTGTTCGATCAAATGGGGCAATCACCGCAGCATGTCACGGGTGCAAGCAAACGTACCATCAGGTTCTGTGACTCCCAAGCAGAATCGAGTCTTTCCTGACAACACATCGGGGAGAAGCTGCTTCTTCTGCTCATGTGATCCGAATTGGACGAGAGGGGGTAGACCGATCGAGTTGCCACAGCCAAGAGCCCAGACGATTCCGAGATAGCCGCACCTAGCCAGCTCATCAATGACGACGAGGTCATGAAATCCATCCCATTCGTGGGCGGGAATGTCTCCGGGAAGCCTTTGCCCATTCAGGTAATCTGCCCCAATGGGAAATGCTGCTACAGCGGTGTACCCAAGCTCAGCGTGGCGTTTTTGCACCTACCAACACGAAGCAACTCAGTCAGAAAATCGCTCTTAACTTGTGGCAACTATAATTCAAGGATACTTCAGATGGCACCGTGCCGCTCTTTTCCCACTCTTCACAAAAGGGAGCGATGTGAGTGTCGACGTAAGCCCTAACTTCTTTCTGCAACCGCCGATGCGAGTCGTTGTAGTAGACGCTCTGGGCTCGTGTAATCCAGAGCGGGTCTGCGAAGGGAGCGGAAGCCATTTTGATGGGGTGGGGAAAAGAATTCAGAGATAAAAAATGGCTTAATTGATAATATGACTCCGTTTTCTTCAGGTTATTCGTTACAGGAAGCTAAAGTTATGTGCATTGGATATAAACAAATCATTTCTCATGGGGTACAGCCAAGGAAGCTACAGTGCGGGACGCGGTCCGACCCTAATACAAAGACGGAGCATGATTGCCCCGGGAATGTGACATCCGGGGTTAAATCTCACCAAGCTGAGCTGCAAAGGCCCGGATATTGCCTTGCAAGGGTGGAAACCGCGTACTGTGCGCAATGACGCTAAATCGCCCGGTCCGACCGCCCCGCCTGGGGGCTTCGGCATTCGGTCCGCACCCATCCGTGTTCCAGCGTATCACTGCATAATGATTTTCTCCGGGCCCGACGGCAACCACCGAGATGCTGGGAAACTTCTATACTTGCAGTGGTAATTTTAAAAATGACGGGCGTCGTGCTTTCCGATCCCGAAATCAGAAGCTAATTTGATTGCCGTCTGCCGTGGTGAACAGGAGTTCATTTCTCACGCCAGTCGCTGGCGACGCCATAGCAAAGTGGTCAGGATGAAGGTTCCAGCTATTTGGAGATGGAAGATTGGACAAGAACGACAACGACGGCGGCGAACTCTTGGGCCCTTCCTTTGCAAGCATTCCATAGTCTACCAGCGTCCAGAGCAGGTCCTCAGAAGCAGGCTCAATCTCATCCGCGAGGCTTTTCACATCAAAAAGATTACCATAAAGCTCGGCTTGTGGTTCGAATTCTCGAAGTTTAGCCAACTAGATAGAACAAAAAATTAGCATACGTCAGTTTAAATAAGGACCACCAAAGGCTGACTAACCATATTGTTCACCATTGGCCAGATTCCCGCCAATCTCTCGAGAGCATCGATACTCTGCTGAAAGTACTTTTGGGCATCATATGAATCTGTTTCGACGTTGCGCTGCTGCGCACCAAACGACAAGATGTGAATTCCTGCCGCAACAGTCGTACAATAACTGTAGAAGGAGGATTTAATAGATACGCCATCCTCAGTACAAGCTGTAAGCAGGTCTGTCAGCTTCCTGGCATGGTCTTGCGCTAGGCGGAAAGCATGTGAAGCAAAGCTGCTGGGTGCCCTGGCAGCTATGGGTTTTAGCTGAAGCCGTACTAGGAACGGGTGGTTCAGCAAGCAATGACACAGATGAAACAACGCATGAGCAAAAACAAAATGGCCTATTTGTTTTTCATCTGAATCGCCTTCCTCGAGACCATTCCGAATAACATCCAAAATCGGGCCCTTTCTGTCGGTTAGGTGGGACTCGAGCAGTAACAGGGACGAGTTAGTGGCAGTAAAGTCAGATTTGGGGTCCCAAGGCGGAATGTTCTCAGTTCCGGTTCGGCCACGGGCATATTTCGTACAGCGGCCAAATATTGATGCCGTGACCATTGTCAACCCAAAAAGACTGCTGGGCTCTTCTGGGCACGTATCCCAGCTCAGCATTTGGTGCAAGGTCGCCGTTTGTCTCCATTCGCCCTTCTCAAACGCATCCTCTTGACAGGGGAGTTGTAAAGTACAGTCGAGGTCTGATATTGCCGTCGGGCGAGAACGAGCGCATGACATTAGCTTGTCCACTAGGTATATCGACCAAAACGTCCGCCGTCGTTCCTCCTGCTCAGCTGCCGCGAGGTGGGTTGGTGGTTCCAGCATGAGATCCACATCCTGTGATAGTCGAATGGCCAGACCTAATCGCAGCCAACCTGAGCTGATTCTCCCGGCTGTGTATGAAGACTGTAATTAGTAATTTGTTTGGTATGTTTACTGATGGGAAAAGCGGGTTTGATATGGAGCTGGAAACTTGTGGTTGGCCTTCAAGGGTATGTTATGGGGTTCCGTACCAGTGTAATCAATCAAGGACAAGATTGCGACCGTCTGGATGACATGCAAATTCATGTTATCATCAATACTCAGGTGATCTTCGAGGACGCATAGCCACGACTGCTTAGAGTACGCATCAGAAGCCTCGCGGATCCTGCCAGAAAAGTATGGATCATCGGAAAATCGCACAGCTAGGGCCATTAATGCAAATATCAAGCATCTCGGTAAGGAATTATTTTCTAGTAACTGATAGAATGTCGGTTTGTGGAAGAAGGAGTATGGCTGGTTATGCATGCAGTCGAAGTAGGTGTCGAGGAGGGCTCGGAGGGTGGCGGGAGGAGGGAATTGGTTGAAGGATCTATCGGATGCGGAAGGAGGTTAGTTGAGATCAATAATATTATGCTATCGTTTTTAACAAAAAAAAATTATTCGGCGTACATTTCATTCTTGGCGGGGAGGTCGGCGTGGATGTCAATCGGATCTTCACTCGGTCGCATATTCGGGTCGACCAGTTCATTTTCGGTATCAGGTGGCGGTGGCTGTTGGACCAAGTCCTCAAAGTTTATGGTAGAAAGCGCTGGGCTGAATAAATAGAAAACGTTGAGCAAGGTACTTTGCAGAAGAGAGGATGCATGAGGCTTACACATGAGGCGCAAATGTGCCTTGGCTCAATCTACTCAGAGCTGTTTCGATTGTCGCAATGCGGTCGAGGAGGTCGGTCTTGGTTCTTGTTAGCCCCGGAAGTTCGCAGAAGCTCTTTGTATGAATACTCACCCCCAAATTAATGGTTGGCATTGAAGCATTGTCTCCGTTGCTGTTCGCTGCCTTGGCCGAGATGGAATATGGTTCGTAGACGCATGAGCGCCTGTTCTGGCGGCAATGCGTGCAGATGGGCCGCTCTCCCGAACACTTAATCTTCCGTCGCCTAGAATGAAACAATTCGCGACACGTTTAGCCCATGTCCACTCCAGCTTCCAGAGCACGCGAGTATCGCGACGCCAGCTCAACTCACCTGCAGTTGGCGCACGCTTGACGGATCCGCTTGATGACGCCGGCGGGCGCAGGCCCCGGATGATGCGGCTCCATTGCTACGAGCTTCGGGTGGTCACGACTGCGTTGCAGTGCCTGGAGCGATGACACACAGGGCGCAGTCCAAACATGCCCATTTGCGAATCCAGCAGCTCGGAACGAGAAGTTATGATGAGAGTGTGCGGGAGGAGGGGGACCGGCAAATGGGCAGCGAAATCTGGAGAAGGGTGGCCGCGCTAAGAAAACGAGGCGGGGCGGTGGAGGCCCCATACTGGCTTCTCCGCATCAAAGGGGCCAGCCATCTCCAATCAGCTGGAGCAAGCGCTGCTAGCTCGGGCCCCAGATGAGCTTGGACGCCTGTACGGAGGTCCATTTCAAAAGTCTTGTCCCGAGCTAATGACGCCACACCCTTGGATACTTGGCGATACCTTGCAAGTTTTTGGCCTCAGGGGATTCTCCCCTAAAAGTTCGATCGCTTTACTGGATATAGGGCATTCTCAGATTTCTGACAGCGGTCTCATTTCGCTATGAATTAGGGCCCTCTAGTTCACTGTCTTCTGCCAAAGGTATCCGCGGTCTTTTGCCGAAGAAAAAGCAAGGTGTGGCTTTCTTTGGGACAAGACTTTTGAAATGGACCTCCGTAGATTGTCGGTAATTTGTGATCCGGGCGCCGGGTTTACCTCAAGTAAAGCGTGTCGTGCGTACGTACGTCACCGATGCAATATTTGGACACGGTGAAGGAAGCAAAATGCGAAAACGACATGCTTTGTATTGCCAAGTACCTAGCTAAATAAACGATCTCTATAGCTTGCTTCGAGATTTCATGCTCGAATATTTATCCCAATCAACCCGCCGACCCGCCTGAAACTCTTTGACTCCGAAGCTACCGGGCGCATCGGGCTTCATCATCTCGTCAAAGAGTTGCTTGATGATGACTTCCTGGTTTTCGTTCCCGGCATGCATCCATCCCGCCTTTACTAAATCTTTTGACATGCGACAGGCTTCCGAGGAAACTCCACGCATTTGGGTCAAATAAGTATCCAGCAACTCCTCGAGCTGGCCCGCGTCGTCGGCCACAGCGGCGATAATTCCCTTGGATCGCAATTCTTCAGGCGACACTGGTCGCGCCAAGAGCATCGATTCTCGGGCAAACGGGATTCCCCATTCCCGAATAATGTACTTCGAAATGGTCGCTGGGCAAAGACCCAATCTCGTTTCACTCAGCGTGACATTGGCACCTCTGGCGAGGAACCGCAAGTCGCAAGAAAACGCTAAGCCCACGCCGCCTCCAAACGCAGGCCCATTCAAACAAGCAATTGTCACCTTGGGACTTTTATCGATTGTTTCGAAAAGCCGAGACAGTCGGTTAAACTGAGCGTCGGAAGCGGAGTCTCCCGCGCCAACGGGTGTGTCGCCCTTACCTAGGTCCATTCCGGAGCAAAAGAACTTCCCGCTTCCGGTAAGCGCAATGCGATTGATAGACGGGTCTTGCGCTGCCTCAGAAAAGATGGAAATCAAATCCGCAATCATAGATATGGTGAGTGCGTTGCCCTTTCGCGGGCGATTCATGGTGATCTTGAGATTAGCGCCCGCCCGGTGGAGGAGGAGCGAATCCGTCTCCTTGACAAGCTCCCATTGGAGTCGGGGTTTGGCTTTGCCGACCGACTTTCCAGAGGCCATAGAAAGCCTCTTCTTGGACATGAGTGCGGCGCCCGCCCTGCTCTGTACGGATCCAGACAGCTTGGTAGACAGCCATTCACCAATCGCTGCCAACTCCGGCAGATTGACATTAGTGTTGACACCAGCCTTTTCGAACATGTAAACCATATCCTCTGTCGCAGCATTTCCCTTGGCCCCAGGCGCAAAGGGGCAACCACCCAGGCCAGCGACACTGCTGTCAAAAACCCGAATGCCACAATTGTATGCCTCCCAAGCATTGGCCACGGCTTGGCCGTACGTATCGTGGAAATGGCCCGCTAATCGGCCGAGCGGAACCCCGTTCTTGACGAGGAACTCGATCAAGCTGCGGACGTTGGCAGGAGTTCCAACACCAAGCGTATCACCCAAGCTGACTTCATAACAACCCATATCTAATAGTGCTTTGACTGCGTGTAGAACGGCGGCGGGCGGAGTGATTCCATCGAACGGATCGGCGAAAATACAAGATACATAGCTATGATGGAAATTAGTATGAGCTTTGGTCGTAGGATAGATAATAGAAAAGCCCGGCAACCGCCTCCGAACAAGAGAAATACGACCTACCCGCGAACTACCATTCCATGATCATGTGCATATTTTGCGACCGCAATTGCTCTCTTGATGCCTTCGTCCACGGTGCAATTGATATTGGCTTTGCTGAATCCTTCCGTGGCGCTGATGAACACAGCAACCTCCGAGACGCCATGTTTATGAGCAATCTCGACGCCTCTTACATTCGGCACTAGAACCGGAAGACGGACCAACTTTTGCTGCAAGAGGGCTTTGATGGGAGGGCTACTGAGCAGATCTTTGGAGTCTTTGAGCTGTGGAATGGCCTTTGGAGACACAATGGATGTGATTTCGATCGTTTGCGACCCCGCATTGAATAGCTTCTGTATCAGCTCAATTTTAATATTTGTTGGAATCTGATCGGGAATATTTTGGAGGCCATCGCGAGGGCCAACTTCGACAATCCTGACACTGGCCATTGCGATGGGTTACCGGGAAACGAAAGGGAATGTGGTGGGTGCTTGGGCTCTTTGGTCACACCTCGCCAAATGCTCTTTTTCATCCGGCGATATTAACCCCGGCAGATATATCAATTGGCCGTCATCAAATGGGTGTCATTTTACCTATCGGTTAGTATGCACCGAAATCACCAAATTTCCGTGCGACACTCCCGTCACGCAATGCATCTCCGCTGCGGACCGCACTAGTGAGCGATGCGGGGCACTCGCGGACCGAACCCCGGCTAACCCGGCTTCACTGTCATTCATTCCCTCACGGCTGTTGATCCGTACCGTGAATGGACGGCGAAATTTGCAATAGGGTAGCTCGTACACAGACATTCTCTATCCTATTGAAGGAAATTTTTAACGGGAAACAGTGCCTTTGAGTAATTATGATGAAAGTCTTTAGATTGACAAGGGTGAAACCAAAATACAGTCGCAACGAGCAGGCCCTATAGCCTTGCCTTGGTCTGTCTAACTAATTTATCTCCAATCTCCCGAAGCAAGAACTTCTGATGTTTTCCGCTTCCGGTTTTGGGGAAATCGGCAATATCGCCGCTATTTCCTACCCAGAATACATGCTTTGGTGCCTTGTGTCTCCCCAATTTCTGCATCACCCATGCCCTCACTTCTTCAGCACTGAGAAGCGACTTTACCCCAGGAGCCGCCCTCAAGAACGCGCCTACAATTTCGCCATACTTTGCATCCTTCAAGCCCACAACACTTGCTTCCGTGATGTCAGAGTGCTCAATAAGCCGATCCTCAATCTCTCGAGGGAAAATGTTTTCTCCACCTATTCCACGCCCATACGTTAGTTATATTCCGTATTCAGGGCAGTAGAGTGCGCTCCTTCAACGTACCTCGAATTATCATGTCCTTGATGCGTCCGGTAATGTACGCGTAGCCATCGTTGTCAATAAATACTTCATCGCCTGTGTGCATCCATAGAATACCGTTCTCGTCCCTTATCATCACTTCCTCGGTTTTGGCCGGGTTGTTCAAGTATCCCTTCTGCAGGGCAAAGCCAGCGGTACATAACTCGCCTCTTTGACCCCTGGACAAAATATTGCCCTCTGGGTCAATCACCTTGGCCATGGTGTGCGGAATGATGCGCCCGATGCTGTTCAGTCTCTGCTCTTCGGTGTCCTCCATGTTGGTGATGAAGGTCACTGGGCTGGTTTCTGTCATACCGTAGCCGATAATAACCATGTCAAGGCCCATCTCAGCATTCAGCCGTTTCCCCAGCGCCGCGGGCATTGATGAGCCGGCACTTAGGCCGCAACGAAGACTTGTTGGTTTTTGACCGGTCTTGCTGATCACCTCCATTTCAGCCACAAACATGGTTGGCACGCCCAGCACAACAGTAGCGTCGTGGCTGATGATAGACCTCACTACCTTGGCGGCGTCAAAGGAATCCGAGGGAAACAAAATTGAGCTGCCATGTGTAAAGCAAGCGAGGAATCCAAGAACAAGTCCAAAACAATGAAAGAGGGGAGGTGGACAGCAGACAATGTCCTGTGGAGTCAGGCGTAGAGCATCGCCAACGAATCTCCCGTCATTCAAAATGTTTCTACATAACATCACGTTAGCAAGAATTTGTCTAAAATGCATGTAGGTTTTGTCTTACAAGCTTGTCAGCATGGCAGCTTTGGGCGCTCCAGTCGTACCTATAGCTTAAATTAGCAGTTATCCAACCAATGCCTCTAAATTTCTTCTTTTTGCCATACCAGATGTGAATTGAAGATTAATAACATCCTCTGGCTTCACAAGCGACGCGGCTTGTCTCGCAACCTTTCGAGTCGTGTCTGCCGATCTCACCATAAAAGAATTATATGTTTCAATTCCGATAGCTCCATTACTTCCGATAGGCTCATCGAAACATACGATACGCTGCAAAGTCGCCGTCTTGCCCTCTGACTGAGTCCGTGCTGATGAGTTTTGCTGAACATGCTCAACATGGTCGCGCATACTTCGGGGCCCAATCTTGGATGCAATGAAGATTAATCTACAGTCTGTGGTTTTCGTCAGATACCAGGCTAAAATAAATTACGCGTTGGACTTACTGCTCGTTATCAAAGCATTTTGTAGTTCATTGGGAGTGTACGTGTTGTTCAACACCACGACGGGGCATCCAATCCTGGCCGCACCGAGGAGAGCTTCGAGATACTCAACACGGTTTCCAGCCATGACTCCCACTGCATCTCCATGTTGTAAGCCAAGACTCAGCAATGCGTCAGCTACAGCCCAGCTTCGATCTGCCAAGGATCGATAAGATAGGCGTGCTGATTGCCACGGAGCAATAATGGCCGGTGCGTCTCCATACCGGCTTGCTTGCTCGTCAACGAAAGACCCCAACGTTTTATGCCAGAGAGAAGGTTCTTTTGCTCCAGATATGAGACTGCTGTTCAATGATTCAGATCCCATGGTGTTGACTTTGGTGGCAGTCTAATGGATTTGGGTGATGGTGGGTTGGGGTATAAACCAGCAATTGTAAATCTTTTTGGTCAATTAAATGTCAAAAGCCCACAAATGCACTACTTACTCACAGGAGAATTCAGAAATACCTATAAATGAGCTTTTCCGACATTGTCCCCTATCCCTCTCCTCGTTAGCATGTGTGGGTCTAAGCCGTCTTTGCATCGCTATCCGCTTCGGACCGGTTATCCGAACACGCCCCGTCAAGCCAGATCCCGTCCGAGCAGACCTGAACAGTCTTTTTAGTAGTGGGTACAATACTCCCAAATCCACTGATCCTTCTAAATACACCTTTGCTGACACACATTGTGGTTTTTTTACAGCGACTCATCCGACTGCCAATCAAAATCTCTGCCAAAATGTCCAACGAATATCCAGTGCAGCCGTCCAAGCTCAATCTCAATGATGTGCAATTCAAGGACAATAAAATTCTTTGGGAAGATGTGTTGAGCAAGTTTGAGGATGCCCTTAAACATGTATCCGGCGAGGGAAATGAGGCTTCACTTGCACGGCACCAAAAGCGAGGCCAACTTCTACGTTCGTCAACCCCGCTCCTACACTCCGTTTCCTCTCCGCCCTTGGTGATTTTCTCTAGTAAGGACAACAGCTAAATAAATACAGCACGTGACCGCATCGCACTTCTGCTTGACCAGGACTCGCCATTTCTAGAGCTCGGTTCATTCGCGGGATACAATAATCCTGATTCCAATTGCTGCGGAAACATCATTGCAGGCATTGGAACTGTGAGGTAAAGGTCATTTGATCTGCTATGAAGACTCATCTGACATCCAAAACAGCGGCCAAATATGTCTTCTCATGTCCCACATACCGACCCAAAGCGGCGGAGCCTGGAACGAAATGACTGGTACGAGCAATTTCGAGGCTGAGATTGAATGGGACTAATTGATGAAATCAGTGGTCAAAGTCAACAGAATTCTTGAGATAGCTTTCGAAAACGATCTTCCTCTCATATCATTGGTTCAGTCTGTAAGTTTATCACGTATCTCTAGACTGGAGACTTAGCTCACGCTTCAAAAGGCGGGTGTCTTCCTACCGCAGCAGTTCAGGGTATTCCACAAAGGTGGCCAGCTATTCCATGATCTTGCAGTTCGTACACTACATGGAAAGCCGTCCTGTGCTATTGTGTTTGGATCATCTACTGCTGGTGGTGCTTATCACCCAGCCCTGTCAGATTATACCATCTTCGTGAAAGGTCAAGCCCAGGCGTTCCTTGGAGGCCCCCCACTGGTCAAAATGGCTACTGGAGAGGTGATTGGGGCTGAAGAGTTGGGCGGTGCTGATATTCATGCCAAACGTACTGGTCTGGCAGACCAGATTGCCGTTGACGAGTACGTATTTTGTTTTCAAACGCAAGCGGTCTGCTCTAACACAATATTATTAGATTTGATGCCATCCACAAGGCACGCGACTGGGTGAGCTCATTGAAACCCAAGTTGGGGGCATCTCGATTCCAGCTCGCTGAACCTCTGCCTCCTCGCTACCCCATCGATGACATCTTCTCATTGGTAAATCCGGATATCCGTAAATCTTTTGATATGAAGGAAGTCGTACTTCGGCTTGTGGATGATTCAAGACTCTCACTATTCAAGCCGGAGTACGGAACCAACATGCTTACAGCATGGGGTCACATAATGGGTAAGTTGTTCACTCGATACATTTCGAAATAGCCGATTAATTAGATTTGTCTTTTAGGATTTCATGTTGGCATCGTCGCAAATCAAGTTTCTATTATTAATCCCAATGAGGCAGTGAAAACAGCCCAGTTTATTCGGCTATGCAACCAAGAGTATGTCATCGACGCCCAAATCATCATCGCGTACTAACCTTGCATCTTCTCAATTTAGATCTACCCCAATCATTTTCCTCCACAATGTGACGGGTTTCATGGTGGGAGCTAAGGCCGAGCATGCCGGTATCATCAAGGCCGGCGCCCAGCTCGTTTCTGCAGTTTCGTGCTCAGAAGTTCCTCACATCTCCATTATCTGCGGCGCCTCCTATGGCGCTGGAAATTATGCAATGTGTGGACGAGCTTACAAGCCAAGATTTCTCTTCACGTGGCCCACAGGAACTTGCAGTGTAATGGGTCCAGATCAGCTTGCAGGCGTGATGGAACAGATTCAAATGGCCAAGATCCAGCCAAAGGGACAGAAGATTTCCACGGAAAAGGTCCAGAAACAAACAAACGAGTTCAGGAGCCAGGTACAGAGAGATGCCGAGAGCTATCGAACTAGTAGCGTGGTTTTGGATGACGGCATTATCGACCCAAGGGATACACGCGACGTTTTGGGAATATGCTTGGAGGTGGTCTTGGGTGCTAAAAACCCAGCCCTGGGGAATGGCAAGCATTTGGCTAGAATCTAATCCAACGGGATAGCATGTTAGACAGATTTTTATTTTGTGTACTGATTATTTCAAGAAAGTCCTGTATAGAAGAATCATGCAAAATTGGGGTGCTTCAGTGATAAGAAGAAAATATCTTCAAATATTTTAAAAATGTGACAAACTTCCTAAATCCTGCCTTTAACTTAGTGTTTCTCGCCTCTAAAAAAACATATTTACTTTACTGTTAGTCATTTGACAACGATCAAGTGAAAATTGTGAACGACTACACCACAGTTTCCTCAATCTGCAGGTCGGATGACGACATCGGTGATGCCTCGGCAAGACTAACTTGCATCAATCTATTCCAAAGTCAAAACTCAAGCGGACCGCCCAAAGAACGGCCCAGCTCAATGGAACCGGGCCAGCGGAATATTCTTCCGGATGGGATGTGCGGGTTGCGGGCTGCGGCTTTCCGGGCGGACCGCAGTGGGGCATCTTGGCTTGGGGTAGCGGTCCGACGTGTCCTCTCTGCCAAGTTGGACGAATGCGCATGCTGAAAATGCGTGACAGCGCCCCATTTTCTGTGTAGCAGCTATACACTGTGCGTTTTGTTGGCAGAGCGAGCGCAATCGATTCACCAACCAAACAATGTCGTCCAATTCTTCCTTGTCAGCAGGCCAGCGGGAGCCCCTATTCCTCGCTCCCCAGCCACTGCAATCCGGCACAGGCCTTCCGGTTATCCAAAAAGTATTCATCGCGAATCGCGGAGAAATCGCCTGCCGCATCATCGCAACATGCCGGAAACTTGGTATTCAAACAGCCCTTATCTACGTGCAAGAGTCAGTGGCTCCAGGATTCAAAATGGAAATAGACTAACATCCGGGTTCAGAGACGAAGGTTCTCGCCACGTGGTGGAGGCTGACGATGCCATACACGTGGGAAGTATTGAGAGTCATTCCGTAAATCCTTTCCTGAATGCCAAGCTCCTAGTTGAAAAAGCATTGGAGGCCAAAGCAGATGCCATTCATCCAGGCTATGGCTATCTCAGCGAAAACGCCGATTTCGCCACTCAGGTTTCTGAGGCCGGCATGATTTTTGTCGGACCCAGCCCCAGTGCCATGTCCACTCTGGGCGACAAGAGAAGCTCCAAGGAATTTCTGCAGAAGCATGCGCCTGACGTTCCTCTAATACCCGGATTTTCTGGATCTAGCAACAATATTGAAGATCTTCAAAAAGCCGCTCTTGAAATTGGATATCCGGTACTGCTCAAGGCATCAGCTGGAGGGGGCGGCAAGGGCATGCGAGTTGTTCGTGAGCCTTCCCAGCTACAGGAGGAGTTGAATCGGGTCCAGTCAGAAGCTTCGAGATCATTTGGGTCTAGCGACTGCATTCTCGAGAAATACATCGAGAGCAGCAAGCATATCGAGATTCAAATTCTCGGAGACAATCACGGAAACGTGGTGAACTTTTTTGAACGAGACTGCTCAGTTCAACGGCGCCATCAGAAAGTCATTGAGGAATCTCCATGCCCTTTGATATCTGAAAGCATCCGCCACGATATCGGAAGTACCGCTGTTCGTATTGCAGAGCTAATCGGGTATGCCAATGCTGGAACCGTGGAGTTCGTTTTCGATGTCCAAACTTCTCGCTTCTTTTTCCTCGAGGTCAACGCTAGATTGCAAGTGGAGCATCCCATCACAGAGGAGATGACTGGAACCGATCTAGTCGCTCTGCAGCTGTTCGCCGCCGCAGGAGGCAACCTGCAATCTCTTCCTCACATCCAAAATCTCAAACAAGTCGGTCACGCGATTGAGTGTCGCTTGTGCGCCGAGGACCCCAGGCGCGATTTCTTCCCAGAGCATGGCAAGGTCAGACTATGGAAGCCAGCGAGCGGATATTTTGGTCCAGGTCGCGATATTCGCTATGAAACGGCAATCCAAACCGGGTCTGACGTCTCAATTTATTTCGACTCCATGATCGCAAAGCTTGTGGTATGGGCACCGACCAGGAGCTTGGCTATCCAGAGAATGACAAGCGTGCTCGCCCAAACAGCTTGTGTCGGTGTCAGAACAAATCAGCACTTCCTGCAGCAGTGTCTGCGCCATCCCAAATTCCACGATCCCAGCTATAACACAAGCTTCATTGCCCAAAATAAGGACGAGCTATTTGAAGTGCAGATTCCACATGAACAGGAATTGAGCATGATCCCAAGTTATTTCATCCGGAACCTCCCTCATTGGCAGCGCAAGGGACCCTCCAAATGGAGGCAGCCATTTCACAGTGTCCGGGGTCAGTTCCGAAACCAGCACCATGACCCCATCAATGTCCACTGTGACGTCGTGACTACAGACTGGCTTGATCCCCCGAGCAAGTCTGTCAACGAAGCGAAATCCTCTACACTATGCGTTTGGTCCGCAGAGCAGCCTCAAGATGGAAACTCGATTCAAGGCCTGAGACCAATTCCTCTCGTTTATCAGCAGGAATCCGAGGATCAATCACAAGAACCAGAATACGCCAGTCACATTGATCCCGCGACAAAAGCCGTAACCGACAAGTACAATCATATCAGCACTCTTGTTCGGCAGGATTCCTCGCCAAGCTTGGATATCAAACTTCTGCGTTGGATCCCAGAGCCAGAACAACTTGACCCGCTTCTAAATATCTCAAGCTCGGCCACGGTTGACGTTTTGATCCGAGGTTCCAAATTCACGGCGAATTGTGTCGTCGAGAAAAGTTCTTCCACCTCCTGCAACACCTCTCAAGTCGTATTCTGTCATTTCCCACAGCTGGGTACTTACGTCGAGTTCCAAAGACACTCCCTGCTCTCTTTCGCAGAGCGCTCCCGAACCAAGGCGAAGTCTCAGCGCGGCCAAGGGCCAGACACAATCACAGCACCCATGCCATGCAAGGTACTCTCGGTTCAGAAGAAAAACAATGACAAAGTGGAGGAGGGAGATGTAGTCTTGGTGATTGAAAGTATGAAAATGGAGGTGGCTATCAAGGCAAGCAAAGCAGGAAAGTTTGAAACCAAATGTAAGGCTGGAGATGCGATAAGCGAGGGAGAGGTTTTGTGTAATATCATTTAAAACAAGCTAGCCCTTTCAATATTAGAAGTCGCGAGTTCTTTAGTTATGGATAGCTTAGAAACGGTTGGAATTATACGCAAGGTTGCACGTATACTCCGTCTCAACTGGTGCATTCGTCCGAAATGATAAAAAAGAAAAATAAGCGGCGTTAATTAGAAAGCTCAGTTTAACCATTTGCACAATCTTCGTTTTGTGTGCTTCTTTTCTCGTCTTTTCCACTCCAGTTTTGGCCATACTGTGGCCGCAATTGTTGCCGTTGTTCGGATTCCAAATCACTTATTGTAGATTTATAAAGTCGAAATATCCCACTCAATGAGTCTGGTTCGTCGCATTGTTGAAGAAAACGAGTGTGAGCAACTCAACTGCTCCAATAAATGGCAAACCAACTGCAGCTATCATTGTTGCGGGAACTTTTGCCCAGCGCTGACGCGGTCAGGCAGATAAAGCAGACATCACGCCCTTTGATTAGCTGCAATGACTGGTCAAGTTGCGCAGTCTAGAAACCGTTGCCTACAACCCGCCTCAACTGCTCCACCACGTGTCTGGAACCTCCGGAAATAGGCAGAACATTACAAATCCATTATTTTGTGACGGTTTTGGGATATAATTCAGTGCTTCGGTTGATTTGGAGGGATTGAGCACCTTCGTGTGGATCGTGGCCGAAGGCTCTTGTTGTAATTCCGCATAGCTATGAAAGAAATTAACGCCAAACCCACATGTTCTAGATCACCCTAGTCTTCCTCCTTGATAACTTCACCGTTGAGGACTTTTTAACTTGTTATACCGTATTGTTAGTTGTGCCATTCACCTTTTTGTGGTAGAAAATTGCGAAAAAGACCAAGTTTGTCAAGGCTGCGGAGGCGGATCTTGTGTAGGAGAGACCACAGATTGGCGCATACGAGGCAACTTTTGAGGAAGAGTCAGTCGGATGCTGGACGTTTGGTGTCAAAAAGTTCAAGCAAGGTTGCAGAGCATAAATGATTCCTTAATCTCGATGTATTATCTACCATAATCATTACTTGAATATGAGCCTATAGCAAATGACCATAAATTGTCAACGCGGAAATCGTAAGTGGTACTCGTAAAACATTTCTTGAACCAGACCAAAGATTTTGCGCCTGCCGTTTTTAATACCCTGAAATGTCGGTTAATCCATTACACATCCTTCAACCTCATTCAACTAAGAACTTTCAAACGCCAGCGCATCCTAAGAGGCTCTAATTCTAGTATGCAGCTCTATTATCGCGATTGATAGGGTCGATTGAGCACTCCAGCCATTCTTCAAACTGCTGCAGCATTGGTACATCCGACCAGGCCTCCGGTGTGGGCATTCTTGAGCCGAGCCTCTCCGGAAAACACTTCTCACATTCTGTTGGCTCTATGCAAGACTCGTTCTGTGGAATTCCAGTGAGATTGTACTCAAATGGAGATGAAGTCGTGTCATCAGAGACCGGAGTGTCTGGGCAAATCATGTCCACATTCTGTGGCAATTGGATGCCCGTGAAACTCTTGTTGATGTCGATAATTTCCATATCATCAAAACGATTACGCATTGATCTTTCTGTGCTTTCTTGCAAGACACCTTTAGACTCCAGTAGATGTACTGTAGTCGCCCAGCCAGTAGATGCGATAGCTACAGGTGGTAGAAGGTTCACCAAGCCACATTCAGATACATTTCTCTCGATGTCTGAAACCCTTTTTGCAGAATGCTGTATAAATACTCGGCACAGCTCCCTCTCAAACGCCGATGCGCGTGGGTCGCTGTGTAATACAACGAATCTTGAACGGTGGAGGCCGAGTAACACAGTATGGTATATCATGTGCAGTACAGCCCGATGCATAGCCATACTGATATCCGTGCTTGAGGTCATTTTAGCTGGCGATATCAAGTTGTCTTTGACGTTGATTGGTAACGAATCGTGCCACTCCATGAGACCTTGATGGCAGGCCGCAAAGGACGCCCCATCAATTGGAATCAGCCTGCCAGCACCGCCCCCATCGGGTTTCCCGTTAGAAACAACTGATTGATTTATTCCAAAGCTGTATTTTAAACGGTTGCACAACTGGGCCAGCGAAATGCAAATGGCTGCCAATTGCTCGCGTTTATCCCGGTGATGGAAGTAAGGACAGAGAGCAGCGTATGACGCAGTGGGACTTCCCTGGCCATTGGAAAATTCAAAGTCAGATTCCTGAAGCATGGGAATATTGTGGTCATCATCGCGGATTCCATGTGGCCGCTTTGTTCCCATTGAGACAAGGCGGTCGCGAATGACGCAGGACCACCAAATTCGATGGCGAAGTCCGCGCTGCTTTCGTGTGAATCTCGATTTTGAAGAGTTTGAAGAAATATGAAGCTCTGATATAAAAGCTTGAGAAATTGCAATATCCATCCAATGCCAGGTGCTTTTATGGTGGTCCGGCGCTTCCGTCCAAAGAGTCATTAGCAACGAAACCTGGACCAACATCAGCCGGTCGACTTCGTATCCCAATTTATAAAGGAGCTGAACAAAACCACGTTAGTAACATCTTGGAGTAAATTAGAATTTTTGATGAGTTACCTGGGCTCGATTGAAAAGAGTATCGGCCGCTTCTTTCCTTGACCGAAAGCCGGCATCTATGAGCAATTTCAAGTCCACATAGACTACTCCTGCAGCGAGGACAGCCTGGAACAAGAGGAGGCTAATTTTATTTTCCGGAGTCTCAGCAGCAGTGACTGATTCTAAGAAAGGTCCAATGTCAATTATTGGAAGGCAAGGATGCACATGCTCGAAGTAAGCTTGGAGTAGAGCCTCCTGTAACTTGAGGGGAGGTAGATCAAATGCTCCCTTGGCTTTTAGAAATGTAAAGTCATCTACCGATATGTGGGTCGGCAGTTCTTTGATAAATAGGGGTAACAATGTGCGGGTAATGCAATCCAATGAATTTGGCGAGGCCCCTTCTGATGATTGAACAGCCGACAACATTGTCGGCCCCGGAAGGTCGGAGGCGTCTTGCTCCTGGCTGGCGCCTTCTGCGCTAAGAAATTGTAGCAAATCTTCTACTTCAGGGGAAGAAGCCGCAGGTGATGATCCAGGCTGACATTCAATTGCGACCAATTCCGCGCTTTCCGACTGATTGGGGGCGGTAAACTGCTGTCGCCTATAACAAGTTAGTAAATCGTACTTGGGGTGGAATAAGATAAGAGTCCCAAATTTTGTACTCCCACACTATGGGAGATAATAAGGGTGGTTTTGACTCAATACAATTTTTAATGGGATGCATTCATACCTTCTATTTCCGTGTTGGCGAACGACGCATTCTTTTTTATGCCAAAGGCAGTTTGCACAAGGCCATTGCTGCATTACATCACATCTCACCTTGCGAGACCTGCAGGCGAGACAAGCGAGCGACGACCTATTGCTTTTCGGTCTTCATTTTTTGGTTAATTTATTTCAAAAGGAAAAGAAAACAGTATAGGGGACTGGGTGTAAATTTACATACCCTCTTTCTCTTCGTCCATTCCTGGATCGCGGTGTCTGATACTCATCCTGCGTGGAGCGAGGAGTGCCTGCGTTTACTTCGTCCATAATGTGACTCTTCTTGCTTATTTTCTTCCTCTTTGTCTTATCTGATGAATCTCCACGGCTCAACATGTAGCTCATAGGCCAAGCGTAGCGAGGCTACACCAACTATACACAATTAACTAATGCTGCACAATCACCTCGGCCCGATGGAGCCTGCCGCCTCAACTGCCGAGCGCAAGCCGAGCGGACCGCTCGCTCCACCCGCCCCGAAGACGGGAAGCGGTCCGCTCACGGACCTTGGATTGATTCCCGCCTACCCTATACTATTTTCGTTTCTTGATCCAAAGATCGTCAATCAATTGCATGTTTGCAATAGCTCTCAAGTAACATCAGGTGATATTAGAATAAATAATTCCATGACTCTTTTCCTTTTGTTCTCAAAAACCTTGCTGCGAATTGACCACGGTGATGTGTTGAGGACTGTACGTATAGTGCTGGCATTTTGTCAAGAATAAAATTGATATGAGCTTATATTTTCTGTCAGTACGTAACAAGAACATGATGATTAATTTTTCCTTGGTATTTATATGTAAGTTCTACTAAAAAATGTAGCAACAAGTTGGGGAGGAGAAAATTGAGTAGACATTGAGACAGACTGGATGAGGTTCGTGACAAGGTGATGGTGCCTTCTTTGCTTCTGTGGCTGACCTGGATGTGGAGCGCTTTGTCAGCAAAATATAGCCAATCAAAGGCTGTAATAATCCCACTTCAACCTGAAGAGTGTGGCTTTTTTATGGGCTATCCTTAGGCTAGCCACAGGGGTCACTCTCACCTCCTTTTCATGTTCTTTTGCTCAAGCCCCACCTCGCTTCAAGGACGGCAACGTCGGCTGGTCTCTGATAAGGAGTGTGGGGCAATCTGGCCCTGATAAGCAATACCTAGCCAATAGATAAGGACGCTGATTGTCGAGCTAGAGACTAGACTTGAATAGGAAACTATAGACCACACGCATGGTTGCAAAAGCCAGCAAGGAAGATCGTCTGGGTGAGGGAATGGAATGAACACAAGTATCCCGCCACGTCGCATCAAGTATTAATCTCGAGATTTTATCTCTGCTTTTATAAATATGAACAGAGGCGCCCTTGCATTCAAGGAGGAATCCCACATCAATTACAACACACACTCACATACTGGGCGCATTGCTTTGGAAGATGCCTCGAATTATTATCTACAATGCTACCATTCTTACATTGGATGATGAAGACACTTTTTGCTACCCAGGCACTGTCGAAGTAGACGGTGATGTCATCAGCAAAATATACGATGGCAATCCCAGTGACGACTTACTGGATGATCCTTCGGTTATTGTTTTGGACGGCACAAACAAGTTGGTCATGCCGGGACTTGTTGATCTTCATTTCCATACCTCTGTTGCAAAGGTAACGGCGCTAGGCAAACCTCGGTAGTAAATATAATTAATATGGCTTTAGGGATTTGGAGACGAGCTCCCTTTGAAGGAATACCTCGATCAGGTGTGGTATCCTAGCATTCGGGCATTGACAAAAGAACGTGCCTACATTGGCGCGCTCCATTCTTACTGTACGGCCATAAAATCTGGTACCACTACTGTCAATGACATGTACCGATTTGTGGGGTCTCTTGCCGATGCGGCATGCAAGATTGGTCTCCGTGCAGTGCTCAGTAATGAAGTCGCGCTTGATGAGTACCAGCTTGACTCAATCGAGGATAATAAGATATCTTTCTCGGAAAATAACGGAAGGCAATCTGATCTCGTCCGAGTATGGATGGGCCACGAGTGGATGTGCACCTCTAATCTCGACTTAATGGCTCAAGTGGGCCAAATGAAGAAACAACTAGGAACCGGGCTGCATATTCACCTCAGCGAGTCAGAACAAGAATTGGAAGACACTCGGAGAAAATATGGCAAAACACCCGTCGAGATTGCTTATGAGTCTGGCTGCCTGGGGCCTGACACAGTTGCAGCACACTGCGTGCATTTAACTGACAGGGATATTTCGCTGCTAGCAGAAACCGGCACCTCGGTCTCGTATGACCCTGGCTCCAATGCAAAGCTTGGGAATGGCATAGCTCGACTTCAAGACTTGAAAGCTGCGGGAGTTAACGTGGGCATGGGGATTGATGCGTTTGAGTGCGAAAATAGCCCAGATATGTTTGAGTTGATGAAATTTGGCTCCCTCATTCAGCGGGCATTGCACAAAGACGCTTCGCTGGGAAAGCCTCATGACATCCTGCGCATGGCAACTGGGAACGGTGCAAAGGCATTGGGTATCAATGCTGGAATGATCAAACCAGGGATGAAGGCTGATTTGATTGTTATTGATCTTACCAAGAACCAGATGTTTACGCCTCTTTTGAAGGAACGAGAGGCACGGAAGACAATGCTGGAGAGTCACTTGGTGTTTGGCTGTAATGGCTCTGCGGTTCAACATTCCATCATTGATGGTAAGCTGGTCATGAAAGACTTTGAAGTCCTCACCATAGACGAAGAGAAGGTGCGTCAAGATATGGACTTGATGTTTGAAGCTATATCGGATGAAATGAAGGAGCTTGTCATTGTCACATAGAATGAAACATCATACTATTCAATACAAAATGAGATCAACTTCATGATCTTGTTCAGGGTTAGTGACATCTTTTCAGGGATTAGATGGAGCATCTCTCACCAACAAAGCTTTCCCAGGCCAGGTACTGTGATCCGCCAGACATGTCCTGTTGATGCCAAAGCGCTTTTAAGACTCTCATGCTATGGTAAACAGCTTTGATTCTGAATAAATCTAGCATACTTGCAAGCATTGTGCGGACTTGCTCTCTGTGATATGGGTTCATTGCTCCACAACCAGCTGAAAAAAGAGGAAATAAGAGCACGATGCCTGGACAAGGGTCTTTTATAAATTGGATACTGGCGAGCAGTGTCAAAATTTCTGCCACGCTGTGCTGCACTTCAGCGTCCATCGGGTGCAGTTTACGAAGTCGCTGATTTATCTGTAGCAAAACTCCGTGATGATATGCCAGGTTGATGCTCCAATACTCGCCCTCTTTTGATGAGGACGACCCAATTGTTCGAAGATGGTCAGTGCCTTTTTGAATCAACACCTCGAGTTTTATTACGAAGTTTTGGACTTGTATCTGTGAGTGCGAGCCGACGAGATCTCGATCTAGTGTCTTGTCTTGCTTTCGTAATAGAGAGCCCATCTCCACAAATATTTGTACGAGGTCTGGTGAATACGCCGTGAACTCGTCGATACACTCAGCTTGTCGATTGTCATCAGCCATACGAACCGCCAGGCTCGAAGCTAGCTCCGAAGGAGGATTCTTCGAAACATTTGCAAGGGCAACCAGTGAAACAAAGCACCTTGAAATAAAAGCTCGAGTTGGATCCTCGCATCGGATACCCCACATTGGCGAGTCTCCGGACAGGAGAGATGCAGCCCCTTCCAAGTGTAATCTCCAAGAATGAGATCTGTCTCTCCCAGTGACGATTTCTGAGTAGCATAGAAGTATGATGGCCGATATAGTTGTCTCTATGGGGGCGTATTGATCGTCGAGAAGCTTTAACCGAAGCTGCTTAATGGCCACAGTTTGCAAATGCGCTATATGCTGCGCGCTCTCAGACGACTCAGAGCTGAGCTTATGTGCAGCTGCCAGGTTGAGTACGGCAGTCAAGACATGAGATGTGGTGATTGCCATTGGAATAAAGGTAGCGTTGAAGCTATGTTTGATGTTGTGGTTACATGAGAATGAGGTAGCAACGTGTGTGAAATGATGTAGCAGTTGTTTATACTTAGGAGAAAGGTCTGGTAGCAAGGATAGCACCTCAAGTATTGATAATGGTGTGGATTGTGGATTGTGAATTAGGTTGGGGTCGCCAATGTTGTATCGGTCTTGCAGATGCAGATCTACGCTTGATTGCGTGGGTTGTATGAGCTTTGCGGCGGCCGCTCTAGATGAGCCAGGGCCGTAAACAAACGATGGCGCTGATTCAGCCTGGAAAATTGTGACAGATTTATTTGATATGCATGTTCCGAAGGATGATTTCTGGAATGGCCGGCCACCCCATACAAGACGCAGCCCGTACTCACAGTGGCGATTATGTCGTCGGCAGACGCCGCAGACAGGCTTTTCCTCGTCACATTTTCGGTGATGGTGCCTACATGAGACGCAACCTGAGCGAGTGCGGGAGACAAACCGCTTTTTCCGCGTCGATGAATTTATTTCAGAGAGGATGAAGTATCAAGAGCCCAGGTATCACTATCGCAACCCGAGACGTGGGTGATAGGTGAGTCAGCTGGACATGGGTCCCATCCATTTGACCCCACCCATCTGGTTGCATTGTCTAGGCACTCGCGCTTCGTTTTACTCACCAGCCATGACTGGCCAACCTTGAAATGATGAAGCGGCTCTTCAAAATTTCGAGAACCTCCAGCGTTGCATCGGCGGCTTCCGTCCCATCCGCATCAGGTTCCACTGTATCGGACAACTCACGGGGTGCCTCTGTTACGGCGGCCGAATTGTCAGCCATCTTGGATACTACCCTTGATGAAATCAAATTGGATGGTTAGAGCTTTTTTTTTCAGCGCATCTGGGCGACGTAACTAACACACTCATGCCTGTGATAGATGAGCTGGACGTGCCTTTGCGTGACCTGTTACACCAGTTAGATCTGGAAGCGTCTAAATATGACAATTCAAGGTTGAAAGAATATGAGTACACTGAGTGGAAATGGTTGCTGCCTGGCTCGCTATTCCCGGGATAGCATCACTGGCTAACTTTACTGCATAAGCCCAAAAGACACAGCGCACTTAATTTCCATCGCATGCAAATGTGCGGTCGGAAGTTATCATCCCACCAGCCGAATAATGGGCACTCCACTCTACACCTTCAAAAGCCAACACATCACCTCTCCATCCGCTGGAGGGAGTGTCAAAGCCTCCATGTTCACTGTGGTAGAACTAGAAGAGTCCCCAAGCTCCATAGGTCGGGATGATTTGCTTCAGGTTCTGGTTGTTGCCATTCGTGGAAGCGCCAGCAAAGTAGATCACATGGTCAACGCGAACCAAGAATCGAAGGATGCAACCGGTTTCATCGTATGTTTACCTAAGTGGCAATTGGACCCAACCCAAAATTATTGACGATAATTTAGGACTCTGACTTGTCGTCATCAAGTATCAAGGCCCATGCTGGCTTTCTCAATAGTGCCCAGCAGCTGGAGGAAGTAGTCATACGCAGAATTCGCAGTTATATAAATAGTCTACCGCAGCAACGTGCCCACATCATGCTTACAGGCCATTCTGCTGGGGGTGCAGTGGCATCCTTACTCTTTCTTCGGCTTTTGCATCGGCTAAAAACAGGTGAGAATCCACAACATCCATCGAAGTTGCTGCTAATGAGCATGGATGCTCAGAACCAGTGCTCTTATCGTGCATCACATTTGGTTCGCCGCCATCATTGACAGTGCCGATTGATCTCACAGCTCAAGGCACCAAAAATATTGGCGTCGTTGTAAACATGATCAATGAATGCGACCTCGTATGCCGCGCAGATAAGCCATACGTTCTTTCTCTAGTTCGTCTTCTTAGTTCAAAATTTGCCCCAAAACAGCAAGCGCCTATCCCTAGAGGAGAGCCAGATCTTCTAGCTACTCCCGATACTCTTAATTCCAGAAATGGGCCACATTTGCAGCTTTCTCCTGATTCGAGCTCCTCAATAGAACCAGAGAAACATGCAATAGATGTATCTGAAAGGGCTTGGGGCTTGCCCGCACCCGAATACCACCATGTTGGAGACAAAGTTATTCTTCTGACTCGACTGAATGAAGATGAAATTGGTCTAAAGGCGGTTAAAGTATCGAATGCAGAATTCGAGAAGCTTCTTTTCTGTCGACTTGCTGTCCATCGCAAATCGTGTTACTCAGAAAGGATCAATATGATTGAACAAGGCGAGTTCAACTTGTAAAGCAAGAAACTTTTAGATTGTTGTTGAGTTTTGCATTATATTAATCATTTCGATTACAACTAAGAATTATTTCTCTACAAGCGCCTAATATGTCAACACAGTGCCATAGCCTTTTGGCTCACAAATAGGTCCTCCTCGCAATCTCATATAGACGAAACTTTTCCACCTCTTTTTTCACTCTTTCAGCCAACTCTTCTGTATCTGCATGCTCCAGATCACCAGATTCGAGAAAACCCTCTAGCGCTGTCGTAATCATCTCGCAGTCCCAACAAGTGCAGGTGGAATACTTTTCTCCAAAATGGACAGCGTACAACTCGGCTGTCCTGCTCATACTGACGTCTAGTGTTGTTTTTCCAAGCTTGTCATTGTGGTCAATGAACCGTCCGCATCTGCGCTTCATCACATCTACGTATGATTGAGCCGAAAGCTGATGAGAATGCCACGCTAGGTCGATATCCAAAGTTGGCACCAACATTGTGCCTGGGTGTAGTTTAAACAGCTCAATGAAGTTTTCATAGCGCTGAGCGGCTCTACGGACTGTACCAGAAAGGCCGGGGCTACGTAGCCACAACTGAGCATGCATTTTGTCGACAAACTTGCCCTGTCGTTGAACATTCTCAACAAGTGAGGTTGTCAGATCCTCTTGCGTGACCATCAACTCGAGCGTATCAACAAAGGCTCTCTCTTGTCTGGGGAGATGTTTTAGGGAGCGTAGCTGTAAAGTTGTTGGTAGAAAGGCCGTTATATCGTCGTCTTTGCGAGACAAAATGGAAGCAACGCCGCTTTTCGATGCTCCCAAATAAACAAGATAATCAAAAAGGTCGGGCTCTAATCGAGCCGTCTCTTTCAGCCAGACCTCATCGACTGCTGATAGCTTGTAATCAAGCCTGAGTGAATCAATCGCAGAATGCTGAGTCATGGTTTAGCGGTGTCTCATTAGCCAACAGATAAATACATACTATTTTCTCCCAAGGGAACAGAATGAGAGGAAGAAACTTTAGGGAATTATTTTGACAGTATTGGTGATAAGTGCTCGGGTTCAACAGAAGGGCGTGCCATATTAAAAGTACATCTAGCGCATTATTAGCTATCTTCTTCTTCTTGTCAAAGTCTTGTCCTTGTTAGAATTAAACATACCTAGCGGCGGCAAGTGCGGAAGGATAATGGCGGTCTGTCGCGAAATCTCAAAACCGCTTCTCGAGAGTGCAACCTTCAATTCAATCGCCTTAGCCCAGGACATAAATCTGCCTGCAGCAATCTCTAAAAAATAGCGCCATTTCTCCCTCCGCCGTGCGTCCCATTTGTCGTCCTTTAGTTTATGCTGCTCGCGAACGTACTTCCTATCCCTCGTTGACCAACGCCTGCGATACACAATTTTGTTGTTTACAGCGACACCAAATGTGGAATTTAGCGGCTCGGAATTGATTACTTGGGCTCGGAGTTTGAAGAAGATTTCTAGAAGTTCCAAGTGCACCGCACATTGGCTGGCAGTAGGCAATTCGCAATCGCTGGGATCAGACAGGGACGAGAAGATGGACGGGTGTGGAATGTCGTGGGGGATATCAGTGGCTCTAGGGGCGGTCAGGAGCCGGAATTGATCCTTGCTGGTATGGTGAAGACCCCTCAGGTTATCAACTACTAGGTCTGACATGGCTCAACGGCAACGACCAAGTGTCGAGTGTGCAATCAACAAACGCCGTAAAGTCTTTCGGGATAAGGAGCTACGAAAGGAATGGTAAGATGGGAAAGGGCGGAAATCGCAAGGATCGGTGCACTTTGGCACGGATAAATTTTTTCATGGCATTTTTTACCAATGCATTGCATTACATCACATGCGGCTTGGGGTGGGCAATAAATCTACATCGTGGGCACTGCCACGCTCGCTTTTTCAGCTTCCAGGGATCAGGTTACATCGTGGTACTTTGGCGAGGCTCGGTTTGCTTCATTGGTCTACATCCCTGCCATAGTGCCACCCTGATCCTTCAACGAATCCACTGAGCCCCTCCTTGTCCCCTTGTCTTCCGTGCACAGTTATCCAAGCTTTCCAGCCAGGACTTTGTGCTTCAGTTGCATATCGACACCAAGATTGCCTTCGGTTCCTGTGAATGTACACATGAAGTTTCCATATGCTTCATTCGCATTTCGCATTTTTTGTACTTCCATTATCCATTAACATACATGTACGGATATATCGTGCTGTACTGGAATATTGCCCTTCGTGGAATATACCTAATCCCGACGGGGCTCGTTGCCAGCCGAGTTGTGGCGGTATACAAAGACATAAAACCGCTGAAAGTAGTCTATGACAATGTTCCACATGCCTGGGCGCTCTTGGACGGGATGAAGCAGGTTGGGACCACGGTACGTGAGAGCTGATAATTATGAATAAGGCACAAAAAGTAGTTTTCTAGGCCTAACAACTAATCTTTTAGGGTTTCGTCGCATTAGGTTGGGACCTTCTCGCAATTGTTATAAGCTTCGTTCTTCTCTGGAAACCTACTTGGATTGGGCCGAACTATCGATTCCATTGGTCGTCAGGGCGTCGGCCATCTTACGGCACACGTATCGGCCTCTTTGGCCTCTTTGACCTGATCATATCAATTGCATTTATCGCCGGAATATGCAAACAAGTAGAATTTCTCCCCAAAAGATTGTCCAGCTGTCAGGACGCCATCAACTGGAGGAATGGGACTGACAACACCAACTTTTTCGCGGCCGCTAATACAACCAATGCGCTGGATGATAACAAAAGCCCTAATGAGATTTGTACCAATTTAGTTGGACTTTGGGCGTTTGCTATAGCTGTAACGTATGTACACTTGCTCTCACTGATGGATATCACAACGCTGTCTACCCGCTGCTGACTGGCTGAAAGCATCATGCAGCTTCTCCTTGCCGTTCTAAATTTTTTGCATTCATATAAAGACGGCAAATCAACATTTGGGACTCAAATCTCAGGCTCCCTCGGGAATTTCTTCGGAATTATGTGCAAGGCTATCGCCAATCTCTTCGCACTTGTTTTCGCGGCACTTAATCACGTCCTTCCGTCAATACGATTCTCAACTCGATATTTGCACAAGAATTTAAGGAGATTCACGAAAAAGGATTCACCATTAGTTGATACAAAAAGTGATTTAGGTTCGCGATGGCCGAAAAGCTCGAAGACTGCAGGAATCCGTGTTCTTCCACGGAATGTTGTGGCACGCATTGCAGAGAGGCTGCACCATGCCGATCTTGTCAATCTCAGTCGCTCCTCTCATGCGTTGCGTGTCCGCTTCTTTGGGAAGGAAGAGGTTGAAAACGTACTAGATGATATGCGACAATATGCGTGCGAAGGAACATCAAAGTCGTCTTGCAGCATCTGCGGAACTCAGACATGCAAAGTACTCGCTTCCCATTGCCCCCAGTTTTACTTCATTTCAACGCTGACAATCACCAGGCCTGCGTTAGGATTGCGAATACGCTGCAGCCCAAGACTCAAGTTCACATTCTAAAGTGTCGGCCTTGCTGCTCACCATGCTTCTACAAGGAAATTTGCCAATGCCCTTGGTACGGACATGACTGCGAGTTGAAAGAGGAACCATTGGCAAGTGGCCAGAATATAGCCCAGAGCGAACTCGAAAGCCTCTCGACAAAAACGGAAATATGCCGCATCTGCGTGGCCAAGAGGTCAACCCAGTTGTCAAAGAGTCTGGAGCGTGGTGCGCGATTCGAGTTGGAACGCCTGGCGAGGCAACCCCTCAGCTGCCACTACTGTCACAAAATGCTGCAGCCACTAGGGCTGCGTTGGTGGGTTTGCTCCAGCTGCCGATTTGAGTGTCGGTCGCACTTACATGGCTGAGGAGCCGGTCAACGCTAGGCATATCTGTATGGTTAAACAGAGTTACATCATAATCGATCATGCACCGGTGATAATCCCTCAAACAATCACCCGCCACCGCGCTGTTTACTGCTTTTGGCACCCCGGAAGCACCCCAAAGCCGCCTTGCAGCGCGTGAAACCGGAATGCATCACGATTCGTTAGTTTCCCGAACACCCCTTCTGCGGCTGAAGGGAAAATTGCAAGGGTGTTCGCGACACAGCCACGTCAGAAATATCCACGTCGGGGCAATGGTTGTATTCGCAAAACAGAGCACGTATTATCTTAACTTGTCTCGATACTGGCTCAAATTTGTGTACCTTTGAATTACTTGTGTATGATGAGCAATCCTTCAAACTTAATGGGAATTAAACTATGAATACTGATTCTATGAAATGGATGCGCAGGTCTTGGCATAACAAAAATGTCGCGACGAAGAAGTCTTCGTTCTCTGTTCTCAGGTTCAGCATCTGACATAACACCTACCCCGGACATAGAATGGACACTCATTGGGTCTGCAAGCGAGCATTTGATACATGAGCTTGAGAACTTATACTGGGAGGGCGTGAGGGCAGATTTAGAGAATATTGTAAGAACTCTGAGGGCATGGCAAAGCAAAGAATTCGCAGGCGTTGTTGTGCGTGATGAGAGCGACAATCATATTCATGGCTACGATACATTTCTAGACCAAGTGAGCCATGAGTCACGCAAATTTGCCATAGAATATGGTATGTTGAGCACGATAACTGCCCAAAGTAGACGTCTAAATTTGATTGACTCAAACCTAGGGAAGGAAAAAGAAAGGAAAGAGAAGCAGGATTTATCCATACCTCATAAGTCCCAATCGTACCAGGATGCTCTTAAAGATTACCTCAACAGCAGAAAGAGCGAGATATCAAGTTCTCGCGTGAAAGCTTCAGTGAGAAAGGCATTAAAGGGTACGTCTCTTCCTGCATTCATAATTAGTGTCATTGAATGTTAACCCAGCGTGCATAAGACCAGCCGAAACTCACCGGAATACAACAAAGGACATGGATGCTCCTTCAGGCCTCCGGTTCGTGGCTACCATTATTTTTCTTTCGTCTGCCGACTAACTCCGTCCAAGGATTTCTTGACATGGACAAGCTAATCGAACACCGACCTCCCCCAGACAAGCTTGGCTTCTGGAAAAGACCAGCAATTCCGCAACGTAAGCACCCTTCTATAGATGGAACAATGTTATTCACTATATTCAGTTCAACTATCCAAATTTGACGAGCTCTCAATCCCACGATTTGAGCCTCTACATTGCATGAGACCAGGATGCCATAGCGTTATTCGTGGGAGTATGTTTGTAAAAACTGACACAGCTCAGGATGAAGCTGGCATCATATGTGAAGAATGCTACCGGCATAATTTCTATGGCAAGTCATCCTATGTCAAATCATACAAGCATTGCATTATTGCAGAATCCATGACACCTGCAGTGAGTAGAAAGATTTGCTACTGCAAGACCGTGTCGCACTTTGACGGCACCGGGAAGCCCTTGAATCTCTTCCCAGTTGATAAAAACGCGAAGCACATTGACGCAGCTGGTATTGGAAGCATGCAGTGCAGCTTGCTCAAACTCGGCGAGAATATCGCGTGGGCCAAATACAAGGGTCTGCAAAGCATCGTCGGTATAGATAAACCAACACTCCGCTCCAAGTTACCCTTCAGGTCGGCTTCAGTGAAACAAAAAGAGAGATCAGTGGGCCAAGAGAAAGAACAGCAAGGGGTTGCATCCTGGAAGCCGCGAAATTTGAGAATGGTTTCCGAGAGCACCATGTACGACGCAAACGATCGCACAGCGACTTCCAGCACAACCAGCGTGGCCACTGAAGCACAGGCAGATGAGGACATTCCGTTGTTCTTCAGGAGGTTTACAGAAAAGTATCCGTTCGGCAATGTTCACATGGCGCTCCGGGTTGGTCCGTTGGTGATTGAGAATGGAGTGGCCCAGTAGGTTATCCCCGATTAGGAGCACCAATGATGGGAGCTAACTTGTGACTTATAGAACCCACGGAGGTGCTTTTATCTCGCTGCGTGAGACATCAGTTTACCATGAACGCTTCAACCTTGCTTTCAAGCCAAACTCTAGCCTTGCAGTTGGTGGCTCAGAAGAGCGTCGGCTGTGGAAAGGCTCGCGCCGAGATACAATCCCAAAGAGGTACAAGGCGATACTGAAACAGGTGGCAGGCGTTCCTTTCAGTGGCGCTCTCCCGCGTGATATTGAACTGGAGATAGTTGAGGACCTGCTTTCTGCAAGCCGGAAACCATTTGACGAAGCGGGTCTTCCACTGCGCGACCAGCTCAATCTTCTCAACTCTGGAATCGAACCTGCTTTGGCCAAACTCAAAGGCTTAATTCAAGAACACCTTAGAATGTACATGTACAGCATCGCGGAACGGCTCGGAGATCCAGCAACAAAGATAAAATGGAGCATCCGAGATAACAATTGCCAATCCTTCTGCAATAACCTAATTGACCGCCAGCTGTTCGAACCACTTGTCAATGGACCCAAAATAAACAAAACCCCATTCTATGTCATGAGTTTTGTATGTCCAGACGAAGGATATATGCAGCGAGGAGTCAAATCCAAATTTGATGTTCCCAACGGTCTCACAGAGGAATATCTGCTCCGTTTCCACTTTGGGCGTCACGACGAAGCCGATATAATCGACACTTGCCAGGAATACTGGTATGATTGGGGCGCCTTCGGTGGCCCTCTTTACTCATACCAGGACCTCTATCCTTGGGATTGCACTGAAGCATACGGACGGTACCCAACACGTTGTGGGAGCTGCAATTTGGCTAAACATGTGTGGGCTTTCCCTTTTGATTCGTGGTCCATGTCAATGCTCCATCTATCCCGCGATCGCTACATGTATGCGCCGGCGACCGTTGCCAAAGGAATCACCGCGACCGGGATACGAGCGAGCCCTCAGTCCTGGATGCGAAACAGACTCACGGTCATCAAGGCAAACTCCATTCTGCACCGGCCCGCCGCAGCCATGGCCCGCTCCAAGCCGTTCTGCGATGCCACACGTTGGCTGCATGAGGATGGCCTTCGCCGCAACGATCCGGCTCTAGCCCGTGTCAAGCTCGGAGGAATCCACCGCGCGCAGCCCTTCAGTCACTATTTCGAAGCTGGTACCTATAACCATTACTTCTTAGCTCCGTGGGCCATCTGGTCTCGGCAAGAGCAGATTGATGCGTACGAGCTTTTACGCGATGGCCGCGTGAAGCTCCCAGACGTTCTTCCCAGGACAGGAGGAAGGTTTAGCGGAGTCGGGGCGGAAACCGAAGACTGGGACTACTTTTCAGGGTTTGAATCAACAGTTAAAGCCATGGCGGATAGTGGGTTCAACGATGGGCCCAGCACACGCCAAAGATCAAACCTACACAGTGCCTTCGCCGATGCAGGCTTCCCGGATGATGAGCGTGGAACCGATTCGTCTGATCATGGCCCAGCCTGTGGTGTCGGAGAATCAACAAACTGTGGTAGTGGATGTGGGAGTAGCGCATGTGCGGCTGGTCCGGAGTGTGGTGGATTCGGAAGTGCTGGTGAAAGTGGAGGGGGGGCTGGAGGAGATGGAAGAGGAGATGGTGGCGGCGGAGGAGGCGACGGCGGAGGCGACGGCGGAGGCGACGGCGGAGGCGATGGCGGAGGCGATGGCGGAGGCGATGGTGGAGGCGATGGTGGAGGCGATGGCGGATGTGGTAGTTGTGGTGGAATGGACTGATAAGAGCCATAAAGATTATTGTAGCTAGCTAGCTTTATTTCCAAACCCGAACCTTTTGTAAACAAATTGATCACAGTGTATCCCACTGCCGCGCTTAACTAATATTACCAATAACACTACCATCCATCAGCCGGAGAATGGCGTCTCCGACAACAGAGGCATCTTGGAAGCGTATCTTGAGGAACGGGTGCTTTGCATGGACACCAGAGCTATTAAATCCATAGTATTAGCATACACCTGCAATATTACAGGATACTTAAAGATATGGAAATGAAGACTTACAGCAACATCTCCACCTGCCTGGTAAATTATCTTTGTAAGTCGGTGTCCACTCCAATACCAATATGGTTGTTTTTGGATATTGCTATCTTTGTACTCATGCCAGACGTCGTTTTCCTTGCGCTCACATCCAGTGCAAATATATCGCTCTATTAAATCGCAGTCACACACCCCGCTTGAAAACTTGCCCGCAACTTCTTCTTCGGCCTTGGCATCGCATTCAGGGCACAAGCAGATAATTTTTGCAACCTCGTGGGATGCATCTCGCCCAGGCTTGCGGTATCTATCCGCCAAGATGGACGGAACACGCGGATACTCGCGACACTCTTCACAAATATTGATACCGCACTTGCAACACGGAGATGCCCCAGTCTCGCGACATGGAAGAATAAGCTTTAGGTCACCCTCGTTGGCGTCTTGACGACGTTGGCGATTACCGGCGCCATCGCAAAGACACCGAGCGCTGAGTGCTTTAAAAATGCGAGGTGAGCCTAGGATGTGGGCGAAATGATAACGGTTCGTGGAAGCAAGGTTATATAAATCGACAGTGGTCATTCCTGAGGCTAGGGTTGGGAGTATCGCATATGAGGCGATGAGATCTGTAAGTGATGGAGCCATATTTTGCATGTGTACAGCGGTTGTCATGGAAGGTTTGTTGTTGTGAGGTTTAAAACACGGCAATTCAAGCCAATTTATGAGACGGGGAAGTGACGATGCTCAAAAACTCAAGCCGAAACGGATTAATAAAGAGTCGAGCCACGTCAACCCAGCGATGTGGCATTGGGATTGTCTTATAACAACCCAAGTCTCCACTGGCCTCAGCCAATGAGCCAAGCTTGTTGGCGGAAGGGATGTAGACTGGCCCCTGCACACGAGACAGAATTAAGTGAGCCATACAACACGCTGACAACAGCTCATCAAACAGGGCCAGTGTGAAGTAATCCGGTTAGGCAAGAATAGTCAGGGGGGAGAACATAAAACATGTGTGGCCCCTTTTGAAGGAAATATGCAATAACCGATCGGGTTTCATACAACAGACTAGCTTGGTTTACAACTAGAATACCAGCCTCGTTGGGATATGGACAAAAACTGCATTTAAAAACTAAGACAAAGTGGGGCAAGCGTTGACGACCAAAATAAGTTGAAATTACGCAGGAACAGCCCGTCGTTCTTTTCGGATAAGATAAGGCCAAATTAAGTTCTACATCACGTGTGGAGTGATGCTTGTTGAAATGGTCCAAAGGCAAAGAAACCATAATTCACCACTAAATCTCCCCAAAGGCAGTGCTGACTAAGGAGGCGCCATGAATACGCACGAGCCATGTCGCCACGTCCGTCCCGTCGCAATCAGAGCGGTTGGGTTGGAATCTCCATCTCCACCTCCCTACATCGCCATATGTACTGCGGTACGGCCTCGTCCAGTGCCATGCCCCGCTCGAATGTGATACGTAATAATGCGGCTCAACCAGAGCCTTCAATGTCGCCGCCCATCCGCAAGACCATAACACGGTCGCGCAACGGATGCGCCGTGTGCAAGTCCAAGAGAGTATGAACACCACCTGCGCCCCGCGTCCATCCTGCTCGCGCTGCTGACGGCCCCTTGTGCAGCTCAAGTGCGATGAGGCAAAGCCCTTCTGCTCGCGCTGCGAGAGGCTTGGAATCCCGTGCCCGGGATACAAAAAGTCTCTGAAATGGACCACGGGCCCCAAATCTAACGCCGAGCAGGCCGGCACGCCAGGGACCAATGCATCTGCGACACCCCAGGAAGTGGCTGAATACACCTTTGACCAGTCGCAGCCGCATGTTCAGCCCACGCCCGACCTATGCAACCCGGGCTTCTCAGAGAGCTTTACAGACATCATAAATGCCGATGCCATGAGCTTTCAGGACCACAACAGCATAGTATCCACCTTGCCATTCATCGACCCCCCGGAGGAATCGCAGCAACTTGGCCTGGACTCAACACCAGGTCGCTCTCCATACAGCGAATATCAGGAGACAAACGAAGATGAGACATGGTCCAACGTCGATTTCAGACCCGTGCAGCCGGAATCCAATGCTCTGGAGCGCCGCTTGCCTCAAAGGCGGGCTCCAACGCCCCAAAACGAAATGCCCTTATCTAAAGCCCTCCAGGACCACTCATCAATACTCGTTGAGTACTACTTCAAAGAGGTGTGCGGTCTAATGTCCTGTTATGACAGCCGCATGAATCCGTATAGAACCGCTGTATCAAACGTCTGGACCCAGTCGCAATCACTCTACTACATCATCCAGAGCATGGCAGCTGCATGCTTGTCTGAGGTGTCACCCAATCTCTCCACAGTGAGCCGTCAGCTCCGAGATGCAGCTGTGAGTTCCTTGACGATGGAGGCAAATGAAGGTCAGACAGATACGTCGTCTATGCTGTCGTTGGTAATGCTTGGCATGAGCCTTTCGTGGCACGATGCAAGCAGTCTTGGCGAAAACGAGTTCAAACTCCTCGCCAAGACTGTCTCTTCCTCTGAGATGCGCGACGACAACATCCCGCCGGCTGAAAAACAGAAGAAGTTGTTCTTTTATAATTCTCTTGTCTACTGGCGAATGTTGCTGTCATTTGTTACCGACCAGGATTTGACATGCCCAACCGTCAGTCATTCTCAGCCACAACCATCTCGGTCTATATCCGCTCAGCAGTGGGAGTTGCGCATGCCGCACCCACAAACGGGCACGGGCATAGAAGTCATGGAGCTAGTTACTCAAGTCGGCTGCCTAATTAGGAGCGAGCGGAAGAGAATTCTTTCTCGCAGGTCCTCGTCGAGACAAGACATCGAGCAGGCCCAGAATGCGATTAAAGTCGCAGAAGAGCTACATGTAAAGTTGTGCGCTATCGATCTGCCAACTGAAGGCGCGATTGTGGATTCCGGTGATGAAATGACTCCAACAACTCATTTGCTCAAGATTGCTGAGGCTTATCGATGCACCGGCTTGTTGCAGCTCTATCGCAACTTTCCGGACTTGGTTCCACTACGCGCATCCAAAAGTTCGACAAACCAATCAATCTGGCTTGACACTCCTGAGAGTCCCGGCCCACCCGCCGATGTTGGATTACTAACTGACACATGGTTGACCAGTCTAGCCCTCCATATTCTAGACTTGGTGGAAGCCATCCCAGTGTCGTCACGGAGCAGGTCTATTCAGCCGTTTATTCTTGTCAGCGTCTGCAGTGAAATGACGCTCGGTCGCTCGTTCTGTCAAATACCTCCACTGCGGCAACCTCCCATCGCCAGCTTTGAATCCAGCATCCGGATCAAGACACCACCATCACTTACAGATCCGCTTCAGGCAAGGCGAGCCATCGTGTCTCGGCTCTCGTACTTTGAGAACATCTTGGCGGCCAAACCGGTACGCCAAATGCTCGTGCTCATAAAAGAGACGTGGGCCCGGATGGATGAGAAGCGGCAGGATATTTATTGGATGGACGTCATGATAGAGAACAACTACGAGACTCTGATGGGCTAGATAGGCTATTTCTCAGCGTGGCATGTAGTAATGAAAATGACAAAGATGATAGCATCTCTGGCTCACTCGGATCATGCAGTATTTCGCTTAGCAAAACATGTCTGGTTGCGCTTCCGCATCATGCCACAGAGCCCAAGGATCTGAAGCAATTCCTTTGCTTCTCCCGCTCAGCCCGGCATGATTCTGGAAGCTCGCCAAATTATACCCAGAACTCTCCTGTCCCCTCTTATCGTTCCCGTCTCTGGAGCCTCATCTGCACTCCACAACTCTTGCCTTGGACCCACCCGCGCGGGCACGGCTCCTTTGCCTAACATTGCCGTTCTGGGATTAGCACCCCCGAAATAAGCTCGGGCTTCCCCGCGAGAACCCTTCATGACACGACTTGGGGGGCGTTCGAACGCGTTATCACTAGTTTCAGTCCAATCGATATGACGGCCGGCTCCCCGGTCCACCACGGCTAGATAACCCAGTCCAGCGATCCTGATACATGCGTCCTGGTTGGAAGATATATCTCGATTCCGTCCCTGAGCATTTGCCTCCAAGGCAATTGGCAACAGCAACAACTCTAACGCGGTCGCCATCATGGTCAACCACAGCACGGCGGCCGAGGGCCACCTCCAGAAGCGCTTCTCCAAACTCACCATGATCGGCATGGCCTTTGCCATTCTCAAGTAGGGGAAACCTCAACTGCGACTATATTTCAGGAAACAACGACGCTGACCATTCCAAGCACCTGGATTTCCCTTGCCGGATCAATCGGCCTCGTCATGCCGTCGGGTGGCTCCGTTTCGTTCGTGTACGGCTTCCTGTTCTGCGTCGTCTGCAACATATGTATGAGTGCCAGTGTGGGCGAGCTCGCCTCCGTCTGGCCCACAGCCGGAGGCCAGTATCACTACGCTTTCGCCCTCTCCACTAAGAAGTGGAAGAAGTCCATGGTGAGACCCGCGCTACTACTATTCCCGGCCCTGCAAATTCTTACGTAAATCAGAGCTTCCTTGTCGGCTGGGTTAATATTGCTGGATGGCTTACACTCAACACGACCGCTGCTTATTTCGGAGGTAAGGAATGATGCATTTTGAACGCGAAAACAGAAAAAAAAAAAGATGGAAACTGACATTGCGCAGCGCGGTTCCTTGCTGCGGCCGCAGTGGTGGGCTCAGGCTACAGCTATGAGATTTCGCAATGGAGCACGTACTTGATGTTTATTGCAGTGTCCATTATTGGAGTGCTGCTCAACATTTTCGCTTATCCCATTTTGAACCGATGGAACGAGGGTGCCTGTGAGTATCCCCGGTCTTCCCCCCACGAAATCCAACTAACCAACCTGGTCCAGTGTATTGGTCTCTGGGCAGCGTCGTCGTGATCAGCATCATTCTCCTGGCCACATCTCCGAAAACAGATGCCAAGTTCGTCTTTACAAATTTCTCCAACACGACAGGCTGGAGCGATGGCACCGCTTGGATGCTGGGGCTGCTGCAGTCCGCTCTGAGTTTCATCGGGTATGTGCCCCTGGGCGAACGCAAAACAACCACAGCTGACGCAGATATAGATTTGATGCCGTTGCACACATGACGGAAGAAATGCCCAAGCCTACCAGGGACGCGCCCGTCGCAATGGTTTCCGCTGTCCTTGTCGGTGGCGCAAGGTTAGTCCCATCTACTACGTAATGCAATGATCTTGGCTAAGATGCCCTGCAGCGGCATCGTCTTCATCCTTGTGATGCTTTTCTGCTCGGTCGATCTCGATTCCCTGCTAGCATCGCCAACACAGAGTCCCATGACGGAAATGATATACCGCGGCACAGGCAGCAAAGCGGCTGCGGCCATATTGAGTGTTGCTGTGGCCTTTTGCTTCGTCAACGGAGCCAACGGCTGCGTCACCTCCGGTAGTCGTTTGCTGTGGGCCATGGCACGAGATAACGGCACGCCTTTCTCTCGATAGTAAGTTCGTTCCGTGCATGTGCAAAGCAGGACACTCTAACAGTAATCTTCAGCCTGTCGCATCTTCATCCCAAGCTCAATGTCCCTGTGCGCGCCATCCTTGCCCAGGCAGTCTTCAATCTGCTCTTTGGTCTCCTCTACCTTGGTCGGTCATTTCCCAACTACACTCATTTCCCTGTTTCTAACACTCCAACAGGACCGGAAGTTGCCTTCAATGCATATATTGCCAGCTGCACCCTCTTCCTGAACCTTTCCTATGCTTTGCCAGTTCTGATTCTCCTCATCCGAGGCCGAGATGTCATCCTGAAGAGCCCTCCCGCTTTTTGCCTGGGCAAGGTCTGGGGATACATCATCAACTACACATCAGTCATCTTTGTCTTTGTCACCTCTGTTGTAAGTTCGACTCTTTTGATTCCCTGCTTACTTGGCTCCGAATGCTAACATGTGCCAATTTTTAGTTCTTCTGCTTCCCTCCGGCAATCCCCATCACAATATCCACGATGAGTATGTAGCCTCACATCAATTATTGTGCCTCATCTAACATGTGCCAGATTACGTCACAGCTGTCATCGGCATCTTTCTGGTCTTTCTGATCGTGTTGTGGCTCACTAAGAGGAAAGCCTATAATGGTCCCAAATTCGACCTTATTCTTGGAGAGCTACCTGTGGCGACCCCAACGCTACAAGAGATCCAAACCGAGACATCTACGAATTCCAAGTTTAAGTCGGATGACTAATTTTGAGCAATGAAAATGGCCAGGACTGGAAAATAATATAAGCATATATCTGTATTAAGTGTAGGCATGGAAATTAATGGAACATCAAAATTGATAAGGAACTGTGGATATTTCAACCTTGATCTTGTTCATAAAAGAACAAGAAGCAATTCCAATCATTTCTTTTCACTACTTTATAGTTGAGTGTCCTTAAATGTCCAAAATGCCATTGGCAGTCATCCCCAATCCTACCAAAGCCGCTATTGATCTCCGCCCGAATACTTCGCTCTAGAATGGCCCGCCCTGTCCCTGAGATGACCTAAACGCCCCTCCCATTAGCCCATGCACTTAAAAGAAGAAACGGTGTGCGGGAGGAGCCGATTCCCGAGGAGTCGGAAGCCACCGCACGATTAATGCACCTAACAGCACGACGGAACCCATTTATGGCATAGCAAATATGTGAGTCATTATTTTTGCTCCTGGACAAAATCGCTTCATCGTAATATCTCAAGTGCGCCTGGATCGATCCACCAAAATACAGTGTGCTGTGTACATGATATACAGTTCCATACATAGGCCAATTCCCACTCTTACAGTCGGCTGTTTGGTTGTCCGGGATCCCTTCCCTTTGTATACCCGTAATGCCAGTCTCCTCTTCCCAAGTCCTCCCGGATTTTGTAATTCTTCTCCGCAATCTCAACCGTCCGCATGTCGACGTCGAAAACACGCATGGCTTCCTCGCCGTCGGCAAAGCCTCCGGGCACGGGGCCGAGAATGGGCAGCACCACTTGGCTGCACCCGAAAAAGCCTTCTTCCGCGGGCCCGCCCACATTGCAATAAATGAGAGCGGCCGTGTTCTCGAACGCTCTTGTGATTAAAGTGGTCTGCACCATTAGCTTCTCGCAGTCGGGGTTATACGCGAGCCCCTCCTGGCACATATCGGACGCCGTCCAGTACGAGGGGATAATGATAATTTTGGCACCCGCGAGAACGAGCTGGCGAAAGGCTTCCGGGAAGGCGAGATCCCAGCACACCAGGATGCCGACGGGGCCCAGCGGGGTGTCGATGACCTGGTGCGGGTTGGAGGAGCCGCTCTCGGCGGCGGCAACCTGCCGGGTGTACTGGATCGACGACGTCAGGTGCTGGCGCTCGGGGATCCAGAGATTTGTTTTGGTGTAGCTGCCGAGCAAGCTGCCATCATGGTCGATGAAGTGAGACGTGTTGAGAAGAGGCGGTCTGGACAACCCCGCCGAGTCGTCGGAAGCTGAGCCGGTCTTGTTCTGGGGCGCATGGAAAACAATGGTTCCGGCGCAGATGTTGATGTGAAGCTCCGCGGCCAAATCTTGGTATCGTCTCAAGTAACTGTTTGCGTCTTCAAAGCTGAGCGCAAAGGATGGCTCCTCGGGAACCCAGCCGGTCAAGTGGTACTCTGGGAGAACGGCCAGCGATGCGCCCTGGGCCGCGGCAAGTCGGATCCGCTCAGCAGCATACGCAAAATTATGTTCAGCATCAAGAGGCTGCCCAAGAAACAAAAAAAGAAATCAGCGTCAGCATCCGTATTTGAAGTCTTGAAAGGTGTAAACAAAAGCATGTGATGGATGGTGGGTACCTTTGGCCTCATTTGTACAACAGCGACCTTAAACACGGAACTCGTTGCGATGGCCGCCATGATGCTTCAACGTGATGGCATCAAAAATTACAAAGATGTTTTTTGGGGCCGGGGAAAGAGCGGCTCTGTCCGTCTGGGCAGAGACAGGCAGGCAGGCAGGCTGTTGGCTTGTATAACTACAAGTCTTGCGACATTCACATGGCGATTGCGATTCCGAAGGACATTGTATCATGACTCCACTCCACCCTGATCAGATCCGGATCCGAATGAAACGATTCGCATCGCCTCCTCTATCCAACGCTGAGATCCTTCGCATCTGATATCCACCTTGGGAAATGACGGGTGGAGTGACCGGCTTTTGCCGGCTACCCGATAATCCCGGCTGTGCAGTATTGACCGTTTACGGAATTAGATTATTATTCCCCCACCTGCAAAGCTATCATGGAGCCGCGTTGACAGTTTGACACATTGTGAATGGGTGCATGTGCTGCCGGGCAGTTCCGATGGAATGCAGAACAATGCTTAAAAGGAAACTCCGCAAGCGGTAGCGGAAAGAGAAAGGTTGGTGGCAAAAAAAAAAACTGGAAGAGTATGAAATGTCTATTAGTCATATCAAAGCTGGCTCAAGGCCTTACGGTTCATTATTCGTTTAGTCATGCTATTATTCGCTAATCACCAAAGGGTGCTGGCGCCAATGGGCTCGGAAACGCTAAGCAACCCGATTTGTCCTATAAGTCAACCAAGATAGATAGCAGAGCCAGGCGCTGGGCTGATAGCAAAAAAAGGCAAGCCGAAAAGATAATGCACAATGATAGCAACCAAGGATTGCGCAGGTCTTGGCGGATTAGAGTGTCGTTGATGTTCGCGCTACCCTGCAGCTAGCCTGGACACTATCACCACTTGCTCACCGAGGCAGGGATCGCGTTCACTAGACCGATTGGGGCGAAAGTGCCGGTAACAACAAAATGAAGTTATGCATCCAGATTTTCAACGAACGGGGGATTTGGTCTAGGGGAATGACGTTTGTTTTGCATCATCTCGACTGCAAAAGGTTACAAAAGGTCGGGGGTTCAATTCCCTCAATCTCCAACTTCGCAGAGCAGCCCAAGCAAGGGCGGTTCGTTTTTTGCCCGCGTGGTTGTTTTTGGGCAGAAGTATTTTATGACACGTATTCATTGTGCGTTATTTGGCTGGCAATTATTGGGTTGAATTGGAACCAGAGTGCATAACTCAGTCACAAATTTGGTTGGTGCCCCTGCATAAACGCGTGGATGCTTGCTTATTCACACCTGAGAGGCGCTCACAGACAGGTACTCCGCCCTCTTTACTGCTTGAGCAACATTTTTTATCAATTGAATAATGCGAGTAAGAGAACTCAATTTTCCATTTTTATCCTCGATGCCTGAGCTCTGTCCCGGAAGTACGTACGTACCGAAAGCGAAGTCATCAATCAACTAACTGCTTTCCATCGAGTGCTGTATGACGGGTGGATGCTTCAGTATCACGGCGTGCCCAGTCGTGTGACCCGTGTCAGTCTCCACCGTGGCCAATTGGAACAAAACACAATGCTTGGCAAAGAACCACACGGAAAAGATCGTCGTTGGGTCTTCGGCAGGGATAGAGGTGATCCCAAGTGGATATGCTAGTTTACGGCGTTCCAAGTTTTGGAGAAATCTCCGCTTAAGCGGAGCTGACTGAGCCTCAATTGTTTTTACTTCAATATGAAAATTTTTATTCTTTAGATTATACAGAGCTATGTAGTAGTAGTAGTTGGTATATAATATAGTACAGTCTAGTTCAGTAGCGATATTTTTAATCGTCGCGGTGGACGTGAGTCAATTCCTTGACGTTTGTCTTGGAGAACTTGCGGGCGTTGATCTGGTTTTCGAACAAGAGATCCAACTCTCCGTAAGTTCGGTTTCGAGTCTCGGGCAGACGGAAGAAGGCCCAGATGAAGATCAAGAAACAGAATCCAGCCCAGAACAGACCAGTCTTAGCACCCCAGTTCCAGGCATTGACACCAAGCATTCTGGGGGTCAAGATGTTGTTGATGATACCAACCATGTTGGAAAAGTTGCGAGCCAGAACGATGGTCTTACCCTTGAGACGGGTGGAAGGAATCTCAGCAACAATGGTGTAGCACAGGGGACCGACAGCCATGTCGTAGACAAAGGTGTAGAAGACGAGCAAGCTTCCAATGGCCCATGATGGACCCTTGAGCTCGGGCTTGGCGAAGCCCAAGCCACCAATGACGAGAAGAAGAACGAACAGAGAAGCAACACCAGAGAGGTAGATGGTTCGGCGACCGACCTTGGAAAGCCAGAACCAAGACAGGATGACACCGATGAAACCAACCGAGTACTGCACAACCTGCAAGTTGAAGGCAGCACGGTCACTGAGTCCAGCACGCTCGTAGAACTGCACAGAGTAGCCCATGAGAACACTACCGCAAAGGGACTGGGACATGTAGTTGACGGAGGCAATCTCAGTTCGGCGCAGATCAGTGCGCATGAAGCAGTGCCAGTAGTTGGTACCGGCCTCGTTCTCACGCTCAAAGTCATCAGTAGCCTTCAGCATGGCAACCTGGGCGTCGGCGTCGAAATCAATATCAGGCTGGGGAGTGGTGAGACCGAGAATGGCAGTCTTGGCGTCTTCAAGACGACCCTTGCGGACCAGCCACCAGGGGGACTCAGGAGCAAAGATGGTGCCGATGATGATGAAGGGAGGCCAGATCCACTGGAGGGCAAAGGGAATGCGGTAAGACCAGTCACCACCCATGTCCATGAAGCCACGGAGGACACCAGAGGCAATCAGCTGTCCGATAACCCAGCACAGGTTGACGTAGGCAGTAAGGTAAGGTCGGAGAACAACGGGGGCGATATCAGAGGCGTAGGCGAGAGTCAAGGTCTGGAAGACACCCCAGGGAAGACCAAGCAGGATGTTACCAGCCAGGATAGTCTCGATGTTCTGAGCAAAGAAGGGGATGAAGATGAGGCTGATCATGAGAAGCTGGGAAGCCAACATGGTCTTCTTGTAACCAAACCACTCAGAAGCCCAACCGTTGAGGTAGAGACCGATAATCTGACCACACATACCACCGACCTGGATGGAAGTCTGCCACTTGGCCGAGATGACCTTGCCGCCGCTCTCGTCGAACTCGTTGCCAAACTTGTTCTGGAAACTAGAGGCTGATTGTTAGCGCGCGGGTAGCCATGGCGGGGGAGTCAGGCGGGGTATCTTACGCCTCGTAACCGTAGAAGGAACCAATGAGGGCCATATCGAAACCCTCCATGATGATGGCCGAAGAGAACATCACCGAGAAGGCAATGGCCTTGGGGTACAGCCTGAACGCATCCCGGATGGTCAGGTTGTGCTCCCGGTCGGTAGCATCGTTGGAGGCGAGCCCGTGGTGCTGGGGCTGCTTCTCCTCTGAGTCGACGGTGTGAACCCAGACATCGTCCGGGCCCGTCTTTTCGGAGCTGTTCTTGGCGTCTGCCATGGTGGTTGGTGGCGCGATTGACGCGTGCTTGAGGGACTAAGGAACCAGTGGGGGAGAATAGAAGAGCAGCGAGAAGAGAAGGGAAAGGAGCGGGCGCAGACTGGCTCGTGAGAATGAGTCTGATGAAGCTGTTCAAATCTGGGGGAATCTGGGGATATTTAACATGCTGTTGCGGGGCATCGCGCGTCCGGATCATGGGATCATTCTGGGGCTTTTTCTGGGGCAAGGTTTGGAGACACGATGTGAAGGATGGGCTCAGCAGGCGAGCACTGGCCCGCCTTGGCCGTCATGACGATTTCAGAGTTTGGACTTGGCCAGGGCGTCACCAGTTTCACCGAGCCGGGCCCCGCCTTTCAGGCTCGCTCTGCAGGCAATTTCCTGCGGCTTGGGTCGGGGATGCCGTCCGTATCCCGGTAAGAGGGCACGAACTTGTCGGACCGACAACTTTTGGCACGAGTTTTCGCGTCTGTGCGGAGAAAGATGCCTGTCGATGAGGAGAATGGTATCCCCACGGCCCCAGGGTGTTCCATCGCGTGCCGGCTCCATTTTGTCGGACCGACGAGTCTGGGCAAGCCTTCTAGAATCATGGTGACAGTTATTTCTTTTCCGGGGAAAATGCTTTAGACGATCAAGTTGTTCCTTTCACCTCCGCGTTCAGTCCGTCCAGTCGAACTAGCCTCGCTTTCGCCCGACCATGTCTTCGTCATCCAGCTCCCAAACCGGCTGGCACCCGGCTCCCGCCTACCACATCAAAGCCTTGCGAGGATGGATGAACGACCCCTGCGCCCCAGGTTTCGATAGCACAACAAACACCCATCACTTGTTTTACCAGTGTGAGCTACCGTTGCCCTTTGCCCCAGCTGGCCCCGGCCCAATAATGCCCAATGGGTCCTCCGAAAATGCGCCATTCTAGCCGGTTTTTTCTCTTCATTCTAACGCTTTTTAGGGAACCCAAAGTCGTGCGACTGGGGAAACATTTCTTGGGGTCACCTCATTAGTCAAGATGGTCTGCATTGGCGCCACAACGCCCACGAACCCGTCCTGGAACCGGACCAACCCTACGACCAGGAAGGCATCTTCACCGGCTGCTTCTACCCCACCGGCCCTCTTGGGGAAACAGGTCAGCTGACCGTTCTCTACACCTCTGTTACAACGCTTCCCATTCATTGGACACTGCCTTACATTCGCAATAGCGAAGGACTAGCGCTAGCTACTTCCACCGATTGCGGTCGAACCTGGCAGAAGAGCGATATCAACCCTATACTCGAGGGGGAGCCCCAGGACATCGTTGTCACGGGGTTCAGAGATCCCTACCTGGCTGAATGGCCAGCCTTGGATGAGCTGCGAGGCGAAAAGAGCCTTTACGGCATATTGTCAGGCGGACTCCGAGGAAAGGGGCCGACTGTCTTCATTTACGCCGTCGAGCCGTCGAATCTGGGGAAATGGACTTATCTTGGGCCCTTGATCGATGTTGAGAGTCAGTTTCGTCCCTCCCCGCAATGGAGTGGCGACCTAGGCCTTAACTGGGAGTGCGCCAACTTTATCACCCTTAGTGATGACGCCGCAGAGATGCATCTCCTCACCTTTGGAGCAGAAGGTGGTGTGCCATGGGGAAGCAACGAACCGGATCGAGACCGCAATACAACCCAGATCCCTCTCTGGCTGGCAGGAACTCTGGCTGCAACCCCAGACGGGCCAAAGCTGAACTATGAGCTTAGCGGTATCTTGGATCATGGATGCTTCTATGCGCCAAACACCTTCAAACACCCGATAACTAAGAAGAGAATCGCATGGGGATGGCTCAAGGAGGAGGAACTTACCCTAGAGAGACGCGAGGCCAAAGGATGGACTGGCCACTTGTCACTCCAACGAGAGCTGTTCCTCTTTACTGCGCACAATGTCAAAAGAGCATTAAAGACATCACTGGAAGAGATTGGATCAATCAAAGTCATCGCCGACGGTTCTGCTCATGACAGCACCAAGACCATCATGACACTAGGCATTCGTCCATGGACTGAACTTCAGTCACTGAGGTCTAAACCCCCTATCACGTGGTCCAGCATTGACGGCAGTCGTGGCCGGGGCCAACTGGCGAAACTCCGTTCCCCGCATTGGGAGTTGGAGGCGACGATCAAGGTTGGAGAAGCGTGCGGGCGCATCGGTTTCGTGTTGTCCCACAACAAGGATGCGTCACTGCAGACGTCAATCTTCTTTTCCCCTCAGGAGGAGACGATTGCCGTCGACAAGTCGCTCTCTAATGACGTGTCAGACATTAAAAAGCATCATGTGGGTGGTCCCTTTACGCTATTCGTCACGGAGAGCGACGGCGCAGATGTTATCGAGGACTTGCACGTCAGAATCTTTCGCGACGGCGACACGCTTGAGATCTTTGCAAATGACCGGTTCGCCTTGTCGACCATGGTCTACGTAGACAACCCCTGCTACGGCATCAGCTGGTTTGCGGAGGATGCGGGGTCATCGATTGTGTTTGAGTCCATCAGGATTTGGGAAAACCTTCAACATGTGGTGGTCGAGGATGATGCTGGCGGTGTCGAGTTTAGCCAGGCTCGACTATAAGGTCAATTAGAATAGAATTAGAGATGATGCGGAAGCAATTTCGAACGTCAACTCAATCACGTGTACAAAGCGAAAAATGGCAAGTCAGTCTGTGCGTTGCACGCCAATTTTAATCAGAAAGCATATTTGTTCCAATTTACTAATACACTAACAGCTTTTCCAAGCTAGCTATTGGGGAGAGTGGAGTCCATGAAGTCAGCAACTGCTCCGTGCCGTCGGTCGCAATTTGCTGCCTGGGATTGGCCATGTAGTGCTCCAGTTTAAGCTCCCTCCTCCTCATCAAGAGGTCGGTCGAGCCCAAGGCGCTGACGAGTGCTGTACGACTCAATCGAGTTATCAGGGTCAGCTCGGGTGATGAGCTCCTTGCGACGAGTGTCGACAAGGAGGCGGATAAGGTCGGGGCGCATGTAGTGACCCGCGAAATCGGCCAGGACCTTGGTGAGGTGGTTCTCGTTCAGGTCAATGTCGACAAACAGCAGACCGTCAAAGTCCTTCTCGGGCTTGACAACAATGCTACCATCGGGTCGGTAGATGCGCGCGTGGCCGTTGTACGGGGTGGGATCAGTCTCAGGCTCGACTCCCTCGGGAGTGTTCTTGCGCAGGCCCTCGACCGAGAGTCGCTGGAAGGGAGCCAGAGTCCAGGTGCCCGTCTCGATGGCGTACGCAGGAGTAACGAGGTCCGAGGCAGTATCGGCATAGTTGGTTGCTGGGTCGGGAGCAACCTGGCGCTCGACGCCAGGGTAGACAGGCCAGCCAGCAACGTGGATTTGCTCTCCGGCAGCGACATTGAGCGACTTGAGGAAGGGGTTCATGTTCTCCCAGCAGTTGAGCTGGCCGAGGCGGCCGATCTCGGTCTCGGAGACGGACATGAAGGTATCGCCAGAGCCGTCACCGTAGACGAGCTTCTCAACGTGGGTAGGCTTGATCTTGCGGCGGTGGTTGATGACAGCTCCGTCGGGTCCAATGAGCACTTGCGCCAGGTAGAGGGTGGCGTGGTCAATCTCAGAGAATCCCAGCGAGACGAAGATTTGGTTGTCGCGGGCAGCTCGGCGAATACGGCGCATCTCCTCCGAGTCGACGGCCATGGAGTTCTCACGGTACTTCTTCAGCATGGGAAGAGACTGAAGGTAAGTGATCTTCCACATCCAGTAAGGGTAACCGGGAATCCCTTGAAGGTGTTAGTAGTCGTCCAAGGCATGTGCGAAGGCTCAATGCCACTTACAGACTTCCGGAAAGGCGACCAACTTGCAGCCAGCCTGGCCGGCCTCGTTGATGAAGTCAATGGTCTTCCTGACACCGCCCTCGAGATCGAACCACTGCGACAAGTCAATAAAAGCCATCATGATCGAATTGCAAGATGACTTACACCGGGCTCGGAGGTAACTGCGGCTGCCTTGTACTTGGTGATGACCATTTTGGGCTTGTTGCGAAGGTGCAATTTCGAGAATTCGGTTTGAAGAGAAGATGTTTGTTCTGCTGTGTCAGACATGGGGGATGAGATGCTTTTTTCTTCTGTCTTTGGAAGGATTCGCATGTCGCTTTATACTTGGTTGCCGACTTTGTCCTGACCGAAGAGCCCGCCAGCCTTCGGGATGCTCGCGGACAATGTCGGACTGTCGCGAGCATGGATGAACTCATCTGGGATAATCCACTGCCGTGGCGTGACGCGGAGAAGTCGTTTCCGAGCTATGCATGACAGATGGAAATGCCGCTCCGCATGCAGGTTGTGACATCAAGCGAGGATCCATGCGACAGAGGCGACGTCGGGAGACCCTTGATTCGTTGAGCGTTGGGGATCAGACAAAGGTGGGCTATGCAATTCCTCGCTACGATTTCTACTACCCTACAACTAGACAGTTCATGGCGATGGATTCAATTTCACCTATTGAACCGCTGGTTGGGTTGCATTGAGTAGGAAGACGATTACCTGGTGCTACCGTGATATGCATCGCTTTGAAGAAAGGGTTACTAGCTGACTACTTTCTGGAGCTGGTGTTACGATTTTCGAGAAGCGTGCAACGGCGAGAAAACTCCGATGCGACACTCGCTAGGTTGAAAGCTCGGATCAAGATGGCAATATACAGAAAACATTGACAACTCAGTTTGATAGACGCCGGTGATTCCTCATCATAGAAAAAGACGCCGCAGTGCATTGGTGCGGCCCGCAAGCAAAAGCGTCGCCGCCGCATCCTCAATTGCGGGCCGCAGCGGCCCGCATCCATACTCAGAGCGCCGCACATGACAAAGCCTGACGTACTGCGGGTCGCAGCGGGCCGCAACACAATAGGATCCTAGTTTTCACGAATAAACGGTGACTGCAACATATATGAGAACCATGCAACAAGATATATATATGTGCGTGAACGCGCATACCCCAATCTGGGAGTAAATGGCTCCTTTGTGGTTCAGTTGTTCTACACCCCGCGAACAGCCTACCATGTTTCTCACGGGGCCGCTGCGTGATTACCTGTTGCGTGGTCAGACAGAGTAGCGTTCGGCGAGGGAACAAACACTTTTTGATGCACAGTCATGCCCCGCACTCCAAAAATCGACAAGCTTGATGCATGCCGCGGTTTCGTCACACGCCGTGAGACTGATGAAGACACCAACTCTCAACATGGGAATGAAATTGTCATGGCGGGGTAGAATCTAGTGTTGCATTTTATTCGATCTCACTATGTAACATGCAGAATTTTGTGCTTGTCTCATGAGTCATCCTCTTGGGAACCGGTTTGTCTTCTTGCCATTGGCATACGATTGCGAGCATTCCAGGAAGGACCTTCAGTGGTTTCATAGTATAGTGAAGGACAGTGAATGTTGTACTGGTGCGCAGGTCTCGTTGAATGCTAGGATCCAAAGATTTAAGGGAGGGATCTTATCTGAGATTGGACCCTATTTGCGCTAGATCTGACGTCAGAAATAGTCGCTGTGATGAATAATAAAAGTTACATATTTTTAGAAGCAACACATACACCGACCTAGACATTCCGAAAGTTAACAAATAGTAGCTATTTTGGATAAGAAATTCTGTATTGCACAAGCTCGAGTGACTTCGAGGCCTAAAACCATGCGATGTAGAGAAGAAGGAGAGGAACAGTCGATAATACACTTGCACTAAATTGATGTGCTTGAAGAAGTGCGAATTCTTGGAACTGAATATCAGGCTTGGGATTTGAAATGGAAGAGATTGAGACGAAAAAGGGTCATTTTTGGCAGATTTCAGCTGTTTTTATATGTCAAAGCAGAGAAGGGCCTAGTTTCCGACTCAGCTCATTAGCACAATGTGCTGTCGAATCCGAGCATTTCTTCTTTTTGCACATCTCTTGGTCTGAATTACCTCGCTTTCTTAGAATATTGATAGCATAGAAAAATTGTGCTACTGTTCGCATAGTTTCTATATGTAATAGACATTTAGTTCTTTGGAAGGCTAGAATGGTGTGATTCCGCCCGATGCACGAACTTTTGGACTGTTTGATGCTCTCCTCTGATAAAATCTATGCCTGTGTCTTATTTTGTACTGATAGAAAATATGATTAAGAAGTCGCTGTACTGTTATCTGCTAGTAAAAGAGAAATATTCCAGGTCTTGGTACTCCAGCTATCCGCATATTTTGGGTCTGCGAATGGAATCAAGGCCGAAAAACGCATACTAAGTCGTGTAAGCTTTTGAAAGGCACAAAAATAGAAACCTAGGCATGAAGTGAATCGTTTGAACCAAGAAAATAACTCACGTATAATTGCCTGAACCGATATAGGTCCCGTTTGCGAGTTTTCCAAACCACCACCAATTACTGGTATACCCACCGGTGACTACTGCGTTTCTTGGCTGATCGGTTATGGGGAATGAACTTGTGTCGTCTTTGTTATGCTTTGATGGGTTAAATTGGATTTGCGATGCTTGAACCCATGATGCCACAGATCCAACATATCCATGACGTCCCACGGTGGGTGGATACTCCCAGTCCACCTCCTCATTGAATTGTGAATCATAAATCTGTACATTGAGGGTAGTAATTAGTATCTAGATGGCCGGTTGTCGTCTCCGGGCTTTGACTTACATCCCATCGAAGCTCTTTTGTGCCCCAGTTTAGCTTCGCGAACAACTTGGGAAAGTCTTGTGCGGCGAGACTCAAATCCATGGTAAAGCTTTAATTCATATTAGAAATCCGCATGTGAATATCTCCATTAGAATACTCACTCAGTTTTGTTGCTGTATGCACTGGTAGACCGTAGCCATGGGTAGGTTCCGGCATAGATATTCTGCATCTGCTCCTTCAGGTCAAAAGCCAGTCCTTGGTATGGAAGGGCCGCGCTCTCGCCGTCACTGCTTTTGATAATTATTCGACCGCTATAAGCTGGCAAAGCCGTCTCGTTTAATCCTTGGGGAAACCTGAAAGTGAAACTGGCAGGAAATTAGTCAAACAATCTCTCCTCAGCTCAGAGCACGCCAATGAGAATGCTAAACACTTACCTTGTTTTCTTTTCCTCTCCAGGACCAAGTTCAAAACTCTCAGGTAGATCAACTTGGGTTGAAATTTCCTGAGGTACCATATCAAAAGCGTACTTTAACCTGGGAGTTTCTGTTGATTGACTTGGGGTGAAAGGAGCCAACATGTCAAAGCCTGCCCAGTTTTCGGCTTCAAACGTATATCGCAGCTTTTCTGACCCAGAATTCTTCAAAACAATTTCCTGGCTCTCTTTAAAGTGCAGGGTGTCGTTTAGGCCGAACCTCGTCATCTCTAGCGAAATATTCGAGTTCAGTACCTTCCTTGCGTCCACTAACCCACTACCAACCTGATGTGAAGGCGCTAGGAAAATTTCATTCACAGATCGGTCATAATTGAGCCACTTCATAGGTGACCCAGAACTCATGATCCTCATGCCCAGCTTTCTGGCAAATTCTGCTCCATTTACATCTCTTCCCCCGTTGGCGCTGATCCACAACGCAGCAACTCCCGCCACATAAGGCGCTGCCATGCTTGTCCCACTGAGTAGAGTGAACTGGTCGTTGTCTCCGCCTATCCACGTGCTGAAAATGTCGGTTCCAGGAGCGGATATATCTGGCTTGCACGACAAATCATAGAGCCCTCCCCAGCTGGTAAAGTAACTCGGTTTCATCGTTTGTGTCGACTTTTGTACATGAGCACTAGCGACCGCTACGACACTCTCGCCAGAGCTGCCGGAACTAGCATAGTACGGGCCTCCAGCTCCCGAGTTGCCCGCTGCGATGGTCACGGCCACACCTTGCCGTGCTATCCGATCGGCCACAACGGCCCAGGCGTTTGTAGCAAATCCACCCCTGCCGCCAATACTGGCAGTTATGACATCCATGCCATCCTCATATGCTTTAAGGAAGGCTTCGATAATTGTCGCGGTATCAGTTCCATCTTCTGAGCCAAAGACCTTGTACGCGTAGAGGGTCGCTTCTGGCGCAACGCCTTTCCAGCCATTCTCGGCATTTCCGGCCAGGATTCCAGATACATGCGTACCGTGACCTTGCTGGTCAACTGGATCCGCATCGGGCTGTTTCTCAGAAGACGAACCACCATCTCCGTAAAAGTCCCACCCGCCCGCGACTTTGAAGCCAGGCCCGAAGCCGCCGCCAAGGGCGGAATGGTTGTACCAGACTCCGGTATCTACCACGCCGACCTTAACACCTTTTCCCAAGATGCCATTTTCATGCAACTCTCTCACTCCAGTAGCCCAGTGGACATCATAAGCGTCGGACGAATTTTTGTCTACCGCGGTTTGTCTTTTGACTGGGGCAAGTAGGTTGACGCGGTAATTTGGCCACACGGCCACAACATCATCCATTGATTGAAGGCTTTCCACACTCTGATTTTCGGTCTTAACTTGAACCCCCGAGAATATGGGGGAGTCGAAAGTCTGGAGGACTTGAACGTCGTCCTCTAAGGCTAGTTCATCACGCTTGATTCTCGAATGTGTGCCCTGTGCTGGTTAGTGGGATGTCTTGACCCGGTACAACTCACAGTCGCCAAGGCATACTGACACTAGAAAATTCAATAATATATTGCTTAAGCTTCTGTTCTGGTACATCGCCTTCCTCGCCATTCGTGGCGCTGGACCCCGAAGTTTGTAATGGTCGGCCCAATTGGGCCAACGTTAAGAGGGTAACGAACCCAAATCGTGGATGCATGGTGGATTTGGGCCTGGGCCGCTTTCTTTAGAGCATTGATTAATGAAAACAAGGAGAATAAGTAACATCCAAATTTGGCGGCCGTGGCTGCCAGAATGGCCTTTTTGATAGCCGTCTGTCATCGGCAGATTTCCTTCAAGCACATGCTATTTTTTGCTGGCTTGTGCCATGCATACAGGTGATGGAGTAGAGGTAATTTCCGCCGGAAGGGCCTCCTTCCGGATAGATCCAATTGAAGGTAGTCCCAGTTCTAAGTAGAAATCAAGCCGATGATGAATGGGAGGTTACAGGGATGGTTAAGCTTAAATAGGCAGCTCCGTGATCATGGCAGTGGATCAACAGATAACCGTACAATGGAAAATCTTTACCACCAATACGATGCTTTGCGTATAAAAAGTGGGAATAGAAAAAAAAGGCGATATCGTTCAACTCTGGCAAAAAGAAATCGTGTTTATGGGTAATAAATTGCGCAAATCTGCTCGTGGTGGTTTCTGAAGCAGGGGGCGTAGAGAGAAGTGGGCTGCAGGCCTTTACGCCTACAGCATCCCTGTAATGTCCTGCAATCCCATTGCATTTCATCATACAATATTTCCGTCTGAGCGAACGGCGGATTTGGTACCAAGACCTCGGTTTCCGTTCCACGTTTGGTGATGATTGCCATCATTCTGGTCATGGGTAATACCGTATGTGGTACGCACCATGACTGATTTGGAGATATCACCCTTGCCCACAATAGACTCCTGACTGCTATTTCCTCTTCCAGGATATCCACTACTCTCATTCACACTCGGTGTGAGTTCATACGGGCCTGTAATATCTTGTGACCTACCACCTACTGTAGTCCTCATTGAGGAACCCAATGTAGTAGGTCCACCAGTCCAAAACGATCGCGAGAATAGGGGCCGCAAGACAGGCACGTTGACGGTAATAATTCCTACGAGCGTCTCTCGCACCCCCCAGCTATTAATGTTGAGAGCTGAAGGTGAGGCCGACAGTGTAATAACGATGCGAATAATTGCCGCTACGATGACAAAAGCACCCGAAGAGAGGAGAATGCCAACACCAATTTTCCTGCGATCAGTGTGAGAATTATACCTCTAACAAAATGAATGCTGGACTTAATATCAGAATTGTACCCACTTCTTAAGAGAAATTTGAAGTTTCCATAGCAATGGCACCGGAATGCTTAGAATCAAGGCATCGCATCTATTCTTCCATTAACTCTGGCCTGAGGTGCCGTCAAATTCTCATCAAAAACTCACAAAATATTGAGCACGGTCGTAGCAATAAAGTTTTGCAATCTAAAGGTGCATTTCACTTGTAAAATGCATTAGCATCTGACACTGGTAAAATGTGATAAAGGAACTCACATCCGGGATCGGGAACGACCCTATGTGGGAACGTTAGTGACACTGAGTTTGGCTCATGATATTGGAGGCGAATATCTGACTTACTGCCAATTCTTGTAAAATGGACGACAACTGAATGTGATCTGATTATACTTCAATAACCGTTCGACAGTCATCTTTCACACAAACTTACCGTGAAGAAGACAATTACGTATGAAACAACCGATATGACTGATACAATCTTGACAAATGTGTTGTGCCATGTACCGATTGTCATTCGCGAGAAGAAGTATAGCATGGTACCCTTTAGAGCCCAGATAATCCCGGTATATGAGTACCATGCAACCATTTCAAGCTTCGAGCCATTGATAAAGTCGCGCAAGTAATCATCGGGCAGAGCTATGCTATGGATTAGCCGTTATGTCTTGGTCATCAACGCGGTAGAAAACACTCACGACCCTGTTTCTGCAACACGGATCCTTCGACATTTGTCCCAAGGAAGTCTGAGAAGTATTAGCTTGTTGATCTCCAAGCGATTGAGGAAGCTGTACATATTAGATAAGTCACGCATGAACCAGATGCATAGAACGCAGTTACGATGAAAGAAAAATAATCATCGCCTTGTAGACCGCGCAAGCCAACCGTTTTGAAGCGAACGGCAAACCGCCCCAGCAAGATGATGGTCCCAACAACATATAAGGCCCAAAGTTCGTGGATGTACTGAATACCTTTGTTAGAGTCTAGATGTTATCCATAATTGACCTTCCTTGAACTCAAGACGTTCTCGTGAAGATTCACGCAGACTGTACTTACAGAAGGTCTGTATTCGAGAACAGGCATTTTAACAAACAAAATTGTGAGGATGGGGTTATTGTATGTATCTGGCAAAATAGCAATATGGTGGATTGAATTAAAAATTATGTTACAATCTTTTGATCTTAGAAAATCATGTCTTGATTCTTCTCAAGTGGTTCATGTTCCTGGGACAGAGAAGGCGAGAGAGGGCGAGAGAGATGTGCACCAAACTTATTGAAGAGATGCATAAGGGGTAGCACACAGTGGCGAGCGATGAACTAAACGTCTAATGGATGATATGACAGTGGACCCGATTCCTGAAGGTGGTGCCAGTATTTTAAATAGCTTGAATGCTAGTTAGGGTCCTTGAGTCGAACGTGTGGCGTCAGCTAGTCATCACCAATAGCCCCTTGTCAATATTGTGTAAAAATGGAGACTCGTTCAATTGTAAGAAAACGCATTCTTTTTTCTTGTTTCATTTTTTTTTATTTCCAAATCACTACAGCCCAGATTTAACTGTATCATTTCTGCGATGGAAGGTGCTCGGTTTAGCTCAACGCAAGGTGCCAATGTCTCACATTCCGTATCTCCTATCCAACCACCATCAAGTAGATGCAACACCTCAGAGAGGCCCAAGAGCGCACAGACTCCAACACCAAACAATCAACTGTGCTAGAGCGGCTCTGCCGGGTGGATAGCTGTCGATATGCGACCAGCATGAAGATCGAGACCTTTGTCCACTGTGGAGACATGGCTCAATCGAGCTAGGAAATGGGCCTGCACTTCGATGTCTAGAGCAAAACTAGCTAGCCTCTCCGCTCAACACCGGGGGCAGGTGAGCCGCCAGAGGTACCAGGATCCGGGTATATTTTCTCCCCTTTTTTTTGTACCTTTTGCGTGTTGCCTTGAGCCGCACGACAGCATTTTCATCTCAAATCTCTAACCCGCTTGACGGAGCCGGCTCAATCGTGCGCAGAATACATGGATCCGAGTACATTCAGTCCGACCGCGGCAAACTTTATCTCGGGCCCCTTTTCCCACCTTCCGAAATCACGCGACACGTGGCATCGCGAGGAACATGCACTAATCTCAGTAGGTCCCTTGTAATGGGTTACAAATCATAGTTCTCACAATGGTGATGGTGTCTCTTTTTAAACCTTGATCAAGAACATTGTTTTACTCTGACAAACTACTTCACGTTTTCATGCACAAGGGTAGAGCGAGTTGGAAAAGCGCTTTATTGAGTGAATTCTCAATTGATAGCTAAATAGCTATTGTATGTACAGTGGAAAAAAGAACACGCTAAAATAACCCATGATAGAGCCACCATCTCGGATGATGGATCTCAAAAATATGACCCGAATGTCAACGCCTGAACCCGAATAATCCATTGAGTGTAAGAATTGCGCCAGGCAAATCCGTCGCCAAAATTTTGTTTAGAACATAGAGGCGAATGGGAACTGTTGCCTTCTTGCCTTGGGCACACTAATGGCAAGGATGCCATCCTTAAACTTGGCAGATACGGCGTTGTGGTCAATTCGGACCGGGAAGCGGAAGCTGCGGGAGAATTCGCGAGCTGGCTCTGCTGTCGCCGAAGGCTTGGTCTTGGCGATAGGTGTCTTTGGTGTAGGTTGAGGTCGAGACTGAGGCTTCTGGGATTCGGTGTGTTTCTTCGGTGTGGCCTCAGCCTTCCTTGGCTTGTATGTGGTGGTGCCAGGCTCGCCCTCATCTTCAACATCTTCAACAGTTGCCTGGTACAGCTTCTTCTTCTCCGGTTTGGCAGGGGTTTCGTTGAGTGTGGCATTGTTGCTGGCAGTCATCTTCTCTCCAGTGGAGGTGCTTGGACTGTCGCCCTTTGTCTTGCCATGGACAAGCATTGTCTGCGGGTCGACAAAGTTGATATGGACATCTTCCTTATCGACGCCAGAGAAGTCGGCGCGAAGTTCATATCCCTGAGTTGTCTCACGGACATGGAATTCGGGCTCCCAGCGTGGTGGAGTGGCGGCTTTGCGAGGACTCTGACGGGGGCGCTGGTCAAAGTTGTCGAAAAGCGGGAAGCGGGGGCCAAATGATGGCTGGGTGTTGTAAAAGTAAGAAGGGAAAGCCATTTTCTTCGATCTAGTAGATGGGATCGGAAGAGATGATTGGAGGCAAGATAGATTCTTGTTGGTATAAGTATGCTTTGTGTGGTGTTTGAGTGTGTTCTGATGAAGAGAATGGTTCAGGTTCAGAGGATGTGAGGCTCTGCTTTATAGATACTTTGGGAATAGGATGAATTGCTATAAAAAGTTACATTGCGTCATTGTATGCTTAGAACAGTTGGTTCCTGGATTCCAGATGGCCCCCACTGGTACTCGTGGATGCTTGGAGTTTCGGGAATTTAGTGGAAGATGGGCGAAGATTATGGAACCTTCGGTCGGAGCTGGGCCCACCCACCATTTTCTGGCAATTCTATCACCAACAATTGCAGCAGTTCTCCGCAGTCAACATTCTCAATCGTAGAGTAAGGACAGAATAATTTCCCCGCATCTATCCATCTAATTGATCATCTTTGACCCGTATGCACGCATGCACAGATCTATCCGTGTTCTTGCGGGTGAGTTTGGGTGGGGATGAGTAGGTGGTCCGTGCACGTCATCCCCGAACATAAGCCGTATTCCCCACAGAGAATTTTGGACTTGTGCACATGTACGAATTCATTTTCTTGGTAATTTACAAAATCCAAAATGTTGATTGGCATTCGATATTAAATACCCTGTACTTGTAAATACAATCACAAATACCCACGACCAAATACTCAAATCGCGCTCTCATAGTGTGCAGACTCTTCTTGCTGTTTCGCATCATAGTCTTGGGAACTCTTTTCGCGTTGATGAGCAAATTCTATTAGATTGTGCGGTTAGAAATGCGAATTTCCTTAAAAAAGACGCAGGAACATAAATAAAGAAATAACTTACGATCGACCTTGGTATACTTGAATTTCCTTGCTGGGACACGGTTGTCAAAAAGAAGATCAATTTCACCAAATGTGCGATCTTTTGTCTCAGGAAGACGGAACCAGCACCAGATGTTGCAGGCAAGGTTGGTGCCGGCGTAGAAAAGGCCTGCCTTGGCTCCCCAGTTCCACGCTAATGTACCGTTAGCTGGTGTGCTTGAACAATGGTAGTAAGACTTGAGCTGTCAATGAAATATGGCGCTTACCAGTGGATGATAGCATGCGAGGCGTGACGGAGTTGTGGAAAATTCCTGTCAGGTTGTATACAAACCTGCCAATTGAGATCGTCTTGTAGCGAAGTCTACCCGAAGGTGTCTCCGCAACGATAGGATAGCAAGCAGGTCCGATGGTGATCATGTTGCACAGAGTCGAGATAACCAGTAGGATTCCAATGGCCAGCTGGACACTCTTCTTCCCTTCCACAAATCCAAGAGCGCCAATAGTAACGAGGCAAAAGAACATGAACCACATGCCGCTCATATAAATAGTGGCACGTCCCACATGGGGAAATAGGAACCAACAAATTATGCCGCCTACAATGTAGCATGCTGAGAGTGAGATGTTAATGTCAAATGCCTGTAGTTCAGAAAATCCTGCGGCTTCGAGGAAAACCACCGAGTAGCCCAGGATTGCATTTCCACATAGGATCTGAGCAGCCCAGACGACGCAGTTCTATTTTAGTAAGAAGTATGTTAGTCTCGTTTAGGTGAAAGACAGGGGGATGGAGGGTGCATGCGTACAATCTCAGTTCGTCGTAAATTTGTACCCTGGAAACACTCGAGAAAACTGGCATTCTCGCTCTCTGCTTTTTCCAATGCTGTCGTGTGTCTGATGATGGCAAGACTTGCATCCACAGACTTCTCCTTTTCGGCCGTCTCTCCACAAAGCCGCATCAAGCCTTTCCTCGCAATCTCAATCTTCCCTCGTCTGACGGCATTCCATGGAGACTCGGGTGCAAAATATGCGCCAATGAAGAGTGGAACAGGCCAGACCCATTGTAGAGCAAAGGGTAGTCGCCAACCGAGATCGCCCTCGAGGCTGGCCACAGCACGGACAACACCCGACGAGAGGAGGATTCCGGCTCCCCAGCACATGCAGACATACGCAGTTACGTAAGGCCGAAGGATCGTAGGAACGACTTCAGATGCATAACTGGTGCTGAGGGTCTAGCGTCATTTTAGTTCTCGGCCTCTACATAATTGATGGATCGTCGCATTCACTTACCTGGAACACACCCCAAGAGATGCCGCACATGGCTTCTCCAAATGCCAATACTGATAGAGACGGCGCAAAGACAGGAATGAAAATTGCCACAGCCATCCAAACCATAAAGAACATCATGGTCTGTCGTGATCCGAACCGATCCTGAGCCCAAGCGTTGACTAAAAGACCAGCGAGCTGGCCAACAAGAGCAGAGTTGGACAGGCCTGACTGCCAGGGAGCGGATATCTGCTTCTTGCCGGTAGAATCCTGAGAACCAAAGCGGTTCTTGAACTGAGTTTGACCATAGAAAGAGGTAATCTACACGTGAGTCAGTATGACGCCCGCATGGCTGCGATCCACTGCTCGTTTGCGCAGGGGTACCCACAATGACAAGATCGTATCCCTCCATGATCAAGCTCGTAGACAAGAACATTGCCCAAAAAACAGCCTTTTTATACTTCTTCAAGGCTTGGCGAATTGTCAACAACCTGTCAGCGGCATCACCCTCCTCCGCTCGGTGAATCAGTTCAACAACATCTGCGCTGTTCAGATCGAACTCCTTGAGTTCGCGCTCTGTTGGGACAATCCTCTTTGACTCAGTCGCCATTGCACAAAGACAACACGGCTTGGCGTGGACAGCCGAAGTTTTAGTAGAGTGTTGAGTTATCAGTGGGTGGTATGAGAGTGTCCATTTTGAGCCTATTCGAGGGCCTTGGTTCATACATATACCCGGGCCACTTGCTCGAGAGCCTCCTGGGAAACCTCGAACCGATGGGGAAGCGAACTCACGCCACCAAACAACGGCGGGGTGTAAGCACCCAGTAGCTTGGGTTGGCCACGGCAGATTTGACAGGGTCCAGGGCCTATCCACCGGACGCACGCGCGTAGCACCATGGGTGCGGAGGCTAGCTGCAAATCTGGTGTTGGTGCATGGCCAACACCAGCAACCTGGGCTTCCATTGTGCCAAGTGCGGGGAGAGCTCCATGCCCCCAAACACTTTAGCCCGCTTCTTGAAGAAAACTAGCTTGCAACTCTGACAGGCGCACTAATAACAATGCTTGCTGAATACGGCAATCCACTGCCGGTGGGATGGGTGGCAGCAGCCCAAGTAGCGACATCCCTACCCCGCTCCAAGTCTGCTGGTCGCAAAATGGGGTGCCCATTGGAAGCGCTAGAGCCCATTCCAGACTCCGGTGGGAGAAGCTATCCAGCATCTCAAGGCCCCGGTGGATATCCCCACATTGCAGCGGTTGAAGTCAGCTAGAAAATGTCCCGTGAGACCAATACAGCGCCTCCCGGGTATATGAGAATCTTCGTAGTCACATTCTCCAAATTGCGCCAAGATCATAGCTTGTATCTTTGCCACCGACCTTTCAGCCACGCAACATGGCACACCCTCAGCGTACCTTTCGCGAGACAGCCTTCATCGGCAAGTCAATGCTTTCGACTCGGCGCTCAACTGTGTCCCGCGTCACTGTTCGTACTCAATTGGATCAATTGAAGTCAACAGGTCGATATGACTGTTTCAAACTTCAATGGCACAAGATATACGAAGAAAAGTCCATGTGGCCGGTTCCCTTGCATCTTTTCTGGGACAGCGATATTGCGAAATGGATCGAAGGGGCCTGCTACTTCCTGGCCGATGAGTATGACGCTGAGATCGATGCCGTGGTTCGTGAGCTCGTGGAGATGATCAGAGGAGCTCAGCAAGATGATGGATACTTGAATGTGCACTACACTGTGGTTGAGCCTGAAAAAAGGTGGTCGAATTTGAGGGATATGCATGAACTGAATGTCACCCGATTCCTTGCCCAGCTACAAAGTTACTAATGCAGAGCGCAGATATAATGCTGGGCACCTAATCGAAGCTGCAATCGCGCACCATGATTACTATCGTAACGACTTGCTCACCGCCCCGATTGAGAAGTACATCGACCTCATTCGCAAGCAGTTTGGTCCGGGCGAGGGTCAGATCAAGGGATACCCAGGCCATCCCGAGATTGAGCTCGCTTTGCTGCGCTTCTACTCCGCCGTAGGAAACAAAGCTGCTCTTGAACTCGCTCAATACTTTTTATCCGAGCGCGGAAACCCCACTGGACAAGATGGAAAGCATTACTATGACTGGGAGATGGAAAAAAGAGGCGAGAGCCCTTGGCTTCGGCCGGACCCATATCCGGAAAACCGTGCATACTGGTACTGCCAAGCCCATGCTCCCATCATCGAGCAGCCTACGATAGAAGGTCATTCCGTTCGAGCTCTCTATCTGCTCACTGCTGTCGCCGACATGCTCTACCTCTCCCAAATCGAGAACCGATCTATACCCAAACCCAAACCCTGGACCGAAGCCCTCTTGAGGCTCTGGAACAACATGGTCGACAAAAAGATGTACTTGACAGGCGGTATCGGAGCCATTAAGCAATGGGAAGGTTTTGGAATAGATTACTTTCTTCCTCAGAGCACTGATGAAGGTGGGTGTTATGCCGAAACCTGCGCATCCATCGCCATTATGATGCTCGCCGAACGCCTTTTGCATCTCGACCTCGACAACCACTATGCAGATATCATGGAGTTATGTCTATACAACAACATCATGACTGCTATGAGTTTGGATGGCAAAGCGTTTACCTATGAGAACCAGCTTGCTAGCTCCGAAAAGAACAAGAGTGTTCGCGAGGAGTGGTTCTGGTGTGCGTGCTGTCCGCCAAATGTGACGAGGCTCTTCGGTAGCCTTGGCGGGTACATCTGGGATTACGGCCTGGAAGAAGATGGCTCCGCCTTCTTCAACGTCCACCTATACACCGGTGCTGAGGTCACATTCGACGCCAAGGGAACACCAATTACATTGCGGCAAAAGTCAAATTGGCCATGGGAGGGCAACATCATGTTCTCTCTTTCGGCTCCTTCTACGATACCCGTTGCGATCCGGCTTAGGCTACCGGCGTGGTCGAAAGGTGCACATGTTCTCACACCGTCCCCAAGCCCAGGGACAATGAAGATTGAAAAAGGCTATATCCATCTATCTCCAGAATACGTGGCAGAGAACCCCGCATTTTCGTTGCAAGTCCTTGGTTTCGAACCACGCTTCTTGTCACCACATCCCTATACAAATCAGCACACATTGACGCTTGCCCGGGGCCCGATCGTTTACTGCGTAGAGGACATCGACAATCCTTGGGAGACGAACCATTTTAAGGACGTCTTGTTTAATGTAGATGCCGCTGTGTCCGAGGAGAAGTGTAAAGACGAGAAGACGGGCGAGGAATACATTTCACTCCACAGTGTCTGTTCACATCGTTCGGTGGCAAATCAAGATTCATCTCAGAGCAATGGAGAAGCCTCCGCCTCTGGTCTAAAAGATTTGGTATTTGTGCCGTTCTATTTTAGAGCCAACAGGGGTGGCAATGGTCACATGAGAGTCGGTCTGTTGAATGGCGGTACGAGGTCTGGTATCACGTTTCCGGAGAAGACAAGCCCAAGCGTCAGTTGACCCTAAAGTCTACATGTCCACAGTCACAGCTTAAGTAGGTTGATGATCTAAGTACTATTGATTTGAAAAAAAGATGAAGGTGAAATTTGGGTATTGAAGTAGTTATGATCCTCCCAATACAGAAAGGCTCGAACAACATATTTCTGGCCCATATGAGGCGTTCTATATGTTCTCGTTTTCTCTCTCAACCATTACCTGCTCTAAAGCAGCTAATAGTGCCACATACTCCGACGTGCGCCCCCAAGCAGCTGATACAGCACATAGAATTTTCCCACCTTCCGCTAGGATCCTTGCCGGTCCTTTCGGGCCAAGTATATCCCCAACGCCTGTGATGTAGGCACGCATTGCGGAGGGCCGTCCTGACCTGACAAACAATTGAACCATTTCATCATCACAGGGTCGATCGAGCTGAATTGATGTCGGTATTGGATAACTGCTTTCAGACATTGCCGCCGCTGCCTCAGCTACAGTTGTAATCGTCGATAACGATGCTGTGGAGCATGATTCGGGGCTCGCATTGGCTCCTGTCTCAGGCCCTGTCGATTGTGCCTGGATACCAATGTCGCCAAGAACCCCGCCTCCATTATTATAATTATGTGATTTTGCAAGTGCCTCTTGATGGTCTGTTTGCTTTTCTCGGCTCACATAGCAGCTGTAAGCCCAGAGAGCAAGCGTCGCAAGCAGCACAGAGACTGGCTCATAGAAGGCTTTGCGACTATAGCGACGCACATGCCAAAATAAACACCCACAATGAATCATGGCCAGACGCGCTTTATGCTAGGTAGGCAGAATTAGCATGGAGGTTTATTCCAGCAAAAGTGTTGACGTGTCCAATAAGTAGCGCCCTCAGACAACAAACGTACCTCATCTCTTCGAACCCACGCAAGCACCTCCCGCTCAGCATCTAAAGTCTGTTCTCTTGTCGGGGTTCTCCCATAAGGTTGCTGCTTCGCGATAGATGCTATTGAAAGCGTCAAGGTTCGAATCTTTTCGTATGGCGTCAACAATACGACGCGAGAGAAGTGCAAATGAAAAACTGTTGAATGCTCCTCTCCAGCAAGCTGTGCAATTGTGCCATTGGCATCCCAGTGCAAAACGTCAACACAGTCCAGTGCGGCGTTTCGCCAACGAGCGAGCGTCTTCTGGTTCTCGGATCCTGGTCCATGTGAAGAAGTTCCAACATCTACATCCGAGTGAGCCTTCTGGGCGGATGGGACCCAGGCAGATAATGGCCGATTTAAGTACTCATTGACACGCAATACTTCAAAGTAGACACCGTGAAGAAGTATTAAACGACTAAACTCGCCCAGATCTGATCTAACAGTCTTGCTTCGGAAGATATCTGCGACGGCGGATCGAAGTGATGGATTTGCTTGAAAGACGGTCAGCCTGCCCAAAATTCGCGCGCAAATCTTAACGTACGATTGCGCCCTGTAACTCTTTCATGCCATTCAGTCGAATTCCGAGCCTCCCAAAGCCGTTCGTCTGGTAAATCCGACTGCGCAGTTTCGAGGGACAAGAGTGGTCGGCGCCCGTTGTGATATATTGCCATATTATCAATGAGCTTTGATCCATAGTTGGTTAGTATCATCTCCAGACTTTGCCTCAGCCGCTTTGAAGTTTATAACGGAAACTCTTACCCAGATGGCATAACCCAGTCGACATTTTGTTTCATCAAGAACCCACTGTTTCCAACGCTCCTCCAGCGACAGCCTCTCACTTCTCTGTCGCTCATGCAGAGGCTGCGTTGGGGCAAGGAGGGACATGGAATGAACTATCTCAATCAAGGTGCCATTTCCAGCGCTGCCTAGTTGAGATAGCTTTCTTGGCCCATAGTATAACATGGTAATTTGGTTCAGTGTCATGGCTTGAATCAAAGAAAGTTCCAGCTTCATGAGTTCGGTAACGTGCAGCTCCATAGCTATGCCACGGCGGAGGAACTCATGCATAGGAATTACACACCGTGATAGTTCGATCGTTTCAGTGTACTGACAACCAACTGCACAAATAGCCAACGCCAAGAGCCAATTATCATTTAAATCAGCTGATTGGCCATGGTAGATTGGCAAAATAGGATCGAAGTGCTGAAAATAAAGTTTCATGAAGAAGTTGAGATGATCGATGCTCGGAAATTCAGTGCTAGAATAGGATGGATAAATTCCTGCGCAGTCTATACACAGTTGCCTAAACTGAGTGGCTATGAGCTCATATGTCTCGGGCCGGAGGCGGTCGCAGCATAATTCAGAAGGCAAAAAGTTGTAAGAAACATGGCTTAGGGACGGGAAACTAATGTTTGTAATATCATCATCGGATTCTATCATGTCGTGGGAAACGACATTGAGTGCTGTAGCCCCAAAAATAATCATTGACGGTCTCTTTGCCCGAGTTGTGCAGGGCATTCTCGCCCCATTAGTACTGGTTGAGTAGAAGCCTCCCTTGGTAAATAATGTTAAACTTGGCTTTTTTAGGTCCTGGGCCATTGTAGAGATGGTTACGGGTGGAGAAGACGTTGATATTGGTGTTGAGATGTCACTTCGGTCCTCATGAGGTCGCCAATTCTCGCCGTTTCCAACACCAGAATGGTTAGCCAGATGAGCAATGTCTGAGGCCTCATTCATGTGGCTATCCTGGTTACAATTCATTGTTTGACTATTGCCGTCATATTCGGATTGTACTTTTGGTCCAACACTGTCCGAGCCAGGTTGTGGCATGTCGTTTGAAAGACCCGTCATATCAGAATCTTGCAGAATTTGAGTATTTGCCGGCTCCTTGAAAAGATCCGGGGAATTAAATCCAAAACGAGGGATGGAGCTATAATCAAGATCCAAAGATTCGTTGGCTGGGAGCCAGTTGAGAGGAAACTCGAAAGAGACGTCGTATCCCTCGGGGCTGTATCCAAGAGTAGTCGGGTTGATCTGGGCCGATTGATTCAATGTCGACTCCAAAAGTGGTGTAGCATTGATTGTCTGTATTTGACAGTTTAGATTGCCGTATGGAAAATCAGACGCAAGTATAGATGTGGCAACCCCTTCTAAGGGCTGGTTCGCGTCACGGATATCAACAGTATCTGAGCTTTGGCGAACATCCAGAGTGGCTCTTGAGTTACCACCGTCCAAGGTTTCTCGGTCTTGTGGCACTGCATTCGAGATCCATTGCAATGAAGATAGATTTTCAGAAGTCCTCTCACTATTATCCATCACATCGACTGAACCGGAGAAAGAAGGCCAAGTCTGATGCGCAGTCACAGACGACGAGATTTGCCGCGTCTGTGTCAGGACTTGACAATCGCCGGAGCTTTCTTTTGGCCAAGCTTGGCTTCTCGAATCCTTTCCTTCGCTACCGTGGTTTAAAACGTGTGTTTCAGGCCCTAAATTTCCCGGGCCATTGACAAGTGTATCGCTTGGCGTGGGATGAGGTTTGTGACGTTCGCTCGGGTATATACATCGAATAGACTTGGAATGGCATCTCTGACATGGGATAGCCCTCGTGCACCTCTCTCGTACTCGCGCGCATTCGAAGCAAGCTCTCTTTATCGTAGGTTCGTGTGGTTCCTGGACCCGGTGAACCAAGACGTGTCGATTGAGAATGTCGCTTCAGCGGAACTACGTGTTAGCAGCAGGATCGACGACGCGGGAATTGGTCACGCCCGATGCCATACCTTCGAGTGAACTTCTTGGGGCATATAGGACAGGCAAAGCGCCGCTGATCCCCATGGCCCAGCTGGTGACGCTTCAGGTGTTCCAATCTCTTGAAATTGGCCGGACATCGCGAGCACCGGTGGGCCCCGTTGGTGGGGGATTTAGCCGAGGGGAGATTGTCTGATGGGTGCGGCAGTGCCGCGCCAGGAGAGCTGCTGGCACCATCGTTTCGGGGCATCCTGCGTTCGTGCTGTCATCGCTATCTGGAATCTTGTGCAGCAGGCGCCCTTGAGCTCATTTGCGAAGCTCTTCAAGATAGAATGCGCCCGAGATCTCCACGCCTCGGTTCCCCGGATCATGGGGGGCCGATGGAGGCATGGGGAAATGGGGCCGTTTGTGGGGTGATGGCATGCCATGGGCTGAAGTGATAGGCTAAAACGGACCAGGTATCCACCGGAGTGTGACGGCGCCCACCGGGCATCCTTTTGCGCGGTGCTAGGCTTGATTGGCTTCCCGTCCGAGCTCCATTGCGAAGTTCGCCGCTTTTCTAACAAACACCATCCCCCAACACTTCCCAGAATCGTATCGTACACTCCAGGCTCATCGCGAGTGAGCCTTCAATCTGACCACCTCATTTCCTGCCCTACCTGGTCTTTGGGAACCCAGCCGTCGACCATCCGTAGGGTTCCCTACTTCCCAAAAACCAGCCTTTGCCTAGCTTGGTGTTCGATGTCATGGCGCACTCAATCAGTGACCTTGCGCCTACATCGAACAAAATAGCATCCCTTTCCACCTCACAGTCCAGCACCTGTAAATTCGCAAAACATGTGTCATTTGGCCACCATTCTGTAGCTCCTGAAGGCATCCCACTCTCTGCGTCCCCGAATGGGACGCAAAGAATTTCCAGAAGCTCTCGGGAAAGGGCCCTTTGGTCGTGATCGGCGCTTGGTGGGATTTGAAGTAGATGCACAGACGGCTCCTCCAACGTCTCGAATGAGTGGTTGCCGCCACAGTCGTGGCTCGTTGCCATCTGAGGTTCAGATGATGTAAAACTGTGCACCTTCTCGTAGCATATGGCCATTTTTTCATGCAATTTCAAAGCAACTTGGTCCATCTTACCACAGTACTCCAAAACAGCAAGGCATTTTGACGCGAGAACGAGATTTTGGTCCGAAACGACACGAGGAAACCCATGCAATCGCTCTTGCACAACGGCGTGAAGTATGACAATGCATGATGTAAATGCCTGGAGCCTATTTCTTTTTATTAACCCGTTCGAGAGACATTGTGGCAATTATACGGATACTCACATGACAATCCAGCACCGGCAAAATACACCATCGTCAGCCATGAGCAGATCCAATATACGTGCTGAATGCTTTGCCGCAATAACGCCATAGCCGGCAAGCCGGTGTAAAGGATCGACTTCTTGAGCAGCAGCAGCATCATGTTGCTGAACTCGATTCAAGTTTGGGTGGGACTCGTATGCTATTCGCTGGTAAACTTGCATTATAGCCCCCAGGTGCAACAAATGTGTGTAGTAAATAGACCGACGAAGCCCAATGGAAAGATCGCCTCGCCCCAAATTGGCTATTTTCATTGCCGAAGGCAGTTCCCCATGCCACCTTTCAAGGTCTTTCATTGCCGATTCCAATGTAGATATCGTGATATCTTTGAATGCCAGATGTAGCCTCAGAATGGTGACCTTGAGGAGAGATATTTTTGTCATTTCGATTTGTACAACTGCATTCAGAGTTAGTAAGAACTATGTTTACATATTCCAAAGAACTACTTACTTTCTTCGATATCTTGTAATTTATCCGTATTAACGGCCGAAAGCTGCGCGGTCAGCATGGGACAGAATCAATGTCAAGGGTATAAGATTCATACCGGAATGTTGAGCAACGTTTCATTTCCAGATAAATATCCCAGGGTAGCCGAAAGCCAGCTGAAAAGAATTGTTAGCGTAGGCTTGAGCCTCGTATGACATAGTATCTGACCTTGACAAGAAGACAAGCAGTCTCCATGCTTTGCGGTAATCTGACCATTCAGCTTGGGTCAGGGTTTTGTGGGGGCATTTTGCCTCATATAGTCCATGCATCTTAGCTAGACTTAATCCTATATCTAAATCCGGTTAGTAATATGAATGTAAGAGTTGACATGGGAAAGGATAGAATCGTTCTTACCAAGGTATGCTAGTGCCACAGTTCCCTTGTTCATGCAATTGTACATTGCCAAAAGACTGCACAGCTTGATGGTTTCAAACACTGAAAACTCAATGACCAAGTCAAGTCCACACTTGGCATTGTCGTAAAATGCATCCTCTAGCTCCTGGTGTAATTCTCCGGTATCGTACTGGCATCCTATGGCAGCAACGATTGAGAAACAAGACATGGCGACGATCCTTTTATTCGAATTTTGAGAGTTGTCGTAGAATGCGCGCTTGACAAAATCATCGAGCTGTTCCTTCGAAAATACGTGAAATAATTGAGCACTGGATGTGTAAAAAATACCGATGGCCTGTAGGGTTGCCGCCTCGTCCGGAAGTTCTCTGGGGACCAGCAAATCAGCGAGGCTGTGTTGAGGGTTCTCATTGTGTGGTGCCGTCGATAAGGTAGCAGGTTCTGTTTGATCTCTCTTCAATTGCGAAGGTCGTAGGTGCCGCTGGTTCGACTGGTCTTGAGTTTGCCACCTTCCCGCTGCCACGTGGTTACCCGTTTCGTCACTTCCAGCGACAAGGGTTGCCACATCATCCGTAGCTCTGATCTTCTCTAGTAAACCCGCCGCCCTGTCGGGCGGACCAAATTTCAGAGTATCCATTAGCGATTCGAGGGCTTCGAGTCGCAAACTTGCGCCGACAGCGTCGCTTGCATATTCGCAGTCTTCATTGCGTATACTGCACCTGTAACACACCGGGCGGCGACCGTCGCACTGTTCGTGTTAGCTATACAATTCCATCGCCAGCAAGATAAATCTGAGGCTTACTTTAAGTTTCCTCTGCCGGCATGTTCCGCAGGCCTGAGAGACGCGACTGATTCTTTTCATCATAATGCGGCTTCGTGGTACAAGGGGGTCGCTAGGCGGGCCGCGAGACGATCGCGGTCGGAGAGGGCGAGAGTTAGACATATTCTCTGTGTAAGAACTAAACCCATAAAAAGATCACAGCGACATGCAGTCAAGAGCTCTTTTGGCTAGTTTAAGGGAATATTTTTTTTTCGTTGGATACCGACCTGGACTGTAACGCGAATTGCTTTTAGGAGCTGAAGCCGCTAGTGCTTCTAGGCCTCTAGTGCTGCTCTGTGGTACATGCGGCGGTACGCGACAATAGAGTCTAGATCGCTAAACCCGAGGCCAACGTCAAAAATGCCATCAAATCATTGGCAGCCAAAATATGGGCAATGCGCAATGTCTCATGCATGAACGCAAATTTTTTTCAGGAGCGTATCGGCGCCAATGGGAAATCTCATTTAACCCCCGCCTCCTCGTGGTTCCTCCTTGCACAGCTTCCGGAACGTCATCGATTGCTGACTGCATCCTAGGCAGCCAGGTGCTCTCTCTGTCTGCGTTTTCTTTTCTTTTTAATCTAGCCGTTTCGCCGCAATTTCAGTTCATGTCCAGCTCTACTGGCTCGAAAAATCGAGGGTCCAGCCACCATAGTTAAATCCAATTTCGATCCTCGGGGTCAGATCGGTCGAATTGCGGAAACGTCGATCCAGAACCTCAACATATTTCTTGGCACGCTGTCATTGTCCGCCGCTAGCCCCACCCGCAAAAGCCAGAAGAGGCAAGGTTGAACACATGGCAGATCTGATAAATTATCTATGCTACTCCTTACCAGGCTTCTGACTCGATTCAAAGTGGCAACACGCAAACCTGTCATACAAACCGTGTCAGATGGTACCCGTCCGAACTCCCCCGGAAATCCCGAGCATGTGTCCGCGCCACATCTGCACGACCAACGGCGCCAGCCTAACATCGCTCCTCCAACCACTTTGTATCTCCTGTGCTCGCGGGCTGCCCATCGCGACCAAAATGCTGGACTTTGCCACCATTCTTTTCTTCGTACGCAGGCCAACCAGGATTCAGATCCTTGGCGAATGAAAGCCACGAATCCTGCATGGTTCGTGATGTCGCGTTTTCAAACGATGTGCTCTGGCCCCGAAACAATGAGTGTGTGCCGAATATCAAAGGCAGCTCAGAGCTGTGGTATGCACCAAGCCACGGCTGAGGTGAAATGTTGCTAAAATTTCCATGATACTCGTACCGGTATGTCGGAACACCGGCTGCAAACCGATTCCTTGGAGACATGTTAGCTGCTTCCCATTGGTCGGGGGCACGGTAAGCATTTACCGTGATAGATTCCAGGCTGGACAAAAGAAAGATGATAGCAAATTTGTAATGGCGGTTTCCTCATCCCAAGTCTGGTCATATGGGTCAAACGGAACGCCATCCCCCGAATTTGTGCCCACAATTGCTGGCTGGATACATGTTAGCTAAGCCAGGCCCCGGAGACGTGCGTTGATCACATACTGCTTTCGCAATCTTGCCATCCAGTGAGCGCTGAGTGTAGTTGGCAAATACCACCAGCTCGTCTGCTGTAGGGCCAAAATTCGCCCCTGCTGCGGAAATGGCATCCTCAACCTTATTCTCATCGACTTTTCGCACGCACTCGAGTTCTTCGGATCCACTCAAACCACCACAGCCAACTTGTTGGGCCACAGTCGAAAAGATTGAATAGTTGGCAGGAGACGTTTGAATGGTCACGCTGTATGGAGAATCCATAATAAATCCCTTGACGATGGGATCCTCGGTCCAAGCATAGCTGAAGAACGAAACGCTAGCGGAACCGGCACTTTGGCCCCAGAGCACCATGTTTTCGGGATCGCCACCGAATGCAGCAATGTTATCACGAACCCACTCCACTGCCAGTCTCTGGTCAAGTAATCCAACGTTTTGTCGATCTGCTCCCGCAGCATTGGGGAATCCAAAAATGTTTAAGCGATAGTTGAATGAGACGACAATAACCTCGGGAGTGCGCTGGATCCATTGCGGAGGCAGTTGGTATGGGACATCTTGTCCTCCCGTGCCGAATCCTCCGCCATAGATATAAATAACGACTGGAAGGGCCTTTTTGACGGACGAAGGAGCCCATACGCTGAGCGTCAGGCAATCTTCACTCACGGTTCCAGTGCGGTTCAATCCTTGAAGGTTAAACTCGAGAATTTCACGAGTGTATATGGTTGGTGGAGATGTTGTCAATCTCTGCTGGCAGCTCGCTGGTAGCTCAGTCGCGTTTATGCTTCCAAAGGGTTCCGCGGATTCCGGTGGCGCGAACCGAAGAGAACCGACTGGGGGCTTCGCGAATGGAATTCCAAGGAATTGGCGGACATTAGGCGTGGAAGGGTCAATAAATCCATTTACCACTCCTTGCTCAACCTTTACAGAGGTAGCAGAGGTATCAACTGGTGTCGCTGTGGCACCGGATGTGACTACCCCAACCACCCCGAGAAGCAAGGTCAAATCTTGCAATCGCAAATGCATTGTGGGATTCTTTGCTCTGTGACCAAGACAAGGCGAATGGAAAACCGGATCCAACGCCCATGGAACGATAGTTAAGAAATGTATTTATTCGTGAGAGTCTAGTGGGTCGTGGTATGTCAACGAGACTAAGTGATAGTTACGATTATTGGTTGACCGGCTAAACTAGCTACATTCAACACAAAACAGGGATATATCCCGAGGCAAATGCAGTTGATCGGCCCTTTTTTGTCGGCACTGTCGATCGGAATTGGGGCTGTGGGGATGAGAAATATCACTCAGGCAGTCAAGTCTATGGGGAAGGGACATAGAGGTGTAACGATAATTCGATAAAATCGGAGGATGGGGCCAGAGAGGGAAATAAAGTTGTAATAAAACTACGGAAATGGCTCACCCATGGCACCTTTGTAATGACAGACTCCACTCTCACGAATCACGCTATGCGGGGGTCGGAATCTACCGATGTACCCCAGATCTATTCAGCTACCTTATAGAGCCTTATCCCCGACTTTTATCATTGTGCTTTTTCCTGGAAAACTTCATTGCCAGGGCAGTCAACTAGATGGTCCAAAAAAGGCCCGATGTTTGAAGGCACAAATCGGCTGTCTTTACTCTTCAACGGTTGAAGTACGGCTAAGAATCAATTGAGCGGGCTAGGCTCTGTCTGCTGCGCCGCATTTTGTGTAATGCAAAGACGCAAGCGGGGCATGGCGAGGCGGGGCATAGCGAAAAGAAGTGTAATGATGTGCCTACCAGACATTACAGGCATGAATTTAGGTATCGCCGTTTTGTAAGGGAAGTTACGGTGCTCTCTGTGGTCAGTACTATAGTGACTATTAACCAAAGCCCAATCAGGAGGTTGGATTCCGAAGATAGCTTCCATGAAGCGTGAACAAATACCAGTAAATCTCTTGCTATGACGTATACAAACATGGCAGAAAAACAGAGACAATAGAGACCATTCATTTATACAATAGTATAGTAGGTAGATTTGCCATATATTGAGACAGGCATGCCTGTATCCAAGAGGGAGGGAATTCGTACCATCACACTCAGCAAAGCACTCACTTATCCAGAAATTAGATCGAATAAGTCAATTTATGCTTTGAACAATGTACCAGCCATCTTGTCGTATCTCGAAGGCTTATTTCACCCCCATGTATTGCTATAGTGTATATAAAATAGGTCTCCTTCCAGTTCGCTCACTTTCCTCGACCAGCTTCCGGTTATCTCTCCTGAGGATGCATTTCATCCCAATCGCACAAGTTATGCTTAGAATAGAAAATCCCATCATCAATAGCATGGCCATAACGTAACGAGGTTCGTCTGATGATGGAAAGAAATAGGGACTCCAAATATTTCCAAGCTGAGCCAACAGATTGATAATGGCTGTCGCACATGCTCTCTTCTCCGGGGTTTCATTTAACACCGAGGCAGCCCACGAATATACCATCGAATTAGCTGCAAAGCAACCTGAACAAAAAAGAAATGAAGCAAAATAGCGCGCAGGTACGTTCAGAGTTGCGACCGATATGGTAAACCCAGCAACCGCTACCATCATCGGGATTGCAATGTGCCAACCTCGTTCCTTGTTCCTGTCGCTCGAATAGGCAACGATAAAGGAAATAATTGCTCCGACTAAGTATGGGGGGGCCGTGAGCGTCAATGTAATGGTTCGAGAACCGAGATTGAATCCTTGCATAATGCTACATAGCATGTTAGCTGTATAGCCATATTTGATATAAAAAAAACTACGTACGTAGGAAAAAAGTTATTAAAACCATATGCAGTATGGTTAGAACATAGTAAGAGAACCTACAGCAAAAGTCAGTTGCATTCCAACATCAGTCCTCAAAATAATAACTCACAAATATCCAAGTCCTATAGTCACTGACCGCCATTCTTAGCCCATTCAAAACGGATCTGTCCCCCTCAGGGACAGAGACGCGATCTAATATAATACGCTTGGTTGCCACTTCGCGTTCTTCCTGAGAGAGCAACCACATTCCACTTCCTGTCTTTGAGTCAGTGTAATCGGGCAAGACAAACATAGCAACCATAGCTGTTGCAAAGCTTCCAGCGCCTTCGATGATAAATAGCCATTGCCAACCAGCCAAACCCCGCACCTGGTCGAGACCCGCAAATACTCCTGCCGCAATAAGGCCTGAAAAAGCCGTTGCGAGCACCAAGCCGGAGTAGAGAACTGCCGTCCTAAGCGCCAACTCTCGCCTTGTATACCAGCAAGACAAGAGATAAAATGCCTGCAACAAATTAGAAAACTCCTGGTGTTTCAAATTTACGGCTTACACCTGGGAAGAAAGGCGCTTCAACGACTCCAAGGAATAAACGGACAAGTATTAGTCCTTGATAATTCGTCACCCCAGCTGTCGCTGCTGAAATGCATGACCAAACTGCCACACAAGACGGAAGATATATGCTCGGCCGAACACGAGTCAAAATCATATTAGAAGGCAACTGAGCCAGCATGTATCTAACTCATTTTTCAGTGGTGATCAAACCAAGAAGCCAATGCAGGTAAAAACATCTCACCCCACGTTGAGCAATGACACCGCAACGTTGAATTGGTTGCCAACAAGCCCCAAATCATGACCAAACTCGTCCAACTGTGCTTGGCTTTGGATAGGTTAATCACTACAAGCTAATAATTGACGAAAATCGAGGCTCACGCAATATTATTCCGATCCAGATAGTTGAACATGTACATCAACCAAACTGTGGGAAGAAGCGTCAGGTCCAGCTTGCGGATTAGCCTCTTTTCGTTGTTTGACCATGTTATATTTTCTCTTTCCTCATCATGAGAAATCTTGGTCTCTTCCAGTGGAAGAGCCTGGTGGTCTGGTCTTTCAATGTAGAAAGAGGTGGGGATTTCTTCGTGTAGTTTGGTGGGCATCGTGACGAAATTTAGAAGAAGTTGGGTATTAGACAGGATGCGAGGATGAAGGGAAGCAGAATCATCCCATATACGTCCAATATCAACCGGCTGTGCTTTTACCAGGACTCAAATTAAATACAAATTTCCCTTCATGTTGTCGGAAACCCAGAATTCCCAATCATGCGTACATTTCAGTATACCTGGCCTAGTCTTGCTTTACCTCATGCACCGTCCAATCGGCACTAGGCCTGACGCCGATCGGACCCCCAACCCAAGAGCGATCGGGGAAGCGGGTGCTCGTCTTATGGCAACATGGCCGATCGGAAAACTCGTGCCGAGCGCACTGGTTGGAAAGGAACATCTTGTGATATAAGACGAACATTAATGATGTGGCAATTCATTGATTCACTTGCCCAAAGATCCATCATTCAGAAAGAAATACAGCAAACTACAACTAATTTCGAAGACAATGGCACAAGTTAAAGGTGCCAGTGACGGGCTATCTAAAACCCCTAACGCCGCTACCAAGCTAAGACAAATGCTCATTAAGAACGACATCATCGTTGCACCGGGGGTTTATGATGGCTTTAGTGCTCGAATCGCTTTGGAGGTCGGCTTTGATTGCTTGTACATGGTACGGTTTACATTGACACGCTGAAAAGCTCTCTAAGCTTTTATTCGATGCCCGCGTCATCCACTAATGCATCTCTATAGACCGGCGCTGGCACAAGCGCCTCGCTGCTAGGTCAGCCAGACCTTGGATTTGCAACATTGAATGATATGCGTCAGCATGCTGAGATGATTGCTAATCTCGACCCTAGCGTCCCTCTAATTGCAGACGCTGACACAGGGTATGGTGGCCCCAATATGGTGGCCCGCACTGTGGCACAATACCACCGAAGCGGCGTCGCTGGGCTTCATATTGAAGACCAAGTCTCGACCAAGAGATGCGGCCACTTAGAGGGCAAGTCTGTTGTAGACATCAACACATTTTCCCAGCGCATTGATGCGGCTGTTCAGGCTCGCCAACGTCTCAATTCTGACATGGTCATCATTGCACGAACCGATGCGCTACAGACTGATGGCTTTGACGAATGCGTCCGCCGACTCCGAGCCGCAGTGGCAGTTGGGGCAGACGTGGCCTTTATTGAAGGTATCACCACAGCTGCAGAGGCGAAGAAGTTTTGCCAGGTTCTCGCTCCAACCCCCTTGCTTCTGAACATGGTCGAGCACGGAGCTACACCAACGTGGACCCCAGCCGAGGCCAGGGGGCTTGGCTTCAGGATGGTCATATTCCCATTCGCATGCATTGCACCGGCATACTCTGTTATCAAGGAGACCCTTTTTAGAGTGAAGGCTACAGGCAAAACGGGCCTAGAAAAGGATTTCACCCCCAAAAAGCTCTTCGGTATCGTTGGATTGAAAGAGGCAGTTGAGATAGATGAAAAGGCGGGTGGAAGCGGGTATGCAGCGATATAACGAGGGTTTGAGGTCTTTTGCGGTTATCATCTATAGCATACACAGGGAAATTAAACTATGCTCATATTGTTCAGTCTAAAGTAGCACACTGTGAGAAAATTGCAACCCTTAGGACCGTGGCCATAATATTTATTACCTCTTCTAACCTCGGATATGGATGGTCGCTCTCCTGCCCCTCATTTTGGCCGCTCAAAAGTACGGTCGCAGCCACAAAATGATGCCGATTGAAAGTGAGGGGAGGGGGTCATACTAAGCAAGCCAAAGACTCATCGAGCCTCCGATCGGGGTAAGAAGGTGGCAAGGGGCACCGAGCATCTGATCCTCTTTTGTAGGCAGCTTACTAGATAGAACACCAGTCCTCACCATCGGCGGCCCATACTTACGAACCTCCACAAGGTAGGAACTAAACGCGCAACGATTGCCAATACCCAAGGAAGTCCGTTTAATGTTATTTTATCCCAGTTCTTAATTTTTAAATTACTTATTCTAAGCAAGGATATCGCTGCCATGGCAGGAGAGAGAGAGTTGGCGCCTTCTCAGTGCGAGCAGCAAGGTCCGATCGGAGGCGAATCGCACAAACCGAATCGGGGCAAGGCATGCAACCATTGTAAACAACAAAAGGTATCCTCTCAATTCGAAAATAATTTCTATACCAAGTAGAGAAATTCTGCTAAAGAAAGGCAAAGCTGCGATGCAGTCTGCTCGCCATACCTTTGGCTTCTCAATCCGCCAAGGACGCGTGTTCCCGATGCCTCCGGTTTGGACTCGATTGCAAAGTTGAGTTAGGCTTCCGTCGGACAAGAAAAAGAAGGTAAGATCTTTTTGTTCGTGCCAGATCCCGCCCGCTGATCTACACATGGAGGCGTCCATTTGAACTAGAAGCGGAGAACCGGGCGCTGCGACAACAGCTCGAGAACCAAAACCCATCTCTTTCAGCCACAGAGACCGTGCCGGATTGGGCCGCACTCTCAGATGAACAGCTTAACCGCATCAACATATCTTTAAGCATCGATGACTTTAACCTTGCTCGCTCTGGCAGTAGAAACCCGAGTCCTACCACCTTGACGGAGGAATCTCCCACAGGTTGTGATGCAGGAGAAGAGCAAGACTCAGCCGAAACGGAAAATCCCCTTACGTCAAATCTTACGACGAAACCTTTTATTGATGAAGCTATCTTGGGAAGCCATTCATCAATTCCTATCCCACGCTCTCGATCTTTGGGCAATACAACATTATCCGCCGAGGAAGTTGATGATCTATTCCTGGTGTAAGTTCCATCAGTTTTGTACCGATAATTCAGCATCTAACCGACAATAAGCTTTATGCAGCATTATCATCCTTTCTTTCCACTGATAAATCCATCGAAATCTCCACACGAGTACGACGAATCATCAGAATTACTCTTCTGGTCAATAATTTCGGTAGCCTCACGTCGACTCCACTCCACGCCTACCCTCCTCCCGAAACTTGCACAGTCAGTTCCTGACCTGCTCTGGCATACAATCCGATCAATTCCGTATTCCCTTTCCGTGGTACAGGGTCTTGCAATTATATGCACATGGCCATTTCCCACAAGCAGCAGCACTACCGACCCGACATATACGCTTGCTGGAATACTACTACAATTAGCCACGCAGATGGGCTTGCACCGTGCTCACCATATCCAAGACTTCGTTAAAGCACCTTTGCAGCTCAGTGCTACTGAAAATGCTGAGTGTGCAAGAACTTGGGAATTCTGCAACATTGTGGCTCAGCGGTGAGAATGCCAGCTGTTCCGTATGATTATTCTGTAACTTACTTGTGTTAGTGTGAGCGTCGGTTGTAGTCTTCCCATGATGGTACAATCACAATATTTCAATCTTCTTGAGCCAGTAGCTAGCACTTCCGCTATACCTGATATATCATCCACTTTACATTTTCGCATTAGCAAATTTACGACTGAAGTATCTAGGACGCTAGCATTTTGCGATGCCACTTCTACAAATGCTCCTACATTTCCGCATAGAATTTCCCTATACCAACTACTAGAGTCTTCTTTGCTTGAATTGGAGCGGGGTCAAAATAATACGACAGGTATGTCAAGTTTCCAATTTCTAGGTGTAAAGTCCGCCGACAAGTTTTTAGAAATCACTTCCTGGTACCTCTCGGCCGCACGTTTACACCTTCGTGCTTTTTACATTCTCGACAAGCCTCATGCAGATGGATACAAAGAAAGGATAGTTTCTCTCTACTCAGCTGCTTCCTCGCTTGTTGAATCCAGCCAAGAGCTACATGAAACAGAAACAAGATTCTTTGACTACTGTCCGTTATTCTGCTACCAAGCATTTAGCTGCGCAGCAGTTGTTCTTCTCAAAGTTTTCATGAACCATTCTTTCCGTCAGTTTATCAATGAGACAGAGGGCATGAAGCTTATCAACGCGTCAATCAGCTCCCTCCGAAAGCTATCGGTTGTCAATAATGATTTACCTGCACGCCTGGGAGAGGTTGTAGCCTTTTTCTGTACCCTTTCAGATACACCTGTTATAGGTGGTTTGGCTACAGAGGATCTGCAGCTCAGGCAGGTAAGAAATAGATTGAGCATGAGCGTTGTGTACGACTCGCTGTGGATTTGGCGCAAGCATTTCCAAACAGGGAATAATTATCAAAGTCAAGATATGTATCCTAGGTGCTACCCTTGGTACTTATTTACTAACAACTTCAGTTCACATGGGGGATTCCACACAGGTGAAGCGCAGAGGGGATACAATTTCAGTGACCTCTTTGGTTGGGTTGAACTTTTGGACCAGCAGTAGCCTAGGCATGACTGAGCAAGTAGACTTTCTATAAGCGACATTCATATCTTATTTTGGCCGCTCGCTTCATATCTAACCAAAAGAAAACTATATTCTAAATACAAGAAAGGGGGTTAGGTTTCATCCATGTGTGACTGCGGAAAACATCATGATAATTATCCAGCGTTAAAAAAGAAAGAAAAAAAGTACAATAATACATTCAATACAAATTACTATATATTTCAATACCCAAGCATGGTACAGCCAGAAGACGTTGTATAAGCTCTGCGCCTTTTGGTGCCATTGGGTTTATACAATAATAATTACATTTTTATCATTCTATCCTCAGTGAATCATGACAATGAGTGCTGTCATACTGAGTTTAGTCCTCTGAGATCCTCCCACTCCTTCTCTGTTATACCAAAATCCAATTCATCATGCCACCCCCTGTTAAACCAAACTACCTCTCTCCTTCTGCCCTCGAGTGTAAACCCCATGGCCTGATATAAATGAATAGCCCGTGGGTTGTATGACGCCGCACAGAGTCCAACAGAGTGTAGACCAGCATGTTTAAATGCCCAGTCCAACATCCAATTGATTGCTTCACGACCATAGCCGCTATCTTGGTGCGGCTGAACGATGCTGATACCGATAGATGCGCTTCGGTGGTGTGCGACGGAGGGAGCGATGCCACCCCAACCTAAGCACATGAATCCAATGATTGTCGGTCCGACATTGTCTTCGGGTTTCTCTTTCGTTGAGTTTGCACCATTGCCGGCTTCCAATAGTGGCAAATCCTGACCTGCTGCTTGTTGCTGTCTCCTTTGTTCCTCTTCGGGGCGTAGACATACGGCAACACCAAGCAATGAGCTAGCCACGGATTTGACATACGAATCAACATCCTTTTTACACTTAGGCTGCAACATTAAGGAAGAGGCAAATGCTTGTATGGTCGGGTCCTGCACGATTCGTGGGACGAAGGCCTTGAAACTGGAATCGAATTCATCGACACGGATGTATTGAAGACGCGTTGATTGGAAAGCGTTCTCAATACCGTTTAATACATTGGCCATTTTGATGATAATTTGTGTGCAAGTATGTCAAGGACAAGGATGTTTCATCCACCAGGGTACAAAGATCTGGTTTACAATTCACTAAAGGACATAATGCACTCTAATATCTGGGCAACTACGAGTTTTATAAATTTGTGCTCCGGGTTGAAGTCATGGGGACGTTTGATAGATGTGTGGGTTAGGCGAGTGAAAATTCATAGCTTTGCCGAGTGAGTCATGGCCGAATGCGGGTTACCCGATATGGGGCCACGCTTTGCCAGAACTTGATTAGTTCAATCCAAGATTCTTACCGACACCTTCGTTGTCCTTCAAAACTAGTTATAATGAAGATTATTATAAACTATACTGGTAAAAAGAAATATGTACAATTTTGCAAATAACTACCTTCTCTCCAGCTGACAATTCGATGGCACAAACATGCACCGGTGGTTTGCGCCAGAAACACTCTTGCACTCCAAGTTTTGCACCAGGATGCGTCAACATTCCACTGCTTCGTGTCTTAATGTAGATATTATATCCCATCGTCAAGTATCTGATATAACAAGTACCGGGTACTTTTGGCAGAAACCACATATCGGTAACAAAAACTCGAAAAAGTCAAGACAATCTATAGCACCAACCAGATAGCGAGGACATAAAAATGGCTAAGAAAAAAAGGATGATGCTTAACTTGAAAGGAAGAGAAGATATCCATAAGATTATTATCATCGCCATCTACTCGCCTACCACGATCAGCCACTGTCGGTCATGTCTCAATTGTCGATTGTATTTAATATTTCCTCTTCTAATGACAGCAACTTTTCTCTCGAGAATGACACAATTAGTGGTTGACACAAGGCCAAAAACAATGACAGTGTGTACAATGAGATGTCTCAACTATTTGAGTCCACTGTGACATCAAGATCCGAGACTCCTTTGACCCCTTTGACGCCTTTCTTGAAAACACCATTCACATATAAATCAGAAGCTCAATGCCAAAGTCAAGCCATTTACCAGTCACTGCGCATCATTCACCCCCTCCAATAGTCTCTTCCTCCAGGTCCAGTATGACCAATTTCCCGACTCTGCAGGAAGAGCCGGCCTTCTTCACCAGCTCAGCAAGAATCTCTAAAGGACATCTACGTCACATCCATTCCGCGTAGAAGCTTAGATTCTCCCAAACAGTATACCTTTGACATTTTAGCCACTCACACATGCTGGGTAAGTATCCAAGTAGCATGGGAGCTGATGGATAACCAACTCAAATAATGAGTTGCAGTGCAGTTGCAGTTGTTGGTGATAAATTCACAACCAGTGATGAACATGTGCCCTCAGAAGTAAAAGGGTAAGAATTGTCACTGGGTCGTCTCGTCACGGCGACGACTGAGTTGCTGGCCTGATTCGAAGCGTCAAATTTGTTCAATGCGACATAACAAAGGAGGATGAGCAAATACGGTTGTTCAATGAGGCTGCCAATTTTTTCCTTCGGAAATGTTACGACCAGGTCAAAGGTGCCGGTGACCGAGCCCCCAGTACGTCTTATATAAGCTGTTACCTGCACCGATGATTGCTATCATGTGTTCATCGACCAATCTTTTTTTCCACTTGGTATAATGGTATGCAGAGAAAGTTTACCAAGTAATTGCAAACGCATAGTTAATTAGTTAATTAGTTAATTAGTTAATTCAGCAATGCTAGATCATTATCATATGAACATTATTAATGTTCACCTCAATCTCACGCTATACAGTATTGTTTTATTCCTTAGAACGGAGCTCAAATCAACAACACCCAGGAGAAACTTGTTTAATACTAATCAGCCCGGGGGCTGCAGTTATCAACATTCACAGGACGCCTCAGTACGCCAGTACTAAATGAGCAGTTTGGGGCATCATGCACGCATTAGGAAGGACGACCTTCTACTGTAGAAGCCATATCAATTTTATCTCCCCATGATAAGCCCAAGATATATTAAACTCTCCATAGATCTGAGTATTATATGCTAATATAATTCAACACCGCGGGTATATTCAAGCCAGTCTCTTGCCTAAGCAAGCGTTTGATGGTGTGGAGGAGAAGAGATTAGAATGAGTAAGAGCAGACGACCCAGCGGAGTGTGCTTTGCGCATTCTTGGTGACGGAATCATCAACAGAAGATCATTTTCTGTCTGCTCCCGCAAGTGGGCTCCTCGAGGATGTTTGGATCTTTACATCGAAGAATATCCAAGCAACGATACCACCCAAAAAGCCCGAGCGGACCAGATGAGATCACGGCAAGTCGAGCTCGGAATCTTTCCTTTATATCTGGGGACAAGAGAGAGCAGTAAACTCGCCCAGGTCTGGCCAGCTTCCATTATTAGATCATAATAAATGCGTATAATTGAGTTGTCAGATTGTGGGTTTAGTGCTTGTTTCTCGTGAACCTTAACAGCATGAAGACTGGCCTTGGGTTTGGTAGGCACCGCAGAATGACGGTATACATCTCACGAAGTCGAGGAAATAGAAATAAATTAGCACTGTAATCATAGGAGGTCAATTATGAGACTTTTGTATATGCAGTGACGATGAAATGCGAGTGAATTGAAAAATCATGCATAACATGAGCGATGCCCCAAAACATGCCCCCGCACATGCAGTGTCAGCGGTGCGGGGTCGCACAATGTACGCTTCACATCCCTACCTACACCAGCATCACCAGTCAATCTCGTCAATCGAGATTAAAAGCAATACGATACCAAAGTTCGGTCAAATGTCATGCGTGGACACCAAGGCGATGCAACAAACAATGATGAAGCTACGGCCGGAGGGCCTTCTAGGAACAATGAAGAAAATACCGCGTCAGGGCGTCGACAAAAAAAAGCCCAACGCACCAAGTATTCGTCCTTTGTAGAGGCAATCCAAGACTGGCTAAGAATTTGTGATGAGGAACATACATGTGTGGAGCCACTGGATGGACACACTCATGACACACTCAAAGAGCAGAGTCCATGCTGGCTTATCGATGTCGAAGGTCAATGCATCGTGCGCGGAGATGCACAGCCATACATCGCACTGAGTTATACATGGGCGGATGCCACAGAATTATGTGCAGCGGAAACTGAGACACACAAACCCCTGCAATTGGATCACGAAACACACTCCATGTTGGAAACGCAGGGCAGTCTCTCAACTACCAGAGTCACGAGCAAATTGCCCAAGGTGATTCGTGATGCCATAGAGCTTACTCCAATGATTGGACAAAGATACCTCTGGGTGGATAGACTATGCATTGCCCAAGACGAACCATCCACGCTGTCCGAAGTGATGCGCATGGATCAAATCTATTCCGGTGCGCGCTTGACACTGGTTGCCGCCGCCGAGCATGGTCTTTACGATACACCTACCCTCAACGAAAGCCATGTACATTTTAATCGCCCAAACTTTAGGCAGGTCGGTCGATTTCCGCCTCGACTACTTCGTCCTAAAAATCGGGATCACAGTCTTAAAATGCACTATGAAGCCATCGCCGATTCCCGATGGGCCAAGCGGGCTTGGACGTACCAGGAGCATATCCTCAGCAGAAGAGTCGTGTTTTTCCTTGGAGACAGAGTCTTTTGGGAATGCGGAGGCTCAGCCTGGGATATGCACGGCTTGGCACCCCATGAAAACGACAGTACCGCTGGCCCATTCCTGAGCAGATCCAATAGCGGGACGGCATTGGACCTGGGTCTAAGGATTGCAAACACAGTTCGAGCAGATTTCGGCCTTTATGCTGATTTGATTTGTCCCTACAACGGGCGTCAACTCACATACCACGGCGATGGCATCTCAGCCTGCTCGGGACTCCTGAATCGCCTAACAGTAACATTTTTGGGCGGCTTTTTATATGGACTACCTCGGGATAGCAGATTTCTAGACCGCGCCCTGTTATGGCAGCCGCTGAAAAGACCCTGTTATAGAAGAGAGGGCTTGGCAACGGGAACACAAAACCCTCTCCCATCGTGGTCTTGGTGTGGCTGGGAATGTTATGTGGACCCGAGGAGCCTGCTACCTGGTATTTCATCGGATGACAAGACGCACCAGGCAACTGTGTCCAGTTGGACGGCACAAAACCTGGTCACTTGGGATGTCAGGGGCCACGATGGAATCAAATTGCCAATATCAGGGGCCAATAAAACGAATGATATGTTGCCATATTTGGTGTCCAGAGTGGAACAAGCATACTTCTATACTGCGGTCACCTTGCAAGTTTCCGCGATCCGAATATGTGATCACACAACTGAGCATAGAAAAGCTATCGGTCATCCATTCTTGACAGATACATTCCTTGCAGAAACGCCCCTAATTGTGGTCCTCACGGACAACAGAGAGAAAGTGTCAGGGCTTCTTCGAATCACGGGTAATGTAGAGTGCCTGAGAGGTGACATCTTGGAGCTGGTAGCAATTTCAAAATCCAGTGCCAGCCGCGCTGATCTAGAAAAGTCTCTCGAAGAAATGATCTTTCGAAACAGTCAATATTACGACGGTAGACATGCGAGCCCAAGGACGTCCAAGGATTCTTCGTCCGAACATTATACAGACAGGAACTGCCATATTTTTACACCATCATTTAATAGTAACGGGTTATGGGTTAAAGAACTTGATTCCCCACGTTGCTGCGGCAGGTCTTACCAAGTTGAAACAAAGGGAGACTACTCCCCAGAAATCGATATAAGTGGGAATATTTGGAGCCATGATGAAATATGCGAATTTTATAACGTTTTATGGATAAAACGGGAGGATGGCATTGCCTACAGAATGGGATGTGGCCGAATTGAAGTGAACACTTGGATCGCGAATAAATCAAGTGAGATCGAGATTACTCTAGGTTAACGGTTACGAGACCGCAGAGTTTTTCTATACCATCCCATTGCTAACTATTTTTTTCTTTGAATAATGCACCCCTCCTTATAAAACTCCAGTAGCTAGTCTACCTGTTTTTAACTTGCCATGAAAGCCTTCGCTTAAGTGCTACCAGCGCGACCAAGCTCCCAATGTCGATCACCGTCACCATGGCACGTATTAAGAACGCCCCCGATAGTTTTGATCAGAGAGTTCACTTCTAGCTCATTCATTTGGGCAAATGACTTTCTTTTATTGATTTGATTTGATAAAGAAGTTACATGTCTATGTCCCCCTTTTCTTAGCTTTTATTACTGGAGAATCTAGTTACTTAGGTCTTCGAACCACTGGTTATATTTATCTTTCCTGATTTCCTCTAGAAAGTCTCTTTGAGATTGCTTAAGCTCTAGGCTTAAGCTTTGTGTAAAGTATTTTATTATTAGCTATAATATTTTTTATTATTTTTTGAAAAAGGCCTTAAATTAATAATTATAATAATCTTTAAATAATATTTTTATTTTAATATTAATATACTTTAATTTTATTATTAAGATTATTATTATAATTTTATTTACTTTATATATAGCTTTTAAGCTCTTAATTAAGTTATTTTTTTTGAGGATTTTCTAGTTAATATTTTTAATAAATCTATTTAATTATATTTTATTTTTTTTATATTATATTATTATTATATTTTATAATATATTTTTAATTTAAATAATATATTAAAAGTATAATATTATTATATTTATTATAATAAAAATAATTAGATTATATAAATTATATAGTATATATTAAAATTAATTATAAAAAAAATATTATTTTTATTTATTATAAAGTTTATTAAGATTTTTATTTTATATAGGTTTTATATTAATAATTTAGTATAAAGGTAATTATATTAAGCTATTTCTATGTAAATAAGAATTTAAAAAATTGATCTTAATATTAAGAACATAATACTACTTAACTACAATGTTATTATTATGTAGCAAGCAAATTATATAAAAATATAATATACTTTATAGGTTTCTACTATTATGGTATAAATAGTATAATATATATTAAATTATTTAAAATAATTATTAATTAATAAAAGATTTATAAAGATTTAAAATATAATAAATATTTAAATAAATAAATTTTAATTTATTAATATTAATATTTATAAATATAATTTAATAATTTTAATAATTTTAATTAAGTATTATATTTTTAGCTTATTTATTAAAGTAATTATATATTTGTTTTTATTTAATTTATTTTATAAGATTAATTTTATAATATTTATTTTTTATTATAAGATTTAATAATTTAAATATTAAAACTATTTTTTTTTAAAGAATATGAATAATATTATTTAAGTATTATACTAGCTAGATTATAAACTCAAATACAAGAAAATAGCTAGGCAGAATAGAAGGTATATTAGCTTTTAGTTATAAGACTAAAGCTTATCCTATATCTATCTTAAAATCTAGATATTTCTTTTATTATAGCTAAAATATTATTTTTTTATTAATTATTTATTTCTATTATAATTATCTTCTTTCTAGGTTAATTATTCTAATAAATATAAGAAATTTTAATTATTTATATTAAAGTAATATAATAGTTTATTTTTTTTATTTTTATTTAAGGGGAATATATATAATTTTATAGGTAATATATAAAAGTTTTAATTTTAGATTAAATAATAAATTATTATTTATTTAATAGTTATTTAGATATTAAAGATAATATTATTTTTGTAATTAATAATAAAGTAAGTAAAGCTTTTAGATTATTTAAGCTATTATTATTCTCTTTATGCTTATATAATTAGCCTTTTATATTTTTATTTTCTTTTTTCTTTTTTTATTATTTTATTTATTTTTATTATAGAATTTTCTTATAATCTTAGCCTATTTTGCCTTTTCTTACTTATTATCTTTTTATTATTTTTTTAACTTTATTTTTTTATTATATTAGACTAGGATTTTAGCTATAAAAAGCTTATTAGTAATAAATTTATTTAATATTTAATTTATACTAAGGTAATTTTAATTATTAATAAGTATTATTTAGCTAAGTATAAGGTTTTAAATTTAATTTATTTTTAAATTTTATATATTTTATATAGATTTTATATTTTATATATTATATATTATATTTATTATAATAAAATTAATAATATTTATAATATATAAATAATCTTTTTTAATTTAATTTTAATTATAAGGTAGTTAATTAATTATTATAGGCCTATTTTTATTATATAAAATAATACTTTTAATTTTAATTTTTTTTATTATTTTATAATTAATTTTATAAATATTATTTTTTAAACTAAGAAAGCTAATAATATTAAGATTAAAATCTTTTTCTTTAATTATAATAACTAAATTATTATTATAAAGATAATAATTTATTTATTAATTATATTTATTATTATTAAGTTTATAGCTTAGGATTTATTTAGTATTTTAGGTATTAAGAAGTATATAGTAATAAGTTTTTTTTATTTTAATTTTATATTTATTTATTAATATATTAGTAAGAAAATATAGTTAAGTATTATAATTTAGAGATTTATTATTATTAAATATATTATTTTTTTATATTTATAGTTTTTATAGTATATTTTTATTTTTTATTTATAGATATTTTATTGATTATATTAATTTAATTTATAGCCTAAGTCTATTTATGCTTAACCTATATTTCTTAAGCCTTATCTTATATATAAGAATATAGATTTTTTTAACTAAGGTATAATTAAGATTAATTTTTAGTTTTAATTATATTAAATTATTAATATAAATAAGAATCTATTTAATATTAAAGTATGAATATTTATTAAATAAATCTTTTATTTTAATAGTATTATTATTTTATTTTTATAGGAAATTCTTATTATACCTATTAGAATAGCTTTTAATTATTATTATTATTAGTAATCTAAGGTATTTAATATTATTTTAGATATTAATATAAATAATAATTAAGTTTTTTTGGTTTTTATTATATATTAAGGTAAAGGTAAGATTAGCTCTAGGGTAGTTTAATATAGATCTAATAAATAAATAATAAAAATTAGGTAAAGTATATTAGATTTTTACTTAATTTAATATAATTTAATTTAATTTTCTTAATTTATTATATTTTCTTTATATTAATTATTTTTTTTTTTGCTTTTATTTTATAGTTAATTTATAGAATTCTATTATTATTTCTTATATATACTTTATATTTTTATATAATACCTATTAATTATATTTAGTAGGCTAGTCTTTCTATTTAATTAAATAATAGAATTTTTTTTTTTTTTTTTTAATTTATTTAACTTTTTATTTTAAATTATTATCTTCTAGATTTAATATTAATAATAACTTATTATTTATTTCTTTTATATACTATAATTCTAATAAACTTATATAAAATATATTATAAATATAATTATATTTCTTTAATAATATTAATTAATATACTTATAAGCTAATTATATTTAATATATAAAAGGGGCTAATATATTTTAGTATTAGCTTTTTCTTATTTCTCTTAAGTTTAAGATTCTAAGTTAATAAACTAATTAAATTTTTTTTTTCTAGAGTAAGAAATTAGTATTTTTTATTATGGTTTTTTACCTATCTCTTTATTACCTTTTCTTAATAAGTTTTTAGTTTTTTTTTAAGCTTATAGAATTATTAGATATATATTTATACTTTAGGTATATTTTTTTCTAGAGTATTATTTTTAATATATAAATAAAATTCTAGTAAGTAATTAAAGAGTATTTCTATAAGGCTTATATAGATTATTATATTTTTTATATTATTATATATAAATTATATTATTTTTAATAATATAATTTAATTATTTTATTATTTATTAATAAAATAATAAAAATAATATTTTAAAATTTAGTTTATATATTCTATTTAGCTATTAGTTTATAGGTAAAATATTATTAATAATTTTTATTTTATTTTAAAGATATAGTAAAGTTCTAATTAAAATTTATTTATAAATATAGATTTTTTATTTAAAATAATTCTACTTAAGGCTTTATAATATAATTTAATTTTTTAGTAAAATATTTTTATAAATTATATAGTATTTATTATTATTTTAATAAGAATTAGGTAAATATACTTTATATATTAATTTATAATTATTAATATTATATTAATTTTTTAATTATTTTATTATATTAATAATAATCTTATAATAAAATCTATAAATAATTTATTTATAGATTATTAGGAAATTAATAATAATTTAAGCTTTTTATATAGATAATATCTTTTTACTATAATTCTTTAGTAAATAATATAAGTTCTAACCTATTCTTAGATATTTTCTTTTATCTTAGGCTAATATAACTTTCTTTATATTAATTTTAATATTTTTTTTACTTTAAAATATTCTACTAATAAATTATTATAAAATAACTAAAAAATATATTATTATATTAATTTTTTAAATAATATAAATAATTTATTTTTAAAATAAAAAAATTTATTATATTTTACTATTTAATTACTATACTTTTAGGATTTTCTATATTTAAAAATCTATTAATATATAGTAAGATCTTATTTTTAAATACTTTTAATAATATCTTTTAATAATATTAATAATATATTATTAAAGATTTATTTCTCTTAAATAGCTTTCTTAGCTTTTAATATTATAATAAACTAGAAATATTTAGCTTTTTTAGTAAATTAATTAATTATTTAATTAGTTTAATTTTCTTTGATATTAAGTATTTTAATATTATTTCTTTAATTATTTAAGGATAATTTCTTTATAGAATTATTATTTAATTTTTTTCTAAGATTTCTTAGAAATTAAATAGATTACTTTTTTATTAGTCTCCTTTCTAGGGCTATAACTAGCTTAGCATTCTAAGATACATCTTCCTTATAGTTAGGTTATTTTAATGGTTTATTGGTAAGATTTTTTTTCTTAGGCTAGTATTTTATAATAAAATTATAAAGTATAAAGTATATATATTATTATACCTATCTATTATTTAAGTAAAAAGTTTTTATAAACCCTTATAAGTTTAAATAATTATTTTATATTTTAATTTAGTTTATTACTTTTTTAAGATAATATTATTAATATTTAAATAATTCTATAATTATTATTATTTTTTTATTTAAAATATTATAATTTAGCTTAAAGTTTTTATACTTTTTTAATTAAAAAGTAATTAAGTAGTAATAGTTTTTTTTATTTAGCTAGAATAAAATTCTTACTATTATAAATAAAAAGGTATTAGTTTTTATTCTAATTAGGAGTATTAGATTGAAGTAGTAGAGTAATAAGGTATTCTAGAATATTTTAATAAAAGTTTAAAAAGCTTTTTTCTTTTTATTATTTAATTTTATTTTCCCTAGCTTTTTCCTATCTTTACTTTCTTTTAATAACCTATTTAATAATACTATAATTTCTAAATATTAAAAAATAAATTATTAATAAAAATTATAAAACCCTAAGAAGACTTAAATCTCCCTATAAATCTCTAGTTTTTTTTATTTATTAATAATTTAGATTTAATTTAGGTCTATTTTTATATTTTATTCTAATAAAATAAAATCCAAAAATTTAATTTATAATTAATAAAAAATATATTTAAAGGCCTTAGTATATAGCTTTACTTTTTATAGATAATCTAATATTATTTAAAAATATTTTATATATAATTTTTTATTCTTAGAGTAAATTAAAATATTATTAAAGTAAATAATATAAATAGTATTTATTAATCTTTAGAATATTTAATAAATATAATTTTAAAATATTATTAGAATATTAATTAATTTAAAAGGTATTATTAGGTATTTAAAATAGCTATATTTTATATAAAATATAATTTTCTACTTATTACTTTTTTTAATATAAATATAATAATAAATATTTTTTATATTAATTTTAGAGAAATACTTAATACCTTTAATTTAATCTATAATCTCTAATATAAAAAATAATAAATAATAATTCTTCTTTATTATAATATTAAGTCTTTTATAATTTATATATAAATATAAAGATTTATTTAGCTTTAAAATAAAAAAAATAAGAATACCTACTAAACTCTTAGAGAATTAAATATAATCTTTTTCTAAATTATTTTATAAATATTTTCTTAATTTTTTTAATTTCTTTTAAAATAATAGGTAAATTAATTTATAAGATAAGTTAATTTTTAATATTAGATTAATACTATAATTAGTATTTTTATATTTAGATAATATATTTATATTATTAATAAAGAAGATTTAGCTAAGATTTTAAATTTTAATAAAGAATAATTATTTTTTTATTAATAATTTAAATATTTTATTTCCTAGGATTAAATATGGTTTTTTAATAATAATTATACCTAAAAGCTTTATTATATTTTTATATATTTTATAGAATTTTCTTTTAAAAAGAATTATAATTTTTCTTTAAATAATTTAAAATTATTAATTTTTATTAATAAAGTCTAAAAAAATATTTAATATTTAAAAGAAAAGTATTCCTAAGATAATAAGATTATTTTATTAAATTAAAGTTTTTTTAATATTTATTATTATCTAAATAATCTTCTTTATTTTTTTTTTAAGATTAATTATATTAAAAAAAACTTTTTAAGTTAATTTAATAAAATTTTTTTTTTTATTTATTATAATAGCTAAAAGAATTTTATTATAAGATCTAGTAAGTCTTAATTAAATTACTAATCTTTTATTAATAATATTTATTTCTATTCCTATATTTAAAACTCTAAAGGTTTTTATAGGATTTTATTCTTAAATTGTTATTATTAGTAATATATTAAAGTTCTTATAGATCTCTAATCTAGGATTTCTAGCCATAGTAAGATCAAAGATTATAATTAAGATCCTTTTTTTAATCTTTTAATCTTAATTCCCTAGACCTTTAGTACCTTATTATATTTATTTACTAGATATTTTTTATTAAAGTAATAGAAATATTTTAGTCTAATATTATCCTTACTAATTAGATTCTTATTATCTTTTATTACTAATTTATAAAGCTTTTATAGGATTTTTTCTTAGGCTTTTAGTTTAATTAAAGGAAAATTTATATTATATTTTTTTTATATTTTATAGATTAAAATATAATTAGGTTTAAAATTTATTTTATTTTTAATTATTTTTTTTTTTTTTTAAATTTTTAATATTATTTTAATATTTAGTTATTATTAAAACTAAGGTTTTTTAGATAGTAGATATTAATAAGGTATATATAATAATATATTTATAGAAATTAAGTATAAGCTTATAAAAGAAATTATTTACTTAGTCTTATTTATTAAAGATTTTTAATTATTTTTTAAGTAAATTAAAATAAAAATAGAAATCTTAAGGGTTTTAATTATTCTTTTAAATAATCTTTTCCTTTTCTTTAGTAATTATTACTTATAAATTTCCTTTATTTTTTAGGAAAATCTTAGTTTATTCTTAGAAATAATCTTAATTTATTTTATATTAGTTTTAATCCTCTTCTAACTTATTCTTAAAATATTATTTCTACTAAATCCTTCTTTTAAATTTAAAGTAATTTTATACTATTAAAATCTTAACTTAATTATATTTATATTTCTTTAGGGCTTTTATAAAGATTTATTAAAGATTATATAATTATTTATTTTTCTTTTAAATAATTAAATAATTTTTTAAAATAATAATATTAATAATCTTAATTTTTTTATTTTTATTACTTAAATTAAAAAAATTAATATTTTTTTATTATTATTTTTTTTTATAGTCTAAAATACTTTTAAAAGTATTAAATAATTTAGTTTTTTTTTTATAGAATATTATTAATTATTAGAAATATTTTATTTATACCTTTTATTTCCTAATTTCTTATTCTAAGAATTTTACTTTTCTATTTAATTCCTTATTTAGGATACCTTTATTATTAGTTTATAATTAATTTAATAATTTTAGCTTTTTTATATTTATAATTATTTATTTTTTTTTATTTTATATAGATATAGTTTCTTTATATAATAGGTCTTTTATATTTAATATTTCTATTGGTTAGTATTTAGTAGTAGTTATATTATATATTAATTGGGGTATTTATTTAATTATAGGGTTTATAGAGCTAAAGTTATAGGATTTTCTATAAGCCATTTTATATTCTAGGTAATTATAATAAAAGCTTTAAAATTATTATATTAACTAGATTATAGACTTAAATATAAGAAAATAATTAGGCAAAATAAAAGGTATATTAGCTCTTAGTTATAAGACTAAAGCTTATCCTATATCTATCTTAAAATCTAGATATCTCTTTTATTATAGCTAAGATATTGTCCCTTTGCTGGTTATTTATCCCTATTATATTAAGCTTTAAACTTAAATATTATACAAAATATTTTATTAGTAATTATAATATTTTTTTATTATAATTTATATATAACTAATATAGTTATTATTAGTAGAATTAAATATATACCTTATTTTTTATAAATATAAAAAAGATTATAATTTAATTAACTTAATTTTTTATTAAACTTATTTTTAATACTATTAAATAATATTATAAATTACTTATATTTATTTATTTTATATAAATAATTATTATAATTATTTAATTATTAAATTATAATTATAATAATTATAATTCTTAATATTAAAATATATAAATAAATAAATTATATTTAATAATATATTAATTATTAAATAATATTTATAATAATTTTAATAAATCTTTTTTTAATAAACTTTTATAAATTAATAAAAAATAATTAATATATATAATAAAAATAAAAATATTAATATAAATAAAAAAATAATTAATAAAAAAGATTTTATAATTAAAGTTTATAATTTTTATATAAAAAAATAAAAATATATATATTTAAATTAATAAATTTAATAATTAATTCAAAATTTTAAATATATAATTTTTTTAATAATTTTAATTAAAGATTTTATTTTTAATTTATTTATTTAAATTTTAAATTTAAGCTTTATATAAAATATTTTATTATTAATTATCATATTTTTTATTATATTTTAGAAAAATATAAAATTTTTAATTATTATAAATTTTAAATAATATTTTAATTTTAAAATTAATATATTTTAATTTAATAATAAAATTTATTATTATTTTTAAAATTTATATTTTTTTAAAAATTAATTTAATTAATATTTTTAATAAATTTATTTATTTAAATAAATAAGAAATTATACTTTATTATTATTATATTTTATAAAATATTATTAATTAAAATAATATATTAATTATATTAATTAATTATTATTAAATTTATTAAATAAAAATATTTAAATAATATAATAAATTTTAAAATTAATTAAAAAAAAGATTTTTTTATTTATTATAAAGTTTATATAAATTTTTTATTAATAATTTAATATAAAAATAATTATATTAAAAAATAATAAATTTTATTTATTTTATAAATAATTATATTAAATTATTTTTATAAATATAAAATATTATAATTTTAATTTTAATTTATAATATTAATTATATATAGCTTAATATTCTAAAAAAAAAATTTAAAAATATATTTAAAAAAAATATATTTATTTTTAAAAAGAAATTAAAAAGAATTTAAAAATATTAAAATTATTAGAATAATGAATTTATAATTAAGGGATTATATTTATTAGGGCCTAAGATATTATTTAGGTATTTAATATAAAGGTAATAGAAAGTAAGATTAAGGAGATTATATAATCTTTTTATAATTCTAAAAAGGGCTTTTTTTAGTTAATTAAATTAGAAAAATAATAATTATAAGTTTAAAGAAAAAGATCTTAAATAATTATTATTATTATAATTTTAATTATATTATATTTAAAATCTAAGATCTATTTATATTAATTAGTTTAGATAATATTTTATTAATTTAATTTTATAGATTAGTAAGGTAGTAAATAAAAAAATACTTTTATAGGTAACTAATAGGGAATATTTAGTTAGTAAAAAAGACTATATATTAATTAAAATAATATTATATTCTTATTTAGCTAATAATTAGTTTATTAATTTTAAGGAATATAATAAATTCTTTATATTTATTATATAAGAAGATCTTTTTTATTATTTTTTTTAAATTTAATAGCTAATTTATTTAATTAGATAATAAAAAACTAAAATATAGAAAAATACTTAATTTATAATATTAAATATAATCTTAATTTTTTTTTAATTCTTTTTTTAATTTTTTCTAAAAAATATTACTTAAGAAATATAAGAAATTTAATAAGGCTTATTTTAAATAAATTTTAATTTTTATAAAAAATATATAATTTACTAAAGTTATAATATAAAGATTTTATTATAGTATTAATCTAAAGATTTATAAAACAATTAAACTAAATATAATAATTATTTATTTTATAATAATTTAGAAAAATAAAGAATTAAAAGAATAAGAATTATAAAAATATTTTTATTATAATTCCCTTAGAAAATCTATAAAATTTTAAATATATATTATATTAAATTAAGTAAAAGAATTATAAGATTTTTTTATTAATAATAGTATTTTTATTATTAAAAATAAAATAAAAATAATATTTAATTTCTAGAATATTATTTAAGTAAAAGAATTTTATAAATAAATAAAAAAAGAAATTAAGAAAATATATTTTAAAAATAAAATATTTATTAAAAATTATATAAATAAGGAATTCTTTAATAATATTTATAAAGAAAATTATAATCCCTTTATAAAAAAACTAAAAATAAAAAATAAAAGCCTATTAAGAAAAAAGAAAATTAATACTAAGGTAATTAATATAAATATATTATATTATAATTCTTTTAATTTTCTTTTATTAAATATATTTTTAAATATAAAATTACTTTAAAAATAAAAACAATCTATTAAAATTACCTTATTAAATAATATAATATTTTATTTGCCTAAATACTAGAGATTTATTTTAATAAATTAAGAAAAAAAGCTTTAGAGCTTTTATTCTAAAAACTTAAAAATTTCTAGAAAATATTATTTATAGTCTAATAATTAAGAATTATATTTAAAGATTAAATTATTAATATTTACTAAGGTATTAAAAAATATAAATTTTATTTTTTTAATTTTATATTTATTTATAAAGATATTTATAATTAACTTTAAATAGTAATTAATATAATTTTAATTATAAAGTAATTTTTAAATAATCTTTTTATAAAAAATAATATTTATTAATATTAGATTAATTAAATATATTAAGGGTAAATATAGAATTAATTTTAATTATTTAAATATTAGGAAAGTAGGAAGATATAAGGCTAAAGGTAATATATACTAAAAACTAAAAAAGAATATTATATATATAAAAGACTAGGATATTAATTAATAAAATATAATAAAAAAAAACAAAAAGTATATAATAAGTTTAAAATAAGCTATTTAAATAATAGTTTTTATTAAAGCTTTTTAATATAATATAAAGACCTTAGGATTAAATAAAAAAAAAAGAATAATTATTATTACTAGGAAAATAAAAAATAATATAAAAAAAAGAATAAAGAAATTTATTATATATTTTTTATAAATATAATTAAAAGTATTGATATATGTAGAATTATAATCTTATTTATTGATTAAATAATTATTTATTAGATTATTAAATATAATTTATTTAATAAAAAAGTAATTATAAAATTATATAAATCTATATTATAGTTTTTATTAGAAAAATAATATTTATTAATAATATTCTAAGAAATTATCTTTAATATAAAAACTATTAATTTCTTAATAAAAGACTATAAGTAATTTATTATATTATAAAAAGTAATTATTTTAATTATTAAGCTAAATATTATTATAAATATAAAAATAGTTTTTATTATATTTAGAAAAAGAATATTAATAGAATTACTTAGAATAATAAATATATTAATATTATTAAATTTTTTTTTTTATATTTTCCCTATTAATATATTATTTTTATTATTATTTTATAATATAAATTAATTTAATATTTACTTTTATAATATTAATAATTATCTTAAATAAGAAAATATAAAAATACCTCTTATTTATAAATAAGGCTATTTATAAATATTATTTAATATTAAAAGATTATTAGCCTAGAATAATTTTACTAAGAATAAATTATAATAATTATATTATTATTTTAGGTATTTATGAATTAATTATCTATATAAGCTATTAATATAAACTAATTATCTTATTAAAAGAAAATAATTAAAAAACTTATTAAAATATATAAATACTATTAGCTCTATATAAAGTAATTAATAAAATTTAAATTTATATTTTATAATAATTATAATTATTATTAATATAATATATTTAGAAAATAAATATATATTTTATATTATTAATTTAATAATAATATTTAATACTATTTACTTTTTACTTAATTCCTTTATAAAGAAAATATAAAAAATACTTAAGCTATATTAAATTAATATTTATTAAAAATTATTAGACTAAATAATTACTAATATTAAAGTAAACTTTATTTTAAAAAAGTTTTATTAAAAAGTAAAGATAATAAATATTATAATTAATATAATATCTATAGAAATATATAACTTAATTAGCAAAATTAAATAATACTATAAACCACTATAATATATATATGAAATTATTTATATTAAGAATCCTTTTATAAAGCTAAATAAAGTATGATAAATAGTAATTAAGGTAATAAATAATATAGCTAGACTAAACAATTTTATTCTTATCTTATTTATTTTTAGATTATATTTATAGATAATTAAAGAATTAGCCTTATTATTAGGAATAATTTAATAAGCTAAGATTATTTATAAAGCTATTCAAAAAATCTATTATATTTATAATAAATACTAAAGTAAAAAAATACTTAGAACTAAAAATAGCCTTAATATAACAATTATTTTAAATTTATTATTATAATTATAAATTTATATATAATAAAAAAAAGAAAGCTAAATAAGATTATATATATTTATTATAATTAATAGTAAAATGTATATAATTAAAAGAAAATATAATTTAATATATTTATAATTAATAATTATTAAATCTTTTTATAAAAATCTTAATAAAAATTTTTTTCTTAAAATTAATAATTATTATTATTATTTAAAGAAATTATTAGGTTTAAAGAATTAGATAATATATTTAATATTCTTTTATTAATTTAAAGATAAAGTAAAAAATAATCTTAAAAGAAATCTACTAAGTTTATTAGAGCTCTATAATTAATATAAAAGTATAAAAAAGATTAATTATAAAAGAATCTTATTAAATCTAACCCTATATTTATAATTAAAAAATAAAAAAAAGAATAATTTTATAAGAATCTTATAATACTAAGAAATATAAACTTTATATATTAATTTAAATATAAAGTTAAGTTTGATAAAGTATTGATTTTTACTAAGAAAAAAACTAATCTTAAGCTTATAATTAAATTATAAAAAGAAAATGTTATTAAATTATTTAAAAAGCTATATAAAAGGTTAAGAAATATAAAAATTAAAGGCTTAATTTACTAATATATATTTAAATTTATTTAATTTAATAAAAATATTTATAGTAATATTTAAATTTTTAATTTAAATTTTAATAATAAAATTGAAGAAAAAATAATAAATATATTATATAAAAAATTATATTTTATAATATAAGCCTATAATAATTAAAGAAAAAAAACTATTCTTATATAATTATTAATAATCTAAAGATATAATTAATAATTAATCTTAGTCTTAGTCTTTTTCTTTATTAGGAAAGGTATTATAATATAAATATAAGATATTATATAAGTATATATATAATTAAAAATAAAGCTAGATTAAACTATCTTTATTTATATATATAAAGAAATTTAATATTAATATCTATTTAATATAATTATAGAAATTATTATATTATTTTATAAAATCCTAAAAGCTAGAATATATTAGTAGGCTATATATAATAAATATTATAAAGAAAAACTTTAAATAATTATTATAACTTTTAATTTATATTTATTAATATTATTAAAAAAAACCCTATCTTTAGAATAATTAAAATATAAACTAATAATATAATTAAAATATTAAACAAGGTATTTTTATAAAAAAAAGATTTTTTAAGGTATTTTTAATAGTTAAATTAAAGGAAAAATTAATAACTAATAATTTACTTATTTTTAATAAAATAATTATAATATTAATAAAAATAAATAATATTATTATTTAATAGAAAACATAAAATAAAAAGATAATAATTATTAATAATAAAAAATTAGGTATAATAAAATAATAATATATAAAATAAAGAGCTAAAAGTATTTATATTATATTTATTTACTAATTAGAAGTATGTTTTAATTTATTAATAGCTAGATAATATTAAAAGCTAGAAATAAGTTATGTTAAAGTATTAAACTAATAATTCTAATAATAAAGGAATAATCTTAATTAAAAATTAATATTTATTTTAATTTATTTATTAATTATAAAATTATTTATATTTATTAATAATATATTTATAAATAATATTAATTTATTTTTATAATTTAGATTTATTATTATTTTTATTAATAAATAGCTTAATAATAAAATCTTTATAATAAATAAAAATATAATCTATTTTGATTTAATAAAATACTAAAGAATTATTTATAGTATTTTTATATCTAAAATATATAGTATAATTATAAAAATTAATATTATTTATATAATTATAATGATTTTTAATTAAATTATAAATTAATTAAAGTTTTCTTAAATTCTAATTATTATATATATTAATTTATATTTTTTATATAAATATTTAATAAAGCTTAGAATAATAAAAAAAATTAATAATTAATGTTATAATATTAAAATAATTCTATAAATAATATAAACTTTATAAAGTTAGATAGATTAATAATAAAAATAATATTATTAATATATTTATAAGGATATTATTAAATTAAGCTTTTAAATAATTTATTAATAATAATAAAGTAATAATTTAAATAAAAGGCTAGATTATTAGGAAGTAAGAGAAATATTATATAGATTTACTTTTAGAATCTTAAAGCATTATTATAGATTAATTAGATTATATTATTTTTTTTAATATTATTATTCTTTATTCAAAATTTCTTTTTTTAATATTAGAATTATTAAAATAATAAATTTATAATTAAAAGATTATATTTATTAGAGCCTAAAGTATTATTTAGGTACTTAGTATAAAGGTAATAGAGAGTGAGATTAAGGAAATTATATAATCTTTTTATAACTTTAAAAAAAGCCTTTTTTAGCTAGCTAGGTTAAAAGAATAATAATTATAATTCTAAAAAAGAAGATTCTAAGTAATTATTACTATTATAATTTTAATTATATTATATTTAAAACCTAGGATTTACCTATAAAGAAATTAATTATAAGAAACTTTATTATTAATTTTCTTTTATTAATAAATCTAGTAATAAAAATATATTATAATAATATTTTTATTATTATAAATTATTTTATAAAAATATTAAATAAATTCTTTTTTTTTAAATATATAATATTAATATGTAAATTATTAGTAAAACTTATTTTTAATAAAAAATAATCTTTTATATTAAAGATTTAATAAAGTTTTATATATTTTATAAATTTTAATTATAAGCTTAATATTATACTTAGGCTTTAAATAAATAAATAAACTAAATATTAAAACTAAAAAATAAAATAATATTTATATTATTATATTAATTATACATAAATGAACTAAATTAAAAAATAACTAATTAATTAGCTTATTTATAATACCTTATATAATTATAAAATAAAAATAATTTTTATTAATATTAATTTTAGCTTATATTAAAATATATTAAATACCTTTAAAGAAATTATTTAAATAAAAATTATAATTATTATATAAAAATATAAAAATAAAACTTAAATTTATATAAAATAATATAGCTTAATAGCTTAAATTAAAGATTTTATTTTTAGCTTATTTATTTAAATAAATAACTTTCCTTTATTAATTTAATTTAATACTATATATCCCCCTTAACCTACCTTATTTAGCTAAATACTTTAGTATTTTTCTTTATTTTCTATTAGAAATTAATAAAAACGCATAATATTTTAACTATAAATATATAATTCTTATAAATATATAACTTTCTTATCCTTTAATTAGCTTAAAAAAATTATTAATATACTTAAATTTTATTATATATACTTAATATATTTTTTTTTAATTTTATTTATTAAATTATAATCTTTTCTTTTATATATTTAATTCTTCTTTCTAAAAATTATTTTTATTTATATTTAATTATAATCTCTAAAAATAATTATAATTAATTATATATTGATAATAATAAATTAAGTTTATTTAATAATAAATTCTTAACTTAATATTAAATAAATAATTATATAATAAAAAATAATAATATTATAAATAATTTAATTTTTTATTATTTATAATTTATTATAATATATTATAAAATTAATAATATTAATATATTTAATAATTTATTTATATTATTTTCTTAAATTTATTTAACTTTTTTATAATTTTATATTTTTTATAATAAAAATATACCTTTATAAAATTTATAGCTTAATTATAAAATCTTTTTAAATAATAATTTCTTATATTTATAATTAATATAATATATTTAAATCTTAATATTAATATTAAATAATAATTCTTTTATTTTTAATTTTATATTTTTATTATTTGAATTAATATAATTTATAATAATATAAAAATTTAAAATAATTCTAATAATTATATAGAAAATTATCAAAAAAATTAAAAATTAATTATTAATTTTATATATTTGGATAAATATATTTATATTTAAGAAAAAAAATTTAATTAATTATTTTTTAATTTAAATATTTATAAATTACCTTTTTTATACTTGTTATTTTAAAATAAAATAATTTTTAATATTATATTATTTTTAATTAAAATTTTTTATTTATTTATTAAATTATTTTTATTATTAGCTTTTTAATAAATTTTAAATTTATATGTTTTTAAAAAAATATTTTTTAATATTAAAATTATTTTTATATTAAAAAAAATATTTATTAAAATTAATAAATTTAAAATTAATAAATATAATATTTATTTTTAAAAAGAAATTATTTTTTATTTTAATATAATTAATTTAAAAATCTAAATTTTATTAAAAATATTAAATAAATTAATAATAATTTATATTAATTATTTAATTTTATTTAATTTTTTTAATATTATATTAAAATATAAAAATAATTTCTTAAAATTATTAGTTTTAATAATATATATAATATTAATTAGTTTAAACTTTCTTTTTTCTAGACTATTAACTCAATTTATCTTAAAATTATTTTTAATATTATATTTAACTTAATTAGTAATAAAAAAGAATTCTAATTTTTTACTAAAAATATTTATTAATTCCTTAGATAGTATTTTATTTAATAATCTAATATTATTCTTATAGCTTTTAATAAATTAAGAAAAACTATATTAAATAATTAATTTTTTAATATATAATAATAATTATATATTTAATATATTAATTTAAATATCACATAATAATTTAAGTAAAAGTAAATTAATACTAATAATAATAATAATAACTTTAAACTAAATAATTTAAATAAACCTTTACTTTAAATATATATTATTCTTAATAAAGCAAATAAGTAATTAATTTAAGTATTTATTACTAATAGTATTTTCTATATAAAAGCTTATTATATTTACTAAAATTAAAAACGCTTATAAAGAAATATAAAAAAACTTCTATAAAAAATTCAATAATTAATAGACTATCTTACATTATCTATATAATACTTACCTACCTATTTAAGTATGATAAATAAAATATTATATTTAAATATATTATAATTTTAATATTTATATTATCTTTAAAACTAAAATAAATAATATTAATATTAAAAGCTATTTATTAAATAAAATAAATTACCTTTATTAACTAATAAAGATAATATAAAATATAATTAAAAACTAAAAATATAACTTTTTAAATATATATAATTAAAATAAAATTCTTATTAATGATAAATACTTAAAATTAATTAAAGCTTATTTAAATAAATTACTAAAAATTATTTTATTTAAAATATTAAAATTAATTACTTTTTAATATTAGGATATTTATAAAGTAATATTTATATTAATAATTATTTAATTTCTTTTAAGCTTAAAATATCTTATTATTATAAAATATATAAAATATTAAATTATAAATTATTATTTATTTATTATAAAATTTATTTATATTAATAATTATAAGAATCTTTATTTTAGAATTTATATTAATAAATTTATAATCCTAAAATTACTATTACTTTATATAAAAAATCTAAAAATATATTATAGTTTATATTTTTAAGGCTAGTAATTAATTAAATTAATATTTAATTAATTAATTTATTAATAACTTAATATTTAGATTATAAATAAAATAAAGTACTAAAAATTTAAAATAAATTAATATTTATAAAGTTAAAAGAAATTAAATTAAATTAAATTATTATTATAAAAATAAATATATAATAAATTTATTATTTTTAATATTAATAAAATAATAAAATAATATATTAATAAATAAAGATTATAATTAAATATTTAATAAATATAAAATTAATATAAATTTTAAATATTTAAAAAAAAAATAATAAAAAAAGAATTTTAAAGTTATAATTATTTAATATAAATATTATAATTTAAATCTTTACTTAATTAATTATAAACTATATAAGGCTAATTTATTTTTAGTATTTTAAAATATTATTATATATTAATAAAGAAAAGGCTTAATAAAAATCCAATATAAATATATATTAAATATCTAGATATATTACTATAAATTAATTATAATAATAAGCTTACTTTTAATATCTTAAAATATTCTTATTAATTAATTTAATTAAACTAAATTTTTATAAATAACTTAATAAAAATATTATTATTAATATTATTTTTAAATTAATAATAAAAAAAAGAAAAATAAAAAAATTATAATTATATTTTTAAAAAAAAAAAAAAAAGGATTATACTTTTAAAAAATAAATATAAATAAATAAAAAATTTAATATAATAAAATCTTATAAGAGTTAATATAATTAAATAAGCTAATAAAATATAAGCTTTTAGATTTAAAAATTAAAATTTATTATTTTAATTATATATAATTATATATATATTTATATAATATAATAGTTATTAAATTATAACTAAATATATTAGGTAAGATAGTAAGTAAGCTAGGCTTATAACCTTTATAAAACAGTCTAGATAAGACTAAGTTTTTTTAAGTTAATTAAAAGGTAAAAAAGTTATGTATTTATAAAGATTATATATATATAGTTAAAACATTATATATCTTTATTAATTCCATTTTTATTACTAAAAGATCTAATAATTTAAATATTAAAATTACTTATAATATTTCTTTTATATTTTTTTAAAAGATTTAAATACTATTATTTAAGTCTTTAAATTAAATATTATATTAAATACTTAATTATAAATATAAATATTTTTTATTATATTTTAAAAAAAGCTTAGAATTAATAATTATAATGATTTTTAAATAATTCTTTTAATTTAAATATTAATATATTTTAATTTTATAATTAATATTAATATTAAAATTAGTTTTTAATTATAAACTCTTTTTAAAGTATAATAAAAATATTGATATTAATAATTAAATATTTAATTTAAGGCTTAATTTAAGAGTTTAAATAATATTATTAAGACTTTTTAAAGGAAATTAAAAAAAAGAAATATTATAAATAACTTTAATATCTAAGTTATTAAATTATTTAAAAATAAAAGCTAGGCAAAAATAAATATATAATTATATTAAATAAAGTTAATAAAAGAAAATTATTTATTTAAATAAATAAGCTAAAAATATAATCTCTAATTAAAACTATTAAAGTATAATAATAATATATAAAAAGTTTTATATATAAATAAATAATCCTAATAGTTTTAATTAGAGATTTTATTTCTAGCTTATTTATTTAGGTAAATAATTTTCTTTTATTAATTTAATTTAATATTATATATCTATATTCCTCTTTTCCTAGCTCATTTAATTAAATAATATAGTATTTATTTTTTATTACTAAAGAATCTAATTACTTAAATCTTTAAACTATTAATTATATTTTTTTTTTAATTTTCTCTAAAAAGTCTTAATAATATTATTTAAGCTCTAGATTTAAGCTTTATATAAAGTATTTATTATTAATTATAATATTTTTTATTATTTTTTAAGAAAAGCCTAAAATTAATAATTATAATAATATTTAAATAATATCTTTATTTTAATATTAATATACTTTAATTTTATAATTAAGATTATTATTATAATTTTATTTACTTTATATATAATTTTTAAATTTCTAATTAAGTTATTTTTTTTAAAAGTTTTTTAATTAATATTTTTAATAGATTTATATTATTATTAAATTTTATAGTATATTTTTAATTTAAATAATATATTAAAAGTATAATATTATTATATTTATTATAATAAAAATAATTAGATTATATAAATTATATAATATATATTAGAATTAGCTATAGAAAAAATATTATTTTTATTTATTATAAAGTTTATTAAGGTTTTTATCTTATATAAGCTTTATATTAATAATTTAATATAAAGGTAATTATACTAAGGGATTAAGAAATCTATTTATTCTATAAATAATTATATTAAGCTATTCCTATAATTATAGGATATTAAAAATTTAATCTTAATATATAAATAGATAAATTTATTAAAAATATTAATTAAGTGATTTTTTAAAAAAATCTTTAATTAAAATATTAAAAAAAATATAAATTTTAAAAATAATAATATTTTTTATTATAAAATTAAAATATTATTTAAACTTTATAATAATTAAGAATTATATACTTTTTTTAAATTATAATAAAAAAGTATTATATTTAATAATATAATATTTTATATAGAACTTAAACTTAAAGCTTACATTATATTATTAAGAGTTTCTAAAGAAAATTTAAAAGAAACTATAATATATAGTTTTATATTTAAATTACTAAGTTTAATAATAATAAGAGCTAAATAAAAGAAAATATAAATATATAATTATATTAAATTAATAAAAAAGAATTATTTATTTAAATAAATATACTAAAAATAAATTCTTTAATTAAAATTATTAGAAAATTAAAATATAATTATTATTATCTGATCTTCTTATTTAATATTAATTTTATATATTTAAAAAAGTTTAAAATATTTAATAAGTATTAATATATAATAATAAAAACCTTATTTTAATAAAAAAAGAAATTCTTTTATTTTATTTATATTTTAATAAAATAAACAAAATAAATTTTAATTAAAATATTATAAATATATGAATTTAAATAATATTTTTATAATTTAAGTTTTTAATATATTATTTATTTAATTTTAAGAAAATAGTTTTTTTATAAATATAAATATTATGATATATAAATTTAATTTTAGTATTTTCTATAATAATATAAGCCTTAGAAGATTTATAGCTATAATAGTTTTATTAATAAATTTTAATAATCTTTTAAATAAATATAAAATTTAAATTTAAGAGAAAATTAAAGTATTATATTAAGAAAAAGCCCTAATAGTTTTAAATAAAAATCTTACTTTTAGCTTATTAATTTAAGTAAATAATTTCCTTTTATTAGTTTTATTTAATATAACTATATGTTTTTATTCCCCTTTGCCTAGCTTATTTAATTGAATATTATAGTATTTATTTTTTATTATTAGAGAATCTTTAAATTATTAATTATATTTATTTTTTTAAATTCTTTTTAAAAGATATTAATAATATTATTTAAAATTTAAATTTAAGATTTATATAAAGTACTTAATTATTAGCTATAATATCCTTTTTTTATATTTTAAAAGAAATTTATAATTAATAATAAAATAGTTTTTAAATAATATTTTTATTTTAATATTAATATATTTTAATTGTATAATTAAAATTATTAATTCTTTTTCTATATATAATTTTTAAAATTATAATTATATATTTTTTAAAGATTTTCTAATTCAAGTTTTTAATAAATTTATTTAATTATATATATATTTTTTTATATTATATTATTATAAAATTTTATAATATATATTTTAATTTAAATAATATATTAAAAATATAAATTGAATATTATTATATTTATTATCATAAAAGTAATTAAATTATATAAATGATATAATATTTATTTCTAGTTAAAAAAACAAGTGAGAGGCTTAATTAGATTTTCCTAGGAGCAATAAAGCATATATAATAAAGTTTAAGTAATAAGAAAACTCTAGTCTTAAGATTTGCCCTAACTAAAAAAACACTTAACTTAATCTTCTATATAATATAACTTTAATACTTATAAAATTAAAAATAAAATTTACCTTAATATTTAAAATACTTTAATAGAATTATTAGTATATTCTAATATATAATTTTATTATAATAATTATTTTAATTAAGCAAATTAATTAACAATTAAAATAGATAAAAAATTCAAATATTATATCCTCTATACTTAGTTGTACTACTTAACTAAAAGGTATATTATTAGAAAAGTCTAAATATATTATAATAATTAATAAATTAAAAAATATTAATCTTATTTTAAAGACCAAAGCCTCTTCTATTTCTCTATATATTATATTAAAGTTAATTAGATAAAGAATTAGCAAAAAATAAAGCTTATTAACTTTAAGCTCTAGATCCTCAAAAAAAAGAATCTTAATAATAATAATTAAGATTTTATTAATAAAGAATATAAAAAATTCAAAGATATAATAAATAAATTAATTATACATTGATTTATTAAAATAATTACTAAAGAAAATATATTTATTAAAAAAATTAGCTATAGTCATTATTATAACTAAATAAATATAATTATAAGGGAAGTTAATTTAATTAAAAAAAAAGCTAAAAAGCTGAAGTTAAGGCTGTAGATAAGGGTTGTTGCAAAGGTCAAGAGAAAAAGGTTGGGTTAAATTGCTAGCTTCTCAATCAAAAGTGCTTTTCTGTTACAATTAGTAATCACAATCAAGGTAATTATATAATATATACTAAAATTAGCTATAAAAATACTTTTTTATTTATTTATTATAAAGCTTATTAAGGTTTTTATTTTATATAAATTTTATCTTAATAATTTAATATAAGGATAACTATATTAAAAAACTAATAAATTTATTTATTTTATAAATAATTATATTAAGCTATCTTTATTAAAATAAAAACCTAAAAAACTAATTTTAATTTATATTAAAAAAAAGCTTATAATAATTATATTTATTTTTATAATATATTAAATAAAATGATAAAGAATTAATAAAAAAGTTAATAAATAAATAAATATTATATATATAAATATATATATAAGTATATATATAAGTATATATATTTATTTTTATAAAAGTAAATAGAAAACTATAAATAAAAAGCTATATATAAGTATAAATATTATAATAAATAATAATATAATTAATTCTTAATAATTTAAAATTAATAAAGATTATTTAAAAAAGATTAATTAAAATATTATTAAATATTTTTTTATAATTATAAAGCTTATATAATTATTTATTTATAAAAAGTAAAACTAAATATTTTAATTTTTTAATTTTATTATTAATTAATAATTATTTATTATTTATTATATATATGATTATTTTTTAATTTTTTAATTTAATATTAGTTTTAAATATTAATGAAAAATTAATATATTAAATATATAATAATTTTATAAATATAAAAGATTATAATATTAAAAAGTATAATAATTTATAAATAATAGAATATATATTTTTATAGAAATATATTAATTAATATCTTAATTATTTAAGACTTATTTTTTTATTATCAAAATATTAAAAAAAGCTAATTTTATAATTAATTTTATAATATATTAATATTATTATTTTTAATTTTATTTAGGTATTAATATATAAGAAAAAAGAGTAAATATTATTATTTATTAAAAATAAAAATTTTAATTATAATATAAATTATAAATAAATAAATATAAAAACTATTAATAAATAAAATTATTACTAAAATTAATTTTTTAAGTTTTTATTTATAGAAAAATAGCTTAGTATAATCATTTATAAAATAAATAGATTTTTTAATTTTTTAATATAATTATTTTTATATTAAAGTATTAATATAAAGCTTATATAAAAAAAGCTTTAAAAAGCTTTATAATAAATAATAATAATATTATTCTAACTAATTTTAATATATATATTATTTAATTTAGTTAATTTAGTTACATTATTTAATTAAATAAATTTAAAAATAAAATATTATTAATATATTATTTTAGCTAATAATATTTTATAAAATCTAATAATTATATAATATAAAGAATATAAGATATAAAAAAATTAATTGATTAAAAATATTAATTAAATTATTTTTTAATAATAATATAAATTTTAAAAATAATAATATTATTTAATATTAAATTAAAATATATTAATTTTAAAATTAAAATATTTTCTAAAATTTATAATAATTATAAGTTTTAAGCTTTTTTTAAAATATAATAAAGAATACTATAATTAATAATAAAGTATTTTATATAAAGTTTAAATTTAAAACTTATATAATATTATTAAGATTTTTTTAGAAGAGAAAATAATAAATAATCTTAATATTTAAATTATTAGACTTTATAATAAAGAATAAATATTAGAAAATTTAATAAAATAAGCTAAATAAAGGAATATTTAATTATTTTATTAGATTAAATTAATACAAAAGATTAATTATTTAAATAAATTAATTAAAAATAAAGTCTTTAATTAAAATTATTAAAAAAATAAGATCATAGATTAATATGAATTTATTATATAAATGTTTATTTTAATTACTATTAAAATATTTTTATGAAATTATTTAATATATCTTTAATAATATTAAATATAAACTAAGAAATAAAACTATTTATTTATATACTTTAAATATTTTCTATTTTATTTTTTATTTCTTAGAAAGATTAATAATATTATCTTTTAATATTTTTAAATTATTATAATATAAATAATTATATAGCTAGTAATATATTTACTATTTAAAACTTTAATATAAAATCTTTATTATATAATAAAATTTAAAAATAATAATAATTTAATAATATTTCTTTTTAAAATTAGTATTATTTTTTATATTAATAATATTAATATTAGTAAATTTATTATAAATAATAATTTATTATTTTATATTATAATATATATTTTTAATAAACTTTTTAAAAAACTAGATATTATACTCTTAAAAAATAAGAAAAGGGGTTATTAGCTATATACTATTATCCTTACTACTCTCTTTATTATATTATAGTATATATATATATATTATAGTATATATATATGTATTATAGTATATATATTGTATATATTATATTAATATAGTTATATAATATATTACTTAGCTTTAATTAAATTATATAAATTATATATAAAATATATATAAATATAATAAAATATAATTAATAAATTCTTTTTTTTATATTTATATTATTATTATTAATTAATATATTATCTTTATAATCTAAATTATTATAGTAGGCTAAGTTATTTTATAAATATATTATATATATTATAAAAGAAAAAAAAAAGATAAAAGAGAAAAAGAATAATATTTTTAAAAAAAAGAAAGAAATTAATTATACTCTTTATTTTATTTTATTTATTATTATTAATTATAATAATATTCTGTTTTATTTACTATTATTAATTATATATTATTTTACTATATAAGATTATATAATTATAAAAATATAATATATAAATATAAAAAATTATATAATATATAATAATAATCCTAAATTAAATTAAATATTAAACTTTTAATTTTTATATTTTTAATAAAATTAAGATTAATTTATTTATTATTTTATTAATTTAATACACTTAATTATTATATTATTTATATTATTTAAATAAATTTTTATATTTATTATTATTTTTAGAATTTAACTTTATATAAAATTAAAATACTTTAATTTTTTTAATAATATTATTTATTAATATTATAATAATTATATATATAAGCTATGAAGATTGTAGTAAATATTCTATTCTTTATTGTATTTTTCTTATTAATAACTAAATAATTATTTTATAGCTTTAAAGCTATTTTTCTAATATTTAATTTTATATTTTATAATTAATATATATACATTTAGTAATATATATTAACTTTTTTCTATAAAAATATATATTATTATTCTAGTTTTTTAAAATATGATTAATAAGTATATTTAAGTAATATTAATATAATTATACTTTTTAACATTCTTATAAAATTAAAATTCTTTATAAACTTAGAATAAAAAATAAGGCAAATACAGAATTTAAAATAAATAATAATTTTATTTAATATTTAATAATTTAAATATTTTAGATTAAATATAATATTCTAAGTCTAATATATTATTTTATTTATTAGCTTTAAAATTTAAAATACATTATAAATTATTATTATTAATATATTAATTAAAATTCTAAAAATAGTTAAAATAATAATAATATTACTATTTTTAAAGCCTATTATATTAAAGGCTTTAGCTTTTATATTATAATTATTTTTATTTATTTATTTATATATAAATAAAAAAATATATATTAAGATTTATTAGATAATATTTTTTTTAATTATATATTTATATTTTTTTTTATTATATTATAAAAACTATTTTTAAATTAAGATTTTAATAATTATAATTAAAAAATATAATAATTATTATAATTTCTATTTATATTATTTATTTATTTAATTAATAATATTAATAATTTAATAAATAAAAATTTAAGATTATTCAAGTTTTATAATAAATATAATCTAAGAAGATTTCTAAGGTAAATATTTAGAATATATATTATTACATTTAAATTAAGTCTAATAATTACTAAAAGATTATATTTTAAATAAAATATAAATACTTTAAATATATAATTATATTATTTAAGCTTACTAATATATTAATTATATTCTAAGTATATATTTACTAAGCACTAATTAGGCTATTAAATATATATGATTTAATATACTTAAATAATATTATTATTTATTTTATATTTAAAAAATAATATATAAAGAATTTATATAAAATATTATAAAAATTAAAAATATTTTAATTATTTATAAAACTATTTAAATATACTTTTTATAAATAAAAAATAGAATTTTTTAATTATATTATTAAACAAGAAAAAATAAAAATAAAATTAAAATATATTTAAGTAATTATAAATTAAAAAAAATTAAAAAGCTTTTATAATATATAAAATTTCCTTAAATTTTATAATTTTTATTATAAATTTATTTTAAAATACTTTAATATTATAATATTCTTAATAAGCTTATTATAAGAAAATAAAAATAATTATAAAAGAAAAACTTTTTTTAGAAAAAGGTAAAAAAAAGAGCTTTTAAAAGCCTTAAAAAAGCCTTTTACTTAGTAATTATCTTACAATATTAAAATCTTATATTTAGAATAAAAATAAAAATAAATATTTTAGTAAAAGAAATCTTAAGAATTCTTTTATAATTATTTAAAAATTAATAATAATTAATTACTTATTAGTCTAGAAAATTCTTAAATATAAAATAATATTAAACTATAAAATAATAAAAGCTTATTATAATTATTAAAAGCTTAGAATATTAATTTTATTATTTTTTAGAATTATTTAAAAAGTTTATTATTTTTATAAATTATAAAATATTAAAAAAAATAATTAATATTTCAATTAAGAATTTTTAGGAAAAACTTATTTAATAAGTATATTAATTAATCTTATTTAATTTTAAATTATAATACTATTTAAGAAAAATAAATCTAATAAATAATTTATTAAAAAAACTAAATTATATAATAAAAAAGATCTTTTATAAAAATATTAAAAAAAGTATAAGCCTTAAGAATAATAATATCTCTTATTACTAAATTAAGATATATTAATCTTAAAATTAAGATATTACTTAAAATCTATAATAATTAAAAATCTTAAGCTTTTCTTAAAATATAATAAAAAGTATTATAATTAATAATAAAATACTTTATATAAAGCTTAAGCCTAAGGCTTAAATAATATTATAAGGATTTTTTAGAAAAAATAAAAAGAAATGAATATAATATATAGTTTTAGTATTTAAATTATTAGATTTTATAATAATAAAAGCTAGGTAAAGAAAAATATAAATATATAATATTAAATTAATAAAAAAAGATTATTTATTTAAATAAATAAGCTAAAAGTAAAATCTCTAATTAAAACTATTAGGACTTTAAACTAAATAAAAAGTTTTATATTTTTTAATTAAATATATTTAATATATATTTTTATAATTATAATATATACTAAAATAATAATAGGTATAATTAATAAATAATTAAAGAATACTTTATGAGAAAAAGCTAATTAAAAAGGCTTAGAAAATTTATTAAAAGCTAGAATTATTATTTTAAAATAATATATTTTATATTGAATTATAAAAGAATTAATATAAAGTAAAATAATATTTTTAAAATAATTATTAAATTACTTAAAAAAGCTAATTTAAGAATTATAGACTAAGAACTAATATTATTAAGAATAATTAATAAAGATTTATAAAGCTAGTAAAAAGAAAATATAGTATTATTATAATAATAAAAAGATTTCTTTTTTAAATAAAAATTAATTATTTTAAATTAATAAATATTAAAACTAAAAGTTCTTTATTAATATTATAATACTTTAAAAATAAAGTATTTTAAAATAAATAAAATATAAAAGCTAATTTTATATAAGTTCTATTAAAAAGATTTAGGCTTAGATATATAAGAATATATATTATATTATTAGATATACTAAGAAATATAAATATTAAAATATAAGTTTTATAGAAAATTATAATTATTATTATTATTATTTTTTTTTTTTTTAGAAAATTAATATAGACTTTATTATAAACTTATTAAGTAATGCCTAAGTAGATAATAAGCAATATGATATTATTTTTATTATTATATACTATATATTTAAGTTTATATTATTTTTGCTTACTAAGAAAATATTAAATATAATAAAATTAGCTTAAGTATTATATAAATATATAAAGTATAAACTTAAAATATTAAAAAGTATTATAAATAATAAAAATAAATTTATTATAAATTAATTTTAGTAAAACTTTATAAAAAGAAATAATCTATTATAAATTATCTATTATATACTATTTATAAATAAATAAATAAATAGAAAAACTATATTAAACTTTAGAAAAATATCTATATATTTATATAAAGAATATACTAAAAAAATAAACTATATAATTATTAGAAATTAAGTTTATATATAATAATAATTAATATTTAATTATAGGTATCTTACTAATAATATTATTATATAATTATTATCTAAGAATTATAGCTTATATATTAAAATATACTAAAACCTAAGTTTATAAAATATTAGAATATATAATAAGTATTTAATAAATATAGAAAAAAGTATAAAGCTCTTAATAATAAGCTATAAAAGCCTAAGCAAAATATTATAATAAAAATTATATTATTAAAGAATATAAAATAAACAAAATTATAAAATTATTTATAAAGAATCTTTATTTTAAAAATTAAAAACTAATATCTAAATTTATTAAAATTATTATAATTCATTATATTAAAGAATAAATATATTGAATTAGCCTATTAAAAAAATATAATAGAATATATAATATATTTTCTATTTTATTACTAGAACCTTAGAATAAAGCTTTCTATATAACTATAAAATACTTACAAAATCTTCTAAACTTAGAAAAAAAAAAATAGAAAATTAAAAAAATTATAAAATATAAAAAATAAAAAAAAGAAATTTTATAAAATTAAATAAATAAATTAGCTAATAAAATATAATACTTAAAAACTAATAAAATATTTATAAAATATTTAGTAAATAATAATTAAGTAATATAAAAAAAATAAATAAAAATATAAAAAGTAAAATAATAAATAATATTTTAATTAATTATAATTATATTAGCTAATACTTAGTAAATATTTAATTATTATTTAGTTACTTATATTAATACTTAAAAGACTATACTTTACTAAGCTAAAGGAAAAAAAAAAAAAAAAGCTAAAAAGGCTAAGTAAATATATATTAATTACTTAATAAAAAAATAATTAAAAATATATTTTTTAATATTATTATAAAAATAATTATATTTATAATAAATAAGAATTTTATTAATTAGAGTCTTAGGCTTAATTTTAGGCTTAGACTTAAAAATAGAAAAGTACTAATAAATAAATTAGTTATAGCTAATTAAAAGACTTATTAAATACTTAATATTATAATAATAATAATATTAAAATAAAACTAAAAGCTTAAAATCTAATTCTAATAAAAACTTAAAAAAAATATTATAAATATAATAAATAATATAAAAACAAAAAACTTAAATAAAAAAATACAAAGGATTTTACTTACTTCTTCCTTAATAGCCTTATTAATAGCTAAACAAGAAATTAAAACCCTAATAATATTATAATAAATAGAGAATATACTAGTATAAATAATAAAATAAATAAAAATATAATAACTAATAAAATAAGCAATAATAACAAAAATCTTAGCTAATAAGTTAATTTTATATACAAAAAGCTTACTTTTATAAATAAACTTAGCTTAAATATTTTTAATAAATATAAAATAATAAAGTATAATAAAAAAAATATAAATCTTAGTATTATTATAAAAATAAAGGGATTAGACTATCTTAGAATATATAATTAAATTAGCTTAATTATTAATAAAAGTAATATTAAGTTAAAATAATAATATATTAATATAAAATATATATAAAATATTTAATAATATAAATTAAAAATTAAAAAACTAAAAAAATAATTTTATAAAAAAACCTAATTTCTTAAAATAAAAAATTATTAATAATAATAATAATAATAATAATAATAATAAGATTAAAAATATTTATTAGACTTTTAATATATAATTAAGTAATATATTAAATAAAAATAATATCTAAAAAGATTTATATAATATACTAATACCTTAGAATATTTAGAACTAGGATAATATTATAAAATATATTTAATTTATAATATTTAAGGTTTATTAAATAATTTTAATATTAATAAATAATAAAAACTAACTTAATAAAAATCTAAAGTACTTATTAATTAATTATAATATATATAGTAAAGGAAATATATAATATATAGTACTATACTTCTTACTAGCAATTTAATAAACTATATAATAAAAATCTAGAGATTTATAAATACAAATAAAGGTAAGGTAATAGTATTTTTATATTAAATAATAAAAATAAAATTAATTATTAGCCTCTTATCCTAAAAAATAATTAATTAATATTAGTATATACTTTAGCTACCTATAAAAAGAATTTTATTAGAATAATCTAAAAATATATAAAAATTAATATTATAAAATAATTAATAAAAAAATAAAAAAAATATATAAAAAGAAAATAAAAAAATAAATATAATAAAAAAAATAAAAAAACTAAAAATATATATAAAAAAATAAAAAAATATATAATAAAAATAAATATATATAAAAAAAAAGAAGTTTATAAAAATTAATAATAAGTAAAATCTAAATATATATATATATTAATAAATAGCTAGTAAATAATTAGTAAATTAATAAAGTAAAAAAATAAATATATAAATTAATAATATAATTTTATATTAAAATAATAATATTATATAATTTATATTAATATTATATAAAAGATTATATATTAAATATTTATTAAGAAATATATAAGCCTAAGAATTAGGCTTTTTAAAGGAAAGATAATTATAAAGAATAATATATATCTATACTAGAATATTCTACTTAGGGCTTATAATCTATATATTAGCCTAGGTATAATACCTATTAGCTAAATATATATAAAGTATTTAGTAAATTGAAATCTTATAATATAATAAATGTTACTTTTTAATATTTTATTTTAATTAAAAACCTATTATAAATATAAAATATATTTAATTTAATTTAAATATAATATATATTTAATCTAATCTAAATATAAAATAAATTTTATTTAGGCTAAATTATATATTTATATTATAAATTAATTATAAATATTATAAATCTATTATTAATATTATAAATTAATATTTTATATATTTTTTTTAATCTTCTTTTAATATCTAAAATTATATAAATTAATTAAATCTTTATATTAAAATAAGATTTTAATAAATCTAGTAAAATTACTTTTTTAAGAAGCTATAATAAATTTAAAAATAATTATAAAAAAGATAGTTTTTCTAAAACTAATATTAATCTTTCTAAGATTAATATAGCTTCTTTAATTATATTAGCTTCTAGTTTTTAAGCTATTTTTAATATTTTTAATTCTAAAATTTTATTTTATAATAAAAATAATTTTTAATTAGAAAAAGCTAATAAATCTAGGATTTATATTATTAAAAAAGGCTTATTTATTAGATTATTATTAAATATTGATTTTTCTAAAAGAAAAAAAATAAAAAACTTTTATATTAAGTATTTATATATATTATTTTTATTTTATTTTATTTTATAAAATATAAATTAATTTAAATTTAATAATTATAAATATTCTATTATAATTAAAATTAAAGGATTTTAAGCTTTTAATTTAGTTTAGTATTATAAAATAAAATATCTAAATATAATAATAAATAAAAAGAATAATAAAAAAATAATAAAAAATATGTTTTTTTTAATTTTAATTTTAATTTTAATTTAAATATTAATTTTAATTTAAATTTTTAAAATAAAAAATTAAAAAAATTTAAAAAAAAATTAAAAAAAAACTTTAAATAAAATTATAAATTTTTGATAAAAGAAATTTATTTTTTTAATTTTTAAATATTAAGTTTTTTTAATTTTTATTATTTTATTATAATAAATAAATTATTTATAATATATATATATTTATTTTAAGAAAATTAAAGTTAATTATAATTTAATTTTAGAATTTTTATTATTATTAATAAATAAAAAATAAAAAATGTTTTAAATAAAAATTATAAAAATAATTTAATTAAATTAAATTTAGATTTAATAATTAATATTAATTTCTTTAAATTTCTTTTCTTAGCTTTTAATATTTAGACTATAAATAATTAAAATACCTATTAAGATATTATATTAGCTTATATTTTAAAGATTTTAAATTAGAATATAAGTTATTATATATTTATATTAATTCTTTTTTATTTTATATAATTTATTGATTTATTTTAGGGTTTAATAAATTAATTAAAGATTATATTAATATATATATATATATAAGGAATTTTTAAATTCTTTATTTATTTATCTAAATATAAAATTTTAAACTATTTTTAGATAAATATTTATTTTTTATATTTTCTTTTATATTCTTTTTAAGTTAAATAAATACTAATATAAATAAATTAATATAAATAAAAATAATATTAAAAAAGAAAAATATTTAAGAAATCTTAATTTACATTTATTATTTAATAAATTAAATAAGAATATATATAATAAAGACTTTTCTAAATTAAGCTTTAATTCTAATTCTAAAAAAGAATTATATATAGGAAATTTAGACTAAGAAAAAAAAGTATATTATATATTTAAATAAAAATTAAATAAATCTAAAGATTAATATTTTTATATATTTAATATTTATTTTATATTTATTTTATAACAATCTTAATATTAATTTTAATATTAATCTTTTCTTTAAAATTAATTTACTTAAATAATAAAAATCTAATATTATTAGATTTCCAATTTTAAATATTTTCAGCTAGATATTATTTAGCAATTCTTATTACTTTTACTATTATAGAAGATATTTTTTTTATAGAAAATAATATTATTTTTAAAAATAAAAATAAGCTTTTTAAAAAGGTAATTAGGTAATTAATTTTATTAAAAAGTTAGAATTATAGTAATATTAGAACTTGAAATAATAAATTATTTAATAAATATAAATTAAAATAATAATTATATTAATTATTTTTTATATTAAAATAAATTAAATATTTTAAGTTTAAATAATATTTTAAATTAAATTATATATTTCTTTTATATAAATATTTATCTTAATAATTACTAATATATCATTATTAAATTTATTAAATATATTATCAGTAATATTAATTATAGAATTAGATATTAAATTTATTATTAATAATAGTATTTCAAATATTTTAAACTTTAGTTTTTATCTATTTAAAAATCTTTTTTTAGTATTTTTTAATATTTTTAAGCTATAATATAATTAGGATTTTAACTATTATAAATATGCTAATATATAAGATCTTAATAAAAATTACTAATTATAAAAAATAAAATTATTAATTAATATAAATACATATTAATTTTTATATTTAATTATTTTAATTTAACTTAATATTTAATTTATATTCTTTATTTATTTAAATTAATTAAATAAATTAATATAATCAATTAATTTATTAGATAATATATTTAAAATATTTATTTATTTTAAATATTTAATTTATACTTAATATTTAACTTAGCTAAACTATTTAATTTATTTAATTTAGCCTAAATCTTTAATTTATTTAATCTAGCCTAAATATTTAGTCTAGCCTAAATATTAATATTATAAATTAATTATTAATATTAATAAAATTAATATTAATAAAATTAATATAAAAATCCTAGAATATTCCTTTTTAATTCTTTTTTAAAATTCTCTTTATAATTTAAATTTTATATTTATTTTTAAATTTAATTTTACTATTTTCTATATTTAAAATAACTTCTTCTAGCTATAATAAATCTAAAAATAACTATAAAAAAGAAAGTTTTTCTACAACTAATATTAGTTTTTCTAAAAATCCTAGTTCTTTAATTATAAAAAATGATTCAATTTCTAGCTCCTAAGCCCCTTCTATTTTAACTAATTTTTCTAATTTACCTTATAATAAGGTTAATTTTAAATTAAAAAAAAGCTAAAAAGTCTAAAATCTATATTATTAAAAAAGACTTATTTATTAAGTCTTTATTACCTATTAATTTTAGTGAAAATGGACAAATAAAAGTCTTTTATACTAGGTAAATATATATTTATTTTTATATCTTATTTTAATATATTAATTCTTTAATAGCTATAATTACTTCATTATAATTAATATTAAAAGATTTTAGGAATTTAATTTAGCTAGGTAATATAAAGCTAAATACCTAAATATTACTTTTAATAAAAAATCAAAAATAAATAAAAAAATAAATAAGTTCTTTTTTAAATATTAATATATTTTATTATTAACTTTTAATAAAAATTAAAAATCCTATTAATAAAAGAAGGCTTTATAATTTAAATATTTAAAATAAAAGAACTAAAGAAAATAAAAATAATTTTTAAGAAAAACAAGTTTTAAATAGGATTTTATATTTTCTTATAGAAAATAATTTATCCTTTAGGCTTTTAAATTCTAAGTTATTTCAATCTTTATTATCCTATTATAATAAATAAATTATTTAATATATAATTTAAATTGAAACTAATAATTTAATTTGGAAATTCTTTTCTTATTAATAAATAGAAAGTTAAGGATATTTTAAATAGAAATTATAAAAATAATTTAATTTAAGTTAAATTCTAATTTAGAAGCTAATATAAATTCATTAAAATCCTTTTTCTTAGCTTTTAATATTTAGACTATAAATAATTAAAATGCCTATTTAAGAATTATATTAGCTCATATTTCTAAAAACTTTAAATTAAAATATAAGTTATTAGGTAAATATTTTCTTTTTGAACTTTAATTATAAATTAATAATATTTTTTAGGTTTTAATAAATTAACTAAAGATTATACTAGCATATATATATATATATAAAATTTCTAAATTCCTTACTTATTTATCCAATTATAAAACTTAAATAAATATCTAGAATCTTATTTTTAAAATATCCTATTTTTTCTATTTTAATTTTTATTATTTTTATTTTTTGATTTCCTATTTCTTCTATTTTAATATTTAATATCTTTATTTTTAAAATTCCTATTTTCCTTATTTTAATATTTAATATCCTTATTTTTTAATTTCCTATTTTTCCTATTTTAATTTTTAATATTTTAATTTTCTAATCTCTTATTTTCCTTATTTTAATTTCTAATAATATTATTTTTTAATTTTTAATTTTTCGAATTAAACTTTTTATATTTAAAAAAGCTAATTTTACTTTAATATAACTAGGGATAATATAGTAAATAATAATCGATTGATAAATATATATAAAGCTATTTATAAAAATAACTTTAATATTGAATTTATAAATAATATAAGCTGTATTAGTCATATTTTAAACCTAGGTATTTAAGATATATTAAAGGATATTACTTTATTCTCTGAAATTGAATTATTTAAATATTTAAATTTAATTTTAATAGAAAATTATAAAATAAATAAAATAGAAGAAAATAATATTAATAGTAAGTTCTTTTTAATTTTAAATATTATATATATATATTAATTTTGTTTTAGGTCTTATTACTTGATTAAGAAGATTAGCTAGTATTTCTAAATATACTATTAAAGGAAAAAGATTACTAGAAAAAGGAATTAAAAAATTTAAAAAAGAGGAGATTTTAGATCCTTCTTTTCAAAAAAAACAATTCCCCTAGATATGTTTTTTTTTAATTTAAATTTATATATTAAATCTAATATTTTATATAAATTAAAAAAAGGCTAATAATAAATAGATAATATAACCTATTAAAATTTAATTTATAATATCATTAAATTAGCTATTTTATTAAAAGAGCTAATTAATTATATTTTAAAAAAATACCTCTAATAATAATTTAAACGCTATAGCTTTTTCTAATTTAAATTAGCTAGCTTTAAATAATTTAAAGCATATTTTCAAGGTTATTTTAATATTTTTAATTAAATTATAAAATTAAATGTGTTTAATCTTATGTAAAAGCTTATAATATATTTATAATATATATAAAAAGCTTCATAATTTAAAAAATAATCTTTTAAAAAAATCTAAAACACTAAATTTAGTAAGTTTTTTTATTTTATTTATATATTATAAATTAAGATTTAATCTAATTAATATAATTATATAAGAATTTTATAAGATTCATTATAATACTATTAATAAAGGCTTAAATAAATTAGATAAATATTTTCTTAAAAAGCTAGATTTTTCTAGTATAAGAAACTATAAGTTTTATATTTTAGCTTTTATTTTAGATCCTAGGTTTAAATTAATTTATTTTCAAGAAAATAGACTATTATATTATTATTTAGATATAGCTAAAAATATTAAAGATTTATTAAAATCTAAATTTAATAGGTAAATTTTATTATATTATTAATATTTATTTAAAAAAAAAAGCTAATTAAAATTAAAGAATTAAAAGAGAAAGATATTCTAAAAATCCTAATTTAAATTTATTTTTTTAATAAATTAAATAAAGATATATATAATACAGATTCTTTTAAATTAGAGTTTAATTCCAATTTTAAAAAGAATTATATATAAGAAATTTAGACTAAAAAAAGAAATATACTATATATTTAAATAAAAATTAAATAAGTCTTAAAATTAATTTTATTTTATTTTTGATTATTTTATATAAATTATATATTAATTTTCTTTTAAATTAATTTGTTAAAATAGTAAGAATCTAATATTTCTAGATTTTTTATTTTAAGTATTTTAGCTAGATATTATCTAGCTATTCTAGCTACCTTTGTTACTATAAAAGGTATTTTTTCTATTAAAAATAATATAGTTTTTAAAAGTAAAAATAGGCTTTTCAAAGAGATAATTAAGTAATTAGCTTTATTAAAAAATTAAGATTATAGTAATATTAAAATCTTAAATAATAAATTATTTAAGAAAAATGAATTAAAATAGTATTTTAATTATTTTTAATATTAAGAATATTTAGCTTAATTTAAATAATTAATTAAATTTCAATAATTAGCTTAATTTTAATTATTTTTAATATTTAAATAATTTTATATAATTAGCTAAATTAAAATAATTAACTTAATTTAAATAATAAGCTAAATTTAAATAATTAATTTAATTTAAATATTAAATTTACTTTTTTAGGTATTTTAATTGTTTTAAATATTTAGATAAGTGGAAATAATAAATTTAACTTAACAAAACTAGCTAAATTTAAATAATAAGCTTAATTTAAATAATTAGTTAAATTTAAATAATTTATTAAATTTAAATATTTAATTAAATTTAAATAATAAATTTATTGTAAATATTGAGCTTAATTTAAATAAATACTGAAGTTTAAATAATATATTAAGTTTAATAAATTATATAAATTTAAATATTTAAATAGAATTTAATAATTAAATTATTTTTAATAAATATTTAAATTTAAATAATTAGCTAAATTTAAATAATAAGCTAAATTTAAATAATTAATTTATTATATCTAAATTAAAATATTTAATTAATAAAAAGTAAAAAGACTATAATGGATAGCGTGCACCCACGCTGGAATGTCCCACTTAGGGCCCACGACCTGTATGTTAGCCTAGGAATAATGCCTGCTGGCCGAGTGCACACAGAGCACTCGGCAAGTCAAAGTCTTATAATATAATAGACCCTACCTTCTAGTATCTTACCCTGACTAAAACCTATTATAAAAACTTAGTTTGGAGTTTAGTTATAGTTTTTCTGTTTTAGTTTTTAGTTAATTAAAAGCTAAAAGTTTTAGTTTATAATTTAGTTTTAGTTTTTTTATATTAGTTTTAGTTAATTAAAAACTAAATATTTTAGTTTATAGTTTAATTATAATTATTAGGTTTTAGTTTTAATTAATTAAAATTAAAAGTTTTAATTTATAATTTAATTTTAGTAAACTAAATTATAATCTTAATTATAATAAATATTTTATTTAAATTCCTTTAAAAATTAATATTATTAATAATTATTAAGAATTAATATAAAAATTCATTTTTATAGTAATATAGTATATTATTAATATTAATAAATAAAATATATATAGAATAATATTAAAACATAAATAAATTTAAGTATTATATTATAGTTTTAAAATATATATATTAATATATATATAATTATATTATTAGTATAAAAATTATATATCTTTAATAATAAATTATATTATTATTTATATAAAAGTTTATATTAATAAATTTATTAAAATAAATTATTAGAATTTAATTAATTTATTATATAATTTAAACTTAATTCTTTTTTAATTCTTAATTTAATTTAAATAAGATCTTAGTATAATTATATAGGCTAATAAGTTATTTTTATATTTAAATTAATATAAAATAATTATATAATTAAATATTAAATAAAATTAAGTTATAATAAAAAATTCTTTTTTTAAAATAAATAATACTTTTTATTTACTAAAAATAATATTCTTAGTAATTAATTTTATATTATTTATTATATTATTATTATATTAGTATCTTTATATATATATAGCTAATAATTATAAATATATTAAAATATTTAAAATATATTAAAAAATACTTATTAATTTATGAATAAATATTTAATTAAATATTTATATTCTTATTTATTTAAAAGATTATTTTTAGTAAAATCTTTTTTATTATAATAAATTTCTTTAAAATAAAATTTTTAATTTTAATAATATAATTAATTAAATAATATATTAAAATTATTATTTTATTTTATATATTAATAAATAAAATATTATAATTATAATAAAGTATAATAATAATAATTTTATTTTATTTATTAATTATATAATTTAATTTTTATAATTATAATATTTTATTAATATTAAATAAATTAAACTTTATTAATAATTAAAATATATTAAATTAATATTTATAATAATAAAGGTTTATATTTTTTTAATTATAATAATTTCTATATATATATAAAATTATAATTATTTATTTTTATTATAATAAAATAATAATTAAGATAATTAAATATTAATTCTTTATTTATTTTAATAAAATACTTTAAAAATAAGCTTATTTTATAATAGAAAAATATAAATAAACTTATTAAATTAAAAATAATTAAATTATTTTATATATATAATTACTAAGGTCTTATAAAAATAGTTTTATAATCTTAGAATTCTTTAAGTAATATATAATAAGCTAAAGTTTTATAAAATTTATAATGTTATTAAGATTTAAAATAAATTATATAAAAAAGATTTTTAATTAAATAATTTAACTTATAATTTTTATTTATATTAATAAGCTTGCTTTGAAAAACTTAAATTAATAATCACTATATATTATTAAGAATTATAATAATTTATATATACTAATACTATTTATTTTATTAATATTCTTTAATTAATCTTTAATATACCTATTACACTGGCTAGGTTATAAACTTAGATATAAGAGGATAGTTAGGTAGAATAGAAGGTATATTGGCTCTTGGTCATAAAACTAAAGCTTACCTTATATTTATCTTAGAATCTAGGTATTTTTTTTATTATAGCTAAAATATTATTCCTTTACTAATTATTTATTTTTATTATAATTATTTTCTTTTTAGATTAATTATCCTAGTAAATATAAGAGATTTTGATTATTTATATTAAAGTAATATAATAGTTTATTTTTTTTATTTTTATTTAAAGGGAATATATATAATTTTATAAGTAATATATAAGAGTTTTAATTTTAGATTAAGTAATAAATTATTACTTATTTAATAATTATCTAGGTATTAAAGATAGTATTATTTTTATGATTAGTAATAAAATAGGCAAAGCTTTTAGATTACTTAAGTTATTATTGCCCTCCTTATACCTATATAATTAGCCTTTTATGTCCTTATTTTTTTTTTCTTATTATTCTATTTATTTTTATTATAGAGTTTTCTTATAGCCTTAGCTTATTTTATTTTTTTTTATTTATTATTTTTTTATTATTTTTTTAATTTTATTTTTTTATTATATTAAACTAAAATTTTAGTTATAAAAAGCTTACTAATAATAAGCTTATTTGGTATTTAATTTATATTAAAATAATTTTAGCTATTAATAAGTATTACTTAGCTAAATATAAGACTTTAAATTTAATTTATTTTTAAATTTTATATATTTTATATAGATTTTATACTTTATATATTATATACTATATTTATTATAATAAGGTTAATAGTATTTATAATATATAAATAATTTTCCTTAATCTAGCTCTAATTATAGGATAATTAATTAATTATTATAAGCCTATCTTTATTATATAGGGTAATACTTTTAATCTTAACCTTTTTTATTACTTTATAATTAATCATATAAATATTATTTTTTAAATTAAGAAAGCTAATAATATTAAAATTAAAATCTTTTCCTTTAATTATAATAACTAAATTATTATTATAAAGGTAATAACTTATCTATTAACTATATTTATTATTATTAAGTCTATAATTTAGGATTTATTTAATATTTTAGATATTAAGAAATATATAATAATAAGTTTTTTTTACTTTAATTTTATACTTATTTATTAATATATTAATAAAAAAATATAATTAAATATTATAATCTAGAGATTTAATATTATTAAGTATATTATTTTTTTATATTTATAATTTTTATAATATATTTTTATTTTTTATTTATAAATATTTTATTAATTATATTAATTTAATTTATAGTCTAAGTTTATTTATATTTAATTTATATTCCTTAAGCTTTATCTTATATATAAAAATATAGGTTTTTTTAGCTAAGGTATAGCTAAGGCTAATTTTTAGCTTTAATTATATTAAATTATTAATATAAATAAAAATCTATTTAATATTAAAGTATAAATATTTATCAAATAAATTCTTTATTTTAATAGTATTATTATTTTATTTTTATAGAAAATTCTTATTATATTTATTAGAATAGCTTTTAATTATTATTATTACTAATAGTTTAAAATATCTAATATTACCTTAGATATTAATATAAATAATAATTAAATTTTTTTAGTTTTTATTATATATTAAGGTAAAGGTAAGATTGGCTCTAGGGTAGTTTAGTATAGATTTAGTAAATAAATAATAGAGATTAGGTAAAATATATTAGATTTCCATTTAATTTAATATAATTTAATTTAATTTTTTTTAGTTTATTATATTTTCTTTATATTAATTATTTTTTTTTTTAGTTTTATTTTATAATTAATTTATAGAATTTTATTATTATTTTTTATATATATTTTATATCTTTATATAATACCTATTAATTATATTTAATAGGCTAATCTTTCTATTTAACTAAGTAATAAATTTCTTTTTTTTTTACTTTTTTACCTTTAACCTATTTAACTTTCTATTCTAAGTTATTATCTTCTAGATCTAATATTAACAATAATTTATTATTTATTTTTTTTATATACTATAATTCTAGTAAACTTATATAAAATATATTATAAATATAACTATACTTTTTTAGTAATACTAATCAATATATTTATAAACTAACTATATCTAATATACAAAAAAAGCTAATATATTTTAATATTAGTTTTTTTTTATCTCCCTTGAATTTAAGATTCTAAGTTAATAAACTAATTAAATCTCTTTTTTCTAAAGTAAGAGATTAATATTTTTTATTATAATTTTTTACTTATTTCTTTATTACCTTTTCTTAGTAAGTCTTTAGCTTTTCTTTAAGCTTATAAAGTTATTAAATATATATTTATACTTTAAGTATACCTTTTTTTAGAATATTATTCTTAATATATAAATAAAACTTTAGTAAATAGCCAAAAAGTACTTTTATAGGACTTATATAAATTATTATATTTTTTATATTATTATATATAAATTATACTATTCTTAATAATATAGCCTAATTATTTTATTATTTATTAATAAAATAATAAAGATAATATTCTAAGGTTTAGTTTATATATTTTATTTAGCTATTAATTTATAAATAAAATATTATTAATAATCTTTACTTTACTTTAAAAATATAATAAAATTTTAACTAAAATTTACTTATAAATATAAATCCTTTATTTAAAATAATTCTATTTAAAGCTTTATAGTATAATTTGATTTTTTAGTAAAATATTTTTATAAATTATATAATATTTATTATTATTTTAGTAGAGATTAGGTAAATATACTTTATATATTAATTTATAATTATTAATATTATATTAATTTCCTAATTATTCTACTATACTAATAATAATCCTATAATAAAGTCTATAAATAATTTATTTATAGATTATTAGGAAATTAATAATAATTTAAGCTTTTTATATAAATAATATTTTTTTATTATAATTCTTTAGTAAATAATATAAATTCTAATTTATTTTTAGATATTTTCTTTTATCTTAGGCTAATATAGTTTTTTTTATATTAACTTTAATATTCTTTTTATTCTAAAGTATTTTGCTAGTAGATTATTATAAAATAGCTAGAGAATATATTATTATATTGATTTTTTAAATAGTATAAATAATCTATTCTTAAAATAGAGGAATTTATTATATTTTATTATTTAATTACTATATTTTTAGGATTTTCTATATTTAGAGATCTATTAATATATAATAAGATCTTATTTTTAGATATTTTTAATAATATTTTTTAGTAGTATTAATAATATATTATTAAG